>OY720390.1:13405008-14821741 GCA_963082905.1 Oligia fasciuncula | reverse complement strand
AGAGATAGGTATGTAATTTGAATTTGAAAAAATAAATTAAAAACAAAAGATTTACGCGGCATAATGGTAGCAAAGTCCGAAGGTTTCATTTACGTACAGTAGTTTTTGGCTATTTTTTGTGTCAAATTTAAGTTTTACAACAGGGATAGGGTTAATTTCGAATTAATGTTATTGTGTGCATCATGCAGCGGCGCCATTTAACCAGAGAGGAAATGTTAAGGGCAGTAGGCATGCTCCAAGCTGGGGCTACTCAACGGAGTATTGCTGAGGAGATTGGAACAAGACAAAACGTGATATCAAAGTTATGGTCACGTTATCATGCTACTGGTGAAGTGGCTGAAAGACACCCAGGCGTGACGCGCATAACCACTCAACGACAAGACCGATTTTTGCAAGTTGCCGCGAGAAGACAACCAAATGTTACGGCCATGCAGTTGGTTTAGAGGCTCCAGTCAGAGCACCAGTTGCTTTGTGAGTGACCAAACTGTGAGGAGAAGGCTGCATGAAGCTAACCTTCATGCTCGCAGACCGCTTCGTTACTCCAGCACTACGCCGAGGAAATCGTGGACGACGACTAGAGTGGGCTCGTGAAAATTTGCTCTGGGAAGATAACCAGTGGTCTGTAGTGCTGTTTACCGATGAGTCCCGGTTCGGTTTCCATACCGATACACGTAGAGTACGTGTTTGGCGAGTTCCTGGTCGTGAGAGCCGTCTGCAACATCCTCAGGAAGTCCATTCATACCACGGCGGGACAAATTATGGTTTGGGCGTGGAATTCGTGTGGTGGTGGAAGAACAGACCTCGTTTGGATCAGAAACACCATGACGGCTGAAAAATACCGTAACGAGGTGCTAGTACCAATAATCTACCCCCATCGACTACAAATGGGCCAAGAATTCACGCTCATGCACGATAACACCCGTCCGCACACAGCGAGAGTGGTGACGAGCTGGTTGCAGGAGCACAACGTATCGGTCTTAGGCTGGCCGCTCAATCGCCTGACCTAAACCCCATAGAACACGCGTGGGACATGCTCCAAAGAAGGGCTTTGAGGAATTTCCTTGCAAACATTGCGACGGAAGAGCAACTTTTTTTGCATCTTAGTCGGTCCTGGGACAATATACCGCAGCAAGACTTGGGTAACTTAATCCAAAGCATGAAAAACCGTTGCAGGACCGTTATTAACGTCATGGGTGGGTTTTACTGACTACTGATTTTTCACATAACTGTTAAAAACAGATTAATTTTTCCTTATTTTTCACTTTTTCTTGAGAAAACACATTCATTGTTAGTTTTACCATTATTTCAAGTTTTTTCTATAATTGAATAAAAATTTGTTTACGCAAAAAAATAGTTTTCTTTATTCTGGCTGTGTAGTCTGATAAATGGGGCTTTATAAAAATATATACATGTTGTATGTTATTTTTAATAAATTTTGAGTAAATTGAGTAAATCCAAAATATCCCTAGACAAGTGTTGATGTGTGTAGTTGAAGTTTAGTAAGAAACCGATGGATGTTGTCGACTTAAAATTTTATTTGATAAATGAGCTGTTGGTTTTCAATTAATAAAAATAAATTTTATTCGAGAACATCCATCGGTTTCTTACTAAACTTCAACTATATCCGACGATCCTGCATACTTATCTCCTTTTGTTGACTGTACACAAAACTGTGATGAACATACACCTAAACCTTCTACACACCTAACCTTCCTCATGAATCCCTCCGTACATTGATGAAAACCGTATGAAAATAAGGTCGGTAGTTTGAGTTTATCGTGTTCAGACAGACAGTCGCGGCGGGGGGGTTTGATTTTTATTAAGTATGTAGTGAAGTAAGAAAATGTTACCCAATTCTTGGAACAAACTTACACTTTAGTTAACGGAAAAAGTATGTACAGACGCCACCAGGTCAAGCTACCCGAAACTGTCAAATTTTCCCAATCAACTTTGAACCTTATGATTTAGCGATAAAGTTGAAAATCTATTAAAGAAATTTGACAGATTGTTAGTAGCTTGATGTGCTGGCGTCTGTACCTACATCAGGTACCTGAGGCAACATTGTAATTCCCAGATTTAATGTTTGGGATAACATTTATACTAAAGCTTTCTCAGAAGCAATACATTAAATAGGATTTACGAAAATGTTTAGGTACCTGTATTCCTGTATCAACTGAAGTGAAGAACCAAGGTAGTTTCATCCTTCGTTTTGAGCGTGGCCACGGGAGACCTAATGGCTTTTTATAAATTGTTTCTGTAATTACTGTATTCATAACGCTGAAAATGACATTGATTTTAAAAATACTACCTACCTACCTTTTTCATTTCTACAATGTATGGAACATTTAAAATTAAAAGGTCAATATTGAACATTTACAAGAAAAAAAGGAGATTTAAAAATAATTACATATAAATAAACATATTTATTTATTCATTTTATTATTTATGTACACACAATAAAATACCTACATAGGGATATGACATAATTATAATTTGAGTACAAAGGTAGGTACTGCTTAGTTCTTAAGAAATATCTTCCAGAAGACCTGCGAAAGGAGTAGATTTTGGAGGAGGAGGTTTATGTAATTTATCTTGAATGAATGTCTACCATCTTAAATTATATCTTTAATTTATTTATCTCAACATCATATTACAGGCACTGATTAATAAAACGCACAATCTTAAATAGAGAAAGGTGTCTGAGATAGGAGGGTCCTGGGTTACAAGATCACTCGGCTCTCTTAGACAAAATGTTAATTTAAAAAACGGTTAACCAATAAAGTGTACGCTGCCATAAACTAACGCAACCGAAAATACGCCATAATGTCTATTGGATAAAACTCACGTAAAATAAAACTGTGACAGCAAGCCCCTCAGTATTTATTTTTTTGTAATTTTGTCTATGGGAGTATTGCTTGCGTTCCATTTTCTTTAGTCGAGTGGTTAGATGTAGTACATGTGTGCCAAATGCCGTGTGGTTATATCGGCATTATGAAATAAGTTATCTGTAGTTGAAAATCATAAAAAAAACAATTATACAGGGTGACTTGTAATTTGATGTATTCCTTTCAGGACGTGATAGTGTGACCCTTTTGCAACAATTAAGCACCCTATAAAGCCTAGGCCATAATTCATGGGATTCGAGTAAACTCAATTTTTAAATATTTTTGAAAATTTAACAGAGTTCGTCACTAAGTACCACTTTTCTCTAAACTGTTGAATTGAATGGCCTTTATTGCTATTCCATTGAATACCTGATACTTTAACAAATCTTTCAATGAAACCAAATGTTCTAAAACATCAAACAGATAAGAGTTAAAGGAAGAAGTTTATTAACCATTTCCAAATTCATCTACATACATTAACTTTAACACCAGTTATCTCAAAATTTTACTACGACATAAGCGTACACATTACGGGGAAGACATCTTCATTTAATCATCTTTGTAACGAGGTACAAATATAAAAAAAAAATTAGAGATGAAACAATCGAAAATGCTGGCAAAGGTCGAATTTGCAAATTATTGAAATATACAGGGTGTCCAGTAAATAGCACGACATACTGCAGGGGGTGATAGCTAGGATCACTACCTATCAATACAACACAATATATGTTCAGCAAAATCTTACGGATTTACAGTTTTACAAAATTTTCCGAAATACCGAAAAAATCTCTACCTTGAAACAGATTTTTAAGCATCTCGTAATGAAAAAATCCTTTTCTAGTACTTTTTTTTACATCAAATTATTCGTGAATAGTTACTTTACTCATTATAAGTTTTTTTTTGATCAAAAACAAGAAAGTTTTGAAGAAATAGTTTTTTTTGTTAAAATTTTCACAGAACAATTTTCTTTTCGCATAACTTTAACCTACAGTGCTGAAAAAAAAATGTATGTGGCAGTTTTGTACAACAAACTTAAAAGATAGCCTGTTTAATGGTGATTTAGGAAAGATACAATACTAGTGCATTTTCATTAAAAAAATACAAAAAAAATTGCTATTTTAGTTCCAGAGAAGCTGATTTTGTTGAAAATGTAATTAACGTAATTTTGACAAAAAACCACTATGAGAATAAGTAATAGCTGCTCATTTACGCGAATTATTATAAAACTAGTTGTGACACGTAAAATGCGACATGCACGCGTAATGACTAAAGGTTTTTACCTGCTCGCCGACCGACCCGACCTGACCGGTTACTGTCTAACAAAAGAAGCGCATGTGCTATCCCGCTCTTTCTTGCATTGTGATTTTGTGTCTCACTCTCAACCTTATTTGCGACACTTGTCAGTACGCTACCTTAAACCGTGCGCAACGCATCTCTGTGTTCACAAATTATTGTTTCGTACTAACGACTGTTTTGTGCCTTGGACCCGGACTTTGTTTGCCTTACGATTTGGATTTTTTATTGTGATCACTACGACGACTTGGCGACCACCTGGACTTTTGTGTTTTATAACATGGCCAACCGCCGCGTTTTTCCTGGTTATACGCAGCGAGAGTATGCTCAATAATTTGTGGAACACAGAGATGCGTTTGCGCACGGTTTAAGGTAGCGTACTGACAAGTGTCGCAAATAAGGTTGAGAGTGAGACACAAAATCACAATGCAAGAAAGAGCGGATAGCACATGCGCTTCTTTTGTTAGACAGTAACCGGTCGGGTCGGGTCGGTCGGCGAGCAGGTAAAAACCTTTAGTCATTACGCGTGCATGTCGCATTTTTACGTGTCACAACTAGTTTTATAATAATTCGCGTAAATGAGCAGCTATTACTTATTCTCATAGTGGTTTTTGTCAAAATTACGTTAATTACATTTTCAACAAAATCAGCTTCTCTGGAACTAAAATAGCATTTTTTTGTATTTTTTTAATGAAAATGCACTAGTATTGTATCTTTCCTAAATCACCATTAAACAGGCTATCTTTTAAGTTTGTTGTACAAAACTGCCACATACATTTTTTTTTCAGCACTGTAGGTTAAAGTTATGCGAAAAGAAAATTGTTCTGTGAAAATTTAACAAAAAAAACTATTTCTTCAAAACTTTCTTGTTTTTGATCAAAAAAAAACTTATAAAGAGTAAAGTAACTATTCACGAATAATTTGATGTAAAAAAAAGTACTAGAAAAGGATTTTTTCATTACAAGATGCTTAAAAATCTGTTTCAAGTAGAGATTTTTCGGTATTTCGGAAAATTTGTAAAACTGTAAATCCGTAAGATTTTGCTGAACATATATTGTGTTGTATTGATAGGTAGTGACCCTAGCTATCACCCCCTGCAGTATGTCGTGCTATTTACTGGACACCCTTGTATAATTGAGTGTTAATCAGTACTTACTTACAATCAGTACTACAGTACTTACAGTTACTAGATACTAGTTTACATTGTCATAGTTTAAATTCAAGCATTAAATTACCTAATATTCTATTTTCCATTTAGCGTGATTGTCAATCGTGTGCCAGCCCTACCGGCAGTGCGGTGTCGTTCGTAACAGCAACTCTCAATCAATTTGTCGTCCTTTATACCTTTTATTATCCACTCTGTATTTTATTAAAATGAAAACCTTATTGTGTCGTATTAGTTAAAAGCTTTTACATAGATATTGTTATTTGAACAACGCTCCTGCTTCCATTTGCTATATAAATTAAATTCGATGAACCTGTAGTAGAATTTCGTCGTAAAGACGGTTTTGGTTTAGTGTACATAATAATCAATTGTATTATTAGGTCTGCTTTTGTAAAATGATGTGTAGACTACTTTCATAATTACCTAGCTACCTACACCCAGGGCTTAGAACCGGTACCAAAAGTACAGGTTCGGTTGCGGTAGCGGCTCCTGCCACTTAAGTACCCGAGTACCGTTCCACCTGTGTAGTACGGTCAGCAACAAAAAAGTAATTTAAAAAAATTAAACCGACTTCAAAAAGAAATGAACTCAAAATTATGAAATAACTTTAATTTCGGAAGTCGGTGTCTTGGGATCTGTATTTTAGTTTTAGTTTTTTGTCAGACTTTCGGGCTTCTGACGACCCGTAACGACTATCAAAGATCCACGACTGACAGCCGGGACCAACGGCTTAACGTGCTTTCCGAGGCACGGAGGGGTTTTGGTATATGAAGATGGTCGCCCATCCACGGCAAGCGTAACTTAACTTAATCAATCGACCCGTGCGGCTGTTATTACTTAGCCACAAGCATTATTAGTTAAAGTTGTGCTTGACTAAAACCCTAAGGAACTTAAGTTTCCTAATAAGAAAACTTGTGTAATGGGACATCGATAATGTCTCACAGCTTGTGTATAGATAGATATTTTTAGCAGACGTCCCGTTCTCCGGCGGCGAGGAGATTAATTACAGAATCGGCAGTTTTAATTAGTTTTGTAATTAACAGCCGCATGGCACGCCTTCGAGGCGAACTAAAATAAATTACCATTTAATACAATCACGTTGGATTACATAGGCAATGACGGCGCCCGGCGCTGGAAACGTTTTTAGATGTTTATAAATATACTCGTACCTACTGTTCCATGTATTACCCACGTATGTACCTATGTGTGCTTCTCGAACGATATGAGCCTATTAATTTAATGGATTCCGGGAACCAATTTATTGGATTACAAATTGCGACTTTCCGAATAAAAAAAGTCTTTAGAACTGCGATGTGAATGGGTTTTCTAATCTTATGGTGCTAGTGTGTTTGTAATTGTTACTTATTTACTTTCCTGAAAATCACAGAGACAATGGCCGCTCTTGAAGAAGAAGTAAAATAAGGAAACAGTGCTCGAAATAACTGTATTGGAAATTAAATTGACATAAAAAAAATAAAAGGGTACTCGATTGATCTCATCCCACTCGAAATAGTCATTAAGTTCTATTTCATTTAATAAATAAAAAGAGTGCTCCATATTGTTCCCGGCGTAATTCGTCACAATCGGAATTGTGACAATTCCCTGGCGAGAGCTTTGAGAAAAATTGTCGCTAACGAGCTCGCTCCCCTCCCCCCGCGCACACCGACCCCGCTCCACCCCCCTCTACTTTTAATCCGCACCACCCCCCTTTATCCGTAGCACTTTAAAACCCTTTTGCGATTTTCCGCACGGAGGAATTATCAAGAAAAAGGGAACATTTATTCATTGTCCACCTTTTTAAATTATTCGTTATTAATCTTCAGTTTAATATCTTAATTGTCTTCGTAACTCTATGTTGGTTTAGTAGAGGGAAAGGAATTAATATCAGATGAGTGGGTTACGGAATTGTTTGAGAGTCTGCCGAGTTTTTATAATTACATAGTTATTATCATCATAAAGGTCAAACCGGACTTTGAAATTGAAAATGTTATTAGATTTTTTTTTATATTATCTGGCTGTGTATTTCGACTTGTGTAGGTACAAACCCGAAACTGTATTTTTTTTCCAATAAACTTTGAACCTTGTCGCTTTAGCGATAAAGTTGGAAATCATTAAATAAATTTGACATATTGTAGTAGCTTGATGTGCTTGGCGTCTGTACCCAGTGTGACGCAACTGTCTAATAAAAAAAGAAACTATGAAACGTGCACTCAACATAATGGCGGCTATCGCTGTCTCGCTTTAACATCTATCCGACTCTATCATGTTTAGTACATCCCTATCTTGTTGGCAGTTTTACGTCATGTCTGCAGTCTGTGTTATTTTTGTTTTGTTGGTATTCAGTTTTAGTGCACGTTTCATACAAGCGACGTTTTTCAACTTTTTCTATGGGAATTCCGTCTCTTATATATTATGTTTACATGTTTACTTACTCTATGTCTGTACCTATACGCCACAAGCTTTTCCTATTGCGTAAAATGGAAGTGTCACAGGCAGTGAATTTATAACAAGCAAAATACAATAATTCAATAATAATATGCTTTGATACCAGCACCCTAATCGCGTAATACACTACCTATCAATCTCAATCTTAATCATTTTGAAGCAAATTGCTAAGCCATTGCTTCATAAGTTCAAAAAATTTGTCTGCTCAACATGTAAATAACGCAATGAATATTGTTGTAAGTACTCCCGTCCCAGCCGCCGCGGGAGACGCTCCGGGCGTCGGGAGCCGCGCGACGACTCCCGGCCACCGTAGGCGCGGGCCTGCGGGCGGAGAGTAATGGGTAGCTCACCGTCCGATCAGGACCAGGCCCGTGCCGGACGGCGCGTACGTGTTCCACGCGCGCCTCAAAGAGATGTCAGCATCGAGGAGGGGCCCCATAGGGCCGAAGCCTGCCGGGTCAGCGGGATTGTCCGAAAGGGTTACCGCTGGCCCGGAACATAAAAGGCTAAGGAAGGAACACGGGTGGGTTTTAGTCAGTAAGAGTCTGACACTCCCTTCCGCTCCACCCAGAGCGGGAGGGGTCATTTGATGATTTCCCATCCGCAAAAAAAAAAAAAAAAAAAGTACTATCAAGATGAAACCCATTGCTACTGATAGTGTGTTACGCAATTACCCCACCGTGCACATAATGATTGGCACCGATGACTCCAATTGTTTGGTTTTTTGGCAAATTGTAGCTCTGTTTTACGTCGTATGTTGATCAATATGCGATTTGCAACTGTAGGAATGATGCATATATTTACTGAATTATAACCATAAAAATCGTATCAATCGTCAAACTTTGGACATTTGTGCCACGTAAACGTAAGTTATGTATGAATATTAAAATATAACTACTTAACTAGATACCCATAAAAAAGTATATTTAAAAATGTTTCAGTCAACTTGTACCTATCCTATAAAATATTTACGTATCAACGGCAACCCCTAGATGCTGAACAGTAATTAATTTCTTTATCATAAACTTATTCCTATTATTTTTGCATCTACGTCAACTTGAACCGGCCAACGCTACGTAGGTATCACTTTGTTTAAACTCCTCACACATATATCCGAACGAAGCTTCGTATTGAAAATTAAAGCTAACTTGTATATCGAAATAAAGGCATTTATAATAAAAGAAATATCCGAATTGGGTCGAAATAGGCAAATTTGTTCGAAGAGTATGTCCTCTTTGAGTTGCGTTCAGCCTCATTAGCGATTTTCCATTCGAACGATTCGGTAAAAGACGTTGAAAACTCTATTCTTATAATGCTACAAGTCTGGCACTTGGCTTTGTCTGGATTAGTTACGATTTGCAGTCGGTAACCGTTTTATGGTTAGTATTGTTGCTTTGCATAATAATATGGTTATTAATTGGTTGACATTTTTTTTGCAGTTTTTAGGATTCCGTATCCAAAGGGTAAAAACGGGACCGTATTACTAAGACTTCGCTGTCTGTCCGTCCGTATGTCTGTCACTCGGCTGTATCTTAAGAACCGCGATAGCTAGACAGTTGAAATTTTCACAAATTATATATTTCTGTTGCTGCTATAACAACAAAAACAAAATAAAATAAATATTTAAGGGGGGGGGGGGGGGCTCCCTTACAACAAACGTGTTTTTTTCTGTGTTTTTGCCCTGTGGTACGGAACCCTTCGTGTGCGAGTCAGACTCGCACTTTGCCAGTTTTTTTTTTGTTTTGCTCTTTTGTTTTTACTCATGAAAAAAGATGTTTTATTTTTTTAAACCGTTTTTGTTGAATCTACAAGTTATTACAAATTAACAAAGGATATGATACCGTCTAGATTTATGTATTCTATAAATTACATAACATAAAAACGAGAACCACTGTAAACAACAATGGTTGTGTGGCACCTTCATCGCCACATGCGAACTACGGATCACACTGACGTCACGCAAAAATCCGGCATCGCACCAGCCAGGATTACCGCGTATCTAGCATATATACACGGATTATGCATATATACAACGCCCGACATCAATAATCGGGCAGTAACCCACCAGACAAAAAACACCGGTCTGGTCGGAGGATCCTCCCTTTACTATGGAGGATGACTGAACTTTGCACCTTGTTCCTCTATAGCTGTATCTACAATTAAAACATATTTCATAATTCATCATCTGCCTAGCCTTTTCCCAACTATATTGGGGTCGGCTTCCAGTCTAACCGGATGCAGCTGAATACCAGTATTTTACATGGAGCGACTGCCTATCTGACCTCCACAACCCAGTTACTGGGTAATACGATACCCCTTGGTAAGACTGGTTGTCTGCAGACTTTCGGGCTTCTGACTACCCGTAACGACTGTCAAAGATCCACGAATGATAGCCGGGACCAACGGCTTAACGTGCTTTCCGAGGCACGGAGGGGTTACGGTATGTAAAGATGGTCACCCATCCACAGACCAACCGCGGCAAGCGTAGCTCAACCTGATAGATCGAACTGTGCGGCTGTTATTAATTATCTACGGGCCCCTCCTAATAAAACATATTTCATAATTGTACAACAAAAATTACAAACACATTTTCAGTATATATAAAGGCCAGTGAAGCAAATCGACATTACCGGAAGATAGTCATTTGAAAGTTATTCACTTGTGAAATGATTGCGTCTTTTTGTCGTGACGTCAAGACTCACGACTCCATGAAATGAAAGGCGCCGAAGCTTTGGCCAGAAAAGTAATCTGTTAAAAGGTTGAATGGTAGGTAATTGAGTGGTTGTTTATGGGTAGGTACAGTAGGTAGTCGGCACGTCATGGTTAAATTTTGACTTCGAGTTGGCCTGTAGCTATACAAGGTGTAATTTAAATGGTGTTGGACCTGAAAAGAGGCCATTGTATTCATCATTACGAACAACTTTTACTATGGGACCAAACTTGGAATCGCGAAAATAATCAGCAAAAATCAGCTGTTCCCTACATTTATTTTCGCATAACTCGTCAAAATGTAGGGAACAGGTGTTTTTTTTAATATTAAACACCTTGTATACAGGGTGGCAGGGGACAACGACGCGCAACCAACAACAATCAGTCATCCAGTCAAAGTACATGAAGCCCGTGTTGAGCTGTTCCATACATTTTGACTGCGATGGTATAGCACTTTTACGCAGGGGGGGGGGGGGTGCAAGCGAAGCGAGCAGTTGGTCGGATGAAAAGAAGTGTTAACAAGGCTTTTTCGACTTTTAATCGACTTCTAAAAGGAGGAGGTTCACAATTCAGATGTTTATTTTTTTTTACTTCATGCAATGTTTGTCTTTACAATTGTAATTTACGTACACAGATTTTATTTCATTATTAGGTACTTCATACATTCACTTCATAATTAAATTGATTTAAAATAAATAGTTATATTTGGATTGATAGAAGAAATTAAAAATAATTCCGATGTTTATAAACATAATAATAAAACTAATTCATATTCGCAGTTTCATTTTCATCTTAGCATTGACTCTCCTCAGGGGAAGGCAAGAGGCCTGAGATTTGATAACGTAATAAAAAATAAACACGTTATTTTTTGTATATGAAACATTCCTACCTCCCTAGGAAAGGTACCTAACTTTTTGTACGAAATATCATTGTTCTTTATGCATCTGGACACATTTTTCACTGCAAAATAAGCTCATAAAAGTCACAAAGAATGCGAAATTATAATATTATATTGCGCACGTACACAACAATAAATTTCTCTTCAACTAAGTTTAAAGCACGCTCGCCACTCCGAGAATAACGAGAGGACATCGTAACTTAACGTGAGAACTCGTAAATTCTCCATTAGAAGTTGTATGCAAAAGTTTAAGAAAGTATTAAAACGTGGGTTTTAGCACGTACCCTTCGAGTTAATATCGTGAAAGCTCAACTTTCCACTCGGTGAGTCGTAATTGTAATCGGCCACTTTGCCTCCATCAGTGGCACGGTCCTTGGGTCGGCGGGACTCGGCCGGCGGTCGGACCACTTCGGACCGCACTTTGTCCTAGTCACGGCTGGGCGCGGGCCCGATTGCCTCTGTCAATACTGTACTAATGTTACCAACCGCGTATTATACGCACAGATTATCTTTGGATACCACTTTATTACGCAACCTCTTTATTAGAGGAAGGGATAAGTGAGTAGTACACCTATTCATTTTATTGTTTGTGGGAGGCTTATGTCTAGCTGTCTTTTAGGACGTGCTTCGGCTGAAATGATGATGACGATGATGATATACAGAAAGAAAGAAAAAAAAAAGAAGTTTATTTGGACACAGTTCGTGAAACACAAAATACAAAATTAACAAAAAAAAAAAAATCTATTGTAGGTAGCTGAGTTACAACCATTATAATACTTTTATCTCGCAAGGCGACGCGCGCTTTACTTGTGTTTACCAAGTGTACAAACAGGCTTTGAATGTGTGTGTAAGCGCAAGAACTGTCGCTTCCGAGACAATGGCGGAGTCGGAAGTGTGTGTGTGCGTCTGTACGTAATGTACTGACTCTACTCATCTTCACGCACACATGCACAGCGTGCTTGTACACTTGGTTACTATGGTAACCGGCAAAAATACTGTACGGTTACCCTGTTTTTTGTTTGAATAATTCAACCATTTCGAAATACGTGGAATAAATAGATTGCTTTAATTATAATCAACGAAAAACATTTATGTAAACAGAACAGTAATTCAAATGGAATAATTGATGAAATAACTATAACAACCTATGAATTTATTCTCGCTAATGTAAATATGACAGCACCGCAAATAAATGAACTGATGTGGTGGCAAGCCTTATAAATATGGAAATGTTAAATATGAATGTTATTCAAAGTAAGTATAGTAACTTTTACAGCAAACCCTTAACTTTCTCTCAACAGGCAGGTAAGTTAATATCTCTTGGGCCGTTACCTGCATTACGTTAAGGTTTATTGCCGAATCATGCGCGTTATTTACCCTTTAACGAAGGTTAACAACTTCACTACTTTTACTGGCAATAACTGTTTACGCAAATAAAAAGGGTTATAAACTTTTTCTGAAGTAAAATTACAACACATGATAGCTACGCGGTCGCTACGAGATTGCTACGCTTCGTAGCACTCGAGCTACGATAGTCCTGTGTGTAACCGTGAATGGTGTAAAGACCCTTTTTTGATAGGTATCCACAACATAATATTTGGATCGCACAAAGCATATAGATGGGATAATTTGGTCCCAAACTGCTCAAGTTGCCACCGGCTGTCGTTAGGTGCCATGGGGAGACAATTAACTACAGATAGGTCCCAGGGGTCAATGTTATATGGTACTCGCTAGTATAATACATTATTAGACCCTTTGACTGGCGAAAAAGGACGAAAGTATAAAAGGCTTTATTCATGACTAGCAGCGCCCCGCGGTTTCACCCGCGTAAGTTTCGATCCCGTGGGATATCGAGATAAAAACTATCCTGGCCTTCCCCGGGATGCAATCTATCTCTCTGACAAATTTTATCGAAATCCGTTTAGTGGTTTAGGCGTGAAAAGGTAACATATACAGACAGATAGACAGAGTTACTTTCGAATTTATAATATACTAGCTGCGCCGCAGCTGCGGATTTACCCGCGTAAATGTCGATCCCGTGGGAATATCGGGATAAAAAGTAGCCTATATGTTAATCCAGGGTGTCAGCTACCTCCATACAATTTTATCAACATTGGTCCAGCCGTTTGAGCGTGAAGAAGTATCAAACATATAAACACACACACACACACCCACACACACACACTCACAAACTTTCGCCTTTATAATATTAGTGTGATGTTATAGGCTGATTGGCCTATGTTTACAAATAAACATTCCTAGTAACAACAGTAGTAGTTGCTATTGAACGCTATTGAAGTAGTTAATAATGAACGTTTTTATTAATAGACATTTTTAATATTATCTAAAAAACATTGTTTTATATAATTCTAATGACTTAACTCTACAATCAATATATTCTGACTGCAGCATTTTTATTTTTTACTGTTGACATTTTTAAATTATTATTTTAGCTGAATTCATTTTAAATTAATTGTGTTAATTATCACTTATTCATATTTGTATGCCGTCATCGGCAAAACATAGTGTACCTAAGTATATATTATTATCACCTGTTTTTACACCACCTGTTTTACAAATACAAAAACTTTGACATTGACTTTGCCTCAGGTATTAAGTCCGCCTTTGTACAGATTTTTTTTTACTTGTGCATTAAGTTTTAATAAATCGAATCTAATCTAACTAGCCTGTACTGTCCCACTGCAGGGCAAAGGCCACCCTCTCTCTCCTTTTTTTTTTAATAAATAATAAATAAAATAACAGTAATAGTGGTAAGAATAACAACGTGTTCAAGTAACACGAGCGAGCATAACTACGAGATAAGAACGTACGAGAATGATAACAATTCTTACCGAGCACACAATTTGTTAAGGACTGCACACATCAGTACGGCACGCTACGCAGAGCATGACACGACGCGTTGCGGCGCGCCGCTCACAGCACCGCATATTACTTATATGACCTTAACTGACGTCTGGCAAGGTGTAACGGTTACAACAGTGCTTATTCAAAGCTGAAGCAAGAATGAGGAGTCTTGTGTATAAGACGCTATGAGGCATGCCTCAAATGACATGTCTTATATGACAAAATTGTTTCTATTAGTGGATATTTTCGTCCTTAAAAGACATGCTGTCATCAAGTAAGATGGCGACTAGCGATGCTAGCTTTTCTAAACTGTATTTATAGTACTGTGTGACCTAAACCAGCACTTCAGTCACGCTTTTTTGTGACTTAAATAGTTAATTTTTAGACAGGAAAGCGTGACTTAAGTGCGGCTTAGGTCACACGAGCTATAAAATAGTATACGATACGGGTGACTTAAGTAGTCTATTAATCAATGGCGTTTAGACCCTCGCTATGGACTACTTAAGTCACACGTATCGTTATGAACTATTATTTATTGGCTAAAGATTTTATCGAGTGTCTAACCAGTCTCATCCGCCTATGCTTTTCCCAACTATATTGGGGTCGGCTTTCAGTCTAACCGGATGCAGCTGAATACCAGTATTTTAAATGGAGCGACTGCCGATCTGACCTCCAAAACCCAGTTACTTGGTAATACGATACCCCTTCGTAAGATTGGTTGTCAGACTTTCGGGCTTCTGACTACCCGTAACGACTGTCAAAGACCCACGAATGCCAGCCGGGACCAACGGCTTAACGTGCTTTCCGAGGCACGGAGGGGTTTCGGTATGTAAACATGGTCACCCATCCACAGACCAACCGCAGCAAGCGCAGCTTAACCTGATCGATCGGCTTGTGCGGCTGTTATTATTAAACCACGCTGACCACTCTATCAAAAATATAAAAAGACGTTTCACTTCTTTCCTTTCATGTACGCTACTAATTACCTCCTAGGAGTGCTGGGTTTCAACTCGGTGGAGGTTAAACGTGGCTTTCAACAGCTCACAGTAGCCTGCAAAACTCTTAGAGGGCGCATCGACAGTCCCGAACTCCACGATCTTTTGTGTCGGCTAATTGTTCCCGACAAATACATCGGACATCGCCAAAGCCGTCGGCACAATCTGTTTGCGCCGCCGTCATCTAAAACTCCTAACCACCAATCCTGAGTGTGATCTGTTTGCCGATGAATGGACTAGAATTATGCGTGTATGTCTGATGTTTTGTGAAAAGAAGTGTGCTAGGGTGTCCTCTATATTATGTTAGTATTTGAAATATTTTTGTATACCATCTCTATGTTAAGTAATGTAATTGGTGTTACCGTTTTAAATAATAATAAACAATCATACATTTTATGCATGTTTTTTGGTAATATTCGTATAATTTCTATTGAGATATTTTTAAAGCGGCCGGAGCCACTATTTTCCATAGTACTTATACAAACGTGCACAAAAACGCATATTACCACCATACCCGATGTCAACATAATACCCGTTCCGTACTCATGCAGGCGTAACCTAAGGCGTAGGCCACACGGAAAGGACGCGAGACGAAAACGGGACGCAGACGCGTCACGGACATCTATGATTTTTCTTCAAATTATGTAGAAGAGACGAAGGCGCAGACAAGTACGGGACACAATGCTTCATACTGTACTGTGTTCGACACTTCATTTTGAGGGCAGTGGTGGCGTGCGGTTGTGAGCATTTATATTTTGAGTTCCGGCAATCGCCCCGCGCCCTCTCCGCATCCTCCTGCGTCTGCTCCTCGGTCGGTGTCTCGCCACTAGTATATTTTGACGAGCCGGCTTCTTGCCCTTCCAAAATCAAAATATTTTATTCACAAACATACATGGGCAATTAATGAAACGTAAAAAGCTAGGTGCATGGTTCCTATTGGTCGTTTCCTATGAAGAAGAGCCGGCAAGAAACTCCACGGTTAATCTATTAAAAAATAATTGACTTTTACAATGTTTTCTTATTACAGTGTTAATATGCCTGTCAACAAGTAAGTAAAAAACGGTCTCATTCACAATATATAAAAAAAAAACTACCAAAAAGATAAAAGATTATAAAAACTTATTAAAACCATATGTTATGATTGCCTGCTTTCTCTATGTTTTGTGCCAGATCGCGTTAATACATTTTGTATGAAGAATAATGAACATAGTACGTGAAAGAGACGTGAGACGAGGACGGGACGCAGACGCGGCGTCTGCGTCCCGTCCTCGTCTCACGTCTCTTGTGTGTGGCCCGCGCCTTACATCACTGTGTCGCTGAGCGTGCTCGCTTGTGTAATTGCGCTAATATCTGTGCTCATCCCGCCTGCACATTATTTCCCGGCAGTGTAAAGCCCAACTTATCTTTTATTCCTATGAAAAGAAATTGTGCATGAGATAACCGAGTACCTAATCTTGGAAGCATTATGATTTAGTAAACAATTTTAATATTTTTTATATTACAGTTAGAAACAAAAAAAAAATATACAAAAATAAGAAATAAAAAAAATACGTAACAGGTTCAGTCAACAGCAAAAGTAGATGATCAAAGTCAGAAGTTCGCAGAACTGTGTGGCGTCGAAGTGATTCAAAAGTATTCTACGTAGTAGTACTTCGACGCCACACAGTTCTGACGCGAACTCCTTCATTAGTATCGAATTTCTGATTTTGATCATCTACTTTTGCTGTTGACTGTACCTCCGTTTTGAGGCCGGGTAAAAACTACAACAAACTTTCGGTCCATTACCTACTAAATGTTCCATATAATGACTTGAAACTTCAAGGTTATAAATAAGTTTGTATTTAAGTGTCGATTGTTGGATACCAATTCACAAAGTTCTCAATAGTCATACCCCCTTACTACGAGTAATAAACGTATTATATCAGATGAATAGCTACACACCGATTTCTCTCTTTCAGTCGTCAGTAATTTGACTTTCGAAAGAAGAAGACAAAGCCTTGTGTAACTATACAGACGTTATACCACGTTTATTAGTAAGGGGTTACTTATATGCTTATTACATAATAAGCTAGTTATAAGTTTTCATACATTGAACCACTTGGCTCCTGCTTTTAAGCTATTTATCATTTCTCATTCCAAAAATGCATTGTATTTCTTCTATTTGCTAAATAATTTATTATTATTAATATTCAATCATTTATCATTTCTCAACTCGTAGATTTGTCAAGCGAAACGCAATAAAAAAAAAACAATGAAAGCAGTTTCATATACTGCAGCTTTTCCTAATATTTTCCACATAACTCTATTTATTTAGTTTGGTTTCCGGCTCACATGTAGTTTTCAGTCATCTATTTTCATATTCGACGATGAAAAGTTTCGAAAGTTCGAGCATAAAAATAAATGGTTTTTAATTAAAAACCATGAAATAATAAATCAAGGCAAACACAACCTGTTAAAATAACCGCTCGGCCGTTTAGACTAACGAAACTGTTCTATTTTTTTATCAGTAACAAAAATCTAGCTTGGTCGAACACTTCAATATCCATTACCGCATGACAGGCAGTGCAGTGCTGTGCAAACAGCCGCGACAGCGCTGCGTCAGCGCTGCAGCGGTGCAAGACAGCGACTTATGACCCGCTCACTACTCGTTCTAGAATGATATTATAAGAAATCCCGTTCCATCATTTTATGCTGCCAGTGCTGCATCTGTGATAAACTCTTAGACACTCATCGGCAGCTTCAATCATAGCGCTGTTTTTTTGTTGCGTTTCACATCTCCCTTTTTTACAGATATAACACGGTCCAATGTGTTGAATGTGGTCATAGTGCAATATTTTTTGTATATTTTTGAATGCAAGATATTTGAGGACCCTCATATAAAATTTCGTTTTAAATAATCAAAAATTTGCGAATTAACGCCGTTCATACCTACGCAATATGAGTCTCGCCGCTATTAATTTTGCACCAAAACCCCACCACAGCTGATGAGCTCTCAACCGAGCTCGGCTAAAATAATTAACATTGTCTCGATTATTGTGGTTTTGTCCTCATCATTCTTTTCAGCTGAAGTACACTTTACAATATTAGAAATTACGTTAGTAATATTTTTATACCACTAATGACTTTACCACTATCGCCGTCATTAGATTTTTTTTTTTATTAAAAACAAATAACCAGCGCGACTGTTTGTGTCGTTCATCACTTATCGTGCAAATAGTAAGCCACGTACGACATTCGTACAACTCGCTAACCAAATAAATAACTGGATCAAATTAATACCATGAATCTCACACCGTTAAAATATATATTATTCATAGAAAATGTGACATCTGTGTTCAGAAATTATTTGTGTTTAAAAAAACATACTCGTATTATTATTACAGAATAATAAAAAGGTATCTTCTGGCAATATAATTAATAATAATAAAAAACCAAAGGGAGTGCAACATATTTTAAAATTATTTAATCAGAATATCCAAGGTTGCGCTTCCAAATTATTGGAAATAGAATTGTTTTTGGAAAACACCAAGTTTGATGTCATTTGTTTAACAGAGCATTGGTTGAAAGATCATCAAGTAAAGTCAATTAATTATGAAAATTATTGTGTAGTTAGCCATTTCAGCCGAAAACGTATGATACATGGCGGATCATTAATATTACTTAAAAATTCTATTAAATCAAAAGAACGAAAAGACATAATCGGACTGTCTGTTGAACACACCATTGAATTGTCCTGTGTTGAGCTTGATAAGCATGTTATAGTATGTGTATACAGACCTCCAAGTTACCAGAATCTATCGGTGTTTGATTCTGTAATGGAAGATGTGTTAAAGAAACTTAGTACTAGTAGTAAGTCAATAATAGTATGTGGAGATTTTAATATTAATTTATTGGAAAATAACTCGAATACTGTCAGATTGTTAAGTCTTTTTAGGTCATTTGATTTGTCAAATGTTTTTATTGAACCAACCCGAGTGACAGCTTCTTCTGCCACTTGTATTGATAATGTTTTTTGTAATTGTGATTACTTACACAAAGAAATTGTAAATAAGTTGCCATCTGATCACAGTGGACAAAAAATAACATTTAGCTCCTACATGCCTTTACAAAAAATTCAAATAAGGTTTAGGACAATTACATGTAAAAAGTTAGAGAAATTAAATAATTCTTTGGCCAGTAAGTTATGTGATCAGAATTTTAATAATATAGGTGACCCAAATGAATTCTACGCCGAGTTCTTTTCAATATTAAACGCGCAGTTTAATGACACTTTTCCACTAAAAACTAAAAATATTCACACAAAGTTTTTATTTAGTGACTGGGCGACTCCAGGTATTCGTAAAAGCAGGGAAAAACTTTTTGAACTCTATGGCTTAAAGCAACATATGAATAATACAAACTTTCATCAGTATGTTGCAAAATATTCAAAAACTTTTAAAAGTGTGTGCCAAAAAGCTAAAGCTCTTTATATTAGCAATAAAATAAAATCAGCTGATGATAAAATAAAAACTACCTGGCAAATAATAAATAATGAAACAGGTAGGAAAAAACAGCCTAACACTGAATTTAATTTAGAGACTGCACATGGCCCCATCAACTCAGATGTAGAAATAGCTCAGGAATTTGAAAACTTTTTTTCTAATATTCCCCTTAAAACTACTGAAGCTTTAAATTCATCCCCCACGCTTTCTGCTGCCTTACTTAAAAAGAATGTAAAGGCATGCCCTTTGGAGTTTAGGTTTCAGCATACAAGCCCCCAGGCTGTTATAAAAGCTTTTAGAGATCTTAACATTAAATCAACAGAAGATCTCTGGGGAATGTCTGTAAAAGTATGTAGATCTTTCATCGAAACTATTGCGCCCTATTTAGCTTTCATATTTAACACCAGTGTTGACCAAGGAGTCTTTCCGGATCTTATGAAACATAGTAAAGTAGTACCATTGTTCAAATCCGGTGATAGTAAAGATCCTAACAATTATAGACCTGTGTCAATTCTACCAGTTCTCAGTAAGGTGTTTGAAAAGTTGATGCTCAATCAAATGTTACGTCACTTTAATAAAAATTCCATCTTTCATGAACACCAGTACGGTTTCACCAAAGGGCGTTGCACTACTGACGCCGGTGTTACCCTTATAAAGAACATTTTTAACGCCTGGGAAGAAGCACAAGATGCCATTGGAATCTTTTGCGACCTCTCTAAGGCGTTCGATTGCGTAAACCACGAGACACTTCTGATGAAACTGGAGCACTATGGAATTAGAAAAGCAGCACTTGACTTGCTAAGATCATACCTGAAAGATAGAAAGGTTAAAGTTCAAGTAAACGGCGTAAACTCATTAGGGTCTGAAATGACAATGGGTGTTCCTCAAGGTTCGATATTGGGTCCATTCCTCTTTTTAGTTTACATCAATGATTTACCCCAATTACTTCAAAATCAACCGAAGATGGTGTTATTTGCAGATGACACATCATTAATCTTTAAAATAGACCGACGGTCACAAAATCTTGACGACGTGAATAACTCTATTCTTCAGGTCCAAGATTGGTTTACGGTAAATAATTTAGTACTTAATGAAAAAAAAACCAAATGCATTAGATTTAAATTACCGAATGTTAGAAGTAGCGAATGTGAAATCATATTGAATGGCCAAAAACTAGAATTTATTGATCAGACAGTTTTCCTAGGAATCACGCTAGACGAGAAATTACAATGGGGACCTCATATAACATCTATTGCGGGGCGGCTAAGCTCCGCCGCTTATGCTGTTAGAAAGATAAGACAGTTAACAGATGTAGAAACCGCGCGTTTGGTCTATTTTAGTTACTTCCACAGTATTATGTCATATGGCATTTTACTATGGGGTCGGGCTGCTGACATTGAATCCATTTTTATTTTACAAAAGAGAGCTGTCAGAGCCATTTACAATCTACGTCGTCGCGAATCTCTTAGGGAACTATTTAAAAAGGTTAATATCATGACGGTACCTTGCCAATTCATTTATGAAAATATTATGTATGTAAGAAAAAATCAACATCTTTTTAATAAAATAAGTGATAGGCATAATTTTAATACTAGAAATAAAGATAAATTAGATCAACCTTTTTTCAGATTATCGAAAGTACATACATCTTTTATGGGGTACTGTGTTAAATGCTACAACAAAATACCTTGTGACATATTGCAATTAAATGAAAGAAAATTTAAAACTCATATTAAAAGTACACTTTGTAAACAAGGATATTACAAATTAGAGGATTATATCCAAGATAAGAATGTTTGGAAACATGCTGGTCCTGCTCCATAGGACAATCTAAGGGTCTAGACAAAATCAAACTTGTTCCTAATTTAATTTATATGTATATTTTTAATTATGACATCTTATTCTAATTCAATTTTACAATCTGCGACTACAGTGGCTCACACACTTGTTAAAGTTCAACTACTTTTGCATTTTTCTTTTTTTTTTTTAAATAACTTGTAAATATGTGAGCACCATGTATCTATCACTTATTTGATTTACCTGTCATTGCTTAATTTTTAATTCTTTTTACCTTTTGTGGTAGACTAATTTTATTATGGGTGCATCGTGTTCACATATAAATTTTATTATGTATACAAGACCTTGTAAAACATTTTTAAAAGAGTAACGGTGGAGTTTCTTGCCCATTCTTCTCCATACGAAAACTACCTTTTCGAATGGGCGACTAGAATCATTTCTATTTAGTTTTTTTTTGACGTTCAAAAGTGCCTTTAATGTGCCTATTTGAAATAAATGATTTGACTTTGACTTTGACTTTGTACTCGTCTGGGTATTTATTGATGATGATGATGATGATGATGATGATGATTTTATTTTTTGTAAGTAGGTTTGTACAAACACTTTTACA
This sequence comes from Oligia fasciuncula, assembly GCA_963082905.1. Taxonomy (NCBI): domain Eukaryota; kingdom Metazoa; phylum Arthropoda; class Insecta; order Lepidoptera; family Noctuidae; genus Oligia; species Oligia fasciuncula. The sequence continues at coordinate 14,799,598 of OY720390.1, read as the reverse complement.
CGTCAGTCATGTTTTTTATAACTAGATGAAGTCGGCGTTTCCTATCTGACTACTCTGAGAAGAAAGGCCGAAACAAACTCAGAGGTCACAGTCTCTTTTAAAGTCCAGACATAATCTTGGTCAGGTTATATGAAGACCATGTAGATCGATGTCTGAGGTGGTCTTTTGAGGAAAGAACCACACAGATTGAGAGGACCTGTCCAGTCAGTGCACGCATTTGTCAAAAATCGTGCAGCTCAACTCAAGACTTAAGGAGCTCAACGATTCGACGAACAATACCAAAGAAAGGACATTTGGGTAGGCCACATAAATTACTCAAACTGCCAGACCATGAGAAAAAAAAACAGAACAGAGAGAATAATAAAAAATATATATATAAGTATGTAAAATGACCCACATCGTCTTCACATTCACAATGAAAAAATAATATAATACTTTACAAAGTAAGCAAATGTCATTGTTTAAAAAAAAAAAAAATATTCATCAATGTCAATGTGTATATAAAAAAGAAAAAAATCATTCAAAATGCAGAAATTGGAAGCAGCTCAATCCCAAGCCTTTTTGTCCTCAATATAATCTTTAACGGTATAAAAGGCTTTCTGGCACAACTTACGTTTAATGAAAGATTTGAATTTATTAAGGCTTAGATCTTGAACGTGGCTTGGTAGTTTATTGAAAAAGCGTATACATTGGCATCTGAACGAGCCACCTATTTTCTTGAGCCTGGTTGTAGGTACAACATATTTGTGTTTGTTTCTAGTATTTATATTATGGATATCACTGTATTTTTTAAACAATTTTATATTTTTATGGGCATATAAAAGATTTTCATAAATGTACTGAGAAGGCACAGTCATTACATTAATCTCTTTAAATTTGTCTCTGAGAGAGTGTCTCGGACTTAATTTATAAATTGATCGAACAGCTCGCTTCTGCAAAACAAAGATAGTCTGAATATCGGCGGCATTTCCCCACAATAGAATACCGTACGACATTACACTATGAAAATAGCTAAAGTACACTAAACGGGCAGTCTCTATATCAGTTAAATTTCGAATTTTTCTAACAGCGTATGCTGCAGAACTTAGCTTTTTTGACAATTTATCTATATGTGGACCCCACTGAAGCTTAGCATCCAAAGTTATGCCCAAGAATACTGTGTTGTCTTCAGGATTCAATTCCTCGCCCTTTATCAACACATTAGTTTTCACCTGCCTTACGTGGGGTAGCGTAAACTTAATGCATTTGGTTTTCTTCTCGTTTAGAAGCAAATTATTAACATTGAACCAGTGGACTACTTTCGAGATCGCGCTATTTACATCGTCAGTAACCAACTGCTGACGTTTAAGTTTAAACAAAAGAGAAGTGTCATCTGCAAACAACACTATATCATGATGATCCTTTATGATTGATGATTATCATTCAACATTTCACTCACTGCTGTGGCCAACTTTACGCCAGAAAATAAACTTCCAATTCATTACTATCAACAGGCATATTTCTTTTTGTCCACTGGCTTCTCCATTTATTTATTGATAACATCTATATATTACTCCAAAAGATTTTACAGTCTTTTATTAAACTTTGATGCGTTTTACAAATATTTTGATGACGGAGTTTATTACCGAAAAATGTTGAAAGCACAAAAAGTTTTAACATATGGAATAGTGTCAGTTTGTTGTTTTATAACATTAGTGTTCACCTACTTTCGTTTTCCTAGCAGTGCTGGTAGTATGGGATGGGCAGTCACCATAATAGCATTATACTGCATGAGCATGTCTGACACCCGCTACATCCTCCAATACTTTGTATTGTATTGTATTTTGTTCGTGGTTTCTGAGCAACTGAAAACAATCACGCGATCAATAGATAGCGAGCTATCGGTGATGAGAAAACATCCTGAGGATGTGGAACATGCAGATTTGACCAGTGTAGCCATCAAACGCGACAAGTTAAATAAATGGTTAAAAGCGTACGAAAAGATTAACGACAGTTCTAACTTATGTAATTCAATGTTTAGCGTACAGGTACCTAAGTTATAAATCCATCTACTTTCTTGTTTTATCAACCTTTTAAGGCATTTTAATATGATATTATAACATCTTTAGGATTGGTTTCAGTTGACGATCATGCTTTTGATGGTGACCGTGTATTACATAATATTGATGTACACCATGATAACCACAATAGTAACCGTTGGGGTACGTATAAACTTAAATGTTTTGAATAAGTCGTAATATAATCTTGAGTTCAAAAATGAAAAATATATTTAGGAGGGATTGACCCATATTGGCTCAGAATCGAGTTGAGTGGAAAAAGGAAAGGGAGAAAATAATAAAAGTATTTTTTTATTTGGAAAGAGTTACAGTAACATTCTTTTAAGAGCATATTTATTATACTGGGTAGAATGTAAGTACCTATGTTAATAATTACAATTACATTTTTAGATAAATGAAAAGCATGTATAATATGTATATGTTACGGCTAATGACCGAAGTGCGGCTACACCTAGTTTTAACCCAACCTAACCTCGGGGTGCCCTTCGCTCGCTCTTGCATCCTACGTCGACGGAGCACCGCTTCGCGGGGCTCCTATTTCTGTGTAAGGGGTTTAAAGGAACCTAACCAAACCGAACCTCGAGGTGCCCTTCGCTCGCTCTTGCATCATATGTCGCCTCCCGAAATACACACGAACCGCATGTGGCCGGCTAAAACTAGGTTTAGCCGCACTTCGGCCGGCTAAAACTAGGTGTAGCCGCACTTCGGCCGGCTAAAACTAGGTGTAGCCGCACTTCAGGTATTAGTCGTGACATATATACTTCGCGGTTTTCAGTCAGTTTCGTTTAACTCTCTCGTCTGTCCACGACAGGGTGTTTCGTCGTGGTCATCTCTGTTCGTCAACCTGCTCTCGATGACAGTGTTTCTCAGCACGCTTCTCTTGATATCGCACGCTGGTCAACAGATCCAGAACAGATACGCAGAGCTGCGACAGAAGCTCTGCGAACTGTGTGTGCACACTCTGGAAAGCAAGTTTATGTTCTATACTTTGATTTAATTTATATATCCTAAACTAGCGGCCGCCACTGATTGTACGGTTTTAATGACTCGACAAAACATCGAGATTCCTTTACTATAGTTTAATTTTAATGTATAGTACACATTAAACCTTTTGGAATTAATTATGTAACATTATGTTCAAAATACTTTCCTCACTCTAGAAAAAGAAGGCGGTCATATACAGACAAACACGAAAAGCGACTTTAATTTATAATTCATACTAATAATATATATTAAAAAGTAACTCTGTCTGTCTGTCTGACTGTATGTTACCTTATCACGCCTAACTCACTGAACGGATTCAATAAAATTTGGCAGAGAGATAGATTGCACCCCGGGAAAAAACATGGGCTAGTTTTTACCGACTTTACAAAAAGGAGGAGGTACTATGTTCGGGTGTTTGTATGTTTTTTTTTTTTTTTTGTATGTTTGTTCATCGATTACGCCGCCAATTGTCGACGGATTTTCAAAATTCATTTTTTGTTCGAAAGTAGACAGTTCTGAGGTGGTCCCATTGTCACCAAGTTAGGATCTGATGATGGGATCTTAGAGAAATCGAGGGCAACCCTCAAATTTTATAGGCTCACTTATTGTTTTTCGCATATTTTATGAAGTAAGGTAAACGCGGGTGAAGTCGACAGTGACCCAGAAGTCGTCAAATTGTCTAAAAACTTCAATATCTTTTTCTACTAAATATTTAATTGGCCAATTTTTATGGCAACCTATTTTAGGTAACATATTGAACAATTAAAATAACAACACTGAGTTTTAACTGTAATGGTGGCTGAGATATCTTACTTGAAAAGTGTCTCCCACAATTTTTTCATTTTTTTGCAAGTTTAACTGCTAAATGTCAAACTCAGCGCGCAGTTTTGTTTTTTGATTTACGAACCTTCAGTGGGGTCTACGGTAAGTCTGATCGTTTGATGAATTAGTTAAGTTAATTTGCTAATGATGTAACTTGAAGTTTGGAACAGTTTTATCATAAAAGTATTTTTTTTCGAACGTGACATCTATTGGTACCTAAAAATTCCTACTTGACCCAGAACTCGTCATTTTAAGTGCTATTTTGACGATTACTGGGACCCGCTCAGTTAGTTGTCTTTAAACTCGTCATTTGAACCTTATGCTTTAGCGATAAAGTTGAAAATCTATTAAATTAATTGGACAGATTGTAATAGCTTGATGTGCTTGGCGTCTGTACAAACATATACAAGGTGTAACAGAATAAACGCAATTCCTGAAAGTAGTTTGTTCATAATTGACTACTGAATAGATATCAGTAACTTTTAATAATGTATTTTTTCAAAAATTAAGTATTTTGCCATACTGACCGGTGATTGAGCCAAAGAAAATTAAATCTTATTTCAAAGCCATAAGACTCAATTTTAAATGCATAAAATAATGTTAGGGTCAACACGATTTTCTTAATAATAATAGTTAGCTTTAAAAAAAATAAGTTTTGGTTATTGTATTATGGTTTTAACTCAATAACTACTCTAATTGGGGTGTATGAGGTCTTGCGTTAATTGTGTTACACATTGGGCTGGGCATTGGGTTGTTACGTTTAGGTTTGGGCTACTTTTGACAATAAAACTGAGTTTCTCTTAAACTGTTTTCGCTTCGCTCACTCATTGCTTGAGTAAGCGCGCTCTGTTTATTCGTATCTAGAAAGGGCTCGCTTCGCTCGCTGTACCTATCGTAAGCACGCTCTACTCACTCGGCCCGTAAAAAGTATTCTCAGGTCTAACCTAAACTGCCATAATGAGAAAGGTATAATAATAAGTTTTAATTAACCTCTCGATAATTGATGCTAGTTTTCCAACAGTAACTCACTCAGACTGAGCGCGGTTGGTACAGTTCCAATAAAATCCTCGAGTTGTCTCCTTACAAAGTCTTCTGCGGTTGAAACTTCCTAATGTTCTCGTAATCTTGACCCGTGCACGCACTTGCATTATGTATGACACGGTGCCGCCGATTAATTTTCAGGTTAATACCTGAATATTTTTAAAAATCTGCCCCCTAGCTAGCCTAGTTTTTGAATTAGCTTACAACTATATTTTTAGGCTGATTGTGTTACATACGATTTAAAACTTTCTTTGGTTGGCTTTTTTATAATTTCGAGCAGATTTACAAAGTTTCTAATGGGAGCCCCGTGGTCAAGAGTTCACTTTCAGATTTAAAAAAAAGGGTTAAATTGAGTCGTTGATTATCGTAAGATAATGTGCGGCCTAACACATAACGACTTAAATAAGCAAATCTGATGAATAAATTGTGGGCTTTCCTAAAATCTGACTATGAAAACTCAGATTTGGACAATTTTTAAAAGGATATTCAAGGCGAATAAAAGTTATTCTGTGCAATAGTGTTACATTTCCTGATAGTGTCAAGTCTTCTCGTCGCCTATCCCGCAGTGTTTGAAGACTAACCAGTGCGCCCTGCCCGTCAGACATACGGTGCTGAAACGTGGACACTGACGGTCGGGCTGGTCTACAAATTCAAGGTAGCTCAGCGAGCTATGCTCGGAGTCTCTTTGAAGGATAAATCAGGAATGAAATTATCCGAAAAAGAACCGGAGTTACCGACATAGCTTGCAGAGTAAGCAAACTGAAGTGGCAGTGGGCTAGTTATGTCTGTCGAAGGACCAATGGCCGGTGGAGCAGACGAGTTCTGGAGTGGAGACCGCGTATCGGCAAGCGTAGTGTGGAATGCCCCCCCTCCCCCCCAGGTGTTATTATGGCGCAGTCTGGGAGAGTCCTATGTCCAGCAGTGGACTGCGATAGGCTGAGTTGATTGATTGATTGATCATTAATTCACAAAAGTACCCTAACTGAAATTTCGACGCATAGTGAAAAAGGAGGGTTGGGCGTATGCGCCTGCACTTGCGATGTGACGTCAAAGGCAAATTATGTTTTGCTTCAAACTTTTTTTGTTTTGTTTTAAATAAAACATTACCCCACACTAGGAATTTCTCCTGTGTTGTGGTGTGAGATTTGTACAATTATGACCAATATTTTGAATGCTCAATCATTACCCTAGCATTCAAATTCTCTTAGTTATTAAGGGTTGAAATGTTACATGCTTTTGTCGGTCAAAAATGTTGAATTTACCAGAGACTAAAACGACGTTTTCACGTCAAAATTTATTCTGATAAAAACCGATTCTGCGATTCTGATTACTCAATTTTTTAAGCAAAATATATTAGAATTTACCTACCTACTCTGCTAATACCTCACAACCTTTAGTAATTTCTTGTGATTAGGTCTTCTACCTACCTTCTGTTTCTTAGACTTGCCACTCATAATTATGAAAGTCAAACACAATTTGTTTTTAATGTGTAATCATCTTGAACCCTATGTTAAAGACCTGAGAGTTCACATTAGCATCAAAAATTGACGACTACTGGGTCCTTTTGATGATTAATAGTACAAATCTGGCGAGTACTGGTACAAATCGCCCTTTTTTCATATTTGCTTTAATAAGTATTTATTATCACTAAAAATTATAAACATTAAAACTTATTTAGAATAACGGATAATTTTTCTATTTCGTCATGCCAAAAGTTTCGTTCTAAATTAAATATTGTTCACGCAGCAGTTCTTCAAAGTCAGTGAATTTCAAAACCCGACGAGTATTGGTACATTTACCTTATCTTGTGTATTTGTGTATGGTTGTCACCATCTCAGGTAGCTGGGCTGATGATGGAAGGTACAACTCCTTAACAGTAAGAAGTTACTCGAACAGGCAAGGACTGTTTTTACCGACTTCACAAAAAGGAGGAGGTACTATGTTCGGGTGTTTGTATGTTTTTTTTTTTTTGACGTGACAACGTCTTAAATTAGGTTGCGACTGGGAGTCACTTATGAAAAAGTGTAACGCTCGGTAACGTTACGATGAGTCACCGAACGAGAGAGAGGCCCGCCGAATGCCTTGCGTCTCTCTCCCACTCAACTATGATCGGATGATCGGTCGTTGTCACGTAAAATCTTCGCCCGTAAAACCGACTTTACAGGCAACCATTTTTTTTGTATGTTTGTTCATCGATTACGCCGCCAATTGTCGACGGATTTTCAAAATTCATTTTTTGTTCGAAAGTAGACAGTTCTGAGGTGGTCCCATTGTCACCAAGTTAGGATCTGATGATGGGATCTTAGAGAAATCGAGGGCAACCCTCAAATTTTATAGGCTCACTTATTGTTTTTCGCATATTTTATGAAGTATCTTGTGTATTTGTGTATGGTTGTCACCATCTCAGGTAGCTAGGCTGATGATGGAAGGTACAACTCCTTAACAGTAAGAAGTTACTGGAACAGGCAAGGACTGTTTTAGTTTTGATGTTTGATAGGGCATTTGCCACATTTGTTCTCATGATCATCAAGTCATGACCTGATGCTGCAGTCAGGATAGTCTGCAGAGTACCTAACTCCTCGACAACTAACAGCAGATATATCGTGTTTAGGCTCATTGAAAAGGGCTCGATGTGTGGATAAAGCTACTGATACTGAGGAACACCGAAGACCTGATGCTGAAGCCAGGAGCATCAGAAAAAGTACAAACCTTTAAATTACAGCACCGTAGTCGTGTTTGGGCTCACTTTAAACAGGACTAATTTTAAGTTCAATGCAATGTTGACATAAGTCTGGCCTGATGCTGCAGCCAGGATTATCAGCATCTAATCTAAAAACTAATAAAAGGAGAACTCCTCAACAATTAACGTCCCTGCATCGAGAAAAGGAATATTTTATAAAAAGGCGATGGGCAAGTTGACATTAGGCTATTGTAACTTAGATAAATTATAAATAGACCCACTAAAAAGCGAGAAATAAAAACGTTTTAACAAAAAAAAAACCGACTTCCAAAAAAAACACTACAAACTGAAAAAAAAACTAATAAAAGGAGAACTCCTCAACAATTAACGTCCCTGCATCGAGAAAAGGAATATTTTATAAAAAGGCGATGGGCAAGTTGACATTAGGCTATTGTAACTTAGATAAATTATAAATAGACCCACTAAAAAGCGAGAAATAAAAACGTTTTAACAAAAAAAAAACCGACTTCCAAAAAAAACACTACAAACTGAAAAATAACTTTAATTTCGGAAGTCGGTGGCAAAAACTAAAATACTGATCCCTAAGACACCGACTTCCGAAATTAAAGTTATTTTTCAGTTTGTAGTGTTTTTTTTGGAAGCCGGTTTTTTTTTTGTTAAAAAGTTTTTATTATCTCGATATTCCCACGGGATCGACACTTATGCGGGTGAAACCGCGGGGCGCTGCTAGTAATCTATATGGCCAAGTATGGTGTCATAGCCCAAGATAAAGTTACAGTAGATAAAAAGTAACTAAATTAACTAAAGTAAAAGGCAACTTTGGATCGGAGTAGATGGAGGCAGATTGTCCGCTTAAAAGCGTCCAGTGACCACGATCCTCAGTAATGAGGGACCGATTGAAAAAGAAGATAAAAAGTATATGAAAAAAAAAATGGCATTGTAAGTAACCAGCATAACCCGACCCTTCTTTCCCTCTTCTTCTTTGTAAGAGGGGTCAGGTAATGCAGAGCACTGACCGGACATTAAATAAATTAATTACAAACCTCTATTCCAGATGAGGAATACTACAAGCTGACGAAGGATCTACTCCGTTACGTGCGCACGCGTCCTGTCCGTGTACACGTGTTCGGAACTCTAGAGGTCAACATGTCCATGCTGCCGTCAGTTGTTGCTTTCTTTACTACGTACACTGTTATAGCGCTACAGTTTAATAATGTAGTGTAGAAGATAGATTGTATAACAATTTTAGCTTTTTTTTTTATAAACATAGGTTGTTCATTTTTAATGCAGATTCACAATTTTAAAGACTTTTTACGTAAATTTTTTTGTTAAGAACAATTGAAGCTTAAATGTTACTGAGCTACTTATTGCCTAACGATTTCACATGTACCGATTTTCAAAATTTACCTAAACATTCATTTGAAAATATGTTTTTGTCTTATTTGAAAGCTTCTATGCAAACAAACTTTCACACAAAAACTCACAAACACCACACATACACTGTCATTATGACATTATTATAGAATTATTATAACTATTAGAATTATTATAGAATTATTTTATTTTCCAAAATTAATTTTTAATTTTATCTTGATAGTTCACTACCCTTATTTAATTAAGTATTCTGTCCATGATACAACATGCCTCGAATTAAAATTTTAGATAACGCAACTCAGCCCGAAGATACACACGCTGTCTAGTTACCTCTGTTCAAAAAACTATGTTAAATATTCTAATTACAGTAAGCATAGTATCATCCAGTAGGGGATAATCCTACAGTCACACTACTTGTCAATCAAGAAACTAGTTAAAAGACGTATTTATTAGAACAGTAATGAAATTAGGAAATTAACGGCAGCTATCCTTTCTACAATAGCATACATTCATTATTGCTGGTTATAAGCACAGTATGTTTGGCGTAATTAGCCGTCCCCGACGCGAGGACGCTTGGATCAAAATATTAATAACAACCTTCGATCAATAATAATTGATCGAAGCTTACATGACCTAATGCGCGGTCATTCTCGGACTGCATAGAAAAGAAAGAGAAGCGCGATACCACAACGCTGGTAATTTATTGCAAAATATAAAGCAATTGCTTAATTACAAAAAATCTATTGTTTGGGCTAAAAAATTAACACTAGTATTTTAGTATGTTGCTTGTAGAGTAATCTGACAAAAAAACAGAATAATAATAATAAGTTTATTTTATTTTCTCTCACAATGTTTTGTAGCACTTAACAGTTTTGAACTAAGTATATAAATTCACATTGTGAGAGCTGGTGCCTGAAGTAGGTTTTAGAAAAAACCTGTATTACAAGAATGATTGGTATATGTATGGTTTTAATTGTAAAAAGAAAGTTTTTAGAGGTATCTTCATGATTTTTTTCTATCGTATCAAATTAGTTGTATTATGTTTTCAACACACTAATATACGAGTACCTAGCATATATCCTGAAGAATATCATATATTTTTCTGATTTTGTTTACTGTAGTCGATCATAATTATACTTTTATTGTTTCTAAAACTTGCGTTTTTTGTGTTTAGGTCCTGTAAGCCCAAATACATATTAGTTCTTAACTTTTTATTGTGTCGGGGGTTTTAAATTTTTAATTTAACTTTTATTTTCTGCTTTTGAAACTTTATATAGGGTGACTGGTAATTAGTGACCGATACTTAGGAAACATATGATTGTACTCATCATATTAAACTATTTTCCCCACGAAACGTTTTTTTTTCATTTACCAAGCGCAATGATCCTGTCACCCTGGTCATCTGTCTATAACCTGTTTATTTAGACCATTCCAATGAGCCCAAACATCAACAAACCACAGATCGTGTTTGTTGAATATCCTGCAATTCCAGGTGATGCAGCAGCATCAGTTCTAGTTTCTTGTTTAACTCTTAATATCATTGAAGTAAGGATATACTAAACTTCAACTCGATCATACCCGTGTAAGGTGCTCAAATCCATTCATCAACTAGAAAAGAGCTGATATTCATCAAACGGCTGCATGAATCGCAGCTAAGAAGAATCTCGATCCTCTCGCAAAAAAACACAAATAACAAAATTGGTTCAGCCGTTTGGGCCTACAATGGCGCAGACACAAACACAGATACACAGGTTAAACTTATAACACCCCACAGTTTCCGTCCGGGGTTCAAATAATAATTAACAATGTCTTGTTGACGTTTTTTCTTCATCAAAATTTTCAGGTGAAGCACACATTACAAAATTAGAAATTATGTTAGTAGTATTTTTAATGAAAACAATTACTTTGCCACCGTCGCCGTCATTAGAAAATGAAATAAAAATAAACATCAGTCTTACTGTTTGAGTCGTTCACCAGTTATCGTCCAAATACCAACATTCACGTATAATCCGATAGTCGTACTACTCGTCAACTGGATCAAATTATAACCATGAATCTCACACCGTTAAAATATCTTTTATTCATAGAGAATGTGACATCTGTGTTTAGAAATTATTTGTGTTTAAAAAGACGTACTCGTATTATTGTACTTATCTGGGTATTTATTGAAGCATTCAACATTTCACTCACTGCTGTGGCCAACTTTACGCCAGAAAAAAATAAACATCAAATTCTTCGCAGTCACCAGAACGTGTATTTCGTATTGTCCACCGGCTTCTCCATTTATTTATTAATAGCATCTTTATATTACTCCAAAAGATTTTACAGACTTCTATTAAACTTTGATGCGTTTTACAAATATTTTGATGATGGAGTCTATTACCGAAAAATGTTGAAAGCGCAAAAAGTGTTAACTTATAGAGGAGTGTCATTTTGTTGTTTTATAATCTTCGTGTATACCTACCTTCGTTTGCCCAGCAGTGCTGGTAGTATGGGGTGGGTAGTCACCATAATAGCACTGTACTGCAATAGCATGTCTGACACCCGCTATATCCTCCAATATGTTGTATTGTATTGTATTTTGTTCGTGGTTTCTGAGCAAGTGAAAGCAATCACGCGATCAATAGATAGCGAACTATCGGCGATGAGAGAAAACTGTGGCGATGTGGAAGATTTGCCCAGTGTAGCCGTCAACCACAACAAGTTAAATAAATGGTTAAAAGCGTACGAAACTATTAACGACAGTTCTTACTTATGTAATTCAATGTTTAGCGTACAGGTAAGTTTATAAATTAAATGCAAATATAGAAAGCATCAAAATTTACCTTCATATTTCACCTATCTTGAAGGAAAAAGTTAGTTTTGTAGTGCTTGTAAAGCATTTTAATATGATATTAAAATTTCTGTTTGATTGGTTTCAGTTGACGATCATGCTTTTGATGGTGACCGTGTATTACATAATATGTATGTATACCATAACTGTAATAGCCGTTGGGGTACGTATAAACTTGAATGTAAAGAATAACTTTAAAACATATTTGATGAATATAAAAAAACTGAAGAAGCAATTTATAGTCAGTCATAGTAAACATATAATCAATGTGCATAACATACTTTGGTTTTCAATCAATTTCATTTGACTCTGTTATTTCTCTACCACAGGGAGCAGCGTCGTGGTCATCGCTGTTACCCAGTCTGCTAACGATGGCGGTGTTATTCAGTACTCTGCTCTTGATATCCCGCGCTGGTCAGCAGATTCAGAACAGCTACGTGGAGCTGCGACAAAAGCTTTGCGAACTCTGTGTGCACACGCTGGAAAGCAAGTTTATGTTCTATGCTTTGATATCATTTCTTTATTCTAAACTAACAACCCTAGCGAGGGTTCTGCTTCCCAAGGTTTTTACGACTAGACAAAACATCGAGATTTCATTACTATATTTAATTTATTTAAAAAAGTAAAAGAATACATTTTTGCTCACCCTAAACTATGACGACACGGAAGAATGACTCAAACCATAACTTAAACAAAAACAAATCAGGCACTCACACACAGACACACCTACATCCATTCATACACAGCTACAATCACACACGCGGCACTTATGTAGATACTCCCTTTTCCTTGTTAATAATCCATTAAAACTCTTTTTACTTTCTTACCTTTTTTAATTTCGAAACTAATTATATGAGTCTAGTTTATTTTTTACAAGAGACCCATTACTAATTTGTTAGTAACTATTATAATATCCAGAATGGACGAATGGAAGACCCCTGTAACACAGGCTTTGCATAGCATGGGGGTCATTGGTCATTTATTTTGTACCAGCATAGCTATTCACAACCACTCGATACGCTTCCGTACCGTATCGAACATCAATAAATTAATGTTATCGAAGGAGACCTCTAAACGCTATTCACAAGTCCAAAACCCGAAAATTTTGACAGTTTAAATAAAATACACGACCGCTATTCTTCCGACAGCTGTATGCTGTACAGTGCCAGGAAAATCTGGTTGTCGAAATGTGTCATCTTCGATACGATAGCTTGTCGTATGATTGTGAATAGCTATGCTGGCTATTCGCACGCTTAAATTAAGTGTCATTCTGTATCTGTGTACCTTTTTATGTCAAATAAATATTATTATTTGTATATGAGCTCAACTATCTGCACTAATGAGACACAATAACTTTTTCTATTGTTACCGAACTTTATAACCTTGCCTAACAGACGAGGGGTAATAATAATCATAAACTTTCCGGAACAAAATCTCTATATTAAGGTGAAATCCATTGCGCACTTTAAAAGAACAAGGCGGTGACACAGAAGAAGGTCACAATTTATAACAATGTATACATGTATCCAATTATGAAATCTTAGTCAAAGATGTAGTTGCAAGTAGATAAAAAAGTATATGATAAAAAATGGCATTGTGTATTAAATAAATTAATTGCAAAACTCTATTTCAGATGAGAAATTCTACAAACTGGCAAAGGATCTACTCCGTTACGTGCGCACGCGTCCTGTCCGTGTACACGTGTTCGGAACTCTAGACATCAACATGTCCATGCTGCCGTCGGTTGTTACTTTCTTTACTACGTACACTGTTATAGCGCTACAGTTTAATAATGTAGTGTAGATGATAGATTGTACAACAATTTTAGCTTGTTTTTTTAATACACATAGGTTGCTCATTTTTATTGCAGATGGATTATTTTAAAGATTTTTTAAGTAAGCTATTTTACTAGGAAATGTAGAATGGTACTATGGCCTTATAGTGTGAGTTTTATCGACTCACGTTCGATTGCTAGCTCGTTAGAATTTTGTATGGGAAATTAGGTTACTCCTAGAAACCACCAGCAGCTGGCGCTATAACTTTTTCCCATATAAAATCCTAACACGCTCGCAATCGAACGTGAATGAAAAAACTCACACTTATGCCTCTGACTTACCTTTTATCTTTTTGCCTAAATAAAACAACTCAAAAATTAAAAATAACGATTTCACATCCTGCTCACCGTTGTAGATTGTCTGTTGTAAAGAATGAAATACTATTTAATTAATTTTATGATTACAAATAATTCCAATAAACAATTCCATGTAGTTACAAATTCTGTTTATCATATATATCTGACGTTTTAACAGCATAAGTTCTATGCTATGTATGACTGCGAGTGTGTGTTTCTATCTTTCTCGCTTACTGAAAAATGTAATAATACAACTTTAATGTAATATGAAATATTGCATTATACTAATTTTACTGTGCTTAACCCAAAACAATTTAAAAATATACCTAAGCCTTATTTTAAAAATAGGTGTTTGTCTTATTTCAAAGCTTTCAATTATTAGCCTCAAAATTATACACAAACCCAAAAAGTATACAAAAGAAAAAAGGTATACATAGCATGTTACTCAGTTACCTATTAATTATCTTATAGCCTAACGATTTAACATCCTGCTCACCGTTGTGGATTGACTTGATTAAATAATGAAATACTTTTCCATCAAGTATAAGATTTAGTGATCCATGTAGTTACAAGTTCTGTGTAGCACACATTACTAACGTTTTATAACAGCACAAGCTCTTTGCTAAGAATGACTGTGAAAGTGTTTCTACTTATAACTTTATAAAATATATTTAATATAATAAGTACCTACTTCATGGTTATAGACTGATTTTACTATTTTGTGTTTAACCCAAAACAATTATAAATATACCAAAGCATTCATTTAAAAATCAGATTTTTTCTTATTTCAAAGCTTTCAATTAGCCTCAAAATTATTCCTCATAATTAATAATCGGCTTTTAATCAGCTGCAGTAATGAACAATGTCCCGATTATTGTAGAAGGTACTATCCTTGTCATTATTTTTTCTTCAACTTTTCGTAGTTATGTTTGTGTAACTTTTATGCAAACAATTACTTTACCATCACATTAGAGAATTGGATCGAAAACAAATATGTACGGCTGCTGATTGTATCATCACTTATCGTCCAACACGCAACTCACACAACTCACTCAACTACAGTCACACAACTCGTCAATGAAGAAAAGAGTTCCGTCAAAATATAACTATGAATCTCACACCGTTAAAATATATTTTGTTGATTGAAAATGTGACATCTGTGTTCAGAAATTATTTGTGCTTAAAAAGACGTACTCGTATTATCGCACTTATTTGGGTATTTTCAGAATCATTTAACATTGCACTTGGTGCTGTGACCAACTTTATGTCAGAAAGTAAATATCTAGTTTATGCTCAACGGATATACTTCTTGTCGTCTGCCGGTTTCTCCATCTATGTAATGATAGCACCTTTGTATTACTCGAAAAGATTTTACAGCCTTCTATTAAATTTTGACGTGTTTTACAAAATTTTTAATGATGAATCATATACGCAAAGAATGTTGAAAGCTCAAAAAGTTTTAACATGTATAGTGGTTTCGTATTGTGGTTTTATATCGTTTGCATTCACCTACGTTCGGGTGTCTGGCAGTAATACCACAGATGCTACTAAAATGGCATTACCCATCAACATAATATTTCAGTACATCAATACCATGTGTGACTTTCGCTACGTCTTCCAATACTTTGTAGTGCGTTGTATTTTGTTCGTGGTTTCTGAGCAACTGAAAGCAGTCACGCGATCAATAGATAGCGAATTGTCGGCGATCAGGAAAAATCGAGGCGAAATGGGACACGGAGAAAATTTGTCGAGAGTAGGCATCAACCATGACAAGTTAAACAAATGGGTGAAAGCGTACGAAAATATTAACGACAGTTGTAACTTGTGCAATTCAATGTTTAGCGTACAGGTAAGTTTATAATTATAAATTAAACATAAATTTAAAAACATTCAAATTCAAAATTCATTTGCAATGTTAGTTTTATTTTTAACGTAAGTTTTTTTATATATACCTAATATTAAAATATCTTTTGGTTTCAGTTGACTATCATGCTTTTGTTAGTGACCGTGTATTACATAATTGTCCTGTATTGCATCGCGTTAATAACTGTCCAGGTACGTATGAACTTAAATAATTGGAGCAAAGTTTAGGTAAAATACATCGGACCTACAATGAAAAACATCAATATAATGTCACAGTCAAAACTGTTATGAGCGGACCATTAATGACTGCAAAAATCGTTCTGCAGAACTTTTGTCTGGTTAAAACCATTTGAACAATTACTAACATTTGTTAGTTTTTTTTTGCATCCCTTTTAATAAAAATAATCTTTTGGATAGGTTCGATTTTGACTAACTATTGCGCCCCCTTAGGGGCGCCCACGTGCGCCGCACGCTTTGCACGCCCGGTTCTGGCGGGACTGGGTACTACTACAAAAAAGTAGCTGAATAAACGATGTGTGATACAGTGTTAAAGAATCATAATCAGTAAACTTCATGATATGCGATATCATATTTCTGGTTTTTAAATTTCAAAAGTTTTGTTTAACTGCCTTATTTCTCCTTCACAGGGAGCTGCGTCTTTGTCATCTCTGTTCCCCAGCCTGCTTTCGATGTCTGTGTACCTCAGTGCTCTGCTCTTGATATCCCGCGCTGGTCAGCACATTCAGAACAGCTACGTTTTGCTGCGACAGAAGCTCTGCCAACTATGCGTGCACACGCTGGAAAGTAAATGTTTTATACGTACTTTTCTTTCATTCTGATACTTTAATCTTAACGTTCAAAATACATACAATAAATCCAACATTCATTCATTCTTATCTTCGTATCCAATGGACGGAATTTTAACTACAACAATAAATGAGAACATAATACAGTGGTACCCTATTGCTCCAAAAGCATTGCACAATGTTCGTAAAACATTTTTAAAGGAAATAAACACCCCGTGTATATTTCGTTTATTTAAAAATATACAAAACATAAATTTACCCCTATTTATAATTTTATCACAGATATTTTTTTTCGGTTCTGTGCTTCTCGCATCCAATGGGTTCCTGCGGCCTTCACAAGGTCATCGGACCACCTTGTGGGAGGTCAAAGTGGAGGTGCTTGGGGAAGGCCTATGTCCAGCAGTGGACGTCTTTCGGCTGAAATGGTGATAATGATTATATTTTTTTCAGACGAGGAATATTACAAGCTGACAAGGGACGTACTCCGTTACGTGCGCACGCGTCCTGTCCGCATGCACGTGTTCGGAACTCTGGACGTCAACATGTCCATGCTGCCGTCGATTGTTGCTTTCTTTACTACGTACACTGTTATAGCGCTACAGTTTAATAATGTGTTGTAGATTTCGTTGGTATCGTAATAAAGTTTTAAACAATATTATATTTTTTCGTATTTACTTAAGGGGCTTACAAGACCTAAATATAAAAAAACGCAAGTTTTGGAAACAACAAAAGTATATGATCGACTACAGTAAACAAAATCAGAAAAATATATGATATTCTTCAGGATATATGATCGTATGTTGAAAACATAATACAACTACTTAATTTGGTACGATAGAAAAAAATCATGAAAATACCTCTAAAAACTTTCTTTTTACAATAAAAACCATACTAATATGTAACATACAATCATTCTGTTTTTTTGTCAGATTAGGTATTCTACAAGAAAGATACTAAAATACTAGTGTTTTAATTTTTAGTCCATACAATATTTTTTGTAATTAAATAATTGCTTCATATTTTGCAATAAATTACCAGTGTTGTGTCATCGCGCTTCTCTTTATTTTCTATGCAGTCCGACAGTGACCGCGCTTTAGGTCATGTAAGCCCTTAAGGTTCATTTTGAATTCAATTTGACTATTATAATGAAAATATTTAATTTTTTATGTGATTTTGTATGTTTACAAATGCTTTAGCATGCGAATGATTTCTCTTTTTGCCTTTTATTCTTACACTAGCACTTTGCCCGCGACTTCGTCCGCGTGTATTTCGTACTTTCCTCAAAAAATTTCGAATATGTATGTTTATGATCTTTAGTAAGATCTTTATCATTTATTTAGATTAATAAGTATTCGGGCCAATTTTTAAGTTTGTAGATCAAAGGAATCAGATTTTTCAAATAAACAGGATTCCCGCTTTTTGGATGGTGGGTGGTGGATTTTTCAAAAATCGTTTGGGATGACGTGTCCGTAACTTAACTCAAAGACCGATACCTACTCATTTTCAAGTTAATGGAAGCAAGCAGTAAAATCCACCCCTTCTTCTTAGCGTGTCGATAGCAATCTAAATGGACTCGGCCCATAATTCGGCTACTTGTTTGGCGCCATTACCAGCGTCCACCAGTTCCTATAACGTGCAGCTGACAGGACATGCAGGACACGATATTAAGTGTCCCTTCGTTTGTGGAACAGCACCACATGTACACTCCAAGGCGGAGTCGTCTATGAATCTCCACCTGAACAGGTTTTCTTTGCTTCAGCCAACCTGGGTCCGGAGTCTGTTTAAAGACTTCCAGGTTATACAAGGTTACTCATTTCCAGGTGGGAGGTCTTCAGCGGGTGGGACGAACGGTTTGGGTAAGGAAGGACTGTCTCGCCACAGCTTCAGTCTTTCTTGTCATGGTTCACCAGTGAGTGGGACGACACACTTTAAAAAACTGTTTCGGCTTTTCAGCCTTTGTGGCACAAGGATGTTGTCGTGCAAAGGGTCGTGTGTCGGAGACCATTTTGGCTCTTTCGCTGGAGCCAGTGCTCTGCGAACCACTGGTGGCGCTATTCCTGCTAGTGGATACAACATTTCCTACTATATTTCCCAGCAATCCACCCCTTAAACTTTATTACCCTTTTCCACCTTGGTAGGAGTCGATTTTTGAAAAACCCTAAAACACATACCTACTTTTTTACCGAGTTTCGAGTTAATCCGACATCGGGTTACATATTTTTCTAACCTATTAACTTTGTCACCGGCGGTTACCTACTAATACTGCCACCGCCGTCGCCGCAGGGGAGCGGCTGGACGACCCTGCCGTGGCGCTACGGGACCCTGGACTCTCTACCTCCAGCTCCCGCTACCTACGTCTGGAGGCTCTGCAGGACTGTAGTGTTCTTTAGACGGTTTTAACTTACGCGTGCGCTCGATATCCTACCCACGCCCGGCTCAACCAGCTTGTATCTAGTCTATTATTAAATCTAATCTTTGTAACGTAATTCTTCTTTTATTTAATATCATCCACCACTACACACTACCTAACGTCCTAAACGTTACAGAGGGTATATTGCCAAGTTTCAAGTTTATTAACCAAATGAATAAGATTTTTCGTATTAAGCTGTATCCCCTCTTTTTATCCCTAAAGGGTTTTGAAAAATCGTCTGGGATGTTACTATAGTTTGACTTAAAGATTATTTTTTCCAATCAAACCACGTAATAAAATACTCCCCTATGAAATTAACCATCTTCACCCCGTTAGGGGTAGATTTTCTAAAAACTTTGAAATACTTTATTATTTATTTTGGACTCTGGACGCGCTTGTTAAAAAATTCAAAATCAAAATTTTACACCCCCAATCTCCCTTTAGTTTTAAATTCATTAACCAAATTAATAAGTATTTTCATATAAAGTGTATCCTCGCTTTTCCCCCCTCACACAGGGGTAGAATTTCGAAAAATCGTTTAGGATGTGTTTATTATTTGACTCGAAGATTTATTGATACCAATTTTCGACTTAATCAAGCCACGCAGTAAAATCCTCCCCTGTAAAATTAACTACACCTTTTCATCCCGTTAGGGGTAGATTTTCGAAAAAACCCTGATACATGTTATTCTTCATTTTTGGTCTTAAGTATAAATACCGAGTTTCGAGTTAATCGGACCGCGCGTTAAAATTCTTCCATACAAATTTTGACACCCCCCAATCTCCTTTTAGGGGGTAGTTTAGAAAAACAAAAAGTGCCAAACTTCATAATTTATTTAGATAAGTATTCGTGGCAAGTTTCAAGTTTATTAACCAATTGAATAAGATTTTTCATATAAACTGTATCCCCGCTTTTCACCCCCACAGGGGTGGAATTTCGAAAAATCCTTTGGGATGTGCTCATTACTTGACTCAAAGATTATTTATACCAATTTTCGAGTTAATCAAGCCAAGCAGTAAAATCCTCCCCTGTAAAATTAACTACCCCTTTTCACCCGGTTAGGGGTACATTTTAGAAAAACCCTGATACAAGTTATTCTCTATTTTGGTTTTAAGTATAAATACTGAGTCTCGAGTTAATCGGACAGCCCGTTAAAATTCTTCCATACAAACTTTGACACCCCCCAATCCCCTTTTAGGGGGTAGTTAAGAAAAACAAAAAATGCCAAACTTAATCATTTACTTAGATAAGTATTCGTGGCAAGTTTCAAGTTTATTAACTCAAGGAATAAGATTTTTCATACAAACTGTATCCTCGCTTTCCCCCCCCCCACACAGGGGTGGAATTTCGAAAAATCGTTTAGGATGTGTTTATTACTTGACTCGAAGATTTATTGATACCAATTTTTGACTTAATCAAGCCACGCAGTAAAATCCTCCCCTGTAAAATTAACTACACCTTTTCACCCCGTTAGGGGTAGATTTTAGAAAAACCCTGATACGTGGTATTTTTTATTTTTGGTCTTAAGTATAAATACTTACCGAGTTTCAAGTTAATCGGACCGCGCGTTAAAATTCTTCCATACAAATTTTAACACTCCCCAATCCCCTTCTAGGGGGTAGTTTAGAAAAACAAAAACTGCCAATCTTCATAATTTACTTAGATAAGTATTCGTGCCAAGTTTCAAGTTTATTAACCAAATGAATAAGATTTTTCATATAAACTGTATCCCCGCTTTTCACCCCCACAGGGGTGGAATTTCGAAAAATCCTTTGGAATGTGCTCATTACTTGACTCAAAGATTATTTGTACCAATTTTCGAGTTAATCAAGCCACGCAGTAAAATTCTCCCCTGTAAAATTAACTACCCCTTTTCACCCCGTTAGGGGTACATTTTTGGAAAACCATGATACACGTTTTTCTCTATTTTTGGTCTTAAGTATAAATACTGAGTTTCGAGATATTCGGACAGCCCGTTAAAATTCTTCCATATAAACTTTGACACCCCCCAATCCTCTTTTAGGGGGTAGTTAAGAAAAACAAAAAATGCCAAACTTAATAATTTACTTAGATAAGTATTTGTGCCAAGTTTCAAGTTTATTAACTCAAGGAATAAGATTTTTCATACAAACGAAATCCCCCCTTTTCACCCCCTTAAAGGTTGAATTTCCAAAAACCCCTTCTTAGTGCTCCCCTACATTATAAAAGGAAGCCGTGTGCAAAATTTCACATTCGTAGACCCAGTAGTTTAGGCTGTGCGTTGATATGTCAGTCAGTCAGTCAGTCAGTCAGTCAGTCATTCATTCATTCAGTCAGTCAGTTTCTTCTTTTATATATATAGATATTCATCGCACCGTAAATACATAGATTGTCTTGAACACGGAATGACATACTTTTTCGTAAGTGTTCGTCTTTGGTATCGTAACCTCTGCAGTTACGAGTTTATGCACATATTTTTGAGTTTTTAATAGCACAAATATTACTCGAAATGTTACTCCAAAAAAAATTGTAGAACACAATGTTTTGCTCAGTGTGTAACCCAAACAGTTAAAATAATTATAACATTGAAAACGAATTTTTGTCTTATTTCGAAGCTCCATAACATCAGAGGAAATATAGGGTGACGGCTGAAGTTAACTTTTATATCAGAACTAGCTGCGCCACGCGGTTTCGCCCGCGTAAATATCGATCCCGTGGGAATATCGGGATAAAAAGTACCTTTATGTTAATCCAGGGTGTAAGCTACCTCCATACAAAAATTGATCAAAATTGGTCCAGCCATTTGAGCGTGAAGAAGTAACAAACATATAAACACACACACACACACACACGCTCACAAACTTTCGCCTTTATAATATTAGTGTGATTAATTTATATTACTGATATTTTTCATGCAAACAATTAATTACTTCCCACCACTACTCCCGTTTAATAAGAAGATTAATAACAAATAACTGCCGTTGACTATCGACTATCACTCATCGTTCAATTACTTACAGTCACGTATAATCCTTTAGTCAAGTTGATCGAGTAATTTATTAATAATAATCGTTGAAATAATCATGAATCTGACGCCGTTGAAATACCCCTTGTTCATAGAAAATGTGACAACCGTATTCAGAAATTATTTGGGTTTAAAAAAAAAACGTACTCGTATGGTCGTACTGCTTTGGGTAGTTTTTGAGTCGTTCAACATTGCAGTAAGTTCTGTAGCCAACTTTGCGTGTGAAAGTGACTTTCACATAAAGGCTACACGGGTATATTTCTTTTCGTCCACCGCATTCTCCATCTATGTAATGATATCATCATTATATTATTCCAAAAGATTTTATAGCCTAATTTTGAATTTTGATGCTTTTTACAATATTTTCGACGACAAGATCTTTAACCAAACAATGACAACAGCACAAAAAGTTTTAACTTCTATGGTAGTTTCCTTCTGCGGTATTAACATTTTTATATTCGCTTACATACGGTTGTCCCATAATGGTGACGCAAAAGGATGGGTAATCACCACGTTAACTCAGTACAGCATCAGCATGTCTGATTTCCGCTACATCTTCCAATATTTTATATTGCATTGTATTTTTTTCGTGGTTTCTGAGCAACTGAAAGCAGTCACGCGATCAATAGATAGCGTACTGTCGACGATCAGGGAAAGTCGAAGAAATGTGGAACATGCAGAAAATTTGTCGAGTGTAGCTCTCAACCATGAGAAGTTAAATAAATGGATGAAAGCGTACGAAAATATTAACGACAGTTCAAACTTATGCATTTCAATATTTAGCATACAGGTAATATTTTTAATTGGATTATAAATACATTTTAAGACAGCAAAATACTTTTCAGATTGTTTTTCTGTGAAAGTAAGAATCAATGAAATGGTTGTACAGAAAATTTTAAAATACATACGTGATTGGTTTCAGCTGACTATCATGCTTTTGATAGTAATCGTGTATTACATAATATTGATGTATTCCATAACTATAATAACCGTCGAGGTACGTATGAATTTGTATAATATGAACTCATGATCAGCCTATATTGTTCCCACTGCTGGGACACAGGCCTCCTCTCTGCAAAAGGGCTGTAATCTATCATGCGGGCCCAGTACGAGTTTGTAGATGTGACATGTCTGTGTTAATATGAACTAAAATGTCAGTAAATATAGGTACAAATAGAATAAAATTCGTTTGTGGTTTGTCCAATCACTTTCGTTTATTAGTCTTGTCTTAAAGTAGTTGTAACCTTCCACAGGGTGTTACCACTTTGACGTCGCTTCTCATAAACCTGTATTCCATGACAGTGTTCCTCATGGCGCTATTTTTGGTATCTCGCAGTGGTCAGAAGATTCAGAACAACTATATGGAGCTGCGACAAAAACTCTGCCAGCTCTGTGTGCACTTGCTCGAAAGTTAGTATATATTCAATCTACAAAGTCCAAGCTTTTAATAATTAACAAAAACATCGATTTAAAAGATATTGCTGCAATCATGATGCTATTGGTAGGAATCATGATTACCTATACTGACCAGTTAAACGAGGGACATGCTCAATCATAATTAATTGTAGTAATAATATAACAAATAAAATACCTACTACGATACTACCTACCTATTACTACAAAAATATAAATCGCAAATAAAACAGCACGCAAATGATAACTTCCTTCTTCCTTTAGAAAGATAGAAGATAGAATACTCTTTTCTCTTTGTTTTTCGTTTCCACAATTCTTCAGAAAAGAGAAGCAATAATGTCTTCTTAGCTTTAGGGCACAATCAAAATGCACACACATTTTCTCTCTTTTTTTGCAAATGCAGTGATAATGAGTGATGAGCATGTGCACGATATAATAGTTTTTTTTTTTACGAAAACTTGTTTGCGTTTTTTCTCAGACGAAGAATACTACAAGCTGACAAAGGATCTACTCCGTTACGTGCGCACGCGTCCAGTCCGTGTGCACATTTGCGGAAGTCTAGACGTCAACATGTCCATGCTGCCGTCGGTGGTTGCTCTCTTCACTTCGTACACTGTTATTGCGCTGCAGTTTAATAATGTGTTGTAGGTCATTAATAGATGACTTTAAGATTTTACCTTTTGACCGTTAGTTTATGTCAGTTGCTGTGCCCCCAGCACCCAGCTCATAAATACCTACAACACTTAATTCTAAATGTGTTGCTGAGTCCTTAGCGCTTGTTATGCTTATTGCGTTGTGGTCGTTGTGTTTAAATACCTATTATAAATAAATAGAGTAATAGAATCGCCTATGTCGATAAATACAAACAATTTGTTAAGTACTGTGTTGCAATAAATAAGTCTATTAACAAGTTTTAAACATTTATTTTTTAATAATAACTGAAGCAGTGGACGTCTTTCGACTGAAATGATGATGATGAATATAATTAATATACTGCTGGTAAGTACATACTACGTTGAAAGACGAACTGAAAAATTGTCCCCCACGCGGACCCAGGCGGGCAGTGGTAGAGGATGTCACATGTCCTAGAATATCAGGATTTGCGTTTTTTGCCATCTTATACTACATCCTGTATCCAAGTATGTAGTAGGTACATGTTCCAGTCATTAGGTATATTATACTCCATCTGCATCAGGTTAGTCAAGTTATGCAGTAGGTACCTAACCTACGTCGTTTTTGTCCTGTTGATTATTGATGCTACAATACCCAAATATGTATGATTTTGAAAAACCGAGCTCAGCTAAAATAATAAAATATTCTTGGTTAGGTATTGTGGTATTGTACTTGTCATTATTTTCAGTTGACGCACACTATCCAAAATTATGTTTACTTTAACACTACCACTCCATTAGAAAAACAGATTAGAAATATATTACCTTCTTCTTGACTCATTGTATCGTCACTCACTTGTTCCATTATACTAACAGTCACGCATATTTCTACAGACTTGCTACTCGTCGATCGAGTTCCAAAACATACTCGCCCAAATGACGATGAATCTGACACCGTTAAAATATCTTTTGTTCGTAGAAAATGGGCTAACTGTGTTCAGAAATTATTTGTGTTTAAAAAGACGTACTCGTATTATTGTTCTTTGTTGGGTCATTGTAACCATATTAAACCTTGTCTTCAATACTGTGGCTAACTTTAGATTTCTAACTGGATCTCAAATTTATGCTCAACAGATATATTACTTTTCGTCCATTGGTTTTTCGATCTATGTAATCATAGCAGCTCTTTGTTACTCCAAAAGTTTTAATAGACTTATATTAAAATTCGATGTGTTTTATAAAATTTTTGATGACGAGATCTACAACCAAAGAATGATTAAAGCCCAAAAAAGTTTGACATGTCTGGTGTTGTTGTTTTGTTTTGTTAAAATCATTTGCTTCACTATCGTTCGGGTGAATTACAGCAATAATACAATGAACTTGGTATTTATCGCATTATCCCAGTACAACTTGAGCGTGGCCGACTTCCGCTACACTTTCCAATATTTTCTATTGTGTTTAATTTTTTTCGTGGTTTCGGAACAACTGGACGCAATTACGCGATCAATTGATGGCGAGCTTTTGGCCATGAGAGAAAACCGTAGGGATGTGGAACACGCAGATTTGTCGAGTGTGGCTGTCAACACCGATAAGTTAAATACTTGGCTAAAAGCGTACAAAAATATTAACGACAGTTCCATTCTATGTAATTCAATGTTTAGCGTACAGGTATTTGATATGAACATACATAAATTGTTTTTATTTGCACTTAACTTTTTAACAAAAGTGATTAATTCTAAAATATATCAATGATTGGTTACAGTTGACGATCATGCTTTTGATAGTAACCGTGTATTACATTATATTGATGTACACCATCATTGTATTATCCGTTGAGGTACGTATGAATTGGAATAACATGCTATAATATTTATTTTTAGTACCCACCCCTTCTGCTTAATATTTGTCTTATTGATCGCGGCTTATTTCGAAACTCGAATTAATTTTCAAGTGTCAATGGTGGTAAGTATAAACGTGTCAATCAATTCTAGATGGCAGACGCCAAACATCACGACGTTTGGTCACTTTGTCCAATGACTCTTGTTTTCCACAGGGTGTGCAGACCGTACCAATGCTCATAAACCTATTTTCGATGATAGTGTTCCTTAAGGCGCTGTTTGTGATATCTTGTGGTGGTCAGAAGATTCAGAACAGCTCCATACAGCTGCAACAGAAACTCTGCGAGTTTTGTCTGCACACGCTTGAAAGTACGTGAAGTTTCAATAATACCTCCTTTATAAGTAACTAGCTTCCGCCCGCGGCTTCACCCGTACGGTATGTCGATAAAAACTATCCTATGTCCTTCCCCGGTATGCAATCTATCTCTCTGCCAAATTTTATCGAAATCCGTTCAGTGGTTTAGGCGTGAAAAGGTAACACAGACAGACAGACTTTATAATATTAGTATGGATATATAAGTATACATCTAAGATTTATTTCTCATCACAATATTACAAAATACATATTACATGATTTACATGGTATCAGAGTCAGACAAAATTTTAAAATTGTGGGAGACTGGTGCCTAAACTAAGCTCTAGGCCTGTATTTCAGAACACAGGTCTCCGTCCATTTACAAAATGATTCATTTTATTTTGTTATGTCCTCGTACAAACCCTGACCCTGACCCTGACCTTTTACAACCGTGAAACGATTCCAAATTATAACTGAGGAGGCTTTTAGTTAAATTTTTACGTCTGCGGTGATGGCCCATTTGTTAAGGCCTCATCTTTCATGCATGAGATTATGGGTCCATCACGGGCAAGTACCGATGTGATTCATTTTTATTTCTTCTATACTGTTTTTTTAATAAGTGCACGTTTAGCCGTAAGCTACGAATATAAAGATTCAGTGTTGTATTTTTAAAGTCATCTGTAAAAAGTATAATTATTTAAATAAGTAAGCTTATTCACAAATGTCTTTCCCAGATGAGGAATACTACAAGCTGACGAAAGACCTGCTGCGTTACGTGCGCACGCGTCCTATCCGTGTGCACGTGTTCGGAACTCTGGACGTCAACATGTCCATGCTGCCCTCCGTTATTGCTCTCTTCACTTCGTATACTGTTATTGCACTGCAGTTTAATAATGTGTTGTAGGTAAATAACAAGTTATACGAAGAACTTACATGCGAGCGGAGTATAAAAATTTATTAAAACTCGAATATTTAATGTTGTGTAGGTATTAGCGCATTTTTCAATCGACTCAAATATAAGTCTTGAATTTATTCGGAAATACGTTTTTGATTTTTTCCTAAGTTTTCAATTACCTAGGTATAGATATTCTATGGAAAGGTCTTCCTTTGGAAAAACAGAAGATTCCTTCTTAAAAGCAGTTTCATTTAGGCCCTGTTTAAAACGAACTACTACATAGATTCCGTGAACTACTACGTAACTAAGTACTTTGAGATTGTGCCTAGGTACAATCTAGATCAAAGTAAAGTTCCGCTTGTTCATCACTTTTAGTTCATTTTCAGCATTCGCCCGTATTCGAGGAGTCTGTCTACCCCTACTTCCCATTTATTTTTATTTAAGTACTATTAGAAGTCTGAGCTGACTTCAGTCTTTAAAATAAAAAATGTCGAACCAGTGCCAAATTGAACATGGATTTTCTAAAATCTTAAGATTTATTTTTGTTTAAAAAAGAATCGGTATATCAAGACATCACGCCTCTAATCCCCGAAGGATTAGGCAAGAGGCATACCTATAGTACTCACACACACTCACATTTCGCCCCAGTTAGGTTTAAGTCGCATGCAGGGGGCGAGTTTATTGCCAAAAGCAGACCGGGCTACTACTGAGGAATTCCTAATAGAAAATAATACATTTTCATTAAACGAATAACATCAACACGGTTACAACAAGCCATTTTACTACGTAATTCGCCCTGTATAGCTAACCAGTTATTAGTTGACTCTGCACTTCTTGTTATAGCTTGGTTTTATTCACAGCTATTTTATCGTCCGAGGAACTTGGTTAGTATAAAATATACCAATGAAATGAATGCTAGTAAAGTATTCACCCTATGAACTGGTAACCTACTTCGGCGGAGTAGGTGACAACCTAATTGTTTTGCAGTGTCATGTCAAAGAGTCAAAGCGCAGCTGAAGTTGAAAGGAGAAACAAGTGGCTTCGGAAAAACATATTAAAGTTCATTCAGTCGTCTTCAATATTCTTCGTCGAGAAAAAATGTATGGTGATTCTAGCAATTATGCGGAAATGTCAGCGAACTGTCAATAATTTTTTTACATACTTTAGTTGGTCAGTGACGCAATTACGCCTATCTATTTGTATTACAGTTCACATAGGCACCATAGCATAACCAGCCTATAATGTTCCCACTGCTGGGACATAGGCCTGCTCTCGGTGAGAGGGAGTGGGCCGTAATCCCAGTGCGAGTTGTCACATGTTTTCGAAATTTTGGTTCTAGGAAGCCGGTTTCCTCACAACGTCCCTACACAGTTTTGAAAGCATTGCTGATGAATTAATTTACACAAAGTAAAGCGCCTGTCTGGGTTCAAACCTACGCCCTACAACTCGTAAGTCGCGGCTGTTACCACTGAGCCACCACTGCATAGGCCCTATATACACGTGTATTCAAACTACGCACTCTTAGTACCTACATACAAAGTAAACAGTCATGTCAACGAATCTACAATTCCACAGACACTTTCATTAAGCTGTACAAATAAAGACGTTCAAAATTTCTCATTAGGATATTACAAAATGAGATACTTACCTTATGACAGTGGTGCAAAAGAACTGTAAATAGTAGCCGTCGAGGGCGGCGCGACGATAAAATGAAAATGAGGGGGCGGGGGGGCTCGTTAGCGAACGGTCTCCTACTGCGCTCCGCGATTGTCACCACCTCAATATCCAGCACCACCAATCAACAAAAACAACCTTAACTTCAATGCTTTAAGACTCAAATTCCAGCATAGTTAACACTTTTAAAAAATGCCGTTGGAACAAAGAACGCATAAAATTCTGCAATACAAAGGGTTTTCAGAAATGTTACAGACGTAATGTCTAATTAGATGATTCGTTCCTTGCTTTTGTGAATGGATGCGAAATTTAAAAGCCCACAATGGATGTTGAGTGGGGAGGTGCCGCACCTAACTAAATTAGTATTGTTCGGCTTCAGTGCCATGAAACTCGTTTACGAAACGCCGAGTTATGGGTATTATAGTATTTTAAAATCTAGTAAGTCATTAAGTATATTACGAGTACATATTAGCTAGCTTTTGCTACTGCAAACACTTTTATAAATATTCAACAGCTTATTTCTTCGGCATTATAATTTCAGGCCATTCTTGCATCTTGTAGGTACGTCACTATTCAAAGAGGAGTCATGAATAACGAGCACATGCTAATAATGCAATTGCTTATTGACTTTGAGATTTTTGCTATAAAGTTATGAGAGCTCAGGTTTTTATGGTAAAATTATACAGCATCATATTACCTAGACTTTATAATAAACCCACGGAACAGCACTTTACGAGAATCTTTTCGACATTTTATTAAAGCTTTGGGACTTTCATTTAACCAGAATCCATTAGGTATCGTATTCATAAGGATTTAGAGTTTTTATTAGACATTTTATTAAGTTTTGCATTAGGTACATACCTAATACCAAGCTATGTTTTTAATTTATATAATATTACTCACATTAACATACAGATTTATTTCGCCTTTGCATTTATAATAACAATGTAGAACAATTTATAATATAAAATATCTCTGATCCCACATTTCTAAGGCTTGATGACACACGACACGTCGAAAGCCGTAGCGATATGAAAGACCAATTCAATCTGGCCGCCAATGACGCTATCTGTATGCTATCTGTAGACTCTAGTGGAGGAATGAGCCACAAACAAGTGAGCCGGATATCTTCAGGTGTCGCACACTCACACACGCGACCTACACCTTGTTTACGCTAGCGTTCACGAGGTGGGAAAAGGAGGAGGTGAAAGTTAAAACTTGAAATGTTTGTAAAAAGTATTTATTTTTTGTGTTTTTCTGCCTGGAATTCAGAGGGGCTTTTTTTTTGCTTGTAAGGTATATTTATCATTGAGGTTAATAAAAATAAAATAGAATTCAGTAGGGCCAATAAAAAGTGAGCGCAGCCAAAAAAAACTTTCAGAGATCACAAAAAGTGAAAAAGACCAATTCAATCTGGCCGCCAACGACGCTATCTGTATGCTATCTGTTGACTCTTAGTAGATTAATGAGCCACAAACAAGTGAGCAGGATATCTTCAGGTGTCGCACACTGACACACGTGACCTACACTTGTTTACGCTAGCGTTTACGAGGTGGGGAAAGGAGGAGGTGAAAGTTGAAACTTGAAATGTTTGTATAACATAATAATTTTTTGTTTTTAATTCTGAAATACAGACGGGCTTTACTAATCATGGGGATCCTGCAAGATATAATTGAGTATGAAAAATATTGCTACGTGTTTTTGATTGTGAATTAACTTGAAATGTTTGTAAAAAGTTTATGTTTTTCTGCCTGGAATACAGAGGGGCTTTTTTTTTTGCTAGTAAGGTAATATTGAGGTTAAATAAAATAGAATTCCGTAGGGCCAATAAAAAGTGAGCGCAGCCAAAAAAAACTTGCAGAGATCACAAAAAGTGAAAAAGACCAATTTAATCTGGCCGCCAACGACGCTATCTGTATGCTATAGTGGATGAATGAGTCACAAACTAGCAATAGAAGAATGAGATACATAAGTAGCTCATTCATTCGCTACAGTAATTATTAAATTTTCAGTGATTATAGCGATTTAACGTTCGTGTCCACATGTCGTATTATTACAGGACATTATTTCCACAAGAACAAAAACGACAAGCGAATATTAATACGCTATAATTAATAATTCTGTATTAGTTACAATACTAATTTCTGCAGCTATTATAATAACTTATTAATCCCATTTATTTTAATTTTTAAAGTAGGTACTGTTTCGGACAACAACTGAAAACTTCAAATACGTTACAGAAGTACTTATGAGAAACAGGGTGTAAAGTTCACTCATACTCTATAGAAAAGGGAGGATCCTCCGGGTGTTGTGTCTCGCGGGCAACTGCCCAATGACTCATGACGGGTCGTTGTATCTATGCTAGTTGCGCGGTAAACTCTGCTTGCGAGATACAGGATTTTGCGTAACGTCAGTATGACGCGTTGTTCTCATGTGGCGTTGTAGATACCGCTACAACGTCTCCTGATTGCTTTGTAGCTGCACGGCCACACATACACACGGCGCGATGAAAGAGCTCTCGGGGGGCAAACGTCAGACCTTTTAATGGTAACTGCTCGCTCGGCGTGTTTGAATGAAAAATAAGAAACGTATAACTGCAAGTAGGCAACAATGTGTTCCGATCTACTGCTAGTGAAGTAAGATGGTGTTTGAAAAGATAAGGATAAATAAGTAGGTAGGTACTACTTATTGTTATAGTACCTACATAGGTTTTCATAATATACTAGCTGCGCCCCGCGGTTTCACCTGTGTAAATGTGGATCCCGTGGGAATATCGGGATAAAAACTATCCTATGTACTTTCAGCTACCTCCATACAAAATTTTATAAAAATTGGTCCAGCCGTTTGAGCGTGAAGAAGTAACAAACATATAAACACATACACAAACACACACCCCCACGCTCACAAACTTTTACCTTTATAATATTAGTGTGATCAGTGCGTCTAAAAGCCACTTAAATTTACGAAAATCTATACCATGGCAGAGTTTAGTCTTTGACTCACTGACTGAAAAATAAGAATAGTTATTTGTGCAACAAGAGAGCAAAGTCATTTTTTGCTGCGAGTGCTGATTTTGAATCCCGAGTGTGGCGAGGGATTCAAAGACACGAGATGCAAAAAACTTTGCTCTCGTGTAACACCATAGATATAGATACACTATATCTGTGTGTAACACACATAACTTTTCACTTCAGCAGCGAAAACACTTTGTAAGCCATGATATTTTATTATTCAAAATATATTACGTAGGTTCCTAACATTATTGAAACTAGAAATAAATATTTACAGGTTAAATATCAGTTTTATTTGCAGTAAATACTTATTTTCGTTTAAATACAACAATAAGTTAAAAATTCAATAAATTACATTAAAAGACATAATTATCTTTTTGCAAAATTTCTTTAGTTCGAAATTCCGAACGTGTTTGTCTTTGAGGTCGAATTCAAAATCGAAACTTCGAAAGGGCTGGTCTTTGTCTCTCTCTCTTTCTAATGGCGGGAAAGAAATAGAGTGTGAATGTTAAAAAGTAGGTATTTTTCAGAACTCCATCCCTGAGTGAGTCAAATGGAGGTTGAAGTTAGATACAACGCAGTCGCATAATTTATCAAATTCATCAAAATCTATCTATAAAAAAAAATCTAACCAATCAAACCTAATAGAATCAAATAAAAAAAAAATAAAAAAAAAATAAAAGTAAAGTAAGTAGGTAGTAGTAAGTTTTAAGTTATTTATTTTTGATTAAAATTTAATCTATGTATTCATTGACACTTCTTGAATGAAACAAGCAAAAACGCGATTCGGGTAATTTTAATCGCTCAGTCCCGGCGCCGGCCCCTGGCGGCCCATTACAATAGAAAATCAATTGTGTCTCATTAGCGGGATCAAGCGATTAAACACTGATTTGATTTAGATACGTCAATGAAATAAATTCCTTTTAATTTAAGATGAGATATGTTCTAATATTTATTATTGCAAATTAATAAAATAATTATTTTGTGAAATGTATAAATCGCTTCGCCTAGCTGACCGTCTCTTCCGTCTGAAACCATTGGGTGACGCCGAAACAAAGGATTCAACTAAAATACCTAACTAAAAGCAAGGAGGACAAAACTGAACTAGGAGCAAGAACAAAACGAAATCGACTGCTCTACTGCATATGTAAACATTCCACCATTTATATGCACAGTTAACAATAACAGTTAACCTAATAAAACGGAGCACAAAACAGCACTTTACTAAACAAGAACCGAAAAAGAACTCGTACTAGTGACCAATAGCTTCCTCTAATACATAATTGACATGAAAAGACCAACATTTTGCCAGTCTTTTTCCGCCCGTTTTAACCCGTCAGCTCAAATTAGGTTATCTGGCGATGCCCCGTGTGAACGAGTTATGCAAATTAAGTTATCTGTTTTCCAACGTCCAGTTAATTCAGTTCTTTCTCCAGCGCGCGGGCCGCTGCAGGGAAATTGTGCTGTTTTGCATTTTGATGAAATATTTTGTCCAGTCGCAACGCAAATAATGTTGCCTTCCACTGAGATTGTTTCAGTCTCATTTTATTAGGTAAATGCGGGTGAGGAGTTTTCTCAATGAACTCGACGTATTTTGTGAACTTTAGTGTCAATATCGCAGTCTAAAATCTATTATATCAAACTGCAAAGCGTAAATTAATCAAGCGTAATTAACGTGTACCTAATCATATTAATCAATGTCTAACAATAGAGCGGTACAAATCAATATCACATTCAATAAGGTAGCTAATAATGTCACAGATCTGTTGAAAAATTGCTCAGTTTAGTTTGTAACGAGGGGATCAGAAGCCGCGGCGTCATAAAACGGACCTCGTAAAGACCCCGCGGGCACGGCTGGCGTGGCGGCTCGCCCGTTACGTCCACAGATGTTATCACAACATAAAATGCCAAAATTAAAACCTATAAAATATCGAGCCCCAACATGATTTATGTCATGCGCGTTCCTGTAACACCGAATTTCTCCTTTCGTTATTGGAAGTCGTAAAAGGGATTTTTCGATTTTATCTCCCAAAGTAATACCGATGACGAGTGGTTTTATGGGTTTCAGGCAAATTAAATTCGGTGAACGTCATTATAGAATTGATATATTTGCAGCAAAAAATGCCTTTAAATCATCCGATTATTGTATTAAATTGTTATGTAATAATAATAGTAATAACGAACTGTTTACCGTCACCAAGTAAGAAATGTATAGGTAGGGAGTAAAACATTTCAGCTTGATTGAACGGTGCAATTCATATCGGCGTTAAATGCATTACGTTAATGTGATTACTTTCATTTAAGCTCTCAACGTTCTTCTCGTACACTGAATATTTTAATAATTCATAATTAATACTTTATCCAAATACACAACATATTATGTATAATAAACATTAAATTACTTAAGTTATGTGTTACACATAGATTTTTGTAATAGCTGTTGTTGAATGTACTTAATTAATTATATATGACAATATTTTGGTTCTAACACTTTCTTAAATGCTCTTATAATGTAGGTTTTTACAAAAATATTTTTGTGATAAGAAGGTACCAGAATTGGCTCTAAGAATGCCCTAGTCTTGGAGAAAATAAGAAATGTACCCACTTGACAGCGGTTGTCACTATGCCTCGGTGCGTTTTCTCAAACATCCTCTGCGGTGCATAAGCACGACTCACGAAGGTCCGACACACCACAACAAACCATCGGCATCTTCTATCGTTTAGTAATTCTATCGTCAACAAAAACTCATAATTAACAAACATGTGTCACCGCAACCATTTTACGGAAACATATTTTTTATTCCATCCAAAAGTTGTTAAGCCACGGGCTGTAACAAAATCCGGCTAAGCGATATATTTATAATTCAGCATTTCGTCCAAAAGGGGTGACAACACATCACAAACTGTGAACGTTTGAGCTCGGGCCGCGGTAACTTCACCATTACACAAATAAGCGGTTTGCCTACAAACTGCTAATTTCAGAAAGTGAAACTTGAGCCGCTCTAAGCTCGGCTTTAGGTGACCGTTCCTGTGGGTTAAGTTTATAAAAAAACTTTGCACGTAACTTTATTTTTGTTTTGGGTATGAATTTTAAGTTAGAGTTTATCCAGATATGGGATTCATGGTGTTTGGTCGTTGTTAACTTCATTACCTATCGTTTTCATCTCAAATAGGTATACTTATGGTAGGTGTATTTTACAAGCCAACAATTGTCGGTAGTTTTTAGACAAAACTAGATAAGATTTCCCAATAGCCAAAAGTGCGACTAGGTACCTACTTAGCCACGTCTGCTTATTATGTTGCAAGGTTTTCTTGGTACGTAAGTGAGTTTAAAAAATTGCAGCATTCGTGACCAAAAATGTTGCCCGCAGCTGGAGTGCGAATTATAAACTGAATTAGCCGACACACTGCACCATAAATACTGTTAGAAAAGATGAGTTACGGCTATCTTCTCTTTTATTGTTACAGAATTTCCAAGTAAGTAAATTCTTACTAATAATGTTGTATTTACCTCGCTTATAATTAATTTAAGTGTAGAATTAATGTGATTCGTTTAAAAGTTAACTGTGTGTTGAAGAGTTAGGTACCTACCTACATGATACCTGTTAATTAATTAAGCGTTTATACAAGAATGTAAAAAAATAGTAGGTACTTAACTTTTAACAGAAACTAATCTACGAGATGTACCTAAATGAATACTCATATAAATTACATGAATTAATGAATAAATAATACTTATTATTCGAAAACTCGAGGTTCTAGCAGAAATTCCGCAAAAAATCTTAAAATAAAATATCCGTGTGGCAAATAAGTTTAATTAAGATTTCTGTGCACAAAGGAAAGTTTTCGCTCTACATTCCCAAATCCCTGTGTGAACCATTAACACCGACAACGTAGATTTACGTAGTGCAAAGCGTAATTACAAAAAACAAAGCATTTTGAATAAATATGAGGAACTTAGCATATCGTTGTTGGTAACCCCATTAAAAATTCATAGTTTTACTCCCAGCGCCGGTAAATACAGACAGAATAACACTGTCTCAAGGTAACAAAGCTTTTAGTTCTTTCACAGAAAACTAAATGCTAACGAAGTTACAACACAAATTATTCAACAAAGTTTGGTTAGAGGACATTATTTAAAAAAAGGTAGGTACAATACATTTAAATAAATCGGATTTGTGCCAGGTAAATTGCAATAGGCTCGCCCCCTGTTACATGGGCCTTAAACATAACTGGTGATATGTGAGTGTAGATACTATAGGTGCACCCCTGCGCTACCCTTCGGGGAGACAAGGCGTGATGATGATAACTGATAAACGGATAACCGAAGGTCTAATTATAAATTAAGTAGATTTAAGAGTACCTATAAAAATAAACGTCCAAGATTAGGATCTTGAACGTTTATTTTGATAAATTAACTGTACCGAATCCCACACTATCTGTAACTGTAAGTACCTACAATATTTGACATTAGCCTAAAAGAAATTTTGTCATTTTTCTTTACACTTAGGGCTGATTTTTCCAACGCCAGATAATTTTATCCGAGGAATAATTTTGAATTTTTGACACTTTTTCCATGCAAAATCTGTCGGACGACAATTTTATACGAATAAAATTTAACTGTCCTTGATTATGAAAAGAAATGTAACATGTTCTATGTTATGGGTTTGGTTTCCGCACTTAGTCCTTCAGTGGACCATTGGGCGTGTGAAATGTAACATTCTTATATATTACTTTTTAGTAGCAACGAACGACGAACTTGCTCTCAAATTCAAACAGTTTAAACTAAACAACGAAGAAGAATTTTCTGAGCTGAAATGGAAGTGTGAAAGTAACAATGTACTACATCTAGTATAAGGCCCTATTTTGTATATATTTATGTAGATCAATTATTTCAATAAACAATTTCAATTTTTCAATTTCAAAACAATTTCAATTTCAATGTACTTATCTAAATAGTGCTGACTCCATTAAACTTAAGTTTTTGTGTCGAAAATATAAACAGTTTGAGCTCTCCTAACAACTAGCTAGGCAAAGTCTGGAAGTTGTTTACCAAATTGACTACAGTGCGGCCAACATGAGAATGCGTTCTTGCCATGACACCTGGCAGTTTCATACAAACGAATACGTGTTTTGCGAATTTGATCTTTATTAGCTACTAGAGTTGTCGCACTGATAGCCGAACTGCTTAAGTATAATTAGCTTATAATATTCTCACTGCTGGGACACAGGCCTCCTCTCTGTGAGAGGGAGTAGGCCGTAATCGACCACGCGGACCCAGTGCGGGTCGGTAGATATCACATGTCTTCGAATTTTTGGTTCTAGGATATCGATTCAGTTTCCTCACGATGTTTTTATTTGTGAAATAATTTACACAAAGTAAAGCGCCTGCCTGGCTTCGAACCTACGAGCTACAGCTCGTAATTCGCGGCCGTTACCTGGATATCTATGGGATCACCGGTGCTCCATAACGGCTGAATTGTGCCAACATAAATTGTAAGTATGTTCAAATCACAACCATCATTCTCTGACAGTTGTATGAAATGGCTATATCGTGTAAGTCAGAATAACGGGTGTATTGTTACAGAAATTAATATGTTATAAATGAAAGGAATGTACTTACCAGCAATGTACTTGAATTGAAAGGTACATTCAAGTAACTAACTAATGTAATGTAAACTGTTGCGATTGGTGAAATGATTTATCAACAGCCAATCGCATCACTTGACTTGCATTTCATTTTGGCACGTCGATCATTTTCGTTCCAGAAACTGGGCGTATAATGCCCGTTTTCACTAACAGTAGGCAACATCTAAATGAATGCCTATACAAAAGTGGACTGTTAGATTTGGCTTAGTCCTGAGAGTTAAAAATCCATCTTGCAATAATATTTAGGCATTACACTTAGGTGTCCGTTAGTGTAAGTGAAAACGAGCGTTGACATAACATAGTTCTACAGAATCACAGACCGTATAGAACACGCAGAGAACATACAAAAATAATTAAAGCAGGTCACAAACATATGCTCAAAACTGACACCACAGAACATTAATACTCAAACTGACACGTAAAAGTCAACTGATACAAACTCGTACACAGTACGAGAGACGAGGTGTTGGCGCGAACCCTGAATAATGTATCCTTGCGAAACGACTGCGCAGCACATTTTCATAAATGTCGGAATGCTATCTAACTGCCACACCCGGCCATTTCTAGATAATCCTAAGTAACTAACTGTCATGAATTTTAAAGTGTAATCACGGGAGTTATAGCTATAACTTCAGGCCTGGCGTGGTTAGCAGTTATAAAGCTTTTTTAAAACTAACGTTGAATTAGTCTTTTTTAAGTGGACTACCAGTCAATGTTTATTTACCTATTTATGCTATCATATAAGAATGGTACATTAGAAGCCGAGCCCCAAGATCTATTTTGGGGCTAACTAGCAAATAATATATTGTAACCTAGATAAGGCTATAGAAATAGAAAATATTTATTGTCCAGGTAATACAGTTTCAACGGTTAATAGCAAGTTAAGAAGGGATGAGTAGCTTAAAATACTACCTACCTATAATATAGGTACCTGGACAATAAATATTTTCTATTTCTATAGCCTTCACAAGTGGCTACACTTAAAAGTGCTCTTCCGCAAACCACAAGCGACAACCCACATAGCATCCGCATTTACCTATGACATCACTGAAACATTATCTATGAAAGTAAGTTGGTGTGTTTTCCTAGAGAGCGTTTTTGACATGGTGAAGTCAAATCGCACCGCCCAAAGATTTAAATCGCTAGATTTGCCCTCACCGTACTTAGTCACGCGAAAAAGTGTCTACTGAGAAGAGTGAGCTAACACATACATATAGCGTTTCCATGACAATCAAGCCGAGCCACAGCGTCACTGTGTGTCAGATGTGTCAAAACGAAACAAAAACGCGACTATCTTTTGACGCGGGCGTATTAAGCGGTTTAAATCTTTGCCGCTGTCATCATTTTAATGACAGTCGTCACTGCGGCTGGTATGTGCGGTTACCGCTTTTCTAGGCTTAAAACTCCATGAAAACGGTGACAGGCGCTAGCAACATATAAGCCAATGGTGACAGGTGGCAATGTCGCCATTTACGGAAGCGTTCTCATAGAGCCAAGACCACCACCACCGGCACCAGAAACCAAGAAACCAGTCGCCTTCGGAAGAGCACCATATTATTGTATGATTCGTAGTAAGACGAGAGAATAACCTATAAAAATGCAATTATATCAAACTGAATGAATTCTGATAAACTTGGTAACAGACCACCCTAAACGTGGTTGTCGTAAAAGAGGATTAAGAGATTTCACGAAAGGGAAGAAAAATGGCGTCCTCTTGGCTTTTAATAACAATATTAAAGCGATCAACAATGTTTGTTGCATTATGATGTAGGTAAGTATGTAACGGCCGAATTTATCCAATGACCACAAACCACAGGATATAACATTGTAACTGATATTATAAATTATAGTACCTATTTGTGCCATTGTTTCGACATAAGTGTAATCGTAAGAAATTGAGAACAACGCTTCAGTCATATTTGTAATATGTTAATTGTTATTATTGATTCTAGGATCAAAGAGCAAAGCTTTATTCGTGGTCGATTTCAACTTTCAGCATCAGGTAGAATAGTTTTTATTGGTTATATTTGTATGATAAACGTAACCATTAAAGAGAGAAACGTTGTTGTTTCAAACAGTCCCCAGATGCAAAGCCTGCTGATGACGAATCGAATGACCACCAACATGCCACCAACATTATGCAGTTTTAATTAAATTAAAAAATAAATGCACAGCAGCTCAGGGGAAAATTTTTTAGATATTTCTTTAGATGATTAAATTCCCTTTATTATCATTACATAAAATATGATAGTGTACGCTCAAAATTTTCAGAATTATGCGACGATAAATATTTTTTGAGCTCTGTTTTACGATTGTTTTATCATGACACTATTTTATTTTTAAGAAATATTTTTGGGCATTTGACAATACACAAAAAAATTCTGGCGTGTAATATATACCAATACGCCTAACAGTGTGAAAAAACTGAGCGTTTTACGGTGTCCTACGTTTAGGTAGCTGCCTTGACATGATTTTGGCCATCGGCCTACCGTGGGCCTACCCATATTATTACGTTCCTTGTTTAAATGTTGAATAAGTTCATACATAGTTCAGCATGTTAATTTATTCAACGGCTACAAGCAAGCGGATCCGACTACTGGACAAGAAGTGCATTAGCTAGAGAGTTGTTAACTGTACCGGTTGGCAAGCGGTGAGACATCTCACTGACTTAGTTTTACTGCGACACCGCTTCATTAGCGTACCGACTTCGTGATTTTAACGACTTCTTTTACAATCTGAAGAAGCTTAGAATTTATTTTTTGGATAATATAAGGGCAGGTTTTCATTGTAGTACGGGTGGTCTGAAGGTTCTGGAGTCGCAACCGCGTACTGAAAGACTTAGAGTTGGAAGGCCTCCCACAAATTGGACCCATAACCTTGTGAAGGCCGCAGGGATCCGCTGGATAAGGGAACCACAGAACCGGTCGAAGTAGCGGTGCTTGGGGGAGGCCCATGTCCAGCAGATGGACGTCTTTCGGCTGAAATGATGGTGATGATGGGCAGACTGATGAGCAAAATATTCCCAGGTAGGTAAGGAGGTATCTTGTGACATGTTTTTTTTTATTTAACAACGTTACTGCTTGTTTCGGGAAAGCACAACCCAGGCGTGATCCAGGATTCAATGAGTCCGTAGTTTGAACTTTCCAGAATATGATCATGAAACCAAATCAAATTTAACACTTAATTTAGCACCTAGTCAGTTGTGTTAAATATATGCTTTTTTTTTAAGTTAGCCTACCGTTTCGCACTCACACTGAGCAAAGGCCTCCCCCAAACCCTTCCACGCATCCTCTTCCGGGGCCACCACGATACAACCCTTGCGGTACGCGTCTAGGTCGTCACCCCCACCTATTCCTCTTCAATTTTATTACTATTAAAATATAAATAACCCCTAAAATAATAGCCAAGAAATTAAACCGACCCATATGCATCGTATGCTTATATCCGAATTCAACGTTTACAGCCTGCATGTGCCAATGTTATTGATGCACGAGATCAATTGACACCATATAACAACGTGCTGGCTCCACTCCAACTTCTACTGATCCCTTAAGAATGAAGACCGTGAACGATACCTAAACGTAGATTTAAAAATAATGCTTGGATAAACTCCAGTTCAGGTTTATTCTGTGTTTCGGCACACATTAACTCCGTGCAGGTTAATATTAACGGTAATGGCGGGAGTTCGGAACCACATTCATGTAGAATGCGCGTGATAAACATTTTAATAATATGGATTGTTTGCATTGCTATTAAAGCGGTACAGTGTGTGTAATTTCATAAATACAATCGGCGTGATCTTATCCCCAGATGGATTGAAAGATCTTTCATTTTCGTAGGAGGAGCAAGTACACTGGTAACCCTGATGTTGTAAGTAGGTATATATCATCAAGAAAAAAACCCTTTCAATACTAATACATAAGAGTATTTTGGAACTATCAAATAAATCCTAGAATCGAAATTAAAAAAGTGATTTTTCCAAAGTAAGTGTCTAAACACACTATACCGAAGGTGCGCGACCGAAGTTCGGCATGATTACCCCTACAATGCTATTTGAATTACTGACGACACATTATGCCGAAATTACGTTGCGTTATAGCGTACCTACAGCGGCAATTCGGCGGTAATGTATTCTGTAGAGCACACATTATACGCGAACGAAGTTCGGTTCGATTGCCGCGTAAGTTCGGCACTTATGGTGTATCATATCAGCCGAATACGTTGGAACGTAAATCAGCCGCGGAACTTCGGTCGCGTACCTTCGGCATAGTGTGTTTGGACACTAAGGCCTGAATTCCTCGTACGCTGACGTCAGTCGCGTACCGTCGGACTCACGTACTAAGACGCTGACGATAAATGGACGTGTTTTGTTTACTGTAGCACTGTCAGCGAGCGCGCCGTCCATCTTCAGCATTACATGTTAATAATATCTTCCATTAGATAAATGAAGTTTTATTTATTGTAGTATTCTCGTCTTCACCGTATATGTACTTCCCCTAAAAACCCTGTTATCTTTACCGTTTTGAATAACATACACTTACAATCACCAACTTTTCAAAAATAGAAAATACTCTCGAAGAAGGCTTTTCATATAAAATCCTTCTTCGAGAGTAAAACAAAAATAATAGGGCTCGTACCCACTATAGAATCGTTTCTATATAAGTAAGGTTTACGTGCAATATCGCGAAACCCCGGCGGCCTCTACAGGCACTTAATTAAGTGGCCTCGGTGTCTCCTTCGCTTAGCTTTAAATGGAGTTGACGTATCTTTTTGAGCAATCGTGAGCAATCGTGAACTACTGAGGTAATTCTGAATTGGTCACGTATATGTACATTAAGTAGTTTTATAATAGGTATTTAAGACATTGATTATATTTATGTATTTTCCGTAGTTTGAAATAGTTACTTTTTATCGTTAGCATAATGAGCACAGAAAGTTATTTCCCTATAAATTGCTTCTGGCTATGTTTTATCAAAAAAATCTTCACCCAATGGTCATTAGATTACTTAGTGAAATTACTGTTTCACGATTCAAAGATACGCCAAAGACCCTTCACTTCCCCTTAACATAATGAGTAACATTCTCCGAACAGATATCTAGGCAAAATGATGCCGTGAAATAAAATCATAAAGAGTCCAATGAGAATCGAGTTCAGAATCTCACATTCAGTTTTGTAACCAAAAACCATTCTTTTCAATATGGTTTCGAATTCAAAATAGGCTTCATTTCGGCAAATGGTTCAGGAACAAGCAAGTATTAGGTATACGAAAAGGTACAAAAAGCACAATGTAGGTACTCGTAGAGGCAGCGCGTGCTCGATTCAAGTTGGGCTTATTTACATCTTCATTTGACTTTCACTGAACATTATACCGCCAGAAATTGTTTCAAATATTCCTTCAAAAGATATCAAATTTTATAACCGACTTCAAAAAAGGAGGAGGTTCTCAGTTCGACGGTATGTTTTTTATATGACTTTTATTCAGTCTGTGTTGTTCTTTGACAAATAAACGATCCTACTACTACTCTTGTTATTATCAGATCTAATTGGTAATTGCCATGTTTTGTCTCTGCATAACCCTAAGGTTGACTGGTAGAAAATGCTGCAGGCGTTAAACTAGTCCGCCTTTGTACAGTATTTTTTTTTACTTGTGCATAAAGCTTGAATAAATAAATAATTAGGTATAATAAATACTCATATTCCATCACACAAGTCACCACGTGATTTCAGAATCAAATATTACGAGAAGATATTGAAAACGTAAACATATACTCCGGTTTTTACAGTCGTTTATGAAAACTCCAATAACAAAAGCCGGGTATTAAACCTTTATTGACAATTTGATATCGTCTTCACTTAACCTGGCTCACAAAAGCATCAATAATTTTGGTTAGGAGAGAGCAAAATTCACGAAGTTTAGAAATTCTTAAGCTAAGGTGGTATTATTCTATTGGCATTTTGGGCAGGTTATTTCAATCCACCCCTAATTTAATTTCAACTCGAATGGATTTCGCTCGAGATGGAACGTTATAAATATAGCCATGAAGCTCGTAACTCCTTATGATTAAATTGATACCTTACAAGGGACGGGGGCGACGCTTGATCGTCCTTTCTTTCGGAGCCTTTCAAACTTTGTAGAATGGAAGTAATAACGCCGAGAACGAGCCCCCTAATACTACTCGTAGCTAAAACAATAACTCAGAATCGTTGTCCTTTCATCCTTTTTTAAAAGGAGGAGAAGTGTGCAATGTGATTTCGTGACCGACGAGTGTAATGACTAACGATTGCGACGAGCCACTTCAATGAACGTTGATTTAATTTGAGCGGAGAACGAAGCGTTGCAGGACCTTGATGTAATGCTCAACTAAATAACGCGGACATCTACACCCCTTTTCCCCCTACCTACAACACCACGTCCTCTCCCCGCAGTCGGCTTGTCCCCTACACCTCCCAGATTAATCTTCCACATGCCTCAATGTCATCTGCTGTTGCAAATGACGCAAAAAATAACGATAAACACGACAGTAATATGAAATTCTTTGCACTATGAATATTGTTGTGTTGGAAATGACCACAGCTTTGTGGAACCCACAATATAGAGAAATTAATAAAAAATTCATGCGAAACCTTTTTGAACACTGAAAATTCATGTTTCATGTTAAGTATGTCATTATAATCAGCCTAAGCTATAATGTTCCCACTGCTGGGACACAGGCCTCTTCTCTTCGAGAGGGAGTGGGCTGTAATCTACCACGCGGGCCCAGTGCGGGTTTGTAAATATCGCATGTTTTAGAATTTTCGGTTCTATGGCGTACCGGTTTCATTTATTTTTGGAGAGCAGTGGTCATGAAATTATTTACACCACGGATATCTATGATTTACACAAAGTAAAGCGCCTGACCGGGTTTGAACCCATGAACTACAGCTCGTGAATCGGGCCCGTTACCACTGGTCCACCACTGCACTGGACATGTTATGTAACTACTTACATGATATAAAACAAAAAGAAACATAATCTACGTTTCCACTATAAGGTTCCAATAAAACCAAATGTACCTATTTATCTTGTTCCGGGAATTAAACCGGGCCAATTTACCTCGTCTCCACATTCGCACCGATTTGAATCAACGCCAGACCAATATCCAGCGGAGCGACAAATCAGCACTTCGATATTGCCTCCATTTGGGCACCACCTCA
The DNA here is from genome assembly GCA_963082905.1 of Oligia fasciuncula. Lineage (NCBI taxonomy): Eukaryota > Metazoa > Arthropoda > Insecta > Lepidoptera > Noctuidae > Oligia > Oligia fasciuncula. Next base: position 14,754,931 of record OY720390.1, on the reverse strand, counting down.
ATATATGAAAATCTGATTTTTCATTGCGCGCCAAACGGCACACGCGCGGTCCGCTACTCCCGGAAATATTTAACATTTACAAAACTTCGTGGACTTTGCGTCGCGAAACTCGCTGAGCAAACTCAATTAACGAACAATTTTAACTTCTTAATAGGCCATTATATCGACTTATCGACAAAAGAAAACGTCTCTTTTATATAATTTATTTCCAATTATTAGAACGGTACATATTGTACTTAATTTCTTGCTTTGTTAGCTTTCGCAAGCTGCGCAACATTAGTCAGTAGAGTGCGTCAAATACAGATGGTATTGTTGAAAGTTCAGCGAGCAGCGCCGGGTAACGGCAATGTGTTTTAAAGTTCATTGGGAATTTTGTGCTTAACAAGCAGCTAAAATTTCGTTGCTCTTAATTTATGTTCGTTCCTTGAAATTGGAGACACTTTCGGAACAATAAATACGAGTAAAATTAAAATTTAATAGGAACGTAAGATGGTTCCTCTGAAATTTCAAATATATTACGTAGATATAGTTGACTATAAACGAATTAAGATTATTTTAATAGCATTCGTATCTGTAATTTGAAAGCTACACGGTACAGTGTGTAGGTTCTGCTCCCTCATATTTCATGTTTTAATTATTGTTCAACTCGTCGTATACAAATTTGTATGTACAAAGCAAACATTGCTAGCGACAACACTCGTTTGCTTAACATTAATAATATTATGACTTCGGCAATGGGTATACTAGATTACAAAACTCATTAGACGGCTTTATTACTTATGCTTTTGATTATATTACGATCCAGTTCGGCATTCCAAAATTACATTCCAAATAAATATACATATATCACTAACCCCTATCATATTAAGTTTGTCTAACAAATATCGACAACACGAAATTTTGGTAAGTAGGTATAACACAACATTCCTGTCCCAATTTTGATTTTCATCGAAAACTAGCTGACCCGGCAAATGTTGTTTTGCCATATAAATTATTTCTAGCTGCCCGGCGCTACTTCGTGGTGCCCTACCCCTTACCCTACTCCTACCCTACTCCTACACTACTCCTACCATACTCCTACCCTACTCCTACACTACTCCTACCATACTCCTACCCTACTCCTACACTACTCCTACCTCACTCCTACCCCACTCTTGCGTAAGAAACATCCTCGTACTTCAAGGAATATTCTAATATAAAGAATTAGCAAAATCGGTTCAGCTGTTCTCGAGATTTGCGCTTAGCAACACATTCAGCGATTCATTTTTATATTATAGATGAACAAGACAATCAAATAAAGCATGACCTAAGCATGATTTATCGAGCATAATTTAACTCGGATTTATGTAAAAAAGGTCTTTAATATTTTAATTTGTTCAACAATTCTACATTAAAAAAAAAATGAGTACAAATAACAACAAACACTTTTGGTTATATTTTATTTGTAATTATTAACAAATACTGCAATAGACATTTAAATAGGCGCTTACAGACCGCTCGCCGCGCTCCTGACAAAATAAAATCTACAACAACATTAGGTAATCCCTTCGTAAACACGCCTGTCGGTAGCTGTTACATGAATTTCTGGGCATCTGCAGGCATGTCCACTCACATTATCGTAATAAATAATCGGTAATCAGTTTTCACTCACCCTCGCCCGTCCCTAATATAAAATACATTCACCTTCCAAAAATGACGAGAAAATTCTGTTTAAAAAATAAATTGGGGAAAAACAAAATGGGGTGTTGGATTTTGACAAAATATTTCGATTTTCCGTTCAGTTTTGTCGCCGGGTGTACAGTTTCGATTCGATTCCATTGGGCTTTCATCATTTCAAAGGCACGAATATCGAAACTGTCGTAAGCGGCTTAAAGTGCCTTCCAATCTAGAATGAAGTGCCTTTATGTGTGCCAGTGTACAATAGTTAAATGTACTTATTGCGTGTGTGTGTGTGTGGCTCTACAATAACGTTATGATGTATGTACAGTCGCGGATCTAAGTTTCTGGAATTTTCTAATACATTCCTTTGCCACTTTGCGGGCGCATGCCATCTTCGGATTCAAAGTGTAGAAAATGTGTAGTAGGTAAAGTATTAGGTTTCTAGCAGTGTGTAAGCGAAAATAACCCTACGTGACTACCACGCCGATATGTCATTAATCTAATTAGTAAACTAATGTGTAAGTAATATAATAATACATCATAACATAACTAATAACTAAATGTAACAACACATTCGATGATAATTTTCGATTCGAGAAAAGCAAGAAATCGAAATTCTACGTAATCTGTGTAAATAACACTTCCGATCGGTCCATTATAATCTTCTTCGCTTCGGGGAAAAATGGTAATATGTTGATCCAGGAATCCAAACTGAGCGTTAAGATGCTTACCTGTGAAACGGAAATTATTCTTTCATTATCATTACCTGTAGGTAATATTTTTTTTCTTACTTATCAAGACAAGCTTAGAATCTGTAGTTATAAAGAACACATAGATCTATATAGCTAAGCATGTCGTCATAAAAGTTTTGAGCATACAATGCTTGGACAGAGGTAGGTACACGGACTCGCACACGAAGGGTTCCGTACCACCGTATTATAAAGATTGAGCAAAAAATACTGAATAAAACACGTTTCTTGTATGGATCCCCTTTAATAAAAAAAATCAAAGATGCGTAGAAGTACACGCTCTGAAAATATCAATTATACCTGTTACAGTTAAAAAGATACAGTCCTGTGGCATACGGACAGACAGCGGAGCCATAGTAATAGGGTCCCGTTGGCACCCTTCGGGTGTGGAACCATAAAAATAGCTGGAAGAAATGGGTTAAGAAGAAAAAGGCCCCAAATAAATTGGAGAACGTTGATAGACCCAGTTAGGAGATAGCTTAGGTTTTTTTATAAGTTTTGTTTTGCTTTCCGTTCGATTGCAGAGCATTCGTTGAGTAATTGGCTCCTGCATGGAGCAGGTTGCGGTGTCGATTCCTGCATGGAACAAACATTTATGTAAATGTTTATAAACATGTTTGTTACACATGGTTGTTGTTGTTGTTGTAAACTCTAATTTCAAATTAGCAAATTGCTAATTTGAAATTAGTTTTTTCTGTTTCTGGGAACTGTAATACACAATCCTTAAACTCGTTTAAGAATCAGCTGTTCCACACATTTATGTTCATATAAAACGGAACAGCTTATCTTTATAGCGGTTTCAGGGTTGGTCCCATATTAAAATCTGTTCATAATGATTTTACAAGCTTTTATTTAACTTGCAAAGTAACTATGTTTGTTCGGGTGGACTCTTGGAACTCAATTTTGAAGCAAATATCTTCAACCGATTGAGCTAAAATTTTGCATAGACGTTTAGTTTGGATGGTTTAGAGTGAACAAAAACTATGCTTGTATAAAAAGTTCAGAATGTTAAAATTAAGTAGGCACCTTCGTCTCCGCCCTGTAAGAAAAGCAGTGTGAGATGCCCCTGTTCATGCCCTGCAGTATGCCGAACACGTCACCCGGCCCGAGCAACTCGTGTGTGATCTCCGTCAGGTCAGCTCGCACCGACACCACTGAGACGGACCCTGAGGCCACCCAGTGCATCCGTGCCTCGCTATCGCCTGCTACTACTACGTAGTTGCCTATAAAATGGAAATTTTCAATAACATCTTTATTATTATTTATTTTTAGCCTATGTTGCCCCTCCGCAGGCCTTCTTTACTCCTTTCCACTCCTCTCTGTGTTGCGCTAGTGTGGACCATTCCTCCCTCGTCCCGCCATCTTTTCTGATTCTGCCTCGATGTCGGCCAACGTTTTCAGGGACCCACATGGTGGTAGATTTGCCCTATGACTCGTTCGATATGCGGCAAACGTGTATCGTTAGCATGACATTTATATTAAACTAGCTGCGCCCCGCGGTTTCACCCGCGTAAATGTGAAACCCGTGGTAATATCGGGATAAAAAGTAGCTTATATGTTAATCCAGGGTGTCAGCTGCCTCCATACAAAATTTTATCAAAATTGGTCCAGCCGTTTGATCGTGAAGAAGTAACAAACATATAAATACACACACTCATAAACTTTAGCCTTTATAATATTAGTGTGATTAGAATATGTACCTAACACGGCTAACACATAAATCTTGATTCAAAGTTGTATTTAAATGTGTGGTAAAATGTAAAAGTAATAATTCATGTTGTCCTCTTTAAGCTCTGGCCACACTGATGCGATCCTGCGTGGGATGCGGAATGAAATTTGTTCGCGCCGATTGTATTAACTAATTTCTATGGGACCAAGGACATTAAATTATTTACTTAATAATATGGAAGTATTCAAACACTGGCGTGAATAGTCACGTGACTTCCTAATCATTAAAACTATCGATACGCGTAGATTAATAGGTCACGCGACTGTTCCCGCCAGTTTGAATATCTTCATTACAAGTTAGTTGACCCTCGCTTGAGTTTGGAAGCATTTACAGGCACTTTTGAATTGTCAAGGAATCGGTCAGTCGAAATAAGCTAGTTGCCCATTCTAAAGCGTAATAGAAAGAAGAAAGAAAGAGAGAAATAAAAAAGTTTCTAAAGAGAGAGAGAGAGAAAAAGAGCGACGGACACCTACATGTTATTTAGTTTTGCGACAAGAAAATAGGAACCTACCTATAGAGAAGAACGGGCTAGAAACTCCATGGACGCTCTTTTCAGATTTGAGCTTTACGGCAGTTTGTAGAAGAGTAGTTATTAGTAGGTATAACTAATATTGCAGAAGTTGGCACTGTTAAATTTCAACGCGAAATTATCGAGTATCTTTGAAAAAGTTCCCCTCACTAGTGACGTTCACTCTTCTCTGTGAGCTAGGGAATGCCATAGAGAATTTTAGATTGGAATCAGATAGATGTTAGTTTTGATTTTCAAACGTGAAACTTTGTCAAAGTGAGTTTGAATACGTTACTTAAAGTGCAATGCGTTTTAAAAACTTTTAGATATTCGAATGGATTCTAACCGTTTGTATTAAAAAGTCTAGTTAATACAAAAAATATAAAACAAGGATAGTTTTTAAAAGAGATTGTCGGTGTCGTCGCAATGGCTTGAAGCCATTAATAATATTCTTGTAGTAAATTGTTGTAGTCTGTGCTTTTCTTATATTGAGTTTTAATACGTACAATAAACTTGCCCACGATATTATTTATCTTGATTTATGCTTGTAACAATATAGTTAATAAGTTACAATTGTCTAAAATTGGTAATTATTGTCAATCATGTCAAAGAGATAGAAAAGATAAACTTACCAGGAAAGAAAATGGTATAGTCCAGTGCAACAGTCAGCTGTCGTAGAAACGCTTCTCCAGTCTCAGCGAAGATGTAGCAGTTCCTCAGATGATGACCAAACATGGCCGACATGAGGTCACATCGCCGCACGTACGGCGTTTGAGATAGCAGGACTGGCAACTAATAGAATGGGGATCACAGTGTGGCCGATGAGAGAATCCGTTCTTGACACCCGTCAGTTTCATATAAACGAATACGTGTTTTGCCGTAGACAGAGTAATCTATAGACTCGTGGTATCCGTGTCACCGAAAGGGACAAAAAAATCCGGCAATCTTCATCATACTATCATTACCATTTTCACAGTTGCGCAAATGTACTATTATTAATTATGCAAGAAAAAGATCTTATTTTCCGTTTAATCGCAGTGTAGTTTTTATTATTTCATTCATAAACGTCAAACTTGTTGTGCACATTAATGTGCTTAGCCGACACGCAGTAAGGGACAGAAATATTCTTACTCTGTCTCTTTTCTTTGCTAGTGACGTTAATATATTTCTCTTTTTCTTGTGCGAATGAAAAAGAAGATATGCAGCAGTCTATAGTTTACTCTTTCTACGTGTTTTGCGAATTTGATCTTTATTAGCTACTAGAGTTGTCGCATTGACTTGTGTCAGGAACGCATTCTCTCGACGGCCGGACGTAGTACTGACGCAGATTTATTGACATGGAAACTACCTCGGCAATTTTTATATTGATCCTGCAGTCATTTACTTTAGAGTATGAAATGTTGAGGGGTACCAAGATGTAAATTAAGGTCTATGTAAACAATTTGTTCAGTGATTTATTTACACTTTAAAATGTACACTCCTAGGCTAGTCTATCAGCCGGTCTATTCTGTAACAATCTCACCGTGAAAACATAGGGGAAGTGAGGTTGCAGTGAGCTGTCATTCCACTTGATGCTACTGCCGGTCGATTCTGTAAAAATCTCACCGTGAAAACTTAGGTGATGTGAATTTGTTTTTGCTAGGAATTGACACTATTGACAGCTCACTCCACGCTCACTTCACCTAAGTTTTCACGGTGAGATGGTTACTGAATCGCACTGCTGGAATTGACACTATTGCCAGCTCACTTCACCTAAGTTTTCACGGTGAGATTTTTTACGGAATATATCGAAAGGACGAATCGATGAAAGCATCATAGAAACCCTTCGTGATTTAAACAAAGAAAGAAAAAGTATTTATTGGAATTCGCACAGGAATATCACAAACTAAACTAAACACACTCATAAAAACATAAAAATCAAAACAAAAATAAAAACTGTAAGACCTGCACGAAGTCAGCATCAGCATGATGCTGCGACAAAATAAGGAAAACATGATTATTAGCTGAAGAGTATCATAACAAAATTAAGCATGTCACCATAGTCTAATTTTAGAAAAACAGTGTGCTACCTGTCTTCCACGCTCCGTTACCCAAAGCTGCTGAATGTACTGCCAAAACTTCTTCAATTGGTAACCTGTAACCATTTACTAGAAGGGTCACCTACTTTGCTACCTTATTTAGTACCCAGCCTTAGGTAGCAGTCCTATTAGGCTGCCAAGTACTCTATGATTGTTGTATTAAACAATCATAAAAGCACTTGGAGGCTTCCAGGTAGTTATGAAATTGGATCCCTTTTCAAATGAAAACTAAAACAATTACAGGAACATAATTCGAAGATACGAATAGGGACAAAAATATAGCCAATTCCACTAACGTACTACACACTACAAAATTCCACGTAAAATGAAGGTTATACTTTTTGGAAACTGCTCAATAAAGGACCATTTTTAAAGGCACTATGATAAAAAATTGGGTTGTAGAGTTCAGATAGACAGAGTTCAGGAGCTAAATAATAACAGTCTCACGGGTTGACCAAAGGTCTAAGATACGCTTGCCACGGTCAGTTTGTGAATGGGTGACCATCCATTACATACGACCCCCCATGCCTCGGAAAGTACGTTAAGCCGTTGGTCCCGGCTGTCAATAGTAAATCTTTGACAGTCATTACGGGTAGAGAGAAGCCCAAAAGACTAGCAACCACCTCTTCTCTAGAAGTATCGTGTTACCCAGTAACGGGGTTGTGGAGGTCAGATAGGCAGTTGCTCCATATTAAATACTGATGTTCAGTTGCATCCGGTTAAACTAGAAGCTGACTCCAACTCAGTAGGACAAAGGCTAGGCAGGTGATAATGACTGGTAAAAAAATATGCCGTTTCTATTTACTCACTCGACAGTCCCTGGTTCTTTAACACATCAATAAGTTCCCTGGTCACTTTCTCATAAGCCGTCAGTGCATACTTGGTGGAGTAAGCGAGCTGGATGGAAGCGGCAACTACGATTGCGGCTAACATCTTGCCACAGACGAGAACCACGGCTAAGATGGTCATAGGCAGGACCTCGTCGATGTAGAACTCGTCGCTGCCAGTCGTGGTCAGCTGGGATACCACCATGTAAAATGACGTGACGTAATCCCAACGGTGTTGTGGTGTTTCTCTGTAAATTGGAAAAGACGTTCGATGGGAAATGCAAATCAGCACCTTATCACGACGGCACGGTTGGCGCAGTGGTTAAGCGATTGACAGCTGCGCTGCGTGTCGCGGGTTCGATTCCTGCACGGAACAAATATTTGTATGACCTACAAGTAGTTGTTCCGGGTCTGGCTGTTTGTGTATGTGAGTTTAAATGTTTTTAAACGCACCCACAATACAGGAGAAATTCCTAGTGTGGGGCAACGTTTTAAAAAAAAACAAACAAACAGACCATCAATCTCAATCTGAATAATTTTGAAGAATATTGCTAAACCATTACTTCATATGTTCCAAAACATTTGTCTGCTCAACAACGTAAAAAACGCAATGAACGTTGATGGACTGTCAAAATGAAAGTTATTGCTACTCTTTGCAATTACCCCGCTGGTGTAGAATCTAAATGTGAAAGTCTTTGTTTGGATGTTTGTTAATCAATCACACCTCAACGGCTGAACGTAAGCCCTGGATTACGTCATAGGATACTTTTCATCACAGCAGTACATTTCTCTGGGATGATTAACAACCATATCGAGGGTGAAATCGTTGCCAAAGCTAATAATTAAAAAAATGCTACTGTCCCATGATGCTCTTCCACTTATGTTTTGAGGAGATGAGATAACAATACAAATGCCTTTAAAAATTAAGTTTTGCTAGTTCAATAATATTGGTCTGAGCGGGTTCACTAGTAATGCAATTGAAGACTGCAAAAAATCTAGGCCAAAGTTGAGATGATTAAATGTGGACCCAAATCGGATAAAACTACAAATAATGAAAAAGATACTTACTCATCTATAAGATGTATCTTGAGAGTTCGAATGACGCTGATAGGAGATGTGCCAATCATTGCCAGCAGCCATACGCAAGCGAATGTGTGTATCATAACCACTACCACTATTATCGTCATCGCCGCCTGCGCAAGTTTAATAAAAAAAACTACAAACAAATTATTACAATTACAAACTACAGTAAAAGAAATATCGGACTACTTGTGAAAATCGTTATTTAGTGTAATTTATGAAGAACTGTAAAGTAGCAATAGTCTGTAAAATCCGTTCCGATCCGATGCGATGCGAGCCGTTAGGTGGTAATCATCCTTAATACAACCGCAAAAACTTTTTATAGCTAAGTATGAAATCCCAAAAATGCCCCAAGTGACATGAATCTCGTTTAGTTCATTAACATGGTCCCAGTCTCTAATCAAACCTCCTTTTTTTATTCTTATCTAATGTTTGAGTAAAAATATAATTGTTAATATTTAAAAATCTAAAGTCGAATTCAAAGTTTTTTATTTGTTTAACATAGTGTGCCTCGGAAAGCACATTAAGCCGTTGGTCCCGGCTGTCATTCGTGGATCTTTGACAGTTTTTACGGGTCGTCAGAAGCCCGAAAGTCTGACAACCAGTCTTACCAAGGGGTATCGTATTACCTACTAATTGGGTTGTGGAGGTCAGATAGCCAGTCGCTCCATGTAAAATTATTTAGCTGCATCCGGTTAGACTGGAAGCCGACCCCAACATAGTTGGGAAAAGGCTAGGCAGATGAATGAATGATGAATAGGTGTAAAAATAGGGGTTTGAAATAGAATAGGTACAGAGATCTCTATGTTTAGCCGTTAACGGCGTACAGATATCAAGTAAGCATACGAAATTACAATTTAGTATTTTTTTTTTTGTTAAATATTAAATTTACAAGCTAACAGATTTTAAACTATCCGTCGTCGTTTAAAATGTTAGAAACGTAACATTTAACATTTATAACATCTTTTAAGTATTAGTAGTATCAAATTTTAAATAATAATATATTTACAACTGACAAAATGACAAAGCTGTATTAAAAAAAAAAAACATTATTCTTATTATCTTAAGAATTATGATATTTTTAGCTTTCAAAAAAATACCTGTAGAGTGGTGAGGTTGTTTGTGAGTTCACGAGAAGTACACCGATAGAATTCAACCAAATACTTCAGTCTGAACAGCTTGGTCGCGCGTAAGTAGTGTAAAGCTCTTATGGGATTTCTAAAAAGTAAAACATTGAAGTAGAAAAGCAAACTACGCTCATATTTATTATATTCTATTTTATTTTGTCTGAGTAAGACCACAGGATCTTCTTCTTATATCACCAAACGCACAGTATTTGAAACAAAAACAGCTCATCCCACCAAAAGGATGAAAAAGGAAAATCATATTTTAAAATTGTCTATAATACCTACACCCAAAATTAACTCTAAAAATGTTAATTTAAATAAGAAACAAGTAACAACTCACGGACAACAAAGCCCGAGGAATTCGAAAGGAGCATTAACCAGTATGTCAGTCCACACCCACAGTTTGTGCTTAAAATACCTGTGGCGACATTTGGGTCCGTCCAATATGAGGTCGCCATGCTTGGTTACGTAGCCCTACAAGTTATGTTGGCTTTATTAAATCAATATATTATTTTTATGTACCTATCGAGATAATTAGGTGCACGATAACAAAAACATGGTATATACATATAGGATGTCATACATTTAAAAACAGAGGGGCAATTCTCGTAATATTAAGAATGTTCACAGTCTGGGGGCCTAAAAAGGACACCTTGGCAGAATCATAAAAGGATTACATTATGAATCATAATATGGCGAAGAAAGTCCGTGTTTTTCTTTTTTTCGTTGCACTGCGTAGGTATAATCAAGGAGATTGGGATTGGATTTGGATTGGATCGATTGGTATTTCAGCACAGACAAAAAAAAATAACTGAAAAATGCTTCACTAATGGGATTTGATACGATTGTGTTGTACTTCGTAGCACGACCATGAACGCATTCATTATAACTTTTGATGGTAATAAAATCTTTTTAATTTATACTATTTTATACCACTAATTAGAAATTTTATACCTCTCAATTATCCTAGATATACTGGTCGTGCTGGAAAGATTCCTTCCCAGCACGACCACGCTAAAATTCTAGCTGGCATTATAGCTTTAGATGATAATAAAATCCTTTTAATTTGTACTATTTTATACCACTAATTAGAAATTGTATACCTCTCAATTTATTATCTAGCTAGAATTTTAGCGTGGTCGTGCTGGGAAGTAATCTTTCCAGCACGACCAGTATATCTAGGATAATTGAGAGGTATACAATTTCTAATTAGTGGTATAAAATAGTATAAATTATAAGGATTTTATTACCATCAAAAGTTATAATGAATGCGTTCAGGGTCGTGCTACGAAGTACAACACCTTTTTAGGGCCCCTGTCTGTCTCAATACCTATGTCAAAAATACCTCTAATTTTACATTTTTGACAAATGTTTGACATTGACTGTCGTTGAGATGAGATTGTGAATAGATTTTGAACGTTTTTAATTACGGGAATTGGCCTTCAGATTTCTGCATGTAACGTTTCGACAGGTTCATACTTTTTTGTCACAGTTAATTGACAACGTGTACGAGTGTACGTGCTTAGATAGCTACACGTGTCACTTTTGTTTAGGTATAAAAAAGCTCACCCGAAGACCAAATAATACCAACATGTTAATCCGTGCAGTTATATTGGTGTCTTGGATGTAAAAACCTACATTACATAGCCTTGTATTGCTTCTTAATCACACGCCATTTTATATCCTATATTTAGTCACATGTACAGATGGTTATTAATTTTCTGGAGACAATCTACAGCTGCTTGCAATCCTAACGTGACGTATGCCAATTACCTGATGCATAGTAAGATAAACCTTGGCATAGAAGAAGATATCCAAGATGGAGTGTATCCAGAACAGCATGTAACAATCATTGAGGGTCACCAGGCCGTACAGACCCACCACATAATGTATAGTTACCACCACGCAGGTGACGTAGCCGTAACTCTGCGAATAAAATAAGGTTTTGAAGCTGATGCTGATGTGTAAACCCGCACTTGTAGGTAATTCTCGTAATTTTCTAAACTAGTAGTGCACCTACTAGTTTTATATAACTGTTTCATTTAACACACTGCATTTAATTTTATTCCAGGGAGTGCCTTTTAGTATACCTATATATTATTCAAAATATAAATTAAACATTGAAAGCTTTACAAACAAAATGGAAATATATTTCTAGGAAAAATACATGATGTGGGTAGCTCGAGTTTACAATATTACTCTATTGATTACTCTATTGATATTACTTTATACTCTATAATTTTGCTTGAAGTATTAAATAAATACCGCACTGGCTGGCAAAGAGATACAGGTTCCATACGCAAACACCAAATGATTTAAGCGACAAACATTAAGATCTTTATAGTAAACACTGCGAAGCTTGAAATAGAGAAGCAAAATATCCCGTCGGCAACAAGCTTTAGCAAAAATAAGTAGGCACGGAAAATGTTTGCCTACTCCACATATTGTTCCAAGAAAAGCGAGGTAATACTACCTGTTACACTAGGCGCGACACGAAGTGATTATGGGCACAGGAAATGTTATCAGAATCTTATTATATAATTTTGGAGCATGTTTTCCTGAATATAGAAGCTAGAACACTCAATCAAAATGTCAATCAACAAACAAGATTTACGCCTAAAATGGCGAGTTTCCACGTTTCCACTGAGCCTGTATTTTCTAAGCCAAACGAACATAAATCATTCATCATGGCACTTGGAAGCACATCTGCACACAGCCTACATGAATCCAGGCTCCTAAAGTCACAGACAAATAATTATCCGCTTCGTAAGCCACAAGGCCTCATTAGAGCGGTATCAATTTACCTGAAACATGAGCGTTCCGGGCCGCAGCAGATGAGAGACATTAGAAGCGTTGCTGTGATACGTGGACACGCTGGCAGACGACCTCGACTGACTAACGTTAGACTGTGACGTAGTCATCGGCAGCGAACCTACGGATTAGGAACACGATAGTTTGATGACAAGCTTGTTTGAACGCACGGAGAAATGCTGCCTTTCTCTCCGAAGGTTGCCTGTTATCTTAGTAAACGGACACCTTTGTGCGGCGTAATGGTGCAGATATCTAGAAAAGTTCTATTATAAATCTTATTGTGTTTTGTTTCACGAGACAATATTTGCATGCAAGACATTCTGAAGTCATTAAACACATTTTTAGATTATCTCCTTACTTTTTAGATACTATCCTTATTTGGAAAACATTTTCTATAATGATCAATGCTATAGCTGAATATAAAACTGTTTATAACAAACCTGACAGATCAAATCTACTGGAACCACTCTTGGAATCAGCTCCCGATTCTAATGACGTCAAGTCGAACGTCGAGTCATCTGTGAAAAAAAAGTTGTACGTCATCGTTACCTACTTGTAACATTCGTTTTGGACCCTTTTCAGTCAAGGTATATAATGCCATAAGCTGGTGCTAGGAGTTATTAATCTCTTCAGTCTACTGATAAAGTTACAGTTAATCCGAAAGCCTTGTTTTTTTGTCTCTCTTCTTTTCCAATACAGATACGGCAACTTTCAAGGTTTATTTTTTATCTCAAACACAAACTTTGAACATTATTCCTACTCAATCTACTTTTTTTTTTTATACAAGGTGTAACAGAATAAACGCAAGTCCTGAAAGTAGTTCGTTCATAATTGATTACTGAATCAATTTCGGTAACATTTAAGATAGGTATTTTTTTTTGGTTCCCTATCCATTTGCATAAAATTTTAAGACCTAATATAACTTGGCATACTTTTGTTTGTCCTAATTATATTTTCGCATAATAGTATTTACGCATAACAGCTTACGCATAATTTTTTACGCATAATTTCTATAATCATAATAATGATTAAGCAGAACATTCTAAAGCATAACTTTATTAAGCATAACATTCTTAAGCATAAATTTATTTACGCATAATGATATTAAAGCATATTTTATAGGCATAACAATGAAGTAAAATATGCCTGAAAACACCTGAATACACCTGAAATAATATATCATTTGCCATAGAAATAAAATGTTTAAAGGCCTTAGCCTTTTTGCCCGAAGAGGATATACCAATTTATTTCGACGATTGGAAAAAAACCATATCTCCTGAAGCAGGTACATAACATATTTGTTTTGAACAATTTTGTAGGTTTTTTTCGTTGTAAGAAACATGCAAACAAGCATATACCATGCATGCAGCAAGCATGCAACATGTAAACAAGCATACATCAGGCATGCAAGCAAGCATTCAGCATGCAAGCAAGCATGCAGCAGGCATGCAAGCAAGCATTCAGCATGCAAGCAAGCATGCAGCAGGCATGCAAGCAAGCATTCAGCATGCAAGCAAGCATGCAGCAGGCATGCAAGCAAGCATTCAGCATGCAAGCAAGCATGCAGCATGCAAGCAGGCATGCAGAATGCAAGCAAGCATGCAACATGCAGCAGGCATGGTTTCTGTCACGGCTCCGCCGCTGCGGGCCTCCGGCGGCCCCACGCGTGCTAATCGTCGCAGACGGCTTTCGCTCACCACCGCAGCTTCGGCTTGCTGGCCGGCTCCGCCGGCCAGCCTCAGCCGCGGCGGCTCGCTCCCAGCCGCCTGCTCCTCAGCCCGCGGGCCGCCTCGCCCCTACGCGCCTACGCGATTTTAAATTACACTCTAGGGGTAGGGCAGACAAGACTACGTGGAGTCGGTTTTGCAGCGATTCGGTTCTGTCACTAACTTTTGTAGCACAACATAATGATTTTTTAAGACAATACTTTAATTTTAATTTAGGGTTAAAAATGGAATTAATGTTATGTATAATAAATCATTTGCATGAAAATCAAAAATAAATACGTAAAAATAACTCAAATTTGTTTCCGTAATTTCTATTAATTGTATGCCTAAATATGATTATGTTGAGTCATCGACTCAACGGAACGAACGAGCGGACCAGGAGGGGAATGAGGCGGGAGCGGCGCGGCAACAGCTGCGTCACCGCGCCCCGCCAGTGCCATAACAACAAGCTACGTCGACCGGTCGCGCTCGCGCATATCTAAAACTTTTTACTTTGTTAACCGTTTTACTTAGATTTAGTCAACAGGAGTCTTTTCCTGAAGAGTACAGCCTTCTTTCAAAGGGCAAAGACTTACCTGCAAAAAACAAAATTTTATCACTGTCTCCATTCTTTGACAAATTCTCACGTTTGATCCGTGTGGGAGGCAGATTAAATAATTCATTCTATGATTTTAATATTAAACATCCTATTCTTTTATCCACTTCCCACAGAATTTGCGAGCTCTTATTTAATATGTGTCATTTGCGACTTTTGCATCCCGGACCTCAGCTCTTACTTGCTACGATTCGTCACAACTACTATCCTATCGGGGGTAGAGCCTTGGCAAAGAAGGTCACTCATAAATGCGTGAAATGTTGTAGGATGAAGGCTAACACCGTACAACCTATCATGGGCAACCTTCCAGAGCAGCGTCTGCACTTAGAGTTTCCCTTTTTAGACTCAGGAGTTGACTACGCTGGCCCAATTATGATAGCTGACCGTAAAGGTAGAGGATGCAGATTAATCAAATGTTTCATATGTGTGTTTGTGTGTTTAGCTACGAGAGCCGTACATCTGGAGCTGGTGTCAGACCTTACAAAAGAGGCTTTCTTGGCTGCCATGAACCGCTTTATTGCTCGTAGGGGAAAACCACGTAACATCTTTTCCGACAACGGAACAACTTTCGTAGGCGCTTTCAATGAATTGGCCAACCTTCTTTCACAGGACTTAGATTTCAGTACGGTCGATCCTGGCATCCACTTTTCTTTTATTCCCGCATATACTCCACACTTTGGTGGACTATGGGAGTCGGCTGTCAAGTCGACAAAACACCATCTCAGACGTATCTTAGGCTTAACCAATTTAACTTTTGAAGAGATGGCAACTTGCTTAATTCAAGTGGAGGCTATATTAAATTCAAGGCCCTTGACCCCACTTTCCGATGATCCTTCAGACCTTACTCCGCTTACTCCTGCACACTTCCTTATTGGACGTTCGCTCATCATGCTGCCTCATCCACAGGTGCAGAATGCTAACGTCTCCAACATGCAACGATTTCGCCGCATAGAATTCCTGAAACAACACTTCTGGGCTCGCTTTTCCCACGAATACATTCTGTGGCTTCAGGAAAGGACAAAATGGTGCCGATCATCAGGCGAACTAAAAGAAGGAACTCTGGTAATAATTAAGGACAAGAACTCACATCCTCTGTTATGGCTTTTAGGACGCATCGTCAAGGTTCTTCCTGGCAGAGATGGTATCGCTCGAGTTGCTGACATCCGTACGCGCAAGGGTATCATTCGGCGAGCCTTCAATACCATCTGTCCCTTACCAGTAGTTACTACTGTTGAAGACACTTCAACGGGGGGAGTATGTTGAGTCATCGACTCAACGGAACGAACGAGCGGACCAGGAGGGGAATGAGGCGGGAGCGGCGCGGCAACAGCTGCGTCACCGCGCCCCGCCAGTGCCATAACAACAAGCTACGTCGACCGGTCGCGCTCGCGCATATCTAAAACTTTTTACTTTGTTAACCGTTTTACTGTTATTATTATACGTGATCGTCATATATATACAGTCCACTCATTTTAACTTTCTACAAGTACTTACTCTTAATACTATCGTCGAGAACAATTATGCTAATAGTCATTAGGCCTAGTAACGTTATGCGAATTAAATATATGCCAAAACAAATTAGCCTTATAGATAATTATGCCAACCTAAGCTGTATGCGAAAAAAAAATATGGCAAAGTATTATTATGGCAAAACAAATTATACCAAAAGAGTTATGCCAAAGTATATTAGGAAAAAGAACATTATGCGAAAAGAAGGGATCCCTTTTTTTTTAAATTATGTATTTTGCCATACTGATCGCCGATTGAGCCAAAGAAAATTAAATCTTATGTCAAGGCAATAAGACTCAATTTTGAATGCATAAAGTAATGATAGGGTCAACACAATTTACTTAATAAAAATAGTTAGCTTTAAAAAAAAATTGTTTTGATCATTGTATTATGCTTTTAACTCAATACTCTAATTGGGGTGTATGAGGTCTTGCGTACATTATGTTACGCATTGTATATAATTTAAAAAGAAAACTCGTAATTGTAGCTCAGTCTATGGAACTTTGTTATTTTACAAATTATAATTGGAAGTTCTTCTTTATTAAACTTTTAGAATATTTTTGAGATATTGTTATGGCAATATTTTACCAGTCGACAATTCAAGCTATGAGAAATATTTTAGCCAACTTCAAAAAAAAGGTCGAGGTATTTTGAATTCAAATATTTTTCTTCACAAATCTACTTTACCTTCAGAAGAGTCGTCATCATTCACATCCATATTTATAGGCAAGATATAATCTCGAGACATTTCGAAAGCCTTGTTCAAGGGCTCCTGGATCTTGGGGTAGTATTTAACCAAGTTGAAGAAAGTAACACTGGGTATTACTAATAAATCGAGACTTCGACTTGCGTATATCGTCACTTCTGAACATGAAATTGGTTGCTGAAAATTGTATGAAAATATTTTTTTTTTTATTATTTTGTAGATCATAACACTGAGCCTATTCCGAATAATATAAGAAATCATTTCGTGTATGCTAAGATGGCAATGTATGCAAGATCGAGTTGTTTGGTTGATCCCGAGATCCTGAATAGTAAACCCATTTCAAAGATTTGAATGGGTATTTGATTATAATTATGCATTCGGATAAAGTCACTGGCAGTCTCTGCTATATTCCTATAGACAGTTAATTCAACAAAAATCACACAATTATTCTTGAATAATAACATAATTAAATACTTACGCCTGTAAAATTCCCGAACATTCCACCGGGGCCCATACAGGTTATCATTTCATTATACGATGTCAAAACATCCACCTTTATAGAATACAGAAAAGATCGGACATTGAAATACAATATTATAAAATGTTCTATTTCAAGCTCGTAACATGGGAACTGATCCAAAAAATGTATTGTCAACGAACGGGAAAAGGGTCAGGGATCAAACATTACATTGTATTATACCCTTCAATCTCCCTCCATGTTTACAATACAAACTTAGTGAGTTGTGCAAAAGCGGAATAATCAAAAACCTTTGCCTATTGTTCCTGTTCAGTGAATCAGTATATGTCTCCGGGATGCGTACGGTCCCCAATCATTTACCTTGAACGATATTTGACTTCAAATATTGACTCTAGACTTGTGTGCGTATAATAAAAAATGTCTATGAAAATAAATATGATCCTGTATAAGCCTTTCACGATTCCCTGACTTGGATTGAATGGTTTGGTAAGGAAAATATAAAAAAATATGGCGAATACTGTACAACATAATCAGTCTATAATAATGTACTCTGACTCCAATATGAAGGATGTTGATGTGAAGGAGTTTTTGCTTTGCTGACAATTTACCAAACCTGAAGAATAACCGTTTACAAATTAACTGTCTGAAAAAATATAAAAACTTTGTATAATGAATAAAAATTTCAAAATAAAGTTTTCCAAAAAAATATGAAAAGTTCAATTCGTCAAGTCTTACCTTCCCACGATATATAATATAGATGTAAGGCTGTATATCCCTGCACTGAATGACGGTGTCTCCCTTGAGCAGGTACATTTCATGCAGGTGTTGTGTGATGACCCTGATAAAGGACCTCTCCACCTTCCCGAACAGAGGTACTTCACGTAAGGCTCGCTCATACATGAATACTAACGTATCTTCCATCAAGGCTGAGTTTAGACGACGGCATATTTTCTGAAAGAATAATTATTTTATCAAAGTAATTTCTGAGTAAAATCCTCAATGGATTTATGAAAGCCTACAAATCTACATCTATATAAATAAAACAAAATCGGGTTAGTTACACCATTAATAACTCAATAACGACAAGACTGATTTTTATGATCTTTGATTTGTTGGATTTATCTCCGCACCGAAAACCTATTAAAATAATGGGGAAAATTCACGAAAAAAAAAAATCTGAGGCGGTAGGAAGTTCGCCGAGTCAGTTAGTTAGCCGCATCATTTACGATTACATTATGCTCTACTATTTTTAAGGTAGGTAGTGAAATTACCTGAAAATAGTTATCCTATACCTAGTATTGGATTTTATAGAAAACTCAAGTCTAAGATTATTTCCATTACAATCAGGATATTTGTTTTAGGCATGATACAGGTTAGACACGTGTTTAATTATTACCATAACCCGCGAATGTCCAAAAACATAAGCTCAGTAACGCCACAACAACGGAACACGACAGGGAAGATTATTCAAATATTAATTAAATAATATATCATCGTGACCCAGGATCTAATTTAGTGACAAAATCATGAAGCGACATTGCTCGCCCCACCTGTCACCGCTGAATGCCACCTGCGGTCGCGCGGCTGATAGAGATTCGATATAATACGTATGTGGCTGAGTCAGCATTCCGTGCTAAGAGATACTTTAGAAGAAAAGTGCAAGATATTTTTGCTGAGCTTTGAAATTAAAGTGGACGGAAAATTTTTGAATCTTCGATTCTAAATTTTTACGTCCACTTTTCCTTGCCCGGTTTTCTGTTACCTATATTTAGCTTAACGTTATATAGGGTGGCAGGTACATCGATACGCAACCTGTTACCATGGATTCAGTACAGGATTCTGAACCCCCCCTATGTTGTTTTTTTTTAATAATGTGTGATTTCATGGTTATAGTTAGCGCGTCGAAACTCTGGACAAAAAAAAATCTGATAGAATATTGTAAAGAAAATCAAAGCTATGTTATTCTGCTGTGGGAAAGTGACAAAAATGAAAAATTGAAACAAACACAAACATAAAAAGCGTTTCACCACACCAGCCGTCAGCGTTTCACCAGAATTAATGTAGTTTCCGTAAAAAGTGCATAACGCAATATTTTACAACTACGTGACCAGTGAAATACCTACTTGCTCTTTTTCATTGTTTACAGTTTCGTACAACATTCAGTTCAGTACAGCATTCATTCAGTTTGTCGCACAGTGTAAACAGAGTATTTATTATGACTTACCTGCGGATTACTGCCGTTGGTTCTTTTCCATACATATTCGAAATATTTCAACGTTTTCACAGTGAGCATGGGGTCTACGTTCTCTTGGTACAGAAAGTTGGCTAGATCCTTTGTTTTTTCCTATGAAACAAACGCGGGCTGAGCTCGTTAAAACTAATATAATTACTGTACTGGAACTGCGAAGTCGTAATATTTTTAATGACGGAACTTTAGCCGTAATACGTGGTACTAGACTAACAGTATGGTCTATCTACGACGTTAATTAGATTTTGTTCTTTGTTACATTGCGCAATTTTACAAACTTAGTCATGTGTGGGCGACAAACCTATACATACAAGTATAGGTCTGAGTTAATATCCGTTTTGTAAATAAATAAGATCGATTTTCCCGTAGTAACAGTTCTTTAATAGGGGTATTGATTTTCATTCATAATCAGTTCATTATTTTTACAGATATTTCGGAACGGCTTTGAAGACAATTAAAATATTGCTTACAATGTAATCATAATCAGCCTATAATGTTCCCACTGCTGGGACACAGGCCTCCTCTCTATGAGAGGGAGTGGGCCGTAATCCACCACGCGGGCCCAGTGCGGGTTGGCAGATGTCACATGTCTTTGAATTTTTGGTTCTAGGACATGCCGGTTTCCTCACGATGTTTTCCTTCACCGTTTTGAGAGCAGTGGTGATGAAATAATTTACACAAAGTAAAGCGCCTGTCTGGGTTCGAACCTACGACCTACAACTCGTAAGTCGCGGCCGATACCACTGGGCCACCACTGCTCTTAGCTTACAATGTAATAAGAGAATAACGTGAAATCCTGTTGAAGTAGGCTCATTTTTATTTTTGGACACTTTTTTGAATTGGCGTAGCTCGGCAGTAAATTCTTCAGAACCTTAAGAAAAAAAGGGATATTTTCACATTCTCAGTGAAAGGCCAAATTACTTCAAATGGCTTCAACATTTCTGTGGCTTTAAGTGGCCTCTTAAAGGCGATAAGTTTTTATTTGCTACTAACAATAGCGGCCGCCTGTTAATGGTCCACTAGGAACCTTCAGCTAATGTTGCTCACAAAGGGAGATAACAGAGGCAATAACAGCTCAGTAGGTACAGACACCAGCACATCAAGCTACCCGAAACTATATAAAATTTTCCAAATCAAATTTGAATTTTATGCTTCAGCGACAAAGTTGAAAATCTATTAAAGAAATTGGACAGATTGTAGTAGCTTGATGTGCTGGCGTCAATACATATTTGTAGTATTAATTATTTTTGTTCCAATTCAAATAAACCTAACAAATAATCAGAAATAATACGCGGGTCTTAATTTTAATTGTTTATAAGTATCTAGAGACAATAAGCCGTCCGTTTTTTTTTATTATTTTAACATCAATTAATTTTGTAGAGATCGTTTCTTATTTAGCTTCCCCCTCCCCTCTAGCTGACGAGGTAAGGAATCCTGCAAGTAGCACTAATATTTCTTGCATGTCTTTTACTCAAAAACTTTCATCAAAAAAAAAACTTTATTGTGATCGATCTCGGAAGTGTATAATGACTTAGCGGTAATGCTGCAAATAAAATAATAAATGTTCTATGTATATGTAATTGCACACAGGTTGATATTCCTTACCTATAGTTACACATACCAGCGGTGAGTGCTAAAGTAGTCTAGTCGTAGCCGAGCCGTAGCGCGTAGATCATGTGCTACGAGCTCGTAGCACACGTGATCTACGCGCTACGGTTTCGCGTAGCAGGGTGTTATGTTTCGATTCGATTGCTTTTCCATAATATTCTTTATTTTCATTACATATTTATCTTTCTAGCTGTCTGTTCATGCACCTCAGTAACTATACCTACTCAAAATTAAATGGATTTAATAAAGTAAATTATTTACTAGAAACAGTACAGCGCGTGCTATTCTGTAAAAATCTCACCGTGAAAACTTAGGTGAAGTGAGCGTAGAGCTGTCAATTGTGTCAATTCCTATTCAAAAACAAACTCACTTCAACTAAGTTTTCACGGTGAGATTTTTACAGAATCGACCAGCTGATTATTAAAGGCGCCGCGGCGCATGAGTCGTTGCGCGGAATGTTATTATTAAATTTTTATAAATATTATGTTGATATGATATAAACATTTAGAACTAAGTATTGTATTTATTTTTGTTTTTATTTATTTTGTCCTTTTTTTGTATTTATTTGTTAATACTTATATGTTTAAGTAAGTTAGCCATATAATTTAGTACCTAGTGTTAATAATTAGTTATCTATACATACAATAAAATAAAATAGTTTTTGTGCCATTTATATCGCATCGTATACTGCACTGGTTGACGTCGTCTCATCAACGCTGGCTGTCGTTGAAAACCAGCGCTGTGGCTCTGTCTCTCATAAGGTCATAGCATTATGCTGAGCGATGGCCGTTTTCCCTGGATGTGACACATATTATGCCCCAACTTGAGCAACTTGTTCTATTTTGTGTTTTGTATTCTTTCTCTACTTCATATTTGCACGCAAATAAAAGTATTTTCTTTCTTTCTTACGTACTTACATTATGTTCCAACAAAGCATGCGCGGTGGCTGACCGACTGGAGGCGACATATCCAAACATGAAAGCGAAATACATAAATCCGGTGATTTTCAGGCACATCACTAGCCAGAGGTCCACGGAGTTAGGCATGCCAACTGGAGTGCAACCCATACCTATAAGTTATACGATACGTTACAAATCATCATCAGCCTATAATGTTCCCACAGCTAGGACACAGGCCTCCTCTCGGTGAAAGGGAATGGGACGTAATCGACCCAAGCCTCGCAAGGTTTTTACGACTTCGTAAAATATCGAGATTTTTTTATTAAATGTAAGTTTAATTTTTATTTATTACACACATAAACCTTCTGGAACAAATTCTCAAAGTCATATTAAAAACCACACCAAATTCCGTGGCTTAGTTTAGAAGCACAACGAGTTCACTCAGACAGACGTGAAGAGCGACATTAATTTATAAATGATTAGATTTAGGGAGATTGGTATTTATTTTATTTATTTATTTTCTAAAGCACTTAACATAGTTCACATTAAATTTAGCCACACAACGAAAACCTCTCAGGGTTTATCTGCATGTTGGCGAGCCGTTCATATAATAGTTTTTTAACAATGTTAATAATTTATAGGTACAGACGCCAGCACATCAAGTTACTACAATCTGTCAGATTTCTTTAATAGATTTTCGACTTTATTGCTAAAACATAAGGTTCAAGGTTTATTGGGAAAATCTGACAGTGTATGCGCAGGTAGGATTGAATTGGTAGGCACTATATTATAAACCTGCATTTTTCTCGCATCGGGGCGAGAAAGTGCACGAATCCGCGCACAAAGCTGCCCGCTGCATAAAAGTTACATACATTGTGCACATAAACGCTCCTTTAATCGTCTGAAGCTATCACTAAAACTTGCAAGACGACATACATACATATATACCCCCTTCGTAATAAACGTATTATATCAGGTGAATAGTTACACACCGATTTCTCTCTTTCAGTCGTTAATTTCACTTTCGAAAGAAGAAGACAAAGCGTTGTGTAACTATACAGACGCTAAACTCGTACAACATTTATTAGTAAGGGGGATGTTGTACCGGCGGCGACCTCTCGCGCCCGGTCCTGGTGCAAGCCATGGTCCGGGGCGAGAGGGAGTGGGAGGCAGTCACCTCCTTCTGCGAAGCAGTCATGCTAGCGAAGGAGGTGGCGGGACGGCTCAGGGAGAGAGCCTCCCGTCCCAGCCGCCGCGGGAGACGCTCCGGGCGTCGGGAGCCGCGCGACGACTCCCGGCCACCGTAGGCGCGGGCCTGCGGGCGGAGAGTAATAGGTAGCTCACCATCCGATCAGGACCAGGCCCGTGCCGGACGGCGCGTACGTGTTCCACGCGCGCCTCAAAGAGATGTCAGCATCGAGGAGGGGCCCCATAGGGCCGAAGCCTGCCGGGTCAGCGGGATTGTCCGAAAGGGTTACCGCTGGCCCGGAACATAAAGGGCTAAGGAAGGAACACGGGTGGGTTTTAGTCAGTAAGAGTCTGACACTCCCTTCCGCTCCACCCAGAGCGGGAGGGGTCATTTGATGATTTCCCATTCGCAAAAAAAAAAAAAAAGGGGGATGTTGTACAGTCCGTTCACAGTTATTTTACCTCTGACAGCAGCAACCGAAAAGCCACCTTATTGTAACAAGCATAAAGATCACAACGATTTTGACAGAGTTGTCAGTGGCAGCACCCCATCAGCAACCTTATTAGAATGAGAATAAAGGTCACTGTGATTTGGACAGTGATGCAAAATCAGAGGTAAAATACATAACTAGAACATAGAAGACTTAAAACAGTTTAGTAGAAAGACGCGTAGTAAAATAAAAGATTCCTTCCAAATTCGCAATATAAAAAAGGCATCATTTATCCGACTTCCTGTCACCCTTCGCTTTCGAAAACAAATGGTTAAGAAGCTTATTCCAATTAAACAACCACACGTAACATCGAAATACGTTAGAACCAATACTACGCCCCTAAAATGCGTTTGCGAATTAGTGTCCAAATATGTAAACAAATAACCCCTTTATCAATAAACGTTGCCTAAATTTAAGAGACGTTTAAACGTCAAAAATGTATGGTTAAACAGCCGCTAATCATTACCTACTCATCTTTAAGCAACGTTTATAAATAAAATTGATATTATTTTAAGTGCTACATCCGGTTAGACTGGAAGCCGACCTCAACATAGTTGGGAAAAGGCTAGGCAGATGATGATTATTTTAAGTGAATAATAAAATCAACTGGAAACAAGGACTTGAACAGACTTTAAGTCGTTGACATAACCCGAAACATTCCGCTCCATACATTACCTGTAGCCGTAGTATCAATTACGTGGAATACTAACCCACGAATATCTCGTAAACCCAGTAGAACGTGTACACGTATTCCGTGACTGCATCTGGGACAAGCATACAAAGTAGTGTGACCAAACGTTTTTAGTAAGATGGATAACGGTTTATGATTATGGTGATATGGCAGGGATTTTGCTGAATTAGGTAACTAATGGATATCCATCGCTTTCCACCTAGCGAGGAACAGGACCACAAAAAAAAACTAATGACAAAAATCTATGGTTTCACTCAGGTATTTCTTTGAGTTTGGATGAAACAACCATGTTGAATCGTGGAAACATAAAAATCATTCAATTTTTGACATTTTTATTCCTCGCATGTTTGGCATAAGGCTTATACGTCTGAAACTAAAATACTACTGAAGCTGGCACGTGAAAAATGTATTGAAGTATTACATAAAAATATTATGTCGTTAAATAGACCACTGTACCCATTGCATACAGCCTAAACTTTTATTTGTGATGCGGGTAGCGAACCAAAATGAGCAATACCAATTTCACAGACCTCTAGCACAGACTATAAGCATAAAGCCAGATACACATTACTGTGTCGTGTTGTGTCGTAACTCGGGATACACCAATCAAACGAATCTGTTCAGGACAACGTCAAATTACAACGAGTTTTGATTGGCTAACACTGCGTCAGAAGGCGTCACGACACGCCACGACACGTAAGTATGTTTCCGCCATTAGGTAGTGACATATTCTTTATCAAACTAGAATGTGTACCAAATAAATAACGTAATCAAATATTCAAAAGCAAATCAAATATCTTATTAGAACAAAAAACAGGTTCACATATTATTAGGGTTCGTTAACAGCTACATTAGTTTAAAATACTGTCTTGCAGCCATTTTAGCGCCCACCCCGAGGGGGGACGGTTCCAGCACTATAAAATAAAAAAATAGTTAAAATACAACCATAAGTAAAACTAGGTTTATAAACTATTTTACTGAAATATTATTAACACGTTGACTGCCAGACCACAGACACAATAGAAAATCTATTGTTCGCGGTCACCGGTGACTGCGCTGGCAGTCGATGCATTAAATATTAAAACATTCAAAATAAATTATGTTAAGATTTTCCAGTTCTCTAATGTGTTATGTGTGTACTACATCTACGAGTAAGTATGTGTGCAGGGTGTATCTGTTTGAGTCTGTGTTTGATTGTGTTGTTTGACAAGAATGTTCACTTACATCCCGTCTCATACTTCGAACTCGAAATGATCAAGACCTTCGTACAATTAACCATAATGTAATACGAGTTACGAGGAATGTACGGTTCACACGCGTTCACAAAAATGAACGCCGTAGTAAAGTTCACAATCGTCACGGCTATCGGCAGAAACTTCAGTAACGCTACAGCTGAATTTACCCGCATTATGTCACCCTCCCAGTATGAGAAAGCACCGGTTATTCTCGTCACCTGAACAAAAAGAAATGTTCACTGGGAACTATTGTGTGAACATCAGTACTGTATCCAGTTACGATTAGATACAGCCTTTGTTATTTGTCGTTGCGCGTTCTTTTGTGTTCAGATCTTTTTCCAACCGTTTCTAGGTGTGTGAACATTCATTTTCTATCAGTTTTGTAGTTCGTTATGTTGGTTACATTTATTTATTTATTTAACCATTTATGTACACACATATATAAACAGACAAGAAAAGAACAGAAAAATAGGTACAAAGGTGATGCTTATTTCGAATGAAATCACTTCCAGCATACCTGCGATAGGAAAGTAGATAACGTGTTTAAGAGTAAAATAGAAAAATAGCCCTATTGAACTGCCAAAACGTCGGTCAGTC
The DNA here is from genome assembly GCA_963082905.1 of Oligia fasciuncula. Classification (NCBI taxonomy): domain Eukaryota; kingdom Metazoa; phylum Arthropoda; class Insecta; order Lepidoptera; family Noctuidae; genus Oligia; species Oligia fasciuncula. Next base: position 14,728,391 of record OY720390.1, on the reverse strand, counting down.
AGAGTTGCCCATTCCAAAGCGTAGTTAGTTACGGAAACAAAAGCTTCTTAGGCAGAGGGTTATTCTACTAATCCCCATTAACAATCCCCATTGAAGTCTCATCGAGCCAATAAAAGTTGCAGTAAAACAATATTATTATTCACTTACCAAAAGCATTCTATTCAGTCTATAAAGATCCATGTCTGTATTATCATTTACTATTTTAAACTGTAACAGAAGAAAAGTATCATGAATCATTAGGTAATATAAATTATAACTTTAATTCACAAGTTCACTGTCAGACAAAAATATTAGCTAAGGCTATGTTAAAAGATCTACATCGGATCCATGAAGGCCCGGAAAAAGCGTCCGTGAAGCTCCTTACTCTGCCATACCTCCATGTGATCATTAGTGTCAAGCACTACAGGCTTGCGGCAGTTCTCTTTAGCCAAGGAGAGCGGGGTGAGGCCCTTGTCCACCGCGACCATATCTCGATGCATCCCCACGTCGGCTTCTAGGAAATATTCCTTGAGACTGCTTATTTCGCGATTGTGAACATTTCAATTTTGATGAAATGTGCTTAGATTATTCTGGTTTACTGAAGTTAATGATTGATTTAATTTAACTGATGTCTTTGAATAAAGTTGTAGGAGATTAGAAGAAAAATCCAATTAAACGAGTACTTACAACTTCTTCAAAGGGAAAGACGCTTATAATGTCCAATAAGAATGCACGCCTCAAGTATCTTGACACAGTCAACAGCGGATGCGTGACCAGTAAGGATTTCTCATTGTAGTAAGCCACATACGCCATTATGACTACGTCTAAATACAACACGACATCCGACCAGTTATAAGGGCCACCGTGTTTGTGTTGTTTTGACTGAAATCGTGTAACAATTTAGTAAGGGATCAGGGAATGAGGATCAATGCCTAATTTCATTATTTTATATAGGTTTTGGCTAAGAGTTATGGTACCAGGAAGTCTTATAAGTACATTCAGTAAACTATCTCGCGGTATAATCGCTTAGCACACTAACAGTAGCAATGGCTTCCATTTTGACAGTTCAACAAAATTCATTGCGTTATTTACGTTGTAGAGCAGACAAATTTTTCGAACATATGAAGCAATTGATTAGCAATCATCATCTGTCTAGCCTTATCCCAACTATGTTGGGGTCGGCTTACAGTCAAACCGGATGCAGCTGAATACATGTATTTTACATGGAGCGACTACCTATCTAACCTTCGAATGCCTCTGAATTAATTAGCAATATCCTTCAAAATGATTCAGATTGTTATTGAAAGTGTGTTACGCAATTTTATTATGGTGCCGGGCGGTTATCGGTCTCAGCCTTTCCAGTAACCTAATAAAAACTCTAAAGCACACCTCGACACTTTTCACAAAACTGTAACTCACATACATTTCCCCACGATATACTACAGTAACACAATAAAACATGCAAACTTACAGCAATATCGTACGGCACAGCGAATATGTAAAACACGGCGACTAGGAAGCGCACGGCACACCAGAACTTCAGGAACATTCCATGGGGAGTAATGCATCCCGGCACGAAGAGATACCTGAGGTGTCTGCACAGCACACGAGTTATCAGACACCAGCAAGAATACACACATGAATCATATGTTTAAATTTTGTTACTGTTAAAATAAGTAAAGTTTGGACTGGTATATGTAAATGTATGAGGATGGAAATGGAAAAACTGTGGATGCAGCAAGGCTACTTAATGGTGGTTTTTTGCTCCCGACTGGTTCCATTGATCTGATTATATTTTCAATTACCACCGAATACTTGGTTCCTGTAAATAAAAACTAATCGTCTTGTTTACCCAATGGTAGCATTTTTATTGCCAAACTGGGCATATAAATAGATTCGTAAGTTAATTTTACCTGTGATAGCTTCTTCCACATTCCCAGAGTCTAATATGCAAAGCTATGAGGTCTTTGCTTCAATATTGTTATAGATACAAAAGTAACCAATAACGATTCGTAAATTATATGTATCGGTCATAAGTTTGGAATGCAATAACTGAATGGGTATTGCGTAATATCGTGGCAGTCAGAATAAAAACGATCTTTAGAGCGAACTGCTCTGATGATACATTTCAAATATCTGATCCGATTAAGTAGATAGGGTAGGTTAGGATAAGGGCACTAGAACCAACATATTATGATTTAGCAGAACTACATAGGAACAGCAAGGTCCTGTTATACTGATTATGCTTCTGGCCGACTGCATTTACCAGATTCAGTAGTTTTAAATACTCTTCCTGTTTGTTTAACTAATGCTCCTGGATTTGTGCAATGTTTTTCTTCCGAATGGAGCATTGTTTTTCGAAAACGACGAACAAAGACAAGTTTAAAATCCTGTTTCATATACATGGCTAGGATCCCACCTTTTGCGTATGAAAGGTGTTTATTCTGACAACGTATAAATTAGCTCATGTAAAAAGGGTACGAAATATCCGCGAATAAATTAGGCAATTTATTGTGGATGTTATGGGAAGTTAAATTAATGTCTACGCCGAAAATAACAAGTACAAAAGAAAATAGGATCAAGGTTATATAAACCAATACAATTACAATATCTGAAATGTGAAAGTAGGTCATTTCGATCAGTCAGGATATTTAAAGCTAATTGTTATTTCAGCTTTATTAAGACCTACCTTTCCATTATAATTAATTGTTCTCAATAAAAGCTTGTTCGAACAAGCACGCCTGTTTTAGCAAGTATTGTTTTCACAACAACAGAGCTAATTAATCTCGTAAAATTGTAGCACAAAGACTTATATACCTCAATACGCCTAACTTGTTGAATGTCTTCACGTAATGCCCCCTCTGTTCTCTTGTGGTGAATACCACGAAACTTTCCTTTATCTCTTGCTAAAACAAATTATTTACTTTTGAAACTAGTGCGGTAACTAAACTTGTGTAGATGTTACATGTAGAGATACGCCGAGTACATATTTTACCGAGTAGGTAAACGAGTACCGAGTATTGCTCCGTATTACCGAACCGAATATTCTGTCGAGTAACTCAGTTTAGTTGACGCTGGTATTGGGAACGTACGAAACGCTTCAAATATTATAGAAGAATGTCATGCAAGTTTATGGCATTGCTATGACGAATTACCATGTACAGACACCAGCACATCAAGCTAACCGAAACTGTCAAAATTCCCCAATCAACTTTGAACCTTATGCTTTAGCAATAAAGTTAAAAATCTATTAAAGAAATTTGACATATTGTAGTAGCTTGATGTGCTGGCGTCTGTACCTACAGCGGCAGCGGCGTCGCAACAGCGTGAAGATCCGAAAAGTGCCATCGCTATAGAGTTAGACCAATATCTAAGATTACCACGAGAAACACTGACAATGACTAATCTACATTAATATTCTGAAGAGGTCACGCAATATGTTTTAAATGATTTATTTTCAAGTACCTCGGCAGTCAAACCGAGTTATTCGGCTGATAACGACTACTACCAAAATAGCCGAGTACGTCGAGTATCGAGTAATAAACGAGTACTCGGCGCATCTCTAGTTATATGATTTGAGAACGCGTAGGGAACTGTTACAAGAGGCTGTTACGTCACAGTTTTGTTGAAACTCACTAGCTATATAATGCATGGGAATAGCTGATGATTGTATTCCAATGATGATAATATTCAGCCCACGTTATCGCATGAGATATGGAGGCCAAAATATTTCAATAACTATAGGCAGGTACAATTTCCTAGCAAAAACAAATCTGTCACTATAATAAGCAGAGTAATTGAAATAAATAAATGGTAGATAGTACCCTACACTCAACAGCCGCGGTCGTCTCCTCTGAATGGGGCAGTCATTTCTCTCATAAAAAATATGATGAAATCCGTGGAATATTTTCTAGTGATAGGCATGATGATAAACTTACTGCAATTCTGTTAGTTTTCGCGTCCAATCGACCGGTAAGAGGTTTCGCATCTTCGTAACAGGCGGCTCGGGTTTTGAGTTCATGGTTTTCTAAAACCTGTGTGTATAAAAGGATTTTAGTATCATGGAGCACGCAATAATATGAATCTACAGGGTCAAATTAGTTTTGCTAGCGTAACTGTGCAGATGTGCTGGGTATCTAGTATCTATGTATATCTAAAGATGATAAGACAAAAAATAAATTAATTTGATGTTTTTTTGTGGGGTCTGTTGTGGGGTCAGCGGTCAGCTGCACCCGGTTAGACTGGAAGCCGACCCCAACATAGTTGGGAAAAGGTTAGGCAGATAATGATGATGATTTGTGGGGTTAGCGGACCGCGAGTAGTCACTTGAAATATAGTTTTACAAAAAACAGGTTTTATCGTGTTTAGATGTCGATACCCATCACAATTTGTAGAGTTTCGCTACCTAATTTAATTTGAACCTGTGTAGATATTATTATAATTCAATATGTTTTATTTGCGCTAACACCTTTCTTCAATTCACCACAAACAGCTGTTGGAAAGTTTTAATTTACGTAATCATCCCTATCATTCATCATCTGCCTAGCCTTCTCCCAACTATGTTGGGGTCGTTTTCCAGTCTAACCGGATCCAGCGGAATACCAGTATTTTATATGGAGCGACTGCCTATCTGACCTCCACAACCCAGCTACTGGGTAATACGGTACCCCTTGCTAAGACTGATTGTCAGACTTTCGGGCTACTGACGACCCGTAACGACTGTCAAAGATCCACGAATGACAGCCGGGACCAACGGCTTAACGTACTTTCCGAGCCACAGAGGTATGTGAAAATGGTCACTCATCCACGGATCAACCGCGGCAAGTGTTGCTTAACCTGATCGATCGACCCGTGTGGCTATTATTACTTAGCCACACTGCCACAAGCCCCTCCCTTATCATTATTACTTAAATCACGCAAATTGCCATTTCTTCACTAAAATTAATGAAATATTAGCTTACATTAAGGAAATCGTACTTCAACGTAAATATACGCTTACAAAAAGATGCCAAGGGAAATTGAGTGGGCGAGTAATCGATGAGGAAAATCGTCTTGAAGAACGTTAAACGAGTTTACACTCAAATTGAATTTCTGTGAATGTAATTTCAGTCTTGGAAAAAAATTACAAATTCTTGTTAGTATAAAGACTGGTTGGTTTCATGTAACGGTTTGAAATAATGATATTAATCTCAACTCCAGGACAAAGCAATTATTTTAATTAAAGAATGCTTACTTACTAATGTTTTTTTTATTAAATGGTAATAGAATAGAATAGAATTTTTCTTTATTAAAGTAACTCAGACTCAAAATCAAACAATATTGTAATGACCAAGCACTTTTGAATTCTCAAGGAGTCGGTCAGCCAGAGAGTTGAAGCCAGTTGATCTACCTGATTTAACTATCTTCTTCATCACTTTAAGTTAAGGATGAATAACCAAGAGCACGTCGTCTTTCAGCTTCCCAATCACTCAAGCGGTATTCGATTCGATATTTCAAGAATCACTTCAAATATTTCGCTAAGCCGTTGGTCCCGGCTGTAAGTCGTGGATCTTTGGCAGTCGTTACGGATCGTCAGAAGTCCGAAAGTCTGACAACCAGTTTTTTAAGTTCCAACCAGTTTACCAAGGGGTAACGTATTACCCAGTAACTGAGTCGTGGAGGTCGGATAGGCAGACATACAAAATATAAATAATCAGCCTGTAACGTTCCCACTGCTGGGACACAGGCCTGCTCTCTGTGAGGTGCGTCATAATTTATTTTTATTTTTTATATAAACGTTGCCCCACACTAGGAATTTCTCCTGTATTGTGGGTGCGTTTACAAACATTTAAACTCACATACACAAACAGCCAGACCTGAAACAACTACTTGTAGGTCATACATATATTTGTTGTTTGTAATGATAGGCAGTCGCTCCATTAGTATTTATTCTTATATTTTATAGACATTTCCTAGCTAGTTATCCCGTATGTTGCACCTGCCATGTTTTGTGTCTGCATCACCCTAAGGGTGACTGGTAGAAAATGCCTCAGGCATTAAGTCCGCCTTTGTACAGTATTTTTTTTTAAGTTTTAATAAATAAATAAACTGTAAGTCGACCACAACATAGTTGGGAAAACGCTAGGCAGATGTTGATGATGGCTTCATTAATCACTTGCCTTCTGACTTAAGTCTTTAGTTATTATAAGTAGTAAGAATCTTTTAAATTATGAAATGAAATGAAATGATGAAATGAAATGATATGAAATGATTTTATTTTTTGTAAGTAGGTTTTTACAAACACATGATTGACGTGTAAAAACACGTCAATCATGTTTTTTTTAAACTAGATGAAGTCGGCGTTTCCTATCTGACTACTCTGAGAAGAAAGGCCGAAACAAACTCAGAGGTCACAGTCTCTTTTAAAGTCCAGACATAATCTTGGTCAGGTTATATGAAGACCATGTAGATCGATGTCTGAGGTAGTCTTTTGAGGAAATGTAGCTGTAGATGTAAACCATCTCTTATTAAACTGGCATTTGCTCCAGTTTAGTCCTTGGTCATTGCCTTGAGATTGGCAAAAGCTGCCAATCTTCCTTACACTTCTTCCTTCTTAAATACCTACTTAAAACTAGAACAACAAACAGCTATGCACAACATCGCAAGCACACCCAGACGCTAATACATCAGACACAGACCCAGGCACACAAAGGTTTCCCTCAGCAACAAAGTAAATATGTACAGAAGTTTGACTCCATACAACAAGCTAAAACAAACACAAACAACAAAGGCGCACGTAGGTACGTACGGCGATCTATAATCATAATCCTTTATTATCTTGACATCATATCACAAGCATTGGTTAGGTTGCGAAAGGTGTCTGAGTTACAGATAGATCACCCGACTTAGGCCGGACATTTAAAATTGCAATTAAGTATAAGCAGAATCTACAAAATTAATAAATAAAAAATACAAAGTGCTTTTGATACTCATAAAACTGAGTAAAATTGTAAATTATAACTCGTTGCTTCATTTTTCAGATATGATTATAACAATGTAGTTTCCCTACTTACTTGGTAACTTCGCACATATTTTAAAGATTTTTTAAAACTATTAGGTGACGTAATTCCGGTCTGACTGCACCTCGGTTGACACTTTGACGTGTAGCTCATTCCTTTTTCGTGCGTGGTAGCTATCGCACGCGCCCTTAAGCATCATGCCAAAAAGAAGCGCGCAATCAAAAATTGATCACTACGCTAGGAAAATTAGAAAAATTGAAGAAAAACAAAGACCGTTACAATCGTCATCGGATGATGAAGGTAAGCAAAGTATACTTTATTCTTTGGTGATCTAGAAGTGAATAGTGAAAAATATCAGTTTTGTAAATGCTCTGGGATTGACTGCGAGTCAATAACTTTGACATTGTTCAAAACTAAATTATAAAAATTAAACTTTAATATTGCATCGGGATTGACTGCGAGTCTTTAACGATGACAAACAAGCACAGAAAATACGTACAATCTAAAACAGATGTAACGTTAACGTGCAAAATCAATTAAGAAATTTTATTCTTTAATATTGCATCGGGATTGACTGCGAGTCTTTAACGATGACAAACAAGCACAGAAAATACGTACAATCTAAAACAGATGTAACGTTAACGTGCAAAATCAATTAAGAAATTTTATTCTTTAATATTGCATCGGGATTGACTGCGAGTCTTTAACGATGACAAACAAGCACAGAAAATACGTACAATCTAAAACAGATGTAACGTTAACGTGCAAAATCAATTAAGAAATTTTATTCTTTAATATTGCATCGGGATTGACTGCGAGTCTTTAACGATGACAAACAAGCACAGAAAATACGTACAATCTAAAACAGATGTAACGTTAACGTGCAAAATCAATTAAGAAATTTTATTCTTTAATATTGCATCGGGATTGACTGCGAGTCTTTAACGATGACAAACAAGCACAGAAAATACGTACAATCTAAAACAGATGTAACGTTAACGTGCAAAATCAATTAAGAAATTTTATTTCTTACACTACCCTCAGAATTGTTATCTTCACAACCTTAATTACAAATTGTAATTTTAGGTAGCGAAGATCCTGATGTGGTCCCAGGCAATGATAATGAAGCTATTATGGAGCCAATACCCGTGCCAACCGACGTACCACAAGACGTGGAATCGGAATCTGGCGACATTCCTAACCAACACTATGCCCAGGCGGAACCCTGTCCCCCTGAGGCAACTACTGGTAGCATGGAACCTGAGTTAGACTGTTAGATCCTGATCTACTGTCGCCACTCGGTGAATCGACATCAGATTCGCCTGACTACGGCGATAACATTCACGATAATCTATCAGTTGTGGCTTCCTTTGCTAAGGAAAGGAATGCCTAAAGAAAACAAGGACAAGGTACTGAAAGAGTACCTTGTGCCAGACAATTGTAGGCTCCTTCAAGCACCCAAGTTGAATGCTGAAATCTCGGCGGCGGTACCGGACATGGTTCGCAACCGCGACAAGACACTTACAGCGTCTCAACAACAGCTAGTGCGGGAATCACCGCCATCAAGGCTCGAGTGAAATTAATCACACCTAGCTCGGACAAGGCATTCTTAAATATCATCAACGAGTCCGAACGGGATAAATCACTGTTTGGCTCGTTCTTATCAGAAAAAATTAAAGCCGCCAAGGCCATTGAAAAGCAAGGCCTTTCCATAAAAAAGACCGCAAAGTTTCAAAATCGCCTCAACTTCCTAATACCCGCCAGTCCTACCCGGGAAACTGGAACCTGCCTCCTCGATACCCAGCGAACAGGGGGGGGGGGCGAGGTGCATACAGGAGGCCGATGACGACGGCGGGGAATCGCTGTCCGTACACGATGTCAGCACAGCCGCCACAACGCCCGGCCTCGCAGGACAAACCTCGGGCTCCCGCTCAGCGTCACCGTTAACGCAGGTACATGCGATTAGACTTACCCAATTTTATGACCGATGGCTAAAAATAACAATGTTGTTCTTGATTGGTTAAAAAATGGTTATCCAATACCCTTTCATACACATGTACGACAATCAATAATACCTAAAAACAACCTATCAAATACTGAGAAATCAGATATGATGAAAGCCGTTATGAAACTCAAATCTTTAGGGGCCATCTCAGAGTGCAATGTGACTAAAGATCAATTTATTTCTAAAATATTCCTCACATTAAAACCTAACGGCGATAAACGCTTTATATTAAACCTAAAAACCTTAAACAAGCTAATCAATAGCGAACATTTTAAAAATGGAGGATTACCGAACAGCATGCAAATTGATACCACGCGATGGATACCTTGCTACCATCGACTTAAAAGAGGCGTATTTCCTCTTAGGCATTAGGCATTCCGACCGTAAATATTTATCAATTTCAGCCCAATAATTCGCTAAGAACATATGGCTTTAATTGCATGCCGTTGGCGTTTGGCTTATCCGTTGCCCCACGGGTATTCACTAAGGTTATGAAGGAAGTCATAACTTACCTCAGACATCACGGTTTTCAGTCAGTTTGTTATTTAGATGACATTTTATGCATTGGAAATACTTACGAGAATGGTCATAATAACGTAAATGAAACTTTGAAACTACTCGAGTTTCTAGGATAATTGACAACAAAGTCAATTACGATAAAAGTATGTTAAAACCGCGACAATTCTGCAAGTACTTAGGATTTTGTTACGATACCAGGTATCTCAGTACCTATACAATTGCCAGCCGATAAGCGACGTAACATCATCGAATTAGTAACAAAATTCACTAAATTACAGCCATGTTCCATCCGCGAATTAGCTCGCTTTATCGGTATTCTAGTCGCCACTAGCCCAGCCCTTAAATACGCTTGGGTATACACTAAGATTTTAGAACGCCAGAAGTTTCTAGCGTTACTTAAGCATAATAATAATTACGAAGCTAAAATTAACCTACCTAATATTATATTAGAGGATCTGAACTGGTGGCTACACGCAACCTTATGCGACAGCCAAATTTTGACATCGAAATCTATACCGACGCGTCGATGTCAGGCTGGGGTTCTGTTTGCAACAACGCTCAAGTACATGGCAAATGGAAGTCTTCAGAAAATTATTGTCATATCAATTACTTAGAGCTGATGGCAGCCTTTCTAGGTTTGAAATCCTCCGCCAGTGATGCAACCAATAAATAAATAAAATAAACAATATTATTGCGCATGGACAACACCACTGCGATCAGTTATATAAATCGTATGGGGGTATTCAATACCCCCACTTAAACGACTTGGCTAGGTCCCTTTGGAAATGTTGTGAACAGCGCAACCTATAGGTCATATACCTATCATACGTAAATTCCAAAGAAAACCGGGCAGACGCCGCGTCTAGAGTAGTCAATCCGGATACTGAATGGTCACTTTCCGATGAAGCATTCCAAGACATTATAAAATATTTTGGTCAACCTGAAATAGACTTATTCGCGTCCCGCGATAATGCGAAGTGTACCACATTCATCTCATGGAAACAAGACCCTGACGCAGCATCCGTAGACGCATTTACGATGGACTGGCAGAGCCATTTCTTCTACGCTTTTCCACCATTTTCCCTGGTATTAAAATGCCTTAGAAAAATTATTGATGACAAATGCACATGGCTTACTAGTTTATCCCAACTGGCCATCACAGCCATGGTTCCCACTATTGCAAAGCCTTATAGTTTCCGACGTTGTTTATAAATTAAGACCCACAAAACCCAAGTACTCCACCGCCTGGAATCCCCAATTGGTTTTAAACCATGTCTCAACATGGTTCCCTAATAGTGAGTTCTAACTCACACAGCTCACAGGGTACAAACGCTGTCTTTAATTAAACTCGAGAACATACTTTTCTCTGATAGCGGCATAAAGATCGTCATAACAGACATCATAAAGACATCCGCACCCGGCAGAGACCAGCCAATATTGTTCTTGCCATACTTCAGGAAAAATACGCGTATATGTCCAGCTACGGTGCTCTCAGGTTATATTTCTATAACTAAAAGCATAAGACCTGAGAGTACAAACAATCTGTTGTTGACGTACAAACGGCCACAAAAACCCACTACCACGCAAACCATCAGTAGATGGATCAAACAAGTCTTGTCAGAAAGCGGCATTGATACCAGTGTATTCGCCGCGCACAGTACACGGCTCGCGTCAACCTCGGCCGCAAGCTTAACCAGGAGTTAATATAGAAACCATTCGCAAAAGCGCAGGGTGGACTATTAGTTCACCTAATTCATTTGCTCGTTTTTATAATAGGTGCGTTATAAACGAAGGCGAATTTGCCAAATCTGTTTGCTTACGATTAGACATACAGACTGATTATTAATTCCTATTAACTATAGGTACCTATTATAAGATTATATTACACTACAGAAATGTTTATTTATGTTATGTTCATGTGATCGATAAGATCTTTATGTTTAGCTCGTTGAAGTTAATTCGAAATAAGTAAATATAAATGTAACGTACCATTACGGAAACATAAGTATAACTATAAGGCTGATTTGTCTATAGGTAAATAAAACCATAATGTTTAAAACCTTATTGTTTTCCATTTCAAAACTTTCTGACTCTTAACATCTACATTGTTATAATCATATCTGAAAAATGAAGCAACGAGTTATAATATATGATCAAACGAACTTCCAAGTGAAGTTCGATCATTATTATGATGAGTTGCTTCATTTGAAGATAATATGATCACCCTCCCTCCCTGACGCTTGAAGATTCCCAGATATAGAGAAAGTTTTATATCATACTCATGACTCTAAAAAATGAGCTACACGTCAAAGTGTCAACCGAGGTGCAGTCAGACCGGAATTACGTCACCTAATAGTTTTAAAAAATCTTTAAAATATGTGCGAAGTTACCAAGTAAGTAGGGAAACTACATTGTTATAATCATATCTTCAAATGAAGCAACTCATCATAATAATGATCGAACTTCACTTGGAAGTTCGTTTGATCATATATTATATTGACTGATAAATAATTTGACTGATACATAATTTTTATCATTTTGAAAGCAGTAATCTCAACTCAATGCCAGGAATGCCAATCGCAAGCTCGCTTGCACTCCCTACACGTGAACTATGTCTATATGTGTGTGTGCGTTTCCGCTCGCTGTAATGGAGCAAACCTTCTGTAACTATTTATTCTGTGCCTCATCTGTTGTTGTACGGCGATATTAAATGCATGAATCACCGTGATAATGGGGTGACTAATGTCCGGGAACGTTCCCCAGCATTGCACCAGGGCACTGTATTCCACATGCAGTAATATGCAGTTCGTTGACGTCACCACCGTGTATACCTGGACAAATTATATTTTCATTACAGAAATGTTATTTATACCTTTGTTGGCACTGATATGCATATATTATGACGTTAGGATGAAATATTAATTGCAATTTTGTTTGACTATGATGTTACTGTAAAATGTATATTCATCTACACATTAAAATAAGGCCAACGAGACGAGATAAAGTATGTAAGCAAACTTTCATGGGTTCATAACATTTTTATTTAAAGAAATTGTATAGGTACAAATTTTAAACTTCCTATTCTAATCGTTGTCGTCTGTATTAGACAAAGATGATTCGGCAGAAGTGACAGAATCAGTGGTATTACAAAACGAATTTTGTAAGTCTATTGTATTATCAATCATGTGCTACCAGGCTGAGATTCCATAGTTAAAATCAACAACCATTCACAATTAATAGAATAAGAACTAACACGGATTAATAGAATAATCAGCCTATAATAAGAAGAACTAACACGGATTAACAGAATAATCAGCCTATAATGTTCCCACTGCTGGGACACAGGCCTCTTCTCTATAAGAGAGAGTGGGCCATAATCCATCACGCGGGCCCAGTGCGGGTCGGCAGATGACACGAATTAATAATAACAAAAGACTAACAAACACGGAAACAAAAAAAATCGCATCACTTCAACGCACAACCAAATAGGAATAAACAAAAATCGCACTTAAAACAAACTGCACTCTAATTGCGTAACACTCTATCAACCTCGATTTGAATCATTTTGAAGGATATTGCTAATCCATTGCTTCAAATGTTCGAATAAAAACTTTTTTACAAAAAAAACAACCGACTTCCAAAAAACACTATAAAGTGAAAAATAACTTTAATTTCGTAAGTCGGTGTCTTTGGATTTGTATTTTTGTTTTTTGCCACCGACTTCCGAAATTAAAGTTATTTTTCACCATAATAGTGTTTTTTGGAAGTCGGTTGTTTTTTTTGTAAAAAAGTTTTTATTTTTTACTTTTTAGTTTGTAATTTATCTAAGTTACAATAGCCTTATGTCAACTGCTGATCACCTTTTACAAAATATTGCTTTTCCCGATGCAGGGACGTTAATTGTTGAGGAGTTCTCCTAGTATTCCACTCTCCTAGCTGATAATCCTGGCTGCAGCATCAGGCCAGACTTATGTCAACATTGCATTGAACTTAAAATTTAGTCCTGTTTAAAATGAGCCCAAACACGACTACGGTGCTGTAATTTCAAGGTTTGTACTTCATCAGGTCTCTATGTACTTCGGTGTTCCTCATTAACAGTACGTTTATCCACACATCAAGCCCTTTTCAATGAGCCTAAACACGATATATCTGCTGTTAGTTGTCGAGGAGTTAGGTACTCTGCAGACTATCCTGACTGCAGCATCAGGTCATGACTTGATGATCATGAGACCAAATGTGGCAAATGCCCTATCAAACATCAAAACAATTTACTAAAACAGTCCTTGCCTGTTCGAGTAACTTCTTACTGATAAGGAGTTGTACCTTCCATCATCAGCCTAGCTACCTGAGATGGTGTCAACCATACGCAAATACACAAGATACTTCATAAAATATGCGAAAAACAATAAGTGAGCCTATAAAATTTGAGGGTTGCCCTCGATTTCTCTAAGATCCCATCATCAGATCCTAACTTGGTGACAGTGGGACCACCTCAGAACTATCTACTTTCGAACAAAAAAAGAATTTTGAAAATCCGTCGACAATTGGCGGAGTATTCGATGAACAAACATACAAACAGCCGAATATAGTACCTCCTCCTTTTTGTGAAGTCGGTAAAAATGTGTCTGCTCAACAACGCAATGAATGTTGTTGAACTGTCAAAATGAAACCCATTGCTACTGTTAGTGTGTTACGCAATTACCCCGCATGGCAGCTTTTGAAATGATTTAATTATAATTAAGATAATGAAACGGAATTCTGTTCTGTATAATAAGAAAGGAAAATTGTAAGCTAAACTTGTCCATTTTATAAATATTTGGTAAACTTGAAAATATTTTACCTTTGGTAAGCAAAAGAGCATTTCCACGACACCAAAGTGGGTGCCAGGGCCTATGACCATTTGTCTTTTACCGAGATTATTCAACATGTAACAGTGGCCCTGTAAATAGAGCTTTAGTTAGTGAGTTCTTAACGATCTAAGTACTTAGACTTTGATCACTTAATGACTAGAGAACGGAATATTAAGTAATTTAATACGACGTAATGGAATATTTCGTGGTGTTAGCAAATAATGTGATCATTATTTTGTCCTTATCCTAATTTGCTTGGGATCTGTGTAAAAAGTATTTTTCTTCCATTCTTCTCTTCGATAGAAAATAATGTGAAAGAATTAATTCCAAAAATTATGCAAAAATATATGATCACTTTGCTCATCGCTCTTGGGCATTATTAATAATGGCCGGTTCTTATTAATAATGCCCAGTTAATCACGTTGCCCGTAACATATACATATTTTCAATCCAATCTTCTTCTTCACTTCCAGGAGGTTCACTTAAGGAGTTAAAAATACCTACTTTTTGCAAGATATACATGTCCCGTCCGATATCAGCCGCATGCTGTACCACCTCATTGTCAGGCAGCACCAACTTCCTCGTATTGCTGGCCACAGTCTGGAGGAAGTCCCTGTTCAATACCTACGAACAAATTAAAATGCCCTACATCTGTCTTGGATGCTCTATTTAATACAAACTCGCTTTTGTTCGCTATTTTTAATCACAACGGGTTTTCTGATGAAAAGATGTTTTTAAAATATCTAGTTTCCTTTCTTATTCTTTCTCATTTTAGCATGTATGATGTAAAATATATAGTACGTGATGTAATGATACAACATAGGTATACAACCGTCTCAGGCCGTTTGTACACGACATGGTTTCTTTGCGGTACGGCGGCGTAAAAACGGCGCCGTAGAAAAACTTGTCTGTCAACAAGCTTCCATAGTGATCCATACAACACTGACAACCGTGCCTACCTACATACGGCGAAAAAACTGTAGTTTTTACGACAAGAAAAACGCGTGCGTAAAAAGAGCCTCAAAGTCTTCGCCGGGGATAAACAAAGGAATAATTTTCCAACAATCTAATTATTTTACCGATGGCACGTAGTTCTCGAAAACAGACAACTAGCGAATTACAATTTCAAGCACGACACACACAACTTACAATTTGAAGAACACGATAGCACCTTTACCTG
Source organism: Oligia fasciuncula (assembly GCA_963082905.1). NCBI lineage: Eukaryota > Metazoa > Arthropoda > Insecta > Lepidoptera > Noctuidae > Oligia > Oligia fasciuncula. The sequence goes on along the minus strand of OY720390.1, from coordinate 14,712,860 downwards.
GAGTGAAACTGAATGTTGATTTATAAGCTTTTTTTTTCGGTTCGACTGCCGGATAGATGGCACCGGATACTCGGTAGTTAATGTAAAGTTGAGCCGGGTACGTGTGAGATCCATAGCCCGCTTATTTATGCCCATTTTTTCACCAAATAATGGACCTATTTTTACCGGTCTTGAGTTTGTGATTATGTCACAATGGAAGTATGCACCGGACGCCGTAGGGTGTGAACAAGCGGCTATCCACTTCGCCACCAAACGGCATGGCGGCGTTTATCAGGCAGACGAAACGTGTGCAAAATTCCTTATGTGTCTTGTCTACAGTTACGAAAGCGCTTGCAGCAAGGAAAGACGATATTGCCCGTATGTAGAAACTAACAATGTTCTTAGAAACGCTAATCAATATGGCAGGCATAAACTAGGACTATACAGTTTCACTATGACATGGAAAGTCACGTCCGAACAGAAGCGAATAACTATTTCGCCATAAAATTCTATGCTATAGAATTCTATGGGTATCTACTAAGCTACCCATAGAACTCTATAGGTCGGAGCGGACTACGTACCTGAAATAGTGGGCAGAATAGCAAAGTTTCGACCATTTCTATAGAAAGTACTTCCTGCTGGATATTCGTGGACATATCTGCAAATATTTCCTCTGTAGAAACCGAATGATTGTAGTACCTGTTTTAATAATACAGACATACACGATTAAAATAATCACCTTAAAACTAAATTCTGAAACATTTCACAACTTTAATCTTGCGTTGATCTCTTTTGCTACTGCTAACTTAGAAAGGTTTACCTCTTTAAAATTGTATGAATAATGATAAAATATCAAAACTAAATGAACCTGAGGTGAAACTAACTTATACTTAATCCACTTTCGAGTTCACTTTAGTTATAATAAAATGGATCCAAACGCTTCGCTCACCATTGCACGCAGAAGAACTTTTTCACCCGCGCTTTGATTTTTCCACTAACGTGATTTACGGAGAGGAAATAAAACAACTCCCTCATGGATTCCTAGGAAAGATGGATGGAGTAATAAATAAAGTCCAGGAAAATATTTAGCTCTAACATTATAATGAAGATGGAAGAATATGTCGTAGAAGATACACTAATTGGACTTCGTTATAGCACATTGAATTTATATTCTTAAGAGATAATCTAGTTTGTTCTCCCTGTCTAAGAGAGAGAAGTACTCGTATATAGCCAGATATGAAGGACAATAACAAGAACGTATAACCTATTATTGAGGTATATACCTAATGATATCTTTATAAAGAAAACCCGAACGAAAGGTTGGATATGTATTAAAATATGTAATATACCTAAATATGTATAAATTTTATCTTTGATTTTCACAACCAAATAGTTAAACAGCAATAAAATATCCAGGTCATTGGATAGTTCAAATACAATCAATTCTATTTCTATCATTCATGTTCACTGATTCAGAATATTCGGATATTGTTCTTGTTTTTCGACACTAATTAAAATTGTATTCCTGTTTAAAATGTTAATTGAGGCGTGGAATTTTTCAAATGGGCTAGGTGCTCACAATCATTGAGAAATTAAATAAATAAGCATTAGTTTCTTAGTCAACATTTTATTTGGGCATATTTTTATGAAAGCTAAATTAAATAGGTACTGTTTGTACTTACACCAGTCAATAAAATTGGTGTAAAGTCATTTATTTGAAAAAAAGCCTTATTTTCTGCCCAACATGAAAATTTATGAAAGACAAAATTTTGGTTTTGCTTTTTTGGCACTTATCCCATTTGTAAATACCACGCCTCAATCATGTAAAGGTAGGACGCCTCAATTGTGTAAAAGGATATGGAGGTTATTTTCATTAAAATACCTCAGGGAATATCCTTCTAAATTCTATATATCTGTAGGATGCATTGGAACAATATCCAACCTTTTTTAATCACGTTCTAAGCATGAATATCAGTACCTTTCGGTAGCGATCGGCATTTTCGCTGGAAAAATAATGAGATTCCGTGCCATTTGAATTAAAAATGTTTGCGTACCTTGAATTTTAACTTTCTGTATGTGCATAGCAAGTAGTTGCTGCAAATCCTTGCTGTGTAGAAGCAACTTAGGTATGATCCTAATACGAACAGGAACATGACCTGAAATATTTACTTGAGTAAATATTTTTGTAGGTAGGTACGAAGCATTCGCAGACAAAAACGCCAAAAACGCCAAAACGCTAAACAAACACGCTTGCCACGCCAACGTACCCAAATACGCTTTACGCGCGTAATACGCGTTTCACACCAAGTATCAGGACTCGCGGTTACTTTTTTTTTTGTTTTAACGTACTTCGATGTGGTCGTTAGTTTGAGATAGTAGACACATCTAACTCGTATATTGATGTAGTGTCTGACAGGTTCCATAATCAGGTCCTAGCAAACCAGTTACGCGCATGTCTTTCCGCGCGTATCTGTACGAGCGTATCTGTACGAGCGTATATCGCCTTATCTAGAGAAAAGGAAGACGCGGCGTACACACACGGGTATGAAGATATGTAGTTTTTATTAGGTAGGTAGATACATTGACTCTGTTACGTAGCTATATATAAAATTTGCATGTCTATAAAAGTGTCACCACTTTATATCGCAGGCGGGGTGGTGTCGCTTATCATGATACTCTCAGGGCGCCCATTTAGAATTTATAATTAAATGCGTGGGTTAGCCAGGATTGTCCGCCATAACTCGAAGCTCGTGACACATTTAAATTATGGACGTATAAAAACGCATCTGTGGTAATCCGAGTGTGAATATTTTATAAGTTTATTATTCCCACCAACTTATATATTTAGTGAGTAGAGCGTTCTATGCCAAATGTGAGTAGAGAAATAAACGTGGATATCAAAAAAATACTGTAATAATTGTTATGCGGCGTCGTCGCCGAGAGAGGCCTAGGAAACGCTGTGGTGTGACGACTTAATCAAAGAGTGGATAACACGCAAGCAAACAAGGAACAGTAGAAAGCAATGGGGGAGACCTCTGCCAAGCAGTGGAACGACAAAATTTAAAATAAAATGTTGTATGAGCAAATCCCGAAGAAACACATTTTTATGAGCTAACATTTTTAGAGGTAACAATAAAGCAATATTTCCAATATCTAGTAAATCTTACGGGACTGAAAACACATAGGTAGGCCTATAATAAATCGAACCCTACACTCCATAAAACTTTTTGTGCATTGAATAAAATTTCAGAAAAAAATATATGGTTATGGTGCGGGTAATGGGAAACATACGTGGGGTAAAATATGAAGTGTTTTTGTATGGGGCGCGGAAGTTCACGTTTTTACGATAGATTACACCAGCTTTCAGGACAGCTAAACTTTTACATTCATAGGATATTTGACAATCTTTAAAAGGAAATAGTTAAATTCTTCAGTGATAACACGGATAAAACTATGGTTTTGTAATAAATTTTTTTGGGTAGTAGATTTTCTTTTCAAGCATCACGTTGGTTTTAAATTATAATCAGTTCATTGAAAAAAAAATATATGTAAATTAAAAATAATAACAATAACTGTAATCTCATCTTACACATAATTTCATACGTAGGGTAAGGTGGTGCAAGAGTGCGCGGTCGGTAAGAGTCCGCATCTATCCTACGTCGAGTACTGAGTGACATTTGTAACTAACTTCAGTCGTATTTTGGTGTTGAAGTGAACGCCGTTGTGCTCCCGAATAATAATTTGTGTAAGACTATTTATGTGGATTTTAGGTAAGCCAATAGATTTTTACTTCTCTTCATATAATTTGTTTGTGTTTTTCGTTGAATACAGTTTGAAAACTATCCAGGAAACATTAATCAAATCTTTTAATGTGCAAAACTTAGTGTCTGTTCAAACAGTTTTAAAGAGAAAATAACGATGTTTTTCAAGAGATGTCGCTAGTGACTCGTCATTTCGCGTTAGGCCGATTCGTGAAAGAGTGCGCACTGTGACGCGTGTAAGAGTGCGCGCGCACTCTTACACGCGCTGACGGATCACCTACCGAGATAACCACATTGTTGCACTGACTTTACCTCCTCACACAAGCCACAAAATGCAGCCACTCGATTGTGGATTTCACACAGTCCTCAAAAAATACTATGCCAATGAATGCGAGAAATGGTTACGGAACCATTCTGGACGAGCGATCACTGTATTTCAGATGGTTGGAATTTTTACTCCTGCATACCTTAAAACTGCTACTTTGGCTTGTGCTGCGCAGAGTTTTAAAGTGACTGGCATTGTACCTTACGATCCGGACGTTTTCACTGAAGTAGATTATTTAGCAAGTTCAGTGACAGACAGAGATCCTGAAGATTTTAATGCTACAGAGAGCTTCAAGAGCATCGACTGAATCTGAGTCAGCATCGCAACTGCCTCTGAGCGCCTCAATCAACAAAGACCCTTCACATAATGAGCAACGACTTGCAGAGGATGTCACAGTGGCTTCAATTGAAATTAATTTTACGGCACCCGAGTCATCAACGCAGAATTTATCCAGCGCAACAGAAAATCCTTTTGCATATGCGACATCCTCTCCTACTCCAGAAACTTCTACTGAAGATTCTGTTTTTAAATCAGTAAAAGATATATGTCCTGTTCCTAAAGCTCAGGCTAGAAAAAAAAAGAAACAGAAAACATAAAGAATCTGACATAATTAGCAGTTCACCATACAAAATTGAAGTAGAAATGCAAATTAACATGAAAAAGAAGCCAGCATTTAAAATTGACCCGGAAGGACCCCAAAAATCTAATCCCAGCAAACGTCAAAACGCATGAAAAATAGATCAAGAACCTAAAAAAATCAAAGAATGTTCCAAAAAAGAAGAACTGGCGCTGTGTCGGCTGCCAGGAAATATACAAAGAGCCTATATTAGAAGCAAGGATTGAGTGTTCAGACTGCAAAGAATGGTGGCACGAGAATTGTACCGCCTATCTTGGCCAAGGTCCCTTTAAGTGTGACTTATGCGCTCATAATTAAAATGCGCACTCTTATACATCTTGGCGCGCACTCTTATACGACCGGTTGTATAAGAGTACGCATTTCTCATTTTTGTTTTATGTTATACTTATACCTAAAATTATAGTAATAACTTGTTTTACTTCATGTTGATTTTTTCTAAGATATATAGAGATTTAAAATAAATTAAGTTGATTTCTTTGACTATAATATTCTTATTAATACAAAGCCTCGTTAAAAAAGTGCGCACTCTTGCACCACCTTACCCTATATACATTTCACAGGACTCTCATTCATGTGGTTTTACGAAATATCTACCTAAGCTCCTTGAGTTGGATTTCACATGTATCTGCAGATCATACAACCGCTTATACTAGTAGTTTCCTGTAACTGAACGGATTACCTGTCCTTTGCCAACGCTATACACACATCCCGTGGAGTATAATTCCATAAAAATATATCTTTACTAATAATAAAACTGACTTTGTTTGTTTAAACGCGATCGCTAAGCTCTGGAACTACCAGTCGGATTTGAAAAATATTTTTTTCCCTTTGATAGCCCAATTCATGAGGAATGTTAAATAGCCAATAGAGGTATGAGGAACAGGGCGTAAAGTTCACTCATAGTCTATAGAAAAGGGAGGTTCCTCCAACCAGACGGGAGTTGTGTCTGGCGGGCAACTGCCCGATGATTCATGTCGGGCCGTTGTATCTATGCTAGTTGCGCGGTGAACTCTGCTTGCGAGATGCAGGATTTTGCGTGACGTCAGTATGACACGTTGTTCGCATGTGGCGTTGTAGATACCGCTGCAAAAGCAATAGGCTATTTAACATCACGCTAGGACATTTATGTACCGACCAGAAAGAAAAAATGTCAGAAAGAATGCTGAGCGAAAACAAAGTAATAGCGCGGGCAGGTTCTGCGATGCGACGTGGTGGGTCGGGGGAACAAGAAATTTAACGCGGACGAAGTCGCGGGCAGAAGCCAGTGAAGAATAAGTTTTATAAAAAAAAATACCACGGTAAATGTTGAGCAATGAGTGCATTAAAATAGTCTCAGCGAGTCTTGATACTTAAATGTACGTCGGGCACACCGGGCAGCATTTTTACGACGACAATTTTAGCTATTCCCATAAAGTTCATGCTGATACAAGTATAAATAATGAGGACGAATCTTCTCAAAGAATAGTATAATTACACTTTTTACCAAGAATTAAGGTTGTGTGCACATGTTCGGCTCCGCATGTTTAGGAACAGCCGGGTAGCAAAATCGAATGTAATATTATGTAGATTAAAGTTAGTTAAAATAGTTTGGGATAAGCTCGGCTTAGCTAGAATTGAGCCGAGCCGGCCCGAACATGATTCAGCGAGCGTAGATGCCGAACAGAGTTTGCCGATCGGCACGAACCGAATGAAAGCGGAACATTATGTGCAGTAATTGCTTTGTTCGGGCCGGCTTTGCTGTTCAACAAATGTAGACGCGTGATTAGGGTGGGGCAAGTAGGGCACGAACCCCGGGCGCCTATCGAAGGGGGGCGCAATATCGCCAATTATTCAATTAAAAAAACAAAATACACTACAATAAACCATTTCATACTCTTATATTTACTTTGTAATCCTGATCAGTCACAAATTCTACTTACAAATTGCAGTACCTACGTATCCATCGGAAGTTGTGAGCGATCTTTTAGTAAGTTGAAATTAATACTTTCGTATTTGAGGGCTACCCATTTTAGCCCTTAAATAGGAAAGTATTAATTTCAAGAAAGGTTACAATAATTATGCGCCCTAGCTTTGCTCAGTGTAGAGCTAAAAGTGACGAATAAAATTAATTTAAATAAAAATATCGTTATGTTTGCGTCGTCGCGGAAGGCCAGAAAGGTGCAGTTTTCACGCGATTATACGGAAAAGGTGCGCACCTTTTTCGTATAATCGCGTGAACACCTTCAACCCTGGCCTCAGTGAACATCCCGGAAGCGCATGTAAAGGTTTTACGGACTTACTTAAAAATATTTTTTTTATTAATGTTTTGTTAGTAAATGATTGTTTTATTTTTCATATTATGATAATTTATGAAGAGGCGCAACTATGATGTGTGCCTTAGGCGCCATTTTCTATAGGCCCCCAAATGCTGCTGAATCGAATGTGCCAATTTTTAATTATAATGTGTATTATCCAAAGTCCCTATAATATTTTAACCTTATTGCAAAGAGTAAGTCCATGCCAGCAAATAATTTTTAAAAAGCTTTTTGTGGCACTTACAAAGATAAGGTCGATGTCTCCGGGCGCGAGCGCCGAGCTGCCAGTGCCAGTGAACACAGATGTGCCGAACAGGAAGGACGTCTTCATAGGGCTCTCGTGATGCGCCTCGATCGACATGAACACCTTCGTCTCCCAATATATCAGTTGGGCCATCCAGGAATTCTGTTAGAAATCCATGAATTAGGTAATTATGTGTTTCGAAGTAGGAGTCTAAAGGCTAGCGTAGATAGGGGCGGACCGCGCCGCAACGCAACGCATTGCGCAAATCCTCCTCCACTTTCACATATTATAATTATTTTATAATTTATTTACTTTGTTCAAATAAATAAATTATAAAAGAATTATAAAATTCTATCGATTCGTTTGATTGTACAACATATGCTCAGGCACCGTCTCAGTTAAACGGTTGGCCTATTAATGCTGATGCTATATGCCATACCATATAGAAGGCAGAAATTATGTTGAATAAACAAATTATTTAATTACCGCACGACACAATTTCCTTGGGCACGCATAGAGATACAAGAAACATCCCGACCAGTAGCAAAATATAACGAATATCAGGGAGAACTTCGTCAGGATCAGCAGCTGCGAATTATAATTGAGCGGTATTTAATATTCTCCGTCAGGTTGAGGTAACTCTGCTGCAGGCTTATAATATGGCGTCGAATGATGCATCGTCATACTTACATGAAATTGTAGACTAACTAAGGCTTTATTCAAGGAGAATTTAACCACTACGTTTACTAGTGGATGCGGGATGAAATTGTATATACGAAACTGCGGTTTCCGAACTAGTATGAGCTCGAATGTGTGATGATAATATCATAATGCTTGGTGAGATGACTATTGATTATCAAGAAAGAAAGTTAGTATCCAGTGAAGTCTTTTAATTCCATCAGTTGCCTTTGAAACGACTTTAGTAAAGGTGATCGACCTAATTCTTGATAACCTTAAGATTCAATGTCACTTACACGTCATTAAAAAGACAAAGTCTATTTGTCTAACTGACAGTTAGATAGTTTCAATTCAACCTTAATGATTTTTGTTGTCAATAGTGGTAAAGCAATTACGAGGTCGACTGTACCAAGACTTAGTAACCTATGTGTAAACTATATAAAAACAGTGATAAAGTACCTTAAGATGGCTATCAAAATTTGCAGCCCACTTATTTATATAGTCCCATATATGCCACACTTGCAGTATAGGGAACAGCATGGCTATCTGACCAGCCACCGTCTCTCCTTGAGGGTCCAAAGTGTCAGTGAAGATTGACACAGGGAATACGGAGACTATGTCTAGGTAGAAACCGACGGAAGACATTTTTATTTCTGCTATTTCTTTTACAGTTTCCTTTCTTATGTTCTGTAAAAATAAAATTATAAAACTCAACATTCGGAAGAAGTATGGTTGAAACTAGTTGTAGCTGTAGCATATTTATTTTATGGATTACAGTGATATAGGTAAATACAGATTTTATTTTCTACAACATCAGATTTCTCCATTATTTATCAGACAAGTCATAAAAAATCCCATACAAAAAATTGAACACTTTTTCCAGGACGTCTGTTTCCTAGAACCTCCAGAATCGATTAACTCCGCTTCAAGTACAGTATAATCGCTTAGCAGTTACTTACACCCACCATTAGCTTCTAACTCTCCGAATTCTGATGATGCAACATACACTCATGGCACAGTAACGAACAAAGATACGAGCTCATCGACAGCATGGATGTACGGCATTTCATACAAACTTTCAAGCCCTTGTTTTTCGAAATGAATTAACCGATTTTAATGAAACTTCATACGCATATGCAGGATACAAAGGTCTAAAAAGTTACTTAAGAACATTTTCACACTTTGAGTATTTAATTTCATCACCACTGCTCTTAAACAGTGAAGAAAACATCGTGGGTAAACGTTCTTCTTCTTAGAACCGAAAAATCGAAGACATGTGCCATCCACCAACCCGCACTGGGCCCGCGTGGTGCACTTATGTCCCGCTCCCTCTCACAGAGAGGAGGCCTGTGTCCAGCAGTGGGAGGGAACCATTGTTGATTATGTAATTGTAGGTACCTTCACATTGGTTATTTCAGTCAGCCAATTCTTTTCGATAACTTGCTTAACCATTCGTCCTTTAGCGGCTACGGTGCGGTTCTAACGCAGTTTACATTATAACACACGGATAACGATCCAGGCACATTGAGGTTGCGGTCTCGTTTGCAGGCAGCCTAAACCTTCCCATTACATGCAGCAAAACCATAGCAATACATCAACGTTAACATCAATTGTGATGTGAATCAAACCTCACAATTTCACTAATTGATTTGAATTAACCGAATACATGCGACCAAACCCCCTTTGTACCGTTCGATCCAATCAAGCTGGCTCTTTGTGTGCCACAATAATAACTATAATAGCGAACTGGGCCTTTATTTGCTACAGTTTATAGGGTCTGTCTGTACGTAAGCATTTACCTGAGTGTACCTAAAATTTGTTATTTATTCTTATTGATTTCTGTATTAGGGTCGAAGTGAATGGAATGAGATTCATAATTTAGTTTTTCATCGGTTCTGTTTTAGTTGGTCATCAGGGTTTTCTTATATTCAAAGGCTTGATTATGAACAAAATGTCGTTAAAGTAATGCAAGTTTTTTTTTTTTTGTTTTTTTAATCTATGCTGTGGTCAGACGTCAAAGGTCTCCCCAATACTTCACCATTCATCTTTGCCTGCTGCCTTTTCCAGCCAATCAGTCATGAAAGAGACTAGGTCGTCGCGTCAGCTTTTCTTAGGCCTGCCTCGGTGACGAAGCCCGTCTTCAGGCACCCACTGCGTGACGTTTAATTAATTCATCTTTTTGATAAGCAACCTAGTAAGTTCCCAAAGTAAAAACAGGCAAGAACAAGCAACTGTGACCAAGGGTTTGCATGATTTTTGTACGAAAATAAACCACCGATGTAATGGCGTCAACATATTTTTTCCTATAACGTATTTACTCAAATCTAAAAATTCAACACTCAAACCCAGAAAAATGTAGGTATCTATCGACCACAACATATTATTTTACTTTTGATTTATTACATGACATTTTCTTCGGCAGATAATGCGACGTGTAAGCGTAGTTTTCCTTTTATACTTTCTACCAATAAATAGAAATAAACTTGTTAACGTTCCTAAAATTCCGACTTTCACGGGAACAGGCACGTTTAAGGCATTTAAGGCACAACTCCACAGCAGCCACGGCTAAGGTAGGTACGGACGTGTACTTAGCTTCCCTTTGTATGTAAATGTAGGCGGGATCGTCCACTGCGGCACGTGGCCAAGTTATAACTGCACAATGATCTTCTAGCGCGTGACTTTAATCGGAATCACCGCCATTTTGTTTTTTCAACACATTTCACAACACAATACTACACATTTCCTTTCTAGCTGCGCCCCGCGGTTTCACCCGCGTAAATGTCGATTCCGTAAGAATATCGGGATAAAAAGCCTTTATAATATTAATGTGATAGTTTATTGTAGGTACTAATGTACCAATGTAATAATGTATGTGTTAGGAGAGCCCTCTACAGTCTCCCCACAGACAATGGCCCACCTTCCATCCTTCGCCGCATGTCACTTGTGCACTTGATGATCTTATATCTGCGTCAATGAGCGGAGTTCACACAGCTGAAGTTTGGGCCAAAGATGTTCGAACTTTTTGCCATCAACACGCTAAGAAGAAGAACGTTATTCCAGCGCCAAAAGATTCTTATTGCAGTTTACGCACAAATGCGTGGCCGGCAAACAAATGAACCGCGTAGCTAACGTGGCAAACCTCTCCGTGCATATCCTACGTGGCAATGGACGGTCGACTTTAATGTGTTGGTCACATGGCCTGCGGGCGTCCCTAATGTTCAGCGTAGGCGGAGGCTAAACCACAGAACAAACAACTTATGAACTACTGTATTCTAAAACAAATATTTTACAAGAATATATTTTTGTTGATGTCAAAAGGCCAGTTATCACTAACCTTGAAGTTATAAAGGAATGTTGTCATGTTCCCTTTGAGATCTTAGGTTCGCGGTTATTTGTGAGACTATCTACTTTGTATTCATTCTTATGAGTTTATCGTAGATACTAAATGTAGTTTTCGGGGAGAGCCCTGTACAGTCTCCCCGAAGATATGCAGGGATATAAAGGCGTTGCACAGAAGGGTTTCGGATCGGTATTTTGTGAGTAACGGTGGTATTTCATGTGTAGATGGTGACCACCGGGATGGTTTTACCGAGGTAAAAATCCCACATTCCCCAGTGCTCTCCTCAAAGCCCGGGCGCCTTCTACAGCTTTCCCCCAAAAAAGAACAGTACCTACTAATGTGGTACTATGTCTAGTTTAGTTTGTGATCTTCCTGTACGAGTCGCAATAAATACTTCTTTCTTTTCTTTTCTTTAGAATAAAGATGTTATTTTGAAGGAATCACGTAATATTTAATAATATCTGAGTGATCAGATTGGAAATCATCAAATGCTCTGGGTGGAGAGGAAGGGAGTGTCAGACTCTTACTGACTAAAACCCACCCGTGTTCCTTCCTTAGCCCTTTATTTATGTTCCGGGCCAGCGGTAACCCTTTCGGACAATCCCGCTGACCCGGCAATATCTGAGTGATTATGTTATGTAACACTTTTAAACTTAATTATTGTCAGGGCAACAGATCCGACACATACCAATGTCAATAAAAACCTGTGCGTCTACTATTAACCCTTAGTATGCCGGAACGTAGATCCACGCGAGACACAATGGCTTTTTAATTGTTAATGTAATTACCGGCATTCAACCGGTTAATACATCAAACTCTTGAAAGATTCGCGCAGGAAATAAAATAATGAAAAATATAGTTAAGTATGTTATACCTAAAACCTATACATAGGGCTAAAACCCTTTAAACCGCTTACTATTGTCACAAAGCAAATCAAACACAGCAAACATGACTTTAACCAAGTTTAAACCTTCCGTATTTACCCTCACGAAGTTCCTAGAGCCTATTTATGTATTAGTTGACTACCCACAAACTTACATTCTCAAAGATAGCAGTAGTGAGTTGTATATAGATGTTTAGCAGTAATCCGAAGACCACAATCGTACTCAGAACCTTCTCGGCGTCGGAATAATGGTTCTGTAGCGCTGCATACGGGCTCATGAAGCACACGTACAGGACCATTAGGAAGTGGGCTATGTCGAACATGCGTATCTGTAATGTAATGGATTGATTCAGGTTTGGGAGCTAGATGGTTAAGTGCCTTGATGTGGAAAAGCAAACTCTTTTGCCTATCAGAAGCAGCAAATAAACTAATCTGAAAGTCACCAGTCACTCAGTGGACCAATATATTCTTATCAAATTGTGTCGGTACCTATTCTAATTGTCGTTTTTTTTTCTATTACAGTGAACAACAAACACAATGCACTACATACACGAGTCACATTACAATAATAATACACTTTACAATAATAGAGACATTTATTTTTATAAAAAAAATGTATTGAACGTAGTTTATGGCGTTTTATTTTTATGCCAAAATATTAATAATAAATAATAATTATTTATTTATTTCAGACAAAGTTCTAGTCCATAGTTTCAAATTCATACTCATACATTAAAATTACTTATAAAATATAATATTGAATTCAAAACAGGTAAAAACCGAAATCAAAATTGTGATCTTTTTTTTTTTTTTAAATAAGTAAATTAAAGTAAAAAAAAAATATATATATAAAAAATGTTCACCCTAGATTACCGATACATCTCATACTTAAATATCTAGTTACAATCTCCTAAAACTTAACTAAACTAATAGCATAAATTAGACCGTTTACTTACAAAGTCGGTGTCAGGCAACAGTATCCAAGGGAAGTTAGATCTTAGACAAATATGGGGTGCATCTATCGTGGTCACGTTGCTGGACATTTGATATAGCTCCAGGAACTCTGTTGTGAACTTTGGCTGGCGTTCGTTGTTCTCGTCTAAACAATGAATTAACGATAAACAGGTAAATCTGAGGGACTACGCTAGGGCTACGGCGTAGGTGCTACGAGAGCTACGCCGCTTTCGCTTTCGATTTCAAATATATAATTATGAATAAAAATGAAATGCTGATCCTTGGAAAGTGCACTTAGCAAGAATCAGCATTTCATTCTCATTTATTCATTGAAAAAAGGTGTTTTCTATGGATTTTTTTTATTAATTATTGAAATTTGGACAGGACAACGTCTATTGGATCAGCTACTTTACAAATAAAATTATATGACGAAATGCGGTCATTAATGGCGAGGATTTTCAAAACATAAAACTGTAAGTTAGTATCATACAAATAGCCACTCTATTTGCATGATACTGACTTATAGCTTCCTATCGGTTGAAATAATTAAGATTATAAAAAAAAAAATGTTGGTATAAGTATGCGAAAACTTTATATAGTGTTCTGTTCCGAAATGAATAAAAATCCATAGTAAAAAGTATAAACCTACAAACTTACAGACACAGTCGCACATGACATTGCAATACAATATTCAAACCTCACTCCTACAAAACTTCGGTACTTGCAGAACAGAAAACTAAGTTCAAACAGCGTTATAGAAATTCTATTACCTCTATAATACATGTGAGAGTCATCTACAAAAGTGGGATCTTCTTCCTCGACCCCAACCAACTTGTCTTTGAGCACTTTCATGGGCCGGTAACGGGTGCGAATTAGTCTGTAGTCCCCTTTATCGTATTTCTCAATTGCTTCCTAGAGAAATGTTAAAGTGAATTTATTAAGTGGTAAGTTGTGTACCTATGCTTATTTTGTTGCATTATAACTGTATAGATAATGTATAGCTTGGGAACTAAACTAAAATAAAACCGTTTATAAAAAAAAAACAGGTCTTCATTATTAAGAAAAAATATTTTTTATTTATAAACTAAAAGAAAACCGTTTATAAAAAAACAGATTTCTTAATTATTTTTATAAACGGTTTTCTTTTAGTTTGCCATTTCCCGCGACTTCGTCTGCTATCCAGGATGAAAATTAACCTGCGTCCTTACCCAGATCATGGTCTATCGGTATGTCAAACTTCATTGAAATCCGTTCAGCCGTTTTAGTGTCAAAGCATAACAAACACACTCACTTTCGCTTTTATAATATTAGTTAGGATAATATGTAATAATAATTGAAATGTTTGATGTCTCAACTAAACCGAAAAAGCGAATAGATGTTTTATAGTTTGTTATTTAAAACAAGCTATAATAAAATAAATTATTCTGTATTTCTATGATTATAAAGTTTATTTTTTAGATTTGTTCGGGCGCCTCCGGCAATCTTCGGCTGCTTTCGTGAGACAACGGAAGGCGGCGAGCGGCGGCGAGAGGTGCGGCGTGCGGGACGCGGGCGGTCGGCCACTTCGCTACCGATCTCGGACGACGGCACGCGCGCGCACTCCATACGTTTCACAAACATCGACACTAATTTTATATTGTACCTATTTGGATTATACTTTTAAAACTACAGTCCACTGATTTGAATTAAAGTCCTTAGTTAGGTCCCTTACAGATTTAATGAAGGTTTTTGAAGTAAATAACAGACATAAATAATAAGCAAAGGCAAAAAAAGTTTAATGTAAAATGGTAATAATGTTCAAATTAAATGTTGAAGTTATAACTACTTTATTATTCTAGGGAAAGTCGGGTGGGCGGACTGAACAAACTGCTGTGGCTGAAACTAAAACCTACAACTGAAATTCCGAATGAACACTGTAAGTGTAAACTGTTTAAAATGGCGCAGATTTCGAAATAAATTGGCTTTTTCGTTTATCTAGATGCTAAAGAACTTTGAAATTGATAAAACATTAATCTTTGTAAGACGGTTGTTCTTTATTAACCGACTTCAAAAAAAGAAGGAGGTTCTCAATTCGGTAGTTTTTTTATATTTGTTACCTCAGAACGAATTATTCCACTTTGCCCCACCGGCCGCCCCACTGGTGGGGCAAAGTGGAGTGCCTAAAATTTTGCAGTGGAATCTGCCCCACTACTTCGATTTAGTGGGGCAGATTCCACTAATTTAAAATCTTGTTGGATTCTACCCCACTAGGGTTGGGTTGGCACCACGGAATAGTTTATCTATTCCGTGGTTGGCACCATAAAATAAAAGTACAAACATTTTATTTTTGCTATTTTGTATCCCTTATTTTTACCGACTTTACAAAAAGGAGGAGGTACTATGTTCGGGTGTTTGTATGTTTTTTTTTTTTTTTTTTTTTTTTTTGTATGTTTGTTCATCGAATACTCCGCCAATTGTCGACGGATTTTCAAAATTCTTTTTTTGTTCGAAAGTAGATAGTTCTGAGGTGGTCCCATTGTCACCAAGTTAGGATCTGATAATGGGATCTTAGAGAAATCGAGGGCAACCCTCAAATTTTATAGGCTCACTTATTGTTTTTCGCATATTTTATGAAGTATCTTGTGTATTTGTGTATGGTTGTCACCATCTCAGGTAGCTGGGCTGATGATGGAAGGTACAACTCCTTAACAGTAAGAAGTTACTCGAACAGGCAAGGACTGTTTTAGTAAATTGTTTTGATGTTTGATAGGGCATTTGCCACATTTGGTCTCATGATCATCAAGTCATGACCTGATGCTACCTAACTCCTCGACAACTAACAGCAGATATATCGTGTTTAGGCTCATTGAAAAGGGCTCGATGTGTGGATAAACGTGCTGTTACTGAGGAACACCGAAGACCTGATGCTGAAGCCAGGAGCATCAGAAAAAGTTCAAACCTTGAAATTACAGCACCGTAGTCGTGTTTGGGCTCATTTTAAACAGGACTAATTTTAAGTTCAATGCAATGTTGACATAAGTCTGGCCTGATGCTGCAGCCAGGATTATCAGCATCTAATCTAAAAACTAATAAAAGGAGAACTCCTCAACAATTAACGTCCCTGCATCGAGAAAAGGAATATTTTATAAAAAGGCGATGGGCAAGTTGACATTAGGCTATTGTAACTTAGATAAACTATAAACAGACCCACTAAAAAGCGAGAAATAAAAACTTTTTAACAAAAAAAAAAACCGACTTCCAAAAAAAAACACTACAAACTGAAAAATAACTTTAATTTCGGAAGTCGGTGGCAAAAACTAAAATACTGATCCCTAAGACACCGACTTCCGAAATTAAAGTTATTTTTCAGTTTGTAGTGTTTTTTTTTGGAAGTCGGTTTTTATATTTAAGCCGAATTGCAAAATTCTTTTTTTATTTGAAAGGCCAGATTGGTCCCATAGTTATTTCATCCAAATCGGTTCAGTAGTTTGACCTAGTAAGACCTAAATCGTTCTTGCCGTGGTTATTATAAAAGATTTGCAGTCAGCAAGTTCGGTAGCGGGGATCACTGTCCATATTGCCACACGTGTAGGCTCTTTTAGTATTCCCCATATTTCATTAGGATAAGATTACCTACACAATACCTTGATTGCACTTTTTTGGTTAAGACTATTTCAAAACAAACATTTTTTTTAAATTACCCTCTTTTTTTGTTGGGTGGGAAATCATCAAATGACCCCTCCCGCTCTGGGTAGAGCGGAAGGGAGTGTCAGACTCTTACTGACTAAAACCCACCCGTGTTCCTTCCTTAGCCCTTTATGTTCCGGCCCAGCGGTAAGCCTTTCGGACAATCCCGCTGACCCGGCAGGCTTCGGCCCTAAGAGGTCACAATCTACCCTCTTACCTGTCTGGTTCTGGAACTCTGAAGTCTATGCCTTATTTTACTTCGTATAATATTAGACATGGAAGGATGCTCTGCAATAACTCGCATGAAGTCTGTCCTTCGCAAAACCTGCAAGATTATGGTTATTATTTATAGAAACAGGGCTACAAGCCTTAGTTTTTAGTAGTAACTAGGTATTAAAGAAGTAAAATGCCTTTGTAGACCATCATAATGTATATTAGTCCACATTACCAGTAATCTTAAAAACAACATCAAAACAACATAAAAAGCCTCCCAAACCATCATAAATAAATGTAGGTAAGTACAAACTGACCTGTAACTCAACGTAAGTAGCCGCCTTTACAGTAACTTTAGACGGAATCGAGTAGAACAGGCTCAACTCACCAAGTACCTGAAACAAAATTACCGCTTGTTTCACCAACTTACTCAGAGAGCACCTTCATTAGTGACCGGACGATGTACTTAGAAAACAACTTTAAAGAAGTTCAATAGTTGTGACTCAGAGCCTCTTCATCACACGGTAACGTCTTTTTTTATCGCTGAATTCAGTAACTGTAGCGAATTAATCTCAGTAAAGAAAGAGTAATTATTGAAATAATAAATAAATATATATTTGTGCATTCAATAATGAATTTTATGGACCTAAATAGGCAATTACATTACGAAAATGATGCACATTATTGGTAATAGGTAACTTACTAATGATACTTTATGCTTATTATTATGTTTATTGCTGGTTCTAGCAAAACAAAATAATTATTATTATCTGTAGTGTGCATTAATGTAGCACTTAAAACATTACTTTAATAAATACATGGCCAAAATAATGTTAGTAGGGCTGTTCTCACTTAGTCCATTTACCGATTAGAAGAGAAGAGAAAAATAATTCCTACAGTGATAAGCATTTTCCTTTTTAAATAAACTATTTTTCTTTTTCTTATACTTTTTATATTGAATAGTAACTTGAACTTTGATTTGGAATACTTACAGTTCCATCTTTAAAAGCAATCATAGGGCTCTCGTCATCTTCATCGGATAACATTTCGATAACGCCTCTTTTGATGCAAATCATGCCACTCTTAACCACGCCTTGGCTCCAGATATGCTGTCCAGCCAAGTACAGCTCATGACGCATCAATAGCGAGATTTGACGCATAAATGATTCCTCTACAAGAGAAATAAATAAGTATAGGTTCTAGGTTTGTTAAGAAATATCATACGTCGTTTCCTATAATTAAACACCATTACTTGTTACAGTTTAGAAAAACCGGTCAAGAGCGAGTCGGACTCGCGCACCGAGGGTTCCGTACCATCATAATAATATGTTTTTAAATTTTCATCGGCGAGGCCTATATTCGTCAGAGAATTTTAACACTGCGCGCTGCGGTGTAGAATATTGCAGTTTTAGGTCAGCGACATCTCTTGACCAATAGTGAAGCTAATGTACCTATTTTTTGTTGATTTCTGAAAAATGTGCTATTTAGAGACATCGTTTACTTTTCCTGTAATCTTTACATATACTTCTATCACACAGAATAATTTCAGATTTTTCTCTATGCAAACTTCGGAGATAAGGGTTCCCCCCTTATCTCCGAAGTTTGCATAGAGAAAAATCTATATCTATAGGTATTTTCTTTTTACATTTTTCATCCATAGTCGAAAACTAAGCGGCCTAAAAAAAATGTTTGAGAATGTGCAAACAGTGCTCTTTCAATGCCCCGCATTTAGTAGCCTGTTAAAAAAAAATATATATATTTCTTTCTTATTTGCAAAATAGTTGAGCATGCGTCACCGAAAACTATTCTTAATTTCAAGTTGATAGCATTAGTACTTCATGAGATATCCAGCTGTGACAGACAGACAGACTGAGTCGCACTATAAGGGTACGGAATCCTAAAAACACGGTCTTGATAAATGAGCACAATGATGAAATGTTGTCGAGCAAAATCCAAAAAGAATTTATTTCTACAATATGGATGATATGCAGAAAAAAGATAGGCTGTAATAGTTGGGCAATATTCATCAATCAACCTCAACGAAACTACAAACGACGCGCGACGTCAGTCTAATATTAGTTTACCAAGGACTAGTAAAAACATCGAGATTTTCAGCTAACCACGAAGAATCTCCTTCAAAGATGTTCCACTT
This sequence comes from Oligia fasciuncula, assembly GCA_963082905.1. Taxonomy (NCBI): domain Eukaryota; kingdom Metazoa; phylum Arthropoda; class Insecta; order Lepidoptera; family Noctuidae; genus Oligia; species Oligia fasciuncula. The sequence continues at coordinate 14,693,734 of OY720390.1, read as the reverse complement.
AAAACACAGACAATAGGAGACTAACAAACTTTAATAAAATGTGCACGGAGCAGCTCTTAATTAATGAAAACTTCCTTTCAATACAATATCATTATCCAAAAAGCCCCAAAGTAAACGCCCGGTACGTTTTTAGAAACTTCGTGAGATTTTACAAGGGTATTGAATTCAGCGCAAACTTCGCCACTGCCATTATAAAGTTAGTCTGTAGTATAGTATAAATTACACTGACTGGTCTCTCTAAATAGCATGGACTTATGGAAATTCCCGACATTAATGTCGAAGATTAGTTCCATCTGTAGTGGTAGCGGCAGTGTCTGTAGTTGGTTCGATCTTAGTATCCCCGCCTTCATCTGCCACAATTGTAACTTGTAGTTCTTACATTGGTGTACCAACCAAGCTGGCGCCTTGCTTAACTTTAGATAGTTCATCATGTAATGGTACTGAAATGAAATTAATTCGATAACGTATGAATTAATTTACCAACAGTTATTCATGAGGATTAAAAACTGAGCAATCTGATAATGAATATTCATGACAGGTTTTGTTCAATAAATTAGGAATTTACACACATTAGTTCATTATTAATATTTCCGATAATGTTTATATCTAATAGGCGTTGTGCATTTATAAAGTAATTGTATGAATTTAAGGAACATTTTCCAGAAACTTTAAAATAACCTGCGTGGGAAATGACTATGTAGAAATTCAAATCATAGATAATAAACAAAAGTAAAAAAAAAAAAAAGTTTATTTTTTATCAATAACAAATTGAGAACAATTATAATAGAAACGATGATAGCTACACAAGGTGTCGCAGCTATCAACGCCCGTCTAAACATAAGAAACACATTGTTCCATCTAAGAACTTTGCACAGTTTGCGTATCGGAACCCTTTCAATAAACTTACCCTGTCAACAAAGTTGGATCTCCTAGTGTTTACGATGACCAGCTCCCAGGCGAGGGTGCCAATAAAGCGATAGCGGAAGAATACGTAGCCGACCAGCATCAGACTTGACGTCAACCACTTTTGGTTGTCACGCTAAAATATAAAGCCAATTTAGACTAGATTTACTTTATGGACATGAGGATGAACAAACAACATTTTTAAGCAACTATGCTATACATAAAGGTCATCATACACCTATCAGCTCAGCACAGGATCGGCATCACCTCGCCTCATCGGCTCGACGGCAAGTCAAATCTGTTAAAATCTCAGCGTGAAAACTTAGGTGTGAAGCGAGTTTAAAATGGGCTGTCATTCCACCTGATGCTAGCGATTGACACTCACTTTATCACGGTATTCACAGTGAGATTTTTACAGAATAGCACCGCGGTAATGATATTCTGTAAAAGCACACTGTGAAAACTAAGGTGAAGTGATCTTGAAGTGAGCTGTCAATAGTGTCAACCCCTAGCATCAGATGGAATGACAGCTCACTTCAAACTCACTTCACCTCACGGTGAGACTTTTACAGAACCAGGAGAAACTGGCAGATGCAGATCAGATACAGAGTTTATGTGTGCTTAACTTAGATCTACGCTCATTATCTATCTATACTCATTTGAGAAAAATCACTCACTAAAGGAAATGAATCTCCAAATACAACATTGAAGAAACGACAAGTGCAATAATACCAACACGTTCTGTAACTGTAAATTAAAAAATACGATACACAAAACAAGTTGGTGGCATTCTGTAGTTTATGCCTACCCCTTGGAAAAAAGCATGAGCATACATATACTTATGGAAATAACAATTTAGTTTCTACTGCAATTTGCTTTCTGTTTTTTTCTACTTTTATTGCAAAAAACTAACAAACGTCAATTAATTTTTATATTTATAGGTAGATAGATAGATTATGTTTAAAATTATTATTATGTTGCCGTGCCCTAACCGGGTTTCATGTTGGATCTTACTTAAGTATATTGTAAAACTTATATGAACACATGAATGCAATAAAGATTTCTTCAAATTTTTGGTTCTAGGACATGCCGGATTCCTCACCATGTTTTCCTTTACCGTTTTGAGAGCAGCGATGGTGATGAAATAATTTACAGAGGAAAGCGCCCATCGAGGTTCGAACCTACGACCTACACCGTAAGTCGAGGCCGTTAGCACTGGACCAGCACTGCTCTAACATATATTTAAAACATATATTTTGAATATAAAACCATGTGCAATATAAAAAATATAAACATGAAAATAAACCAAGAAATTCGGAGATACGTAGGTACATTATTGAGTACCATTCAAAGTTACGAGTATGACTGCACCACCCACCTTGCGCCAAGTTTATAGCAAATGTGGTGCCGGTTATAAAATTTTCGAACAAATTCCACATTTCGAATTTTATGTATGCGTGACGATGTTTATAATTGTGAAATTATTCACAGAATCGCATAAAAGTTGAATTAATTTGGTAAATAAGTAGTAGAACAAATATTAAGTTGGTACAATCTTTATTAAAGACTGGTCCTTGGCAACTCTGCCTATAATGTTCCCACTGCTGGGACGCACTCCTCTCTATGAGAGGGAGGGGCCATAATCCACCACATATTTGGTTCTACTGCATGCCGGGTTCCTCACGATGTTTTTCTTTAACGTTTTGAGAGCAGTGGTCATAAAATTAAATACACAAAGTAAAGTGCCTGTCTGGATTCGAACTCACGATCTCCAACTCGTAAGTCGAGGCCGATACCACTGAGTCACCCCTGCTCTCTGGAGAGGTGGAAAGAGAGTAGTGAGGCCTTTGCCCAGCATGGCTAATAAAAAAAACTTGTGGGATCGGGGGACCCCGGGCAGGAACGAAGTTCAATATGAAAATCCAAGATCCGCCAGCTGAGAAAATTTCAGGTGCTTCCATCGCCACCATTGGTGCAACATCGAAAACCATGAAAACGACACCTATGACAAAAATTTGAAAACTTCTGTAGTCGCCATCTTGGATTTTCGTTTTGACCTCACTATTGGCTTCATCACCCTCGAAAACCATGAAAACTATCTCTGTCTCTTTCTATTATATTAAAAAGTCGCATGGAGGGGGCATAACGTGTTTTCGTTACGTGACGATTTCTACAAGTTTACTCCTACCACAAGCTCCGTTAAAGAACTTCGTTTCAAAAATAAAAAAAAGGTACAAGAAGGTACTCGGTAGACCCCCCCCCCCCCTCTTATTACCTTTTGACCGCTCGTGTCGTATTTCTGCGACAGAGAACATGCATGATTTTTTCGTTCTATTCAACGATTGCTCCTCCTTATTTATTGTGGGTATTATTTTATCGATTTGTAGCCGCGCGCTAGGGGCACGGCAATTGATATTTAGCCAAGCGCTTAAAAGGTTAACCACATCATCATTCACACAATGCATCCATCGTTTCTTTGGTCTTCCCATACACGAGTAACCATCGCCATCCATACTTAAAACTTTCCTCACGGCATTTTCCTCATTCCTTCGTATCACATGCCTATACCAAGACAACCGATTTCCGCACAATTTTTCAATTACCGGTGCCACTTTCAGGCTTCCTCTTATGTACTCATTTCTTTTTCTATTCATTCGTGTGACACCACACATCCCTCTTAGCATTCTCATCTCAGCTGCATGCATTGCCTTTCATTCATCCCGAACTATGGGGTCATTTTGTTAGGACAATGTACAGACGCCAGCACATCAAGCTACTACAATCTGTCAAATTTCTTTAATAGATTTTCAACTTTATCGCTGAAGAATATGGTTCAAAGTTGATTGGGAAAATATGACAGTATCGGGTAGCTTGATGTGCTGGCGGCGTCTGTTCCACAAATAATAAAACAGATATACCAATTGAATTTCAAACTCCGAGCGTGCACATGTGGTGGATACCCTATATTGTACCAAGGGTGGTCCATTTCAGAAGCCCGGTTCAAGGAGTACCAAATACAGGTACTTGCATGTAGGATCAATCCTGCAGCTATTATTTGTTCGCTAAAAAACAATAACCGACGGGATTTTCGCATCTGAAAATGTATAATAGCATTAAATGTCGGTAGGTAATAACTAACTAGAAGGGCTTGTGGCACGGGTCGATCGATCAGGTTAAGCTACGCTTGCCGCGGTTGGTCCGTGGATGGGTGACCATCTTTACATACCAAGACCCCTCTGGGCCTCGGAAAGCACGTTCAGCCGTTGGTCCCAGCTGTAATTCGTGGATCTGTGACAGGCGTTACGGGTCGTCAGAAGCCCGAAGTCTGACAACCAGTCCTACCAAGGGTAGGACTGGTTGTCAAGGGTATCGCATTACCCAGTAACTGCGTTGTGGAGGTCACATAGGCAGTCGCTCCATGTAAAATACTGGTATTCAGCTGCATCCAGTTAGACTGGAAGCCGACCTCAACATAGTTGGGAAAGGGTTAGGCAGATGATGGAGGTATAACTAACTAGCATCTGCCCGCGCCTTCCGTCAGCGTAAAAGTCAACTGTACCGCGACACATAATATCCAATGGCATTCGGCGATAGTGCAGCTTTCTGTCAGTGAAAGAATTTTTGTAATCGGATCGGCACCCTAATTGCGTAACCCACTTTAATCACGATCTGAATCATTTTGAAGGATATTGCTAATCCATTGCTTCATATGGTCGAAAAATGTGTCTGCTCAACAACGTAAATGACGCAATGAATGTTGTTGAACTGTGAAAACGAAAGACATCGCTGCTGTTAATGTGTTGCGCAGTTACCTCGCAGTACTTCCTGAGATTAACTCTTACAAACAAAAAAAAAGTTTTAAGTACTTCTTTATATTATTTGTTTCGATAATGAAATGACTATGTTATGAGTATGTATAATCTTGACAGACTTAGGATCTAGATTCTACTAAAAAAAAACTAATAATATGGTTATTTTACGCCCACATTTAATTTAAAAACTCTACCAAACCAAGCATACGTATCTCTTTGTTATAGAAAAACACATATTGAAAACACTTACGTGATCATTTATTTCTCGGAAGAAGACAAACAGCCTGTAAATCCGTCCGATTTCCAACCACCTGCCAACTAGCACAAAGTTCTCATAGCCGGGTCTTTTTTTGACTGCAAACAGAACGATACTAAGTAAAGGACCAGAGCTCGTATTGACGTTTACTCATCATTCATCATCATTTCAGCCGAAAGACATCCACTGCTGGACATAGGCCTCCCCCAAGCACCTCCACTTCGACCGGTTCTGTGCTTCTCGCATCCTACGGGTTCCTGCGGCCTTCACAAGGTCGTCGGTCCACCTTGTGGGAGGCCTTCCAATGCTACGTCTTCCGGTACGCGGTCGCCACTCCAGAACCTTTCGGCCCCATCGGCCATCTGTTCTGCGAGCAATGTGCCCTGCCCACTGCCACTTAAGTTTAGCAATTCTTCGGGCTATGTCGGTTAACTTGGTTCTCTCGGTCGGTCGGTAATGTCGGTTAACGTCTTCAGTCCTGATTCGATCACGCAGGGAAAGTCCAGTCCAAGCATAGCCCTTTCCAATTACCCTTTGGGTGACTTTTAGCCTTCTTATAAGGCTTATTGTGAGCGATTGACGTTTACTATAAAGTCTTTATTTTGTAATTACCACAACCCGCGGTAAAACTCACTGACGCTGGTGCTACTGGTCGATAGAATTAGTACATAAGGAATATTGCCCAGTTGTGCTATTCTGTAAAATCTCACCGTGCAAACTAAGGTGAAGTGAGCTGTCATTCCACCTGCCGGTCGATTCTGTAAAAATCTCACCGTGAAAACTTAGGTGAAGTGAGTTTGTTTTTGCTAGGAATTGACACTATTGATAGCTCACTCCACGCTCACTTCACCTAAGTTTTTACGGTGAGATTTTTACAGAATAGCACCGCTGATGCTAGAGATTGACACTTTTGACAGCTCACTCTAAGCTCACTTCACCTAAGTTTTCACGGTGAGATTTTTTACAGAATAGCACTACAGTTGTTGCAATAGAATAGAATAGAATAGAATACTCTTACAGTATTTAACCTCCGACAACAACCTAAGCAGCAATCCAACTGCAACCTTGTTGTACCGAAAATAAAGATCATTTTGATCTTGACAGTGATGCAAAATCTGAAGTAAAGTAACTGACCGGACTGTTATGATCCTTATGTTTATTTTTTTATTTGTTATTGCTAAATGGGCCCGCTCTTGACCTCGATCACGCCTGTTGAAAAGCGATGGATGAGGTCTATGATGGAACGAGCGTGCCCAGAAGATGCCTAAGGCACTGGAACTCCTACGCATCGATGACACACAGCAGGCTGCTTGACACCGAACTCCGGTGGGAGCCTTACCACCGCAAGGGAAGAATTGGCCAGTCAAATAAGGGGTTAGTTGTGACTGTCCAGAATGCGCCGAGCGCTCGGTTCAAATCAAATCAAAATCAAAAATGTTTATTTGTTAGAATATGGTAAAATATGTAGATGTTACAATATTGGTTCCAGCATATCCTGCCATACTATGGCGTACAAATATTCCTGTAGCACCACAGTGTAGCCTCCACCCGTTCGATTCCCACCTGATAATTGGCGACTGAATAAAAAACGGGTGTGTACCTTTAAAAGTATATATTTACAAAAATACCAAGCTTGTAAAGCCGGAGGCACACAAAGATTTGTGGGTCGTGGGTTACGGATGTCTGTCGTCACTCCTGCAGGGATAGGTACTCCCCTGTAGTTGCGGACGGAATCCCGCTGGCCGGAGATGGAAGTTGGCCGAAGTTCTGTACAGAGCTGTACGGTGACGTCACTGGTAGATGAAATTGCGGCTGTCTGACTTGCTCAGCGCACCGGTGGTGAAGAGTAAAGGTGAAATACATAATTCCACAAATAATAGTCAATGAATAAAGATTTAAATTGTTTAAGATAATTAATTATTAATAAATTGTATTGTTGTAATAATAATAATGAATTATGTAAGTAAATGTTGCATGTGGTAGAATAAAGGCTATTTTATTTAATTTTATTGTGTTATTAACGACTTATCCTCTAAATATTCGGTGTTCTATTCGCTGAAAATGTCAGTCGGTAATTTTTTTTTTAAATTCTGCTTCATACATTTTGATCGCGTAGGTACTGCACTTTTCTATGAAACAGTTGATATTTTTTATAACCGACGATGAATTTCTACGCTAAGGTGTTTAGAATCATGTGCTGAATTCATGGTGAAAATACTTTTTACTTTTAACTAGTAGTTGAACAAATTATACGAAACTTACAAACCAAAGTCAGAGGCAAAAGTGAAATTATATCGTAAATCAGAAAGAATAAGTTCCTCCGATAAACTCGAACATGTAGTCGAACCAGTGACCAGTACGAGTGAAGCAAATGCACTATCACATCGAAGAGATAGCATAATTCGGGTAGAGCCAAGGTTAGTTCTAGAATAAGCCTGTGCCGGTCATCCATGTAGTATGCGAGAAGGAGGTGCAGGAAAAACTTGTACACAACGGAGAGAAGAATGAAGCCCTGAAACAAGTACGTAGTCATTACAAGTACAGTTCGCGTCAAATAACTTTGCCGCTCTGAAGCTAGGCTCTTTCCTAGCCGCGCCAATCCGCGCCATGCGAGCTGCTGTTGTATTCATAGGATTAACTACTGCGCAGTAACTTGTTGCCAGTTGTTGCCTACTTCAGAGCGACAAAGTTATTTGACGCGAACTGTAAGCAACAAGTTAGGCTATGTACAAGGTGCTTTTGAATAAATTGGCGAAACTTAATAGACATCGGTATCTAATAGCAAATTAAATAGGTACAAAAAAAACCGGCCACGTGCGAGTCGGACTCGCACACGAAGGGTTCCGTACCACAAGGCAAAACCCCGAAAAAAACACGTTTATTTTACGGAGACCCCTGTATTTTTTATTCAATTTATTTTATTCTATATTTGTCGTTATAGCGGCACACTCTGTGAAAATTTCAACTGTCTACTTATTACGGTTCATGACATACAGCCCACTGACAGTCAGACGGACGGGTGGGAGGACTGCGGAGGCTTAGTAATAGGGTTCCGTTGGCACCTTAAAAAACTATTGTATAAAATATCTAGTGACCCACCCTGGCTTTGCACGGGTGACATTTACATGTGTAGACGGGTATTCTATTCACGACACGTTGTGCACAAGTTCGGGGCGGTAACCTAACAAAAAGTAATGAATTCAAGATAGTATTTTAGACTGTGGTATTATTAAGTACTTCTATTTGTTGTATATATTTACATAATTATTATATAGACTATGTCCATGTGGAATAAAGTACCTTTCAGTTGGTGAAAGATTTTTTCAACTAGGAGCTGTGGTTCCGGAGATTATCCTCCACATATAAACAAACTTCTCTCTCACTTTACAATATTTCTCTATGTGTTAGTATAGATAACTTTCAAGCAAGTTCTACGCGCATCAAGAGGACGTTGACCCCGTAATTAATTCTTTACCTTAAATTATGATTTTAGGAAATAATTGTTTTTTGTTTATTGCTATTACGTAGATAGATACCTACAGATACTCATAGCGTCTGTGGAGTTTCGCCAGTTAATTTAAAAAGACCTTTTATGTATACTTGTATACCAGATATGAGCGATTACATAATAAATTTACGGTGATCAGGAGTAAAAAACACATAATTATTTTACTTAGTGATATCACGATATTGTAATTTTACCAATACTTATACCTGAAACCGTTGATTCCAAGGGCTCATCACAATAGCGGTTGTAATTTTTTTCATTCGTCCTTCCCACAGTGAGGCCCCAAAGGCATTGTCCTTCCTGGATTTCATCTGAGAATATTGTTCGGTTACATCCGCAGTCGCATTTGTCGTTATTGTCCTGAAATACATATAATTTAAAGCTGTCACTTACCTACAGTGTTATTGAAAAAATACCCGAAACTCCTAGGAAAAAACGCTCAAGGTCAAATTTAGTGCTAGCGCTAAATTTTACCTTAAGCGTTTTCTTTTTTAATGGTTAATATGTGCCATTGTATCCAGCGTTGGTTTACCAACTTGGATACTGGAAGAAAATCATAAAAAAAACTGGCGAATTGCGCCATACCACAAGGCAAAAACACCGGGGAAAAAACACGTTTGTTGTATGGGAGCCCCCTTAAATAAATATTTTATTTTGTTTTTAGTATTTGTTGTTATAGCGGCAACAGAAATACATAATTTGTGAAAATTTCAACTGTCTAGCTGTCGCGGTTCTTGAGATACAGCCTGGAGACTGACAGACGGACGGACGGACAGACAGCGAAGTCTTAGTAATAGGGTCCCGTTTTTACCCTTTGGGTACGGAACCCTAAAAAGACTAGCTTTAATATATAACTTACGGGTTCCCCGCAGTACCGACGGAGGGTTCACTGACACTCCTATGCATCCGTCCGTACATCACGATGATTCTAATTAGTCAGTTTATTACAAATCCTAAAATATAAACCATTTTCCCATTGTAACAACAAACAATTCAAAACTAAGCCTACCTGTTTTTATTCATTCTGATATTCGAAAAATATTTCTTCATTACATGGCCTATAAATAGGAGCTTTTCATGGAATACCAGGCAGGAAAAATACAGTGGTTTATAGGTTTAATATCAAAGAGAGCAGGCCCATTCTATTAGGAACATAAATAATTAGAAAGAAAACCATTTCATTTTTACGTCCCATCTTGGCATTTCAGCGAGAGGCCAAATGAAATGCCATATTTTGGCGGGTATTGAAATTTTACTGCGGGCTGCTTCGTTCTCGTAAAGAAAGTGTGGAGGCCCAACGGGAGCCGTGATAAACTGACACCGTACTCCCAAGTGCCGAAGTCTTCAGCGATGGATTTGCAATAAAACCTCGCATTGTGGGAGTTTCGCAATCATCATCTGCCTAGCCTTTCCCCAACTATGTTGGGTTCGGCTTCCAGTCTAACCGGATGCAGCTGAATACCAGTATTTTACATGGAGCGACTGCCTATCTGACCTCCACAACCCAGTTACTGGGTTATACGATACTCCTTGGTAAGACTGATCGTCGGACTTTCAGGCTTCTGACTACCCGTAACGACTGTCAAAGATCCACGAATGACAGACGGGACCAACGGCTTAACGTGCTTTCCGAGGCACGGAGGGGTCACGGTATGTAAAGATTGTCACCCATCCACAGACCAACCGGGGCAATCGATCGACCTGTGCGGCTGTTATTATTTAGCCACGGGCTCCCCTCGGGTGGGAGTTTCGCAATCGTCGTGCGGAAATGGCACCGGCAAATATACCCTCTTCTGTGTGAACGGGATTGATGACGAATCGTGCCAGAAATAGAATAAAAACACTCACGAAATATCCACCAACCGTAGCGCAACAAAAACACTAACCCAGTGGATTGGGCACGCTGAGAGTCGTAGGCGCTCATATAAAATGTAAATATGCGTCCAAGCTGTAGTACGAAAGAATAATTCATATTCACGAGGTGCGCGGGGCGGGGGTGGCCATCCATTTTGCATGGTTATTTTGGTAAAATCCCCGCGTATTCTGCCCTCATGTAATTAAGAGATTAAAAGATCAGTGAGCGCCGCTGAGCGAACTCGGCGAGATTTTTATGAAAACATTTTTCATCGCAATATGCAATAACCCACACGACGTCCCATTTTCAGGCAACGCTGTATACACAGTACCTATACACTCAAGACTTAGCTGTTTTCATGATGTAGTCATAATAAAACTTACGGTAATGGTATGCTCAGCTACACGATACGTGTTATGAAAAAGTATAAGTGGAATAATAACTTAGGCGGTACCTAAGTAGATAATGTTTAGGAGTTCATAAATGGAAACATGTTTTACTGGAAAAAAAGGTTTTTTTACTATGGATTTAGGTGGTTTTTTTCTACAATGGCGCCAATTCCTTTGTTCACAAACTAAACTAAATTTAAGTTCAGTACAACTTTTTCTTTCTATTTCATTAAGAAAATGACAGAAAATAAATATTAGTTTAGTCCTGTCAAATTAAGATACTCCATAGCAAGTTTAGACGTGATTAAAATCATGGCTACTAAAAATACGTCAATTTACGTTAGCGCGCTGTCTAATTAGACAGGACTAAACTAATATTTATCTTCTGTCCTTTTCTTAATGAAATAGAAAGAAAAAGATGTACCTACTGAACATACATTTAGTTTAGTTTGTGAACAAGGTAATCGGCGCTATTATCTTTTATTTTATTTAACCATCAGGTAGGTATTTTAAACGAAATACATTGTACACACATTGTAGGACTGAACCCTGGAATACAAAGTAAATGGTTAACTACTTGTGATGAAAGAGCGTTGTACCAAACTATGTACGTACATGTAAAGTAAAGAAACATACCTAAATGAACGGATCACAAAGAAAAAGTTTATTAACGTGAACAACACCAATTTCACAATGTAAAAGCTAAAAGGTAACGTGAAAGGCTACCCATAGCCGTAGAGTACGAACTGCTACGTACACACGGCCATAAAGTTATACGAGGGACCTGGCGGCTATCAAAATTAAAATATACCCGCGCGAAATATTGAACGTAGGTACCTACTAAAATACTTTTTATCGTAATAAAATATTGGATCTTTGTTCATACCTTCTACCATTCTCGGGTTCAGTTACACAGTGTGGGTTGAAATGGTTAGTAATCAGACTTTCGAACAAAAGCTTTTCATTGCTAAAATCGTTGAGAAAAATTTATTTCATAATTTATTGGTTTGGGGGCAAGTGTTCCTTTTACTTCTAATTTGGATACTGTTTAGATCTGTTTTATAAAACAATTTTTAACGAGAGATCAGGATGGTAGCCTATTTTTTTTCGTTTTTATAACGGGGAGCTTCTTGCACAAAAACAAACTTACTTCATACACAACAATTATACTTTTCAGGGATTGCAACTGAAATATACTCTGCCAACCGCACATCAGTGGTAACAAGTTGTAGGTATATCAACTACGAAAATCGCCCTTTCTGATTCGACATAAAGGCACGCACTGTCAATGTGAAATGTAGTACAGTCAAAAGATTGTACAACAAAGTTATGTCATGTACATATGTAAGTATATTCTCGTACTGTATGTTTATATTTAAATTAGATTTAATTGTTTTTGATTTCAAGTATTTTGTTTTCCTTTCTACTCTTACACACGTTGTCTACTGTATCTCTAGATAAAAAGAGATGAAAGAGATGAAACTGGAAGAGATTTCTCTAGAAATAAGTATCACCTTTATACGAATTTTTCTGTTCTTTTCTTCTTGTCTGTTTATATGTGTGTACATAAATGGTTAAATAAACAAATAAAATTGTAACACATTATTATAGGACCACAATCCCACAATCCCACATGGCCGTGTGTCACACATAACTAGCTAGTTCGAACAAAAAGGCGCAAAAGTCGGCGTTACCCTCAGTCGCGGCGTAAAAATGTTTCTGAGCAAAGTGCAGTTGCAGTATGAAAGGTAGCAGTAACTTTGTGCAGTGCGCCAGCAGCACTTCTAATTAGCAATGTTCGAGCTGCCTTTAACTGCACATCTTTGCGAGCTGACTTCCTTTACTTTGTCACTGCGACTATAATAACTCAAATGTCGTTTTAATTATGAGATGAGTTCAAAGTGACCTCTGCGCTGCCACCGACAACGCCGTGGAAGTGGCAAAGTTTTGGGAAAACAAGATTTAAAATACAGTCGTGCCAGCGACACGAAGAAGAAGAATTATGAGATTAGGTACTACATTCATTGAATATACTAAGTAGCCTGTTTCAAAGAGAAAAGTTCTGAAATACGCGTTTTGCTCCAATAACATTGAGCTGGGTTTCATGTGTGTCAAAAGTAATATGATTTAGCATTAAAAACAAAATACCATCCGTTCCTACATTGATGAGTTTCTAATAGGTATAACTTACAACTTTCGCCCGTGTGGAACACGGAAATTATGACACGGGAATGTACAGACACCGGCACATCAAGCTACTACAATCTGTCAAATTTCTTTAATAGATTTTCAACTTTATCACTAGAGCATAAGGTTCAAAGTTGATTGGGAAAGTTTGATAGTTTCGGGTAGCTTGATGTGCTGGCGTCTGTACAACCAGGATAAAAAGTATCCTATGTGTTCATTCTGGTTTTAAACTACTAGCTTCTGCCCACGACTTCGTCCGCGTGGAATTTCTTGTTCCCCCGACCTACCCCGTCGCATCGCATCGCCTGCCCGCGCTATTAAGTATTTCGTTTTTGCTTAGCGTTCTTTCTGATTTTATTTTCTTTTTGCTCGGCTCCTAAGGGTCATAGCGTGATGTTAAATAGCATATAGCCTTCCTCAAGAATTGGGCTATCAAATACAAAAAGATTTTTTCAAATCCGACTGTTAGTTCAAGACATTACACCCTACATACAAACTTTACCTTTTTATAATGATATAGATTTGTGCGCCAAATTTCATGAAATCCGGTCAGCCGTTTTTGCATGATTGAGTAACAAACATACAAACTTTTACTTTTAGTAGGATATGAAATAGAAAGCCACTGAAATGAAATACCTACTTACCTACTTCTTGTTATTGTGTCCATTTTCCCAATATTTCAGACAACTTGTTTGTTGTACTTATGTTAGTCGAAAAGCATAACATCCATTAGGTATGTATCATAACTGTTTTGAAAAACAGGACAGCAATAAAAAGTTTTTATTACCCATGGTTCATTTAGCTAAGTATCGTCAATATGGAAACATAGTAAAAACTGTGTATATCTGCAAGACTATAAACAAATGTCATTAATAAAAACAAAATACTCGTAAATTGGTGATTAAAATTCCTATAGGTAATGAAACAAAGGAATTGTCAGTTTCATAATACGGATTATTCATATTTTGATGCAAAGCAAACTAATGTAATTTAACGACCATGTGGTTTCCTTTGTACGCGTGTTAATTAATACAGTACCGAGATACTTAATCAGTTTACATACATCACAAAAAGAATTGTGTGGAGATGAAAATACAACAATAAATAATAACACTGGCAATACTATTGCGTAAGAGCAATTTGGAGCTATCAAATAAATCCGAACATTGAAATTTTAAAAGGGATCTTTTCTAAAACAAATTGTAGTGATCGGCCGACTATAGGTTTTGCCAATCTTTGACTATAATCCGACTTTTAATTAGCTGCAATAAACTGACACTTCTTAATAACTCATTTCGGACTGAGTTTAGAGATATGCATGTCAAATAAGTTTCGTTTGTTACACTATAAACGCAAGATTTGGTTGATGGCCGCGAAAAAACAAAAAGACGCGAAATTCAGTCATTTAAGTAATTAACACATAATATGATGTAATTTTACTGCAGCTAATTAAAAGTCCGACTATAGCTATAGTGACTAAAACTATTGGATATAGCTTTATGCAGACTGGGATTGTCATTATTTATACGAAGTTTAATTTATTGTCGTATCTACTTTCTATATTTCTTTATTTCAATAGCGTTATCATTATACAGGGTGTTTGGAAGCTGAGTGCAAAGCTTTAAGGGAGTGATAGTTGACACATTTACAGCATTTTGAGCCATACATGTTTTAGACGAAGAATGTTTTTTTTTACAGCAAACTTTTAGTCAAAAATAGCATACCAACTTTAACTGGGAAAAATAAATAAAAAATATACTTCGTCTAAGACGTGTATGGCTCAAAATGCTCTAAATGGTGTCAACTAGGTATCACCCTCTTAGGCTTATATGTCACTGGGACACCATGGTGGCGCAACCATGGTTGCCCTGCCAGCAAAATATATACCTACAGCTTTATGGTGGGTATCTCACCAGGCGTCCAATCGGATGCGCAACCAACCATACATTTTTTGACAGTGCGACCATGATTGCGCCGCCATTGGTGTCCTAGTGAGACCTATCTCGCACATCCTACCTGGATGCAAAGCCTTAAGGGCCCTACCCCTTAAAGCTTAAGGCTTTGCATCCAGGTTCCAAACAACCTATATTTTATGAAGAAGAAGTACAGTGAAGAGAAACTCAAAAACAATGCTGAGGACATACCTGAAACGTGGCTCGGGGACATGAAAGCCCGCAAGCCCGAAAGTACGTAAAATTGAAGTGAACTTAGTTAGGCAGTCATCAACGTAGCTCGGTCACGTCCGCCGTCTGCGACGGAACCCGAGGGGAAAAATCCTGAGAGTGGTGATTGAGTTAGCGCCTCGGCTTGAGGAAATGGATGTCCCCTGTCGCTTGTGTAACGCAATACCACGGCTACCGACCAGCCATTTGCGCGGGATTCTGTTACACACAGCAAAATTATGTCTGGAAGTGATATTGCCTTGTCTTCAGAAAGATTGAAAAAAAAAAAAAAGATCTATAGATCTTTTAATAATATTATGATGAATAAATGATTACATAATGTTCTGTAAAATGACTTATCCTTTGCTAAGAAACTGCGAATCTCGGTTATTCTAGCCAGGTCCATAACAAGACATAAATTACTAGTGCACGCAGTTTTTCATTTACGGAATCCCCTTCAACAGATTAACCGATACCATAAAAAAATGCAAGTTTTAATCTTTGCGTATATAAAATACTTTTCGTGTGAAACAAACTGCGACACATGGGTCATGTTGTCTAGGTAGCTGTAGCGATTTATGTCTTAACTTCATTAGGACGAGCTGATTACACGTGAGCCACTAGTGGTATAAATTTGTACCAGCTCGTCCCTGAGAGGTAGGTACAACACATTACACTAATCTGATTGTGAGTGGGTTTATACCAGCGTTATTATTTATCACGATAAAGATTCTAAAACAATTGAAAATCTTAAAGACTCATGGTCAGACAAAGAGCCTCAATCACCATTACGAAGATGCCTTTACATCTAGAAACAATTCATACTTCAGAACCTAAACTAAAAGTCCACTTTTCAATAAAGCACTTAAGACCATTGGCATTCCCTGACGTATTTCACGTGAAATGCGACTTCTAATTACTTTAGTTCACTGAACAACTGTGTTCGTGACGGAGATCCTACTAACGGAGCTCATTCAGAACAAATGAACTAGGTTTCAATGGCGACTCTGCTGTAAGTGCCCTCAAATAAAGCGTCGATATCGAGGACAATTTAACGAGGGAAATAAAAGTGGGAAAGCATTTTTGATTTATGTTCTACTTGATACCCATACTAACATTATAAATGCGAAAGTGTGTCTGTTTGTCCGTTACCTCTTGACGCTAAAACCGGTGAACCGATTTAGATGAAATTTGGTATAGAGATAGTTTGAGTCCCGGGAAAGGACATAGGACAGTTTTTATCCCGATATTCCCACGGGATCGACCCTTGTTCAAGCTATTTGCATTTTATATCCATTGTATTTCTGAGACACGTTTATATGGCTTTAAATTTTTCTAAGGGCTGATTTCTCAATCGACAGATTTTTTTTTTTCGTGGAATTAAATTGACATCTGACAGATTTTGTATGGAAGAACTGTCAAAAATTCAAAAATATTCGTCGGTTTTACTATGTTACCTATATAAATAAATAAGCATACATTAAACAATCGTCTAAACTCTAAAGTATAAGATTCGATCACAGACAGAGAAACACGTGTCAGAAAATAGCCGATAACTCCGAGGAAATCATAACTCACAGTATCCGTTCCTACGTCGATACCTAATAAACGAAATTATCTTGTATTGGAAAAATATTACAGTTCGTCTAACTTTGGACCTACTAAGCATTACCAGTGCCTACTCAAACGGTATTCGTGAAAAGCTATGATAAATAATATTATATTTATTTCTGTAAATTGATTTTAATTTTCGGGAAAAGAGTTCCTGGAAGGACTTGGGGAGGCCTTTGTCCAGCAGTTAGGTATAGAATAGACTAAACAAAAAAAAGACAAAAAAAAATATTAAAGAAACATTTTGGTGTTCGGTACAACCGATGTATTTGTTGAATGTAACTATACCTATTATAGTGTACAGACGCCAGCACATCAAGTTACTACAATCTGTCAGATTCCTTTAATAGATTTTCGATTTTATTGCTAAAGCATAAGGTTCAAGGTTGATTGGGAAAATCTGACAGTTTCGGGTAGGTTGACCTGCTGGCGTCTGTACATACGCGATTTCTTGGTCATCGAATGTTAAAATAAAGATCACACTTTCTCAGTAAAAATAGTCCTTAATATCTCTACGAAACGCCTGGGAAGACCGCCAGCTACATGGTGGTCCAGTATCGAGAGGGAGATGAAAGCGCAGAACCTGACTCATATTAAGTACAACCTAGGACATCGTCCTGACGCCGCTGTACAAGAAGACCCGACCCCAGATAGAACTGGGATTAAGGGATGGAAGAAGAATAAGACCGAATTTTTTTATTAAAAATAGGAAAGACTTATATCCGAATCACTGATGGAACGCAATTGGTATCACAGTCATGCACGATGTCTTACCAAAAAAATGTGAAAAAATATAAATGTGAATGAGCTGAAATCAATTACTGATAATTAAAAATAATTATTAGGTCATAATTTATGAAAGTGGCGTTTTGTCGAACTGGCCACTTTGATCTTAAATAAGTACAATATTAGCGCGCAGCGTTAGGTTAAAAATTCCAAATTCAAAATACCTAATTGTGTATTTACGTTTCGAAATTAGTGATTCATTTGTTTTCGCGCCATTTGACTTATCAACGACATACTTAATTCTGTTCACAATATGGAAAACTAAAAATATCGCGTTATTTACGAATATACGAGTTCCACCGTGGCACCAGCGCTACAGAAACAGCTCGAAGTATTAATGATACGTATGGGGAAGCTACTGTAAAAGAAAACACGGTATGTTTTTGGTTCCAACGTTTTCATCCTGGATATTTTGACCTACAGAACCCCGTGGACGGCCGGAGTTGTATTTTCCACTTAGGTACCTACATACATGGCAATCTTTCAGCACACCGCGCACCGTACTAAACGAAAGCCTCAAAAACTTTGACACTCAGCGGATTGAGCCCACACGGCACACATACTCATATCAAACCACGCACACACGCAAACATAATTCCATCAACAAGTGAAAGTCCAACTAAACGTAACACCCAGGAGATCCAACTTTGGACTACGAAATTAGTCTAGTAAATCCGAGGACAAAGTCACAAACCATTAAACGCTGAAAGCTAAACTTTCGTATCACAGAGCTGAGCCAATTAGAAATTTAGTCGAACTTCATTAGCTCTAAGTGGATACTGGAAGTTCTGTTTGCAACGGTATGACATGATATGAACGGCTTGGCGCAATGTTACATTGGTCGGGAAGTTAGGAATGAAATCATTTTGTTTGTAGCATAACAAAATTGGAGGCGTATGAACATCAATACTTAGTTTTGAAATATCCGGGTGTTTTATGACAGTAACCTAACCTAACCATCAAGCTCTTTCAATCCAAACCTAGAGGAAAATTCCAATAATCATGAACCTTCCACAACAGGTTGTCAGCGCCATCTGTTACGTTCGGTAGGAACTAAAAACAAATGAAATGAGCTTACCTTTCCCAAAGATAGACACCTTTATTAAGATATTCTTGTTATTTCACTTACTATAGGATTTGGTAGATCAAGCTATGATTAATATGTATCTATATCATAGTGAGGCCGCACCGTGACCTTGCCAAACCCACAACTAATAACATACCATAGTCACCGTAAAACCAACTTTAAAACTTCCAACATACGGTACAATTTTTCTTGTTATTTTCATTCTGGAGGGATCTTTTTTTTAATTCAGCCATGTTGGTGCTGATGACATCATCAACTCGAATAAGATAGCCGATTTCATTTGTTTCGCTGTCGGCTCGTTAGCTCAGTGGTTAGAGCGCCCGTTTATGATTTAATAGAGGTGGTCGGGGGTTCAAATCCCTCACGAGCTGCAGAAATATCTGTTTATAATTTTTATTTTGCTTTTTTTTCTAGGTGTTTTTTTTACACATAACTCATTTACTTTGAGACTCAGTACTCATTCAGTTACACATCATTTTAAAGTCCGATGCGATCATTTCATAGGATTAAAAAAAAATATGTTCTTTGTTATCAGCGACACGTTGAGATATGGTAGGTATAAAGTACTTAATCTCAATTAATCACTAAAACAATAGGTATCTTAGTAGTGATACCTTTAGTGAATACCTTAATACCTATAATGAATTAAATGAACCAATAATAAGTAGGTACCTCCTTAATAATCAACCAAACCGTTACCTTTATATCCGAAAAAAAATCAAGCGAAAAGGAAAAAAAATCACCAACAAAGTAGGTAAAATTACTTCGTATTTCTGCGGAATTCTTGTTCTATCAGCCAATTGCAATAAATGAGCGAGTCTGATTGGAATCCGATGGGATAAGATTTTTTTGCTTCGTTCGAGGGTAGACGTCAATCCTGAGTTTCCGACCGGGAGATACCGCCGAGGCAATTTCCCGAAGGCGACTCATTTATCAGAAACCATTATTGTATCTAGTTGTGTTGACCGGCGAACGTCAATTCATTATTTTGTTATTTATTTGTGAATTTTGCTATTAGCAATCAGTTGAGCGAGACACTAATTGAAACCACGTATTTTAAACATACACACGTATCTACGTATGTAATAATTAATAACAATTAACTTTCTAGCTGTGGGACCTTTTTTTCGTTTGAATATTTAATTAAACTTAATTTGTGATTATTTGGTAACAGTACGATAAAGTTTGTATTGAATTGCTGATTCCATGCATCGCCCCGCGCGTCTAGTGCCTTATTATCAAGGGTGGTTTATGTCGTGCCAATTTTTAAGCAATTTTTTTTATTGCTGCATGAGCAATCAAAAATGTGTTTGAAAAATTCAGTTTTCTATATCTAGTAAAACTGTTTTCTTATTTTAAAAGACTGAAACAGACTTGTATTATCCGCCGTACTGTTTTATGTGATAACCTTATCACCACTGTATAGGACAGGTGACAGGACATCGCCGCGCTAACTGTAACCATAAATAATTCAGCACATCGCTCATTTGGAGAAACATCGACGTAACTGCTATTTTACTTTTTTTTACGTCTTTGTTTTTCCTAACGTAAATACCTTTCTAAGTGCTTTGTCATATTAAACTCATTTTTGGGAAAAAATACATTTACGTCGATGTTTCTCCAAATGAGCGATCATGATGAATTTATTTGTCGTTTAACAAAATAACAATCAGCTGTTTCATAGAAAAGTGCAATACCTACGCGGTCGTAATGTATGGAATAGTTTTTTTTTTATTCTATAGTTAACCGTTGAAAAACATCAACGCAAGTGGCTTCAGGGAATCATGTACTGAAAATCCATAGTAACAGTTTTCGCGCCGATGCCACCCTCCATATTAAAACACCAGCTGTGCCTTCGGCCGTGAATTTTGTGACATTTAAAATTAATGAGAAATTTAACTTTTAATAATGGAAACTGGAGTACAGACGCCAGCACATCAAGCTACAATCTGTCAATTTCAAATTTCTTTACTAGACTTTCAACTTTACTGCTAAAGCATACGGTTCAATGTTGATTGGGTAAATTTGACAGTTTCGGGTAGCTTGATGTGCAGCTGGCGTCTGTACATTGATAAGAAAAATAACTAAAATATTCTTCTTTTACAGCTTGGTATGTACCCACTTTGTAACGCCAGTATGTAAGTAGGTACGTATGTATGCATGTAAGTATACCTACTTATGTATGTAACTGCCCCGTTGATCACGTGGTCGCATGCGCTGAGCGTCTCTTTATTCTGTGGTGGGGGTTCGATTCCCAGGTCGGGTGTGTTATTGGGTTTTTCCATTAGGAATTTCTTAGTTATAACAGCCCGGAGTTTAGAAGTTGGCGGTGTGATACCTCCGTGTCTGCGGAAAGCACGTTAAGGTGTTGGTCCTGCGCCTGATCTCTGTCCGGTCGTGTCGGATTTCGTGCCGCATCAGATTATGAGAGTGAGGAAAGAGAGAGTGCATCTGTGTCTGCGCACACGCTTGTGCACCATAAAATCTCACGCGCCGAATGCTACTAGTCTCCTTTGACATTAGCCGCCATAGCAGTAATACGGAGAATTATGGTTTTTTTCTAACAAAAATCTGATATTTTTTCATCAATTTTTACAATAATTGTAAAATTACTCAATAAAAGCCCCGATAAGAGTACTTTACTTAGGTAAAGTACTCTTTTTTATTACTTTAAATTATTCTCCATCGTATCAGATTTCTAAACGTAAAATACCATGTTTACAACTCAATCACAACATTTCCTATCAACTGTTAAAGAAAGGCCTTGCAATCACCATACTTTAGCAGGTAAAGATCCTTTTAAATATTTTTTTATTTTTTCAAATATTTTTCCGTCGTTAAAATTAAGCTATGTTTCCCTCATTTCGTTATGTGCACATTATGAAGACTCACACTGTATACATTTAATTAAATTACGGCTTCTATTACTGAACGAAATACAATACTTACCACAACAACGCATCTAATAAATTAAACCCAATCAGCCATACTTAGTTGCAGGTTTGAAACACAAGTAATTACATAACAATTATTATAGACCAATAGGTAACATTGTGTAGGTATAAATTATACCACCGATACATATCCAACCCCCATCCCAAGTCCCAAGGATACATGGTGGATTGATTACAGTTAATTGAATATCAACGTAAAGGTACCCATCTATATATAACTATAATTAATTCAGTAAGCTGATAGATATTTGGGTTAAACAAAGCGTTGATACAGTAATTGGTATAGCCTACAAAGAAGTAATAATTATTCGTAGAGTATAGCATCTGAATCATCATTATAATAATTATAGTAGATACATTACTGATTCACGTAATTATTATGTACAGTCAACAAAAGAGATAAGTATGCAGGATCGTCGGATATAGTTGAAGTTTAGTAAGAAACCGATGGATGTTGTCGACTGAAATTTAATTAGATAAATGAAGTGTTTGTTTTCTATTAATAAAAGTAAATTTTATTCGAGAACATCCATCGGTTTCTTACTAAACTTCAACTATATCCGACGATCCTGCATACTGATCTCTTTTGTTGACTGTACCTAAGTACCTATTAGTGACCTGCACCCTAATTGCGTAAAACACTATCCCACACAATCTGAATAATTTTGAAGGAACCTTTCGGAATAAATGATGGTGAAAACCGCATCAAAATCCGTTCGCGGTTTAGAACAACAACGCGGTCACACAGACAGACACGAAAAGCGACTTTTGTTTATATCTGATATAGATAATAATATGATAATATTATTATCTATATCACATATAATGTGATGGATATAGATATTATTATGATAATAAATATTAGGTACATTAATATCTAAGTTTATCAACATAACGTCACTAAAGAAAAAAAATAAGGTAAAAAAAAAACATACATAAAGTCGAACATATAACCTCCTCCTTTTTGGAAGTCGGTTAAAAATTCGCAAATAACGTTATCAGCTCGTGAAAAAATTCAAGGAGGTGGTCGGGGGTTCAATTCCCTCACGAGCTGTAAATATATTTTTGATCACAATTCCGTATTAAAACTTTGAACTAAAAGTAGATTTACTACATAAAAGCTGCGTAACTACTTACGAATATTAACATATGAGAATTTAATTAAGAATCAAAATTATAGCGATTAAAAAATAGACTTAGGTACATTGACTTTTATATTACTCATTGCTTCGGTATCAAAACAACCCTGCGCTCAGGTTTTTTTTACATTTAGGTTCTTATCGTGGGCAATAACGCCCCTCGTGGGCGTTTCAGACTTTCAGGGGCAGTAAAAGGCCCAGAGAACATTATATACTTATCCTATCTTACAACTATACCTATAGATAATATGACACGTTTAAATATTACCGTGGCAATAGCTGTTTCAGATTCACTTTCACTTTCACTTAGACCACTGATAAAGTCAAAGTCAAATAAAACTACAATACTAATACCAAGCCTTATTCACCGTAAAACCAACTTTAAAACTTCCAGCATACGGTACACTTTTTCTTGTTTTTTCATTCAGGAGGGTTCTTTTTTTAAT
Source organism: Oligia fasciuncula (assembly GCA_963082905.1). Classification (NCBI taxonomy): domain Eukaryota; kingdom Metazoa; phylum Arthropoda; class Insecta; order Lepidoptera; family Noctuidae; genus Oligia; species Oligia fasciuncula. The sequence goes on along the minus strand of OY720390.1, from coordinate 14,670,639 downwards.
TCAGTCGTATTGGTGCTGATGACATCATAAACTCGAATAATATAGCCGATTTCATTCAAATTGTTGTCGGCTCGTTAGCTCAGCGGTTAGAGCGCCCTATTGAAAAAAGTCAACGAGGTGGTCGGGGGTTCAAATCCCTCACGAGCTGCAGAAATATCTTTTTATATTTTGCTTGTGTTTTTATTTTAAGATGTGTTTTTTTTTTCATTTAGGGGAGCTATCCTAAAAAAAATATTTTCCAAAATTTTATTTTACCACTTTGTCGGCGTAATTGATAATACACACTCCTACAAAATTACAGCTTTCTAGTACTAACGGTCTCTTAGCAAAACAGACAGACAGACGGACGGACATGACGAAACTATAAGGGTTCCTTGTAGGAACTACAGAACCCTAAAAAATAGACTTCGGTACATTGACTTTTATATTACCTACTCATTGCTTTGGTATCAAATTAACCCTGCGCTCTAAAGCATAATATCAATAACGCCCCTCGTGGGCGTTTCAGACTTTCAGGGGCAGTAAAAGGCCCAGAGAAAATTATATACTTATCCTATCTTACAACTATATAATAGACACGTTTAAATATTATCGTGGCAATAGCTGTTTCAGATTCGGAACAGTAAAAAAAGGGTTGGGAAAATTAACCTATGATCCAAAGCAACGAAACCGCTTATTTTTCGAAGATTAGACCACTGATAAAGTCAAAGTCAAATAAAACTGAAAACAAAAAAGATATTGTTCCTCTTACCCACTGACCTCTGAGGTCAGTGCTCTTACCATAACCTAGATTTTATTACGATTAGATTAGGTATATTCATGATTCTATTTTCAAATTATTCACTAATGAGCCGTAACGCTGGGATTGGTTGTTCCCATTAACGCTAATGGAATATGGAATTAATCGCCGCAACTCTATGGGTGATTGGATCCACGATGCTTAACGATAATCCCTATCGAAAAAATCAGCACTTATTTGTTATTACTTTTATTCCTCCATTCGCATTTAATGCTTTGCTTTTAACTAATAGGTACCTACAACTTTTCCAGACTTTTCTAGAAAATATTGTTCGGTCATGTCGAAATGGCGGCAAAGTCATAGACCCGCCTTTTTACCGACTTCACAAAAAGGAGGAGGTACTATGTTCGGGTGTTTGTGTTTTTTTTTTTTACCGACTTCACAAAAAGGAGGAGGTACTATGTTCGGGTGTTTGTATGTTTTTTTTTTTATGTTTGTTCATCGAATACTCCGCCAATAAAATTGTCGACGGATTTTCAAAATTCTTTTTTTGTTCAAAAGTAGATAGTTCTGCTGAGGTGGTCCCATTGTCACCAAGTTAGGATCTGATGATGGGATCTTAGAGAAATCGAGGGCAACCTTCAAATTTTATAGGCTCACTTATGGTTTTTCGCATATTTTATGAAGTATCTTGTGTATTTGTGTATGGTTGTCACCATCTCAGGTAGCTGGGCTGATGATGGAAGGTACAACTCCTTAACAGTAAGAAGTTACTCGAATAGGCAAGGACTGTTTTATTAGTAAATTGTTTTGATGTTTGATTGCCACATTTGGTCTCATGATCATCCAGTCATGACCTGATGCTGCAGTCAGGATAGTCTGCAGAGTACCTAACTCCTCGACAACTAACAGCAGATATATCGTGTTTAGGCTCATTGAAAAGGGCTCGATGTGTGGATAAACGTACTGTTACTGAGGAACACCGAAGATCTGATGCTGAAGCCATGAGCATCAGAAAAAGTACAAACCTTGAATTTACAGCACCTTAGTCGTGTTTGGGCTCATTTTAAACAGGACTAATTTTATGATCAATGCAATGTTGACATAAGTCTGGCCTGATGCTGCAGCCAGGATTATCAGCATCTAATCTAAAAACTAATAAAAGGAGAACTCCTCAACAATTAACGTCCCTGTATCGAGAAAAGGAATATTTTATAAAGAGGCGATGGGCAAGTTGACATTAGGCTATTGTAACTTAGATATAAATTATAAATAGACCCACTAAAAAGCGAGAAATAAAAACTTTTTACAAAAAAAACCGACTTCTAAAAAAAAACACTACAAACTGAAAAATAACTTTAATTTCGGAAGTCGGTGGCAAAAACTAAAATACTGATCCCCAAGACACCGACTTCCGAAATTAAAGTTATTTTTCAGTTTGTAGTGTTTTTTTTTAGCCAAGACATTCAAACCTGTAGACAGAGTAAACTATAGACTGCTGCATATCTTCTTTTTCATTCGCAGAAGAAAAAGAGAAATATATTAACGTCACTAGCAAAGAAAAGAGACAGAGTAAGAATATTTCTGTCCCTTACTGCGTGTCGGCTAAGCACATCAATGTGCACAACAAGTTTGACGTTTATGGATGAAAATAATAAAAATTATGAATGAAATAATAAAAAACTACACCGCGATTAAACGGAAAATAAGATCTTTTTCGTGCATAATTCAATAATTGTACATTTGTGCAACTGTGAAAATGGTAAGGTGCAGTGTAATAAGCTGTAAAAATTATATACTATGAAGATTGCCGGAATTTTTTGTCCCTTTCGGTGACACGGATATACCATGAGTCTATAGATTACTATGTCTACGTTCAAACCCATACTGCCAAGGATTTAAGCTTTTTCTTATGTTTTAGATTTATTTCTTTTTGTATCTATTTATAGTGCTATTTCTAAATCCTAATGTAAAAGTAGTAAATAACTCAACTGTAACAAAGTTTTATAGACTACGTGTTTTATGATGTCGTTAAAAACTTTCCTTGCGGATCCATTTACTATAATCGTAAATAACTGAAACTTTTACCAACTGATGTGGTGCGTACTAAAATAATGGCTAATAAAAAAATAATCAAAATCCGTCCAGCCGTTTGGGGGCTACGATGGCGAAGACAGGCATACAGATACACACGTAAACTTATAACACCCAGTGGCGGTACCTTCATAGAAGCAGAGAAGCCTGGCTTGCCCTAATAAAATCATAATTCACAACAACAAAATCAATAAAAAATATATTCAAAAAATTCCAGTCAATTAACTCGAACTCAAACATTCATGACATAGGAATACCATTTCGAAATCCGAACTAGCGCTAACTTTGGGCTAGGTTCGCGCCAAATTCGGAATTCGGCTCTAAACGCTATACAATGCGTTCAAATGCGCCATCTCGCTCACACTTAGTCTGGCTTTTACCTGGCTTGCATTTCCTTTCTCTGTCTCGCAGTTTTCGCATACAAATTGCTATAGAAACGTTTACATTTGTTGATACATTGGTAAGAATGGTAAGTACTTGTACACAGAGTTCTATGAAATGAAAAGCCAGGCTTTTGAGAGGCATGAAGTTCGCGCAAATGCACTATCCGCGCGTTGCGTTGACCTGCGTAAAGTTAGTTGCGAAAGCACGTGTGGCGGGCGCGATGAGTCGATGACACGACGCGACTCAAACAAATTGTTATTGTTTTGAATACTTTGAGAATTAGTTTTATTATTTGAAAAAAATATTGATTGTGGTGATTGGTGATGTCATTCCCTATGATTTTGTAAATGGTTAATGAATATAGTGTTCTTTTATCATTGTGTTCGGAATCTGTCATCGAAAAGGTACGTAAATACATTGAGTTTTCTGCAATCTGCCAATAAATAACTCTTTACTTCACCGTAGCCAATCTTAAATTACTGTCGGACTGCCGGTAGGTACTTCTCGGAAATAAAAACAAGTATTTTTGTCAGTCAAGAAGACAGAATAAATAAAATAGGTACCTACTCATTCGATCGTTTATTAGGTATGAATATGATATGACAAACCTATGTTAAAATTATCAATTGACTTTAAAATGTAAGTACCTAATTCATAAAATAATGCGTACGAGAAAATAACAATAAATCGATAGTAAAATTTGGAGGCCATCTAGTGCATTTTGATTGAACAAATTTTGCTAGTGACAAACAAAATGAAAAAAGGTCCGGCTAAGCGATGTGGTTCATTTATTTTACGCATTCATTAATATAGATGGCGCTTATGACAATTACGTACTGATGCTTGAAATAAGTAGTACGTCTTCGTATTTTAAAGGTTTTCTTACCAAAATTATAATAATGATGTTAGTACTACTAACAACCATTAACAACAAGAAAATCAGCCAATCCCTCAGTTGGGCGTTTTTTTTATACCTTGAAAATCTGTTGGCTTGCCCTAATTTTGACCCCTAGGCACGCCACTGATAACACCCTCTGTTTTTGTCGAGGGTTAAAAATGGGCCATGCTAAACCACGTGTACCTATTGTCTGGTGTACTTACCTACAATAAAGTACCTATACTTATATAAATAAATAAGCATACATAAACAGTCGTCTAAAGTACCTATAAGATTCGATCACAGGCAGAGAAACACGTCAGAAAATAGCCGATATCTCCGAGGAAATCATAACTCACAGTATCCGTTCCTACGTCGATACCTAATAAACGAAATTATCTTGTATTGGAAAAATATTACAGTTCGTCCAACTTTGGACCTACCAAGCATTACCAGTGCCTACTCAATTGGTATTCGTGAAAAGCTATGATAAATTATTATATTTATTTCTGTAAATTGATTTTGATTTTCGGGAAAAGAGTTCCTGGAAGGACTTGGGGAGGTCTTTGCCCAGCAGTTAGGTATAGACTAAATAAAAAAAAATATTAAAGAAGCACATTTATTTAAAACTAGATGAGTTTGGTGTTCGGTACAAGGTATAGTTAGTTACATTCAACAAATACATCGGATATTTGTTGAATGTAACTATAGGACCTATTATAGATGATAAAGCGCAGAACCTAACTCCTAGGACAGATCGTCCTGACGCCGCTGTACAAGAAGACCCGACCCTAGATAGAACTAGGATTAAGGGATGGAGGTAGAAGAAGACCGATTTTTTTTTTAAATAGGAAAGACTTCCATCCGTATCACTGATGGAACGCAATTTATTGGTATCACAGTCATGCACGATGTCACAGAGAATTTTTTGATAGATTGAAACACGATGTCTTACCAAAAAAATGTGAAAAAAAAATGAATGTCAATGAGCAAAATCAATAAAATTACTGCTGATCGATTCTGTAAAAGATGTGAAAACTTAGGTGAAGTGAATTTTATTATGTACATAACTCCAGCTTCCTCATATGTGATAGAACAATTCTACCTATGCCAATATTTAAGGCATAATAGCTGCAATCAAAGCTCGCAGTCTTATTTTAGCTGCCACAATAACTTCGTTAATATGAGTCGTTTAGTGTGTGTAAGCTGGAGTGACGTCACCCCAGCTGCTCATGTCATATCTTCCAAACGAAAGAAGATATGATTATATGTTATAGCTCAAAAATTAAGGCATAATAGCTGCCACTGGCAGCAAAATTTTCAAACCTCTGGTCAAAATACTCTATGAGTTATTAAACCGATAACCATGTGTAAGCTGGAGTGACGTCTCCCCAGCTGCTCATTCATATCTTCCAAACGAAAGAAGATATGATTATGTATTATAGCTCAAAAATTAAGGCATAATAGCTGCCACTGGCAGCAAAATTTTCAAATCCCTGGTCAAAATACTCTGCGAGTTATTAAACCGATAAACATGTGTAAGCTGGAGTGACGGCACCGAAACTGCTCATGTCATATCTGCCGAACGAAAGAAGATATGATTATGTATTATAGCTCCAAAATTAAGGCATAATAGCTGCCATAGGCAGCAAAATTTTCAAATCTCTAGGTCTTGTAGGTCCACGTAATAAGCAAAAAAACAGTTTCCGCGCCAAAAACATCAATTATTGCTTTGGAGAAGGCAAGCTGCGGCGTTGCCGTTCCGTGCGCTACAATACTACAACCAAGTTTGCACTTAGCAGGCATTTTGGTCTAGTTGGCTGGCCTGTTGGTCTAGTGGTCAGTGACTATGACTGCTATGCCGGAGGTCGTGGGTTCGATTCCCACCCAGGACAAATGTTTGTGTGATGAGCATGATCATTTGTTCTGTGTCTGGGTGTAATTTATCTATATATGTATGTATTTAGAAATATATAAGTATGTTTATCAGTTGTCTAGTACTCATAACACAAGCTCTGCTTAGCTTGAGACTAGACGGCGTTGTGTGATAGTTGTGGAATATTATATTACTTAGCAGGCATTCTATTAGAAGTCATTTTAACTTGCACTCAAAATAATTTTAATTTTGTATAATGAAGATATAGACTGAGAGCCGACTGAACTTTAATGGAACTATGAATATAATAAAGTAGATTCATATCAACTTTGGATGACGAGAGAACTACGTAGGCATTATTATTGTTTTTTTTTTTTGCCTTGTTCTTTCTTTTATTAAATACCTAATTAAAATGTAGGGAACAGCTGATTATTTTCGCGATTTCAGGTTTGGTCCCATAGTAAAAATTGTTCTTAATGATAAGTACAATGAACTCTTAAGAGGTTGTTAATGTTTTACCAATAACCCTGTATATTACTAGCGATTGAATGACTTTTTCATGAAATCGTGACATTTGAGAACAATTCTATAAAAAGTAATTTAAAAAAATTAAACCGACTTTAAAAAGAAATCAACTCAAAATTATGAAATAACTTTAATTTCGGAAGTCGGTGTCTTGGGATTTGTATTTTATTAGTTTTTTGCCACCGACTTCCGAAATTAAAGTTATTTCATAATTTTGAGTTGATTTCTTTTTGAAGTCGGTTTAATTTTTTTAAATTACTTTTTATTTCGTAATTTTTAGTTTTTGCACTAGAATTTGACCAAGGTTTTGAGATGTTTTCCCTTTGACACTACACCCGTAGCTCGTATCAATACGCCAGGCCGTCACACTTACACGTATTAGTCCATATCTTGAAAATTACTGAACCGATTTTGATGAAACTTGCACTGTTCCCTAAGTTGAAGTAAATGTAAGCTAACACAAAAAAATGGTCACGATCCGATTAATAGTTGCTGAGAAATGCGTGGACAAACATACATACATACATACATACATACATACGTCTATGAAATTTTGTATATTTGTTTGGAAGCCTTAGTAGATTGTCATATGTGAATATAATGCAATTCCAATAATATTACATACATACGTATCGAATTGATAACCTCCTTTTTTTGAAGTCGGTAAAAATTCTATAAATAACCTCAATACTTACATAGTACGATTAAAGTGTGTAGTCGGCTCCCAGTCTATAATCCAGTTCAAACTGATAATGTAGCGCACGGAACGGCAACGCCGCAGCTTGCCTTCTCCGAAGCAATAATTGATGTTTTTGGCGCGGAAACTGTTTTTTTGCTTATTACGTGGAAACTACAAGACCTAGAGATTTGAAAATTTTGCTGCCTATGGCAGCTATTATGCCTTAATTTTTGAGCTATCGTACATAATCATATCTTCTTTCGTTCGGCAGATATGACATGAGCAGTTTCGGTGCCGTCACTCCAGCTTACACATGTTTATCGGTTTAATAACTCATAGAGTATTTTGACCAGGGATTTGAAAATTTTGCTGCCAGTGGCAGCTATTATGCCTTAATTTTTGAGCTATAATACATAATCATATCTTCTTTCGTTTGGAAGATATGAATGAGCAGCTGGGGAGACGTCACTCCAGCTTACACATGGTTATCGGTTTAATAACTCATAGAGTATTTTGACCAGAGGTTTGAAAATTTTGCTGCCAGTGGCAGCTATTATGCCTTAATTTTTGAGCTATAACATATAATCATATATTCTTTCGTTTGGAAGATATGACATGAGCAGCTGGGGTGACGTCACTCCAGCTAACACACACTAAACGACTCATATTAGCGAAGTTATTGTGGCAGCTAAAGTAAGACTGCGAACTTTGATTGCAGCTATTATGCCTTAAATATTGGCATAGGTAGAATTGTTCTATCACATATGAGGAAGCTGGAGTTATGTACATATTTTATTTTGCTACGAATTGACACTATTGACAGCTCACTCCACGCTCACTTCACCTAAGTATTCACGGTGAGATTTTTACAGAATAGCACCGCTGATATTTAAAAATAATTATTAGGTCCATAGTCATAATGAAAGTAGCGTTTTGTCGAACTGGCCACTTTGATCTCAAATAAGTATCAGCGTTAGGCATGCGTTAGGTTAAAAATGTAAATTCAAAATTATTTTTAATTTAGAATTGTGTATTTACGTTTCGAAATTAGTGATTCATTTGTTTTCGCGCCTATGTATGCCTATATCCAGCAGTGGACGTCTTTCGGCTGAAATGATGATGATGATGATTGTTTTCGCGCCAGTTGATTTTTCTTTGACACACCTACCTAATTCTGTTCACAATAAGGAAAACTTAAAATATCGCGTTATTTACGATTCATACCAGTTCCACCGTAGCACCAGCGCTATAAAAGAAACAGTATGGGGAACCTACTGTAAAAGAAAACACGGTACCTATGTTTTTGGTTCCAACGTTTTCGTCCTGGATATTTTGGACCAACAGAACAAACCCCGTGGACGGCCGGAGTTGTATTTTCCACTTACCTACATACATGGCAATCTTTCAGCACACCGCGCACCGTACTAAACGAAAGCCTCAAAAACTTTGACACTCAGCGGATTGAGTCCCACACGGCACACAGACACATCGAACCACGCACACACGCAAACATAATTCCATCAACAAGTGAAAGTCCAACTAAACGTAACACCCAGGAGATCCAACTTGCTGGATCTATGTAAGCTATTGATGATGAAGAATTTGAAAATATGTAGGTACTTGTTTGTTGATATATGTTTTCAAGTATCCCGCCTGCCTATCCCCCCCGGTTTTCTATCACACCACATGACAACCTATGCGCCAAACTACGCCGAAGTCTTACTTACCTCCCCCCCGGTGGGTTCCCGCATTGTCGAGGCGGGGGGGCTCAGTAGCCGTGGCTTGGACACCCACCGTGAAGCGAAGAGGAACCCGAGGAGGGGCCGCTCGTCAGGGCTTTTGCCGACAAGCAAGCCGACGACGTAGCGGCCAACATGTAGGTTGCGGTGCCGCTTGGGCGACATCGCAACTGAGGCGGGCCGCGATGTCGTATCGGAGGCATCGCGGCTGATGGTTGGAGGCCGCGGCGGGAGAGGAGTGCCGGTATTGCGGTGTGCCGCTCTCCCTACCTTCCGCGGCCTTGGCGCGGACGCGGCGGGGCGATGGCGGACGCGGTGGGGCCGCAGGGGAGGAGGAGTGTTGGTATGACGTTGGCCACTCTCCCTATCCTCTGCGGCCGAAAATTGGCAGGCGGCGGGGCCAATGACCTGACCCGTCTCAGGGGGACCAAGGGTGGCAGACACGGGGTCGTCTGGCGCCCATGTGTTGGTTTGGTCCCTGGGGTGGTCACGGCGTGCTATGTGTTCTGGTGCGCCGGTGATGGGGAGAACTCCCCGGAGGAGGGTCCGGTGACGGACAGCCGCGGCGGGTTCACGGATGAGTGCTAACGCGTGCCCGTGTTCCCGCCATAAGCGGCAGAGGAGGACACCGTGGAGTTTTAGTGGGTTAGAGTCCCACATAACTGCACTATCTCCCCGTGGTAGTGCAGAATGCATGAGCATTTCTACAAGTAAAAAAAAAAAAAAATTACTTACCTACCGAAGCATTTATTCCATGAAAAATAATAATTTCTAGAAAACGACCGTTTGTATTACATAGGTACTAAAGAAGGTACTAAAACTCCTTTATTATGATGTTTTTGTTCGTTCGCTTACTATAAGATTTGGTAGATCAAGCTGTAATTAATATCGCACACCCAGAACAACACTGCACTAAGTCTAAATAGCTCATTTTTCAGAATCGACGAAAAACCGTTATCTCATATTGATTGTGACAGTTAGGTATTTATTGATTGTGACAGTTATTGCGAATTTCCTGCACATTGCATGTAAAGAATCAAATGCAGGACATTCGCAATAACTAACACAATCAATAAGAGATAACGGTTTTTCGTCGATTCTGAAAAATGAGCTATTTAGACTTAGTGCAGTGTTGTTCTGGGTGTGAGATATGTATAATCATAGTGAGGCCGCACCGTGACCTTGGCAAACCCACTAATAATAACATGCCTTATTCACCGTAAAACCAACTTTAAAACTTTCAGCACAAGGTACACTTTTTCTTGTTATTTTCATTCAGGAGGGATCTTTTTTTAATTCAGCCGTATTGGTGCTGATGACATCATAACCTCGAATAATATAGCCGATTTCATTTACATTGTTGTCGGCTCGTTAGCTCAGCGGTTAGAGCGCCCTATTAAATAAACTTAACGAGGTGGTCGGGGGTTCAAATCCCTCACGAGCTGCAGAAATATCTTTTTATAATTTTTCTTTTGTTTTTAGTCTAGGTATTTTTAACCGACTTCAAAAAAGGAGGAGGTTCTCAATTCGACGGTATGTTTTTTTTTTGTTTGATTACTCCGCCAATTGTGGACCGATTTTCAAAATTCTTTTTTTGTTTGAAAGGGTATGGTCTCGAGGTGGTCCCATTGTCACCAACTCGGAATCGGATGAGGGAATCCCATGGAAATCGAGGGAAACCCTCAAATTTTATAGGCACACCTATAGCGATTTTGGTATTTTTTATAGGAACCCGTGCATTTGCTTTCGGAAAGCACCATTTGGTGAAGTAGAACTGATGATGAAGACCACAGATGGCCATCGGAACTACTCAATAATATCTAAGCATTTCACGGGTTACGGTTCGATTAGGTTCTTTAATGTGGTTGCTAAGCAATTTATGCTCGTCACAATGCTTAGATATGGTGAAGTGGAGCTGAGGGTGACTTCTCAGCTCCAGTTCTCCTGGTTCTTACTAGGAGAACTCCTCAACGATTAACGTCCCCGCATCGGGAAAAGCAAGTGAAAATAAAAACTTTTTTACAAAAAAAACCAACCGACTTCCAAAAAACACTACAAAGTGAAAACTGAAAAATAACTTTAATTTCGGAAGTCGGTGGCAAAAAACTAAAATACAGATCCAAAGACACCGACTTCCGAAATTAAAGTTATTTTTCACTTTGTAGTGTTTTTTGGAAGTCGGTTGTTTTTTTTTTGTAAAAAAGTTTTTATATTTTTCAAACTAATTACAGTAATGTCTAATTCATTTAGTTTGAGACTCAGTAGTTCAGTACGCATTCAGTCACACATCATTTTAAAGTCCGATGCGATTACTCATCATTTAATATGATTAAAATTATGGTTTTCGTTATCACTTTATCATATTTATATATTATAGGTAGGTATAAGTAAAGTAATCACAATTAATCACCAAAACAATAGGGAGATATCTTAGTAGTGGTACGTTTAGATAAGTTAGGTACTTAATAATCAACCAAACCGTTACTGTTACCTTTTATCCGAAAAAAAAATCAAGCGAAAAGGAAAAAAATATCACCAACAAAGTAGGTAAAATTACTTCGTATTTCAGCGGAATTCTTGTTCCATCAGTCAATTGCAATAAATGAGCGAGTCTGATTGGAATCCGATGGGAAGCAATTTTTTTTTTATTGCTGAATGAGCAATAAAAAATGTGTTTGAAAAATTAAGTTTTTTATATCTAGTAAAACTGTTTTCTTATTTTTAACCGACTTCAAAAAGGAAGAGGTTCTCAATTCGTCGGAACCTTTTTTTTTTATTATTATTTTAAGAGACTGAAACAAACTTGTAATAACCGCTGTACCGTTTTATGTGATAACCTAATCCATAAATAAACCATAAATAATTCAGCACATCGCTCATTTGGAGAAACATCGACGTAAAATTTATGCTTCAAAAAAGTACAAAAGCGATACAAGAAACAAAATTTTTCATCTATTTTAGTGAGGTGAATGTACTGAGGCATTTTAATTTAAGACTGACTTCCAAACTGAGACATGCTCGTATCTTGGGTAGTCGGGCGGCGGTCGGCCGTTTAAGGCCCCGTTCCCACTATGTCGTGACGACAGATTATCGTTTTGTTTAAAGCGTCGTGGTTTGTGTATTGAAATGGAAGTGTTCACATAAAGGACTACACGCTTAACTGTCGTCCACGACTTTTTTTGCAGTGACGACAGATTTTCAAGTCAATGGGGACGGCTAGCACGACAGTCGTAAAACGATAAAAAAACGTCACAACTTATGGTGACGACAAATCATATGTCGTTATTGCGACTATCTATTGTAGCCACGTAGGTATTAAATATACGTACACACGTTCATTCAAGACTAATGTGTAAACGACAAGGCGAGTGCCGTGAACAGTAAAAATGTCGTCACGATCCAATGGGAATAGCTAGATACGACAGTCGTTCAACGATACTATATATCGACGACACAGTGACGATAAACAGTCGATATAATGGGAACAGCTAGAGACGACAGTCGTCCAACGATAAATTAATCGTCACGACATAGTGGGAACGCGCCCTAAGATGTCGTATACATAACACCGCCTTATTTTGTAAAACAACTACTTAAAATAGTCATCATAAAGTAATGAGAGCGGCCCAGGCATAACAAAGCCACTAATTAGTATGCGCCCCATTTCCTCGTGTTATTCTTTAACAATTTGTATGTGCCTAACTAGGTAGGGGGGCTTGGGACTTGTTATACAGAAGAGCTACAACTTACGCAATGAATTAAAAATGGTTAGTTATGTATCGTAAACCTATCCATCCCTACTCCCTAGGGTGGATAGATAGAGATTGTTTGATCTTGTTCTAATTATATGACAGATTATAATAAGTGGGATCCTAAAGGACGATCCAACCCTTTTGTGGCCGTATTTAGGTAATCACAGAGCATTATAATCATTATGTTCACCCTTTAGATTATCCAGTACAGACGCTAGACGCCAGCAGCACATCAAGCTACCCGAAACTGTCAAATTTTCCCAATCAACTTTGAACCTTGTGTTTAACCGATAAAGTTGAAAATCTATTAAAGAAATTTGACAGAGCTTGATGTGCTGGCGTCTGGACATACCGTACCCAACTCAAGAGAGTCCCTAGAAAAGCTGAGAGACCCGCTATTATTTTGAGACTCCTTCGAGTATGTAACAATAGAATGATCGCCCTCTTAAAAATCTATTCACCAATTTAATTAAAGAGCCCAGCATCTAACTGTCAATCTTTGAACCGACGGAGAATAATGTCGTCGCAAGATGACTCGGTGATTTAATTAATTTCCGGTATCCAATAGGTATCACGCCCCGTTCAATTATAATGAACTTACGCTACGGAAAGAGATATCTTTGAAATTCGATTTAATTAATAATGAGAATGTTGGAGTACAAACTTCAACATTCTCATTATTTACAAAAAATAATTTAGTCACAATGATGAAGTAAATAGGTTAATATAATATTAATATTTTTAGGAACCAGAAGTGGATTTTATTAAAAAAAGAAATAACGGCTATGAACTATTTTAATACAATCGAAAAATATGAACAAAACAATACAAAAATAATTATGAGAAAAACTAATGCTAAAATGACACAGCTGAGAGTGTGAACGCTCCAACGTTTGGCGGGAAAAAAGGGACCTGTCATCAGTTTGACACTCCTTTTATAGGCGTGAATCGTGATTAGTAATATTTTAACTATGGACTCTATGGTGATGCTACTCGCTACTGTTCATTCCCAACACGGCCTCTCCTGATTGAGCGTCGTCCTCGACTGCATCCGATCTGGAGCTGGGTGCTGGTATAGGCAGCGCATCATGTTCACCGTTTATTTCTTCATCAGATTCATCTGAAAGCCATAACAAAAATATAAAAAAACACCTGAAAGTCAACTTCGTAGGCAACTCAAGCATTCATCTCTCAGTCAGCTAATTCATATGTCACATTTCATTTCCATCTCACAAAAATGGTAGGTAATTCGAAGATTCATCCATCCTCAACTATAAATCACCATTTATGGAGACGTCTCGCTTAAAAACACAAACCATACAGGGTCGAAGTCACCGTTGCGCGCGATTCAGGAACATTTTGCTGCAAGGGCAAGTTTCCTATACACACTGCCACAGGCCTTACAGAATAAACCTGCCTCAGTGTGTCAGTTAAGTGATCCAGTAGCATCTACATCGGACCATTACAAAACACCAACCCAGTAACATCTACATCGGGTCTCCAATGATATTGATCCAGTAACATCTTACATCGGATCATCTATCAGCACAGATCCAGTAGCATCTACATCGGACCATTACACAACACCAACCCAGTAACATCTACATCGGGTCTCCAATGATATTGATCCAGTAACATCTTACATCGGATCATCTATCAGCACAGATCCAGTAGCATCTACATCGGACCATTACACAACACCAACCCAGTAACATCTACATCGGGTCTCCAATGATATTGATCCAGTAACATCTTACATCGGATCATCTATCAGCACAGATCCAGTAACATCTACATCGGATCGTTTATCGACACGGGCCCAGTAACAACTACATCGGGTCTCTACGAGTAACACAGTCAAGTAGATAAACATCAGACTTAACCAGCTACACAACATAAATATGTGCAAACACTCACTTTCAAAGAACGCTGTACAGGTTTCAGGGTACCACTCCCCTCGCCAGGGTACCATATACTCAGCCGCAGCTTGTGTCACCCTGCTGAAGTATTCCACAACTCTTTTGTTACCATCTGTAGAAGACTGCATTATTACAGCACCGTACCCCGCACTGCTCGCGTCAGTGTGTACTTCCATGGCTAAACTAGGATCAAATATGACCAAAATGGGTTCACTCGTCAGGCACTCGATGATCCCCTACCGAGTCTTCTCTTGTTCTGGTCCCCATGCGAACTTTTCATTATTTTTGGTAGGTTTGGCTATACAAGCGGTTTTGACTGCAAATCCTTTTAAAAACCGCCTGAAGTATCCAGCAAGTCGACTGGTCAACAGTCAAGCAACTGCCGGACTTGCTTGACGTTTTGTGGCGAACGGCTGTTTACCAAGGCTTCTACTTTGCGAGGGCTCGGCCTTACCTGACCCTGACTCACCACCTGGCCTAGATACTCCACCTCGGTTGAAACGAATGTGCACTTACGCAAATTAATAGAAAAACCTGATGACGAGAACGTGTGAAGCACTTTCCTAAGGAGTTCAAGGCCTTCCTCCACCGTATGGCTCATCAATAAAACGTCATCGACTCCAATTATTAAAGATGTAAACATACACGAGGAAGGTCCAACTACGAAATCAACTTCAATGTTTATTTCGGGGAGCTCAATGGTCAAAGTAACGTATGAAGTTGAAACTATTTCCTTTTCGCTGATGCCCTTAAGTACGCAACGTCTAGTCTTTGATTGGCATGACAGGTGTTTTAAAACGTTATCCATAACAGAAATCAAAGAAGTATTCATTGCACCGCATCAATTAGTATGTCGTCGACCGGGATGCCTTGGACTACTGCCGTAGTAATGTCATTACTCTTATGAGAATTAACTAAAGACTGATCAACTTCGTTACAATGATTGATGTTACGTGCGTTACTATTTCCCGATCGTTCTTTTGCAAACTTGCTTCACTTACTTTCATCATGTCCGAGCTTTTTACAAAAAGTACATGGGACTGATGTATTTGAACTTAATGTGATTTTTCCTCCGGTTTGTCAACATGCGGTTTCTTTTTTTGACAACGATAACTTTTATGTCCAGTTTGCCCACAGTTAAAACATTTGATCTTAGGTTGACTCGCATCATCACACCGTTTCAATGTTAGTACGCGATTATCTTTTTTTTTTTTTTTTACCGCAGCTAGGCTTGGTATATCGATAGAAACGAAACTAAACTATCAGCAGTTAAGTTGGCGTTTGCTGCTGCAGCCCTCACCTGCGCGTCCGCTATATCCCGAATAACTATATCTGTCATAAATTCTTCGCTCAAACCCTTGACTATGCGAAGCCGTAATAACAATCGACGAGCGTATTCGGCATACGTTTAGTACGTACTTATCTGACGTGCTATTTATGACATCGGCAAGTAAATTAGCAAAATCGAGCTTACTTGGGCAAAGATGTTTGAATTCTCGTTTAAAATTTGTTCAAGACCGATCGTTGGTCACCCACTCGTTTAACCAAACTTTAGCGTCACCTTTCAAACACTGTGCTACGCGTTAACGCGTGACAAACATTCTCGGTCACTCCAACCATTAGAATCCCGGGCTAGATCGACTTCCTCGCACCACGAATTTATGTTGTGAATACTGGGGTCGAAGTTCGAAACGTAATACGCGATGGAATTACAGATTTTAGTACTTCAGCTAACACTAAGGTAAGTACAATTCGTGTGAGTATCGCTCGCGGGATGGCAATCATTATTTAGGTATATGTAGGTACACCACTAGTACTAGGCATAGACTTTTGCAATAATTCGCGGTTCTCACTAGTTACACGTACAGGTGTCGACATAAGGGCGGTAGGTTCCTCAGGACGAGACGGAGAACTATTATTCAACTGATCACAATTTAATTCACTTTCGAATAATAAAGATTGAGTACTTACCGGATCCCTGTTGACGACATCTGCATGCGCCTTATTTTGTTCTAACACGTTCAATAGCGCCAGGATTACATCTAACGAATGTTGTAACTTGTGATCCTTAGAACGTTTACGACTAGTACTATGCCTAGCACGCGACCTATGTATAACGCGGGAATGCGACCGTGACCTAGTCCGCGAACGACGCCTATCACTATCACTGAAATGTTTTACCTGTCCACGAAAATCACGCGACCGACTACGAGAACGAAGACGCCGCGATCTACCCATAATTTTAAGAAAATTACGCGCGGTACAAGTGTTACAGAATTATCGAGTCGCGCCCTATTTAAATTTGAAAAAAAAAAATGGATAGTCCAAACGGTCAGGCTGTGTGTAGATCCTATCCCACTTCTGATTTTAGGAACCAGAAGTGGATTTTATTAAAAAAAGAAATAACGGCTATGAACTATTTTAATACAATCGAAAAATATTAACAAAACAATACAAAAATAATTATGAGAAAAACTAATGCTAAAATGACACAGCTGAGAGTGTGAACGCTCCAACATTTGGCGGGAAAAAAGGGACCTGTCATCAGTTTGACACTCCTTTTATAGGCGTGAATCGTGATTAGTAATATTTTAACTATGGACTCTATGGTGATGCTACTCGCTACTGTTCATTCCCAACAAATACAGTTTTTGCAAAGACTTAGCAACCTCTTTGTTGAAAATTTATTTTTCTAAATAACATTTTTTTAACTTTAGAATAGTCAAAATGACGTTTAAAAAATCATAGGTGACGTATGTCATCGGCCTAAAAAAAATACAAAATTAGTTTTTTATATTTTGATAACAACCATTATGTATAATATTTTGAAATAAGGTAAATATATTTCTTGTTTTAGATAATGTTGAAGAACTTTACTCGTTGTGAATGGATATGATGAAAAAGTCGCTTGGATGTTGAAAAGTATAACATTTTTGTTTTTTGTAGCACTACATTTGCTGCTGAACAATGATTGAAACTGGCAGTGATAACGCAACAGCTGTAACACCAGCGGGAAACCCGGTTAGCCGATCCATCATAGAATTCATCACAATGGTCACTTTTGTAGATATATATCTTTTGTTTGAACAAAGAAAGAATGTAACAAAGATTAATTCAACTCTTTCCAAAAAAGTAATTTTGAGAAGAGTCTATCGCATAAATAATTATTTGGCGATTTTTTTCTAAATCCTCGCTTTTTTGTGGCAAGAGACGAATAAAGGTATATGTGCAAAATACAGATAAAAATACTGAAGCATGTAGTTAAGGTACGGTGTAGGCATAGGACTTTTTTAAGTCCTATAATTTATACAACACAATACCGATGCCAAATCCCAATATCCTAATGCAAATATCTCTCAAAATGAAGTTTTGGATGAATGACGATTTAATTTTGTTATATAATAATTGTTATTAATGACCCCGTACGCAAAATACGCGCATTGACATGGTGTTGCGGACACCAGCCCGTATTACCTATTACCTAATTAATGACCGTTTGCTCTTCAAAGAATACGAATTGTTAAACTTATTTTCCTTAGGATTTACAAGAAGATGACGACATCGCTCGACCAGAAGCGACATTCCGTTTCACAGTTCTAAACATAAGTCAGCTGAAGGAGCAAGTTCTTTCGCCGCCTTGCGTCGTGAGATGCCTTCCTTGGAAGATCCTCATACTCCTGAGGAACACGACGACGCCAGAGCGTCAACAGCAGAAGGCGTTGGGCGTGTTCTTGCAGTGCAATGGCGACAGTGACTCACCAGGCTGGTCGTGCTATGGTCTCGGGGAACTAAAGCTGCTGTCTCACAAACCAGAGGGTGGTCAAGCGCTTTGTCGCAAACTTCATCACATGTATCACTGGTATTTACCTTGAGAATTATTAACGTTAACATTTAACAGATAAAAAATCGATAGCCAAGTAAGCCAGAATCAAACCAAGCTGGAAATATTGTGTGCTCTACAGCTTAATTGTACATTTAAAGGTATATTTGGCTACCCCTTTGCTTCTCTCAGCGTGACCAATGAATACTTAACACATATACTTGCCACTTCAATATTTTACGTAATACAATTCAAGTTGCCATAATTCCCAGCAACGCGTATGTACTTTGGAACTATATCCTTTTTATAGTAAAGAAGATGACTGGGGTTTCGCGCACTTCATATCATGGGATGACCTCATGGAACCTGACAACGGCTTCGTAAAAGACGATTCTATCACTGTCGAAGCTCACGTCGTCGCTGAAGCACCGCATGGGGTCTCATGGGACTCCAAGAAACACACGGGATTCGTTGGTAAGGTGATGGGTATAGACAATAATAGCTAATCTTATTATCCTCATTACATAAAGCTGAATGAAAGTAGGTCATCCGTAGTGAAAAGATCAGCCGTCCAAAAAGTTTGATTGCGGATGCTTACTTTTACAACCTCTTCAACGCCATAAACTTGGTTAACCGTTGCCATTAAATTTCAGCCAGCTCCTAAGTTTAAAATTGTAATATTTCTTTTTGTTTCCTGAAACTACTGAATATGCATTTTGATATCAATATTATTTTCAAATAGCCGTACCCCGTGTGAGTGGCAATTCGTTATGCATAAGTGCATAACGCGCCAGTCAAAGGGTTAAAGGAAAATTATCAGAGCGGAAATAATAGGCGAGTGAATAGAACTAGTTATTTTATCGAATGGGTATCGCCATGAGGCGACAAAGGGGTTATACGGAGAATGGGCAATAGTATCCCTGAATGGACGTAATAATACGAATATTCATATTTCTTTCGTATTTGTTACTCATCGCTTATGCAGTCGCATCGCTCTGATAAAAATATATTTGGTTTAAATGACGCTGCACTCGACGAAAAACAGCTAAACGCTCATTAAATTTCCACATACTTAACTGGCGAATAGTGACCAGCCTAACCCTTCGTGAAAGATAGGTTAGACTTATATTTTATGCTCATTAGGATGATCGCAAGACTTCCTTCCCAGGACTCAAGAACCAAGGGGCAACATGCTACATGAACTCCCTACTCCAAACCCTGTTCTTCACAAACGTCTTACGTAAGGCCGTCTACAAGATTCCGACTGTCGGCGACGACAGTTCACGATCCGTCGCCTTCGCCCTTCAACGCGTGTTCTATGACCTTCAGTTCTCCGACAAACCTGTCGCAACTAAGAAACTGACGAAGAGTTTCGGTTGGGAGACGTTAGACTCGTTTATGCAGCATGATGTACAGGAATTCTTACGGGTAAACTCGAAATATTTCTTATTTCGACATCACCAATATTGTTTTAATGACCTTACGGATATGGCCAATGTTCATTAGATTGGGAAGGGAAACCTATGGCACCTATGCCATCGCCTACGAGGAATCGACTAGCTGCAGGAGTAGTAGGTACTATGGCTCTCGTCAATGCAACAAACTAGTACTCGCCCGCCGGTAGTGCGAACAGTCAGTGATTAACTATTAATATACCGGCTGACTTTTTTTACCGTCTGGACAAAAACGGTATAAAAGGTGAAAAACCTAAGACACAGAAATCTCTATTCTTTTCCACGAAAAAAAAATTGTTTTAGGGTTTCGTGCTTAAAGGGTAAAAACGGGACCATATTACTAAGACTCCACTGTCCGTCTGTCTGTCTGTCTGTCTGTCACCAGGCTGTATCTCATGAATCGTGATAGCTAGACAGTTGAAATTTTCACAGATTTCTGTTGCCGCTATAACAACAAATACTAAAAACAGAATAATATAAATATTTAACGGGGGCCATACAACAAACGTGTTTGCGTTTTTGCCTTGTGGTACGGAACCCTTCGTGTGCGAGTCCGACTCGCACTTGGTTAGTTTTTTTTTATAATACTGAGAAAGATTAAGGTTTTAGTTTCTATTTTGTTAAAAATGTTTTTGTTTAAAAGGTTTTACATTTTTTACGTGCAAGCTTGCAATTATAACTACCACGTCAGATTTTTTGCATTATAAAAGGCTTCAAGCCTAGCCCGGTGAAAACTCATCTCTTCTAAATATTTTACAGATACCTTTAGTATTTTTTTGGGGGCTTTTATCAGGAATAGTAGCATATACCTGTTATAGTAACATTTTTAATTAGGTATACTACCATATTCTTCGATAATACAGCCATGATCAATATTTTTGATTCGCCCGCCCTAGTAATAGGGAAAAAATATGGGAAATCTTAATGTACTGTAGTGGATATTTTAAGTATCTTGGATTGAAGTAAAGTAACTATACAAATTCTTAGAACTATATCTACCATTCTCACAGTGCTAGCATCTGCTTTATGGATGATTTATGAGAATCAACAAAGCCATCATCAAAGCAGTCGTGGCATAACATAACCATGCGTTAAATCAAATAGCAACTACTCTAGTCATGCTTCTTTGCAGGTATTATTAGATAAGTTAGAAAACAAAATGAAAGGGACGGTGGTGGAAGGAACCGTGCCGAAGTTGTTCGAGGGTAAAATGACGTCATTCATAAAGTGCAAGAACGTCAACTGTACCAGCACACGCGTCGAGACGTTCTACGACATACAGCTCAGTGTCAAGGGGAAGAATAATAGTGAGCTATCATTTATTATTTACTTAAATATATACTGGCCTTATTGGTGATCTTCTACAGAAAGGTCAGGTGCGTCCGCTCGCAACCGATGTGCGTGTATGACTAGACGTATGAACGTAAATGATGCAAAAGGAGTTTGTAAGGATCGTAACAGGTGGCGTTCTGCAGTTTCTGCCTACCCGCTTGGGAAAAAAGCGTGATTTTATGTATGTATGTGAAATATTGTTGTAAGAATTACGATGAAATCACTACAAAAAAATTGATCAGTGGGTCGTCTATGGGGATTGTAGTGGTTACCACTGTTAGTTTCCAAATAAATCATACCTATTATAAGTTAACCTTACATAATTTCTCCTTTGACATGTCAGATCAAATTTATGTAAAGTTATACAATATGCATGTGTACCTACTATGTGTAGTGTTTACAATTAGCTTTTAAAAATATTATGATTCATTTGAAAACTAAAAGTGGTAAAAGCTACAAGATCATCATTAAAATCTTAAACATTTACCGACCCTACCGATATTAATCGCAACTCAGTTCGGATTTTAGTAACCGACCAGAAAATAGAGCACAATCAATGCCCACTTACTTTTCCGAAGCTATTTCGTTACCAATAAATTGGTTCCAATTTGCGACTTGAAAATGCGATTTATTAAAAGGCTTTAGGAAATTTCCATTACCAGTCCTATTTCTCCATTCCGTGTTGCCATTTAGTGAAGAGGTACTATGACGTAACAGTTCATACATTATTTATAGGCCGAGTAGCGGGAGTGTTTGCTTGTAACAGGTGCTAATAAATCTTTCATATAAGTACTGTAAAGCAGGCGCCTGCGTCTAAATTAGGTCTTGTAAAGAAACCTTTGCGTTTAAACGAGAATATGAGGATGAAGTTTTAAATTACTTCTGGTGCAAGTTTAGGATTATAGTCTAAGTAACATGCGTTTAAGCAACTTGGGGAGTTTTGTTGCGCCACTTCTTCCCATCTAAAGCACTAGGAAGTGGTGAAGGGCGGGCGTTTTGGGGGACTGTTGAATTTTGACGTTCAAAAGGTTCAGGGGGTCTATTCCGAAGCGGTTAACCACCGTATCGGCCGAATGTTCGGTCATTTTTTCTTTCACCTTTCATTTCCTATATTGACTATAGGTCCCGACCAAACTATGCCAATCCGAACCTTTTTAGAACCCTTACCCTTTTTTTACCTTTTTTTTTTAATTCGTAGTAGGACAACAATATTCGAATCAGAAAATGACCGAACATTCGGCCGACACGACAATCAACATTCGGCCGACACGACAATCAACCACTTCGGAGTAGACCCCCTGACTCTCAGACTTTGGTTTGATTTGACAGATTATGGTTTTATGCTAAATATTTTCAGGTCCAACAAAATGCTTATTAGTCCTTTGAATTGAGTTCCTTCTATTTTCATGCTACATTCATCCCCCAAATAACCTCGAGGTCCATATCTTTCCTACTATTCCTCCATATTATTCTTCCTTTCACCCAGTCTACGAGTCATTCAAGGACTACATCAGTACGGAGCTACTTGACGGCGAGAACAAATACGACGCTGGGGAGCATGGTCTCCAAGAGGCGGACAAAGGAGTGAGGTTCGATGTGTTCCCGCCAGTTCTGCATCTACACCTCATGAGGTTCCAGTACGACCCGCAGAGCGACGCGTCCGTCAAGTTTAATGACAGGTTAATAACATAAGACATTGGTGCCCTGAAACCGCGAGAACGTTTTAGATAGACTTAGACGAAGTTCTCCTTAGGAATTGGCAAGAAATAGCGTAGAACCAGGACTGGTAGAAAGAACGGACGGAGGTCTTTGCCCAGCAGTGGGATCATACACAGCTAGTTACAATATTAATAATAATAGTCACATACGGCAAAGCGATACGAGAAGTCTACCAAATTGTAACGTAACTCGACTCAACTCAACTTGCTTTGATCATCTTCAAAAGTCAATATTATGTTATCCAGAACAACTGTACCCTGTACCTACAGGTTTTTGTATTTAAATACTGCCTATAAACATTTTAGCTTTAATACGTCCGTTTTTCAACAAGACTATTATGTAAATATTCTTCCCAAAACCATATCATGCTTTGATATTGGTGCCACAGCACAGGTGTCGTTGTATTTAAGCCAAAATTAAAAATGTTGACCAACATTGATATTTTAGTAGGAATATTCAACGTAAAATTATGAAAACATGGCCTTCATTTTAATAAAATTAAGTTTATATATCCCTAATACTTTACCCTAATTAATACGTTGGAATACATAGTCTGTTGACATGGTACGGTAATTAATAGAGAAGTTGTTTTTTTTAATAAAGATTTTTCATAATTGCCATATATAGGCTGCCATCAATCAAGGCCTATTTTTATTCAAAAAGGTCCATATTAATAATTATTAAATCCCTCAGGTTCGAGTTCTACGAGACAGTTAACTTGGACCCGTATCTCCAGGAGATCCCGTCGATACCAGCTCACTACACGCTACACGCGGTGCTGGTACACTCGGGAGACAACCACGGAGGACACTATGTCGTCTTCATCAACCCTAAGGGCGACGGGAAGGTGAGACCACTTCATTCTATCAGAATACTATTTTCCAAAAACGACCCGATTTCTTTCTTGAAACAATCCAAGTCATTTTTTCTCTCGTATTGGATTATATGAGAAAAGCTCCAATCGCAAGCCATTAATTTCATCCTCAGCTACTGAGAAGTTCATGCCCGGGTAGAAATATTAGGCAAATAGCAAAGTTCATTTAAGTCCACCAGTAGAGGCCACTTTATGAAACTTGTAATGGTGAAGAGGAAATGCAACTTGTAGTACACATTAATATTTAGTAATTAATTATGAAGGTTTGCTACTGCGGTGTTAAAGCGAACATTATGTAGGTACACTGTATGTATTTGTCATATGAGCGCTGCTTACAAAGTGCAGTTAAATAATAATATCTGTACATACCTGCACTTTCAGTCTCCTCCACGTGGATGGCTGGAAAACACAATATTCAAAAAAAACCATAACGTTCATCCTTTTTATTCTTTGTAAAGGGCCTTGGATGTGACAGCACAATCGATAGCTAAAGGGATAGATTCCAGAAGATAAATGATAAAGTTTTTCTTTTCGGGGGACTCTGAACATATTTTCCTTAGAAATACTTTTTTACCGACCCTTCCTGGGTAGACTGTATATGTGATTTATTTTGATAGTTATTCTTTATCACTCCTGAAAGATGGTACTTATGAGATGTTTACTTTTGTTGCGCAGTGGTGTAAATTCGACGACGACGTAGTATCGCGATGCAGTAAACAAGAGGCCCTCGAATACAACTATGGAGGCAAAGAGGACGCGCCGCACCTCGCGAGGAAGGCCACCAGTGCATACATGCTCATATACATACAGTGAGATTCTTTGATTTATGATTATTTATTCTGACTGACAACCAGTCTTATCAAGGGATATAGTGTTACCCAGTAACTGGGTAAAATACCTACTGACATTCAGCTGCATCCCGTTATACTGGAAACCGACCCCAACATAATTGGGAAAAGGCTAGGCAGATTGATTTTGAGATACTTTGATTTACTTAGCACTGAAAACATCGCAGTCCAAACCTGGACTGCGATGTAAGAGGAAAGGTCATCTCCATTTTTCTAACTTGGTTGGATTTTACGCCAAAGCCAACATGTTTCATGATTCGCCTATATTGAAGAGACTAAACTACGACAATGGACTTGAGTAGGTTTAATAGCATGTGTCGCTATGTTAAACATGAATAGGTCCTCCTATTGGTCACCCCAGTTGGACTTAGAAAATAGGTCAGAAACTGAAGACAAAAGCTACGCTAGCAATTCAGCATTCTGCTATATTCTGCACTGAGAGAGCACGCAACGGCACTCACGCTTTTCATGCTGTCAGTATCTCTGTCCTTAGAAGTTCCGTGTTGCATGAACACTGTTTCTGTGTGCAGGACATCGCAACTAAAATACGTGTTGCAAGACTGTCAGGAGGGAGACATCCCGAGCGACCTGTGCGAGCGGATCAGCGAAGAGATGCGATACGAGATGGTAAGAACATGTAAATATCAATCCACACACCCACCTTACGTGACTTTGCAGTTTTTTTTATCCTTTTTTTATGTAAGAAAACCCTTTCAGGCGGCAGAAAAATAAGATGCAGGAAATTTAAATCTGATACGTCAGTCACCTCCGCCAAGTACTATGCGAAGATATTCAGCGCACTAAAACAGTTCTTCACTTTGCAGGCCCTAGCCGGCTCTAAATATAAAGGAAGATAATGAACGACACGGACCACACAACACTGTCCAAATGATTTTTTATACATTTTACAGTTTTTGAAATTATTACAGAGTGTTTACCGATAAATACAGTAAATTTGTCAGGTAGGTAATTAAGCTTTATATAATCTGAATATATTTTCTTTGTGTATATTTTATTGTAATTATTTATGTACCACTGTTAATAAAATTTGTTGCGATATTGTTCAGGTTTATTTTTGAGTTCTCCTTCTTCCCACGCGATACGAGAATTTCTCATCCATTCTATCATCTTTTGCAGACAGAAACTGACAAATACATTTATTTATTACGGATACAAGTTTTGCGTGCCGATAATATGTTTTTCTTAGATCGTGGCATTTCGTTTCGGTCATATACCGGGATGAAATGCCACGGACCAATTTTGGCTACTTAAATTGCCAAATTATTATAGTCTAGGATATTTCAAATTTAAGGCTTCTATTATATATCCTAACTAAAGCGACCGTCACAACACTCGCACTCATTATTTTGTCACACTCATTTGTTCAGAAAACACACCCTAATGGCGTAACACACTATCAATCTCAATTTGAATCATTTTCCAATTTGTTCATAGCTTCATGTGTTCGAGTAATGTGTCTAATAATAACGATGAATGTTGTTGAGCTGTCAAAATGAAAGCCATTGTTACTGATAGTGTGTTACGCAATTACCCCGCAGGAAAGCGCCTATGCCAACGCGATTCACCGAACAAAATGAACGCGACGATCGCATAGAAGATGGCCGAGACATCGACACGCAAACAGTTTTTTTTATTCTAGACTCTTGATAATTGTCTATGCTGGGGTAGCATAGACAATTATCGAGAGTTATCAAAAAAAAAACATTGGCACTCCGGGGAGTGCCGACAAAAATGAAAACTTGAACAATTACGTGTGTATTGTTTTAATCATCTTATAAACAAAACACAAACAATACTTTGCCATCACTCACTGACAATATCGGATATACATTAAAACCGAGTACCTACATCCCGAGGACAGCCGAACACATCCAAATGTAGCGCGGTGTCGGTTACGATAACAATGTTTCAATTATTTTTTGTAATAACACGAAAAATTTCAACGTATGAGGTTCAGAATCCTATACTGAATCCATGGTATATCAGGTTGCGCGTCGATGTACCATCCTGTGATCCTGTATACAAATTAAAACATCGACCAAGCACATTCCGCAATCCTAATTACACCGTAGAATATGGAACAAAAGCCTAATCTACAATGGCCAAAATAAAAAAGAAGCGTCTAGCTGAGTCTAGCGCTTCCATTCATTGTTAAATCATTAATTAGGCGTACTACAATGTTATTTCTGAAACGTCTCGGGATTCGGGTTACTTAATAAGTAGGTACAGAAGGCTGATTCCGTACAACGAGTGGTAATAGATGTACGCACAGACACAGTCACGTACCTACGGCGATCATCAGTCGCGAGTAGGGTCACCATCTATCCGGATTTGTTCGGACATGCCCGGCTTTTCCGTCGGACATATTCGTCATTTGTCAGAACTTTTCGACTAAAGGAGATTGTTTTAAAAAATGAGAAAGGTAAATGATTTCTGAAAAAGAAATATTAAACAGCTGAATGTCCATAATGCAAATGAGCGGCTTTTTATAAAGACTTAAACTTCGAATGACCCTAGTCGCGAGCAATCGCTATACGTGAACGCTAGTCTGTGTGCGTGCGTTTTCGCTCAGTGACGGGCCTTCTGTAATATTCTGAGTCTCGAGGGTACCACGTAACATTGTTCGCCTCGTTCGGTGCTACGAGTGAAACCGGTGCATGTTGCATGCTAAGCAAGGCCCTAGACACTGACGAGATATCCGAAAGACACGGCCTTACCACGTTATTTACTTATGCAACCCACTGAGCAATCAGCGTTGCTTTGTTCTACAAGCTATCCACAAAATTGCTAACGAATAGGGATTTGAATACTATTTATCTATCAAATCTGTGTTACAATTTCAGACATCAATCTACATACCTAGTCTTCACATGATTGTCCAAGGTTGTCTGGACTTTAAAACACCTCAGTTTGTTTCGGCCTTTCTTCTCAGAGTAGTCAGATAGGAAACGCCGACCTCATCAAGCTTATTTTTTTTTTTATAATTATGACGTGTAAAAGTGATTCCGATATCCTATTTACAAAATAAACAATTTCATTTCAAATGATTAAGAATTTAAATCAAAGAAGTTATAGAAGGAACAAATCGTTGAGAAACTGGAGAAAAGCTTTCAAAGTTTTAGCTTTGGCGTCAGTGATTGTGTTTCTATACTTGTAAGAAATTATTATCTATACAACCGATTACCTGCTTACATAGCATTTTTCAAGTATTACATGATTACATCATTCCATGAGATAGGTTCACACCTAATTGTTACGCCGCGCCGTTGTTGTTTATTTTAATTTGAAAAAATATGACCAGATTGCTTTAAAACAATACTTAATCACGCGACGGCGACGTAACGATTAATGTATGTTTCATTTGATAAGATAGCACTAATTACCTTCTATAGCAAGGTTTTGAGGGATATGTGTAGGATAAAGGATTATACCGACCCGTTTGACGAATCGTGCACCATATGTGGATAAGCCGCTTAGCGTTGCGCTATGACGTGATCTAAATTTAATCCTCTAATGTCTTTATAAAGCCTTGGTGAAAAACCTCTTATGCTACATAGGTAATGGCCACGGATGCCTTCACAATATGAGAAAACTCAATGAAGTACTACTTACCTTTTACTTTTTTTTTCGTGACCACCTGAGAAGAACGGAGAGTTATGTCGTACTCCTACCGACTAAAACCCCACTGTTTCTACTAGTACCATGTGTCAGGAGCCCGGGAGATACTTGTACATTCGCCGAGCCCCGACTGGTATCAGCCCGCCATGCCTAGCGGGCCCCATCAGCAATTGCGGCCGGTCCCACGACCGCACGTTTAGGCACGCACACTGCGTGAGCGCCACTTTGAGCCTGACTGCGTGGGCGACGACACCGCCCACATTTCGCCTCCCGCAGGCCTCTTTTTATGGTTGCCGGAGATTATGTATAGTACCTATACTAACTCTACGATCGAAGTTATTATTTAAGATTTCTATGTCTTATGTGTAGAAACTAACAAAAGACGGAATACTCCACTGCTCAGTATTACAATTCTAATATCACGATGGATGATAAATGAAGGTGCAGTCGGACATAAGTGAACAGTGGATGCCTTACATATTTGAATAGTGTTCAGTTATTCACGACTAGGGCCGCTAGATTTGTCTGTAAAAGTAAAGGACGTCTGCCAAGTGGGTTGTTTATAATTAACTAGCACTTTGCCCGCAACTTCGTCCGCGTGGATTTCTTACTTACCTCTAAACAATTTTAACACCCCCTTGAAACGCGAAGTAGTTTCCAAAATTGATACGAAATATTTACGATCTTTATCATTTATTTAAATAAATAAGTATTCGGGCCAATTTTTAAGTTTTTACATCAAAGGGATAAGATTTTTAAAATTAACTGTGTCCTCCCATTTCACCACACATGGCTTGTTTAAAAAAAACCCAAAGAATAAACGCTGCTTCACAGTGTGATGGTCGGCATTTCTCGTTACGCTCTTCGGCTATAAAGCTGGACTCTGTTAGGTATTTGAACTAAAAGGGGCCCGCAGCTTCGAGCGATATGTTTTTGGTTTACCTGGACAAGTAGTAGGTACGTAGGTATCTAAACAAGTTACTTGTCAGGCGTTATACGTGTCTCCCTCTCTTTTTATTGTCCAAGTTTAAACAGAAATTTTGGTTACTATAATGTGCACGATATGCACTTAGCGTCTTCAGTGCATTTTGTAATTCTACCCCAGAGCATTGCTTAGATGCTATTAATTTATGCAGAAACACTTGAATTGTAACAGGTTTTTCATAACAATTGTTTCAGTTTACACATATGGAAAGCAGGCGCTTCCTATATGACTGTGTGTCAACCAAATGTTCAGCATGTTTGGTATGCAAGTCGAGTTTTAGATTACCGACGTTAGGTACCTACGTCACGACAGTCGTAGACACGGCAGGCGTAGACGGCTGAGGCTTAGACGCATGACTGAAAGTCACTAATGCAAATTTCCAAGGTCACAAGTCTCGGAGCACTTGTTTATGGTGAAGGTCGATTAAGTTAAACTTTTTATCTTTCTGGGTCCTCTTTTGGGTTTTAGGGCTGATTTTTCCAACGCCAGATAATTTTATCGGAGAAACAATTTTGAATTTTTGACAGTTCTTCCATATAAAAACTGTCAGACGTCAATAACCCACGAATAAAAATTACCTGTTGATTGAAAAATCAACTTGGAGTTTGAGTAGGTCTTATTGATGTAGACATTTAAAAGCTCGCGAAGGTATTTAATACCGTATCACAGTAAAAGCCTTATTACATTACGCGATATTCAGGGACGTCTTCCCTAAATCAGGATGTTGTAATAAAAGAGAAAGGGAGGAAGAGTACCTACCTATTAAAAAAAAACATCTATTGGGCCCTGAATATCGTGTAGTGAAAGGGTTTAGTATGGAGTTCTATCCGACTCAGATGGAAACCAGCATGACAAAACCATATTATCTACGTAGGTACTTACAAACAGAAAATTGGCATTCCATTTAAATCAGACATTCAGCTATTTAACATACAAATTCACGGTGAGTGAACACCACTTGTACCCTTCGAGAGTGGTAACTAGTAAAGCCGGAAGTCCTGTTTTAAAAAATTGCCTTTCGCTTTACATAGTGGCAATAAATCTGTCGCGACATGCGATAAATTAGAGTCCAGTTACTGACTACACTGGCATTGTGTGTAGTTGTGGAACTACATATTTGGGATGTCCACAACAACAACAACAGTGCTGTGTTGACGTTCTTTAGGAAAAACAAATCTGGATTCGGGAAAATTCGGAAGCTAGGTGCACTAAAATGTTTCTTGAATTTTCATTTTCTCACGGTTTTTTGCCCGCTGCCTCAAACATTTGCGTAGCAAAACTTGATAATATATCAGGTAATTAACTACGTATAAGTTACTTAAGACCACATGGTCTTAAGTAACTTATACGTAGTTAATTCACTCACGTTAAACCCTGGCTAACGTGAGTGAAACCATGAAACTGGAACTTCTAAGCTTCTTAATTTGTGGTTTTTTTTTTTCTTTAGATATGTTGAAACGTATATGAAGCTGGGGTATTAGTCAGCGGGATTGTCTGAAAGGGTTACCGCTGGCGCGGAACATAAAGGGCTAAGGAAGGAACATGGGTGGTTTTTAGTCAGTAAGAGTCTGACACTCCCTTCCGGTCCACCCAGAGCGGGGTCATTTGATGATTTACAATTCGCAAAAAAAAAAAAATCTGGGGTATTCATTTCTTTTAATTCTACATCAATTCATACTTGATTAACTAAGCCTAAACATGAAAAAAACTTCTCTACCGAATTGTCGCAAATTAGGTACAAATAAAAAAATGTGTTTAAAGCGTCTTTCCTGGCCTATCGTCAGAACATTTGCTTGGAGAAACATAGTGTGAGCTAATTAGGTCAAGCATAAACCTTCACGTTGACTGAGCAAGTTTGTTAATAACCTAGGTGGGTACCAAAAGCGATTACAGTCAGAACCTCACAAACTTACATAGGAATCTACCTACTTTAAAAATACTCGCCAGGAGGAAATTTCTTACATCCTTTTTATACCAATTATAATCCTATTACAGTTCCCGCAACTCCGCAAGTTTTAGATCCTCTCAGACAGTTTTTATTAACTTTAATAAAACTAGAGTACTATGAAATTACTAGTGGACTGCTACCGCTAGAAGTTTTAATTAAAACAAAAGACTTCAGAGGCTATGGAATATCTAAATAACGATGGTCTACGGGTCTGCCGAGGATTTAAGAACCAAATAGAATGAGCCATAATCATTTTAAATACCTATAAAAGACGTTGAGACAGTATACTTTTTATCAGTTCCTATCAGGAGCAGTGGTGGCCCAGTGGTAATTAATTGCCTTGACGAGTTGTAGGTCGTAGGTTCGAACCCAGACAGCTGCTTTACTTTGTGTAAATTATTTCATCACTAAATAAATACAAGTCCTCCAGACCGTATTTCGGCCACGGCAGCCAATCTCGATCTCTTCGGCGCGGGAGATATTACAGTGCACAAGTGTGCGCGCAAAGACAGGTCAGAGAGATCAGGCGCACGACCAACGGCTAAGAACGTGCTTTCCGAGGCACGGGGGTACTTATCACACCTCCAACTTCCAAACTCCGGGCTGTTACTAAGAAAATCCTAATGGTAAAACTCAATTACACTTTTCCCGACTCGGTACTGCAAAAGGGAAACATCGTGAAGAAACAGGCATGTCCTAGAACCAAAAAAATCGAAGGCATTTGACATCTACCAATTCGCAATGGTCCCGCGTGGTGGATTATACGGCCCACTCGCTCTCACAGAGAGGAGGCCTGTGTCCCAGCAGTGGGAACATTATAGGCTGAATTATGTATTAGTTCCTATCTCACATTATCTACCTGGCATGGCATACAATGTTCCGGCTCTGTTGAAAGTATATATATTTCCAACACATCACTTGTAGTTGCCTTGCCCACAATTCCTGTATTTTTTCACATATCGCGTAAAAAAATCTATAGTGGCTTACTATAGATTTTTTAATTAAAGGATGACCTACTAAAGAATTGTATTTAGGTTTTAGCGCTGGGATTTAATGTTTGACAGGTGTCGGTAAATCCCATTGTCTAATAACGCGCACACGTTAACGTCTGTGCTGAGTTTGCGTTACAAAAACGCAACCCGCCCAAAATAAACAAGCTTTTGCCTTCTCCGCTAATTTTATTGTGATAGAAAATAGGCCTCACTATTTGGTAGAGGAAAGTAACCAAATATGGAATAGTATCCCTAAAATGGAATACCGCCATTTCTCGGAAACTAATACTCCTAGTTGCAAAAGACAGTGATCTTCTGTCTCTTTCCATCATTATACTCGCGTACAGGTTTCGACTTGTAATTCGGGCGAACGTTGTGGCCGCGGTGAGAGTGTTTTGTTTTGGCGCTTTGAGAAAAGTTTTTAAGGTACGTAAAAACTAAGTATTTCTCTCAAAACGTGATTGGAAATAATATTGTATATTATGACTATGCAATGATTACATGTTTATTTGTTTGTTTTAGAGGTTTTTTCTTGTCTGATTGTGTTTAGTAAAACAATCTGTTATACGTTTTGATTAGTTTGAAATTTCCGAATATGGACAGGACAGTCCGTGGGGTCTAAATATGGACTATGAAGAAGAAATACGTTTTGACACAGACAGTGAGCCTGATGCCGTCATAGGACTGGAAGTTCCTGACTCAGAAGATGCAGAGTGTATGTTCTGTAACAGCCTGTTTTCTCAAGATACTCGAGGAGAGACATGGATCAAATGCCTCATGTGCGGGCTCTGGGCACATGGTGATTGCGCAGGTGCAGAGTTCGATACATGGTTAAGTGATTTTTGCAAGTAACTTAAGTACCTTTTTAAAATTGACCAAAGTTCCTGTAGATCTCATAAAAGTAAAGGTTTATTATTCATAGTTTTATAGTAGTCCATATTTGGGTACCTATTCCATAATTAGGTGCCTTTATGTTGATTTTGTTTTTGAGAAAATTTTATATGTTGTATTAATATATGTAAAACAAAACTGTCAATAAGTTAAGCGCAACTGTATGACTGATAATAAATAAGAATAAAAGTTTTTGATTTACAGTATCTTTTTTTCTATAACACAAAAACAAAATGGTATTCCATATTTGGTTACTTTCCTCTACCATATCATCTGTATTGTCTTTCTGCAATCATTGACGTATTATAAATCCGCGATTACCAACAACAAACCGAACTAATTTGCATTTATATAACTTAATAGGTAATAAGTACCTCTAAGTTTACAGGGGTGCTGTGATGCCAACTGGTTACGGGCACTAAAACAACACTGCTCGTGTTGACTCTCCAAACACTCAAGTTTCCAAGTAAACATAGATAATGTAACGAAAATTTATCATAATATTTTGCTCAAAACAACTTCAAAATTCAAGAAACCAAGACGTTTATTGTCTGTGAAATATTAAAAAACAATGTCATCTGCTTCTGTTCCACTTATGGCTGATTCAATTTTTCAATCGACAGATAATTTTTATTCGTGGAATAAAATTGACGTATGACAGTTTTTGTATGGAAGAACTGTCAAAAATTTAAAATTATTCCTCCGATAAAATTATTTAACATTGGAAAAAACAGCCCTTAATCAAACAAATGGAATAGGTAAATACATTATAGTCGTAAATACCAGGACTGTCTTCTCAATAAAGAGAAAAGAAAAAAATTGATATATAAATATCACAATCAGCTTTGTTTTAGTAAATGAAGTCTCTGAGGACATCAATCAACTTAATCAAACTGCCACCAGGACGCGACCAAACGTAATTATAAACCTTTGTTTCTCCTGCTTTCCTGATTTATTCCATTTGAGGAACACTAATGAATGACGCAATTAAGCAGTGAAATACATTCTGAGTGTAAGATTTCAGTCGATTATTCGTAAATAGGTACTTCTTCCCTATGTAAATATTTTGACAAAGAAGAATATCTTTTTAATTTAATCCGACATTACTTGTGATTGAGACAAAGTAATTTCTTATAAACTTCCAAGAAACTGCTCAAACTCAGCTTTGCAATCAAATTAACACTTTGATTTTTTGCTAAAACAGGCCGCTACTTTATAAATCTCCAAGAGAATAGTTAAGAAAATAACTAACGAAATTCAAATAATAGGAGCGGCAGACGGCGGCAGATCTCCGCTAATTAATCCGGAAGCTGCACTATTAATTAGGGGAGTTTTTCTTCGTCAGAACGAGGATTACAGCCGGCCAGACTTTAGTAATTGCCAGCGGCGAAGCTTCAACCATTTTTTTATTTAAACGACTCTTCACGAAAAATGTGTCTGGTACCTGATTTTGATGAGTTGTCTACTCTGTTTTACGATGATTCTGAATTTTCTAGAGCTTAGACTTACAAGGTTAGGTGAGTTCGAACCCAGACTACCACCACCACCACCACACCACCACCACCATCACCCACCACCACCACTTTTTTTTTTAAGTGAAACTTCTTTAGGCCCGTTGGGCATTTTTCAGATGGGAAAAAACCATTGAACTCGCGACACTGTTACCGTAACCGACACCGCGCTACATTCGGATATGTTCGGCTGTCCTCGGGATGTACTCGGTTTTAATGTAGGTATATCCGATACTTAATTTTTCTTTTCTTTACTGACATGTAAAGAAATAGTAGATTATGCACCGAGGGGCTAAAGTTGTGTCTTATGTCACGGGCGTCATATTGAATCTCGAGCGCAATGAAGGATTCGGGATTTAACTCACGAGCGAAGCGAGGGAGTTAATACAAGAATCCTGAATGCAGCGAGGGATTCAAGCTAGCCCAAGGCAAAGACACTTTTAGCCCAGAGGAGGATACTCTACTTTTTACACCTACTGTGAGAAAATAATAGCCATAGTACGAAAAACAAAGTATGTATTAAATAAACAGTAAGAATAACATAGGAGCTTCATTTAAAAAAGTTTCAACATTCATAGGTGTGAAAACTTTCGATTTCTTTGATTGGTGGCCTTCCGATTTCCTCTTTAGAAATGCTAATAGGTTAGCTGATGTCTTGATGTCTATATTGTGTTTCATGCTTATTGTTGACCTAAGCATTGAATAAGTACACCATTAGGCTACTTGACTTCTGAGTACAAGATAAATGCTGAAAATACACTAATAGAACTGGTTCCGAAATGGACTTGACGCCTTTCGTACTTTTCCATTTTTGGAAATTGTCGTAGGCTTATATATAAGTTTCCTTTGACTTTTCCGGCAGTAAATCATTGGAAATATTATTAGCTTCGGTTGTAAATGAATTCAGGAGTACAATCACTTTCATCACTCGACATTTTACAATACTTTGTTGATAAATTTAAAGTTTAAATGCCAAAAGTTCGCGCCTTTATTGCGTCTACCAATAAGTAGCCAAGACACGATCAATTCGATTTTCAAAAAAAAAAGTCTCTTCTACGGTTTTGTCGTGTGTGTCTATTGATATCATTCTCATGGAAGTGGCGTTTGTGTAAACTAAGCTTTATACAGGGCTGGTAGAATGGTTTTGGATGATTGGCTGTATGCATTTTGAATTTAGAACGTCATTGGAGACGCTCGTGAAAATAGAGTATTTTTTATAAAATGTGATAAATCGACTGTAGTATAGATAGGTTTTATTATTTATTTATTTATTCACAAAATCCACAGCAATCTTTGCGCAGTTTACTTAAAATAAATTAACTAATGTTACAGCCAATTACTATTACGGTATTACGGCGCGGTACGGTATTTGTTATTATTAATGCCAGTTTTAATGTTATTCCATTCCTTTTAAAAAATGGTTCGTAGTTATCTAATTATTCTTACAATATTATGTCTTCGAAAACATGGCAACGGTATGAAGAAGCAGTCATTATGATTTTGTAGGAAATCGAGAATATCATCCACGCGTAGTAAGGGTATCGAGAATAGCTTTCCTCTTTCTGGCACCAAAGCAAAGAGTAAAGTAACTATATAGGAACCAAAGGGTGTTTGTTAGTACGGACGCCAGCAGGTCAACCTACCCGAAACTGTCAGATTTTCCCAATCAACCTTGAACCTTATGTTTTAGCAATAAAGTCGAAAATCTATTAAAGAAATCTGACAGATTGTAGTAACTTGATGTGCTGGCGTCTGTACTATACTGCCAATTTAGCTGAGCATGTGAGATTCCAAATTCAAATCACATTATTGACCAGCGGGTCATAATGAAATCCAGTACAACATTATTGACCGGCTGTGCCCCCGGCCACTAATGACTCACTTTAGGTTAAGGTTGCTTGACATATAATTTGACATTTTCGAGCAGGTGGTGTGAAAAAAAAATTAAGTATTTGTCGGCAACGTATTCTATTTGTGTTTTGTTTATAAGACGATTAAAAAAATACACACGTAGGTAAAATTGTTCAAGTTTTCGCTTCTGCCGGCACTCCCGGAGTGCCACTGTTTTTTTTTTTGCTGAGTGGGCCCTGACCTCACCCTGACCTCGACAACTGCTCTCAAAACGGTGAAAGAAAACATCATGAGGAAACCGGCATTTACTAGAAACAAAATTCGAAGACATGTGACATCCACCATCACGCACTGAGCCAGCGTGGTGGATTATGGCCCACTACCTCTCACAAAGAGGAGGCCTGTGTCCCAGCAGTGGGAACAGTACCTATAGGCTGATTATGCTGACTTTTCGTAATCTCGCTTTGGTGTGATGGAATTTCATTAATTGTTGGATTTACCAAACGTTTCACGTTTTGCAAAAATAACTGTAACCCAAATGCATGGACAGTAACAAATAGTTCTTTCTCGGCTATTTCAGTAGTTCACTATTACACAAGAGAATGGGACTGCAGAGAGTATTCGGGACTTAATTTTACTGTGAAAAGTTCAGAATATATTTTCCTTGTAGCATGTTTGAAACTGTGCAAGTCATTTCAGGACATTATTAAAAGTTTCCTTCTCGCTTTTGCCATGAACCTCATCGTATTTTTACTGAAGTGAAACGTTGGGCATTTTTTGAGATGGGAAAAAACCATTGAACTCGCGACACTGTTACCGTAACCGACACCGCGCTACATTCGAATGTGTTCGGCTGTCCTCGGGATGTTGTATTCCGATATGTCAGTGAGTGATGGCAAAATATTCTGTTTGTGTTTTGTTTATAAGACGATTCAAAAAATACACACGTACCTAATTGTTCAAGTTTTCACTTCTGTCGGCACTCCCGGAGTGCCACTGTTTTTTTTTCATTCGGTACCTAAATTAGGTACCTACGCTTTTTTTGAAGTACCTACCTATCAATAAGTTTATAGAATTAGTTTGATGTTTACACAATAACCTGTTAACAGTGTTAACCCGTTGATGATAAATAGCCTATAGCCTACCTCAATAATTGGGCTACCAAAAGTAAAAAAAAAAAAACAAGTCCGACTGGTAGTTCCAGAGATTAGCGCGTTCAAACAAACTAACTCTACACCTTTATTATTAGTAGATACAAGCAAACTTAACATTCAATAGATACCAACGAACCCGCCAAAACCTCAATCAAAACAGAAACCGCTATATAGGCCCCTAACTCATCAACGAACCGTCTATACTCATCGATTGGCCGTAACGAAGCAATCGCAGAGAGCCATCCGTCAGTACCTCGGGCCTTAATCAAACATCTCCAAGGACTAACGTTTCCGTCAGTAACAATTACACTGAGTGAAACGTTCCCAGACGACTCTCAATGTTTTCAGCTATTATCGTCTATCATCTGTAGGTACGAAAAAACTAAATGTAGGGACGACATTCGTTATTCGTAAATGAAAGAATAATATTGACATAGGTACTACAAGCTAACAGACTTAAAATAATATTAATAATTAATGTACATGTATAAGTCGCAGATGGATTGTAGAATCCGCTGTTTTACAAAAGCAACTAGTGGTTTTTCAAAACAGCTCAGTTTTATAACACACAACTGAACGACGTTTAGTAGCTTTACATAATTAATGAACGTTAACACGCAGGATTGCCGAAATGTTTTGCATTTATCAATACAGCGGGTCAACGATCAGAAGTTTTGTAAAACAGCGTGAAATGATACGCCAGATCCAGATTGAAGATTTTAGTTCTAAATTTTGTCGCTCGTAGCTCTGTGTGTCATAATAATAATAATGGCGTCCGAAACAGAAAGTCGATCGTCAAAATTAATGAATAAAACGCAATACATATGAGTGAAAATGACCCTAACTCAAGTGAACAGTGATTTTAAGGACAATTTTAATAGAAAGTTAACAGAGTTTCATGAAAGTCAGTGCTAATATTTCTCATTTACTCATTTTCATTGTAAAATGATTTACACAGGTTGTAACAGTAATCATTTACTATTTTTTTTATTTCATCATGATGAAACGCTTTTTGTGACTATAAACCATTCTGCAATGCGTCTAAACGTGGGTAGCTTGGGTGGGTAGTTTTGTAAAACGTAGCGCAATGACAATCCAGCTGAACGTTGTTCAGTTGTTTTTTAGAGTGGAGCTGTTTTGTAAAACAACTAGCGGTTTTGTAAAACAGCGGATTCTACAATCCATCTGCGACCTAAATAAAAAAGAAGAAAGAGTATAAAAAATTTCGTCTGCATCGCTGTCTACAGGAAAAGTGTCCAAAAGGCTGGCAGTATTGCCACATTGTATGGCGATGCTGATCCTTGGGCCAAAAAATAGGTCAGCCCTCTAATTACGCTAAGTCAACCAATCGCTTGGCGATATCTCGAAAAACCAAGTGGGCACTCGAACCCCATAGGCCTTCCCAAACATAACTTACTAAAATGTATCTACACTGGCCTGCAAAACTAAGTATTCCACTTTTAACCTACTAGATTTAGTGCCGCTATTTTATAAACCCGTAGAGATAGTCAATGAAGATATAATATGCGAGAAGGGTAGTTAAATCGTTTGATAGTGTAAGAACATAATATATACATGTGTCCATAGTCGTCAGGACCAAAGTAAGCACGACCACTGAATATCACCAGCTCAATTAGCACCAGCTCAATTAGCACTTTCTGCCTTTTGTCTATTTTTATTTTGTCTCTTGGTCGCAAGCGCTTCTCCTAAGCATGAGGTCCGGGGCTCGAATGTGCCTAGGTCGGGCATAGTTTTAATGGGTTTTACTATCTGGAGTCTGGATTTTTGCCCGGTTGATGGCAATAGGCAATAACTCTTATTACATGGGACTTAATCATAACTGGCGAAATGTAGGTGTATTATAGGTACACCAGCTCTGTCTAATCCTTTGGGGGTTACAGTCGTGATGTTATGTTACAACCATTTTCATGGATATAAAAAGATTGAATATTTTATATATATATTTTAATTGAGGCAAAAGCGCCAGGGTAGCCCTTGAAATTCAATATTTTTTACGTTTTTTGGTTGATTAAAATATGATTCGCGACCGTAACTAATAATATGTATTTACAGAATTATAATCATTAAAGCCATCAACACAACTCTCTAAGACCAAGTAATCCTACTGAATTACTATTTCATGAAATCTTGACATTTTAGGATTATACTAACTTAAAAGTAGTTGTATTAGGTACTGTTGAGCTATTCTGTAAATACCTCACCGGGAAAACTTAGGTGATGTCAGCGTCAAGGACGGAGCCCCTTAGGGCCGAAGCCTGCCGGTTCAGCGGGATTATCCGAAAGGGTTACCGCTGGCCCGGAACATAAAGGGCTAAGGACACGGGTGGGTTTTAGTCAGTAAGAGCAAAGTCTATATATGGTTTTTATACTGTGGTAAGAGTCTGACACGACACTCCCTTCCGCTCCGCCCAGAGCGGAAGAGGTCATTTGATGACTGGGAACCCAAAAAAAAAGAAGGATGTTTGAGATGAGCTGTCAATCCCTAGATTCCTTAGCGTTAGGTAGGATGACAGCTCACTTTAAGCTCACTTCACGGATTTTTTCACGGTGAGATTGTTACAGAATAGGTCGGCTGATTCTAATGATTATAATTCTGTAAATACATATTTGTTACGGTTACGAATCATATTTTAATCAACGTACAACTTAATACTGACCAGCAAATTGCAGAAAACGTAAGAAAATTTGAATTTCGCGGGCTACCTTAGCGCTTATTCCCCCTTAAACTCCTTTGCACCGCTTAGCGCATCGTTCATGAGTCTCGAACCTGTTCTGATTGCCGCCACAGCCTCCGTATACGAAAGTCTTGCAGTCATCTTCTTTCACATCGTAATAATACCTTGGAAGATAAAAAAAATTGGATCAACCATCTCATGATTATCATAAGCATAATCAACCTATAATGTTCGCACTGCTGGGACACAGGCCTCCTTTCTGTCAGAGGGAGGGGGCCATAATCCACCACGCGGAACCAGTGCGGGTTGGTGGACCCAGTGCGGGTTGGTTACCAATATCATATGTAGTGTATAGACATATATAGTCTGTGGTATGTCTGTGGTGTATGTGTGGCTGTCGTCTCGAGCAGCGCGCGCGCGGGGTCGCGGGGTGGGGGCACTGGCTTAACAACCGCCGCGCCGTGGAGTGAAGACGCGGAACGCTTGCTGCGAGCCGATATCAGTGTGTGGTAGATTGTGTGTAATTGAGTTACTTGTTCTTTCCTAATCAACCTCAGAGTCCTGGTGGACATTACATCATACATGCAAGAATTTGTCTCAATGTTTTACAGTTCCCTCTGACAAAAGTCAGTGCTGGAGTAGATTGTCTCGCATCAGCCCATTGTGTTATTCATCCCTAAAAACTAGATGTGAACGATGTTAGGCGTAGTTACTCTTCTTTGGATCGGCGGATTCTTAGTGTGTTATTTGTATCTCTTCGTATACTGCACCGGTTGACGTTATTACGTCAACGCCGGCTCTCGCTGAAAACCAGCGCTAGGGCTCTGTCTCGCGTAGAGTCGTAGCATTATGCTGAGTAATGGCCATTTTGCATGCATGTAGCGCATTATATCTCCTTCCAATTTGTTCTGTTTTTGTTTGTGTTCTTTCTTTGCATCATGTTTACCGCAAATTAACGTATATTCTTTCTTTTCTTGTCTCTATATGGGCAAAATAGCAGATTATGGGACGTCTAACACCCCTTGGGGTCATAAGCTGTTGTTGCAGATCACATGAAACGACTGCCACGCCTGCACATGCCAGACTCGAAACTCTCGATATGGCTATCAGGCTAAGCTAGATGCCAGTAAATGCTATACCTACATTGGATTTTCCATACCTTTGAATTAAAGCCATACATATTCCAGCATTCGGTTGTAAACCACAATATTTTTTTTTTGTAGTATCTTTTAAAGTCATGTAGATGGAGCCTGAAATAATAATTTTATGAAATAAAAGCTAGAACAGACTAAATACTCGGCTGTATAGCCGATGGCACATTCTGTGCCCGTCAAGTTGGAGAGACCAATTAGTCCTGTGATGCTTTTCTGTAAAAATCTCACCGTGAAAACTTAGGTGAAGTGAGCGTAGAGTGAGCTGTCAATAGTGTCAATTCCTAGCAAAAACCAAACTCACTTCACATAAGTTTTCACGGTGAGATTTTTACAGAATCGACCGGCTGGATTTCAAACCAGCCTAAATATAAGTTTTAATACTGTAAATCTACTATTTGTTACCTATGCAATAATTATAGGTTCTACTTACCTCAATGTATACGTAGTATTTAACAAAATCGACGTCAAAATGTTGGTCCCTCCATAATGATGATTCAACAATTTGGTCAGACATGCTTACCTAGTTTTTTTTTGTTTTTCGAACTATTCATATTTAGTAGGTAGGTAGATACCTACTTATTTCTCTCTGTGTAATGAGGGTCCATTAAGACTTAAGAGATGGTCCAGCGCTTTAGCAGCATGTATTGTATAAATAGGTAAAGTGATCAATACATATAGGTACCGGTCGGTTATTCATATGGCTATTTTCCCTCACAGCAGTGGGTAGATAAGGTACCTTCAGAAGATGCCATGCATCTGATCAGGTGCAGATTCTTCTGGTGTGGTTGGTCTCTTCCGT
Source organism: Oligia fasciuncula (assembly GCA_963082905.1). NCBI lineage: Eukaryota > Metazoa > Arthropoda > Insecta > Lepidoptera > Noctuidae > Oligia > Oligia fasciuncula. The sequence continues at coordinate 14,628,388 of OY720390.1, read as the reverse complement.
ATGACATTTAAATTCTTTTCAAATGAAGGTACTCTAGCCTTTTCTTTTATTTAAATGTCTAACTAAAAAAAGTAACATACCCTTACAATGGCGTTCACATTCAACTAACGTTTGGAAATTGTTCTTATTTCCGTCGCACCCGGAGAATATGAACATCTTACAGGCGTCCAGCTGCGCGTCGTAATAGTAGCTGAAAGCGGTTTACATCACATCAGACCTAATCATATGGGCTAAGATAGATATATCTCCTTCCTTCTTCCTTCCTTCTTCTTCTTACTGTTAGCGTATCGGTGGCAAGTAAGGTTGGGAAAATAATATATTATGTTTAGTCCAAAATTCTGCCACGCGAACTCCTTGTATCAATACTTATTCTAAACTTATACAATAACTTACTTTTGTATCATCGGGCCTTGTCTCCTGCAAAACAGTATTAAATTATAAAATAATCAAAATTGGTTTAGCCGTTTGGGAGCTACGATGACGCAGACAGACACACGTTAAACTTATAACACCCGTCTGTTTCCATCGGGGTTTAATGATTATTTGCATGCATAAATATTCAGAATTCTGATTATGCCTAAGTACTATAATGTACAATAATAATGTACTATAATGTACTTAGGCTTCATAATTTTGATTATCTATATCATCATCATCATCTCCCTAGCCTTTTTCCAAAGTACTACGTAATCATGTTGGGTTGGCTCCCAGTCTAACCGGAGGCAGCAATACAATCTTCACGCCTACATAAATTCACATTCTGTATGTAGCTTCTTATGGTTATACTTATGACTTCATACCTACTACGTTATTACTGTAATCTTGACTTCAATCAAGAACAGCTGACATTGCATTTACCTAGGTATACTATTGTATTGTATTGCATTTTAGTATTACTTGAATATTGAAAAACGAATAAAGGCGGTGGTGGAAGTTTGTGGTGCACATTATAGAGAGAATTCTTTGTAGGTACCCATATAGGAATTATTTCTGATGAAGTTATTGAACTTACCTTGCCGTTCCTGAACATTTACCGGTTTTAGGTTGTAACTGGCACGAGAAATCCCATTCCCATACAGTATCCACGTAATCCACGTTACCTAAAAATTAAACAAATAATATATCAAACGATAGGTAGTGGTTAAATTTGAAGACCTGCACCTACTTGCGTAACATACTTTCAATTACAATTCGAGGGTTTTGAAGGAAATGTCCAATGCATTGCTTCACAGGTTAAAAAAAAATGTCGGCTCAACAACGTAATTGCCGCAATGAACGTGGCTGAACTGTCAAAATGAAAGGGATTGCCATTTTACGTGTGTTAGGCAATTATTCCACTGGCTGCAATGCCTTCCAGTGCCTGACAACCAAGCTTGTCACCAAAGAATTAGATAGAGTGTTGTCTATTCTATAGAGCCAAAGAATGGTCCATAGAGTAAGTGCACATAATGAGGGTTGGGAGACCCCGGTAACCTGAAGATCCCTTTTTGAACTCCGTCTGCGATTTAGGATAGCGTTCACCAGCCGGTGGACGACTTTGCAAGGTACACACGATCTCATTCAATCGGACAACAGCACTAAGTGGTACTGCCCTAGTTTGAGATATGCATACCTCAGAAACGAAGGGAGGACACATTCGCCGACAATGCTAGGACGGCTAACAGTCTCATTGACGAGATATCAGAATGTTGTTCCACAATTTAAAAAGTGTCAAAGCGTCAGAATAACTTCATATAGTGATCCCTGGCAGCTGAATGCCGTTGTTAATTAGACCCATTTCCAAGAATCGAGAGCAAGCATATTATAACTAATAATAATAATGGTTATCATGATGATATAGCTAGAAAGGGGATGACTAGTGAGATGAAGAATAAAGATGTACCTAGGTATGGAAGAAGAAGCCATACTTCCCCAACTACAAATAAAATATATTTTATTGGGTGGACAGGAGAATGATGATGAATTGATGACATATGGTGCCGAAACGTGGACACTAACGGTTGGGCTGGTCCACAAATTCAAGGTCGCTCAGCGAGCTATGGAGCGAGCTATGCTCGGAGTCTCTTTGAAGGATACAATCAGGAATGAAATTGTCTGGCAAAAAACCGAAGTTACCGACATAGCTTGCAGATTAAGCAAACTGAAGTGGCAGTGGGCTGGCCATGTTTGTCGAAGGACCGATGGCTGGTGGAGCAGACGAGTCCCTGAGTGGAGACCGCGTATCAGCAAACGTATTGCGGGACGCCCCCCAGCTAGATGGACGGACGACCTAAAGAAAGTGGCTGGGACGGACTGGATGCGGAAGGCGGAGGACACGGTGTTGTGGCGCAGCCTGGGGAGGCCTATGTCCAATAATGGACTGCAATAGACTGATTTGATTGATTGAGGAAAATGAGGGTGGTTGTCATGATAATACTAACTTCTCCTCTGGGGACCTGTAGCGCGGAACAAGTCATACGGAGTGCTTGAGAACTCTTGGACGGGCTCAACGTTTATTCTTCGATTCAAACTGGTTGGTTTGGGTGACGCACTACCACGAACTTTAGCTGTGGTCAAAGTAGTTTTAGGAAGAGAACTTTCTTCTGACGATGAAAAACTCGCACAGAACAACACCACCCCGAATATTATGACGGCGTTATAAAGGCCTTCCATTTTTTTATATGAAAGTCGGTGTTTTATTAATTTTGTTACAAGTACTCCGGTGTGAAATAAATGGAATTTATATCGCTATAAACCATTTATCGCTCGTGCACAATGAAATCATACGTTTTGCACGTTTATTTATGTAGGTACAGTTTTACATACCTATATATACAGTTTTACATGTAGGTACAGTCACGAGCACCAATATGTCAACATTTGGCAACTTTAAATTGCGATTTTTTTCACGAATTATCTAATGCAACGTTGAAATACGACGTTCGAAAATACTATGTTCCTAATAATATAAAATATTATTCAAAAATAAAGGAGAAAATCGCCTTTGAATAAATCCAAGTGTATACATACTTTTGCTCGTGACTGTACAGTCAACAAAAGAGATAAGTATGCAGGATTGTCGGTTATAGTTGAAGTTTAGTAAGAAACCGATGGATGTTTTTAACTGAAATTTAATTTGATAAATGAGCTGTTTGTGTTTTATTAATAAAATGAAATTTTATTCGAGAACATCCACCGGTTTCTTACTAAACTTCAACTATATCCGACGATCCTGCATACTTATCTCTTTTGTTGACTGTACATTTCTAAAACGAGAGCGGAGCGGAAGGCAAAATAGGTAACCGATGGATTCTATAACATGCATTAATAAAGAGGAGCCGTAGTGGCCCGATGTTAATGTCCGCGACTTACGAGTTGTAGGTCGTAGGTTCGAACCCAGGCAAACGCTTTACTTTGTGTAAATTATTTCATCACCACTGCTCCCAAAACGGTGAAGGAAAACATTGTGAGGAAACCGACATGTCCTAGAACCAAAACTTCGAATACATGTGACATCTACAAACCCTCACTGGGCCCGCGTGATGGATTATGGCCCATTCCCTCTCACCGCGAGGAGGCCAGTGTCCCAGCAGTGGAAACATTATAGGCTGATTATACTATAATTCTATAGAATAGTAAGTTCCTTACGCAAGTAGGTATTAGGTACGTAATTGGTACGTAGGTAGTTATTGCCTACTCAATATCTGGATTACTAGCATGCCGTCAGAAACGCAAATGGTCAAATACGCATTTCGTCATCTCTCAATGAAATTACAGTGCACTATATTCGATCACCATCAGAAACTCCCACAGATTTTCCAGACGATCCACTACGCAATCGCGCGGCACATGGTTACGATAATTATTTCTCCGTTACCAGCACACAATGCAACGTTTGATCGGCAAGCTGAATGTTTGCAGATCTAATGGCATTTTCAATTTGCATTCAGATTCCTGAGCTCGCATTGCTGAGCTCCGCGGGAGGGCGGCGGGATGCCGACAACAACGTTGGATACTCGAATGCTCCAATGCCCGAATCGGATTAACGTTAACGACGCACCATTCTGTATGACCGCCGCACTCGACCGCATTCCCGCCGTGTCCTGTGCGACACTGATAAACTGTTGCAGTGGGATCCCTAGCATCCACACATTAAATTCCCGTGCATGCCTGACCGATTTATCACCTTTAATAAAAATCAGGACACATACGAGTATGACACGCATGAGAAATGGCCGCAATAAGGTGTGGCGCACGTTGCCATGTGCTTGCAGACATCTGACGTTTTGCAACTAAAAACTCCCTCACTAACGAATAACGGCTTTTCCTTACAATACAATACCATACAATTATATTATTTTATATATTATACAATTTCAAGTGTTAAAAATAAGGCGAAATGTGTAGGTAGCTACTAAGTTATGATCTTCATAAAGTACCTAAGAATTTCTTCAAACCATAACATCTGCATTTGCAACAATGGGTCCTCATCACAAGTTCTATCGATGTTGCAAATTAGCATTCCCCGAGGAGAATCCTAATGAGAAATGTAATTTCGAGAAAGCAGATAGCTCTTCACAAAGCTTTTTAAATGTACAATTCCGAGCTGTAGGATTAATTACTATAGTTTTTCATCCCGTCTAGTCCGTCGTCGGTCGACGGAAGGTAGGATTACGAGTGGATTCAGCCGACGACGATTAATTATTAATTGTCATTACGGTTATGGCTGCAAAGCCAATTGCCTCTCGGCTTAGCAGGATTATTTAATCCTGGGCCTGATGAAGAGCAGTCGTAGCAGACATATATTTTCAGACACAGTTAGTTACCTATTTTTGTTAGAGATAGGTAGGTAGGTACCTACACTACCTACTATCACAAGTTCGTGAGTTTGAATGATTGATGAATTTCATAAGTTTCAGCTAACATCCCATGGCTATGTTTGTTAGGTACCTAGTACCTAACTATAGTTTACCCACAGACATATAGTTTAGGTACCTACCTAATCTGCATGTCTGTGGGTAAACTATAGAAGTTTTTCGGAAGTCGGTTGCAAAAAACTAAAATACAGATCCAAAGACACCGACTTCCGAAATTAAAGTTATTTTTCACTTTGTAGTGTTTTTTGGAAGTCGGTGGTTTTTTTTTTTTTGAAAAAAGTTTTTATTTTTTCCTTACAGATACCTACGTACCTACCTACCTACCCACCTACTGTAAACTGTCACACACACCCTCTTGTTTGTAAATTTGTAATCTTAGATCTAGGTACCTACATTTTTAGACCTACAATGTTGTCTTTTTTGGCTGAATTCAGCTGCTTCTCTGATTCAATTCTTTAGAATTTTAGATTATACCAATGTCAGTCTCAGTCAGTCAGGCCTACCTTAAAAGCAACAAAAATCAGTTTAATGAAAGAGCACCCACCCTTATTCCCAGCATAATATAATGTAAAAACAGCGACGGAAGCAAAATAAAAACAGACAGGGGGCCGCATAAAAATTCAATCATTTCGAAAGCTTCGCCAAGATTTGTAGGCCGCAGCCAAAGAGGATTTAAATGAAATTACGACATTGTTCCGACGAGCGTCGATGGACGCCCTGACGCTTGTAAATTATAAATTAAAAATATATAAATCGCTCAGATTTATGTGTTTTGTTTTACGTGCTGTAATTAATGCTATTTGTTACGCGTAAAATTCATTTAATCCCGGGAAATCCTACACAGATATATGTAGTCGTACCTACATTTGTTTTGAAATGAGTTATTGTCTGCAGGCAGCTGGTTTAACGGAATATTGAAAAAATATTATCTATGATAAGGTATGGTAGGAACTTTTATCTGTTGTTTGGTATGCTCTTAGCTTAGATTGCTTATTTTATGAATGCTTGCTTAGTTCCTACCTACCTACCTAATGATGGTGAAACTATCACCATTACTTATAAGTATCTAACTATTAAGTACATACCTACTTACCTAGATCATGTTACGAACAATGGGTAGTTTTAGGTTAGATAGAGTACCTAACATCGTATCCACAGCACCACTTTACGTCGTAGGTAGGTACCTATATGCTTCAGGTATTGTGGTTTTAACACTTTAGTCTTATCGTAAAGCTTTTACGGTAACGCCTCCCTATTACGTATTTTTGTAGGCAAGCCTAAAAGCCTTTTACCGTGAAATGATATACGACTTCCAATATCCTAAAATATCGGACGCATCTCGCGTTGATTGATCCCAATCGTCTATTTAATCGGGAGCGCGTGAAAGCGAGCTCGATGATAGGATATTATGTTGTATTTTTGTATAGATAGGTAGGTTATGAACATTCTACTTACAGTCAATGCTTACAGTAGACCTTAAGGACTGATGTCAAAACATCCATAAGGAGGTACCTACTTAGTTATTCCGTATTAGGTACCTACATATTCAGGTCGGTAAAATTATGTACCTACCTATTAGTTAGTAGGTAGGTAAAAAAGAGATAGGTAGGAGGTATAGCCACAACCTTTTTGATTTTATTTTGCGGATGGGAAATCATCAAACGGGGGTCGTTTGATGATTTCCCATCCGCAAAAAAAAATCCCGCTCTAGTTGGAGCGGAAGGGAGTGTCAGACTCTTACTGACTAAAACCCTCCCGTGTTCCTTCCCTAGCCCTTTATGTTCCGGGCCAGCGGTAACCCTTTCGGACTATCCCGCTGACCCGGCAGGATAGCCACACCCTGTCTTGCTGGAGAGGCGCGAGTAAGAAATTATGTCAAGAGTTCGGCGCGATAAACGAAACTTATTAGAAGTTTTATTGTTATGACTTTATGACGGCTATTATAGCCGCATAGTGTCCTTGAAAGTGCTAAGTTATAAGTGGTAGTATTACCTGACATATTATAGGTACCTAATATGCGTCATGTCGATGTGCACTGGGCTGAGCTACGCCAGGTCCTTCCTCATTTTGCTAGGAAGTGATAATCGCAAAAGAGCCATCGGAAGGGAGCTTCACCCTCTTTCCCTTTCGCAGCACCCTATCACTATCAATCTCAATCTGAACCATTTTGAAGGCTACCCATACCTATGCTAATCCATTGCTTCATATGTTCGAAAAATGTGTCTGCTCAACAACGTAAATAATGAATGTTGTTGAACTGTCAAAAAAAACCGACTTCCAAAAAAACACTACAAACTGAAAAATAACTTTAATTTCGGAAGTCGGGTGTCTTAGGGATCAGTATTTTAGTTTTTGCCACCGACTTCCGAAATTAAAGTTATTTTTCAGTTTGTAGTGTTTTTTTGGAAGTCGGTCTCGCTTTTTAGTGGGTCTATTTATAATTTATAATAATATCTAAGTTACAATAGCCTAATGTCAACTTGCCCATCGCCTTTTTATAAAATATTCCTTTTCTCGATGCAGGGACGTTAATTGTTGAGGAGTTCTCCTTTTATTAGTTTTTAGATTAGATGCTGATAATCCTGGCTGCAGCATCAGGCCAGACTTGTCAACATTGCATTGAACTTAAAATTAGTCCTGTTTAAAATGAGCCCAAACACGACTACGGTGCTGTAATTTCAAGGTTTGTACTTTTTCTGATGCTCCTGGCTTCAGCACCAGATCTTCGGTGTTCCTCAGTAACAGTACGTTTATCCACACATCGAGCCCTTTTCAATGAGCCTAAGCACGATATATCTGCTGTTAGTTGTCGAGGAGTTAGGTACTCTGCAGACTATCCTGACTGCAGCATCAGGTCATGACTTGATGATCATGAGACCAAATGTGGCAAATGCCCTATCAAACATCAAAACAATTTACTAAAACAGTCCTTGCCTGTTCGAGTAACTTCTTACTGTTAAGGAGTTGTACCTTCCATCATCAGCCCAGCTACCTGAGATGGTGACAACCATACACAAATACACAAGATACTTCATAAAATATGCGAAAAACAATAAGTGAGCCTATAAAATTTGAGGGTTGCCCTCGATTTCTCTAAGATCCCATCATCAGATCCTAACTTGGTGACAATGGGACCACCTCAGAACTATCTACTTTCAAACAAAAAAAGAATTTTGAAAATCCGTCGACCTTTGGCGGAGTATTCGATGAACAAACATACAAAAAAAAAAACATACAAACACCCGAACATAGTACCTCCTCCTTTTTGTGAAGTCGGTAAATGAAACCCATTGCTAGATACTGATAGTGTGTTACGCAATTATAACCCCGTAGGTCTACCCCCTAAGCACGAAGTCCATAGTTCCGGCCTGAAGTTACGGGCGCTTCCAACTCCTTATCACGGACATAAGATTAGTTCGGGGCTCGATTAGTTGTCGTCTCTACACCCGATTTGTATTTCCCGTTCGAAAAATTTAATTTTGCATATTCGTATCTTCGTTGACGGACTTATAGGGTAAACCCCAGGCGCTGAAGGCCCCTCAGCGATCTGTGGCTACCTATGTCTGCCATGTGTGGCTTGCAGGCAAACGACTTAGGGTCTGTCTACAAGCGTTGGCATGGCACTGGCGGCCTCACGGAGCGTACGTACGAACGTACTTGCGAACGTAGGTACTATGCGGTACGGAGTGGACCGTAAGGCTCAACACACACCAAAAGAGCGTCGAAGCGCGGCGAAGCGGAGCGCAGTTTCAGTGTCATGAATTTTAACTTTATTTTCATTACCTACTATAATACTTATTATCGCATGAGAAACTCGAACGATCCGAGTCGCGCGGATGCCCGCGGCGCCGCTGGAATTCCGGCGAATAGCCGTGCGACTGCGCGAGAAGTCGCGGGAAGTCCCGAGAATGCTCGAGCAGTCGCGAGCGGCCGCTGGGAATATCCCGACACTCGCGCCCGCTCCCCGCGCGCGAACATTCGCATTCATTCCTTGCAGTGCAACGAATACAGAAGTGATGGAAATGGATGAAGAAAAGCTTATTTATTTGGTGCAAATGTACGACTGCCAATACAATATCAAATCAAGGCATTACAGCGATAAACACATGAAGGAAGAAAAGGCGCGCGGAGTCCCGCGACTTCTCGGGCAGTCGCTGGAATCCGCGCGCCTTCTCTACCGAGCGGGTTGTGGCGCTTCGCTGCCCTTCGCCGCTCTTTTGGTGTGAGTTGAGCCAGTTAGAGAAGCTTGTCGCTTTTCTCAAACCTACATAAAAAATTTGTACCCTGCAAGATTAAATTAGTACCCAAAATTCAAAACTGGTACTCCAGTAGTTTACGAGATATACCATGCCATTGGTGGGGTGGCGGTAGTCACGGTGCCAAATTTTCATTTCAAGATTTCCATAGTATAAACTGTGATTTCTATCCAAATTTATACAAAAATTAGTACTCCTAAAGAAGTTATAGCGACCAAAATTTCAGATTCCTAATGTTGTATTTTAAGAGAAATTAGCTTTCATTACTTTTCCATACTAAATCTCCGCGTATTGTGAAAGGGAATCGGCGCCATTACCATTGACAACTGAAACGAAAATTTGGCACCGTGACTACCGCCACCCCAACAATGGCATGGTATATCTCATAAACGACTGGAGTACCAGTTTTGAATTTTGGGTACTAATTTAATCTTGCAGGGTACTAATTTTTATGTAGGTTTGCTTCGATCAATAATAGTACTATTGATCGAAGTAGGTTTGAGAAAAGCGACAAGCTTCTCTAACTTGGAATCAACATTCAAAATCGTGGTCCTGCTGAACAATTGCGAGAAAGTTATCATCGTTGATTTCTCGGTAAATACAAATGTTCGAGTTCTGTTTTTTTTTACGAAATAAATCATATTTTATGGGTACTAATTATTTGTATACTTAGAATATAGAATAGCTGTAGCGTGCCCCCTTTTTCGGCGCTCATGGTGGTCCTGCTGAAGGGAGCGTGACTACCGCCGGACCACCTTCAAAGTCGATTTTCTCGAAAACTACTAAGGTACCAATTTTGTGGTTCGAGTACTAATTAGTACCAATTGAGTACTAATTATTTACAAAATATGGAAGCGATTGGCGTCGGTGGTCACGGACATAATATTAGGTTGTATGTGAGCTCCCCTTCACGAACTGCTGAGACGAAAAGTCTCAGCAGTCCGGTGACCGGATTATATAAACTATAATTAATAACTAAATGAACTACTGAGAATAGCGGGTTTAGCTATCACGGTTCATGAGATACAGCCTGGCAACAGACAGACGGACAGTGGAGTCTTAGTAATAGGGTCCCGTTTTTACCCTTTGGGGACGGAACCCTAAAGACGCATCGATCGAAGCGGCGGCGGCGGCGGCGCGAGGCGCGCTTCACGGCGTGGTGCGCGGTGTTCCGACGTGCGCCCGCTTGTCACTTTGCATTGTGGTGCGAAACTTAAATGTACCTACCTAATCTAGCTTAAATTACCTTGCGAATTAGTAGATTCAATTATTTTTGTTTTCAAAAGTAACTAAATTGGAATGTAATAAGTAGGTGTAGGTACTTAATAAGTTTGTGTATGTCTTGGTGGTAGATTACTTATTTGATTGCTTTTGTGTGAAGTTACTCGTATATTATGTTAGTAGGTATCCAACTTAGAATCTTGATTAGGTCCACAAACATCCTGGGGTGGGCAAGGCCCAGTTGTTTAACCCCCGGTTTCTTATCCGGAGTTTATCTATCCGATAATACTACTTATTAAGTATATTGAGTACTTAATAACACAGGTATGAGTTATCTGGCAGAAAGATGCCATAATGCTTATCCAAACACGTTGAAGACTTTTCCGAAAACAAGGGAAGTTATTCGAAATAAATTTTGTGCTATAATTTGTAACTTATTGAAAGTTTATTGAGTACTTAATAACACAGGTATGAGTTACGTGGCAGAAAGATGCCATAGAATGCTGACCCAAACGAAGACTTTTCCGAAAACAGGGGAAGTCTGCAGCACAGCACAAAAGTACCAGATTTTTCAATTACTTAGGTGCGCGATTTCAATTACTTAGGTGCGCGATTTCAATTACTTAGGTGCGCGATTTCAATTACTTAGGTGCGCGATTTCAATTACTTAGGTGCGCGATTTCAATTACTTAGGTGCGCGATTTCAATTCCAATAGTCTATCCAGTACCCTAATTGCGTAACACACTACCAATCTCAATCGGAATCGTTTTCAAGTTTACGTTACGCCAGCAGGAAAGTAGCTCTAAGAGAGGAACATATAATTAGTGCGTAATCTGCTGTAAATGTGCGCCAAATAAAAAATTTGTGCGCTTTGTCGATATGAAAAAAACGATTCCTGCTAGGGTAACGTTTTTCCAGCAGGAATATTCTAAACGAATAATCGGAGAGAGAAATATTGGGCATGGGCAGAGCATATATTTGTGCAAAAAGGATATTACAAATTCATTGCTTCATAAATGTTCAAAACATTTCTCTGCTCGACAATGTAAATAACGCAATAAATGTTGTTGAACTGTCAAAATGAAAGCCTTTGCTACTGTTGCTGTGTTACGCAATTACCTACGCGGGACAGCTGTATTTTTAATATTTGCCCGGCCTACGTACTACTTCGACCAGTAATGAACCACAACGCAGTTATCTTTTTAGCAAATAATAATAACTACCTACTAGGACTTAGGGAGTCATGGTATTGATTTATTAATTTAGTGCCTGAATTTTAAATTATTTGTACCTAATCAGTGTTTTTGAATAGGGAATTTTATCCAACTTTTCAGATCTTTCTATACCTTTGTCCAGAATTGTAGAATGCAATTTGCAGAATTTAAAACTAATGGTTGTAACTATGATCTCAGTTGTGTAGAGCTATCTGATTGAATTGCTTTTAATTTCCTCTCGGTCTTTGTTGAAATGAACATTCAAACACAACGGATAAACATTCACGTACGAAGATAATTTCGTAACGTACGTCCCGTGGGAGCCTTTCTTCAAAACAAACCAAATAAAACAAATATAGGATTATATTCAGTGAAACATTTAAATCCAACACACCAAACATTGGAGTAATTTCAATGTTTGCACAAGCTGTATACAGACACGCCTACACAACGGGCTCGAACCTAGTTATATAGCTCAATGGATGAAACAACTAATAGTCTATAATCCCATTTGCCACATTTTATTATCGTCGGCACGTATCAGCTACTAAGCCACTATGTTTCTAAGTTCCTCTCAAAATACCTCAAACCATGTTAATGAAAATAGCGCAACCAACACACATTGTTAACATAAAATTAACGAGTTCAATAGTAACATTAGAAAGAAAAAATCTACACGCGGGGACATCGCTTCCACTCATTTAGACAATCTATATGATATATTAGTCTGCTGGAGGCGCGAAATTACCTTCTCCAGCCACGAAATAATAACTAAAAAGGGTATAAATTAAATTAAGCACTACCATTTCAAACCACTAAAAATGTCTTAAAACGTCTAAGGCATCTTTACGAAAACTTATTGTATTTTTTTTCTTAATTTATTACATCATATATATACATAATTTCGACATAATCATTTATTTAAAACGTAACATATCTCTGGCAGGTCAAGTAAAAAATTAAATAGTAAGTAACATTACATAAAGTTATACTTTGAGGAAAAAAGTTCACTTTCACTTGGTATACAACAAAGACAATAAATTATCAGCAGTTGGGTACAAGTGTTAATTAAGGACCTACGGACACACCTTTGTTGTTCCGTCGAAATTAATTCCAAGAAACGTTTAGGGAAGGTCCGTTTTCCCCAAAATACAATTTTACAATGGATTTTCTCAAAGGAAAGATTCTGATTCAACCAATTAGCAAATAGTAACATGTAGACCGCTTCGCTTTAGATCGCTCGGACGCTTTTAGCCAGAATTAACAATAAAGTGCTAACGTTAAATCTATTATGTGCAATTAAACCTAGTGTACACTTGAGGCCGCTAAACGCTACGCCATCTCGCTGTTCTATTTATTATACTAATTGATATCGTCGTCGCCTCAAACATACACCCGGGTGTTGGCAATTCGACAATCAATAAAACATTTTAGACTTTAGTATATAATATACTCCAATAATTTCTATAAAAAACAGATTACACATGAAAGTTTTAGCGAGTGTCTTTAACATTAATTTTATAGAAACGCACAAACCTACACATGATTGTCGTTTGTTAAGGTATGTGCAGTAGCTATGTACAGGCTTCACTAATATTTATTATCACAATACGGTCATTGTAGATACAAAAGAATTCTTTTCAATCTAGTAAAATATTCAAATTCATTTGCCAGTCATGGTCGTATAGTTTTTATTAATTCCCATGATGCAAAACAATGTGGACTTTGAGCAGTTTAAGTAGTTTTCAAACATGTCAAGCTAATTTACTCTTCATGTAAAATGCTACAAAATTAAGTAGTTACGGGTGGTTTATGTAAGCGTATAGAGTTTATCAGCAAATATATCTATTGTTGAAAATGTTAATAAGAATTATATTTATTGGCTGTATTTTATACCTTTGAATATTATACTATTTCTATCATGCATTTCATTCAACCTCGATTACTATGTTCAACATTTATAATAAAATAGTTTTTAACATTACAAGCTTCTGAAAACTTTTGCCATGAAAGATCAGCAAGCCGATTTTAATTTTACTGGTAAATACTTCTTTATATTAAACTAGTTTGTTAATATAGTTAATCAAACAAGCGTCAACACACAGAGGCACATTTTATTACTATTCAAATTCATGTCTAAATAATGTTGTCTTGTATACTCCGTGAAAATGCTTTACATTGCCGAATCACCCCAAACGACCGCGCTGCTCGACTGAGCGAGACTGGGACAGTTGGCACAGCCTTCGAGGCAACACTAACGAGAATGTCTCTGCCTCGTTCAGCCAACACCTATCAGTACATTTAATATTAAAAAAAAACCTGTGGACATTTATCAGTATTTTCGGGAGGCCACGTGGTTCACTCACTGGTTATGATGAAGGCGTGTTTGACACGGAGCCTTTGATTCGAATCACTGACGGAGCAATGCCCTTGCGACAATTCGTATACGTCGCCCGCGCAACCGAAATTAACGCAGGTTCCACGCTATCTACTACTCCGAGGCTAAACTACGTGACCACGCCCATGCATTTTGTTTCGACATCAATAACGTCTGGTTTAATTTAATTAATGTCGAGTTAGGTACATCTGAATATTTTCGAAATGAACGTGAGTTTAAACGTGTAAAACTTACTAATGCCACCGATTAAGAAAAAATATAACGCTATACATGAAAAAAATTGATGGATGATTTTAGTCACTTTACCGGCGAGACGCCTCCTAGTGACAACACTAATATATTATACGACGGCCATACAAAGCTACTGTTACAAATTATCATAAAAGCATTTTTCTAGCAGGACTACTCTGTGGCCTCGGTGTCTATTACACGTTTGTTTAGGGGCAGTATCCTACATAGAATAAATAGGGCGGTAAAGAAAGTCAAATATTGGTGTTAGCGATGCACATTATGTAGTTAAGGCTATTTGTTGCGTATCCGGGCGATAGTAACACGGCATAGCGGAGTGCACCGGTTTAATGTAATCTTTATTAGTAATCGAAGAGGTCGAATAAATTAGAGTGGTCCGGAGTACGAAATTATGAGCTATAAATATGTGTATAACTGGTATAGCAGCGTGAGTGTGTGGCGCGAATGTGCGCGTCCGCTGGTGCGGTGTTACTGTCGCTGGACGTGCGTGTCTAGGTAGGTCGCCCCGCAGCGCCAGAGGTGTGTCTCCGTCAAGCGAACCAGGGAGCGCACTTCACGGCTCAGTTGTATATCTTGATCGCCTTCTCTAGGTAGTTGACGCGGGACCGCTTGGGCGTCTTGTTGATGTGCTCGAGGCCGAGCCACGGCCGCGCCGTCGCGTCTGGAAGTGACAGATCTAGATTAAATTTTAGCACACATTCTTTTGAGGATTGGATCTATTGTAATCTATAATTTTGAATAACAAGAAAATACTGACTAATCCAAACAAGTATTGTTATAAGTCTGTGATGATACTCACTCGCGTTACTACTTGGCCTGAAGTCGTAAATGTTTATTGTCGCTCCTTCACTTATGTAGTTAGGTCTTCCATTTGTCACTATAGCGAAATTGTACTGAAACAAATATGAAAACAAAGTTATAAATTATGTTTATTGCTGTATTATGTATTTGTTGTTCTCTCAGGTTGGCCAGCTGAGAAAACAACAAATAATGACTTCCCAGGGGACTCTTCAGATCGAGATTTACGTCGAAAGCTTGCATAATTACTGTTGGCGATTCAAAAGTACCTAAGTGAAAAGTTAGTGGTTTATTTGAAAGAAATGTTTTAGTTTGACTGCTCACCTTTTCCCACTCCTTATCGGGTATGTCGAGTTTCTTCTGCAGCCGGTCCTTGACCGCCTGGAAGGGCTCGCTGTGTTTGACGCGCGCGTAGAACGGAATGCCGAACGTCGCGTACACCTGCTTGTGGAAGTGTGCGCACGGCACTATGATCTCGTCCTCCTAGAATAATAAATAAAACAACATTTTAAACAAGCTTCTATATCGGTGCTTTTCTCAACAGCAAGCATCACGTCAATCATTTAATTTATTTAAAGAAAGAATACCTTTACGACGTTTCGCTATACAGGGTGGCAGGGATACCGACGCGGACAAAATGTATGGAATGGCAGATTTTTATTTTAATAACCGACAGAAAATTTCTATGCTCAGGTCATGAATCTTGGGCTGAATTCATGGTAACAGTTTGCGCGGCGCTGTCCCTGCCACCGTGTATAATATTAGCTCATATACATTCTATAGGAGTTCATTCTTATGTGTGCAGATTTTGCAATAGATATCACAAACAAAAAGCGTCCAAAATTAAGAGATCGTAAATTTTGCTATATTACTATAATTGCTTTTACTATATTTTAAGTTCTAAAAAATAAGTGAAATCTTTGTAATTTCTTAGTGAGAAATATTTTTTTGACAAAGAAATTCTCTGAGCAAAGACGATGTTGTAAGCCATACCTGCAAGTTGAGCTCATCTCTAGGAATCTCCTCTATTCTGTACAGTCTGGGCGGCGATATGGTGACCTGGTCCAGCGTCAGCTCGGGGTCGGGGCCCGGTAATACTTTGTGACACGACACCTCCACGATCCTTAACCTGAGTAACGAAACTATTTTATGACGACATCGAATAGGTATCACCAAAATTTTATACATGAACTCGGCAAGGATACGCGATTGAATCCTAGCTCATCTTCAAACTTTAAAGTGTTTTTTCCTATTTCTTCCTTACTCTTATTTAACTACTTTTTATTTTCATACTATTGGATGGCAAACATGATGACGGCTTTCATTAGTGTAAATAGCGATCACTAGCTATCGCAACATCTGTAATACTTGATCCATCACAGGAGTATTGCTTTCGCAGAGACAAATCTGAAATGTGCACACGTGCTTACAAATCAGAACACAGCTACACTGCTTGAAAGCACAGATAGGTATGGTAGTAGTAATTCTCTAGACGAGCTTCTTCACAAACAGTCTACTACTACAAGTACCATTAAAGTAGCATATTTATGCATCAATAAAGACAACTTCGTCACTCACGTTCCAGAACCGTCGGGTGACATTTCAACGACTTTAGCTGCTTCTTGTAAGATGTCTGACACCTTACCGCCTTTGTTTGGATATAAAATTAATTCCTTATCTTCTTTATAATTTGGACCAACCTGAAAGAAGAACATTTTTGGTTTAAATAACACAAATAGTTATGAGGTAGACATCCTTCTTTATGGCACAAATTTTCCATGCACCAATTCGAAACTGGCATATGAAATGGCAGGTCTGGGAGTTATGGGCGTAACTTGATGTCTCAGCATTCAATTCTCAAATCGCGTATTACGAAACCCCCGAGGAGAGATAAAGCAGGCCATCCCCTAATTTATCTACCACCAAACATGAAACTAAAAAACTGAACTAAAATGATTTTGACATAAGTTTATACCAGTAAAGTTATCAAATGAAATGAATGAATGAATGAACTTATCAATCAATCTGCCTAGCCTGTTCCCAACTGTGTTGGTCGACTTCCAGTCTAACCGGATGCAGCTGAATACCAGTATTTTACAAGGAGCGACTGCCTATCTGACCTCCAAAACCCAGTTAATGGGTAAAACAATACCCCTTGGAAAGATTGGTTGATGGCAGTCTTTTGGGCTTCTGACTACCCGTAACAACTGTTTAAGATCTGACGAATGACAGCCAGGACCAACAACTTAACGTGCTTTCAGAGGCATTGAACAAACTAACTTAACATAATATTAAATTGTACCTATACAAAGTAATAAAATTAAAAGTTTCCCTTACCCATAAACATTTAAACTGTTTCTTGTTATCCAATTCATTAACTTTAATAGATAATATCTGGTAGAACAACTTCTTAGGGCACTTTGGTTTACAGTACACTAGCAAATCTTTAAGTATTCCGTCATAAGAGTATCTGAGTGGCAGGCCTGGGGTATCCTTGTAGCTGCAACAAATTTAACAATAGTTGATCACACAAAGTCGCTTTTGTAGTAATATTCATTTCTTATAAACCACACCTTATTTATTGTTTAGTACTTGCTAAACCGGTTACACATTTTCAGAGCTCATTGTTATAGTCTTTTATAAGAAAATCTGGGTTTTCAAAATACACCATTCATATTAAGTCAAAGTAGGCTTTACTTATTCATCATTAACAAAAAAAGATGTTGGCATCTCCTGGATGTTCCATCAAAAACATCATTGATCGCTTTCTATCGGGCGGGATTGGTTCACATAACTCTTTGGCAGGATATAAATATGCTAGTAATATCTCAAAACACTAACTTTTGACACTTGAAGAACTGTATTAAGTAGGGGTCCACGTTGAGCCTCTGTCCGACTGCGCGCGCCATCTGGTCGTAACGCATCTGCATCGAAAGCTCCATTGTGAACCTGTGCAAACATAGGAAATAATGTTAGTATTGTACAACTATGAACGGTCATCCTGAAAGTTATGGTGCTTCTACTCGACGCCGGTAACACGCACATATTGAGGCACTTACAGAGGTTACCTGCATTGTGGTCGATGGCGTCAAATGTGTGCAGGTCCAGTGATTTACGCACCTTGTATGTAACACGCGTGTGTAGCTTGTGAATGTAACGCACGCAAGCGACATGATTAGAGTTACATGCACCGTGTAGAAGCACCACTTATGGAAACAACGCCTTTATCATAACA
Organism: Oligia fasciuncula; assembly: GCA_963082905.1. NCBI lineage: Eukaryota > Metazoa > Arthropoda > Insecta > Lepidoptera > Noctuidae > Oligia > Oligia fasciuncula. The sequence goes on along the minus strand of OY720390.1, from coordinate 14,610,160 downwards.
CCTTACGTACGCTAGCTAATCTATAGAATACTTCCATCATGGCCTAACTTGGTTAAACATGACGAATTCTTTCAAATAAATTTGATACACTAATTCTCATCATCTGCCTCGCCCTTTCCCAACCAGAGTACCAGTTTTTACATTAGAGCGACTGCCTATCAGACCTCCACAACCCAGTTACTCACTGGGTAACACTATACCCCTTGGTAAGACTGGTGGTCAGACTTAATACATACTAATACCTACTGTCTATACTACTGTAATTGTTACTAACAATAATTAATCTAACGCTGTCGCAACAAATAATACAAGCAAAATAAATAAGGCAAGCTACTTTTAAAGAACTAAAATAAATAGTTGATACACTGCCTTATTCCTTGCCACACAAAATTTCTATGGACCTGTAAGGCAAAATCGCGAATCCCTGCGCTACATAACTACACAATGATACCCGTTTACGGTATCTAGTCGAATCGTGGTTCTCATTGACACCATTACCATACTGACGATCAAGACAAACTTGGAATTTATGGATTTTGCAGCTTTAATTAAGTACAAATGACATCTATGCAAAATATAACCTCGTAATATAGCCTGTTTGATAAATATTACTTAAATCAAAATCATTTATTCAAATTTGGCTGAGAATAAGCACTTTGCAACGTCAAAGAAAGTAGTTTTTGTTGTGCGACAGTGACAGGAATAGCTGAATTTATATTACGAAACTAGTAGCACAAACTTAGTTATTCAGTGATAGTTTCGCGTGTAAATAGATATTTAATAACACGTGAAACCATCAATTAACAACGAAGTTTGCGCAGCTAGTTTCCTAATGTAAATGCGGCTTAATGCTTAGGCAAAATTTGGGCTTAGTAACATTTGTCAATATCGGTCTGAAAGCCTAATTAGGTCTTTAACCACAAAACTTTCAAATCTCAAGAAAAGGCTTTCCTTGCCTCATTTCCACAAACAGTAACATATGTAGAACTTTCAAATCTCAAGAAAAGGCTTTCCTTGCCTCATTTCCACAAACAGTAACATATATTATGTAGGTATACAAAAATCTCACCCAGGATCGTTAGGCACGGTCTTATCCACAAACTGCACTTCGACCTTGTAGAATATGTACTTGAAGTAGTCCTGGCAGGTTGGCAGCTCCAGGTCCTCGTGTCGATGGTCAGCGCGCTCGAACACGATGATATCGCCGTCCATCAGCTCGTCCAATACCTGGCCGCGTGCACACGACTCAACCCGAGGGTAGCCCGCCTTATGCCCTCCCTCCATAGTTTGTGGCGTATACCAAAATGCGTGTATATGTGATCGTGTCATGGTGACGGTTTAGTGTTTTGTTTCGTTCATGACGCGGTAGTATGTTCTTAATTTAAAATGTACTAATGGAATAAATTGAAATCGTGTATTGAGTTTTGAATCGTGATATTGCAATTTCTATTGAGCTTTTTAATTGATACAAATACAATAGCAATATTTTCCCACGCTTTTTTAAACTTTCGCGTGATGACTCGTTTTATTAATTGTGTAAAATTACATTGTAAACTTATAATATGCAAAATCTCTAACAATGGATATTCAAAGTGAATTGTTAAACCGTGCAAGCTTGAAATGGGTATTGTAAATCTCAATCTGGGCTCAGACCAATAAAATTACGATACAATCTACGGATCTAGATAAATGTATCTTTTTTTTGTTGTTTTGGGCTCAGTAATAGATTAGTGTAATTTCCATTTTCAGGCTTCCTTAGGTTCGATACACACTGATTGATTCGTGATATATGTACGCATGTTCGTATACGAAACAATCCTATGGAGAGGTGACGTAAGAGGTGATACAAGTAACTCAGCATAATAAAGCGGCGTGTAGTTTGTGATCATAATCGATGAGTCACTCAAGTGGCCTAAGGCCTAATTCCCAAGACAAAAAATCTGACGGGCTACACATTTCAACTGAAGTAACACTGTCTAGTTTTCACAGCGTGCGTTAGTGTTCGTGTGAACGGTTATATGGCTCTTAAAGAATCTCTAGACCCCAAAATATAAAAAAGGTCAGTTCAATACAACAAGCGAACAATGGCGCAAGCGCACACTTAAGAGACGTACGTACAGTGGTCTCTGTCAATCTCAACCGGATGCAAGTCACGAGTGCGGTTGTTGCACTCGCTGTACGTGAAACGTGTCTATGCGTCCGTGCGTTTTCGCTCATTGTATAGAGCAGACATTTCGTACTATTCTGTGTCTAGACGGAAGCGCGCGCCAGCTTGCGTTGTCATGGGAACTACGCCTAAAAGTAATTCAGAAAGCTTTGTGTGTTAGAATGAAATAAAATAATATAACGATGAGGAGAAGCTGATAAATATATAATAAATAACATAGCACTGTTCAGAAAGTGAACATTATACGAAAAATATTCATGATAACAACACGAAAAAGTGTCCACTGTAGGTCTTTTTGGTTAGAAAAAGTTAGCCAGGTGTTTACGGGAATCCCGCAAATGGAACGAATAAGTCGTGACCTTCAAGCAAACGTTACGACATCGTGTTTTGAATAATATTTATACAAAACACCATTTTATAAGATAGTTTGCCTGTTTCGCTACTACGTTGACGGGATTTAAATACAATACGTCTCAAGGGATGAATTATTATCAGAAGAGGAAATAATTAAAAGGAAAGTTATTGTTTGAACAAAACAATAACATTGTGCTTGAAATTAAGTCTGCTTTGAACTTTACACGATAATTTACGATGCTAAGCGTATTTTGTGACGGAAAATAAATGTAAAATGCTATATTACAGTCTGAACAGTGCTAATCAAAGATTATAAATAATTACTAGTAAATACTATACCTGAGCCAGCAATACCTGAATGTGGGATCAAACTAGAACTAAAATCGATCATAACATTACACTATTCCTAACCAAGTTTCAAAGATATATAAAAAGTATAATTTTATATAGAATTACAAACTTTCGGGGCATATATTGTGTTAATTAGTCACATACACATATACATACTTTGTAATATAGTTTATAAAGAAGAAAGAAGAGTCATCTAAATACATAGTTACTTGGGAAAATATTTGTGTAGTAGAAGCTTATGTCTAGTGAATAGTTTGATGGGATAAAACTGATAAATAATACCTTTTCGAGAGGCTCGCTGTAGTTGTTGATCTTCTCAACAAAGTCAGGTTTGATCTCTTCGTATAAGACGAGCGGAGTGTCTGGTAGGAAACCTAGGAAAACACATTAATAGGTATAATAAAATTAGAAATAAGTTACCAAGTTGTAAAATTATTAGCACGGCAAGCACTTTAAATGGTTAAGGAGAGAGGGGCAGAGAATATAGGTCAGGAACTATATTTAAAGATGTGAGTGAGGGATAGAGTAGAGTAATGGGTGGCTTGCAGTCTGCTATCGCAGCATGCAAGATGCCCGGGTGCGTATCAAAATTCCGAAGATTCATAATACCGATGATTGAAATACCGACGTCCAAAACAACGAAAGTTTTAAATGCCGACAGTTGTTATATCGAAACACAAAATACCGATGTTCAAATGCCCGAAAGGACGAAATCCCGAATGGACGAAATACCGATGGATGAAATCCCAAACACAATAGGCGACGTAGGATGCAAGAGCGAGCGAAGGGCATCCCGAGGTTAGGTTTGGTTAGGTTACTTTCCCCCCCGGTGGGTTCCCGCATTGTCGAGGCGGGGGGGCTCAGTAGCCGTGGCTTGGACACCCACGGTGAAGCGAAGAGGAACCCGAGGAGGGGCCGCTCGTCAGGGCTTTTGCCGACAAGCCGACGACGTAGCGGCCAACATGTAGGTTGCCGTGCCGCTTGGGCGACATCGCAACTGAGGCGGGCCGCGATGTCGAACCGGAGGCATCGCGGCTGAGGGTTGGAGGCCGCGGCGGGAGAGGAGTGCCGGTATTACGGTGCGCCGCTCTCCCTACCTTCCGCGGCCTTGACGGGGTCGCCACCGTTCGATGGCGGACGCGGTGGGGCCGCAGGGGAAGAGGAGTGTTGGTATGACGTTGGCCACTCTCCCTATCCTCTGCGGCCGAAAATTGGCAGGCGGCGGGGCCAATGACCTGACCCGTCGCAGGGGGACCAAGGGTGGCAGACACGCTCGCTCTTTCTTGAGAAAGTTGATCCCTATGATGAACCTAACCTCCAACTACGCTTTTTAAGTGTTTTGAGGTTAGGTTTACAAAAAATCGTTTTTCTTGGAAAAGGTGGCAATTTCGGGATTTTGAACTTCGGGATTTTAAACATCGGGTTTTTAAACTTTCGGGCATATGAACTTTCGGGATATTAAACTTTCGACCAAACAACCATTCGGCGTTTTAATTTTCGGGATTTCGTCCATCGGTATTGTAATATTCGGTCTTTTAAAATTCGGGATTTTGATACGTACCCAGAAGCCGATTATGCTACTATAGGAATGATCCCATGTTTTATTTATAGGCATAATGGATGGAAATATATTAATAACATTCAGTTCCATTACAAAATTGAATAAAAATGAATAATTCACGACCTTAGGTCACCGAACTAACAGACCGGTATGGTATTGGTTGTATGTTGTATCGGTAGGATCAGATTTCAGTGAGGAAGACAATATTATAGCCGGAACTTGTAACATCATAGCGGCGATGTCCCCGCTGTCCCCAGCGGTGCATGTCGCGCACGGAATCTTGCATTCGATCGGAAACGCGTCCCCGCGCCCCATACATTCTTCAAATGACACCGTATTAAGGCGGAAACACATTATTAAAACGCGACGCCATCCCACGCTTACTTATTGGCCAAATGACGAAAATAGCTCAACGAGATGAAAATGTGGCCAATGAGCAAGTGTGGGATGGCGCCGGTGTTACAAGTGTGTTTCTGCCTTTATCGTTTTTCGCCCATGTTGCCGGCCGCTGTACTTTGCTTTATTTGTATCATGAAGGTACAACCATGAGGTGTGTCAGTTCAGAATCTAGACTACATGCATAAAACGTTATGTAACGTTTATGTATTAAAACAACAACGCCATTTTCATATCCAATCACAATCTAGCCATAGTGATAACCAGAATACTCTCTCACGCCGATCGATCATCACAAGCTCCTACATTAGATGTCATTTACTGGGAGATGTTAATACCGCAGAATGAAGCTTGCAATGTGTGAAAAAAGCTGTGGATAACAACAGTACCTGATGAAGATCATAAGTAATTAACTAATTACCTGCACGCTTGTTCAGTATCGGAATAAGATCAGCGGGCTTGCTGGCAATCGGCAAGTAATGGTGTCCACAATAATGAATCCGCTTCTGTTTGGGGTCGTAGAACTTGAAGAAGAGCACTACGTCATTCTCCTTGTCGAAGTTCGGGAGCGCACTGAAGCCCGAGTCTGGGGGTAACATCTCCAGGAATATGTTCCAAGGGTTCATGTTCTCGGAAACGTCGGCCACGGTCTTGTGCTGGTCGTTGAGTATGTCTAGGCAAGTCGGTCTGCACGTCTGTTGGGAGATACTGTGGTTATATAGAGTGTAAATACATAAATTCTTATTATTTGCCTGTCAGTAACTGCGATAGGCATGATAGCCCGTATCAGGCTTCATAGCTTACTAGCTTATTCCCGCGGTTTCGCCCGCGTTGTTGGAAAATATCCCACGGGAACTTACTACCAGTATTAAAAGTACCTTATGTGTTTGTTAATCCAGTTTACAAAACCTATGTTTTCATAAAAAAATATCCAAATCCGTTCAGCCGTTTTTTTCGCCAATCCGGAACATACATCCAGACAAAAATAATATCACTTAGAAACCTTACAATGTGACGAACAGTCTGCAATTGATCGTCATACTAAGTATCGAGTTTGCCCTGTAACTGTGTTGTCAGGGTCAGATAGGCAGTCACTACATTTAAAGTACTGGAAGTCAGCTGCATGTGGTTCGACTGGAAGCCGACCTCAACATTGTTGGCAAAGACTAGGCATATGATGAAGTACGTCGTCTTACCTGATTAGAACGCGCACTAAAAGGCCACGGCCTCAGCTGTTTGAGAGGGTACTTGAAGTTCTCGGCCAGCATCTCCATGAGCTCAGCAACAGTGGCCTGCTTCCGAACACGGAACACGCGGTAGTGCGCGCGCTCCGGGTCGTAGAGGTCGTTGCCCTGGTGACCGTCGAAGGCCTCTTCTAGTACCACGTTAACGTTCATGTAGAGGTGGGCTTCGTTGCGTTCCTTGCGACGGATCTGTTGAAGATTTGAAATATAACGGGTGTAAAAATACGCTAAACGAAACCGAGACACAACAATCATCCCCGTCATTTTGTTTTTTTTTTTGTACCGGACCATACCTTTGAACCTTCTGATTACGGAGTACAATTGCATTATGCATTATTTTGCGTGCGTTGCATTACACGCTGCCGTAAAAAGCGATTTTTCACACCAAAAATAAGTCTTTTCCCAGCAATGCTTCTTCAATGTTTTTAGCTTGATGTACAGAACGCGTAGATAACGACTATGTGCTGGGTCTTTTTACACAATGTATAGCTTAAAAATATTAGGCATAGGCATATGAAAGACGAAACGAGACAATTTAGGTGATAACTCTTAAGTAAGACTGGTGTCTCCCTTTAAATGCTCAGTCAGCGTGTAGAGTTCACACAAATAGGTGTTTATGCTGTATTTAACGGTAAAAAAAGCATCTGTAAATTCCTATAGCAAACATCTTGATGCGGCGACAAGACGCTGTATGCAGCCGATGACATATGCAACAGATTAGGCTAGGAATAAAACTCTTTTAGTCACTTACAGTTTCAATTCTCTTCTCTTCAGCGAGCCTCTCGCTCAGTTCTGTAGGAATGTCCGCCTGAGTGACCTCTTGCAAGACAGTCTTCAACTGTGAATCCCTGGAAATCATAAATCATCATGAATACTTGACTTTACTTAATTGAACAGGCTTTCACACTTCATTCCTTATTTTCTAGTAAAATTTGTATACAACATCTATTATTTTCCGAACACATTCAGGCCTTACACTTGCACTAAGCTCATCATCATCATTATTTGAGCCGAAAGACGTCCACTGCTAGACATAGGCCCCCGAAGCATCGCCACTTCGACTGCTAAGTAATTATTGGATACGAAACCAATTCGTCGGGTTTTTTGGAAGTGGTATCTAAGGTGGTAGAATTAGACGTAAAAACGTATTTTAGTGCCACTTGCAGTTTTTCTCGGCCACATTTTTTATTTATTTAGGCAACCAGCAGCGAAACACGTAGTATGACAGACTATATTTATTACAGCATTGTATAGCTAAAAAAGGTTTCCCTGTATAACTAGGATAAGCATAAAACATGCAATTGAACTACTAAGTAATAATTAAATTCAAAAGGTGCAGTTTTAGTTGTTGGTTATAGATAAGTTTAAATTTTAGAGAACCCTCTTTTGTAACATCCTCTGAACCTGTGTGAAGCCGCAATTATATTTAGCCCGCGCCGCGTGTCGCCACGCGTGGGTAAGCTATCGGTTACATGCGACACGCGACACGACACGCGGCGCGGGCTAAATATAATTGCGGCTTAATGCAAATAAATGATTTAATTTGAACCCATAACTCACCTTATGTAGACCAACATGTAGGCGTTGGTGCAATGGCGCACGGTCAACGCCATGTCTTCGTCATGTCCACCGTAGTTGTACTCGATAGCCTCCTGCTTCGTGCAGCGGGAAACTACGTCATCGTCGAACTTGCACCACTAAACAACAAGAGTATTTATTAGAAACCAGCTGACCCGACAGACCTTGTCCTGTCAAAATTTCAATATAGTCAATATACTTATTTCAATATATTTTATAAAAAAATCCCATGGATAAAACTTCCAATTTTTCTTTACATTTTAAAACAAAAAACAGCCAAATCGATTTAGACATACTAAAGTTTTGGACTTACCAACGAACAGCATTCCATTTTATATAGACAGAATATTTATAGATATAACTACTACATACTTCCAGTTCCTTTTTGATTATGTCAATTAAACACGAAGGCAGGTGCCTTCAGCTCAGCTGGTCTCTCTTCTCTAGTACTTGTTCAGTGTACAGACTTTAAAACAGCAAATAGCTACTTACTGTTCCTGGTTTTAAAGCTGTCTGTAAAATGATTTTCTTACTGAGTTCAAACAGTCTCTCAACAAGTAAACTAATTGGCTACAACTCCTACAAAGTAGAACTAAGAGTAGGTGTTTGTCCTTGGAGGATTCAACATAAATAAAGGAAACTTTTCAAACATTATACTACAAAATATGCTGTAACATCAATATTTTTTAGAATGCTAACATACATGCAACTTCACACGGCTAAGAAACTAGGAATCACCAAAACAACATTTCAACAAAATCATCCTACTAAAGTCTACTGCTGGTTAGAGGCTACTCCAGTCGTCTTTTAGTTCTATTCACGACTACTCCTACCCAGCTGCTACCAGTCAGCCATCTAGCCAAGTTTTCCATAAAATATAGTCACAATAGCTTATAAAACCATAATGCCTCACCTTGCCATCGCCCTTGGGGTTGATGAAGACAACATAGTGTCCTCCGTGGTTATCTCCTGAGTGTACCAGCACCGCGTGTAGCGTGTAGTCGGCTGGCGTCTCCGGCTTCTCTTGAAGATACGCGTCCAAGTTGATGTGTTCGTAGAACTCGAATCTATGGGAGTGGGGAAGATTTTAACAACAGATTCATCCTATTATCTGAAGTCAATGTGAGGATAACTTTATCACTAAGAGCTCGAAACTAGTCGAGGGAAAGCCGTGATTTAAAACTGTAAAACATTATTAATAATCATGTCCGGATAAGGTTTCCTTGCGTATACGCACGTGTGGTGGACAAAACACGGCTTGTCGAGTATGGAGTCAGGACTCGCGCGCAGTTTTATAAGTAGACGCCAAAACATGTATTCTAAGTTAATACATAGCTACTCGCAAAACGCCAGGCTATAGGAAGGTGATTATTAGCGTCTACAAATACCTAATATACCTCAAAAACTTACCTATCATTAAACTTGACCGAGCTATCGGTGATGGGGTCATACTGGAACCTCATGAGGTGTAGATGCAGTACCGGCGGGAACGAAGCGAAGATAACTCCCTTCTCCGCCTCTTGAAGACCATGCTCCCCTGCGTCGTACTTGTTCTCACCATCAAGAGTCTCCGTACTGATGTAGTCTTTGAAGGATTCGTCGACTGAAATGAAAAGTGTTAATTTGGTTATCTTAGTCCAGTTGGTAGATAGATTCATTTATTTTACAGATTTTATTACACTTTCTTCATATTCCGCCTACTAAACTGGGCATGCAAATTTTGTGACAATAATAATAACTCTAAAAATCAATTTAAACAAAATTATTAAATTCCTATGTCAAAAAAAAGGCTATTATGTATGAATTTAACTATTATTTTTAAGATCCCTTTTTAAACATTGGAAGTTTTAATGATTAGTGTCATGCATGAGTTTATGCATCAGTCATACCAAATAGGGTTGATGTTCTTGATTAAACTAAAATACGAGGCGACAATCGGCGAGAGTTAAACTATAAAGCATTGAAGATGACATGACTTCCAAGAGATTGACCTTTTTATTCCTGTCAGTATTTGTTTCGAAATGAGCGTCCGACCTACGACACATTTCGCAACAGCTGTTGTTTTATGTACAAATACGCCTTAATGTGGAAAAGGTTTATGTAAACCATGTACTCACTGTTCTTCTTCCCTTTAATGTTAAGTTGTATGTCGTAGAAGGTTTCGACACGCGTACTGGACACGTTGACGTTCTTGCACTTAATGTACGACGTCATCTTGCCCTCAAACAGACGCGGCACTGTTCCTTCCACGCAAGTACCCTTCATTTTACTCTCCAATTTGTCTAGCAGTACCTGTAATAATAATAGCTTGTAATGTCAACCTCCGTATGTGCCGAGTTTATGCTCTATTCCTCTAATGCACATTTCATTGAGTAAAAACTAGAATGGGATATCATAAGGCGGAAGACATTCTTTTCGTTCGTATGTTCTATCTCAGAGGGTTTGGTTTTCGCACTTAGTTCTTCAGGTGGACCATTGTACGTGGACCGTGACACCCGTCGGTGGTTATTCCAACCAGCCTACCTCATTCATAACATCTGTGTAAGATCTAAACGCCCTGAAGGTTTCTGTCGTAATCTGGGTGACGCCTGTGCATTCAAAGAACACATGCGCAACTCTCGTTCGTATGAATGGACTAATCACCGCATACAGCGGGTGAAAAGACGTCTTTATTCATGTTAAGTTGTATGTCGTAAAAGGTTTCGACACGCGTACTGTACACGTTGACGTTCTTGCACTTAATCTGCCGTCTGCCTTCAAAGCAAGAGTGAACAGGCGCTCGTTCCATCATAGACCTCATCTATCGCTTTCCATCAGGCGTGTAATAAAAAAAAATAAAAAGAACGCAATAATACAAAGTAAACGATACGTTCTCCATCTATTAAGTAATACTGCGCTGATAGCCTTAGACACATACCCTAAGAAACTCCTGCACGTCATGTTGCATAAAGGAATCCAGGGTCTCCCATCCAAAACTCTTGGTAAGTTTCTTAGTGCCGACAGGTTTATCTGAGAATTGTAGCTCGTAGAAAACTCTTTGCAATGCCAGTGCTACGGACCTAAGGAAAAAAAAAAACAAAATATCAGGCAATCTGCATCGTCACGTTTTATATCGATGACACCAATCATCCGGTTTCCTGATTTATCACCTAGATACAACTCCGCCATTTGGCCGCATTCGAAATCGGTTTGGATTAACTTACGTTTCCAAACTAGGCAAAAATCAACAAACTAGTTTTACTAACAATTCAGAAAATGCGGATTTCCTGTTATCGGGATGACCTTCGAAAGACATTAGTCAGGATAATCTAAGTTTCACTGCAATAGGTAATATCTCCTAGATTACGAAAGCAACTGCTAATTTACCTGGTACTGTCGTCAGATTCTGTCGGCATTTTGTATACGGCCTTACGTAGTTGATTTGTAAAGTACAATGTTTGTAACAACGAGTTCATGTAACACGTCGCGCCTTGGTTCTTCAGACCTAGAATATACATGAATATTTTATAGAAACCTGGGTTAATCGGTTCATACACGAACTGGAATGGAGACTTCTGTAGAATTTACAAACACACATTCAGGTGACCCTCATAAGTTTGTTAAAAATATATGAAAATTCCAAGAAGTACCCCACTACCCACCCAACAAAAACGAACAAGTACTCCATCTGTTTTTAACACCTGAATATTTCACCCTTCACTTATTTTATTTTGAAGAGCACCCTTATCGCGAGCTCCCTCTGCGGCGAAGTCGCGATCCGAAGTAGGACTAAGCAGCTATTACGGGAGCAAGCACGTCCGTCAAGCCGTACAACATCTAAAAGTCCTGCGGGGTAATTGCGTAACACACTATCAGTAGCAATGACTTTGATTTTGACAGTTCAACAACATTCATTGCGTTATTTACGTTGTTGAGCAGACAATTTGTTCCAACATGTGAAGCAATGGATTAGCTATATCCTTCAAAATGATACAGATTGGGATTGATAGTGTTACACAGATGTTGAACATAATGAAATTATTGTGCTTTTTATTACACAAGACTTACCAACATAGCCTGTATGTTTCTTCGAATCCCAGGAGACACCGTGCGGCGCCTCGGCAGTCACGTGTACCTCCAACGTGATTGCGTCGTCCTTAATGTAACCCTTCTCGGGGTCCAAAACATCGTTCCATGCCATGAAGTGAGAGAAACCCCAGTCGTTCTCTTTACTGGAGATATTACAAGGAAATTTTATTTTAGACAGTTGAATAACAGATGTATTAAATAATAATTTACGAATGTTTCAATTATTATTATGTGTAAAGGAAGGTAGAATTAATAATAGAAGCTGCTAAATATATTCAAAAGTCGCTTAACAAACGAACTTAGGCTCGGCACAGACTTGGCGAAGCGAAGAGCATAGCTCTTTTCATTTCACTGCTTACAAACGTGCTCGAACCATAAGTGTTGCAATAAAATTGAAAATAAATAATCCTAACTGCGTGCCTTTTTAAGTCGATACTCACTTGGAAAATTATGGTTTTTTTTTGGACTTTATTTCACCAATAGTGGTACACCATAGAAAACCCCGCCGAGTTAAGGATTTCCTAATCTGAGCCGATCCTTACAAGATTATTATATTCCTGTAAAATATCCATAAACTAAACTGCTGACTTGCTGAGAGAAGCCCCTATCATTTTTTAATTTTCGGCACATCGACTTTTAGAAAAATTTCGGCCTTGTAAAGCGTCGTCTCAGTCACTACTAATACCTGCGTGACAGTCTCCCTCTGTCTGATGTGCCTTATTACGCCCGGGCGTAAATACCCGCATAAAATTTGTCTAAAAACAATAAACAAACCTATAAAACAAATGTTGGATCTTCCTGAAGAAAGGTTCGGTTTCCGGCTTGTGGGAGATCAGTCTTAGTTCTGCCATTGCATAGCATGACCAACTCGAAGACTCGCTCTCGCCATTGCACTGAAGGAAGAACCCTAAGGACTTCTGTTGTTGACGATCCGGGGACGGAGCTTGCCGTGGCATGACCATGATCTTCCATGGAAGGTTCCGGACGAAGCACGCCGGAGACAAGACAGAATCTTTCAAATTCCTGAAGTTCTGTACCGTAAAACGGAATGTCGTTTCTGACCGCGCCTCGTCATCCTCCATTTCGGTATCAAGACAAGCCAGCTGTGGAGGTAAACAGAATGCTAATAGTATTCTTAAATTGATGAATGCCTAATTTCGTGTTAACTTATGTTGATGAATATTTTTTAAAGTGCATTTAATAAATTAATTACTTTCTCTTTACTTTTATACATTCTGAATTTCAGCCACACAAGACAAAAAAAAAGCGGTCAAGTGTGAGTCGGACTCGCGCGCCGAGGGTTCCGTAGAAATTTGTAGGTATATTAATTGTGCTAAATAACATTGCTTCTTGCCAAATTTCATGATTCTAGGTCAACGGGACGTGTTCTAGGTTTCAATTCCCTTGCGGCATAAACGGAACATAAACGCCCGTATCTTTTAATTGCGTTGAATTGGAAGTTTGATCTTTTCACTGCTTCAAGGGGTTGCAGCCCTGTGTATTTGATATTACTTTCAACTTGATAACTCCACGCGTTTCTGAGAAAAAGGGTCTTGACAGACGGACAACGAAGTGATCGTATAAGGGTTCCGTTTTTCCTTTTGAGGTACGGAACTCCGTCAAATTTATGAGAGCTATCAAAAAAGATAGTTGAAAGTCATGAAGACAAAAATATATCAAGAAACGGCCTATTATGGCGCGAATGTGCGATATTATCTTTCAAATGGATCATCTGACCATCGTATACGATGACTATACGACGCAACGTAGGCGTTATTAACAGGATAACATGTTTCATACTAACTGTTAGCATTCAAATGGCCTTAAATATTGTATAACATCGTAAATATTCGCACATTACGTATACGCGAATTCGTGATACTAGTATTATCTGATAAATTAGAACTCAATCTCTGTTTATCAGACCCTGAAAATACTTTGAGATTCAAATGAGCCTCTGTCTCTTTCACTCCATAATTTGGTTTTTAATCTCTTGGGAATTTATTAATTATTATATATTATATATATATATTGGGTTGGTAAATAAACAATAAGAGAGAAGAAAATTAGGCAAATCCATTGTTATTAGAAGTATACTTTCAAGTATTTTTATTCTGCATACCAAGTGAGGCAATTCCAATTTCCAAGTAAGGAAGGAAATATAGCAATCTGATACAATAAAAGTATTAAGTATTTCAATATCTGCCTTGATGACAATCTGACTTCCTATCAAAGAAAAAAAAAATTGAAGACAGTTTTATTGATTTTGATAATGGTGGATGTTTTATCTAGCAGACAATGTAGGTAATTTCTTGTCAGATTTGCCAATGTCTCTGGGGCCATGACAATGGGCACTGATAGTGATGATCATCCCAGTGTGAGAGATAGATGGAGCTACACAAGATGCATAGCACTATCCCTTTCTTACAATAGAAAAAAGGTTGCTTTCAATACCAGAGTGATTGTTCCATCTGTACTCACCGGCATGTCTGAAGATGTGGTCTCCTGATTCTTCATCACCTCACCCATGACAACCTCTCCGTTGGGACCTTTCATAAGATCGTCTTCCCAGGTCTTGTCAGTGACAGTGTCTACAGTTTCCACTGCAACAGAAGACATAATTACATTATTTCTAAGCTCCATTCCAAGACATGACTCATAGTGTTTGACATTGATTTATTTACTTGTATAAGATATGAAATCTTGTAATCAAACCACATGATATGAAACTCTGTGGGTGAGTGAAATTCTGTATAAAATCTCTATAAATACTATGGAGAACAATATTTTTTTCATATTGCTTTTGTAAACAAAAACCAGGTGTTTTTAGTTTCATCATAGCTATTGGAGTGTGCCAACTTATTTTACTTTTTATTAAAAAACGAATATAACAAAGAATAACTGCTAAATACATGTTACCTCTATTCGATTTGGATGTTCAACTCACTAAAGTAAACTTAACAATTAAAATAGAACACAGAACTATTCAGGAGAAACACAGAGAAACAGATCTGTCCATTGTTTTACAGATATGAATTTTGACATTTGATGTCAAATTTGACAAGGGATTAGAAGAAAATATATTTAGTACCTACAACCAGTTTTTTTTCTTATAAAAAAGTTTTTAGTCTAAAAATCAGTTTGTTTACAAGTCATTGGATCAAGTCCAGCATTCTTCAGTTTCAGTAAGATGGTAGTGTGATTTCAATGCTTCAAGAATCTGTTTTTCACCAAGCAGGACTTTAGGTGAAGGATGCTTCAGCTGTCTGCCCACTAACTTCATAGTTTCTTTAAAAACAATACAGTGTTTCCTTAAAATTAGATGCAGTATGACTTATAATGCACTCCACATTATTTCTAAATACATATCACATATCATCATTAATTGGAACTCTATTTACAAGCTTTTTCATTCATTCACATTTTATGCTTACTTAGCAATTAAATTCACTTGCATCAACTCATTATTCATTAATTTATCAAATTGAACACAGACTAATAGTTCAAGTAGGTACTAATGACAAGGCAGGATATCTGACACCATGTAAACTGATCAATGAATTAGAATGAACAAACATAACATGCTTATCTATATTTCAGAATGATAAAAAGATAATCAATAGATTCTTGTAAGTCAACATGGATCACAAGTTTTTGACATGACAACTTTGTTTGTTTGTGTTTTTTTAAAATTCTCACCAGTTGGCAGTGCTAGCACCATCATTCATGCATGTAAAGATCACATTGACATTTGAAAACACTTGAGGTAACCTGGACTCATGTATACACTAAGTATGCACAATGTATAGCTAACTACTTATTTTTAGACACTATGATAAACATAAAACCATTTTAATAAAATTATAACCAAATTCAATACTATTGCACACATAAAACATGTATGTAGACAAAGATATTCTATAATTAGATATTTTCGTTTCACTCTCAGGACAGCGACTTGCACTTTTGAAACAAAGAAAGCAACACTCCAAATCTAATAAGTGAACACTGAGGTACACATTTTATTCATATCTTTACACTGCAATGATTATCATTTGTCACAAAACAGATAAAACACTTAACAATGTCAACTTAATGAATAGTTTGAGGTTATGTAGGGTAATCTGTTTAAGAAATAAGTTCAATAACATTTGCAAATTCATGTAATAGGCAATTATAAAATGTGGCTATGATGAGTAATAGTTTAATTTGATGTGTTTTTAGAGATTACCTGGACGCGTGTGAGTGAAACAGTTGATTACAATGTAAATATTGTGACATCACTAACCATCTTGAGTCTCCATCTCCTCCACCTGGTTGACATTGGAGTCGTGCTGCTGCTGCCTGTCCGGTGCAGGCGTGTGGTTCATGTTAGCCGGGCGCGCCACGGGGGACTCTCGCCCACTACTCTTGGTTATTTCCTGAACAAATATTCCACCATAAGAATAGACTGTACGCGCACAGCTTATTCACACTTATGACGTCCGAACTCCGATTACTGCACTTCACGTACCTCTAACGCTAGGGGATTGCTCCCTTTGAACTTGGTGATTATCCGAACTTTTCTCATCAACTCGGGTGCCCTGCGTGTTTGGGTTTTTACTTGTGTTCAACGTTATGCTGTTAATTTTCAAAGAGTGTTTACTAGCGGCGCGGCCGAGGTCTGCAAATTTCAACTCAAGGGCCCGATATTAGATAGGAACGCTAATAGCACATTCCTAATCTTATAATCATTGCCAGATTAAGTAGATCACTCTGTTGTATAGTGGTTATACAGGAATATTCTACAACGTATCCGGGAAAAGACTTATTTTCGCGAAAATAAACAAAATGGTGGATGTTAATTTAATTTCTAGCTTCGGATGTGTGGCCCGGTTTGATCGACGAATGCACCCATTTTATCATTCTCTCACATTCACCATAGTGTTGTACGCGTCTTGAAATATTTCGGTTATTTTAGTTATTTATTTTGAAAATCATATAAGTTTATATTCGTTAAATTGAACTGATATTACTATCAGATGAAGCTAGACTTTATAAAATAATCTCATTACCAAGCTCATTACTCTTCAATTTTACGGGCCATGCCCATAACGCATCTAATTAACCAGTTTACTCCAGACCATTTTTGTTATCATATATTATTTCATTTGCTTTATTTATTTTAATTTTATGTTGTATTTTATATTTTTGTAAAGCGATCTAAATAAATATAAAATTGTTTACTGTATTAGTTTATTTCCAACCGTAATTAAAACACTGGTTACACTGGTCATCTTTTAACGGTTTTTGAACTTTTGCTTAGGACAAGATGTATAATAACCTGTGGTCAATAATGCTGCCAGTAGTGCCAGTACATAATGGTGCAAACGTAGGGACACGGTATCGAATAGAAAGTATCGATACTGTACTCATGAGTAGTATCGAAAAAAAAGTATCGTACTCATAAAAGTATCGAAACAAAAGTATCGATACTTCAAGGTATCGAGTACTTTTCTTAGTGCCTAATTCGCATAGAGCATAGGTCAATATCAGTCAGTAAATAACGTCAGTAGAGCAGGACATGAAAAAACAAATGGTATTGGTACAAAAATTTAATACAATAATAAAAAAAGACAACTGTAACTTCAACAAAAAAGAAAAAAAAATAGAAACAAAATTAAATTATTTAGTACTTTAGGCATATTTTTTTTTTATTATTACTAAATGGGCCCGCTCTTGATCCATATATATATAATCAAATATAGCATATACATTAACCATAACATTAGTGTTAGGTAGTTTATGCGTGAAAAGTTAACAGATTCACAGATAGTAACTTTCAAATTTAGGTAGGTATTTATAATTACTAGCAAATTCTACCAACGTTGTTCGCGTGGAACGTTTTTCACATTTTACGTAGGAATAAATGCTTAATGCAAGTTTGAGTTTTTGTAATACCAATGGACCTTTATTTCGCAATCACAAATAGACACGCCAATTTTATTTCTATGAGAATATGGTAAAATCCGTTCAGCGGTTTAGGCCCGTTACGGAACGCAGCGGCCGTTGTGAATTTCGCCCATTTCGGAACGCAGCCTTGGTAGCAATAATAATAAAAACATGGAATCATTTTAGATTAAGTAGGTATATTTACAAAAAAGCATAAAATTATTAAAAAATACCTTGACGCATTTGTCGTAGAGAGTTTCTTAAGATGTTTATTCATGTTTGACGTATTTCCTGACGTTTTTATGGTTTTGAAGCAAGTCTTGCATTTCACTTCGTTGTTGTTAATTCTCTAGTCTATGTTGTTAATCTTGACAAAATACTGCCAAAGTTCACTTTTAGTAGGCGGCATTCTTCTAATGACTCAAATATCGATAGACAATATAGTTACACAGCACAGAATAATAGTGAGTACTTTTAGATTACACTTGAATAAACCAAATAATAGTCAAGCAAAATAATGATCAACCGTATTAATATAGTAGAAAAACAAAGCGCGAAACGAAATAACGAATACCGCCGAATACGATAAAATTAATTAAATGACAACGTTGAACGAGTGAGTGAATGAGTGATGGATTAGTGTAGTAAATGAATGAAGGAAAGGTTAAGAATTTAACTGTGAACGGAAAGAACGATTTCGAGCAAAGATCGATGTAATGTTTTAGAAGGTTTAGAACGAGTGAACTAGATGGCGTTGCCATAACCATAAACATAAGCCGTAAAGATCTAAGTTTTAAATGGGTAATTTCTAAGATTACCCATTTAAAACTTAATTTCTTATTCGATACGATACCTGCCAAAAAGTACTCATTGAGTAAAAGCATCGAATACAAAGTATCGAGTACAAAAGTATCGGTATCGAATGGAAATGTATCGATACCACAAAGTATCGATACTTTTTTCGTGTCCCTATGCAAACGTAGACAGACTGTCTACGGGTGCAAACGTTGCAAAAATATTCTAGAATTTTTTCTTCAAAATAATGGTACTATTTTCGTTTTTGGAGATTATACGGCGCTTTTCACACGTCCCGGCAGCAACCGGGTGGCCGGTGCCAGGTACCCGGCGGCGGCGAAGTGTATAGTCATGTAGGACGTTGCCTGGCCAGCAAGGAATATACTACTCAAGAGCCTGGCAATGTTACCGGATAGTCGGCACCGGCTACCCGGTTGCTGCCGGGACGTGTGAAAAGGCACTAATTGGGTTACTTTTTTACCCGACTGCATTTAATTGGCAAGCGATTTTTTTTTGTGACGCGAAATATATAAAACTTTTTTTTATAAAACTACTCACTAGTACTGTAAGCGTTATTTCTGCACAATTATTGCAATTTTATTGATGTTTAATTTTTGGTTTTGCATGCTGTGTCTATCGCATCATATTGTGCACTATGCTTGTATATTGTTTGTATTTTTTTTAAGGATAAATAGTGTAACATTGTAGATAGGCAAATAAATAAATAAATAAATTTAAATTTTCTTACGTTTTTTGCAATGAGAGGTTTTCTTTTTGAGCACAGAACACTATTACTCCTAGCGGAGTTTTTGAGTATTAAAAAAAAAGAAAGTTTCCAAGATATCTGTAGATGGCGTTGTACTGACTACGTTACTATAGGTGACAAAGCCAAAACGCTTGGAAAAAAATCATTACGTCACGTCACATACGCTCGTTGACTGACACTTTCGTTTGCTTTCGTTTTACGATCTCAAAATTACATCCAAGTGAAATACTTAATCAAAAAATGATGTGAAGTTCCGTTCCTTGCTGTAACTTACCAAGGTCAGCGCCATCTATCCAGCGACTAGGGAAGAGTTAAAAAAAAAAGAAAGAAAATCTCAACCGTAACAAATATGTATTTACAGAATTATAATCATTATAATCAGTAATACTCTGAGCATGTGTCGGAAGGTGACTGAATCACAGCACGTCGTCAAAATAGATCGTGAAACATTTTCACGATTGAATTAAATTCAAATCTTTCATTATATTATTTATTTATTTGAGTATACTCTGCAAGTGTATGATAATTTGTATTCATCCAAAACATCTTCATTTTTTTTTTCCTCTCTTCTGCTGCTGCTGACAACATCTTCATCAGTGATCAAACTGGTAGCATTTTAATTTAATCAATAAAACACGTGCACTCATTTAATTCGTTCGATTACATCTATTATAATACTGTTATTCAGCTGCATCCGGTTACACTGGAAGCTGACCCCAATATATTTGGGAACAGGCTAGGCAGATGATGACCTCTAGCACGCTGCTGGACTGAATGCGCGCAAGACAGTACGTATGCTATGTCCAGCAAGGCGGCCTTTTGCGGACCTATGTACAGAAAGCGTCACTATCTCCTAACCCCTCAAGTTTTAAAATGTTACACTGCTACAACATTGAATTCCTTACGAATAATCTAAAGAATACTTCAAAAAGAGTCCATTGTGTTGACTCGGATTCGAACCATCGCATCACCGAACGTCGTCATACTCATACCGGCAGTTTGACGAACTAGCCAGCGAGCCCATACGAATTGCGATGAAATTGTTATCTACTATCGGCTGAGTCATTATATCTTTAGGTCCCTGTCTAATCGAAAGATGTTATAATTTGAGGGTATCCATTAATTTTACTTACTTACGTTGTCTTTATAAAATTAATCCATACCTTCAAGTTATAACTTTGTATACGTTCACTTAAAACGGCGAAGAGTAAACGACTACTAATTTTATCAATAATTTTTTTAAATGATTTCTTATTTTATGAGAACTAAAATAGTTGTTCTGTTTGTTGTAAAATAAGATCATAGTTTTGTTAAATAATAGCAATAATAAATATTAATAAATGATTAATAAAGTATTTTATTTTTCTTGATTTTTTTATTCTTTATAAATAATTACTACTTAAAACAAAATAGAAAAATAAATCAAAATAATATAATGAACAAAAAGCACATTTCGTGCCTATATAGGATTTGAACTTCCAATCTTATGCACGGTAAGCGGTCTTGAAACCTCCAGTCTATTTAGACGATGAATAAGTTGTCGTAAATGTTAACCCTATTATTGTTGCTTGTCGTCGCAAAAGTATTGTTTTATTGAAAAAAACAATAATAAAAACAGAATTTAAAAAAAAAACTTACTTAAACTTATTTATTCACTAAAACAATACATTATTTAACCCTTTACCGCATGGATTTTTAAAATTTGTTCAAATTAATTTATGATATGTCTTACCCCGGAAAATATCGTAAAAAAATAATTTAAAAAATAAAAATACATGGAATTCGTATAAAATTCGAATAAAACCCCATGTTCCATATTTGGAACAACATGCATTTATGGTTATTTTGAAAGATGTTCCACATTTGGAACAACATGCAGGTACGGTAAGAGAGCCGTTAATAAGTTTAATAAATAAATATATAAATAATTTCCAGGTACTCTGTATGTACTGTATAATAAATTAGGTTAGGATAAGAATAAGGATTTATAATCAAACATCGATTGTACAGTAAAGGTTTATTCATTTGTGAAAACATGAAAACTCTTAAAACAATTTCGGTCTTTGTTAAAACAAAAGTAGCAATTACATTTACTGCAGCACACGTGAGACTTTTCAGATCCTGATTCCAGTTGAAACATTTCATCGATATCTTCGAATATCTCCTCTGCATCTTCCGGTTCCGTTTCTTGCAGATATATGACTTCATTTTCCATTACTTCTGAATCAGATTCAGAGTCAGTCTCTGGAATCGTTTTCTTTGGTAATTGATATTCATCGTCATCTGATAAGTTTTCATCATCAGAGTCGTCGGGAAGTGCCAAAACACGATTGTTAATTTTTGTACCTGTTTAAAGTGAAATACAAAGTGAAAAATACAAATAGGCACATAGCTAAATACATTAAAAAATCGAAAGAGGTCAGGTAAAAAGTTGATAGTATTATGATGTACCATAAACATACTGTTCCTTATTTGTCCAATGTTAAATACAACCCTTACTTCATAGAGTTCCATATATGTCCGAATGAATTTACCGTTAGCGCATCGTGTTCCAAAACAGGAACGGAGTTTATGGATGTTTTTTACTAGGATGCAGTTCATGTAACTTACGTGTTATGCCATAAAATTTCCTGGGATCCATTTTTCTTACGTTTAAAACTTGTATTATATTTTTATTTGCACAAAAAATAATAAAAATTGGCGACACAAACAACTCAACCAGACATTCCTGACAAAATGGCCGACGGACGAGTTCTGACTCTGAAATATAGAACGATTGACAGTCTAAAGGTTTGCCATAGACTTTTTACGTTCGGAAACACACTAGTCGACAATTATACTTTCAATCAAGGCGAACAGATGTCGCTTGACGTACATTTTAACACAACTATGAAATGTGCCAAATGTGACACGACATGCAGTAAAGGGTTAAAATAAAATGTTTTTGCAAAATACAAAAACCAACTTGGGCCTATCACGGATTTGAACGCACATGTCTTTTGGTGGGGTAACTACTTAATGCAGCTGTGTGTACAGCTGGGATGGACCGTGTATAATAGGCTTAATCAATGCTCAAAACTTACATTGAACGAACGGAACTATTTCTTTGTTCTTTGTCTACGAACGAAACAAACAATTAACGATTTGGCTAAAAGGTCACAGCAACCAGGCCATTAAAATATAAAAAAAAAACCTTGCAATTTTGACATTATCAGAATGTCAATGTCAGTTTGACAATTTATTTTGTTTGACATTTTTATGGTTAGGTACCTGAATCCTGTTCCTCAACTCAAACTTTATTTTGGTAAATAAATTGAGTTTGGATTTACTCAATTCCACGTATATTAACTAAACTTAAAACAATTTAAAAGTAGTCATGTTTCCCATAAATCACAAAACAATATTCGTTCTCGACCACACACCTTACTTCGGCATATCATCAGATAATCCGATAGATTTCGATGTCCCGAAAAACCGGGGATATCTTCCAGTCCCACCGATCTGTAAATCGTTGTGGACTTGCAGTGTTGAAGCGGCTGTGGAGTACTGCCGGATAGTATGGGACCTATTTCCTGAAGGAAAATTGGTAAGGATCACCTGTTGTTCTCCGACTGCTATCTAGTCCGTTCGATACCACTAACTGTTACCCCATAATATGAAAGGTTAAACCTAGCTGTATATTCCTGATTAGGTGTCTTGGTGGCAACTAAATAAATACTTTTAAGAATCTCTTAAAGGTTAGGTTGTAGGTCTAATAATTGATGTTATTTGATCATTTCAAATGTAGCTAGCTAGCTTGCTAGATTTAATTTACCTTTAATAAGCCTGCCCTATTTTTCAGAAAATACTGAAACATGAAACATATGCTAGATACAATCCCATAAATAAGTATAATATAATACTCATATAGGTAATAGTTTGCTCATTATGTGAAAAAACTTTACTTACTTTTTTTACAGGTGCGGTTTGTTGTGAGTGATAATACTGCCCACATGCTAAATACATGGGCTGTGGCACAACAAAACTTAACACATGTAAGTGAAACAGCCCTCGCAGTACTTTTATTTCTTACATAAAATAACATCTTGCTACTGTTTTAATGGAAGGGTTAGGCAGAGGTGTATGTTCAGTAGGTGCACCCACATTTTGCTAGTTATGTTATAGTCCCATGTAATAGCCTACTACCACAAATCCAGATTTCAAGCTGCTGCTGAGAAATTCCTGATGGAAAACCCTAACAACACTTTGCCTAACCTAGGAATTAAACCCAGGGCCTTATGCACAGCAGTGGCGCTTACAACCAAAAGACCGACAAGGCAGTTTACCTTAAAAGATAATTGCTGTGCCTTGCGGTTTCACCTGCGGTAATTTAAGGAAAAACCTACTCACTTAAGATTATTACTTACTAATATAATTCAATCATGATTCGAAAGACACGTGGTCCCATCTATTATCATAATAACATTATTGTTGTTTTCCTGGGGAACAGCATTTTTTTTTCGGGACCTGACAACGTATATGCAAAATTTCATGACAATCGGTTTAGTGGTTTAGGTGTTAAAAGGTATGACAAACAAACAAACTTACTTTGGCATTTATAATATTAGTTAGGATGAGCATATTGAACCCTTTGGAAGTGGTCCTAACAACAACTTTCTCTGACAGCTGTACCTAAGGTGACAAAATATTAAGTTGTGGATAGTATTTCAAAGTCAAATCATTTATTTCAAGTAGAGCCTTCATCATCTGCCTAGCCATTTCCCAACTATGTTGGGGTCGGCTTCCAGTCTAACCGGATGCAGCTGAATACCAGTGTTTTACATGGAGCGACTGCCTATCTGACCTCTACAACCCAGTTACTGGGTAATACGATACCCCTTGGTAAGACTGGTTGTCAGACTTTCGGGCTTCTGACTACCCGTAACAACTGTCAAAGATCCATGAATGACAGAAGCACGGAGTGACGGAGGGGTCACGGTATGTTAAGATGGTAACCCATCCACAGATCAACCGCGGCAAGCGTAGCTTAACCTGATCGACCTGTGCGACTGTTATTATTTAGCCACAGGCCCCTCCAAGTAACATAAAAATTTAGTTAATTAGTAGAAATGATTCTAGATGCCCCTTCCAACAGGTAGTTGTGTATGGAGAAGAATGAGCAATGCGGCGAGCATTGCTCATTCTTCTCCATACATTGTTACTCTTTTAAAATGTTTTAACAAAATTTTGTGACGATGATGTACCTGAAATAAAATGCCTATAGTTACTATAATATATACAAAGTATAAATAAATAAGCAATGACAGATATGGATAACTGTATGTATCGCAGCTCCTGAATGGATTATGTGTGGTTGGGCCAGTACGAAGGGGTGCAGGGGGCGATGTGGAGGGACTGGTAGCCGCTATTGAAGCATTAGCCGAACCTTCGCCTGATCAGACCTCTAGGCCTACTGAGAGGCATTTCCAGAATCGGTAAGTGGTCCTGAGAGAGACAAGTGTAGCATAAGAACGAAAATTGGTTTATTGGCATTAATAATAGGATATTTGGCAGTTTTTTTTTAAATTAAATTTCCAGAAAAAGAAAAGTCACAGTAAAAATAAATTGTATAAATATCTCAAGAAATTACCATGTTTAAAGTCTATGCTATTCAGAGACGGCACTACTGCAATCTGATGTCATAACTCAGGAATGCCATGCCATTTGCGCCATTCAGTACTATGACTGTTTTACATGACAAGGATAGAAGAATAACTTATAGTCTTTCCATATTTCCACTGAGGATTTCATTTATATTTTCACAAATTGTGTTTTTTTTAATGTTTAAAATAAGTATTAATTCATGTTTATTTTTAGTTAAATACTTACACTATTAAACAAATAAATGCTTATACCAAACGGGGCCTAGCTCAACATACTGTCAGATGGCATCACTAGGTAACTGATTCTGATTTTCACCTGCTCACCTACCACATAAAAAGGGAAATAATAGATGGTGTGATTTTGTATTTGTAGCTAAGACTTTGTGTTAATTTATAAATGGAAACCGCAATATCTCTAATTTGGAGCTTACCAAATGTTCCAAGGAAAAATATTATGATAAAAAATGTGAAGAGTTACCAACACAGTAAAACCGACTTTAATGGGGGTCCAGTCCATGCAAATTGTACACACAAGTACTTATACTTGAAGGAACAACGAAGAAGAGAAAAAGAAATGCGTACGGGAGTAGGTAGTAGGCGCGCCGGGCGTGCCTTGGTAGAACTACCATCACCAAGACACGTATTACCATCAGCCCACACATTGCCGCTCTCATTTAATTGGATGTGGACCTACAGATAGCGCACTCTTCTTATTAATCGCTAGTAGTTATCGCTAGTTAATTCCGCTAGTGTTTTAGTTTTTAGGGTTTCGTACCCAAAGGGTAAAAACGGGACCCTATACTAAGACTTCGCTGTCTGTCCGTCCGTCCGTCTGTCTGTCACCAGGCTGTATCTCAAGAACCGCGATAGCTAGACAGTTGAAATTTTCACAAATTATGTATTTCTGTTGCCCCTTTAACAACAAATACTAAAAACAAAATAAAATTGATATTTAAGGGGGACTCCCATACAACAAACGTGTTTTTTTCGGTGTTTTTGCCTTGTGGTAAGGAACCCTTCGTTTGCGAGTCCGACTCGCACTTGGCCAGTTTTTTATCGACAAAAGTAAAACACTAGCGGAATGTTGTACACTTGTACTGTAAGCGATTACGCGCCTCTTCGTGGATTGCGCTATCTATAATTTCATTAACTTATCCTTCAACTTAAATAGGGCGTTTAATCAGAATACATTCGAATTATTTAATTACGTTTCAGCGGCCGCGTAATTTGCATAACAAGCGCCAGAGACAATGATTCTATCAAAAATCTTAAAGATATTGCTCACAATACGATTGTACAAATAAACAAAAAGGCTACTTTGGCTCAGCCTGCCAGTACTTCAGAATCCACTAGTACGACGCCAACGTAAGTATAACGGCAGTTATTTTTTTTTTTTTTTATGTTTCCATGTGATGCTAAAAAAAGTTGATTTATAAAAAAATATACATGACATAACATCATGCCTGTATTCCCCAATGGGTAAGGCAAAGGTGTACACACACTTTTCGCCAGTTATATTTAAGTCCCATGTAATAGGAGGCGAGCCTATTGCCATCAACGAGGCACAAATTCAGACTCCGGGCTGCTATTGAAAACTTTTTGAAGAAAAAACCCAATAACACTTCGCCCGACCTGGGAATAGAACCCAGGACCTCATGTTCTGCTTCTAGCGGCCACTAGATCCATGAAGCAGTCATAGATAAATATGTTTATTTTATTTATATGTAATATTTATCGGCTTATAGTAGCAGCATGTCAAGCATTCCATTTCTAACTTTACACCTTTATCAAACATAATTTCTAATTCAGGGCAGATTTTTCAATCATCTGATAACTTTATTCGAAGAATAATTTTGACAGTTATTTCATACAAAAACTGGCAAACGTCAATTTTATTCCTCGAATAAAAGTTATCTGGCGATGGAAAAATCAGCCCTTTGACATAAACATAACTTGTCTGTTAAATTTCAGGACCCTAGTGATACATTACTGCCATATAGTAATAATAAATGTTACACCAGAGAATGCTGAAACTAGAGTAACTAATCAGCCACTAACAGAGGTAAGTTTTTACTCACATCATTACATTATTTCTATCTCACGAAGCGACACGCGTTTTACTTGTGGTAACTAGGTGTACAAATACGCTGTGAATGTGCGCTGACGCTACACACACACACACTACCGGCTTCGCCATTGTCTCGGACGGTGCCGAGAGCTCCTACGCTTACACACACATTCACAGCGTATTTTTACGCTTGGTAAACAAAAGTAAAGCGCGCGGCGCTTCATGAGCTAAAACTAATACTATATCTATATTTAATTCTTATGCATGACAGGCGTGAGCCAATATAACTCATACCAACACAAGATAAAAAGTCTTTGGAATAAGTTGAAGGAAACTAAACATTAATCAATTAACTATTCCAGATAGCAGGTGGGCAGATAGGTGTAGAAGTGATAGTGTCAAGAGCGAGTGCCTTAGCCAATCTATTGGGAAGGCTGGTGTTGCCACATTATAAACTTGCTACTACCACTGTCACTGGTATTCCTATGAAGGTACGTTTTATTTTGCTATTTCGACTTTATCTTGAACATATCGAGTTTGTCTTGGACATTATACTGACATCGGCGAAGGAAAAACATCATGAGGAAACCTGGACTTATATAGGTAACTAGCTTTTTACCGGAGCTTCGCCCGCGTGGATGTCCGAAAATATCCCACAGGAACGTACTACCGGGATTAAATTAATTCAGGTTATAAATTATCTGTGTGCCAAATTTCATCCAAATCCTTTCAACCGTTTTTGCTCCAATCCGGAACATAGGTACATCCGAGAGCAGACAAAAATTCTGATAACTATATTTTCAGCATCAGACTTGTTCCCAGTTTCCCATACCTCATAGCACTTTTTTCAAAAATATTCAATGTACAGTTTTAATAAATAAATAAATAAAATAATTTTATTTCTGACAACTCTAAGATCCATAAATTGTTAGTAACAGTTTTGCACTTAAAATACTAAGACGAATTAACAACAACAACTAGACACCCCGAAACTATGGAACAAGTCTTCGCACAAATTGCCTTAATATGGCGGAGGAAGTATCTGTCGCCACAGCCTTCAGGATGCTATTGTGACTGCACCTTATTCTGCTCAGGAGTGAGGCCGTTTTTTGCGGATGATGATGATGGCATGAAATCCATCGGTATGGGTTACCGCGAACATTTCTGAGGAATCGCAAATACGAGGCAGTCGCAAGTCGCAACAGCATCCTAAAAACATTATTATATTGGACAAGATTAGTTTTGACTTCGTTATTACTAGTTTATTATATGTATAGATATGAATCTGAAATCACCAACCCCTCGTGAGTAAAGCGTGGTGATCAATGCTCATGCCTTCTCTCTATCAGAAGAGGCATCTGCCCTGCAGTGGGACTATTGTGGTATAGTGGTGTTATAGTGGTGGTATAGTGGTGTTTGAGAGATCAGTCTGAAATATTAATGAGTTAATTTGTAAATTTATAGGAGGAACAAAACGCGAGTTCTAGTGCCAATTATGACGTAGAGATAATCCACGCAGCAGAGGCTCACATTGGACTTAGAGCGTCACAAACGCCTGCTGAAGCTTTAGAATCGGTAAGTAAACCAAAATAAATAGCTTTCTAGATGCTTTTGTACGTTAGGGATTTCTCTGGGTTAGTGAAAGATCCCGTCCCGTCGCATCGCATCGCCTGCCCGCGCTATTACTCCGTTTTCGCATTTCTTTAGCGCCCTTTCTGACTTTTTTCTTTTTGTTCGGCTTCCTAAGGTCGTAGCGGGATGTTAATAAACCATAACTTTCCTCAAGAATTGGGCTATCAAATGCAAAAAGATTTTTTCAAATCCAACTGGCAGTTCCAGAGATTAGCGTTCAAACAAACTCTTCAGCTTTATTATATTACTAGCAGCGCACCGCGGTTTCACCCGCATAAGTGTCGATTCCATAGGAATATCCTGGTTACTATATGTGTGCCAAATTTCATCCAAATCCGTTCAGCCGTTTGTGCGTGAAGAAGTAACAAACATACAAACACACTCACAAACTTTCGCCGTGATTATTACATGGTATAGATTACTATGTGTGCAATCATACTATTATATTAGTACAACAGAGGCAATGCTCTTTCTAATTCTATAGTATACCTACCTACTCTACTAGCATTAGGCTCGAGATTTCGGTTACGTGGATTTCGGCCTTTCCCATGCAAAATTCGACACCACGTCAGATTCAAACTTCATAGTATAGTAGGCCATATAAAGTACATCATGGGTCATATAAAGTTAATGTCACACAGCGATGGCCTCCCGGATTAAATTGTATCAGAAACCAACTGAATAAAATAGGAAGATGCAATAATAGAAAGAAAGGAAATAATTTTTTGTTCAGCACTGACTAAAAGACTGCCGTACCTGATACCTCCTTTCCCCTCTTCACTTTGATGGTTACGATAAGGCTGAGGAAGTTCATGTAAAGTAATGGCACCAGGTGGTCCTCCGCTGGTGGACGCCGCGCGGCGCGGAGGGCGGCGCGTCGGGCTGCTGCGGCTCGCTGTGGCGCGTCACGCCGTCTGACGTGGCCTCCAGGCCCTCCGCCTGTCTCGTCAACTTCCTGCTCAATGGGCGCTCTGTCACTCTTGAAGTACCCAGGTAACAAGAGATTCCACTAAAAGATAGCAAATAAAAAAAACAGCTGCCCAAAATACCAAATGACTAAAAAGTCAAAAGTAACTGATTATTGTGGAGGGAAATAGGATACAGCAAACATCTTTTGTTTGGCGTAGGCAATCCGCCTTAAATCCAAAGAAGGAAATGAGGTAAGTGCCTGTGTTACCCGGGATAATGCGAGGATTCTAACAATACCACATACATCGAAATCGGTGCCAGCATTTAGAAGTCATGGTGGAATAAAAAAACGCACCCACATACATACTTGAGCCATAAAAGCTCATGTAAAAAGTACCAAGATTTGAGTTGACTGACTCTGATTTGGTTTAGCTATGCCAGAAAGTTGAAGGTTGCAGGAATCCGATGGATGCGAGAAGCATAGGTCGATGTGGCGACATTTCAGGAGAGCCTAAATATGTCCAGCAGTGGACGGACGTCTTTCGGCTGTAATGATGAAGATTCACGTTTCGCCAGATCTCTTGAACGTCGAACTTGGTCTCGTCAAAATGATGTTACTGCAAATATTAATTAACATCCAGCGAGTTACAGCATGAACAACCCCCCACGCCTGTATTCTCCGACGAGGCAGGCAAAGGCATATATCACACAATTTATATATACCACCGATATGTAGTCTCATGTAAAAAAAGGTCGTGCTTATAAATCCAGACAGATCCAGACTAACCATGAAAAGTCGAGCATAAGTCGGCTGTTTTTTACGACTAAAGTAAACGAATATGCATAGGAGGGCTCATATTAAACAACATTCCAATCATTATATATTTATACTGTGTCTACCATCTAACAAAAACTTATCACAATAAGAATATTGAAGAAATATGATTTTAATCGTATGTTTATAGAAAAGGTGGCGGCAGGTCCGCGTCACATGTGCTAGCGGCCCAGGGTGGTGAACTATGGATCGGTGCCTTAGGTGGTCGCACGCCTTACGACGATCCTCCGGCTTTGTCTGAAGGCGCCGGTGGACGAGTCACTGATTACAGGTTTGTTACACGCAGTTAAACCTCATAGTCAGGCAAAAAATGTCCTCCAATACAACTTGTGTAGCTTGCAACATCGTAGAACGTCCCTCGACATCGTCAAATCTTTCTCAACACACTTAAAAGGGAAGTCATATAAACGAAAAATTCGCTCAAACATGCCTCTCTGCTATATTTGGTCATATTGCAAGGGACAAGCGACATATGAACGAATGTATTGCAGTGAGTAGGAAACTCCACAACCCGCATTTAAAATGGCCTCTTACAGAAAGTTCACTGGTGATACTGCTGACATAAGTTTGAAAACACAAACTGTAAACTTGAATCGCACTGTTTAAAATAAGCAGGGCCATGATTTAATATTTCTAAAGACGACTCTTCATTTCTAATAAGTTGTATTTGCACTATGTTTCATTTATGTTTCGACAGAATAAAAGAGTTCGGCGCTCTAATGCAACAGAACCGACTGCACCCTCTACGTGGCCCTGGTGCTAACGGGCGAGCAAGGGCACGACTACAACGACACACCACGTACTGGCCACTCACTATATCGTCCACGCTTATATTCAATTTAGGATCGGTAAGTTATTTTAATTTTACGAATTCCACAAAATATATCAAGCTTATACAAAGTCAAACTAACATTATTGAAAAACCTGGCTCACTTCTGTGAAGTTTCGCCAGTTAATTTAAATTGACCTTGTTTAAGTTTTTCGAAACGAAAGACGTGTATTCGAAAATACAAGGACGTATAACGACAATACACACACATACAAGACAAGATACACACATACATACATACATACACACAACACACACACTGTATACATTTTACGTGACAAGATACGAGGAACGTCTAATTACACTTGGCATTAGAACCATTTCTTTACAGGATATGATAAAATTTGTGACCCTTGTGACCCTTTAAGTGTTTTACGAAGATGTTATATTGATAAGCTCGCTGAACACAATATTTTCATCGACATTTTGGGCCGTGTGAAATGCCTTCAAATCAATGCCAAGTTTAGTTTTAAAATTATAAATCGTTTGCAGGTATTGGAGCCGCTCACACGACTGGTGGTACAAGAGACGTTGACTGATGAAGAAGTGGATACGTGCAGAAATGTACTGCTCTCACTATTAGGAATGGAGTCTCGCCATGAGTTCCCGACAGCGCAGTTACCTTCTAACATGAGGTATTACGCTACTTTGTACTGTAGATGATGATTGTGTAGGTAGTGCTCGTTTTCTATTGTAGAGTTTTTAATCTGTTGGTTTGTCTTGACTTAAACCCAGTTCGAGTGCCGTGCCCCTGACCAAATTTTGTCCCACTTCCTGGATCTGCACTTTTATCGATCTACGGCGGCGCTGAGACTTACCTTGTGGGCCCGATGATTATATTTGTAGAATTAAAATTTTAGGAATGAGGAAGGCTTGTAGGTATGATTTTTATTTTGAGCATGGGCTTCATTCTGTAACTTTGGACATTGCTATTGGTCCGAAAATTCACAATATAAACTCTATAAATGACGTGCAACTCATGGAATTCAATTTGAAAAAAAAAGCAATCTACTTAATAAAAGTCCTTAATTCACTGACATACAAGCCGCTGGGTCTAGAAGTATGGCATTTTCGCACAGTAGTCCATTTTATAGCGAAATTGAGCACTAAGGATTTTTGAAAATTCACCCCTAATGTTATAAAGGCAGATGGTAAAAATAAACAGGAATTGATATACTGTTTATTCGGGCAGAGTTTTCCCTTACAATTGTTGTTATTTAGTGAGTACACAAAATCATCGTTCCGGGCTTTTTTCGAGCCCCCCTGTCGGGATTTGGTAGGGCAAGGCTCACGTAGTGGGGAAGTGACGTAGCGGCTAGACGTGGCGGGCTTGACAGCCGGCTGGTTAGCGACATCTAGCGTTACAATGTGGTTAAATATGAAAGTTTGTATGGAAGTTAGTCATTTTGGCCGATGGGAAATTCCCTTGGGTACTTGGCTTGTGATTATTAGAAAGTGTTTTTTCTTATTATTGGGTGATACAGCCTCTTTACTCATTTGTGGGTTTTGCTAGCGACTGGTGTGAACGTAGTGCATGTAGTTTTCTCATCCTCAAAATAAAAATATCCTCTGCATGAAGTTGACTCTCTCTGCATTATTTTGAGCCATTTATTGGGTAGTTATTTTAGTTCAATCCAGATTTGGCCACCAACTGCATCAGATTGTTTGAAAAGTTAGTTCGATTTGAACTTTTAAGTTGCAGTCGGGTTTTTAGATTTTTTCAACCTTTTTTTCCTATTCTCCATCCCATTATCAATCGAAATTGTAGTTAATGGTAGTACAAGTAATCTATCCGGCAATTAACTCAAATATATTATTCAATGAAGAAGTATGTTCAACAGGGGCAAGTCTTCGGGCCGCCGCGAGGAACAATGGCGGCAAGTGTGGTGCGAGCTCGAGGCGTTAGTGCGCGCACACTCCACCGCGCCGCAGCACCGAGTGTTGTTGAGGGTATTGCTCGACTGTCGGGCACATAATAATCACCCATCTGACGGTAAGAAACTCCTATTATTTATGATTTTTTGTAAAAAAACAAAGTTTTGGTTTGGGACGTTTTTTTTCTTTCGGAATGTTACAAGCTTGAGCATGTGTACACCGCGCAGCATGTTGCATTGTTACGAATGCTACTTGCTTGCTTTTGTGCACCCTCCATGGGTGGCCTACTTTTTGCCAACCACGGTTTTGTATTTAACGCACGACTTCATATAAAGTTATAACCACGGCAGACGTTCACTTATCCCGTACTCTCGACTACCTTGGCATATATATCGACTAATCATCATTACCTTTCAATGTCAAACTATTGAGCAATAGGGTGCTTACATAAAGAAACGGCTTTTTGGTCCCGACTGGTACAGATCTCTGCAGGTTGATCTTCGGAAGGAAACAGTTACTTGTTCTACCTGTTTCTTTATGTGTGAGCGCATAAGTTAATGTGGGACTATTTCACCTTCACCGATCGGTACCGACCCGCACAGACTCGCCTGCACCGGAAACCTGTTTCTTTATGTAAGCACCCATACACACTTTCTCATACGTCAATTGTTGACTGTACGTTACCACCGCGCCTGAACCATTCTCCACGGCAATCATTTTATCCGAATTGTTCACTGTCAAAAGCGAACTATCTCACGTGAACAATCTGAATCGATGCCAACGCATAAACTCGCCTGTAAGAACAAACCAACTTTCTACCGCTTTGCAGCTTAAGCTAGACAAAACATCAGTGTATCTCTGTGTAACTTCCCCAAAACAGGAACTCTAAATTCCCTTCATTTATTATATCAATAATAATGTTATTAAACAATCTACCTGATAAACGGTCGACAATAACGGGTACGTAACACGTACCCGTTATTGTCATACAATACAACGCACACAAAATGTGCGAAATGTGCAATTGTGTTACAATATAATGCACTAAACACCGATCAAGGGCGGCATTTTGAAACGTAACTAACACTACAGTATCGGGACTAATTAGCATGAAAAGGTCAGCTGCGTCGATTGTGTGAGTCGGTGGCGATACATCAATGTCTTTAATTTGGGATGCTTATTATCACTAGTCTTATCACGTTTTCGTAGTAGTTAGTAATGATCCCGCCCCGCTTTCGTATGGATACGATTTCCTGAATATTGTATTCGGGAATCGGTGGGGTATCTAACTGCTGACATTTCTCAAATTTCATGAGATTACGTTCCTCAAGAAATTCTCCAAATCTTGAGGAAAACTACTTGATGGAGTTACACTCCATCAAGTAGTTTCGAAATACGAAGCGACAACACAGATAAACGACTTCATTTAGAGACCATCCATTCCACCTATCTTTCATCAAGAACAGCCCTATCTTATAGGGGTGAACTTATCTTGCATTCATCGACCAGTTAGTATGTATGTTTTTCCTTTTTTTTGTCAGTTGCTATTCTTTTTTTTTGTGTCCATAGTAATCAACTCAACCTCATGATTTTTTCATTCGAACACAGTAGAAAGTAGTTGTAGTTAGTCTGGCTAATGTATTCAATTAGCAATCATTATCATCATATCATGTTGTCATAGCTTCACTACTGGATACGCCTTCCAAAAATTCTTCAAAGAGCTTTTTATCAACAATAAATAAATTTTAATTCAATGAAAGCTCACACCTCTAAACTAGGTACTCCTAACTATATTAATACATTAATTACAGGTGAATCTCGAGCTACAGTGATCCGTGCAACGACAGACTCGCCTTTATCGCCCGTCGGTGCGGGCAACGGTGGCTCGAGCAACGGCAGCGACGTGTGGGCCCCGCGCAATGTGCTGGACGCCCTGCTCGGGGCCCCGCGCCCGGCGAGGAGGGCCGACTTCGCGGGGCGGATGACGGCCGGCACCAGGGTAGCGACCTTGTACCCGCAGTTACAGCAGGATGTTGAGGCCCCTCATTAACAATCGATTGTGTGTACATTTTAATAATAACAAATTAATTATATTTAGTCTCTGCCTAATCCTTCGGGGATAACAGACTTCATGTTATGTTATGTTTAGTTTGATTTCGCTGTAAAGAAAAGCTAATATTTTTGTTATTAAAAAAGTGTAGATTTTGAATCCACGTTTGTGGTCGAATGTTAGCTTAAATCTTGACTGTTTTATCAGAGAAGCATTTATACAATCTTAATTTAAGAGGCTTATTGTGTTACGAGGAGCTACGATAAAATGAGTAACTGAATGACGAATCGCCGATAGAGTTAAGGATGTGGTCACCTGATTAACTTTACGTGGTTGAGCGACTGGCCGCTGTACTTTGCGGTCGGAGCGAACATTTCATGGCTCGTGTATGATTGTGTTGGTGCAATAGCTCTTAAGAATTGTGTTGAAAGTTAACAGTGTAGTAGGATGTAAAGATAGTTTAAAAAGCCTTTGAGCTATTGATTACTGTATTGTATTATTTTTGGTTGTATCATTATATTACACTGTAACGGGAGATTGAACTGTAGTGTAGGTAGGTATGTAATAAGAGAACATGTGAATAAACGTATCGAAATAAGGAAACTTGGTTTAATTTGGGACAAATGAAAAATGCGAATTATAAAATTAATATCTTATATTTGTTCAATAAAAACTACATGTGGGCCCGTGTGCCCGGCGCCCGGGTAACACGACCTTTGTATTATCTTGTTGCATATAAACTCTGCGGGCAGACTGTGTCATAAGGCAATGGTGTGAATGGCGGCCTTGCGGCCTCGTCAAGGCATCTGGTCCGGATCGTCCGCGGCGACGGCCCTGCGCCCTCGCCGCCGAAACTTTACAATTACTGGAATGTCACGCTGGATGCGAACGTTCGAACGTTAAAAAATATTACAAACGAAACCTAACGCTAGGCCCCTCGTGGGCCACTCCGAAGATACACTCACATCGAAATATTGTACAATCTCATACTCCCGAGCGCGCCCGACCACGCGGCTGCGCGCCACAAAGATACCCTATAAAACTTACAAAATCGACCGGTATTCTTAAACTTAACGCTAAGTTAAAATTAATCGGAATTGAAAAATAAATTACCTAGGTACAATATTTTAGTCTAGAAAGCTATTTATAGGCGCACGAGGGTCGCTTGGTGGGAGTGCGCGGATGTCAGTGTGTAGCTTTTCGAAGTTTCTTAGCGATAGGTAGCGCGGATGCGTCTGATGAGTCACCCAGTGAGTTCTCTTCTGCTGAGCTCGCCTCCTCTATTTGCCTGCGTCAAACAAACGAAACAAATGAGTAAACGTATTCGATATGAGTTATCGTGAACATGGTGAAACAACTGTATGCATAAAAACCGATAGAACGGCTGGTTGTTCTAGTTGGAACAATGCAATGTAATTATTATAAAGTGTGTAGTGGTTGTAGTTACCGTTTGGCGCGCGGCGTGCTGAAGGCGGAGTCGGAGTTGTCGGAGGGGGAGGCGGGGGTCGCGGGGGTGGCCGGGGATGCCGCCTTCGCGTCCATGGAGTCCTCTGTGCACGACGTCGTCGTGTCCTCGTTCACCGAGTCCGCAGTGATTAACTTTCCTGTAACAACGACAACAATCTCATGATTATTTCTATGCACACGGAACTTATGAGCATGCTATCATGGCTCGTTTCCCTAACGCGTTTATTACTCGTTAGACATTAAGCCGAAAGCATCTTGTTTTCTGTGCAAAACGATTGTGCGGGTACAATTACTAAGGTAACTGGATGCCTAGTAATCTTTAACATGACAATTAAACTATAGCACATAATTATTTTCGTCTCGTTTACCCAGTAGATTGTGGGTAGCAAACCGGCAATAACATAAAACTTGGTCGTTATTCCTCGTACTCGTTCGTCGGCCCCGCATTCGGTTATCATAGACATCGTTAGCTAAAACATGCGGGATACCGCTTAATGTAAATACGCCCGCCCTTATGTAGTGCTTCCAACGTGGTTCGCTTACACAATAGACGTCTTAATTTATCAGTTTTATACGGAATACATGAGGGAGATTGTTTAATGTGTGTTATAAAAACACCCCTATAAATTATAAACAAAAGAGGTGCGTATGTCTTTATGTATGTTTGACATGTTCAAGCTCATTTCAGATTATATTTCAGTAGGTTCTGATGGTTAATTGTCTCTCTGTTTTATCTGTTTCAGGCATCCCACCGTTTGTTTTGTTGTTAATAGCTTGATCGTAACCCGGAAAAACAACTGTAATTAGTAACTTTCAGAACAACTTTGTTGACAAATGAAAGAGAGAGAATGTTCCAATTTCCGACGAAAATGTTGAAGTTGATTAATCAAAATAACTGGCTTGGAAATGAGAGCAGGCCTCCACAGATTTGGAGTAACCGCACTGCAATTCAAGTTGCCTCGATTAAGCACAAGACAAGTCAGTTACTGGACTGTACAAACCGAGGTTTAAAGTTCAATATTTGCCATTTTTGTAAGATCAGAATTAGCATAAAAAAACCGTTTGGTTAGGTGGTTTAATCTAGTAAATGTGAGATACCTTAAATAAACCCATGTGTGGATAACTTATAAGAATCTGGAGTATTTCCTCCAAAAACAATAGCTTATATCCTGGAATATTTTAGTTTCTATGTTCTTGGCATAACTAAAGACTATGGTTGGTATTTCACAATTTTTTTACTGAGATCATGTTTTAAGCATAACGATTTTTTTTTAATAAGAATGGTCATCATTATCCTAGTTTGCGTTCCAATTTAATTATATTTGCCCTAAATAAAGTAGGGTTCTTGATGAATACAATATAATTAATTTGACAAATCTCAAAAGTTTTAATTCGACTCTTGTCTTGTTGTTATTGGTAATGTAACCAATACTTTG
The DNA here is from genome assembly GCA_963082905.1 of Oligia fasciuncula. Taxonomy (NCBI): domain Eukaryota; kingdom Metazoa; phylum Arthropoda; class Insecta; order Lepidoptera; family Noctuidae; genus Oligia; species Oligia fasciuncula. The sequence continues at coordinate 14,572,206 of OY720390.1, read as the reverse complement.
TAACAATATTTTGATTTAAAAGATTTTAACATTCTTTTTGAATTCCATAATGCTGGTAAAACAGTTGGTAGGCTTAAAATTAAGAAAACAATTAAGGAAACTGTCGGGTACAGCACAGTAGATGAGAGGAGGAAGAGCGCTTACCTGTTTGTGTTTATATTATTTATGTATTCTGGTAATTATATTTTTATTTTATTTTTTTCGTATTCTTCTAATTTCTTACTCGTTTCTTCTCCATAGGAATCTACTACGCTTTGGAATGGGCGACTCGTTTTTAACTGACCGAATCCTTGACAATGCAAATGCTTTGAGTTTGATACTCACCATTGCCATTAGTGGAAGGTGGTTCGAGGTTGCTCTCATCACTGGGCAGGGGCGAGCCCCCATTGGCTGGCACTATGGTCCGGGGCTCCTTGCCCAGGAGCTCGGGCTGCAGGTCTGACACTATGTGGTGCGTCCATAACGCCAGCTCCACCATGTGTGGTGAAAACTTGTTGCCACAGCCGTTTTGTTCCTAAAATATGATAAGTTGTTAGAAGACAAATGAAATTTTGAGTCGTTTTTAAACGTAGGTTCAATTTTGAGACGTAGATACTGTTTTATCGGGATGTATGTGTATCAGCTGTAATATTTTTGTTTTTAAAAGTGTTTCTTGGGCACTGCCTGTTTATGGTTTGATTCGATTTCAAGGAGATTACGCAGAGGTAACTTGATAACTGAAGAAGGATATAATATGGTACTTTGACGTGTTTATAGAGGGCACTGCGACTCAAAACTCCACAAATAACGAATATTTTTGGTAACTATTAATAAACTCGTGGATGGTTTCACAATATTATGTTCAAGTTACTCTGTTATTTTATCTGGCCTAATTTTGAGTCTTTTACCATTATCGCGTGGTTATTTAACCGAAAAAATGGTAACGTTTCCTGTCTAGTTTCTAACAATTCCAACTTTAATGTGTTATTGTGCGAAGGGACACATTTTAAAATCATGGGCGTTTTAAAACAGACCCCATTAGAGTCACTGCCAAAACATTACAAAAGGGCACTTGAGCCCTCTGCCAAAAAAGGAAAAAACTGCATCGTATACGCAGATTGATATAAATCGTGTACTGACCTTATTTAACCTATCACAGACTTTCCTAATATGGGTTACAAAATTGAGGTATTCCTTGGCAGTGTAGTCGCTTCCTTCCATCTCCGGGATGGCCTGCACGCATTCGTCGGCCATGAACGGTGCTATGTCCGGGCTGGCGGCCGCCAGGACCGCTGACGCCGTGGCAGTGCCTACCCCCTTCAGGTTACTTAGCGCCGCCATAGCTGTCTCGATGTTCGGCAGCTTTCGGAAGGCCTTCTTTGTCTCTGCCATGACAGCCCTTGGCGTGTTCACTTTGATCAGATATGATAATTGTGGATAAGATCTTCCTCTCTGTAATAGAAGATACAAAAATTCAAGCCATTGTTAGGTTTGAATAGGTCGTTTGGAATTGCAAGTGTTCGATGTGTTTATAAATCTTTTGTAAATGTTTGGTTGTATAGTTTATAAGTTATTCTTTCGCTTCATTGACATACGCGACGTGTGTACTTCTGTAACGTATACGAATGGGTTAAAATTTAACTATTTTATTCAAATGAATACGGATAAATTTGGATATTTTGAATTCAATAATTGTATTTGGTGTATCTAATTACGATGCAAATTACGTTCATTCAAAAAATTGTGAAGCCTAACTTAAAGTTATCTGTAATGATAATACAAATTTATTTCTGTGATTTAATAAAAACCTTTATGTAAGACAATTTTCAATATTTCGCACTCAATTCATTTCTCAGTGCAGAGCTGCCACCAAAACTAATAGTTTATCAATAATACGATAGTTATCAAACGGGTTTCGCTGCATGTTAGTATAATAAACTCTTACTGTACTGACCGCTTGTTTCCATTTCATGAGTTGTACCAGCTCCTCGTGCACCAGATGCGCGTCCTTGCCTCTGGATTTAATCTTCTTTGGTAGATCATTCTGGTACCTGCAAATAATACAAACAAATGACTAAAGGTATTTTATAAATTACCATGACATTCTCGTTGTGTTCAATTCAGCAAAAGTACGGACGGAACAAATTGACAGTCTGGTTTGAAGATTCAGTTATTGTAATCGAGAAGTTGAGCGGTAGTCGACACGAAAATTATTTTGAAATTCACCCTTCTGAAGGGTTGGAATGGTAACGCATTAATATCAATCTCACTGAATGAATGAAAGCTATACATTTTCGTCCCGCTACATTTTGTTATTCAGAGAACATAAAATAGATACTAATTACTAGAAACGGTTCGTTTTATTGCTCTATTCTTTTAGCACATGTTCAAAAGGAGCCATATTATGGTAAAACGCTTGGTAAAAATGTACGCCCAAGAAATGAGGCCTAATGAAATGAGACACATTTCAATTTTGTGTCATCTGGTTAGCTAAACTTTCTTTAGATCATTCAAATAAAATTAACTACCTTTATAAAAATTTAGTAAGTACTTATAGTTAGGCAACTAATTCAATTTAAAATATTACATTCGATTGAAAACTTATAATGGAAGCAGTTCAATATCTTTATCGAGACAGAACATTAATTAATTTACCGCAAAGTTATGAAATTTAATTTAACTTCATTAATGAAAGATTCAGATTTAATGAAGATATTTTTATCATATTTTTCCTGTACCTTCCCTAGATGCTATAAATAGCATCTAAATTAAAAAGATGTATAATGATTTACTTAAATATTAAAGAGATTATTTACAAGTACAGCGAGGCGTACCTATTATAAGTATTAGGGGAAGACCAAGCTCAAACTCGTATTATTATTTTTAAGAATGCTGTACCTGCTTACTTTAATATTATTTTATGGAAATAAAATTCATAATGTATTCATTGATTTTGCTCAAGATGTTTTTAATAGGTAGGTAAGTATATTTATTTTATGCATTTTAATACAGGATCGTAAAATATTCGCCTTAAAACATGTTCCACCTGGCGAGTAGGGTGCGTAAGATGTTAATAATTTTGACTCATAATAAATTAATACACTATAATTTTATTTTATAAAAAGTAAGTAATCGGTTTCTTCTACAAAGTTTAATATATAACAAAGGGAAACACCAAAACTTCTGGGAAAAACAAACTTTCTGCTCTGGTAAAAGTTGTTCGTACTAAAGTACATGATGACTCATTGTGCTTGGTAAACTAATCCAATAATACAAAAGATTTGTTAATTTAAATGCTAGAAATATGCGGGATCGTTAGTAATCATATCTAATTGATCAAACAATTGCCAAACTATTCGAAATATTGTATTAAAACTTAACTTCAAAAGGCAAGTCACCATTTTGAACGGATGTGAATTGTGAGTTTGTACTCAACAACCCATTGTATTATCTAGCAAAATACCTAGTCAGACATGCAACAACATATCGTACACATTATCAAGGCTGTTATTTAGCCTGGGAATCTGTGGAATTATCAAGCAGAGGATCCTAAACATAAAGTTTAATACATTAAAACGAGTCATGATACGTAAAGGCCAGCCACCATTTTATAACGCCTAAGCACGGCGATATTTTCCCCCACACTGGCTTCAGGAAAAACGATCGTGTCAATTTGACATCGATCCCACGTGACGCAGTGGTTTTAATGAGCCGTCCGCGGACTAGAGATGCAGTCCGCGAGGGAGGTAGCTATCAAATCAGTTTGCACGGATACACACACAATACAAGTTCATTGACACGCCACGGCCGCATTTTCTCCTTTCAAAGGCGTTCGTACTTACCAATTGTCCAATTTTATGAGCTCATCGGGTTTCTTTGTTTTCAGTTCAGCTTTAAGTTTAATCGCTTGTGGGTATAACTTTAAAACACTGTCAAAATCTTTTGCATCTGCCTCCAGAAAGAAAGTAGACGTGTCTTTCGCGGTAGCCATTGTGAACGTTCTAAATGTACAACACTGCGTATTTAGTTTAGCTATAGCGCCGAACTCGACGCGGCGGCAGCACCTGGCCAACTGGGCGCCCTCTCCCCACTCGCCGCCATCTTGTACAGTGAACCTCGTAATGACGTTCGATATTATTATTCGAAATAATATGCTTATTTCGTCTGCATTTATGCTTATAAATCTATTATTTAGCATAATACTTTATCGAAATTGAGCCAATGATCCAATTTACTTAGCATTCCTGGTATTCAACCAGTTTGAGTACTATTGTAACAAAAAATATACTTACTCGACATCACAAGGTTATGTCGGTCGCGTGGCGTGTCGAACGTCGGACATTTGTCTGGCCTCCACCCACAGGGAGAAACGGGATGAGAAAAAATAAATTCCATCTTAATGTTAAATCACTGCACCGCACTATAATATCAAATTGAAATTTGAAAAACTGAGCATAAAATGAGCACAATCACGATAATGTTAGTCACGTCGGCCTCGGCGCACTATCAATTTCCTTAAACGTGACGCAACACACGACACCGTTCTACCGAAACGACTTTGGTAAACACGCATATTTTCCGTTGCATTGCAGTACACACTGAGCTCGGAGTAGTCATGAAGTAGTAACTAGCGGTGTACATAAGGCATTTAGGTAGTAGGACGTACATATCACCGGGGTGGAACGTCACACCAATCGGCTTTGTTGTTTCGAAAGATAGATCGCCATGTGCTCTGATCCCTCTTTGATTTAGGTGTATTATTGTTTATTTAATAGCTCGTTGTAATGTTGTGCTTTTATTTCTTCCATTGATTAGATGTGTAGCGTTTGGACTGAATGAATTCGCGGGATTTCCGTTCCCGAATTCATGTTTTTCTTTTGAAGGGACTTTAGGGAATCGTTCTGGATTTTCTATGATTCCGTAGGAATATGCTTAGCGTCTTGCTTTCTTACTGCATTCCAAGGTTACCCTTTATTGCTCTGTTACCTATGTTTTTTTTACAACTTCTAGAACCTTCTGTAAGTTTTCCAATTTTGCATGCCTATATCTCGAAAAAACTGCTTTCTTCTGGATGCTCGTTACTATCTAAGTATGGAAGCTCGATGAAATTAAATTAAACTACCATTACATTGACCGAAGGACCGAAATTGAACAAGAGATTGACGATGAGTTTCCAACTTATCTCGACGGCCTATATGATCTTTTAGCCCATCGTATAATAACCAACGTCGATCCAAATAGTACCTACTTCGGTGAACTCTACTTGAATCCTACAACATAATAATTATTCAAATTAAGGACCTTAGATATCTAAATAGTTTTCATAAAAAACTGTATCCTCTATGGCGTCTTGCTATTGGTAGAAATTTCTTTAATTCTTTTCAGGGTCTTACTCTTTCCTATCTGAATAGGTATTAAGTCAATAGAAACAAAAACTCATTTCGAAGAATCAGAAGTAACTCGTTTTGTCGTGAATCTAAGTAGGTACTTAGCTTTTATATTAAAATAAAACCTTTTTGTATCAGTTCTATCATCATCATCATCTGCCTGCCTTTTCCCAACTATGTTGGGGTCGGCTTCCAGTCTAACCGAATGAAGCTGAATACCAGTATTTTACATGGAGCGACTGCCTATCTGACCTCCACAACCCAGTTACTGGGTAATACGATACCCCTTGGTAAGACTGGTTGTCAGACTTTACAGTTCTATCATAATTCCTTATAATACTGCAGCAAGCTATATTGCCCGCTATAAGTCCCGAAAATTTGAACATATTGAAAGACTGTTCAGGTTTTTCGTCTAACATTTTGTTTCTACATTTCTCAACATATTGACACGGTATCGAGATGATTCATGTCCTAGTTCCTTCCACAAACACTGACTGAGCAACACAATATTGAAGAAATAAAAAACCCGGTTTTGCCGTTTTCGTAACTTTAACCATCTCTTGAACTAGGTACCTACATTCATATTAAAAGTATTATACCTTCACCCCTGTCTATTTCGACGTCCAATAAATACATGGTCTGTCTAGGTAGGTACCTTTTTTAATCGGCTACTATAGCGGTGCTATTCTGTAAAAATCTCACCGTGAAAACTTAGGTGAAGTGAGCGTGGAGTGAGCTGTCAATAGTGTCAATTCCAAGCAAAAACAAACTCACTTCACCTAAGTTTTCACGGTGAGATTTTTACAGAATCGACCGGCTGCACCCTAATTGCGTAACACACTTTCAATCGCAATCCGAATCATTTTGAAGGATATTGCTAATCCATTGCTTCATAAGTTCGAAAAATTTGTCTGCTCAACAACGTAAATGACGCAATAAATGTTGTTGAACTATTAAAATATGAAAGCCATTGCTACTGTTCTGTTAGTGTAATAAGCAATTACCCCTGAACCTAATTTCTCTAATATCGTGATGGTCATCTACCTGGACTAACTATGCTAGTTTCTAACGGAAAGTATTTTATTTTTCAGGAAGCCATCCAAACCATTATGAGGTGACCTACATTGAGGCGCATGAATGTTTAGGCCGCTCGATATTATTTCATATGACCTACCAGGTGAGTAAGCATTTAATAGGGCGACCATTTAGTTGTTGCATAAGCTGTTTGGGCCCTATCAATCAAACAACTCAGCCTATCGCAGTCCACTGCTGGACATAGGCCTCTCCCAGACTGCGCCACAACACCCTGTCCTCCGCCTTCCAGTCTACCCCAGCCACCTTCTTTAGGTCGGTTTGGGCCCTATAGTTGTCCACATTTATTGCGGCGTCAGAGGCTGAGACTACGAATACTAAGAGTCTTCTATTCAGACTGTCTGACATTTTTAGGGTTCCGTAGTTCCTACAAGGAACCCTTATAGTTTCGTCATGTCCGTCCGTCTGTCTGTCTTGTCTTTTGCTAAGAGACCGTTAGTACTAGAAAGCTGTAATTTTGTAGGAGTGCGTATATCAATTACCTACGCCGACAAAGTGGTAAAATATTTTTTTTTTAATATTTTTTTTTTAGGGTAGCTGCCCTACATGTGAAGTGGGGATGAATATTTTTTTCGTCTTCTAAAATGACTTTAATGCTCCATTTACGAAATATTAAACTTGAAAGTGCAAATTTTTGTTCTAGTAGTGCGTCCGCCCCCCCTCTAAAACCTAAACTGCTGGCTTGAAAAATCTAGAAAAATTCACGATGATAGTGCATTTCATGGACTTTAAAGGAAAACTATAGCGGTTAAGATAACTTAATTAGTTTAGCAGTAATACTCGTTGAACTTGGGTGTTGGATAATTTTGTACCAAATACAAAATCCTTAGCATTAATCCTTTAAAGTGACTAAGATGAAGTAATTGCTTGTTTATAACGGGTAAAGACTTGCATTGAAAAACAAAATAATTGTATTTTTTTTATATTCAGAATAAAGAACAACAGAATCGTACTACATTGTGATAACGGGCTACTACGGAACCCTATACTGTGCGTGGCCCGACACGCACTTGGCCGGTTTTTTTTTTTAATTCTGGCCTAATAGCCACAGCAATCGGATTGATTTGGTATGCAGTGTTGTTATTAGGGCACCTTAGCGCTTAGTCTCTGATTGATCTAAATGATTGTGTACCCCACATACTTTTTTTGTTTAATTAGAGTGGCATAACGATCCCATTGCTGTGACAGAGACACCTCCTCCTTAACGGGCCTCCTTTCTGTGAGAACACGGAGAGGAGGCCCGTTCCTTCTGGAACCAGCCTCCTCTCTGTGAGAACACGGAGAGGAGGCCCGTTCCTTCTGGAACCAGCCGTAAACCACCACGCAGGCCTAGGGTGGGTTGATCGAGTGCAAATGGCACGCTACTGACCAAACATATACACTCCCTCCTAAGTCGAGCCACCCTGCACTTTTCGTATAGAATTCTATAACTTTTTAAATGGTCGTGGACTCAAATTCGGAATAATGACGACACCAAAAATGATTGCCAGTATTTCGGCTTCAAAAATGCATAAAAACTTTTACTTCGACTCGTTATTATTTTGATGTTTTAGGTCTTTATACCTCACATGCAATTTCATGGTGGGTCGATTTAGGAATCCGGGAGTGTATTTTCTTCGATACAATTTTTCAACAGGTCATCTGTTATTCAGAAAGTAAGTACGTAGGTACCGTACTGATTCATCAAACCATTTCCCCTCATTTAAGTTGCGTTCATTTGTTTTTGAACCTTGAAATTAAAGAAACCTGCGGGGCAATTTCGTAACACGTTATCAATCGGAATCGGTTTCATTTTGACAGTTTAACAACATTCATTGCGTTATTTACGTGTTGAGCAGACAAATTTTTCGAGCTTATGAAGCAATGGATTACCAATTTGCTTCAAAATGATTCAGATTCCTATTGATACCTACTGTGTTACGCAATTAGGATGCAGTTTAGTACCTAACCCACCTAATATGGCTTAATTAAACCATTTATATTAATGCATTTTACAGATAGACTGCTTCAGATTTCAAATCAACCGTATGCAGTCAACGCACAGCTGTGACTTCATCTTTTAATGCTGCTACTGCTGCGTACGCAGTCTGATTGGTGCACGCTCAGACTTCGATGCTGCAAACGGCAAACTGGTACAGTACACGGTCGGTAGTTGATTAATATGTGTATGTATTACAACTGCTTTCAAAGTCCTCAATGGTTGTATAGTGAATGTAAACCGCTGGCGTTTGCATATAAAACATTTTTCAATTTCGCTCCCGGAATAATATTTCTATACTTACACATTAAAAAAGAACATTATTTTTTGTCAGAGTTCATAATAAATGGAATACTTAATGTGGCTTTTAATTCATCGTAAATGAATCATTAGCTGCGTTAATTAAATTATCCATTTACGGCTCCAAGTGTCTGTCTACGAAACATTAATAACAGACGTATGACGTATACGTGTTATAAGTAGAACGAACATACAGACATTATGTTCATTAGTAGACAGATAATTTCACATGATATGACATCCAATTATTCTATTAATCAGATCGCGCGCTCGCGAGTCGCGACTAACTAAATTATAAACAACGGCGTCTCGGGCAATAACAATAAATTCGATTGTATCAGAAAGTACACGGTTAGTGTAAACAATAAACCCTGAAGTATCCTTTTAGTAAGACGAAAATGTGTTAACTAATTCCAAAAACAAAAGACTAACAATTTTCAAAGTAAAAAAGAACAAAAGAAAAATATTCAGAACAAAATTCTTAAACTGAAAGCGTTCGGCATTCAATTTTGTGATAACAAAACTGTTCAACACTGTATTATTACACAGAACAACTCGCCTTACTTTACGACGGGATATTTCGAACAAAATATGGCTTCAATAGGGTGCCAGTTGAATGCAGGGATACGGGCCCTAAAAGCGGTGAGCGATCGAGGGTTTGGCCGCGAGCACAAAAAGTACGAAGGGAACAAACGCCGCCGCGCCCGCCGAGGCGAGGCGAGGGTTCGGCGAGGTTTAATTTTTTATGTTTATACTGGGATAGCGTCTGTATTCGATAAACGAACTGGCAGCCTGCTGGGACCGGCCCCAGCAAAAATACAACGTGCGCAAATAAATTTTCGAATGTAACATAACACTAAAATTGAGATTGATAAAAATACACGGTTGAGAGTATAGGAGGTGGTACTTAGATATTTTTTGTTTCGACATTAATTAATTAAAAGTCAAATTAAATAGTAAACAAACGTGTGTATAGAATACGCCATCAAACTTGACGGTTTGAAATTAATGCGCGAATAACAGTTTTACAGCATATTAAAAAGTAATGAACCAAAGCGAAACTTCGAAGAAAAATGACTGCCGTTACCAGTCAAAAAGCAATAAAATTTGTATTCAGTGTTCTACTGCAGTAGTGCGTAAACATTGTATCGGCACTTAGTTACTTTAAAATTGTATGCCTAGGAAAACAATTTCCTAATGTAAAAATATTGTCACTGTCGATGTCATACCTATTAACAAAATGCCACTATTGTTTTTATTAACATGACATAATGCAACGCGAAGAATGAACAAATCAAACAGAATGACACACCGCATATCGATGTATGTACTACCGTTTTAAGGTAGTTGTTGAATAGCGGGAATTAAAATTGGGTGCGTCACCGAGTGTGCGCCGCGGTATGTTGACAGCCCACTTGTCCGCGTTCCTGGAAAGCGCGCGTAAATGTATCACGGACTGCGTCCTGTACTTTCGAATTTTATTTATTAATTTGTCTTGTGCGAGAATCCAATAATAAGTGTCATTTAATTCGAAAATATATGTACCTAATGCAACTAGACCTGCAGACATGTGGCGCGTGGAGTTTGCGAGCCAAAATTGCTGTAATTATAGCAGCTATTAACTACCGCATATATCAAAGCAAAAAATGGGGGAGGCCTTTGCCCAGCAGTGGGACAGAACAGGCTAATATAAAAAAAAAAATATCAAAGCTTTATATAAACAGTCGTAGTCCAAAATAATATAAAAGTTTCAAGAAGAAATCTTCCAGCGCAATCGCAAAATACAACAAAACTTAATGCAGCTAATTTATTTTATCCACAAAAACCTAATCCAAAACTACGAAAACATCTAATCAAAATAGCCACTTCGTGAAACAAAGTTTCTAAGAATGAACAACGCCTTATTAGTATGCTCAAGTAAGAAAAACACCGCAGTTGGAATTAAAATTGTTTCTCCTTTTTGCCCCAAGGTCAGTGAGTTGTGACTTGTGATAATCACATCGTGCTCTCGGTCGCGCGGTCGGCCGCGATACGGAGAAACCAGATATTTTTGTAACCACGCGATACGCTTTGTGTTTCAACACACTACTAACGCCATCTGTCACTACACAATTGTACTAACATACAACAAATTAATTAACGTCGAATTTTAGCACATTTATGCTTTTGGAATGCGCAGATAATTGCAATTTGTACTAAAAATACATTGAAAATATCCAAAACCACAGAACCAGTTTCTGTGTGAACATTGAAGCGAGAACGCCTGAGTTTTATCTTATCGAATTCAAATAGCTCAGGGCGACAATACTGATACACACGATAAAGCATATATTTTAGTCCAATACTTTAGTTGAATGAGAGTCACACATTGTATTTAGCAACCATGCATATAATTACTTATGACATTTTCTTGGGTTTATAGCAGAGATAACTCTTAATATAGGTACCTATCTAACAGTTGGCTTCTCTTTAAAACGAATTAACAGAACATTCATACAGACAAACAAATAAAATTCGGCAATATTCAGTACTCACGAATGGTGGTCCACTTTAACCCTGGATCGAAAAAGCTGGAAGTCATGGGGAGAAAGAGGCCATTGCCCAGCAGTGGGAAAATGTAAGCTAACAGTAAGAGTAACCGTTCAGTATGCGAGTGACCATGAACGGGAGATAACTACCAAACGATAACAGCGTGAATGCTTTCCCTTCAACACAATTGCACATTCACTCTCATTAATCATTAATAACAATGACGGACATAGCACCTAAACAATGATAATTAATTTTTGAAAACATTCATGAAAAACACATATTTTTGATAAGTAGTCGGTGGAGCATTAAAAAAAGAACAAAGAACATTAAAAAACTGGCCAAGTGCGAGTCGGACTCGCACACGAAGGGTTCCGTAACCACAAAGCAAAAACACCGAAAAAAAAACACGTTTGTTGTATGGGAGCCCCCCTTAAATATTTATTTTGTTTTGTTTTTAGTATTTGTTGTTATAGCGGCAACAGACATACATAATTTGTGAAAATTTCAACTGTCTAGCTATCGCGGTTCTTGAGACACAGCCTGGTGACAGACGGACGGACGGACAGACAATGAAGTCTTAGTAATAGGGTCCCGTTTTTACCCTTTGGGTACGGAACCCTAAAAAAACAAAAGCACCTGCACATTGTCCGATTGTCATCGAACCCAAGAGCTTGATCCAAGCTGTATGGACATACGTAACAGTAAGACTCATAAAAAAAGAACACGAGAAATTGGCGGACTGAATTCCAAAGCTCGTTTCGTTTGGCAGTAATCGGCTTTATTTAAATATCATATTTAAGCAAAGCGACGCTCGGCACATTTTTATTTTAGTGCTTAAAGTATGTGACTGAAATATTACGACAGTGAAATCGGGTAGAATATAGATTAACATTCTGTCCGATAGGTGTATAAGCATACAATGCACATAGGTGCCTTTAACGACGCGCTCTCTCTGAGGAAGGCTGGTATTTGGTTTCGGTACCTGTGTCTCAGGTACCCAAAATTGTAAAGCCAGTCAGGCACCATCTGTCAAAATATATGAAATACCTCTGTCCCTTAGGTACGGTCTACTAAACAATGTTTTGTGTTAAAAGCATTGTGTAATGAAGTATTTTAACTACAACGGGCTCGGAACGGCTAGATTTTTCTAAAGAGGGGGCTTAAGCGAATCTCATAAAACCTTGACTCTTCGTTTTCTGTCTGGCGTATCCCGCCTTCTACCAGAATGCGCCCTCCGGCACAGTCTTTTCTACTTTGTCCTGTTTTAACGCTCTAATTGCCAGTTGTCCGCGCTTGTTTTGCCTACATTAATTTATTAACGTATACCTAGAACTCTACCTATCAAACACAATTTAAATTTGTATTTTTTTTTCTCGAGTACTAAACCTATAGAAACTTTTATGATCTCGCATTTGCATGATCGATTGGTGTTATTAGGACAGTATGAGGTGGTAATGCGGCATGTTCTAGAACCAAAAATTTATAGACATGTGACATCTACCAACCTGCACTGGGCCCGCGTAGTGGATTACAGCATTTACAGCCCACTCCCTTTCACCGAGAGGAGGCCTGTGTCCCAGCAGTGGGAAGTGTGGGAACATTATAGGCTGATTATGCATGAGGTGGTAATTGATATAGTCCACTGAATGGTTCTGTCATTCTTCATCATCATCATCATCAGCCTATAGCAGTCCACTACTGGACATAGGCCTCCCCTAATGAGCGCCATAGCGCCCTGTCTTCAGCTTGACGCATCCAGCATCTGCCTGCAGATTCTGATTCATCATTCTTAGTCATACCTAATCTTCACACAGCTTCGTGGTGACTTTCCTAAGCAGCATTCAAACGATCAGTTGCACAACGTCAGTATCGACCTAGCCTTTAATACTAGGATCGGCTTCTAGTCTAACCAGCATAGCTATTCACAACCACTCGATACGCTTCCGTACTGTATCGAACATTAATTAATGTTATCGTAATAGTCCTCTTAATGCTGTTCGCAAGTCCAACCCGAAAATTTTGTCAGTTTAAATCAAATAGACGACCGCTATTCTTCCGACAGCTGTATGCTGTCGGGGACAAGGCAAATCAAGTTATCGAAATGTGTTATTTTCGATACGATAGCCTGTCGGACGGTCGTGAATAGCTATGCTGATGCGTTTAAATATCAGCTCCTATTTTACATACAGGGGCATTCATTTGACCTCTGCAACTTTATTGTTAAGAATCACTTTGATTAAGTACTTTGTTTATACCCATTGTCTTACTTGGGTTGTGATCATGATAGCAGGTGTTTGACAACCGGACCACCGGCTAAAGGTTTAAGGATCTCCAGACTCTGCCCTCTCTCTCTTAATGTTTTGATTCTTAAACACATCGCTAATACTGTGGTGTTTCTCTGGGACTCGCTGAGATGTCTAGGCGCTATGCTGAATGGTCGCTACTGTAGAATCTAGATTACAAGAGTTGTAAAAAGAAGGTTTAGAAAAAAAACGGCAAGATACTCAATAACAAAAAAGACTCAATAAAAAAAAACATGGTTATTTTATAAAACATTGTATAATTAAAACAATAAATGTTTACTTCACAAACAACCCTCAATCAAGCTTCTACATTGTTTTGATTTTAGATACCATAATAAAATAATTGCTGGAGTCCAATTAAGGTAACTACATAGTACAGTCACGAGCATAAAAACCGTACAATTTAGCAAAATTCAAAAGCAAATTTCAAGAAATTCGGCCTATTTCATAATATTATGGTTTCGATGGGCAGGACAGGACATGCACACCACAGAACCCAAACGTTTATTGGAAATGTTGGATAGTAAACCAGATGTCCGGAGAAGTCGACGGCGGCCCAAGCTCAGATGGTTGGATGGCGTAGACCAAGATTTAAGAACTGTTGGAGTTAGAAATTGGAGAAAAAGCTTGAAATAGGTCACATTGGAGAAATATACCTACTTGATCAGGCTAAGTTTAGATGACAATGATGATTTCAAATACTAAATTTGTAACACTATAAAATATCTATCAATACTTTAGTCGCAAATGACTCGTGAATCTTGCGTAAGTGTCAGGTATTTATGCACGTGACTGTACGTCTAAACAACCAGGTAGGTACAATTAGAGGTGTCCCTTCCTCTACCTTGTAAAGTGATAGGTAGGGTTGTGTCTATGAGGGGGCGGTACGGATTATACATCAAGGGTCTTGGCAACCCCAAATCTGTCATATAAAGTTTAACAAGCGAAGCATGATGTTGTTACAACAGTAACGTCGCCTTGGGTTCTGAACATTTCTGAAATGTCTGGGGTAGAAATTGCCTGAGGGCTTTAGAATAATAATTCATTAGTGGACGGCCGGGTAATATGATACAACAACGAAAGGCGACAGTTAAAGATCTCCAACCAGCCTTATCAAAAACATTATATTTCTACCCTTTTCAACAGTTTTTGTAGTAAGGCGCTTAGGTACTCACCGGGAGCATTCGCCTGCGACCTAGCCATGTTACTTCCACCTGTCCATATTAATATTATAAATTCGAAAGTAACTCTGGTCCGTCTACCTGTATGTTACCTTTTCACGCCTAAACCACTGAACGGATTTCGATAAAATTTGGCAGAGAGATAGATTGCATCCCGGGGAAGGACATGGGATAGTTTTATCGACATACCTCGCGGGCGAAGCCGCGGGTGGAAGCTAGTTTATTATATGCATTATCCTATCCTGCTGGGAGGGGCTTGTGGCTAAGTAATAACAGCCGCACGTATCGATAGATCAGGTTAAGCTTCCCTTGCCGTGGTTGGTCCGTGGATGGGTGACCATCTTTACATATCAAAGCCCCTCCGTGCCTCGGAAAGCACGTTAAACCGTTGGTCCCGGTTGTCATTTGCAGATTTTGACAGTCGTTACGGGTAGTCAGAAGCCCGAAAGTCTGACAGCCAATGTTACTAAGTGTATTATCCAGTAACTGGGTTGTGGAGGTCAGATAGGCAGTCGCTTCATGTAAAATACTGGTATTCAGCTGCACCCGGTTAGACTGGAAACCGACCTCAACATCATCTGCCTAGCACAGACACACTATGTTGGGGAACATAGTTGGGAAATGGCTAGGCAGATGATGAACCTATCCTGCTGGTTGCAAGTTGCAATTATCTCTCTACGCTACCTAGCAGTAGACGGCCTGCGCAGTCTTCTTGCAAAGCCCTAAGCCTTTACAGTGGAATCTTGGATTGTTACATTACAGGCGAATGCTCCAAATGTGAGGGAGCGCCTGACGAAACGTTTCGTGTTTATTTCCTAAAAATTTTTAACTTATGGACTTCATATGAAACATAAATGAGTCGCAGTCTAGGCTTTTATTTAAAAAATAAACATACACGATATCTACTTCGCACCCACTCATAGGGACATGGCAGGTTTCGCCTGGCTGTGACACAAAATCAATACGCTATGGCTATGGGTACCGGCGACAAGTCCAATTTTTAAACCTGTAATGAGAGAGAAGACTTTTTAGTATTAACATTCATTTTATTTAATTTTATTTTCATTACTTTTTAAAACGTAATGAACAAGTTCAGTTAACAATTAATCGAACAGCTGATATTAATAACAAGCATCTGCCTAATTATCTTCCGTTTATATACGGATCTTATTATGACAACACGCTCACGTAAATATCAGTATTTCTAATAACGTAACGTATTACGTATGCATTATCTAGTGCAGAAATACCTCAATACGCTAAAAATACCACGTGCCGATATAACTTCTAATTAGCCCACACAAGGACTATAATACGTACGATAGTGGCATTGTAAGTACGTCACCTAAATTACGTTGAAACATTTCATTGAAGTTTTCGCGAAACCCGTTTCTTGAATGAAATGACGTCACTACGTAGTAGATAGCTATACGTATAAACAGCTGTGTACTTATAGTACCTATAGATTATTGGGTTCTTTCTTTTGCGTCAGATGTTAGTGGGGTTATTCGACAACCGTGAGGGGAGGCGTCGCGGAAGCGTGTCGTTCACATTAGAGGCGAATTCTCTTTGTTAGTTCAGACGGGTCGGTTATAGAGTTTGTACTAAAAGCGCATCATATCGTTATGTATTTTTTTCAAATGAGTTTTTATATACCTTTCAAAATTCTTGTGAAAATAATTTGCGGTCATAAAGCTCCTGAAACTGTCAACTCTGTCCCATTATATCATGGTGAAGTCACGCAGTGTCTGGTTCTAGTTGAGTCAGAAAACCAATGAACATTAACAATAATGCTCCTCTGAGAGCGCGAACAAAAAAAAAAGTAACACAACATAATGGTCTAAAATTTCCAAGTTTTTTTATACGTCGGCGATAACGACACGACATCATTAATTTTAGGCGCCTTGAGAATAGCCCGTCAGCAGCCCTGCCTGAATAGAATAGTCAGAAGTACATAGTCACAACTCGGTAGCGATGTGAGACGGACGCAACATCCTCGCCGCCACTCGCCTCGCGCTCTTTCGCGCCGCGGCTCATTGCTACACCGCGAATTTGGGCCAAGCACAAATATACCTCTCCCTTACTAACCCACGTGTTACTAATCTACCCGTCTCTGTCGGCTATTTTCTCTCTCGGCTCGCGGTATTATACAGTCATTTATGTAATAAGTTCAATGTTTACATTGTGACTGCTATCAGGTGATGAATGGAAATACATTTCAAATTGCGATAACTCGGCCTTATCTTCAATGCTGTTGCTGTTCTCTCCGGCTTATGTATAGGTGGGTAATAAATATAATAAAAAAACAGAAATTAAAACAACGTTTGCTTATAACGCATCAATCGTTCCAAAGTTTAATTTAGAAAGTAGCCCAGTTTCACGGTAGGTATACAAGGCGCCGTACATGTAGCATACATACATATATCGATCAACAACAACATCTAGCTGTTTACATCCTACGTCCTACCTAAATAAAAATATAAACGCCATTGTTGTCAAATATGTTAGACAAATTAATAAGCATCATCTTTATTTGGTATGTGGCATCATCATCATCGTTTAAAATTACAGACGAAAACATACAACAATAGAAACTAATTAGAACCAATATTTGAAATACTTAAGTCGTTATCATGGCAGAATTTCGTCATTTGACATTTTCGTTTGACATAATATAGGTACCTACATTTTGACTGCTATGCACAGTAACAAAAACGACATCGGTGAATTACCTACAACATAATTTCATCAGTATTACCAACAATAAATAAGTGAGTGACCAACAAGAAAATTAACGTTGATTTTATAATCGACAAATTAGAATTCCAATAAAATTTCTAACTAGCCAGTTTATCGATTTACGAGAAGATAAAGGTCGTAATCGATTCCAACGTAACTGTTTTTACCATTTCATTATAATGGAAAACAAAACGATAGCTAATGACGTAAGGAACGTTAACGAATGTCAAGAACAAGTCGAATCAATAACCTCCCAAAGTACCGATGACATTATTGTTTTTAATGACGAGTATCTAGCAATATTTTTAAATTATGAATGGAAGAAATGGTTATTTAGTAGATGACATACACAAATATGATATTCAAGTAAACCTAAACAAAAGCAAACTATAGGTTATATTTTGTAAATTTTTGGGGTTCCGTACTCAAAGGGTAAAACGGGACCCTATTACTAAGACTCCAATGTCCGTCTGTCCGTCTGTCACCAAGCTGTATCTCATGGTTTGCGATTGCTAGACAGTTGAAATTTTTAGTGATTTTTATTTTCTGTTGCCGCTTTAACAACAAATACAAAAAACAGAATAAAATAAATATTTAAGGGGGGCGGGCTCCCATACAAAAAACTTGTTTTTTTCGGCGTTTTTGCCTTGTGGTACGGTCCGAACTCTTCGTGTGCGAGTCCGACTCGCACTTGGCCAGTTTTTTCAGATGTAGTTAAAAATAAATCGAAGTGGTACTGTACCTAATGGCGGCTGTAAAGTCGTTATCATAACAAAAAAAAAACTACATAACAATGAACGGGAAACGTGAGTTTTCAGTTTTGTCAATATTCAATACCAAAGGTTTTCCTGTTACGATTCGGTTCGCTATGGCATATGGTTGGCATACATAAAATATGAAAAGAAATTTGTCATTTTTGTTTGGACTGAATTCTGGCAGTATTTCACGGATGTTTTAATTTCGGGGACCAAGATACTCTTATGGCTGAATGTGCGTTTATGAGTACGAAGAAATTCGGTGGAACCTTTACAGCTTTCTTCAGCTTTGCTTTTTTCAGCTTTTTTTTTCTTTTTTTTCTTTAGCTGAAGAGATAGAGATCATTGGAGCTCATGGTATTATCTATAGGTACTCTACCTGATCAGTATCTAATGCTTAAAATACTTAGGTTTATAAAGATCTAAGCATTTCATAGTTAGGCCCACGGGACGCCGGACGAGGTGGGTTTTTGCAGCGTCGGTTACATACTTGTTCAATATTATCGGTAAACAAAATAAACATATTATAAAGTTATGCAATTATGCCAGAAAACAGGAAACCGGACAATACATAGAAATACCCGTCTAGGAACTATGTTACATAATATTGAATTAAAACAAGGCCATGGTCCGATGCGAATTAGAACGGAGCAATTCTCTGAAAACTGTAATTCAGGGTCATTTTCGCCATTACTACTTATTTCTCTTGAAATGAGGACTGCTCGGCTCATCGCAGTGAAATTATAGCACCATTTTATCACTCACTAGCTTCTGCCCGCGACTTCGTCCGCATGCAATTTCTTGTACCCCCACCCCGTCGCAACACTTCGTATTCGCTTAGCGTTCATTCTGACTTTTTTTCTTTTTACTCGGCTCCTAAGGGTCATAGCGTGATACTAAATAGCCTATAACCTTCCTCAATAATTGGGCTATCAAATGCAAAAAGATTTTTTGAAATCTGACCGGTAGTTCCAGAGATTATCGCGTTCAAACAAACAAACTCTTCAGCTTTATTATTAGTAGTATACATATAGATACTTAATGCGATTTAACCCACCTTGGTTTGGCAGACATTCATCATGCGAAGATTGTCGGGACGAAAACTGCTTTTGAAGGGTTGCTTATACCTATTGCCCTCACTTGGTACCTTCGTCGCCTTTCAACTACACCCATTTAGTACAATGGGCATAGCCTTATACGTTGTCTATCTAGAAAAGCTAAAGCTCTTTATATTAGCAATAAAATAAAATCAGCTGATGATAAAATAAAAACTACCTGGCAAATAATAAATAATGAAACAGGTAGGAAAAAACAGCCTAACACTGAATTTAATTTAGAGACTGCACATGGCCCCATCAACTCAGATGTAGAAATAGCTCAGGAATTTGAAAACTTTTTTTCTAATATTCCCCTTAAAACTACTGAAGCTTTAAATTCATCCCCCACGCTTTCTGCTGCCTTACTTAAAAAGAATGTAAAGGCATGCCCTTTGGAGTTTAGGTTTCAGCATACAAGCCCCCAGGCTGTTATAAAAGCTTTTAGAGATCTTAACATTAAATCAACAGAAGATCTCTGGGGAATGTCTGTAAAAGTATGTAGATCTTTCATCGAAACTATTGCGCCCTATTTAGCTTTCATATTTAACACCAGTGTTGACCAAGGAGTCTTTCCGGATCTTATGAAACATAGTAAAGTAGTACCATTGTTCAAATCCGGTGATAGTAAAGATCCTAACAATTATAGACCTGTGTCAATTCTACCAGTTCTCAGTAAGGTGTTTGAAAAGTTGATGCTCAATCAAATGTTACGTCACTTTAATAAAAATTCCATCTTTCATGAACACCAGTACGGTTTCACCAAAGGGCGTTGCACTACTGACGCCGGTGTTACCCTTATAAAGAACATTTTTAACGCCTGGGAAGAAGCACAAGATGCCATTGGAATCTTTTGCGACCTCTCTAAGGCGTTCGATTGCGTAAACCACGAGACACTTCTGATGAAACTGGAGCACTATGGAATTAGAAAAGCAGCACTTGACTTGCTAAGATCATACCTGAAAGATAGAAAGGTTAAAGTTCAAGTAAACGGCGTAAACTCATTAGGGTCTGAAATGACAATGGGTGTTCCTCAAGGTTCGATATTGGGTCCATTCCTCTTTTTAGTTTACATCAATGATTTACCCCAATTACTTCAAAATCAACCGAAGATGGTGTTATTTGCAGATGACACATCATTAATCTTTAAAATAGACCGACGGTCACAAAATCTTGACGACGTGAATAACTCTATTCTTCAGGTCCAAGATTGGTTTACGGTAAATAATTTAGTACTTAATGAAAAAAAAACCAAATGCATTAGATTTAAATTACCGAATGTTAGAAGTAGCGAATGTGAAATCATATTGAATGGCCAAAAACTAGAATTTATTGATCAGACAGTTTTCCTAGGAATCACGCTAGACGAGAAATTACAATGGGGACCTCATATAACATCTATTGCGGGGCGGCTAAGCTCCGCCGCTTATGCTGTTAGAAAGATAAGACAGTTAACAGATGTAGAAACCGCGCGTTTGGTCTATTTTAGTTACTTCCACAGTATTATGTCATATGGCATTTTACTATGGGGTCGGGCTGCTGACATTGAATCCATTTTTATTTTACAAAAGAGAGCTGTCAGAGCCATTTACAATCTACGTCGTCGCGAATCTCTTAGGGAACTATTTAAAAAGGTTAATATCATGACGGTACCTTGCCAATTCATTTATGAAAATATTATGTATGTAAGAAAAAATCAACATCTTTTTAATAAAATAAGTGATAGGCATAATTTTAATACTAGAAATAAAGATAAATTAGATCAACCTTTTTTCAGATTATCGAAAGTACATACATCTTTTATGGGGTACTGTGTTAAATGCTACAACAAAATACCTTGTGACATATTGCAATTAAATGAAAGAAAATTTAAAACTCATATTAAAAGTACACTTTGTAAACAAGGATATTACAAATTAGAGGATTATATCCAAGATAAGAATGTTTGGAAACATGCTGGTCCTGCTCCATAGGACAATCTAAAAGTCTAGACAAAATCAAACTTGTTCCTAATTTAATTTATATGTATATTTTTAATTATGACATCTTATTCTAATTCAATTTTACAATCTGCGACTACAGTGGCTCACACACTTGTTAAAGTTCAACTACTTTTGCATTTTTTCATTTTTCTTTTTTTTTTAAATAACTTGTAAATATGTGAGCACCATGTATCTATCACTTATTTGATTTACCTGTCATTGCTTAATTTTTAATTCTTTTTACCTTTTGTGGTAGACTAATTTTATTATGGGTGCATCGTGTTCACATATAAATTTTATTATGTATACAAGACCTTGTAAAACATTTTTAAAAGAGTAACGGTGGAGTTTCTTGCCCATTCTTCTCCATACGAAAACTACCTTTTCGAATGGGCGACTAGAATCATTTCTATTTAGTTTTTTTTTTGACGTTCAAAAGTGCCTTTAATGTGCCTTTTTGAAATAAATGATTTGACTTTGACTTTGACTTTGAATCGAAAACGATTACAATATCCATGAAGCGAAAGGTTCCTCATTCGTAGCGAAACTACACGTACGATCGATAACTTTGATTGCCGTTTCTACTTATGCACTAGGTACAGACACATCAAGCTACCCGAAACTGTCAAATTTTCCCAATCAACTTTGAACCTAATGCTTTAGCGTTAAAGTTGAAAATCTATTAAAGAAATTTGACAGATTGTAGTAGCTTGATGTACTGGCGTCTGTACCTACCTCGACCTTTAAGCCCACAACCTACTTGCATATGCAAAGATTTAATTTTATTATTTTCAATTACCCACTGCATTTGAATTGTATAGGTACACTTATTAAGGTACGACTTGAATTAAATATTTCCATTTACTGTAAATAGATTACTACTCAGTCGTGTTGTCCATTGATTTTATAATAAGTTTATAGTTCGATAGGCTGGTTATGTTTGAAATCGGTTAAGAGAAAACAGTTTTGTGTCGACAATCCTTAGTAATATCTGTTACTCGTAAAACAGACACATGTTGTAACATAATTTTACGATTACAGTTACAACATTCAACTTTCATATTATTTTGTGCTGGTATTATGAAATGAAACAAAAATTTGATTTTGTTTTTATTTTGTTTCGGATTTTATATCATCGAGCAATTTACAATTTATCGCGTTTTGAACCGTTAATTTCCCTAAAACAAGGATGTATCTGATGTATGACATATTTTTTTTTTCAGAACCTTAATACACTAATTTGACTATTTATAATTGCTTATATAGCAGGCAAATTCGGATACTTAACCCCCGTTATGTATCTGCCTCACCAAAAAAAAATACCAAAAAAAAAAACAGCAGGAAAGCATATCAAACAAAAAACTAATATACGGAGTCTACGCGATTCATAGAAACATCAATAACAGTATCTAATGACTAATAAAAATATATTGGAGATCGTCTATGCCATTGCCCTACTTAGAAGTGGGAATATGAAGCATAGACTAAAGTATATTGATATGAAGTTTGTTTTCCTTTATCAACGTTCCAAAGATAATCTTTCTTTGAGAACGTATCTGCGTGGGATCTTGTCATGTCCAAAAACACGTGGTCTTTGATGTGTTTGTTTATCGGATATCTATGTTGTTTATCGACCACTAGCGCCATCTACATTGTCTGTAGTGAACTAGACTGGACTAGAATTTCTAATTATAATTAAGTATTATTGATATCCGATTACAATTAAATGTATTTATATGTTTTTTTATCAACATTCAACTTAGAATGGGTACCTAAGTGATATAATTAAAAAGATTAAAACCATGATTGAGTTCTACAAAAACAAACCATACCATAGACATACAATTTAATAAGCTGGAAAGGTTCGGGTCAAAGAACAACAAAAAAAAAGCCATGTCCAACAACAGAGGGATCTTTTATTCATCTGGAGTATAATTTAATTTTTCATTTTTTGAGACACTCGAGGAGATATTTCTAACACAAAAGGGCGAGAAAAGTTTTGTTTTAACAAATCGTGAGAATATTCCCAGCCACTTCATTGCCGCGTTCATAACGCGATGACAAGCACGCATAATTATGTATAAACGTAAACCGACTGTATTAATCCGCGAGAAATGCCGTGACTCACGAGGAAAATGCAGTTGAAAACAGACGTTTTATGATAAACAGGTACCTACCCAAAGAAACTGGTATACAGACTCTTTTATGGACAGGAATTTACTCGTCTTAGAACATCCCAGAAAACCACTAGAAGTCACAGAAACGGTACCTGAAGGCCTATTTGGCAACGACAAAAAAAAAAAAAGAAAATCTAAAAGCAGCCAATCAGTCAGTGGCAGTTTTAGTGGCGGTGATTTAAAAAAATAAAAATCCAATTTTTCCCCTAAAGAGCAAAGGCCAGCCTTTGAAAAGGCAAATAACTATGTAGATACCTTTACGATAAAATTAGATTTATCCACGTTAGATTATACTTATCCTGAAACGAGAACGTTTCTAGTATAGCCAGATGGGACATCACGTACACATAGAACTATACTAAACTCGTATCGTTAGCTCATACTTCGCCACAGATGGTATTAGGTCAGCTGCCCGCCTCAATCGCTTCGAATGAAATTCCGAAGCCGGATAAAGTAGACTAAGTACCTATACATAGGTTTTTCTGCTCATGTTAGGATATTCTTATAAGTATCGTAAAACGAAGGAGGAACATTGAGTTTAATTATGCCTCGTCTAAAATTCGACCGATTTGAACTGTAATAGCAGAATATGCTTCTGTCTATCCCCTTAGCGGTTTATATGATGTCGCTATTTGGCCCTTCTGTCCAAAATTAATATCAAGCTACCCGAAACTATCAAATTTTCCCAATCAACCTTGAACCTAATGCTTTAGCGATAAAGTTGAAAAAACTATTTAAGAAATTTGACAGATTGTAGTAGCTTGATGTGCAGCTGGCGTCTGTGCAATAGCCTAATGGATTCAACTGTATTGAATTCATGACCTAAAATGCTACGGACGAGTGCGACAATCAGTCGACCTAGTAAAATATATACAAGTCATTATCCGCTCCCCCTTTTTGTTTCTGCAAAAACCTATATGTTCTGAATGTCAGTAGCAGCATCCTATCTCGATCGCGCTGTAGATGGGTAGATTTTCATTTTATGATTTATTTTGACAATTTTTTGAGAAATTTTATTATTTTTTATTAGCTTGGTGGACAAATCAACGACGACTGAGGGGCCGCGAGGGGTAAGGCCCCCGGAATGCGTTCGGATACTTGAATTTAGTTCTTTTGATCGACAAAATTTATCAAACAAAAATCGCCGAAGTTAATGATGAAATCTTTGTGACAAAATTTTAAATGGTTAAATAATAACATAAGGGGTAAATTCCGATGTAACTAATATAGTAATTGTTCAGTATACACTATAATTTTTACATATGGGGTGAAATTAAACAAAATTTAGGCAAGAACTTTGAGTATTCATGAGATCAATAAATGTAGTGTAGAAAATAACGGAGAGGTAAATGATTTCCAGGATAGTTTTTTGTAAGTTTAAATATTTTATCATACTTATATTATGATTTTATTTATTACTAGTTACAAAAAAAAAATACAAATTGTAAACTGAAGTAAATTTTACGCAATGCTTAATGGATATTTAAGCCTTATTGTGGAAGAACAGCAAAATGCTATTTTGAAAATCTACCCAGATATACTAATAGTATGGTGCTGAGTTCCAGACTAACTCTCACCAATAGTGGAATTTAAAGTTTGATGTAGCGAAAAAGGTTTAAAGTCAAGAGGACAGCAGTCAGGAGGAGGAGTCAGCAGCGTCCTCCCGTAGCTAAGTAATTTATATAGTTCAACATGGGTACATAGGTACGTAAATGGTTTATTTCCAGCAACATAAATCCTTATACTTACATAGTATAAAACAATGTCGCCGAAATGTCTATACGCGCATAACTTCCGAATGACTGCACCAAATTGGATAATTCTTTTTTTGTTGTGTTCGGTATTGCCAGGACAAGGTTTGTAAGAAAGAAAATTTCGGAAATTCGAAAAAAAAATTGTACCCGTGAGAATCTGGGGCGCGCTATATACAAAAATTAATAACTTATTAGAATATCAAAATTTCATAAAGTTTCGCATATTATCTAACAGAGAATCCCTTTTAGGTGTGCAGTTGACGGACGTCACACGGCTAATCAGTGTTACCAACCAATAACAAAATTTGCCCCCAAGATTTTTTAAAAATCCCCCTAAAAAAACCCTAAGTATAGGTTCACATAAGGTAAATTTCTTTGATGCAGTGCCCAACTCCCTAAGTCGTTCCTAACTCACAAAATAAAACGCATAGGTACATAGTTTGTAAAAAAAAAAGACTAGGTACCTAAATACCTATTGTTAAACTACTAACTAAATTGTAATATTGTTGATCAGGGATAAACGATTCCTAAGTATTTTTAAATAATGGCATAAATAGAAAAGGCACGCTCTACGGAGGCGTTGGATACGGGCAGCATCAATAACGCCACAGCAAACTTTTAGCCCCTAAAAATAACCCCAAAAAAAACCTGTCCCTAAAAATACCCCTTTTAAGACTTCTTCCCCCTAAATTTAGGGGGAAAACCCCAAAGTTGGCAGCACTGCGGCTAATGCCAAAAGCTGTTTCTCACACGGTTTCTAGAACATTCTAGAAGCTGCGCATGCTATTGGATGAGCGTTAAACAGTAATTTCGCAGCTAACGGATTGTTATAGACGGATGATGGTACATATAAGCACCACTTTAGACGGGTTGTTGAAATATAATGATTATTAAAAGAGCATTAAGTACCGCATCATCGTTAACACTACGCTAAGCGCATCTTTGATTACCTATTAAATTTTCTTTCTTAACGAATGCATGACGTAATTCCGACACATCACCTTGCTTTCCTTGTTACAAGTTTTCCTCTTCCATCCCTCCCTGTCAATCGTCATGCTATCATTCACTCCTTGGGCCCTAATTCACTATGACCACTCAATGATTCCTTACTTCGAAACCACGTCAATTCCTTAGCTAATCACACCAACTTCGCGTTCATTTTGCGCGAGTTCGTTCATTGTGTCATAGATATGACGTTACATGTTCTATTAATATTCCTGACACAATGCATCCATATTTTGTTTGGCTTTCCTCTGCCTCTCCATCCATACACATGTCTTACGTAATTCCGATTCAGACCTATTCGGTTGAAATATTACCCTAGTCTTTGTAATTGCAGGATGCATTAAAA
Source organism: Oligia fasciuncula (assembly GCA_963082905.1). Taxonomy (NCBI): domain Eukaryota; kingdom Metazoa; phylum Arthropoda; class Insecta; order Lepidoptera; family Noctuidae; genus Oligia; species Oligia fasciuncula. Next base: position 14,545,602 of record OY720390.1, on the reverse strand, counting down.
ATATTGACAGACATGCATAATGTTCGTTATTTATAACTCTGCATGCATTTAATGGTCGTCGAAAAGAACAAAGAACAAAGGCGAATAAAATCTCCTAATTATTGAATAATTACTTGTGGTAATTTATCAGTATTTGTAATCGGAATTGCATAAGAAAAATCCATAGATTTCCGTGCCGTAATCCACTACGCGGGCCCAGTCCGGGTTGGTAAATGTCATGTCTTCGAATTTTGGGTTCCAGGATGTTTCCTCACGATGTTTTCCTTCACCGTTTTGAGAGCGGTAATCGGATAACTGCAACATAATCAGGCAGATGAGACGTTTTGTTTTTTTTTTACGAGTGATTGGGCAGTCAAGCGGTTTGATAATAACAACTTGTAGTATGTGTGTGTGTACTACTTATCACCTACATAGTTTGGTAAATTGATAAGTTGACGAGTTGAAAGTCCGTTGCTGTTATGGACAGAAGGTTAGTCACTGGACTTTAACCTTTTTTGTCCTTATCAGCCACGGACCTTCAACTGCCGGATTAAGACCTAAAGTGGTATGAACAAAATCAAGATAACAAACAATTAAACGATTATAATTGCAGATAACACAGGCCATCTTTAAGTCCACAGTACACATACACGCGATAATAACGTTGTTAGAGCAGTTACCTAGTTACACATTATTATCATTCTTTATACGGCGTTCGTATTATAAACACTGCGTTTACGAAAGTGCATGTATTTTCCGGTATTTTTCGAATCTGTAGGAACTCTAAAGATCATAATATCCGGTTGTTTGTGACCAGCACTACCGTTTTTCAACCAAACTTGTGACTTTGGCTGGCTATTGCGAATATTAACTTATGGCCCATGCCTAGGCGACTGTGTCTTTGTGTGAAGTGTAGGTACATAAATAAGATCTCTTGTGTAAATTCTTTGCTCGTGTTTATTCAATTTGCAATGATTTAAAACCGCGGCATCACTTCACACTTATTTTATGTACGTCCTCGATAAATAACCACTGCTAATGTGTTGTGCCACTTAAAACATTATACATATCTACGTATTTTTGTGTTAAACGGTGAAGACTAAGGTGTCTAGAAGTTTAATGTAAGTGTTCTTATATTTTTTAATCGATGAAATCTCGAGTCAGAAGCCGCACTGGGCCCGAGTATCGACCAACTTGCACTGGACCTGCGTGGTGTATTTTGACCCACTCCCTCTCACAGAGAGGATGTCTGTGTCCTAGCTGTGGGAACATTATAGGCTCATTATGCTAAGTCAGAAGCTCGAAAATCTGACCACCCGTGTAACTACAGGCTTCAGATGTTCGGGCTTACGCTTGGTTATAACCAAGGGGTATCTTGTAACCCAGTAACTGGGTTGTTGAGGTGAAACAAGCAGCCGCTCCATGTCAAATACTGGTATTGAACTGAGTCCGGTTAGACTGGAACCGACCCCAATGCAAGTTGGGAAAAACTAGGCAGGTGATGATGACTCAACTACATAAATATGCAGTGCAGTTTCGATATCCTCTCAGGAACGAATGAAAACGGATGTTTTGTTCGTTTTATCGGAGTTTTTTTACACCGGAATCTAATGTCAATGAATTCACACTCGCTTATCAGTTTATTTACTTTAGACATATATTTCAGAGATAAGTATGTTTTAGGTTCGAATTTTAGGTTCAAGGACATGTGACATTTACCCCCTTACTAGTAAACGTTGTAAAGCGTAAAGCCAAATTAAGTCTCCTACAAACAGGCGCGACACGCGACGCGACACAAAGGCACCGCAAGTCGCGCAACGAGAGGTGCCTTTGTGTCGCGCGCGATTCGCGTCGCGTGTCGCGCCTGTTTGTAGGAGCCTTTACTGACGACTGAAAGAGACAAATCGGTGTGTGAATACCTCCAAACTATCTACTAAAATTGTCCGCGTATTCAAATTATAACTGTTTTCATCTGATATAATACGTTTATTAGTAAGGGGGTTAATACGTAAGATATGATAACGATAAGATACCTATCTTCTACATGCACCTTGTTCTCAGCCATATGATACCGATATTAAAAGAAAAATAGTTACCTACATACCTATTAAAATATCACGAGATATTTTTTCAGTGCCTAACTATTTTATTAGGTTTAATATTATCTCCGTCCGAATAACCCACTTATTTCTTCCATAAGATAGACTGAACATCTAATCAAGAGCTGGTACGAACTACCAATAAAAGTTCTCGTTCAAAATAATTTTCTAACTTAATTACAACTAGCTGGAGCGCGAAAATCAATTTAGAAGTGCTAATCAAGTTTTCAAAAGAATTCTTTTACGGTTTCATACTGGACTAATTATTCTTTTAGTTTAAGTGTCAAGCAACTTAATAGGCTTTTCTTTTTTCTGCACTAATGATAATCTACGGCTTTGCTCGGTAATGTCCACAATATTTTTAAAGAGACAATTATCATGTTCCTTTTCATCAAATTAGTATCTTGTTGCAAAAACGCTGCTTCAAACCCATTGATGTCAGAAAATTGTAACCCACGAATGGAAGTACTGAATTAGATACAATGATACTCTTTTATTAGCGCCCATTGAACGCCATATGAACTCGCCGTCTGAAGTCCAATTAGGATCATTTTACCGTTAATTATTATAAAGTCCAATGTGCAACATTGTCATACATGTGTACGTGTAGATATCGATTGTTATTATGATATATGCGTGACATGTGCCCACTGTTATCAGTCGTACTGCGATCTCCACCTGCACTGGTGTTGCTGAGTCCCACGAAATCTGAGGTACGATTTTTTTTCTGTATTACTTTGAAATTCGAATAGGAAAGTGGCATACTAACTTTTTTGTTTGACCTTTTTGTCGTAGTGTCAGGTTAAGGTCATACGGTCAAGTGCCTACTTAGTAAGCTAAGTTATCACCAGCGGGCTTTTTCTAATAGGTACCTACTTATGTACTTGTGAACAATCAATATTCAGTTCAACTATGGAGTTTACGTTTAATTTAAAAATATTTTGGAGATTTTTTCCGTCGTGAGGTCGGTCGTGACTTGTGATTTAGAATTTATAGCCTTGATGCTCGTAGGTGTGACATGTATTACCGGTATTAATTGTTTGCAATTTTTTCAGTAAGTTCCTAAAAAAAAACATTTTCGGAACGAAGTTCTGTAAAGCGGCTTGCGGTAGATGTAAACTGGTAGAAATTGTCATGTAACGAAAAAGCGTTTCTCCATACTACTTTCTTCTTTTCTTTTTTTATTATTCTTGCTTTCTTTTTTTTACTTGAGAAGTTGAGATATAGATTTCATGATTTTCGAGGGTGCTAAAGCCCGTAGTGAGATCAAAATGAAAATCCAAGATTGCGGCATACGTTTTTTTGTACGTTTTTTAGACTAAAACTATTTTAAGGGCTTGTTCTCATTTACTACCTAATACTGTATGGTGAGTTCTCATTGCTTTACTTCCGTTTGTCTATGGAACTTAACATAGTTCCATAGACACAAACAGACCTCCTACGACTAGACATAAATTACATACTATGTTATCGCTACTTCCAAGACTTTTTATTCACAACAGTTTCGGGCTAAACAGCAACATGTTATGTACTTGGCTTATTTCCAGAACTGTCACAGAGTTCTTATACAGCTTTACGAGTATATTCGTATCTTGCCAACGATTTAGGAAAAACGTTCTTATATTTTTCTTAACAAAAATCTATTTTGTGAAGGTCGGCTTACCAGCTTCTGTTCCAATGTATGTAGGAAATATGAATAGGTTCACGGACATCTTATTAATGTAATAACGCTGAAGAGTTTGTTTTTTGAACGCGCTAATATTTTTGAAACAACCAGTCGTACCTACATAATTGAAAGGTTCTGTATGCAATTCGTGAGGAAACGTAAAAGGCTATTTAACATCACGCTACGACCCTTGGAAGCTGAGCAAGAGCTGAGCAGAAAAAAGTCAGACAGAACGCTAAGGGAAAACGAAGTAACAGCGAGGGCTGGTGATCCGATTTCTTTTAAATTAAACGGTGGCGGGTGAGACCGCGGGGCACACCTGATTTGGTACCTAATCATTTTGGTATAAAGAAAATTCATTACCCGCCAGCTATTGAACATTCTTAGGACCCAGCCGTAAATACCACATCGAATTATGGAAGAAGTTTGGTTGTGTAGGGCGTTGTCTAGGGAGCGGTGAATGCTTATGCGAATCCCGTACCGGGCCATAGGCAGAGGTGGAACACCGCGGTGAGTTTAGCCGGTAAGAGTCCGGCATGCCCCTGTGTCACCCCCACGATGGAGGAAGTCCATGAGGATTACAACCGCGAGGCACCAAAAAAAAAAAGGGCGTTCTCTCTGTCACCTATGCGACAAGCTCTTTCTAAAGCAGCCCGTCTATTCTGTGAAAACTTAAGAGAAGTGACATTGAAGTGAGCTGTCATTCCACCTGATGCTAGGGTTGCAAGGTTGCAATGGACACTATTGATACCTCACTTCATCAAAGTTTTCACGATGAGATTTTTACAGAATACATCGGCAGATACTGTATCCATTTGTTTCCTTTACGCCGTGACTCCTTTCTTATTATCCATATTGTATGGGTAATTTAACGCTTGACGCTATGGGCTATGTTCTCTTGGTCTTTTGCCTTCTACGTTAAGATTCTCGATAGGTTAATAGGTTTAAACAAATAATTTATAGTCGGTGTTTCAGCACGGTACTTCTTATTAACGATTCCTAAACAAATTTTCAACGCTTCGCTCTCATAAGCTTTGTGCGGAAATCGAATCTTTGTCCCGGAATTCGTTCCGCCGCTGCGCCACTGGGGTCGACTCGACTGACTGACCCGATTCAATATGGATTTTGTACTTATCTCCCTATTTATTATTCCAAATAAAGTATACATGATATTTGTAACGACTAACGAATATAGGCGTATGGCCATAGAGATCTTCGTGTCATAAAGAAAGTGGCTTTGACTTTAACCTTTTGACCGCACACGTCAAAAAATCAAAAACGTGCCCTCTCGCCCTTTCGGCGTATAATATGGTTTACTTACTCTATGCTCGGCGTCAAAGTCTGTCATTGTAGTCGAACCGTGATTTTGGTTTGTCATCTACATAAACAGTGTGACGCAATTCTGTCTAATAAAAAGTCGGTTAAAAAAGAAACTATGAAACGTGCACTAAACATAATGGCGACTATCGCTGTCTCGCTTTAACATCTATTCGACTCTATCATGTTTAGTACATCCCTATCTTGTTATTATGTTGGCAGCTTTACGTCATGTCTGCAGTCTGTGTTATTTTTGTTTTGTTGGTATTCAGTTTTAGTGCACGTTTCATACAAGCGACGTTTTTCAACTTTTTCTATGGGAGTACCGTCTCTTATATATGTTTACATGTTTACCACAGAGTACTTAGTGCACGTTTCATACAAGCGACGTTTTTCAACTTTTTCTATGGGAGTTCCGTCTCTTATATATGTTTACATGTTTACCACAGAGTACTTTGATGTTTACTTACTCTATGTACATAAACATGACTGTCATGTGGCGGTCAAAACGTTAACATAATTTATCGAATACAAATAGAAGAATATTCCTTTTTATGTACGCTATATGAATGACAAATATAAATATAGTTTTTTTTTTAAATTAATAATTATTTTATAACAACATATCTAATCAAATTATGTGTCGCTTAAAAATCATCTCTGGCTTATAGGCAGTGGGCCTACGCCACTGCCTATGCTCCCCGCATGAGTAAGTCTAATTTGGTTATCATTCGATTATTACCTGCTGCTTCTGCAACAAGAGTACCACACAAACAGAAGTCCTTATGACCGCACTAGTAACAATTTTAAATAACTATTTATTGTAAGTAGTACAAAGTTCAGACCAATGTTATGATCTAGATCGAAAAGCCAATAGAAATCATTTACTTGGTTCACACAATTGATTCTAACTATTTATAAAATCTGTAGGACAGTAGGTATTTCTACAAACACACGCTTGTAAGGAGACATTGCATACATTTTATGTGCATATAGCTTCAGCCAAAACATTTCTGTTAGCTATCACTCTAATGCCCGTTCGTTCCGTTTTTCTGTACGAATATTACTCTTACTGCTATTACTATCAAACTTAATGATAAGGAATAGTAGTTTATAAATATAGGTAGCCTTTTTCTCGCGGCTTCGCCCGCGTGGTGGTCAGTGCCGGATTAGCCCATAAGCAAATTAAGCAATTGCTTAGGGCACCACGTCTCGGGGGGGCACCATAAGTCAGAAACAGCACCGAAACAGTATTTGCTAACACATGTGACCCAAAAGTCTCTCTAGCTAGAGATGTGCGCCAATCTTTACAAATCGCTCGTCGTTGTTTTGAAAAAATACGAGGGGATCAGGGGACTAGTGGATAGGAGGGGCCTACAGGCGTGGATTGCTTAGGGCATCAAGTAGTCTTAATCCGGCACTGGTGGTGGTCAGTAATTATCCCATGGGAACGCATTACCGAGATAAAAGTATCCTATGTCCAGTCCAGATCCAGGTCGTGGTCTATCCGTGTGCTCATCCAAATCCCTTCAGTCGTTAAGTCATGAAAAGGTAACGGTGAGACAAACCGGCAGACAGAGTTACTTTCGCATTTATAATAATATACTTATGTAAAGGAGGGATGATGTGTCTAATTGTTTTGTTTATTAATTTGTCTTCAGTCGGTACTGTTCAGTTTTATTTCAGTAGATATCAGTTTGTTAACCTTCTGAAACTTTTCATTTTACTTTGTCAGCAAACGTTACTACATACATACGTTCTCGCACTCGACTTGACCTTTACATAACTCCAATAGTAACTTATTGATTGCCAAGTTAACGATAAATGACGAGATTTGTGGTCAACGAGTTTTGTTGCTAATGAGCCAAGACATCATAGTCGTTTGCTTTTAAATATAAACCATGGAATTTATGTAACTTTTGTCTGCTAAAACCTGAAGCTTTGACATTCATGGCTGTGCCTTCAGCTTGGCAGTGAAGGCACAATCCCCACACTCAAGATTCCTCGTAGGTACTTAAAAAACGTTCAAAAAGTCGCAATCTCATCTCAGCGACAACCAATGTCAAAAATGAAAATTGATTGTATTTTTGACAGATTGCGACTGAGATTAGAATGCGAAAGTTCATAAAAATACGAGATTGCCCCTCTGATGTATGATTAGATGGTGAGGTAGGTACAGACGCCAGCACATCAAGCTAATACACTCTGTCAAATTTCTTTAATAGATTTTCAACTTTATCGCTAAAACATAAAGTTCAAAGTTGATTGGAAATATTTGACAGTTTCGGGTAGCTTGATATGCTGGCGTCTGTACTTTTTGTCATCGCATGAAAAATCACTGATGGCCGGTCATATACATATATGTAGAGTTAGTAGAGTTACTATGGTGACGCATCTGGTATTTTACTTGATGTTAAGTGATGATGGGGCTGCGGAACCGGTTCGGTACCTAACTGTGGCTATCAGGAAACACCGAACTGCGTTTTGATTACAAAGTTACTTAAGTAATTGCTTACTAGTAAAATTGAAGTACCTACTTAATTAGAAAGCAAAGTACCTAGTATAGTTTGGCAGTAATAACCTTGACGGTAGTGAATATTGAGGACTCAATTTATGTCGGTAGTTTATGCCCAGCGTGTTCGAGAGCGCTATCGTTATCAAGAGGCGGTTTTATGGCTTCTGCACTGAATGGTCTGCGTTGGCGCGGTCTGATTTACATTGATAGATTGATAGCGTCAATTCTTTTGTAGTTTTTTGGTGCGAAACTGTCTAGTTCAAGTTCTTTAGGCCGTTACTCTCATGTGAATTCATAACATAACATAAGCATGCAAGCAAGCATGTGAATTCATAAGCTTCACACTTATTTTGTAGGCCTGTTTATATAAACACTACCAGCGCCCCGCGGTTTCACCCGCATAAGTAATGCCTCAGGCATTAAGTCCGCCTTTGTACAGTATTTCTTTTACTTGTGCATAAAGTGTTAATAAATAAATAAATAATAAGTGTCGATCCCATGGGAATATCGGGATAAAAACTGTCCTATGTCCTTCCGCGGGATCCTATTTCTCTGCCAAATTTTATCAAAATCCGTTCAGTGGTTTAGGCGTGAAAAGGTAACATACAGACAGACAGACAGCCTAGAGTTACTTTCGATTCGAATTTATTATATTAGTATGGATATTCTATCAAAACAAGCTACTCTTACGCTAGGATTACTCATGCGTAAGTACGCGTTATCTTCTTTGTTTATATTAATTTAATGCACTGTAATAGGTTTATGAAACAAGATTAGATCATTGTTATCACAGTAAGTATTAGTAGTAAGTGCCTACTTAATTAATTCAATAAATATTATGCATTTATAGGCCGACCGCTTAAACTGAGCCGTTGCCTGAGGTAACTGCGCGGTGCGGGAGGGATAATAGTTGTCACAAGTTGACGAATCACTGAGCTCTCGCATCACGTCACCACACCCCTCCCTCTCCGCGCTGCTACCTCAGGCAACGTCTCAGTTAAGTGGTCGAACTACAATGGCTACTATATCAGATAATAATTCATAATGTGTTATTTGTGTGTAAAAAAAAATAGAAATAAGGGAAGTTTTCAAATCTTACCTATTTCATTTGAATGTCTCATCAAGAATCCGATTCGAATCTGAATGACCCACTAAGATTGCGTTGGTTTCTTAATGGGACATTCAGACTGTTAGGGTTAAAGGAAGACCAAAGGAAAGATCGTTATAAGGATTTCAATAATACGTTTATTTTCCTTTTATTATATATTGGAAGGTGTGTTTACTAATATTACATGAGACGTGTGATACAATTACCCTACTAACTTCTACAAGGCTAAAAGAGTAGTTCAGTCACTATGACTAAGGATTTCGGTCTCAAGTGGTAAGGGCGGGCTCGGATAGTAAAAAAAATAAATATTTTTAAGTTAGAATGAGATAGACGATAGTATTGAAGTAGGTTCGATTTGTTTTTGCTATACTCCAATAAAGACCCAGAGGAACATGTTGCAACTGCACACGGTGAAACTTAAACTGACTCTGGCAGAATGTCGTAAAATAGAAAAAAAAAACTTTTTCAAACTATACAGGGTGGCAGGGAAAATTGACGCGCAACCTGCTACCAGTAGTAGTAGTAGTAAGCAGGTAAACGTAGGTACGTGATTCTGAACCCGCCTAGAAAATTTTCGTCGGTTATTAAAAAATTTGGTGTTTCATACATTTTGACCGCGTAGGTATTGCACTTGTCTAAGAAACAGCATTTTTTTTTTGATAATTGACGAAAAATTTCTAGAGTTCAGATTCTTTTTTTTTATAAAATTTTAGGCTACGGGATGGCTAATGGCTCTAGAATCATGTGCTGAATTCATGGTTACAGTTTGAGTGTCGATGTCCCTGCAACCATGTAGGTATATAGTATAACCACATAATAAACCAACGTGGTACGCAAATAAACCTTATCAACGGTACCGATCTTAATTTGACTGGCTGACAAGGGGCTTCTTGGGACAACGATGGTAGGAAAGTCAATACGTTGTTGCTATGTGAATGTGTTTGTCAGTTCGATCCCAGGACCTTTCACTAATTGATCTCTGTATCAGTATAGATAGATAACAGCTGCTAGGTAAACTGACGAACTGGAAAGATGGAGGCGGCATGTGATTGATAATTCTGTAGGCTACCTACATCAAAGTCATGAAAATTATTAGTAAATACATTGAAAAAACTCTTTGTAGTTTCCTGATTTGTTCGACAATTAGCTGTAGTACGATACTGTCTAGCCGTAAGTAACCGTACCTATACTTATTTTAAAATTGAGGTGTAGGTAGGAACAATACAACCGACGTAACTTGGCGAGCCTGAACATAGACACTAAGAACTTTCGCGCATGTTCTCTCACTCGCACTCGCCTCATGTCACCATTTGGTTCCTAAAAAATCTTACTGCGCAGCCTTCTGCGCAAAGTTCGGGCTCGCCAAGATACATCGGTCGTATTGTACACTATTAGAATATTAGTATAAGTATGTACCTAAGTACTTAGATAGATCATAAATCTATGTTTCGCCAAACTTAGAAGCATAATTTTTACTTAAAAGAAAGATACATTTTGCCAATTTTCCATATGCAGATCCCTCAAAGAGTCTTACGTCGAGATATAATTTACACAATTGCTTTAGAATTACTTAGGTAGGTATATATATGTACGTTGGGGATTTAACAAAATTAAGCCTCTAAAATAACTTTTTAACAGACGAAGTTATCGTGTAATAAGGCTCAAGAGTTCATTGCCACATTAGAAGTATGAAAAATGGCTGCTATTCCGAACTTGCTGACATTCTCATTACCTAAAGCAAACCATTAGTTTAGCCTTCGAGTGGCGATGATCGATTGCGTCGTAATATCGCCTCATGAATCGATACGCTTCGATTTTGTACTTCATGGCGTTATTTTTATGCATATTTGATGGAACGACGAAGGTGACTTTCAACTTGGAACTCTTCAAAGTAGGTAGGTATAATTATATGGTTCATTTGTTTTAAATAAAAAACAAAAGAAGTTCGTTTATTTTTAAACATTTGAAGGGCAAAAAAAGCACTTCGCTACGGTTCCATAAAAGAGCGGTGACCGCCACATGCGGCCGTAATGTCTAAAAATTTGGAAAATCCAAAAGTACACGACTCAATGCTCATTTTGATCGTATAAAAAGCTGTTAGGATATTATATTACTTGAGTTTTTATTAATTTATTATAATTACACTACCTTGAATAAAAGAGCCATTTTCAATAGGGTTCCTCCTAAAGGTGAAAATAATCTATTAAAAAAAAATTACTTAGGTAAGTACTTAATTAATTGATTTTTTCGCAAGCTGCAATGTTTTCAGGTTTCACATCTGATTGACGGGATTTTTTTTTAAATGTTTTGATGTTTTTTTCGTTGCTAAAGCATTAAATTAATTATTGAAGTACAAAATTAATCTCCTAAATTATCTATACAATGATATATAAATTAAGTAGGTTCTTTGTACTAGCAGGAGTAGGTATAACAATAGAAATAGTTGCAGAAAGGAGGCAAAAAAAAAATGTTCGATCGTAAAGCACTCTCGAATGCTTCGCATAGTTCGCATTATGAGTCGTGTAAGGGTCAGCTCCATACCAAATTTTATCAAAACCGTTTGAGCGTGAAGAACTAACAAACATATAAACTCACACACACTCACAAACTTCTGCCTTTATAATATTAGTGTAATGTAATTTGATGTAACAGACAAAGAAATTCTTAAACTAAGAAGGTCCTACCACTGCTTAGCATATTCAATTTAAAACCAAGATACAAGTTATATAAAAAGAAACCGATTCCAGTCATTAATCAATCCACAGGATATTCACATGTTATAGTGCTTTAGGCGCTCAATGTGGAGCTAGATAGCATATGGTGTACATCTGCAGCCTGTTTTTTCCCCTATTGCCAGCTATAAAAAGCTGAGTAAGAGCGGTTTCGCACTACATCCGATCCGAATCCGAATTAAAGATCCGAATTCAATCCGAATTGGGAGATTTCTATATAAATTCGGACGGATAGAGTTCGGATCAAACCCCTCATACAAATAGGACTATGGTCACTTCGGACCGGCATTTCTCGGATTCGGATCGGATGTAGTAGGTACGAAACCGCTCTAACAGGCCATTGTGAATCAGCCTTTAAAAGTGCAATGAACTTGTATAGAGATTAATACTTTTGAATCTTAATAGGTACTTCAACTAACAATTTTTCATCTTTTATTGAAGTATTCAAAACTACAAATGATTTTACATACATAAACTCACGCCTTCTTCCCATGGGGTTAGGCAGAAACTACAGAACGCCACCTGCTACGATCCTTACATACTCCTTTTGTCTAGTTTACGTTCATACAGGCACGCCGTTTGCGAGTACTGCGCACCTGACCTTTCTGAAGAACACCACCAATAAAGCTTTATTGGTGATGTTCTTCAGACAGATCAGGTGATGTTCTTCAGACAGGTCAGGTGATGTTCTTCAGAAAGGTCAGGTGATGTTCTTTAGAAAGGTCAGGTAATGTTCTTTAGAAAGGTCAGGTAATGTTCTTTAGAAAGGTCAGGTGATGTTCTTTAGAAAGGTCAGGTGATGTTCTTTAGAAAAGTCAGGTGATGTTCTTCAGAAAGGTCAGGTGATGTTCTTTAGAAAGATCAGGTGATGTTCTTCAGAAAGATCAGGTGATGTTCTTCAGAAAGGTCAGGTGATGTTCTTTAGAAAGGTCAGGTAATGTTCTTTAGAAAGATCAGGTGATGTTCTTCAGAAAGGTCAGGTGATGTTCTTTAGAAAGGTCAGGTGATGTTCTGTAGAAAGATCAGGTGATGTTCTTCAGAAAGGTCAGGTGATGTTCTTTAGAAAGGTCAGGTAATGTTCTTTAGAAAGGTCAGGTGACGTTCTTCAGAAAGGTCAGGTAATGTTCTTTAGAAAGGTCAGGTGATGTTCTTTAGAAAGGTCAGGTGCGTAGTACTCGAGTCCACTATATGAACTCCTAGGGCGTTCCCTCCCGGCGTTTCCACTGGTATCTATCTGCCTTGTAAACACCTTTTGTTAGTCGCCTTTTATTCATCCTCTCAACATGACCACATCTAAGTATACTCTTTCCAATTTTTGTCACAACATCTTCTTTTAAAGCACCATTGCCTTCCGGTATCATTCCTCTGAAATTTTTCTTTATAAAAATTCGAGATTTGTTGCATCATAATAGTTTTGGCGGCTCATTGGTTTTTATATTGTCATATTTGTAACATTCGCTGGAATTCTCTTCTGAATCTCCTCTAAGTTTGGTTGAGTATCATGAACTTTGTATTTACCGTATAATGTAGGGTCAGCAGTAAACTATAGAAAGTAAACATCCTTCCTTCCCAGTCACTTAGAGCAAAACTTTTATTCCCGTCCCACCATCATCTGCCTAGCCTTTTCCAAACTATGTTGGGGTCGGCTTCCAGTCTAACCGGATGCAGCCGAATACCAGTATTTTAGATGAAGCGACTGCCTTCTAACCTCCACGACCCAGTTACTGGGTAATATGATACCCCTTGGTAAGACTGGTTGTCAGACTTTCGGGCGTCTGACGACCCGTAACGATTGCTAAAGATCCAGGAATGACAGCCAGGACTAACGGCTTAACGTGCTTTCCGAGACACGTAGGGGTCTTGATATGTAAAGATGGTCGCCCATCCACGGACCAACCGCGGCTAGCGAAACAACCTGATCGATCGCTTGCTTGATCTGTTCTGAGCGTATAGTGAGAGGGTTGTTGCTAAGCCTCATACTACAAGCTTTCACTTTCATTTCTGCCCAGTCCCCTTGGATTGCAAATTCCCAGCAGCTCAACTAACAATGTCCCAATATCCTGCAGGTATTATGGGCAGAGCCGGTGACGCCGCTCGGTGAGAACATCAACCATGCCGTTACTACGCAACGCCGACCTCCCTGCGCACGGCGAGCTGTCTAACTCAGTCGCCGTGAGGTACACCGTCGCCGTGCTTGGCGCTTGGGCCGCTGAAGGAGGTAAATATGTACTTATATTATTAACCTTATTGAAACGTCAAAGCCAACCACTTTCAGGGTTTTCAGGTTTTCAAAATTGACGTGGATAAACCAACCTACCTTAGCCAACCCGTACTGGGCCTGCGTTGTAGATTATGGCCTGCTCCTTTTTACAGAAAGGAGGCGTGTGGCCCAGCCGTGACCCATATGGAACGTTATAGGCTGTTTGTGATTATTTGTTTCGAATTTTGAGCGATTCAAACCAACGTGAAGGAGTTTTGTAGTTAGGAAATATCAAAAATCGAGTGCTCTTTTAGGTCGAGGTGTTACACATGTGCACCACAAGCGGTAAAAAATTTGTACCAGCTCGTCCCTCAACAATAGCAACTATACAATGTATTTGGATCAGCAGGGTAATTGCGTAACACACTATCAGCAATGGGTTTCATTTTGACAGTTCAACAACATTCATTGCGTTATTTACGTTGTTGAGCAGACACATTTTTCGAACATATTGAGCAATGGATATGCTTGGAAATGATTCAAATTGAGAGTACTAGTGTATTACGCAACTAGGGTGCTGCTGGTTATTTAGACGAAGGTCTTAAGTACTTACCTTCAAACATTGCCTTCAAAGCAATAACAGTCATATTCATAATTTATTTACCAAAAATAAAAAGGAATCAATTCAATCTACGCTGTATTTTTTTAATAAGCTTTAAGAGAAGATCATTAAAACCAACTCTCCGTCGGTATGGTGGTCACAGTATGATAACAGCATTACAGGTGCTAAACCGGATGCTGCCATCCGGCCTCTTTCTCCCGTCAGTTGACACCGTGTAGCCATAAAGGACGATAAAAGGGTTAATTAACTGTTGTTAATCTTGTTTTCGTTCCTTGCTTTCATGCATGCAATTTCATTATGTATAGGGAGTCCGAGGCCCTGTGCGAAATGCAATTATTTCCGGCATCTAAGTCTGTAGGAAGAAGCGTTATTGGGTATTTAAATTAGGACCAGAAAAAAAAAAACCGGTTCTCTCTCCGGAAACAACTTCCGGAGAGAGAACCGTTTTTTTTTTAATTCTTCATTTAATTTTATGACCAGCTCTGGACAGAGAGGAGTGTAGAGAGAGTAGGGAGGCCTTTGCCCAGCTGTGGGATATTAATGGCTAATAAAAAAAAAACACCGCAATACGTTAGGTATGTCAGTCCCATCTAAAGGGTTATAATATTCTCTTTGGTCCCATCGTACCCTAAATACATACTGCTACGGATAACATATGGGCCATGCATCTGAACACGCTCTTTGCAACAACACCATTTGCTTGAGACATAATTTTATGGAATGTTATTTATCAAGTCGGTTCAACCCAAAGACTATTTATTCTCTATGGTTGAACCTCAAGACCCCATACAGATGATTTCTATTAGATTCATATCGAACACAGTCCATCAATAAATGATATACCTAAGTCTTGTCTTCCATAACTCCACACAATAAGGCGAGTTAGTTAATGAGAACCGGTTGGTGGCCATAAGCTAGACCCCTATAACCTAGTTAGGACTTCCGCAATGAGGGAAATAGCACCTCTGCTTAACCCCTCGGGCAATACAAGCGAGATGTTATGCAATATTTTGTTAGTATGAGTCCGAAATAACCTTCTGTTATTTCCCCACAAAAAGGGGGTCTCCATAGTGCAGTAAGGACGTCCCTCGTAGCAACTGCCTTTAGAGAGTAGCTATACGATATCCTGATTCTGGGTAATTTATCATAGTCATTTATAAATAGTTGTTGAAACTCAAAAGCTTTTACAGTGAAGTAGCAGAGTTTATACCGTTTTAAGTATCTTCAAGTGGTGCTAATGCTCGACTGATAATATTATTAATGCGAAATGCCTCTTCAACTCGTCTGTACGTGACTGTAGATTGTAATATTTTCGTTACAGGTAATAAAGAGTTTTATTTGATTAGAGTTATTGCTTTGGAAATGAGTACTTAAGTACTTTTGAGATAACTGTACCCACTTATCATAGAAACATAAATTTTTAAAAGAACCCTAATTGCGTTACCATTTTCAATCACAATTTAATCTGGATAATTTTGAAGAATATTGCTTATCCATTGCTTCATAATTGTTCGAAAAAATTGTCGGCCTTACCACGTAAATAACGAAATAAAAGTTGTTGAACTGTCAAAATGAAAGCCATTGCTACTGTTAGTGGGTTACGCAATAACCCCGCAGTGTTTAAGTACTTACATAAATGGAAAATCATTTTGTTTTTTTTTTACATATCAGTTTAGACCGTAATCCAATCACTTCCAAACATGGGTCTTCTAATCGACCTCTATACAAAACGGCCCTAAAGGAGTGTTGCTACTACACCATCCGACACGATAAGCAAACATATTAGTGGCCGCAGGCAACGTGTAGCGCAGACAATCTTATTACCTACAGGAATACATGCAGGAATTTTGAACATGTGTAGGCAGGTAACTAAGGGAGGGCGTTCCGTGTAACCGATAATACCATACTATAGTGTGTATGGACGGAATGGCGGTAGCGTCCACAAATTTGGAAAAAGGGTGGGTTTCTTTTTTTAGCATGCGCCTTTAAATTAACATCCTAACTAATATTATAAATGCGAATGTAAGTTTGCTTGTTTGATACGCTTTCACGCTAAGACGGCTGAATGTATTTGGATGAAATTTGGCACATGGGAAGACCATGACTTTGAGAAGGACATAGGCTACTTTTCATCCTGGATCGCAGACGAAGTCGAGGGCAACAGCTAGTACCTACTGTATAAATAAAACAACTTGAACATCGCAAATCACATAAATAGACAGCAGGCCCCGTATCACAAATTCACAATTCTTTTTAAATAAAGTTAGGTACATGAAGATTTATAAGGATTCCTCTATTTTAAAACTTTGATGAAATATTTAAAGGAAAACTTTTTAACTTGAAGATTAGCTTTTGTAACTGAAAAGAAGTTTTTGGGGGTCAATCGAAATATCATATGTTACAGGACTAGTTTTGATTGGTTCCTCAAGTACTTGCCGCAACTAAATACTATTACAACTATTCTACTCGAGCGTAATTGATGACAATTACCTATCTGTATGTAGCTACGTAGAAAATTGTAGTCGCCATTCAGGTAATGTCCTCACAGAGCATGTAATATAATGTCCTGTCAGTGGTAAACAAGTAGATCATGAATGAATGATAACTTTTGAATGGGCCATTGGGCGCTGACCTGAGGTCAGTGGCCATTGGGTTGAGACATTTCATACCTAATTTGTTCATTCAGTTAATTTCAGTTGTGTTGGATTTAAACGCCTGTTTAGCAGTACACGTTTAAAAGCTAATAATATGAACATTGGCGCCTATTTTAACACTTTTCCGATATTATGTACTCCTACTACTAAGTAGATTTATCTATATTTTCAACTATATGTATAAAGGATGCAACTTTGAATTCGATCTTCACTTGTTATGTCTAGGTACTTCTTCATCCAGATGCTCTTCTTCTACCCGAATATCCTTTCAAACAGTCTGTTATTTTGATAAGATTCTAGTGCATTGTAACTAAAATATCCTTGTTTCTCTTTCAGCAACCTATCCGTTCGACTTGACAAAGACAAGGCTTCAAATACAATCGGAAGTCGCAGCCGCTAAACATGGATACAAGGTAATTAGAAAAACGGAATTGTTGAGTACCCACGTTATGAACATTTATTTCATTTCTTACCTATGTTTTATTTAAAAAAAAGGTCCGAAATAAGGATGAAATCACTGCCACTTAGTAAATCTTTGTAGTAGGTATTTTTAAAATTGCTAAAAGCGTTCTGTATAAAAATAGAGAGCGGATTTCCAAAGGCTATTAATGAAAATGCTAGTCGACCTTAAAATGAAGCACTTTACTAATGAACTTAAATCCAAAGTCGATAGCCCGTCATATAATGCAATGACGTCATAATCCAGCAGTGGAGTGGATTAGGCAGTAAACGGACGACCATGGCGTGAGAAAGTCCATGCTTATTAGATTAGTACCGACCGGCCAGTACTCTGTTCCACCAACTTTTAAACACATTTAAGTTTGGAACAGCTCAGCTTTCATAACGTTGGAACAGTATGAATGAGAAAGCTTTTTTATTATTTGAAAATGGAAGTCATGGTCCACCCACATTGTGAATACCTGCTTCATAATGGCCGCATAGGTCTCCAAGTGTGTACTGTTATGTCAAAGAAATGCTATACCTACGCTTTGCTAAGGTTATCGGAGATAAAGTTAAAAAGATACGATGAACAGACTTGGCTCTTTCTTTGACGCCTTAGAAATTATGTAAAACAGCCTCAGTTTAAGTGTAGTTAAATTATACCCTTTTAACCATTTAACGGAACACTTTCACAAGGCGTCCCACTTAAAAAGGCACTATTCCTGTAATTCCAATAAAGGCTTGATTAAAGAGAAGGCCATGTTGGAAAGCTCTTGTAACAAAACTGTTTGAAACTCAGTAACGGATACCGGACGGATACCGGAATATAGAGGTTCTTATTAATCTGTAATAGTATCTCTCGTATCTTGAAACCAAACTCCTTCGAGTTTCGCTGTGAAAGAGAGTTTTTGCGCGGTTAATGTTACCATACAATGATACAAGTAGCTATTGGTATTTATGGAAGTAGGTCCCACACCAAGAAAGGTAAAACTCGGTTTTAAGTTTCCCTAGTAGATACCTACAAATGTCACCTACATTACTACTACCTATTTAGAAATATTATTTCTTACATAACATCCTTTTTAAACCTTCTAACTTACAATGTAAGAATCTAATCCTTTATATCCCGAAATAAAGAAGTTAGTGTTAGTAATTCCTTCCTTGTTCAATAGTTCATCTTTGAAAATACCCCCACACCGTTCTGCTTCCACTATTGGGTACCTTTTTAACTACTTACTTGTACTATTTATTCTGTGCTTTAACTGCCTCGTTGGTCTCGTGATTGCAAGTGCGACTGCTAAGCGTGGCGTCCTGGGTTCAATTCCAAAGTCGGACAAAGTGTTATTGGATATTTCATTAGGAAATTCTTAGTAACAGTCCGAAGTTGGCGGTTTAATACCATCGTGCCTCGGAAAGCACATAAAGCCGTTGGTCCTGCGCCTGATGTCTCCCCGGTCGTATCGGGTTGCCGTCCCATCGGACTATAGAATAGGATACTCTTTATGACTATGAGAGTAAAGGAACAGAGTGTGCACCTGTGTTTACGCACACACTTGTGCGCTATAATATCTCCTGCGTACCTGGCTATCTCCGTTGAGATTGGCCACCGTGACCGAAATCGGTCGAAAGGCTATTACCTATTATTGGGTACCACCTCCCTGCATACAAAAAGCCCAGAAAAACAGATTACCAATGATTACTGGCGGGTATACCATTCTTAAGTTAACCGTTTACCTGTCTATTGCTCAACAGCTGGAGAACCTCGGCATGATAAAAACAGCAGTAGGTATAGCGAAGCAGGAAGGCGTGACCAAACTCTGGACTGGCCTGATGCCCATGTTCCAGCGCCATGCCATCTACTCCGGCTGCCGGCTCATCTTCTACGAGCAGTTCAGGAACTACTTCAAGGATGACAAGGGAAACGTTTCCCTTGGGATCGCGTCCGTAGGTGAGGAAATTGGTTTATTACATTTTTATCGTGGTTTTGAGTGTGGTATCTTGGATAATATTATGTATAAAGTAGTGATAGATTTAGTCTTATACAGGATGGCGATTTGGTCACCTGCATCCGTCAAGAGGGTGATTCTACCCGTCATTCTAAACAACTTTCTCTATGAAACACATACTTTGAATGACCCCAATGACGAATGCTGGTGACTAATTCGCCACCGTGTTCATATATTATGTTAATGTCAGATGTTTCTAAAGCGCATTCATTCTTTCAAATTACAAGATTAATGGCGCTCTTCGATCCCGATCAACTTTTCAGGCAGATTATTTCAGACAAAACCTGTAGCAATTTTCGGGTAGGTAGGTTCAGACACTGAAAAGTGCCCTAAAATCTAGCCTAAAAAAGTAAGTAATAAAACAATGATTTTTCACCTTCTGTAGTATAATTCCCGTACCATATTTCATAACAAAACCAAGTACATACTGAAATATAATAGATCTTATTTAATCCTCTTATTCAAGAGATAAAATATTCATTGGTAAGTCTTAGTCCTCATCATATTACGTTCGACTAAGCCGATCCGCTTTCATTAACGTTGCCATCCGTGGCTTAGCACAACGACCTTCTGCAGGACTGCAGACTTAAAGGGGCTATCTAATAACTAGGTATCCTCCATAAAGGGTTATTCGATAACCAAGAACCTCCTTTGTTAATGTATGTCATCTGATTATTAGAGATTAGAGAGGACTATCTATTGAAGGCTTTTGTAGGTAGCTTACGTGAATTATAACTTACCTATACATACAGGGTGGCAGCCTGTTACCATGGATTTAGTACATGATTCTGAACCCCGGTAAACTGAAACAATTCGTAGGTTATAAAAAAAAATTATGAAACAGCCGATTTGTCTTTTTATACGTTATTTTTAGTAGAAAGTTTGTTCAGAATAAGTAACTGAATCGATTCCAATAATTTTTAACCCATGTTAATTTTTGTCCCAAAAATATTTAAAAATGGTTAAAAGTTAGACACCAAGCGACACTAAGTAGGTTACCCAATCTCCGCGCCGAACGGTTAGGTACCTAGGTACTATTATCAATGAGCGCAAGACGACGCGTCGCGGGTGAGCATGTTTTTGTACGGACAAACAGGTAATTTAACAAGCTTATAACTTTGTGATTTTTCATGATACAGTTTTGAAATTTTGTACATAGATTCTTTACATAAAAATACTAGACACGTGTTTCGGGTCCCGCGTATACTAAAAATAGTGTTGTATATATATAGTTTGTTTCCTTACAGAGCTATTGAGTGAACTGAGAAGATAGTTTTTGTATCTCTCTTGGAGCTTAGGGACACTTGAACCAATGAATTTGTACGACCCGCTGAGTGAGATAGATTGCGGTGCTCTGGGGCTTGGCAATCTCTCAATATATAGCCAGACTATTTCTACAAATTATCGACTCTGCTTCAAGCGATACTACTTTATTATTGAGTTATCGTTTTTAATTTTGTAATAAAACCTTTTAGCGTGAAAATACCTATAGGTACAAGGGTAGGTGTTCTGGTCTGGAAGAAAAACAACATTTTTACTTGGTGAAATTATTTTTATATTGGTATCGTGTCGCTCAGTAACTGGGTTGTGGTAGTGTGATAGGCAGTCTAGCGCCAGGTAGATCAACTGCATCCGGTTAGACAGGAAGTCGACCTCAACATAGTTAAGAAATAACTTGTGAACCAGAATATCATTATTCTCCTAGCCAGGAGAATAATGATATTCTGGTTCACAAGTTATTTTGAAAGATGGGTTAAAATTACTCGCAATACATTCATTTTACATGCGTTTAATATCTACTCGCTATAACCACCCAGCACGATTTAGAACAGCCTTAGCAACAACGTAACGTAATTGTCACGAAGTTCCGCAGGTGGGTTAGCGGCAGGTTCCCTGGCACAGCTGATCGCGTCCCCTACCGACCTGGTCAAGGTCCAGATGCAGGCTGAAGGCCGCAGGGTCTTGCAGGGCAAGGCACCCAGGTTCTCCAACTGCAGAGATTGTTACAAGATGCTGTATGCTGAAAGTGGACTCAGAGGATTCTGGAGAGGTATGTAATCTTTGTTATTTTTGTACGTAATACGACTAATTGGCCTTGTTCAGGCCAACAAAGGTACTATAGGCTGTCCGTACAATGAAAGGTCAGCTTATAGGTACCTACTGGAAATGTATAGCGTGATGTGTACTAGTGTGTAGGTACACTACAAGGTTGTCAAATTCAACATCCTCTTCCAAAATTTCGTAAACTAAGCAGGTGAAATTTTTGATGCTTTTTCATCCAATTAAACGCGGGGTTTTGTAGCGAATTGAAAAACTTACATACACCAAAAAGTCGTCAAGGTTGTCAAATTCAATAAACAGATACAAAATCCCGTAAACTAAGGGCTGATTTTTCCAACGCCAGATAACTTTATCGGAGGAATAATTTTGAATTTTTGACAGTTCTTCCATACAAAAAAAAAAGAACACAAACATCCGAACATAGTACCTCCTCCTTTTTGTGAAGTCGGTAAAAACTGTCAGACGTCAATTTTATTCCACGAATAAAAATTATCCATCGATTGTAAAATCAGTCCTAGGTAAATTAAATTTTTATTTGTAGCGTTTTGAAAGAGCTTTTTCAACAAAATTACCTTTTCATACAATACCTACCCCCGGGATTGTGTATGGAATTGAAAACCAATTAGTTCGACTACATTAGTCATTATTTTTGTTTGGTAGCTATGAAAAATATTACATAAGTAATTTAAATAATATAATGTATTTTAAAAGTACTTACATCCATACTAATGACGTGATAATAGTCATTATTTACATTCAACTATGAGTCACCGTTGATCCTTATTTATTAAACTTTCGCACGCGTTTGTTTACAATAGATACTGTGTATGTTATTATATTATATAAACTAGTTTCGTGGTAGTATAAACATGACAGTTGACAATTACGGCTTGATAAGGGACTACCGACCGTGGCTGACATAATCTGTTACGTCAGATAATAATTAAGGTAGGCACATGGCAGAACAAAGTAACTAGCGGTAGGTACAGACGCCAGCACATTAAGCTACCCGAAACTGTAAAATTTTCCTAATCAACTTTGAAATTTGACAGATTGTAGTAGCTTGATGTGCTGGCGTCTGTCTGTACCTACACAATTTTTTTTACCTTATGTAAAATACATATAAACTGAGTCTTTGTAATAGATTAAATAGATAACTGTACGGTCTATACCGTAAACTCAGACCTAATAAAAAGTCCTAGAAGAGCATTTCTGTCATATTTATAACGGACGTCATGAAAATCTGTCATTTTCATCAGTATTTGACATCAAGGTGTCAAAAAACGCTCTGTATTTGGACATTACGGCCGCATGTGGCGGTCACCGATCTTCTAGGAAACCATAGCTTTAGTAGCATTTGTATTACAGAATTACAGTACTAGGTAGTTGTACTAGATTTTAGTAATTTCGTATCAATCCTGTAACAAAAGACCCAAGTTTTTGCTATAAAATCCCTAGTCATAATCCTAGATTGGAACCGTGCCCGACGAATAAATAGATTTAGTTTAGCCAACCCAAGCCCTCGTATATTTTGTTACATAGAAAACTGATTGAAAATCTATATTTTACCATTTATTAGTGGAGTGGAACTTGGTGTTTAGGTATAAAAGATTGACGATATGTTTGCATTAGGTAAGTATTTATGTAGTAAACATACCCCTATTTTTTTTTGCAGCACCTTTATATAGCACCTTAATTGTGTAACACTCTGTGCGTACCACACTATCAATCGCAATCTGAATTATTTTGAAGGATTTTGCTAATCCATTGCTTCATATGTTCGAAAAATGTGTCTGCTGAACAACGTAAATAACGCAATGAATATTGTTGAACGGTCATAATGAAATCCATTGCTACTGACTGATAGTGTGTCACGAATTACCCCGCAGAGTGGCAGGGACATCGACATGCAATTTAGTGCCGTAGTTTCAGTACATGATTCTGAAAATTTTCGTCGGTTATTTAAAAATAAAATTGCTATTCCATCGATTTCTATGAAATAGCCGATTTTTAGGGTTCCGTAGTTCTGACAAAGAATCCTTATAGTTTCGTCATGTCCGTCTGTCTGTCTGTCCGAGGTTTGCTAACATACCGTTAGTACTAGAAAGCTGTAATTTTGTAGAAGTGTGTATATCAATTACGCCGACAAAGTGGTAAAATAAAATTTTGGAAAATATATTTTTTTTAGGATAGCTTTCCTACATCTGAAGTGGGGATGAATATTTTTTTCGTCGTCTATCATGGTTACAGTTTGTGCGTCGATGTCCCTGCCAACCAGTATTATAATAAGTGTTTAAAGAACACTAGTGTTATTTCCTATAGAGAGGCTTATGTGCAGCTGTGGACTACTATAAGCTAATGATGCATCTATCTCCATCTCCATTTCACTATAATCTCGTTTTCAGGTGCCATTCCCAACGTGCAGCGCGCCGCCCTAGTCAACATGGGAGACCTAGCAGCATACGACTACACGAAACAGTTCCTGATGCGGGAGTTCGGCATGGCCGACACCGCGGTACTGCACGCAACGGCGGCATTCACGGCAGGATTCGTGGCTGCCGTGCTCGGCACACCCGCCGATGTACTGAAAACTAGACTTATGAACCAGCCTGTTGGACCCGACGGAAAGTGAGTAAACTCTTTAGACTTGTCTTTTTTTCTTTGAAACTTTTTTTCTTAAGCTTTGAAGAAATCGTTGCCATGAACAAGTAAAAGTTTGTAAAAATACTGGAACATTTTAACAATGCATTCAAAAGGCTTGGTAGTATAATTGTAAAACAATCGAATTGTTTGTGAAAGGAAGGGGGAAAAAATTAAAGGTATATTAACTAAGTTATTAGCTAACACACTTTTGATTCGAATATAATTTATCGCTCAGCTTATTCTATACTAGAACACAAATAATTATTGAACAATGAGATGTATATGTACTTCGTATATCTCCAAACAATTAGTCGGTAACTGGCTAGACAGTCATTAGGTTTCATTGAAATCAATTTAGGGACCGTCACTCACAGTTTGGCTCCGCTCCCGGCCGCCTCGCCAAAACAGGGGCAAGGGGCGGAGGGCTACGGAAAAAGTAATCAATACTTCATAACGTAGAGGAATAACGGTCCAGTTTCACTATTCAAATAAAGGAAACCGTATTATAAAATACGTGCTTAATTTTTAGTAGTCTCCAAACGTTACTTAGTTCGTTCTAAGTAAGAATCACTTTTAGTAATAAATAATAGACTAATATAGAAATATATAGACTACTATAGAAATAATAGACTTTGACTCATATTGGTATAATCGTTCACAGACCCAGTAGAGTGGAGTACAAAGTCCATCTTTTGTATTCTGTTTTAAATTGACCTCAAAAGGTCTTCGTTAGTCATTTTCGTTGTAAGTAAAACATTACCTATATGAATTAATTATACATAACTAAAACATGTCATATTTATTCCTGTTAATTTCTCTATGTAATTGATTAGGTATGAGCCATCCATTAGGTACCTACAATAAATACTAATTAAGTATACATGAATTTTATGTTTAAATCAATTTACTCAAGCTAAATAACCACATTAGATGGTAGTCGCATTTTACACAGTCATTTGAGTCATTGTGCATAAATTATGCTTTTTGTGCGTTTATTTGCTCTTGAGTTATCAGCAAAAAAATCCGAAGCTTCTTTAGTTTTTGTGTCGTAATCATTAGGTATGGTGATGCTTACATAAAGCTGTGCCTGTGGGCGCATACAGATTGATATCGTCAAGCACACGTAGGTTTAAAAATAAAGCTTAACTACCTATACAAAACATGCTACTTCAATCGGAAAGTTTAGTTAAATAAATTAGCGTTTTATGGAGCTGTTTTCCCTATGGTAGAATGTTTTATAGCTCAGGGCTCGGACCGTAGCAGAAAACCATAGACATTCCAATTATTACGCAATTCTACCGAATAGACGAAAATTACGGACGCGGAAATGACCAAAACAGCTGCCATTAGGTACAGACGCCAGCACATCAAGTTACTACAATCTGTCAGATTTCTTTAATAGATTTTCGACTTTATTGCTAAATCATAAGGTTCAAGGTTGATTGGGAAAATCTGACAGTTTCGGGTAGGTTGACCTGCTGGCGTCCGTACAAACAGCCGGTCGATTCTGTAAAAATCTCACCGTGAAAACTTAGGGCTTAGGTGGAGTGAGTTTGTTTTTGCTAGGAATTGACACTATTGACAGTTCTCTCCACGCTCACTGCACCTAAGTTTTCACGATGAGATTTTTACAGAATAGCAGCGCAGGACTTTTTATTAGCCACAGCAATATGATATGTTGCTATGTAGGTACTAGAATTCCGAATGGTTGTTTTGTCTAGCTATTTATAGCATGTGAATATGTTCGTTACGACCGTAGTAGGTACGCGGTCGAGGTCACAGGAACGAGGTCAAAGTCGCCTCGTGAGTCGCAGGACGCGGTGCACGTTTGAATGCTTTCGGATTCGGTGTTACGATGCGCGATGCGTGAACGCACAGTTATAAATACATTATGAATGGAATTAGATTATTCTATTTTTGAACGAATGCATCCTTTATGAGTAGGTAGGCATGCGTTGCGTAGCGTTTGTAAAGGATTTTCGAGTAACTAAAAAAAGTTAGGTAAATAAGTTGTGCATTTCAGCATGTGGATGGAGCGTCAGACTACTGGCTATTTCGCTTCGTACTCTATGCAGACCAATAAGGCTACGCAGGATAAAAACGAGCGCTTAAATCATTATGCTAAAAATAATAAGACAGGTGTTCAGTTCTCCAAAAATATTAGGTAATTAGTTTGCATAATGTATAATAACTAGGTTATACATTCTGATTACATAAATAAAATATGCCAAAAAGTAGCTCGGTCTATGTAGGTAGCTAATTATTAAATTACTTAACAACTCCTGCTCATAATAACTCAATTAAGTATGAGATCTATTATTAGAACTACACAGGTCCACAGGGCAGAAATAAATGCGACAGACCCAAAGACCTATTAGATGTGTTATAATAAATGTAATTATCAGTCTGTTATGCTCATATCTTATAGAGCTAGCCATAACTACCCTGCTTCATAATAAAATGACTTACATTCCATACTTACCATACTTTTATTTTCTCCATTTCCAGGGGCTTATCATACAAAGGCATGATCGATTGTCTGCAGCAATCCGTGAAGAATGAGGGAATATTATCAGTGTACAAAGGTTTTCTACCCCTGTGGATGAGGCTGGGACCCTGGGCGCTCATCAACTGGATCGCCTTTGAAAACATCATGCTGGCTATTGGCGGAGAAACGTTTTAGTTCCATAAGGTGTTGGCTTCTCTCAAGAGCGTAGCCATTGTGCGACAAGACATTTGTAGGTACCTCTTTCTTGACTAGAGAAGGACCGAAGTTACCCAATTTCTCGGTAAAAAGGGTTTATCTGTAAGTTATGCAGTTTTCTTTGTACATGTGAGGAATGACAAATAAAATCTCATCTTATCTCGACAAGAGATAGGACTTGAGCGACCGATGCGTTGGACATGCAGGTTCATTTACGTTGATCCAGTATTTCAATCCAGCAGCACTGGATCTAATTTCCCGATTGCTTTATTCTAATGCCGAAGTGAAATGAAATTGTTTATTTTGTAAATAGGATATCGGAATAATTTTTACACATCATCATAATTATCATATTAGAAAAAAGATATATGAGGTCGGCGTTTCCTATCTGACTACGCTGAGAAGGTCAGATCTAGTGTTTACATAGGTCTAATATTGAACTATCAATCCTGTGTCACTGGATTCCAGCGGTGGGTTGAAATACTAAATCAATGTAGGTACTGTAAAGTTCGTCAGTCGTGGAGTCAAAAACCATTGACGTTTGATAAAGTACTTAACCTTTTCCTCTTTCGATTCTGGCTACGTTCAAAATGCTTCAGATCCTGAATGCTTGTAGTCTGCTATTGGTAAGGTCGTGGTGCTAGAAGATAGCTAGCAACCTTGTTACCTCTTAACTAGAACAATATACAATAATATTACCAAGTAGGTACATAGTTTAATAAGACCTGTTAGACAACAAAAAAATGTCACCCCAGCTGTAAAATGTTATCAAATTCTTACGCTGAAACATTAATATAAGCGTGTAAAAATTGAATTATATTATAACAAATTTCGCTATTAAAATAGCTTTTAGTGAGCGAGTGATATTGACTTCCAAGCTTTATACTATAATTTCGATTATTGATTATCCTTTATAGGCATAGACAGAGTAAACTATAGACTGCTGCATATCTTCTTTTTCACTCGCAAAGAAAAGAGACAGAGTAAGAATATTTCTGTCCCTTACTGCGTGTCGGCTAAGCACATCAATGTGCACAAGTTTGACGTTTATGAATAAAATAATAAAAACTACACCGCGATTAAACGGAAAATAAGATCTTTTTCGTGCATAATTCAATAATAGTACATTTGCGCAACTATGAAAATGGTAAGGTACTCCACCGTTATAAGCTGTAAAAATGATAGTATGATGAAGATTGTCGGAATTTGTTCTCCCTTTCGGTGACACGGATACCATGAGTCTATAGAATACTCTGTCTACGTTTATAGGTAACACAGGTTTTTTTCTAAAAAACCTATATCAGGCACCAGTCTCTCACAAGGGTGGAATACAGCTGAGACATTTTATTTGTACCTTTAACTTTAAGTCAGCTTTGTGAAGAGAGAATAAATGATAATGATAAATAGGTCACAGCGTTATATTTAAAAAGTCAGAATTCTAGGATAATTGTTTTGCAAAGATTTTATTTTTGTTACTATAAAATTTAATTTTTTTATGATAATGATAAAAGGTCACAGCGTTATATTTAAAAAGTCAGAATTCTAGGATAATTGTTTTGCAAGATTTTATTTTTGTTACTATAAAATTTAATTTTGATGATTTAATTTTTTTGTTTGTGATTTGTTTTATATTTAGGACATGCCACTTGCACAACGAGAATAGTTAATAGAAATAATTAATACGTTTATTTACATAATTCTCAATACATTTGTAGTTCTTATTACATCGAAGCTTGCACACAAATATTCAAAACTTATTAAAGATGTAAAAAATAGCGTAATGCCTCAAAATCTTGTTATATTATTATATTCTCAAATAAATCAAACAGTCAACCTTAGTTCATGAGTGATTCATGTAGTTTTTTAACTTTTGAAATATTGAGCTAAACGGTGTTACTGACTCTGGCAGGGTCACAAATTATGGGAGAAAACACATCTTCGCTAGGTGTCATAGTTTTTGGGATATAAATGTGGCGCTGCTGGGGATACTCTCCAGATCGGATCCTATAAACCCTTATATCTTTTGAACCAGTGACCGACAAAGTCTGATATTTGGCGAAAATTTCGACTAATTAGCGACAATTTTTTTTGTGTTATCAAAATTAAAATCCCTGATGGTGGCCCTGCCAGAGTCAACGACACAATGCAATGCATTATTCGTCCAATGCATTATTCTATTAAAATCAAAAATAATAATTGCAGCTAAAAGAAAATGTTATTTATTCGGTTTTGACCAAAATAATACTTCGGACATTTGTAAACTTAGGTATCCTTTTATGTACCTTAGTTTTACCGTATTAGTTGTTGCCAAAGGTGCTATTATAATTGTTTAGGTGTAAATGCGTGCAGGACAAGGTAAAACTATACTGGTATTACATAATATATACGGGAAACTATAGCACATAAGTAAATCATTTTATAATTACAAAAATAGATATCACCTACCTATTGCAATTTCATAGGTAGCTCATGTAAAACACAAAGCAATTAGTATAAGATACAGATACTTCTATGGCTAATTGTGTGCGTTTTTACATACAAGGTAGAGACGACAATACGACAGTAAATTAAAATGCGTATATCTAATGACGTTTCCAGTCTGCATATGAAAATTTAATCAAATATATCCAATAGTTTAGTCACTATAGCTAGTCACAGATAGGCACAACCCATAGTGGGCCCATCACTACTATTTAGTTGTTTGAAAAAATCACTTTTTTATTTCGATGCATTTGATAATTCCAAAATATTCCAGTGTTTTCGTCTATTGTCGTCTCCACATTGTATTTTGAGCTTCTGCAAATAAATACTGTGATTTGATATAAAGCCACCATGTAATCCTACAGTAAAGATGCGAACGCACTGCAGAATTTATTACTGGAACGCTTATTTATTGCCACAATCCAATGCCACTAAAGTAATTAAATATTTTAAGCGAAAATGAGTTCTAAATGCAGTGCGCGCGCATTTTACGGTTGAGTGTTTTAGAAGTAGCTTTACGGTCCTGTTAATTGGTAATTGTTACAAATTGTGATGTTATTATTTAAAATAAATTATTGTAATTGTTGAAAACATCCTTTCACTGAAGGTACCAAAAATAAAACAAAAAAATATAATATTAAATTTATTAGTAAAAAATATTATACATCTTCCACAATATTGGAGAATCATAACTTAAATTATTTTAAATATTTGATTATTATAGATTATAGCACTTCCGATTTATTGAAACTTGCCTTTATGCACTTACTTGTCACTATAGCTATAAGCACAAATAAGGGGCGTTATTACCGGATGAGTGTATCGCAATACAAACGTTCAACAGTTGACATTCACAGCGAGCACGTTACTTACGGAGCTGTACCACACTTATACTATAATTACACACAGTTTAAATGCTTCGATGAAAGGGAAATTCTTTAAACGATTTATGTAGTTAAACATGCACGGTGAAATACTCCTTAGATTAGATGTCTGCTTACGTCTAATGATCTGATCTGCCTAAGGATACCAGAGTTCGTCGGCGACGATTATAACTCTATCATGTTTCCATAAATATAGTAATTTTGGGTACAATACAATAACAAAAATAAATATCTACATTGGATCAACGATCACACAAAGTTTTATTAATTTCATTTCTTGACTATATGTTAATCGCTAACTAAGTACAATGACACGCGCGTGCCACGATGTTGCATTACTGTAGATTAGTTCAGCTGTCACTATCACTACCACCGCCATAAATCAACATTCAATTACTTTACGTTACAACATTTTAGACATTTTCTTTCGATAGATCGGTAAATGGTAAAATACGTACAGGTAACGAATTTGCGTCAAACTAACACGTCAAAAGCTATCAAAAAGCATGGTGTTACAACATACATATATTGTTATATAAAATACATCGCTCATATACATCCGTTCATTCAAAAACATCGTCGAAATATAAAATAATTCCAGATTTATGCAAAATTATGTTCGTGGCATTGTAAATTGTGCGCAACACAAACCGCTGTCGAGCTGACCCTAAACCTAACGAGAGCTAAGCTTTTGGGGACGCTATCAATTTATATTCTACATGATTACTGTACCAGATTATACACTGCTGTATACCAATAAAAAAATAAGATCGAAATACATGTAAACCGAACTTAAAATTATCACTTAACTAACGTATAAATGGTAAATATTTTAATAATGAGCATTAAAGACTAATACAGGGATAAATAATGGTCATACTTTAAAAATCACATCAAATAAAAAAATCTATATACTTGTAGGGAGTAGTCAGTATGCACTGATTTGATCCCTTTCACCTTTTATTACTAAACATATATTTCAAAAAACTACAAATAACATTCTGGCACGTTTTCGAGGATATAATAACTCTCTCTCTCATCCAGCGATCGTCACAATATAAAATGAGAGAACAATAATAAATTCGTCTCAGAACAATGAATACAATGAAACACGACACAAAACTTTTGTACTACCAAATTACATATCCATTATTGCAAAAATCAAGGCAGTTTCAACACGCGATAAAAATGGACATTGACGATTACGCGTAAATTATTGTTATAAATTATTACATTAATTAAAATCATCGTAATCAGCTGTGAACACGAAGCACCATCTCGTCAAAACATTATATAAAAATCAAACTTCATCCGAGCGAGACATTGATGACACTTTGTGCCTAATCAATAACTCTAGTAAGTGTGATCAAATTTTTAAAATCGCATAAAATATTATGAATAAGTAATGTGTAGTAAAACTGAGAAAACTATAACGTTTTCAAATGTAATAGTTTTACTAATAAGAATAATGTTCGATGTTCGAGTTATTGATATGATGTCGGTAGGCGAGTGTGATCATTGTCGGGCTGAGGCGCGCGTGGTAGCGGCGTAGAGAGGCAAGGGCGAGCGGCGCGCAGCCACTATGACGAGTGGTACGCCGTCACGTACGACGCCGGGAACAGGCCGCGTCGGTGCGCTATCTCGCCCTGCAATAAGTATTAAACACTACTGTTATTTTCTTGCACATCATCGTATATCTCCGGTGGTTAGGTAGCTAGGTGTGGCTTGTACTTTCGCAGAACCACAGTTCGCATGGCCTACATTCTACAAGGTTATCACATTGCTTGTAACAGCGAATTGATCATTACCTAATCATATTTAACTTTACTAGGCCATGACGAAGTGAACCTCACAAAGATTAAGTGGCAATTTGGAAAATGAATTATTATGTCTGAAAGTGGAAATATTTAGGCTACGTGTTTAAAAGATTTAAAAAAGTTGTTGAAGTCATATTGATATGAGCAAACATAATCAACAACGAACCGCCCACGCAAGGGTGGTGTATGGGGAAAGGCTTCACCAGTGAGTATCATAAAAGACTATTAAGTGATCCAAGAGATTGGGCAGACTTGGGCAGATCTTCCGCCAAGCATGGTGTTGATTATGGCCTAAGGACTACGGCCATCATCATAGCGATTATTAGGTGCCGTGGACGCTTATAACTAATATGTAAGAAATCAGGTAGCTATCATCACGTACCTGCCACCAATGCTGATCCGTGCGGTCAGTGACCGTGATGACATCACCGCGCCTGAACTCCAGCTCTCCGGCCTCCTGTGGAGTGAAGTCGTACAGCGCTTGAACCAGCATCTGAAATAGAACACAACACCCATTTAATTGTGTACGTAACAATCAATCAACTAGGCATTTCGCAGTTCTTTTATGATGCTCCGTGGGAGTGGAAAATTATTTAGTGCCAGTATTAAATATAAACCGATTTTCTCGAGAATCGGCACATCACTAATGTCTCCCAAAATGGAGGTAAAGTATGTCACCTGCGTGACATAGGTGTCCTTAGCAGGACATGATTGAGTATGTAGACTTGGATTCCCGCCATCTTTTGCGTGTCATTAGTAGGTTGCATTGACTAGCTTAACATATATTTTCTTTTTATTTGGGACATCCCGCTACACTTTTTTCAACCACTGCAGCTCTTGTAAACAAAAACCAGTAACAATCCACCACAAATAAAGTGTCGAGACAGTACAGATCGGAGAGTCTCAGCGAAAATGATGCCCCTGTGAACCAGCATCGAAATTATTCAAAAAATTATGAAATGAGAGCCATCTTTTTTTAAACATGTCAGGGTAATAATATTATAGTAATATCTGAATGAAAATAATAATCAAAGAAGGATAATTAACCCTCCCTTAGAACGCCATTGTCACATATACGTGACACGCAAGCGCGTGCCCTGTACGCCAGTCGTGTGTCGCCTATCCTATTACGAGCGACATAAATATGTGACAAAAAATGCGGTGCACTTTATCACGAAATAAACAATTAAATCATTACTTTTGTGTGTTTTTAAATGTATATCTGGGCACGCGCGTGCGTTTATGCTCTGGTGTTCAAAAGGTTAAAATGCGTCGTTGGTCTGTCCCAAGCGCTACTACTGAGCATGAGGTCCTAGGTTCGATTCCCGGGTCGGCGAAGTGTTTTTTATTTGGAATTGCTCAGTAGCAGCCCGGAGTCGGGATTTGTGCCCGGTTGATAGCAATAGGCTCGCCTCCTGACATGTGACAACATAACTGGCGAAAAGTAGATACACTATGAGTAGATCTCTGCCTAGCCCTTCTGGGATACAGGCGTGTAATGATATGTGATAATTAAAATTTAAAACATAATGACAAAATACCTAAACATTTGATTTCTGAGCATAGATATCCTGCGTTCACGATTTATTTGCCAAAAATGTAAACAAATATGAATTAATGAAAAAATAACTAATTCCTACACAATAAAGTTCAGTTTATGCTACAACTTCAAACATTTTTCTAATTTTTTCAATAGTGCTAGTCACTCTGAAGTCAACTTAATTGTCATTGAAATAATGTTGATATTTGTTTAACTTGAAATAGGGTGGGGTAGAACTGCGCACTTTTACTATAGTAACTCACATTACAGTGTCAAACGGGACGTTCGGATGTTATCGAAATCAATACTTTCATTGCCGCTCTCAGCGGGGGGTTGTTTTTCATAATCGCAATACGTGGAAAGACAAATTGATGACCTAAATGCAACGATGTACCGCTGCAATTAGGTCAGCATTTCATCACGTGTAGACGTAGATAAAATCATAACGAAAGGGTTACAAAATACACAACACTATAGCTTCCGCCCTCGGCTTCGCCCGCGAGGTATGTCGAGAAAACTATCCTATGTCCTTCCCCGGGATGCAATCTATCTCTGCCAAATTTGATCGAAATCCGTTCAGTGGTTTAGGCGTGAACATGTAACATACAGACAGACAGAGTTACTTTCGAATTTATAATATTAGTAAGGATGTCCCGGAATTAACGCACACCACCAAACATCCAAATTATAATATTATGTTATAATCATAATACTTTTACACTGAATGTTTACTACCTACTAAGTTTGTATAAAACATTGTTTATTTATTAAATTAGTTATAAGTACTGATTGTGGGAGAAAATTGTAATCACATTACAAATCTACATATGCACAGTCGCACTCGTATAAGGGTTTAGCGTAGTTATATATTTCGAGCATTTTTGTTTTTTTTTGTTTTGGTTTTGACTGTACGAATTCACGTAGTTGTAATTATTTTTCGGATAAAAAATTCCTTTATGTATTAAAAATTACAGAAATCGATTCAGTAAATGATTCTGATAAATAATTTTATTTCTAAGTAGATTTGTACAAACACTTACACATCAGTCATATTAAAAAAAAAACTGGCCAAGTCCCACAAGGCAAAAACGCCGAAAAAAACACGTTTGTTGTATGGGAGCCCCCCTTAAATATTTATTTTATTTTAATTTTATTATTTATTATTAAAGTAAAAATACAACTGAGTATTTTGTGAATATTTCAAGTGCCTACCTGTTGCCATTATTGATATCGAGCAAAAAAGGGCAAAAAAATCGCGTTTGTTGTATGGGAGCCCCCCTTAAATATTTATTTTATTTTGTTTTTAGTATTTGTTGTTATAGCGGCAACAGAAATACATAAGTTGTGAAAATTTCAACTGTCTAGCTACCGCGGTTCTTGAGATACAGCCTGGTGACAGACAGACAGACGGACGGACGGACGGACGGACGGACAGATAGCGAAGTCTTAGTAATAGGGTTCCGTTTTTACCCTTTGGGTACGGAACCCTAAAAAACACACACAAACAGAATACTTTGCCATCACTCACTGACATATCGGATTTAAAACCGAGTACCTACGTCCCGAGGACAGCCGTACACATCCGAATGTGGCACGGTGTCGGTAACAGTGTCGCGAGTTCAATGGTTTTTTCCCCATCTCAAAAAATGTCCCAACGCGCCTAAAGTTTTCACTTCAACTAGATGGCTACTCTGAGAAGAAATGTCGAAACAAACTTAGTGGTAACAGTCTCTTTTAAAGTCCAGACATAATCTTGGTCAGATCATGTGAAGACTGGTGTCTGAAAACGTCTTTTGAAGAAAGAGCCACACAGATGATTGGACCTGTCGAGCTGTCCAGTCAGTGCACGCATTTGTCAACAAAGTGTACCTCAATTATGTGCATCAATTCAGTTACACATTGTATAAAAAATATAATTATATTACTTATACTTTTTTTCTAATGAACATTTACATAATTCGTTTATCAAATTGAAGGGTTGGAAAATGCAGTGACGCGTCTCGAAAGTTCCCGCAATATATAATCAACAAAAAGTTTGGACTTGGAGTTACACAGAGTTGCCAAAGTAACTTTGTGTCCTTTACATTCGCACAAAAAACGTGAAGGTTGTTCTGCTAAAAATGTATGACAAGACGAGGTTTTTTTATTTATATCATACAACTCGAAATAGACATTTTTTCATAGAAAAAGCACCTAACTCAACAATAGTTTGAATTGTTAGAAACAATAAAAGTTTCTCTGCAAAGTTAGCACAACTTTCTTAGCGATACAGACCAAAGTTATTTATGTTATTCAAAGTAATTCAGCGGAGTAATAATGTGGTTACGATTGAAAATGCATTCGGCTAGCCACGACCAAAACATACTACCAATAAAGACAAATGTTTGTTCAAATGTATGAAACCAATAAAGCTATTAGCGAAATGGTGCGAACATATTGGTACCAATTACTAAAATTAATGGAATAGATCCAATTAACTAAGTGTTGGTACAAATTAGTAGTTTAGTATCAAGGGCCAACAGATCGTTAGTAAAGTGCTACTGTTACCATAATTAATAGGAGTTATCTGTGGGTTCATCTAACCAATTAGGGATCTAAGTTAGAGGTTTAACAAAAATATATCATGAAATGCATGCAATGGGAAAATCAAAAAATAAAAAACTGGCCAAGTGCCAGTCAGACTCGCACACGAAGGGTTCCGTACCACAAGGCAAATTTGTTGTATGGGAGCCCCTCTTAAATATTTATTTTATCTGTTTTTAGTATTTGTTGTTATAGCGGCAACAGAAAAACATCATCTGTGAAAATTTCAACTGTCTAGCTATCATGGTTCATGAGATACAGCCTGGTGACAAACGGACAGACGGACAGTGGAGTCCTAGTAATAGGGTCCCGTTTTTACCCTTTGGGTACGGAACCCTAAAAACTAAAAGTCGATCACAATCCAAAAACGTAATACAGGTGTGTATATTGTGCTAGGAACACGGTACAGCTGTGACCTAGTGACAATTACGCGTTTTGCGCCAAATATAGTTAGTTTGCGATCCTTACTATTAAGTAAACTTCGATATAATAGCCTTATTACACGCTATTACAGAGGTCATTATGTAAATCATACATAAAACCACACGGCGTTACAAGAAGTCATATCAATTCATCATAACACAATACCAATTAATAAAAGAAAGCCAAATACGACCTACGAGCACACGTGCAAAAACTAGGTAGGTACGCGAAAATTTTCACTTTCCTATTAAGGACCGATACGTCAAAACGTGCGTCCAAATACGCAATACCTAGTGAGTCATGTTAATGTATTCAGTAATCATCCAATGAAATGCGATGGGCCGTTAACTCATCGTGGGAAAACTTCAGGACTTATTGTGACGTACATTATCATTTATATTAAGTAAAATGAGCGGTTTTTGAACGGCCATACTTACTTATTATGATGGTTAAGTGTTTTCTTAAGTGGAGACGAAACCTACCGCAAAGTTAAGTGCTTTGTCCGTCATCTGCCTAGACTTTTCTCAACTTTGTTGAGCTCGGCTTCCAGTCTAACCGGATGCGGATGGTATTTTACATAGAGCGACTGCCTATCTGAGATCCACAATCCAGTTACTTGCTAATACGATACCCCTTAGTAACATTGGCTGTCAGACTTTCGGACTTCTGAGTACCCGTAACGACTGTCAAAGATCTACAAATGGCCGCCGGGACCAACGGTTTAACGTGCTTTCCGAGGTAAAGAGTCTCGACATGTAATGGATAGTCACCTATCCACAAACCGACTTCGGCAAGCGTTCCTTCGATCCTCCGAAACCTTCGATCGACCCGTGCGGCTCTTATTATTTAGCCACGAGCAGCACGTGTTATTTTTCGTCCATGAGAGCCTAATGTTAGGTACGATTTATACGCAGACGCAGGTCGACGCAGTGCGGATCTTACAACGAGTTAAAGGAAATTGATTGAAGTGTCTACTACACAGTAAGAGGCACATTATTTGCATACAACGTAAGTACCTTGGAACTGCACGAAATGCGTTCCACAGACTTTGCGCGCGCCACTCAGTGTTAAGTAAATCTCCAAGCCACGAGATTACTCTAGGTAGCAAGGGTGACACGCAGTAGGAGTCTCACTAGGTCAGGAGTCACTCTAGGTAGCATCCTAGAGTAATCTCAGATTTCTCAGAATTAGAGCTATTTTTAATTAATCTGACGTAGACGAGCGACGCGACTTGGTAAATGGATCCTGCGCCCTAATTGCGTAACACACTATTACTATCAATTTGAATCATTTTGAAGCATATTTCTAATCCATTGCTCCATAATGTGTCTGCTCAACAACGCAAATAACGCAATAAATGTTGTTGAACTGTCAAAATGAAACCTATTGCTACTGATAGTGTGTTACGCAATTACCCTGCGGAAGGGCCTGCATTAGATACTTAGGTACTTTGATTTACTAAGAAAAGGGGCAAAGGTTGCTATTTCAATAGCATGGGGAAGCTACTAAGTTGAACATGTTAAGCCCTATAGTGCCAAAATCACATGAGTAAGTATGCAGTGTCGATGCGGGCGCAGTGCTGTAACACTCGGACATTGAAACGTGTGTTCGCACCATTTTTTACGAAAATAATCTACATTGCTAAAATATCGGAGCTGTATCGATGACGTTGGAAAAACAAAAGCGTGTATAATGTTTCTGTATTTTGCGCTCAAGAATATATTATAGAAGCGAGACTTTACAAAAACACACGATCCAAGAGGAGACAGTAAGCCATACTGAATGAAACATGAAACACAACACTCGACAAGGTCTTATGCCCGTTTGCACTAAACCCAAGCATTGTCTAGTCTGAATTGGCAATTAGAACTTATTCCTGTTGCGCTTAATTTAGGAACCGCGTAAGGTACGACTTGCACCGACAGTCGCGCGTCGAGGCGCAGCGGAGCGCATTTTACAATTCATTGCGGTAAAGGAAATTGAAATGTCTGATAAGTAATTTAAAGTTCATATTTGTATACAACTTATGACAGGCCGCGCCCCGTGCCGCGCCGGCGCCGGTTGGTGTAAATCGATTCGTACCTAACTCGTGAAAATGGCTTTATCTTGCCTTAATTAAACAATTCTTTAATTAGGACTCGTTTAGCACGACGTTAATAAATACT
Source organism: Oligia fasciuncula (assembly GCA_963082905.1). Lineage (NCBI taxonomy): Eukaryota > Metazoa > Arthropoda > Insecta > Lepidoptera > Noctuidae > Oligia > Oligia fasciuncula. Next base: position 14,506,962 of record OY720390.1, on the reverse strand, counting down.
AGGGCTGCCAACACTACTAAATAATATAGTATCCTGCTATATTAGTAGCCTAAATACCATATTTCTAAAATAAACTAGGTACTATATTTTCATTACATTACAAAATGGAGAGATGACCGCCATAGGGCCATTATTATTAATCTCAATGACATTTTGTAACATTAATTTAGAGTGTAATAATTACTAGTTTTAAAACATTAAAAAAACCTTTAAATAGAGGCTTATAGTAGCAAAAAGTATGTATAAAAAAAAAATCATCCCTAGATAGTAGGTATAATTTTTCGCCATATTATAATACCTATAATTTTACAAGCAATGGCTTCGAAAATACTAGGTATATTTGATATAAAAAAAAGTTAAAAACCCTTGTAAATACAGTCTCGAACACACAAATATTCCCAGCCAAAAACCGTCATCGTTAAACAAATCATCCAACTCCCTATCAATTGGAGGCAGAGGCTACCACTAGTAACCGAGATTATAGGAACACGCAGTGACCGGGTTATTTTCGTTACATAACAGGGTCACAGCGGCCGCATTATTTACATAGACACAGCGCGGTTCCACACATAAATGTATTGACCGTGTATTTGTGCTAATGGAAACGGGACGACGAAAGAGAATTTTCCTTATGTTACTATTTAAGGGGACTACATGACCTAAAGCGCGGTCACTGTCGGACTGCATAGAAATGAAAGAGAAGCGCGATGACACATCGCTGGTAATTTATTGCAAAATATGAAGTATTGTTTGGACTAAAAAATTAAAACTTTACTGCTGTATGTTGCTTGTAGAATAATCTGACAAAAAATCAGAATGATTGTATGTATGGTTTTTATTGTAAAAAGAAAGTTTTTAGAGGTACCTTCATGATTTTTTTCTATCATATCAAATTAATTGTATTATGTTTTCAACACACTATCTACCTAGCTTAAATCTTGAAGAATATCATAATTATAATTTTTCTGATTTTGTTTACTGTAGTCGATCATATACTTTTATTGCTTCTAAAACTTGCGTTTTTTGCTTTTAGGTCCTGTAATCCCCGTAAGTACTAATCTTTCTTTAGCTTTTTATAGGGAAACAATTCAATGTTCATGTGGGAAGTATATGGGCTGACCTTTCATCTACACTTAATATTATAAAGAAGAAAAATTTGTGAGTTTGAATGTAGGGAGTAATCTTCGGAACTCCTGATCCGATTCCGAAAATTCTATCACTTGGGAAGCTACAGTATTGCCGAGTGTCATCTATACTAATAATAAAACTGAAGAGTTTGTTCGAACGCGCTAACATCTGGAACTACCAGGCGGATTAAAAAAAAATCTTTTTGCCTTGGATTGCCATGTTCTTGAGGAAGGCAATACGCTATTTAACATCACACTAGGACTAAGTAAGAAAGAACGGTAAGCAGAAAACGAAGTAATAGCGCGGGCAGGCGAGGAACAAGTAATTTCAGATAAACTCGCAGGCAAAAGCTAGTAGCTATATATTTATTTTATAAAAAAAAAAAAAAAAAATCACGCGAAAGAAATCGCGAGCAAAAGTTAGTTTTACATAACGAACAAGCCTCAAAGATTTGTATTAAATATATTAAAGGAGCAAAGGTTATGTCAAGATTGGTAAAGGACAATTTATTCCGATCCCCGATTTAGGTATTGTATTTGATTTATTAACGATACTTTTATTCTTCTTCTTAACGTGCTTTCCGAGGCACGGAGGGGTCTTGGTATGTAAAGATGGTCACCCATCCACGGACCAACCGCGGCAAGCGTAGCTTAACCTGATCGATCGATCCGTGCGGCGGTTATGACTTAGCTACAAACCCCTTTCTACGTATTGGAGATAAATAAAAAAAATATAAGAAACATAATTATTCATTACTTAAACTTTTACAACTCCCTGAATATGCGGCCGACGCAAACATGTTTTTTTATAGTCATCATTCTCCTGTCCTTATCCCAATTTATTTGGGGTCAGCGCAACATGTCTTTTTCTTCCATACTTCTCTATTAGTCGTCATCTCGGGAGTCACCCCCTTTCTAACCGTAACATCATTCACACATTCCATCCATCGTTTCTTTGGTCTTCCCCCACTCTTCATCTACACAGCCACCAATTACTGGTTAAGAAACCAACACTCTCAAGAGATATTAGAGATACTTATTCCTTAGGGCAAAAGTGTGTACACCATCGTAATCTTATCGTAGATATAACCATCAACATTCATACTTAAAACTTTCCTCACGACATTTTCTTCATTCCCGTATCACATGCCATAACATGTTTTATAGTATCGTACTAAAAACGGTCCTACCTAAGTGCATAAAATATTTCATTTCGAGTCGCCTTACGACCGCAACTGCTAAAGAATGGGTGCTAATATCAGATAATATCTTTTCCCAAGCTATTACACAAGCAACTTGTCTTGTGCAATAGCTTAGGGATTGAACGCGAGATTCCAGTCTAAAATATACAAGAACGCCGAGATTTAAGCCAGCAGCTGGCTTAAATCTACGCATTCTCTGTTAGGTCACATTAAATCTCTCTTTTTACAGCATTCGTAAATACTGGAAATACTGTGGACGTGTGTGGTGAGTTAGAAACACTTTTCGACGCAATAGAGCATTCAAAAGTGTTAGTATGAACTGTCATTCAAACATTTTCGTTTATAGAAAACTAGCTGTGCGCGCGACTTCGTTCGCGAGTCTCTAATAGACTCTCGAGTTGTGAACGCACTAACTCTTTCCATACATAAATATATTATTAAGTATTACTTTTAATAATAAAAATTAACTGTCAAAGTACTTCACTCAAGTACAGGAATCAGGATCAATATTCTATGAAAAAGCTACCGTATATGTCTACGTGCGACCGGGTTCCGCGCAAGTATGAATTGACGGCTAAAGGAAAACCATTACATACCTACAGGAACTATTCAAAGAGATAATACAGGTAACTAGTAGTAATATTGGGAAAACGTGAAGTATTTATAAAAAGGCTATCAATACATCATGACAGAGGTGTTAGTCATACCGGAAAGCACAGAATGCAATAGTTCCGAGCGACGAGGTTGATTGCTTAGACAATATCCAAAAGTTTTGCTAACATTTTACATATTGACGGGTACTACCGCGAAATGTTAATATACTACGTCTAGCGTAGTAGATGCGTCTGAAGAAGTAAGGGTCCACTGAAGCAAACGTAACGTAACCCACCCGCGTTTGAACCATAGAATTAAGAGCATAAGGACCCAGTGATGCAAAAATTTGGAGAACTGACCGGGTAGAAAGGCGTCGGTCTAAACTTTTATCAAAAATCTGTGATGTTGACGCCCTTGGCTTAGATAGAACAGAAGATCTATCGAATGTTGTGAAATCCCCTTGGATACAAGCAATCATAAACCACCATTTACTAAATAAATGTACGAGGAAAGCAGTAGGCGTTTAATTCCAGAGGACGTCTTTTAAGTGATATTAAATATTTAATTTACTTTACGTCCAAATAAAGAACCATTTCAATGGCGAAGGGCAAGTCAAATACCTAATTCAATGTAACAAAAAAGGTAAACTCACCTCTTCAGGAACCACATCTCTGAGCTTGACATCTTGCAGGCGGCTAACTGACGCAGTACGATGATAATCCACGAGTTCGTTGAGAGAATTAAACTTCACTACCCACAGGAAGAATTTGCTCGACGCATCCCGAAGCACTTTGAAATGCTGCACACCATCCGGGCATCTGAGGAAAGACCGTTATCCAAATTGTAAAATCAAAGTAAAACTTTCGAAAAGTAAGAGAAGTAGGCGAAAGATTAGGATGTTATCCTTAGGTTATGTTATCTCGCGGGTGTCGTAAAAGGCAACCAAGGAATTTGTTACGTAAGAAAAAGGCCAATGGCGTCCTAATATAGCCCTTATCTGCTCTGCTAGCAACAATGTTTGGGGACCGCTAATCCGATTTAGACAGTTTACCAATGTGATTTTTTTTTATGAATGTCATTTGTTGAGGGCCTGTGTTCAGCCGCAGAGGTGCACTACTGACTAATACCAGCTGCTGACCACGTAAAGCGCCTGATGGGCGAACCATAAGCAGGTAAGTTTGCGGTTTATAAAGGGTTATTGGTAAAACATTAACAACATCTTAAGAGGTCATTGTACTCATCATTAGGAATAACTTTTACTATGGGACCAAACCTGAAATCGCGAAAAAAAATCAGCTGTTCCCTACATTTATGGTCCCATATTAAAAGTTGTTCATAATTATGAGTACAATGACCTCTTATGAGGTTTTTATTGTTTTACCAATAACCCTGTATAACTTTTTTTTTCGGTACACTGTGGCCGATGATGCCTGAGTCTTGCGGTTGCGATGATCCGTCAAGTTTTACCGGCAAGATACAACTATTATGGTAATTGTAGACAGGAAAAGAATAGTGAAGCGATCGACATTGTGCAAGGCAATAATCGTCGCGATAAGTTGACCTGTCTGATACAGATTCAATGCATTTTCGCCAATTCTTTACCCCTGCATATTTTTGTGCTGTGGATAGCATAATCAGCCTATCATAGCATATTCCCACTGGTGGGACTCAGGCCTCCCCTTTGTGAGAGGGAGTGGGCCATAATCCACCACGCAGGCCCAGTGTGGGTTGGTAGAAGTTTATTCGAAGACATGTGAACTGAAATTTACTAGATTTGCCAAGTCTTATCCACAGATAAGACTTGGCAAATCTAGTAAATTTCAGTTTTCTGGTTCAACGGGATTCATGGGCGTGGCTGTAAATATTTAGGTCTTGATTAATAGAAAACGTGTCGATCCTCAAACTCCGAACAAATATTTGTGGGACTAATTGAACGTGCTGACGTAATAAAGATGTAACTGAAATCGTAAATGGGAACGGTAAGGTCGACATATCGAATGTCAGGCGTTAACCCGAGAATATCATCGTATAAAATAAAATATGGTTTGTACTGAAACCGGTTGTATGTGGATTGTTTCGCGGGTCATTCAAGTTTTCTGCTTCCCTGATGTTTGCGTAAATACCAAACGCTATCATTAGAATAAACAGAGCAGCTGTAACGTTTATCGGAATGTGGCGAAATTCTCGGAATCTTGGAACTTTAGCTTGCTAGCTAGGTATCCCAAAAAGGGGGTATTGCCCGTAGGTCGCTCGTCCCGCAAACGGGTTAATCCCTTCATTGAATTAAATATGACGCGCTTTGAGAAAATTAGCACAACTGTTTATAAGGAAAATTATTTTGATCATTTATATAGTTGTATCCTGAATGGGAGAGTTATTTATTTTTTTCCGGTTCGCATTCTGATTAATTTACGCCATCAGCTGCTACAAGCAGTTCAAAATAGGTACCAATTGTCTGCGACCTGACGTGACGGATACCAGAGGGACAATTCTCGTAATTTTAAGAATGTTCACAGTCTGATCTGTCTCTATCTGTCAAAAATACCTTATTTCCGTACATTTTTGACAAGTTTTTGACATTGATTGTCGCTGAGATGAGATTGCGACTTGATTTTGCACGTTTTGACTAACGAACGAACGAGGAAATGCGGTCGGAAAGACTTTTGAAAAAGCCTAGGTAAAAAAGTCATAATTCGAGGTTTGGCTCTCGCCTATTTCGTCCTCCAATATTGGACCAATTTAAAAGATATTTCAAACTGAATAAGAAGGATATACTGTGTCCCTGTTTTTCTTTTTTCATTAATAGTTGTCAAATTTGTACACTAGGCCTCTGTTGACTGCGGCAATTTTGTGCATTTTTTGAGGGTTCTAGTGCTTATAAAAAGAATGGATCATCAAAAAGGACATAGGGACATACAAGTACCTAGTTAATATTTATTATTCTGGAAAAAATCATTGCTTTAGGGTCATTAACCAGAAAGAAAACGGGCGAGAGCGTTTCCATGGAGAAAAGACCACCCCGCATTTCCTCTTAACTACGTGAATTGGCCTTCAGGTTTTCCCAGTCCCATGTACTCATTCTTAGGCCAGGAAGTTAGTTCATTTTAGGTGTTCATGACTAGATGTGAAATAGAGCAAAAATATTTTACGAAACGGTATGTTTCAACTCAAATGAGGCCCGTGCTTAAAATCTATAGCCCATAACTGGTTTCAGCGCAATCGCAGTAGGTACCGCTGATTCATACTATTTGACAGGAAACGGGTTTTAAATAGAGAAAACTTTACATATATAATTTGGTTTATCATTTTAATTTTATACATAGGTACCTATATAATTTGGTGTAGGTATTTTCCCGTTATATAAACTGCAGAATTAGTTTTCTAGTTTTTCTCTGCCTAGCAACATGAAAGGGTAAATGATCGGTTCAATAGCACAGGTCAAGGTTATCTATCTAATAGCACATTCTTCTGTACGGCAAATGAGCATAATATTTTCAGTTTGATTCTTATATCAATAAGACAGAAGGAGGACAGTACAAAAATGAAAAAATTATTGATCCATGTCCCCAAATCCTAGATACAGATTCTCGGTGCAAAAAATCTACAACCTAAATCATTCATGAGTTCTGAGAAACACTCTAAAATATGTTAAACACGAAAGTAGGCAAAACTAATAATCAAATTACCTGTCGACATAACGTTAGCAGTATAGAGATAAATATGACTAATACAGAACGCCAAGACGCTTTCAAGACAAAATAAAACGTCTCTAGATACTCGTGAGTCATGCGCACTCCGGAGCGGCACAGGCGCAAACCTTATTTTTTTATTAACTACCAATTTAAACTGTAATGAAATTGTTTGTTGTGCGTCACCTCACATGAACCACTTTGTTATTGACCTATTGATTATTTGACAAGCTTATAAGGAAATCGGCAAAGCACAAACGCGGAAAGTATTAATTGACTGTAGGAGGAACTATAAAGGAAGTATTTTTTTATTAGTTATTTTATTACTAAATGTTCGTCAAATAAGGTAATTTGCCGACAACATTTAGCGGCGCCAATGGAAGGGAAATTATCAAAATAATAATAATTAATTATAACTCCAACCGGACGCCTTATCAGAGCATTTAGCTACCGTGGGAATACTCCCATTCCTAATCATTCCGGTAAGGAATATTCTGGTAAATTTATTTGCAATATTTATTTAGAATTTTATCAGAAGTATTGGTTTTCATAAAACTCAGATTTAATACCGTGCACTAAACTAGGATTGCTGGTGTGCACTACTGGAAAGTGTTTTGGATCGCGTTCACATACCTAAATCAAAGACATAAAACTCAAGAGTATTTTTCCCGATGCGGGAATTGACCTCGGGCGCGACCCCGTGCCATTTAGGATTCTTTGAACTTTCTCCTTCCTAGATGACGTCATCTTATAGTAAACATAAACAACATATCACTTAACAAGATATTTACGGCACATACACAATTATTCTGAAGGGAAAAAAAAAATTATGAAAAAATCACCCTTGGGTGGAAGTGGCGATATCATAAAAGAGAGTACCTTTGTTACAATTTTTTTTTACTGAGGGATTCCCCATGATCATCAAGGGGATTTTTTCTTATCTTTCATAAAGACCTCTATCAGCCTTTTGTAACCCTTCGTGAAATAAAGGCGTAAAGAAAACGTTATTTCCTTTACAATAAGTACCTATATGTTTGAGTACTGTGAGTATTAATAACAACAAACAAAGCTTATAATCTAAACAGTCAACAAGAAAGTTCTTCTGATAAGAAATAATAACAACATTCCTGTACTTGCTCCACGTATTTTTAGCTGATCTGAAGTTTTTGTTTAAATATTACACACTACGCACTACACCCCTTCAGAGTATAATAATAATCATTGTAGGTGACTAAAAATTTGTACATAGGATAAGTTGGAATTACAACATAAAAGTTAGTGTGAAAACTAAGAAATTATAAATTTTATGGTTCACTAGCAGCGCCCCGCGGTTCCTTTTAATTAATTAATTGTATTAAATAAGACTACCGCAAACTGTCCCCAACCTTTTTTTCCTTCACTTGTGTAGCTATGCCACATGAAGTGGTATTTCCATAAATTAGTTACTAGTGTAGAGTCTATGGTGGTACATGTGGCAGTACCTACATCCATATATTTCGCAGAGCCAGAGCAAATACATAGCTACGAATTCCCTTAGTGCAGAATTTTGGTCACATTTATTTTCGAACTATATCATAAATATTAATAATTATGACAACATTTTGAGGAATTGGATTTTTTTAGGAGGAAAGAAGAGCAGACACGGTCTGCTCTTCTTTCCTCCTAAAAAAATCAAGGAAAATTTGAGGAATTAATGTGATTTGCTATTGAATAACAAGGCAGGCCAAAGTAAAATTGGATGGATTGTGTGAAAGATGGCTTTGAACAAAGAGATAGAGATGTATGAAAAAGAGTTGCTGCACTACGCCCAAATAAATTAGAATAAGGTACGAATATAATGATGGAAATCATAATTTACCATAATCTGAAATCATGATAGACCCTGAATCATTGGTGTTAATTTCTATAATTGTTTGCTGAGCTATGGCATATTATTATGACCTAATTTGTATTGGTTACATACATACATACATATGCAGCCTATAATGTTCCCACTACTGGGACACAGGCCTCCTCTCGGTGAGAGGGAGTAGGCCGTAATCCACCACGTGGGCCCAGTGCGGATTGACAATGTCACATGTCTTAGAATTTTTTTTTGGTTCTAGGACATGCCGGTTTCCTCACAATGTTTTCCTTCACAGTTTTGAGAGCAGTGGTGATGAAATAATTTACACAAGTCACAAGTAAAGCGCCTGTCTGGGTTTGAACCTACGACCTAAAACTCGTAAGTAGCGGCCGTTGCCACTTGGCCACCACTGCTCCATTTGTATTGTTTACTGTATGTAAACAAACAATTGAACAGTTTACCTTTATTAGACAAACAATATTAGAAAATGAGATAAATTATGTGTAACACGAGGTAAAGGATAAGATTTCAATTTAAATATTCAAACAAGTACTTCACTAAAATAAAAGGAGATTGTTCATACAAAAATCTTGTATGATTGGGGAAAACTCTTATTTTTTTACAATTATGCCATTTCAATTGTTCTTAGTGTCTATTATAATAATATACCTACTATGAAAAGTGGTGTATGAGACTATCAATTTACAACTATGAAGCTAATTGGAATTGAGTAAATAAATACAGAAATGAATTGATAAGACATAGCAACATACTGCAATAGTCAATATGTTTGGCAAGCATTGTTGTGATTATTGCAATATTATGAACATTTCAAGCTGATTTCAGTTGCTCCAATTTGGCTTCTTTATATGTAAGGATCTATGAACATGGATGTTTTGCATCCATGTAACTGACGAATCCTATCTTCGCTGTAAGCCCACACACAGTGAAGATATCATCAGACAACAAATAAAATTACAATGGAGATAAACAAACTAGAATGGAGACCATTTATTTCACAGTAGTGTAGTAGGATAATCAGTTTGTTAGCCATTAATACCGCTTTAAGACATGTCTTAACCAACAAATCAACAAAAAATCAGGTCAAATGCTTCATCTCAGTCATTCAACATTGAAAACTACATTCATATTATCATATATGGAGTGACTCACTGTAATAATCCAATTGGAAAGAATATTCTTAGAACTATAATAATATTAGATAAACATGCATACATATAAGGAAACTACTTACTTGACAGATAAGGAAAAGTCACCGGGGCTTGATTCACTGATTCTTATCAAGAAACCACCCTCTGGTTTATTAGCTAGTAATTTCTCTGCATCTGCTCTTGTGATCCTTCCGTAATACCAGCTAAAAATGAGGTTACAATTCAAAAGCTATTCTATTTTCAAAAGTGGCCCCTAAACAATAGTTTCTGAACAAGATATTTTCAACAATTGAAACAGTAGTAGCACTAAAATATAAATACCTAAGTCATATTTTTAGAATGATTAATGGGATGTGTATAACAAATTACTTTTATGTTTTATTTAGAAGTTTAGTTGGCCCACTGAAAGACTTTTTATAGTGGGACTATCATACTGTAGGATAAAATAAATCAATCTAGTTACGATTATAACCTCTTACAACTTTCTTGGTGAAGAGATTTCCAATAGGTTTCATTCTTGTACATTAAATCAGGTAGGTTTGGTGTAAACAGATAATGCACTCACTGGGCTGTATACAAGAATGTAACATGTTGTAAAATAATAAAGATTTATGTGATACACAACGGGTTCTTGTTATTCTAAACATAAATACATACCTAGGTCTTGTTTTTACAAACGGAACTAATAGGAACGATAAAAGTAAGACTATTATTAGAAACATCCTTGAATGAATGTAAGTATTTACCTGTGACTTTTCATTTGAATATAATTACTAGGAATAAGTCCTTCTTTGCCGTCTAATTCAGCCCTGTACCAGTTCATATCGTCCTCCATGTTTAGTATCTGTAATATCAAAAATTCTAGAAAGGACCTGTCACTTTACAAAATAAAATTCACTGCACATTATTTTGAGGAATGCACACATACCTTGAGGACTTGATTCTTCCTAAAACTGAGCTCATCATCAGCAGTTGCAGTGAAATCGTGTTTTGCTATAGCCTCCATGATCAAATTAGGCACTTCACTAAAATGTCACCGATTACCAAAATAACTCACTAAGTATACAAACTTTTTACAACGTTTAAGGTCAGGGAAGTAAAGTAATCATAATGCATGTATTGTCTTACAGAACAATCTAAAATTATTACGTTAGAATGCCGATACGGAAAATAATCTCCGTTCACAGGCCACACATCAGTCACATCACCAGTCACAAAAGTATAAAGATATGTTACCATGTACTAAAAATCATCCAATCTCTGCAGAGTTGCCAGATTTTCAGTCCATTTACGACAAAACGTAAATAGGCTATTTGACTGGTTTCTGATAAACATCTCAGATTATTTAATGGTGTCTAACGAGCCCACAAAAACCTATTACTTCAAATTGCATAATGTATTTCTTTTAAAAAATAGTAAATAAAAATGTACTGTTTAAATAAGCCGCCAAAACGCTATCTTTAACAATATGGCGTCGTGACGTCACGGTTCACGTAAACAAACGTTGAAACGCAAAAGTCATCTGTTCTGTCAACGATAGACAGAAATTTACAAAATCATGACGTCATCTTAAGTTCAGCCAATCCAGACCGTTTTAGATTACGTGGCGCCAGATTTAAAAATATGAAGTTTTTTCGGGATTTTTTTTATAAATAATACATTGTTTTGTAGTACAATTAATGCAAATCGATTTTAAAAGCGATAATCTATACGAGTGTCAATAATTATGATCTTATATTTTACATTGTCAAATAGCCTATTGAACGAAACCATAGTGCACTGGCCCGGTGACCGGCGGGCGGCGCTGCCGGCCAACAAAAATTACAGATTTTGTCACTTTTCTTTTCACAGCGTAGACGGAGAATACTTTTCACAGTGATTTCTTCGGTTCCAATTAAGGCGGAACATACGGTCTGCTCTTGGCTATTTTCCCGCTAGATGGCGCTGAAGTCAACATTTTTGTTTTAATGAGGGATTTTTCTTTTTTTTTTAACTCTTCCCTAGTCGGTGGATAGATGGCGCTGACCTTGGTAAGTTACTGCAAGGAACGGAACTTCACATAATTTTTTGATTATTTCACTTGGATGTAATTTTGAGATCGTAAAACAAAAGCAAACAAAAGTGTCAGTCAACGAGCATATGTGACGTGACGCAATGTTTTTTTTCCAAGCGTTTTGGTTTTGTCACCTAGTAACGTAGTCTTCTATCTTCTATCTATCTTCTATCTATCTATATATCTATATATATAAAAGGAGAAACTGACTGACTGAATGACTGACTGACTGACATATCAACGCACAGCCGAAACTACTGGGTCTAGGAGTGTGGAATTTTGCACACGGCTTCCTTTTATAATGTAGGCGAGCACTAAGAAGGGGTTTTTGGAAATTCAACCTTTAAGGGGGTGAAAAGGGGGGATTTCGTTTGTATGAAAAATCTTATTCCTTCAGTTAATAAACTTGAAACTTGGCACGAATACATATGTAAGTAAATTATGAAGTTTGGCATTTTTTGTTTTTCTAAACTACCCCCTAAAGGGGGATTGGGGGGTGTCAAAATTTGTATGGAAGAATTTTAACGCGCGGTCCGATTAACTCGAAACTCAGTATTTATACTTAAGATCAAAAATAAAGAATGACGTGTATCAGGGTTTTTCGAAAATCTACCCTTAACGGGGTGAAAAGGGGTAGTTAATTATACAGGCGAGGATTTTACTGCGTGGCTTGATTACCTCGAAAATTGGTATAAATAATCTTTGAGTCAAGTAATGAACATATCCCACACGATTTTTTGAAATTCCACCCCTGTGGGGGTGAAAAGCGGGAATACAGTTTATATGAAAAATCCTAATCATTTGTTTGGTTAATAAACTTGAAAATTGACCCGAATACTTATTTATCTAAATAAATGATAATTAGATTACATTTTCGAAATTTTTAGAGGAAAATCTATATATACATATAAATAAAAAGAAAAGTCCTGACTGATTGACTGACTCATCAACGCCCAGCCCAAACCCTTGGACCTAGAAAGCTGAAATTTTGCACAGAGGTTCCCTTTTTAATGTAGACAAGGAATAAGGAAGGATTTTTCGAAATTCAACCCCTAAGAGGGTGAACGCGGGGAAGATGAAATTTCACGCGGACGAAGTCGCGGGCAAAAGCTAGTTAGTACATACAACGTCATCTACAGAGTTCTTAGAAACTATTTTTTTTTAATACTCAAAAAGAAAACCTCTCATACCGTGTTACATTCTCGTGCACACCGCCTACCCCAGATAGATAACACAAACCTCGGGGAGGATCGCGCTTCGGCCTGTATTTAGCCGCTGCTGTTACAAATTGAACTCATTCAAATAACTCAAAAAGTTTTTGGTCAATGGTAAGAGATAGGAAGTTTATTAGATTATAAGTATGTATTTATTTAATTATGTAAATGCTACACCTCAGACTACCTACAGCATTTGTCTCTCCTTCCCCTTTTTAATCCATTCAAAGGTTGTCTTTAAAATATCGCTCTTAGCGATAAGACCGCCCATTGTGTCACCATTTGTAAAATTTATATATTGATGTCTGTAATCAATGACATTATAAGTGTACTGTAATGTATAAAGTTTAAATAAAATTATTTACTCAGTCTCTCACTTGATTTTATTTCAGAACGCAACGCAACCATAAAAACCGCAATTACGCTTTTCGGAAGTTTTCGGTTTTATTCAAGAAATTTAGTAGCAGAACTGCCAAAACCTTTTTGTTCCTCTCTATTCATTGAGAAAATCAGCCAATAGAAAGAAATAGCATGACACATGAAGTTATCAACAAGTACACGTACCTGTCAAAATAAGTTCGTAACACTGACATTCTAGAGTTTGACAGTTCTTTTATGCCCATATCGCCTCCCAGTGGCATTATACGCGTAAGTATTTTTTAAATCTTTAATTTGTTTCTAAATCATGCCTGAATAATTTAAAAAAGTGATTGAATTTGGAGTAAGAACTGTTGTTCAACTTAAAATGTAAAGTATTTTTCGCGTATATGGTGTAAACATAATTTTAGACGTTGTTTTAGCAGTCTCACATTGTTGTTTTAGGTTTAGCCGTAACTCATTTAAACGCAACGATGTCGGGAGGATTAGACATACTCGCCCTCAACGAGGAGGATGTCACCAAGATGCTGGCGGCGACGACTCATCTTGGCTCGGAAAATGTCAACTTCCAGGTGGGTACCGCACATTTATGAAACATAACCTTAAAAGTAAAAAATAACATGCAAAAATGATGAGCCAAGAATCCGTTCCATTTATATTGTCTGAAAATATTGACGATCCATTCTCCCAACTGAGTAATCACCCTCGTAATTACCAACATGTGTGTTATTTATAAACATGTTTTGATGAAGTTAATGGTTTTAGATGGAAACGTACGTGTACAAGCGCCGCGCTGATGGCACACACGTAATCAACCTGCGCCGTACTTGGGAGAAGCTCGTGCTAGCTGCCCGCGCCGTGGTTGCCATCGAGAACCCTGCGGACGTGTTCGTCATCTCGTCGCGTCCCTTTGGTCAGCGTGCTGTGCTCAAGTTCGCCGCACACACCGGAGCTACCCCCATTGCTGGGCGTTTCACTCCTGGTGCGTTCACTAACCAGGTAATTATCAGAATGATTATTAACATGTCTGAGAAACTGAAGTGTTCCTAACTTTTTCAAAGTTATATGTAACGCTAATGTTACTGTTTTCTTTTTACCCCTAAATCAATTTAAGAAGTGGTTATTATTGTAAATAACTCCTTCAAATGATGACAAATAAACTAAGGAACCACTGACTGCATATTTATGTAGTAATGATTATAAGATTCTTCTGATTGTTTAGAAAAAGCAATCCAAACCTGAATAATAAATAAGATTACAGGGAAACTTTTTTCATTACTCAAATTTATTTTTATCAACAGATCCAAGCTGCGTTCCGTGAGCCCCGTCTCTTGATTGTTCTGGATCCCGCTCAGGACCACCAGCCCATCACTGAGGCTTCGTACGTCAACATTCCAGTCATTGCCCTCTGCAACACTGACTCACCCCTGCGTTTCGTTGACATCGCCATCCCATGCAACACTAAGGTAACCTAAACTGAACTACATGTATTAATTGACAATCAAATAAACCCTAAGACGACCCACTGACCAAATCTCTAAACGCCTCTAGGGACGTTGTTACTCTAAGTACAGAGTTGGCTAAGTAAATATAGGTTTGAATGAGTAACCTGTGCTAGTTTTCTGTTAGTACAGTAATCAGACAAGTAGGCTGTTCAATGAGCTGCTGTTATTAGTAAAATCAATATACAATTCAAAGTATCAACCATGACAAATATTTTTATTTAGACTTAAAAATTAATATAGGTATCTAATTCATAGACCTATATATTTATTCTAAAAGTCTGTAGTGGTCTAATACTTATAATTACCCGACTGCGGCGAAGCGCAAAAAGGGAGGGTTATGTGTTTGACCTGTATGTATGTCTGTTTCTTTGTACCCTCGTAACTGTACTCAACTCTAAGAATGAACCGATTTGGAAAATTTTTACGTCTTTATATTTGTCTTCGAAGCGCGAGTGTCACTGGCTACATTAATATTAAAAACAAAGTAAAATGGCGGATTTAGGGTGCCATATTGTGGAGCTCGAAATATTTCTTCTTCTAATACCATTGACTGGGATATCAAAGTTTTAAAAGTTTTAAGGGTTTTAAAAGGTGATTACCGAAGTGAAAAATATTTTATCCTTGTTTATGATGCAATCTGTCCATTTACTGACATTCAGCATCTTTTGTGATATGCTTTTGTTAGTCATGCTTGGTATGCACCCAGTGGTGCATCCACATCAATTCGTTTTATGGTGTGTCAGTTGTCATAGTATCAGGTCTTGTGGGGTTTCTCTTTTAAGCCTCTTAGATTACAAAAATATGGTTAAAAGTAATTCGAAGTGACAAATCGTAAAAATCACGAAATAAAAAAAATCTTGCACATTTGCAAACTAAAAAGCTGAAAACAAAAAAAAAATAATTAAAAAAACCTGACTGCGGTAAAAAACTTCAGTCAAAAAAAAACTGAAAAGCTATAAACAAGCCCATTTTAAATTAAATAAAAGTTGGAAGCAGGCGGGACCCATTTGAGTTTATTAAAATAAAAAAGTAATTTAAAAAAATTAAACCGACTTCAAAAAGAAATTAACTCAAAATTATGAAATAACTTTAATTTCGGAAGTCGGTGTCTTGGGATCTGTATTTTAGTTTTATGCCACCGACTTCCGAAATTAAAGTTATTTCATAATTTTGAGTTAATTTCTTTTTGAAGTCGGTTTAATTTTTTTAAATTACTTTTTATTTCGTAATTTTTAGTTTTTGCACTAGTATTTGACCAAGGTTTTGAGATGTTTTCCCTTTGACACTACACCCGTAGCTCTTATCAATAAGCCAGGCCGTCACACACGTATTAGTCCATATCTTGAAAATTACTGAATCGATCTTGATGAAACTTGCACTGTTCCCTAAGTTGAAGAAAATGTAAGCCAATAAAAAAAAAATGGTCACGATCCGATTAATAGTTCCGGAGATATGCGTGGACAAACATACATACATACATACATACATACATACATACATACATACATACGTCTATGAAATTTTGTATATTTGTTTGGAAGCCCTAATAGATCATCATATGTGAATATAATGCAATTCCAATAATATTACATACATACGTATCGAATTGATAACCTCCTTTTTTTTTTGAAGTCGGTAATAAAAATGGAATGGATCCCACCTGCTTCTAACTTTAATTTAAAATGGGCTTGTTTAAATTTTTTTAACTTAAGTTTTTTTAGTGCAGTCAGGTTTTTTAGTTTTTTTAATTACTTTTTTTTTATTTTCAATCAATCAATCAACTCAGCCTATTGCAGTCAACTGCTGGACATAGGCCTCACCCAGGCTGCGCCACAACACTCTGTCCTCCGCTTTCCGCATCCAGTTTGTCCCCAGACACCTTTAGGTTGTCTGTCCATCTAGCTGGGGTTTATTATTTTAAAAACTAATAATCATATTTTTTTTATTCACAGTCCTCTCACTCCATTGGTCTGATGTGGTGGCTGTTGGCGCGCGAGGTCCTCAGACTGCGTGGTGTGCTCGCCCGTGACCAGCGTTGGGACGTGGTCGTCGACCTGTTCTTCTACCGCGACCCAGAAGAGAGTGAGAAGGAGGAGCAACAGGCTAAGGAGCAAGTTGTTGTAAGTATTACATAAAAAAAAGATAGTTATAAAGATAGTTAAGGATGTAACACTCCTGTTCTCCCCAAATTAGAATGCAAAGGTTCATAAAAAGAAAGAATGAAAAAAAAAGGAAGAAAATACATTCACTCAGTGTAGACTTAAAGGCTAAAGGCTACATTTTCTGCAAACGAAAAAAATCGGTTGTAAAAAAAACAATATACTGAAATGTGTGGCTCATGACTGCATCTGAAGTTAGTGCATTGTGTCAAAACTCCCAAGTTAAAGGTCCAGTAACTAGGCTCAAATTAAAACTGAGTTCTTATACTTATCTTGTATTTTATTATGAGTGTTATCTAATATTGCTGTTGTATTATCTGCCAGCTGAAGTAGTTCTAATTACTATCAGCCAATCAGATTAAAGAAAGAACCTAGTACCGTTGTAATCATGAAATCCATGACCTAATTCGCAAAATAAAACTAACGACTTATTCATCTTAGGCCCCACCGCCGCCCAAGCCTGAGGTGCCTGCACCCGTGCACGAGGACTGGAACGAGTCAGTGGAGCCCGTCACCTCATGGGCTGAGGACGCCGCGCCACCACCGGCCGCGGCTTTCGGAGCTCCCCCCGCGCAGGAAGACTGGGCTGCTCAGGTATGTAGAACATAGTTGGAATATTTTATTCTGAAATTACTGATCTGCCTTAAGCAAGTGTGATCAATGCTCATGCTTTCGCTGTATGAGTGTATGAGAAGAGGCCTTTGCTCTGCAGTGGGTCAATAACATAATAAAACAAGTGCGAGTTGGACTCTCACACGAAGGGTTCCATACCACAAGGCAAAAACGCCAAAAAAAAACACGTTTGTTGTATGGGAGCCCCCCTTAAATATTTATTTTATTCTGTTTTTAGTATTTGTTGTTATAGCGGTAACAGAAAAACATTATCTGTGAAAATTTCAACTGTCTAGCTATCACGGTTCATGAGATACAGCCTGGTGACAGACAGACAGTGGAGTCTTAGTAATAGGGTCCCGGTTTTACCCTTTGGGTACGGAACCCTAAAAAGACTAACTTAATAATAAAATAGAATGTGAGTGAACACTCTCTCTCTCTCTTAAGACATTAACTTCTTGGAACATTCATCATCAGCTGTTGTTAGCAGTCCACTGCCAGGCCTCTCCAGTTGCAAGCCATTTTATTCAATCAAATTGGCCACTTTCTTCCATCCTCTACCAGCTACCTCGTAAAGATCATTTTCCGATTGGAGCATTGTGTAGCAATCCCTGACTGGTGTATTAATATACACCAGTCAGGGTGCTGTTTTGAGAAGAAAATCAAATGAACTGCCATATTTTGTCAAGCAGTACAGAACAAACATTGGGTTATGGCCGACGTTGCTTTGTATGCTCGCATCTGATCGATTATCGTATCATGATACGCAATCCTTCCCGATGTTCAATTTAGCACATTAGAACTCTTATTATAATAGCCTCTTAGATGTTTTCTGAGTTAATATTTAACACAAAACATTCTTGTTCCCAGGTCCAAGAGGAGTGGGGCACCACAGCTGCGGCTGCCGCCGCGGCCCCGGCCCCAGTTCCGGCCGCGCCGGCCCCGTCTTGGGGAGGCTCTGCCCAGGACTGGAGCGCTTCGTAAACGTTGCGTTTGCTTTGGTTAATATAACGTAAAACCAACCACATGTTTTATTTACTACTGAATACTGACCCTTTCTGTAGACCTTCCCTAGAAAATATAGACTTTAAGGTAGATTGTAGCTGTACTGTAGTTGACTAATGTAGTATTTGCGAGTACTGAAATAGTAATCGTTTAAAATTACGGTTTCCGGGTTATTGCGTGATACTGAGAAAGCTCACAGGTGGCTATTTGGTTTTTAGGAATGAAATGGTCATCTCTGAGCGAAAATACACATTATGTAGCAATCACTAAACTATGTGAAGTAAAATTTATAAAAAGACCACAGTACATGTCCATCACCTATTTATTCATTTACAATTTGTTATAAGGAACTAGACTATTTTCAACTTTTCCATACAAATGGATCCTATAAATACAAGTATATTTCTTGTTCCCTTGGTTAGTCAGCACGCGGAATACTAAGCTCTTCCATTCATTTTGATTGTAGGCTAATGGGTAGTATTGCTTCGGGGGACCTTCAGCTCGGTAATGTGCATTTGCTACTTTAACCCAAGTGTTGTTGGTAAGGATACCCTAGAAATAGTAAAGAGAAATTAAGACCTTGTTCATATTTGGTATACACAGTATAGAATCAAGCCTGAGCGTAGACATTGCTAGTGTTGGATCTCCTACTGGGTGTGTGTGTGTTTTTGTTGAATACTGCGAAGTCTGCGTAAGCGCCTGCGCGCATGATTGTGGCGAAGCGTGTGGTTTTCATTGCCAAACAAAACATTGAGTTTCTTTAAATTATGTCGAAAATAAATAACCTCTGTCCGTTTTGATGCGCTATCGTCGCTCTCTGACTAATGGAATTCCATTTTTTTAAACTTTATTTAACCCATGTAAAGTTGATATTTGTTTTTCGGTGAAAATCGCGCTTTTACGTCCTGGATAGTTATTAGATTGGCCAAACCCGCCTACAAATGCATAATCTATACTAATAATATAGCTGAAAACTTTGTTTGAACGCGTTTATCTCTGGATCTACTAGTCGACTTTGAAAAATTCTTGTTGCATTTGATAGCCCAATTCTTGAGGAAGGCTAGAACATCACGCTAGGACCCATAGAAGCCGAGCAAAAAAATAAAAGAAGTCTGAAAATACCGAAACGAAATAATATCGGGGGCAGGCGATGCGACGCGACGGGGTGGGTCGGCGAACAAGAAATTTTACGCGATTGAAGTCGCGGGCAGAACCTATTACGGGATAAAACAAAAATAGTAAATGCAAAAAAGAAAGAAAGGACTCAAAATTATATGGTCTGTTGGACTAGAATACGTCACAGTGGTCACTTTACTTCTCAGTACTGTAGTCAATGCAAAAGCATTGCTGAATAACAGAACTGAATTTGCATGAGTTCACATATCCGAGCCCGAGTAAAACGGGAACAAGCAGCATGACAAGAATAACATAGTATCTGTTTCTAAAGTGGAATTGTCTAAAACAATTTTACTGAAGAGCTTCCTAAGAAATTGAAATCGAGATATGTGTGTAACGATTTCAACAGATTCTGACTAGAGATACGATGTGTTGATAAGATTGCATCCAATACATAAGAACCTAGGTAGTACATAGTACATGTTTCATTATGAAAGGCGATGAACTCTAAATGGAAATGCAGACGTGTATGCCAGATTATAATAATGCTGACTGAGCTGCAATGTAGGATAATAATTTCACTATTATCCAATATCTATTAGTGCGTTTTCGCACTGCATCCGATTCGATTCCGAGAAATGACGGCCCGAAGTGCCCATAGTACCATTTGTATCGAGGGTCGAGGGTAGAGAGGCGCCACGGCGCCCTCACCTACCGCCTGACGCAGGTCCTCACCGGACACGGAAGTTTCGGGAGGTTCCTGCACATCATCAGGCGGGAGGAAACGCCCGGGTGTCACCATTGCCAGGATCGCCCAGAGGACACGGTGGAGCACACGGTGGAGGTCTGCCCCGCTTGGGCGGAGCACCGCCGTGTCCTCGTAGAGGCGATCGGCAGCGGCGGCGACCTCTCGCGCCCGGCCCTGGTGCAAGTCATGGTCCGGGGCGAGAGGGAGTGGGAGGCAGTCACCTCCTTCTGCGAAGCAGTCATGCTAGCGAAGGAGGTGGCGGGACGGCTCAGGGAGAGAGCCTCCCGTCCCAGCCGCCGCGGGAGACGCTCCGGGCGTCGGGAGCCGCGCGACGACTCCCGGCCACCGTAGGCGCGGGCCTGCGGGCGGAGAGTAATGGGTAGCTCACCGTCCGATCAGGACCAGGCCCGTGCCGGACGGCGCGTACGTGTTCCACGCGCGCCTCAAAGAGATGTCAGCATCGAGGAGGGGCCCCATAGGGCCGACGCCTGCCGGGCCAGCGGGATTGTCCGAAAGGGTTACCGCTGGCCCGGAACATAAAGGGCTAAGGAAGGAACACGGGTGGGTTTTAGTCAGTAAGAGTCTGACACTCCCTTCCGCTCCACCCAGAGTGGGAGGGGTCATTTGATGATTTCCCATCCGCCAAAAAAAAAAAAAAAAAAAAGCCTGAGCGTAGACATTGCTAGTGTTGGATCTACTACTGGGTGTGTGTGTGTTTTTGTTGAATACTGCGAAGTCTGCGTAAGCGCCTGCGCGCATGATTGTGGCGAAGCGTGTGGTTTTCATTGCCAAACAAAACATTGAGTTTCTTTAAATTATGTCGAAAATAAATAACCTCTGTCCGTTTTGATGCGCTATCGTCGCTCTCTGACTAATGGAATTCCATTTTTTTAAACTTTATTTAACCCATGTAAAGTTGATATTTGTTTTTCGGTGAAAATCGCGCTTTTACGTCCTGGATAGTTATTAGATTGGCCAAAGCCGCCTACAAATGCATAATCTATACTAATAATATAGCTGAAAACTTTGTTTGAACGCGTTTATCTCTGGATCTACTAGTCGACTTTGAAAAATTCTTGTTGCATTTGATAGCCCAATTCTTGAGGAAGGCTAGAACATCACGCTAGGACCCATAGAAGCCGAGCAAAAAAATAAAAGAAGTCTGAAAATACCGAAACGAAATAATATCGGGGGCAGGCGATGCGACGCGACGGGGTGGGTCGGCGAACAAGAAATTTTACGCGATTGAAGTCGCGGGCAGAACCTATTACGGGATAAAACAAAAATAGTAAATGCAAAAAAGAAAGAAAGGACTCAAAATTATATGGTCTGTTGGACTAGAATACGTCACAGTGGTCACTTTACTTCTCAGTACTGTAGTCAATGCAAAAGCATTGCTGAATAACAGAACTGAATTTGCATGAGTTCACATATCCGAGCCCGAGTAAAACGGGAACAAGCAGCATGACAAGAATAACATAGTATCTGTTTCTAAAGTGGAATTGTCTAAAACAATTTTACTGAAGAGCTTCCTAAGAAATTGAAATCGAGATATGTGTGTAACGATTTCAACAGATTCTGACTAGAGATACGATGTGTTGATAAGATTGCATCCAATACATAAGAACCTAGGTAGTACATAGTACATGTTTCATTATGAAAGGCGATGAACTCTAAATGGAAATGCAGACGTGTATGCCAGATTATAATAATGCTGACTGAGCTGCAATGTAGGATAATAATTTCACTATTATCCAATATCTATTAGTGCGTTTTCGCACTGCATCCGATTCGATTCCGAGAAATGACGGCCCGAAGTGCCCATAGTACCATTTGTATCGAGGGTCACGTGCACTAGATCCGTTTTCCAAGATTCCATCCGTACGAATTGATAACATTTTCAACTCGGGTGGAACTGGGAGCTTGAATTCGCAAACGCTCTTACACTGACTGATTATATATTTTCAGTGTTGCTAGTTTCCACGCGGAAGGTCCTTACTTTTTAGGGTAGGTACCTCATTGCTGTTTTCGCTCTCCAGTTGAAAAGACCGTCGAGCGGCAAAAACAAAATCAACTTTATTTACACATGTTTTTAGCGTGAGCAAAAAACGATTTAAAACACTGCATTTCTTATTATGTCTAGTTACAGACGTAAATAAAATTAACATCTTCGAATCAACGCTTTACTCGAGCGAAACCGCGACTCACATTTAGTAATACATAGGTACATAAGTGAACCGCTATGCAGAATAGCAATTATGTTCAATGTGCTTCTATGACGTAGATATCACGTTTATTTTAGCATTGAGAGTTCAAAGCCGTAATCTCAGCTGTTTGACTACTTACGTATATTAGGAAATGCTTGGGCGCACTCCGGGCGGTATCTGGGTGTATGTGCTCAACTGTGATGTAACGCACCCTCTGCGTTCGTGGCAGTCGTATTATTATTTCGCCGTATGAACCACTGAAAATAATTGCTATGTTAGTAAGGGTTTGTTTGTAAAATATTTGTTGTTTGAAGGACTTGTTGTTTTTGTGAATGAATGGTGGTAAAAGGGGGTAGGCAGTGGGCAATTCTCACGCCTCACGTATTATTGACACTAAAGTCAATATGAGTGTCCTAAAGGAATGGGCATGGGGCAGTAGGAAGTGTTCCAGGATTTGCAAAGCATTTTTCCTGCTAGGTATTGTGTGGGCTGAGGGCTAATCATAATTATGTTTTTTTTTTCCTCTTTTTAGTTTACATTAATGATTTACCCCAATTACTTCAAAATCAACCGAAGATGGTGTTATTTGCAGATGACACATCATTAATCTTTAAAATAGACCGACGGTCACAAAATCTTGACGACGTGAATAACTCTATTCTTCAGGTCCAAGATTGGTTTACGGTAAATAATTTAGTACTTAATGAAAAAAAAACCAAATGCATTAGATTTAAATTACCGAATGTTAGAAGTAGCGAATGTGAAATCATATTGAATGGCCAAAAACTAGAATTTATTGATCAGACAGTTTTCCTAGGAATCACGCTAGACGAGAAATTACAATGGGGACCTCATATAACATCTATTGCGGGGCGGCTAAGCTCCGCCGCTTATGCTGTTAGAAAGATAAGACAGTTAACAGATGTAGAAACCGCGCGTTTGGTCTATTTTAGTTACTTCCACAGTATTATGTCATATGGCATTTTACTATGGGGTCGGGCTGCTGACATTGAATCCATTTATATTTTACAAAAGAGAGCTGTCAGAGCCATTTACAATCTACGTCGTCGCGAATCTCTTAGGGAACTATTTAAAAAGGTTAATATCATGACGGTACCTTGCCAATTCATTTATGAAAATATTATGTATGTAAGAAAAAATCAACATCTTTTTAATAAAATAAGTGATAGGCATAATTTTAATACTAGAAATAAAGATAAATTAGATCAACCTTTTTTCAGATTATCTAAAGTACATACATCTTTTATGGGGTACTGTGTTAAATGCTACAACAAAATACCTTGTGACATATTGCAATTAAATGAAAGAAAATTTAAAACTCATATTAAAAGTACACTTTGTAAACAAGGATATTACAAATTAGGGGATTATATCCAAGATAAGAATGTTTGGAAACATGCTGGTCCTGCTCCATAGGACAATCTAAAAGTCTAGACAAAATCAAACTTGTTCCTAATTTAATTTATATATATATTTTTAATTATGACATCTTATTCTAATTCAATTTTACAATGGGAACTATATTTTCTATCACCAAAATTTATATTTGTCATCAAGTTGTATCACCTAATAAATAGATCTATCGCCACGAAATATTTTCGTTCTCAGATAAACAAAAATTGTTCCCAGGTATGAATTATCAAATTAATGTTAATATATGTGTAAAATAAGAGATCGATAACCAATAAAATTATATTGCATTACATGAATATAAACTTCGTTCTTATAATAACAGTTTTGTTACTTGAAATGGACATTATCGAGAACCGAATTAGTTACGAGGTTAATTATTTAAAAAAAAATGCTGAGGTTAGGTTAGGTTAAAACTGTGACCTCCTACGCACGAGCCGAGCGAGCGAAGCGAGCGGTGCCGCGGCAGCGGCCGGCGAATGCCAGAAACGACTAAATTTTAAAGAAAAAAAATATGGAAAAAGAGATTATTTAAAAAAAAAATTATTATAGACCTTATATCTCAGGATTTTAGGTGATTTATTGTGGAACTGATTTTGCATTGTTTGGTGACTACATTTTGGTGACAGATCTACTATTTGGAGGACAAACCCTATTATTTAAGAAACACAAAATTAATTAAATTGGTGATAGCTTAAATGATACCCTTTTACAATCTGCGACTACAGTGGCTCACACACTTGTTAAAGTTCAACTACTTTTGCATATTTTTTTTTTTTTTTTTTAATAACTTGTAAATATGTGAGCACCATGTATCTATCACTTATTTGATTTACCTGTCATTGCTTAATTTTTAATTCTTTTTACCTTTTGTGGTAGACTAATTTTATTATGGGTGCATCGTGTTCACATATAATTTTTATTATGTATACAAGACCTTGTAAAACATTTTTAAAAGAGTAACGGTGGAGTTTCTTGCCCATTCTTCTCCATACGAAAACTACCTTTTCGAATGGGCGACTAGAATCATTTCTATTTAGTTTTTTTTTGACGTTCAAAAGTGCCTTTAATGTGCCTATTTGAAATAAATGATTTGACTTTGACTTTGACTTTGGGATCATAGATCAGTAATAGGTAAGTTCTTGATTTTATCTTTTAAAGCAGTCTGTAGCTTGCTCCGTAAACCTAATCCAACGCTAAGTTTTTTAGTACGATGTAATCTATAGTGTCTACTGTACTATATAATACATGCCCATTGTTCCCTATGATAAGTTGTAAAATAGCATTCAAAATGATAGTTGCCCAAACATATCTTTATCCCCAAAGGCGTTTATACACCATCTAAAACCAACGATCAAACGTTCCAAAACTAACTATATCTATTACTATACTACTAGTATCTACTTGTAATCTTTCAAATTCGACTCACATGAAAGGCCAACAGTCGGACAGCGTAGGTCTTCGCAAGGCGAGCACAGTGTCGGGCGGTGGGGCATCGCGCCACAATGGCACGACCCCCCACAGGGCTACCCTACCACCCCACTCCGTTGTGTCACTACCCTTTGACGCCGTCGCACCTTCTATGTATCGTGTATCAATGTCCTTAGCCCCTGCAACTGTTGCCATTTGTTCTGAACGAATGAAACTTGGGGATTAGATTACAGAGAATCGGTTACCTACGTTAGCTCAAAGGTAGCGTTGAACTTAGACGATTCGTTTGACGGGTAGTTTCGATTTTGTAGTGTAGTGAGTTGCAGTTTAGAAGAGGTGTAGGTATGTACTTACTTAAACATTTATAAATGCTATCTATGCGCCTTAATTTTGTAGATACATAAGTGTAATAAAACTGTAAATCATACCTTTGCACTTAAATACTACTAATCATCTCAAATTCTTAAGATTTATGTACCACTTTGCGTTTTCTTTGTGCATAAATTCAACATTTATAGGAATGTAGGTATTTTACGCACAGGGTTAATGAACGTCGCAACAACATTTTCGGCTTTAGCAATAATGGAACTTGGCTCAGCTGATTACTGTCATTTGGTCGTTGTTATATCGAGTAATATTGAATTATCGATATGCTAAGGTAATTTCGGTTTTGGTTGTGAAATTTTCGGTATTCTGTCTGTTCACATGCAGCGCCCATATGATACATGAAATTCTAATAGCTTCGAGTATCCAAAGAGAACTTTAATGACCTAGGTAAATTAATGTGTAATGAATTAATAAAGTACATAATATTATGTTACCCGTCTTTGTACGCGATGTCAACATCATGGTCCGAGATCTGAGCGTGTTTCTGAAATGATACGTAGGTATATTTTTCTATTAGTACGTCCTATTCTCTGTGTTTAGTAGTTATTGTATGTTCCTTCCTGTGCAATGACGTCCTCTCTTTCCTTTCTCAGCTAATTCTATAGTAGGTATTCAACGGTTGACGTTTACCAGCTAATAATGATTGGGTTACCTACATAAGAATGTACCTAATGGTTGAAACTTCCCGTAATTCAAGTGCTGGCTTTTACCTTGCCCAGAGGTTATGCCATACAACGTGGCATGGCAATGCCGCCAGTCTCTTGGGTACATTACCAGTCGACAGCGATGTGGAGGAATTTTTCAACGCTATATTTTAGTTTGTTAATAGTTTTAGTTGGGCAAGGGATATTTTGGTATATTTTTATCATAATATGAAGTTTTTCCAGGCATATATTTAAAAAAAAACGCAAGTTTTAGAAACAATAAAAGTATAAGATCGACTACAGTAAACAAAATCAGAAAATATATGATATTCTTCAGGATATATGCTAAGTAGATAGTGTGTTGAAAACATAATACAACTACCTAATTTGATACGATAGAAAAAAATCATGAAGATACCTCTAAAAACTTTCTTTTTACAATAATAACCATACCTACTAATATAATATAGGTAGGTAGGTACATAAAATCATTCTGATTTTTTGTCAGATTATTCTACAAGCAACATACTAAAATGTTTTAATTTTTTAGTCCAAACAATCGATTTTTTGTTATTTAAATAATTGCTTCATATTTTGCAATAAATTACCAGCGTTGTGTCATCGCGCTTCTCTTTCATCTATGCAGTCCGACAATGACCGCGCTTTAGGTCATGAAGCCAATACATTACCTACAATAAAATCTGAGCAGAATTTTTTGAAAAGACATTTTATGTATTTATAGCAGCTACACTTGCTACTTCGTACGGTTTCGACCCATCTCTTAATATTATGCGTTTTTTGGACGGACTGCGGAGGCTTAGTAATATGGATGCCTAAAAAAAGGTTTTGTAGTTAGGGGAAGAGATGGGACTAAACCTTTCGTGCTCCCTGTTTTCTGAATCCTTATCAATACCAATATGAATACAAATAGGTAGATATACCTTTAGCGATAAACGTTCAAAGATTGTATTAACAAACGATAAGCATAAATGTATAGGTAAGGTAAGCCTTAAGACTTAAAGGAGAGGGAATTCGTGTTCCCTTTCAAACGCACAAGGATTAAATTAAACGAACTATGTAGGTATGTAGTTGTTTTGTTTTGTGAAACTAAAGTATGAATAATAAGGAGCGTCTGACACTGCGTGGAAGGATTCGTTTGCGAAATCCTGCGACTAGCAACTAATAATAGAGATTTATTTCTCAGTTCTCACCACAATACATAGGTTGGATTTTTGAGATGGGGCTGTAAGGACAGGTACCTGAAACGTCGTCGCTACAAGAAAACGCTCTTAAGAGAGTTCATATTATAACTTTTTGAAATATTTTGTTGATGATTCATTCAAAGATTTTGAAAAAATTGAAGTCTAAGAAAATGGGCAGGTTTCAAAAAAACTTTTTTTGATGCCAATCGATCCTGTTTCAAATCTATAATATCATTTATTCACCTTTATGGATCAAAAAACTCTATTGGACCAACTGAGGTTTGAGTAAGTACAAGAAAACACAAATCTCAAAAAACTTCTCATATACCTACTTAACCTATTTCGTTGGAAATGAAATGACCAACCTCCTGTTTTACGAAGGAAAGATTGGCAAAAAAAAAAAATTAAATTCTAATTTCAATCAATCAATCAAATCATTTATTTCAGATAAATATCCATAAAAATCAAATCAAAATAAAATCGCAAACTTATAAAATTTCGAACGAATACGCGTTATAATTTTATTTGTTTTGAGAACAAGATAGTTTTCGACGATTTCTGACTTTTCTAGTAGGTAGGTAATTACTCAAACCTCAGGTGGCCCGTTATACTTTTTTGATCCTTACCTATACTAATAAAATAAAAAGTAATTTTAAAAAATTAAACCGACTTCAAAAAGAAATTAAAGTTATTTCATAATTTTGAGTTAATTTCTTTTTGAAGTCGGTTTAATTTTTTTAAATTACTTTTTATTTCGTAATTTTTAGTTGTTGCACTAGAATTTGACCAAGGTTTTGAGATGCCCTTTGACACTACACCCGTAGCTCGTATCAATAAGCCAGGCCGTCACACATTCACGTCTTAGTCCATATCTTGAAAATTACTGAATCGATTTTGATGAAACTTGCACTGTTCCCTAAGTTGAAGTAAATATAAGCCAATAAAAAAAGAATGGTCACGATCCGATTAATAGTTACGGAGATATGCGTGGACAAACATACATACATACTCGTACATACGTCTTTAAAATTTTGTATATTTGTTTGGAAGCCCTAATAGATTGTCATATGTGAATATAATGCAATTCCAATAATATTACATACATAGGTACCTACGTGTCGAATTGATAACCTCCTTTTTTTTGAAGTCGGTAATAAGGTTTGGTTTTCGTGAAAACTGCCCATTTTCTTGCTGACAGTGAAATTTAAAAAAATTCTTATCAAAATGTCAAAAAGTTATGGACGTCTCAAACGTTTTAATTGTGGTACCCCTTCACAGTCACAAAGCTCACACGTAGATTTGTAATGCTCGATTTATTTGATAGGTAAGGACGTTCCAATCAAATCACTATAAAAATTAACTAAGTAGGTTCGCAAAAAGCGGGTTTATTTATAAACGTTGCTTAAAGATAAGTAATGATTAACGACTGTGTAACCATACATTTTGACGTTTAAACGTCACTTAAGTTTATAAATAAACCCGTTAACGTTTCAACGTTTCTAACTTTACTTTCAGTCTATCAAAAAGTACTCTGTGAACTTTATCGCAACGTTTATAAATAGGTAAAGTGGTTAATGTTTATCTTGCAATAAAAAATAACCTCAAACACGGGAATACGCGCTTTCCAATGTTCACGAACGAATGCTCACGGTGTTGCGGTGGAGTCGCATTTTTGGGTTTTAATTGCAATAAATGGGTTTCTGACAACAAATTTGTCTGACATAGACATTCCTGTGAAAATCCGACCGTTTATTTAGTTATGATAGTACCTGAGTGTTTGTTCCGCTTTGGCGAGCTGTTCTGCTAAATATTTCATTCTGTTGCAGCATTGGAAACTGACCGATGAAGATGAGTCCGTACCGGCTGGAAAAGAGAGATATTGTTACTGACTTGGTAGACCATTGCAACTAGCACCACAGGCATTGCAAAAGTATCCCTGGTGCAAGCCATGGTCCGGGGCGAGAGGGAGTGGGAGGCAGTCACCTCCTTCTGCGAAGCAGTCATGCTAGCAAAGGAGGTGGCGGGTAGACATGGGCGAAATAGCTCACTGAAAAGATAAAGAGCGAGTAGCTCTTTCACTCTAAAGAGCTATATCACTCTTCTAGCTCACTAGCTCTTCTATAGCTCACTTAGCTCAGTGACTCAGACGCCGACTGTTAGCTCATATGACTCACGCCGCACGCGCTTCGGCTCGCTCGCTCAATAGTCAATAGCTCTTTGGAAGTTTGGATTCTTTGTTACTCACTAGCTCTTCTATAGCTCAGTAGCTCAGACGCCGACTGTTAGCTCATTTGATTCTTGTCACGCGAATTACTAAGGAATTACGGATATCGATAAATAAATCTTGTTTTATTTTGTGGCGGTTTTTATAGTAAGAACGGTCGTATTAAGTAGTATTTGTACTTCGTTGCACGTGCCACGCAGCATGTCATTTCGTCAAAACAACCGAAAAAGTACTAAGTTAAATAACTTTAAATAAGTTTTCGTTCGCGTGGATGTCGGAACACAATAATGTGTCGCTTAGGAAAGGTGTAAAAGGAAGAATCTTCCGATCTTGTCTGGTAACGCTTCCCTTGCCTGGGGTTCTCAACCATAGCCCTTTCGACTGTACAGCAGTCACTGCGTCTTCAGGGTTCATAATGACAATGCGACGAAGTGTCACTTTGATTTTTGAGGATAAATAAAAATGAAAGCGCCTGCTCGAGGCTGATTGTCTGACCAAATAGCCATATTATGTCCATTTTATTTTGCATTTGTTTTAGAATACCTACTAAGTTAGACCGGAATAAATCGTAAAATCATACCACCATTTTATCTAAAGTATATCTGAGATTAGTAGGTGAAGTTTGAAGTTAGTTTTAAGTCTTGTCTTCTTCTCTGCCGCTCTGCGATAAATTTAGAAATTCTTAACTTGGTATTGTAGATATCTTACATACCAATATTAAGACTTTATCATAGCGTCGAGATATCTAGAAGATAAAAAGAAGAATACATCAAAGGTGTTACTCTTAAATCGTACCTACTGAAGTTTATCTGAAAAGTAGTTTGAAGTCTTTCTTAACTTATTCTGTAAACCTGTGCCCACATTTGCTAACTCTCTCTTGGTGGATAGCCATAAGATACCTTGAGGGTCGATATGGTGCATTTCCGACGTTTAGCCCCCAAACTGGAACGGGCCGGGGCCGCCATGGGATCTGGAGGCGATAGTCCTCGCGCGCCTGTATGAGTGGCGCGCGGAGGCACTACGCCGCGCGCCGGGGGGAAGATTCGCTTCCGCGGCAAATCGGTGCGGAGCGGACAGATCTCCGGCGCGATCTCATGGCGGCATGGAAAGAGCGACTGTCGCTACCCAGCGCAGGGCACGCCGCGATAGCGGCGATAAGACCCCTCTTTAAGGAGTGGCTAGAGAGGCGCCACGGCGCTCTCACTTACCGCCTGACGCAGGTCCTCACCGGACACGGAAGTTTCGGGAGGTTCCTGCACATCATCAGGCGGGAGGAAACGCCCGGGTGTCACCATTGCTAGGATCGCCCAGAGGACACGGTGGAGCACACGGTGGAGGTCTGCCCCGCTTGTGCGGAGCACCGCCGTGTCCTCGTAGAGGCGATCGGCAGCGGCGGTGACCTCTCGCGTCCGGCCCTGGTGCGAGCCATGGTCCGGGGCGAGAGGGAGTGGGAGGCAGTCACCTCCTTCTGCGAAGCAGTCATGCTAGTAAAGGAGGTGGCGGGATGGCTCAGGGAGAGAGCCTCCCGTCCCAGCCACCGTGGGAGACGTCCTCCGGGCGTCGGGAGCCGCGTGACGACTCCCGGCCATCGTAGGCGCGGGCCTGCGAGCGGAGAGTAATGGGTAGCTGGGTTTTAGTCAGTAAGAGTCTGACACTCCCTTCCGCTCCACCCAGAGCGGGAGGGGTCATTTGATGATTTCCCATCCGAAAAAAAAAAAGGGTCGATATGGTTTTAACCAAGACAATGGCTAAAAATTTAGTTATTGTCTCGAAGACATAATTTACAATACCTTTTTACGACATGGCAGTGCTACTTGTATTGGGTGTGCACCTTGACGTATCGCTGCCGGCCGTAGTCGAGTCGACGGCAGCGAAGAGTCCTGGGACGCGGTGGTTTCCTTCTGCGAAACGGTCGTCTCGCAGAAGGAGGCTGTGGAAAGGGGGAGGGAAATCTCATCCACTCACCCGGCCCGCAGTAGGCGTATCGGGCGTCGGCGGAGAGCGGACAACGCCCTCTTCCAGCCCACTAAACGGGTCCAGGGGCGACGAATTCGGGGACGTCTGTCACCGCCAACACATCAGGACTTGAGCTGGCGGCGCGTAGTGTTCCACGCGCGCCCCTATTTGCCGTCACCAGTCGGGGGTTGCGGAAGGATCGTACGGTCCCGCAACCCCCGGCGTAGGTGTGAGACGGAACACTGGGGTGATTTTTAGTCAGAAAGAGCCTGACAGACCTCGCCGCCCGCCCCAGGGCGGCGAACATCCATGAAGATTTTCCACCCCGGAAACAAAAAAAAAGGGTGTGCATCTGCCGAACCTATACTCAATAAATCAACAGCCCGTCTGGAGGTGTGCGTTGAAGCGTTATCATGGTAAAGAAATTTTAAAAAATTCGAGAAAAAAGGCAAAAACTATGAAAGTATGATATGATCTTAAAACCTTATGTCACTAAGAAAATGCTTCTCTGTTAACAATGTTAGAAAGGTTGCTTGCCCCTCGAAAGAGCTCCTACATAAAGTTGCCCGTGTGTGTGTTTGTTTCGGCCTTTCTTCTCAGAGTAGTCAGATAGGAAACGCCGACTTCATCTAGTTTAAAAAAAAAAACATGATTGACGTGTGTTTGTACAAACCTACTTACAAAAATAAAATAATTTATCATTGCAATCTTTATCACTCGGAACACCACATCACATAATATTATCTTACATTATCCTCACTTTTTATTTGAAATTCTTTTAGCGCCACTAATCAACCAACATTATGTAATCATTATCATTACTTTTTCAAATAACACAGGCAGAAGTGACTGTGATAGTCATCTTATAGGTAAGCCTGCATGACGTGATTATTCACATAATAATGTTATAAACACAATAATTATGTTTTCGTTAGTACTATAAAGCGCCAATAGATGTCATTACGTGTATCCAACTTACGTAATGAAAGTTGTTGTAGAATACTTTAAATTGATTATATCTTTTGATACAGTGAACCGATTGCGATGAAACAAAAACTAAACACTACTCCGAGTTCTACACTATATTTGAGTATAAAAATTAACCATATTGGTTTGGTACTTTTTACGTTGAACCTGTTCAAATCAAATTTTGTCACATCCAAACAGACAAACAGACAAACCGACAAACCGACAAACAGACAAACAGACAAAAATTCTAAAAATTGATGAAATGGCATCTGTTGGTTATCCTATAACACCCCAACTATTTTTTTTTTTAATATTTTCAATGTACAGAAACGCCTCGTCTACAGATTTATTATATGTATAGATGTGCCAAAGTATTTTCTACTTTAAGTCAATGACTATAAAGATAGATTTACAGTGATTATGTCGTATGATAACTGATAAGATTGTGGCGGAGAGCTTTTGTTGGAAGAACGAACGATGCGACGAAGTATTCCGAAGCGAGCCGAATGAGCCGTTCGGCCGGTCGCGTGCATCGCTGAAGTACTGAGCTAGTGAGTCTGAGTGAGCTAACTGAGCTAGTGAGCTACGTAGCGAGCGACTGAGTGAGCGAGAGCGACGTCAATCGAAAAGAGCTAGCTCTTTTCTATCACTAGCTCACGAGCTACCCATGTCTAGTGGCGGGACGGCTCAGGGAGAGAGCCTCCCGTCCCAGCCGCCGCGGGAGACGCTCCGGGCGTCGGGAGCCGCGTGTCGACTCCCGGCCACCGTAGGCGCGGGCCTGCGGGCGGAGAGTAATTGGTAGCTCACCGTCCGATCAGGACCAGGCCCGTGCCGGACGGCGCGTACGTGTACCACGCGCGCCTCAAAGAGATGTCAGCATCGAGGAGGGGCCCCATAGGGCCGAAGCCTGCCGAGTCAGCGGGATTGTCCGAAAGGGTTACCGCTGGCCCGGAACATAAAGGGCTAAGGAAGGAACACGGGTAGGTTTTAGTCAGTAAGAGTCTGACACTCCCTTCCGCTCCACCCAGAGCGGGAGGGGACATTTTGATGATTTCCCATCCACAAAAAAGAAAAAAGGCATTGCAAAAGTATAAGTTACAAGTCAATTTCTAATTTGACTAATCGAATCTTGAATGTTGGTCGCAAGTGTCCAGAGGCCAGGTTCTGCATTCATTGGAAGGAGGAGAAAAGACTATATTTTTGAGCTAGGTTGCATGAATCAGTATCTACCTATGAAAGCAGGGTTCCGTACCTACGTCGACATAAGTAACTATTGCTTTTGTTTGGCATCTTTTAGTGCTTTAGTACATTAATTAAGGGCTGATTTTTCAATAAAAAAAAAGTCAGATAGCTTTTAACTGAAGAATTGATATAATGGCTGTTTGACATAATTATTTTCTGTACCTACAAAAGCTGTCAAACCGCCATTTTAATTCTTAAGATAAAAGTCATCGGACGATAAAAAACTCGACCCTTTGAAGAAAAGAATAAAAGCGTCAATTAGGTCGATCAGGAGGATCCATTAGGTCATTAATAAGTTGACATCAAGTTGACCTACTAGGTACCTACACCTACTCCATATACCCTCTACGATGCACCCATGGCTATTGCTAATGGTAGGCGACATACATAATTAAAAACTTTTATTACTTTGCATTAATTACCGATAAGACTTGATGGATGGTAGAAGCCAGTTATTTTAATGGTAGGCAATTAACATGGAATTTGCTTGTACGTGGTTGTTTTACCGATAGGTATTAACGATATTTGGTGTTGTTATTGTTACTTAAGTTCATTAGGTAGTAAGTAGGCAGTATTTTTTTATGATATAACTAGCTGACCTTCTTCTAGCTGACCTTTTTATGATATAACTAGGAACTTCGTAGCTACAGCCTCAGATTTTTTTTTGTTATTTTTTCACATGTTTTCATTCTGCTACTAGATGCGCCCCGCGGTTTCACCCGCGTAAATGTCGATCCCGTGGCCGTGGGGATATCGGGTTAATTTTAAAGTGTTAGATAGCAACACGATCATGAACATTTTTGCAAGCTATTTCCTCAACCTATAATAGTTTCCGATTTTTCCATTTTAACGGATCTCCCTGTATACGTTTATGGATGTTCACAGCAGTTTTTTACTGAGCAAATCCATTTTCATCGTGGTCCACGATCTCTTTACTTATCTTGACCGAAAAACGACGTTTTTTTATTTCTTCTTCTCCTTTAAACTGGCAAAAATATTAACTAATACTACACTGTCTCACAAAGCTCTACGATACCATGTAATTGGATTAAACGTCGTAAGGAACACAATTACTTAGCTACTTACGTAACGACATTATCTTGGTCTTAGGTGTCAAGTCTTCCTCCGTCCTGTTAGTCTTCCATAGAGATACTGAAACTGAGTTGATTACAGCGTGAGTTGTGATATTAATCATACAGATTATATCTACGTAATTATAATATCAAGTTAATTAATGAGCTTAATTACTCGTCTCTAGATTTCTTGTTGAGGAATTTGTCGATACTAAGTCCTAAACAAGTAATCTGGATTATATCGATATAATTATAGAAAGTAATAAGTTGAGGTAGATAATAGTAATTTGTAGATATAGAATAGTAAGAAAAAGAAAGAGATATAGAATAGTAAGAAAAAGAAAGAGATATAGAATAGTAAGAAAAAGGATAAAGAAAGAAAATACGTTTATTT
Source organism: Oligia fasciuncula (assembly GCA_963082905.1). Lineage (NCBI taxonomy): Eukaryota > Metazoa > Arthropoda > Insecta > Lepidoptera > Noctuidae > Oligia > Oligia fasciuncula. Next base: position 14,471,382 of record OY720390.1, on the reverse strand, counting down.
GCGGTAAACATGACGCAGAGAAAGAACACAAATACAAAAAATAACAAGTAGGTATCATAGTAACAAGTGGTGAAATGAAATGAAATGATGAAATGATTTTATTTTTTGTAAGTAGGTTTGTACAAACACTTTTACACGTCAGTCATGTTTTTTATAACTAGATGAAGTCGGCGTTTCCTATCTGACTACTCTGAGAAGAAAGGCCGAAACAAACTCAGAGGTCACAGTCTCTTTTAAAGTCCAGACATAATCTTGGTCAGGTTATATGAAGACCATGTAGATCGATGTCTGAGGTGGTCTTTTGAGGAAAGAACCACACAGATTGAGAGGACCTGTCCAGTCAGTGCACGCATTTGTCAAAAATCGTGCAGCTCAACTCAAGACTTAAGGAGCTCAACGATTCGACGAACAATACCAAAGAAAGGACATTTGGGTAGGCCACATAAATTACTCAAACTGCCAGACCATGAGAAAAAAAAACAGAACAGAGAGAATAATAAAAAAAATATATATATAAGTATGTAAAATGACCCACATCGTCTTCACATTCACAATGAAAAAATAATATAATACTTTACAAAGTAAGCAAATGTCATTGTTAAAAAAAAAAAATATTCATCAATGTCAATGTGTATATAAAAAAGAAAAAAATCATTCAAAATGCAGAAATTGGAAGCAGCTCAATCCCAAGCCTTTTTGTCCTCAATATAATCTTTAACGGTATAAAAGGCTTTCTGGCACAACTTACGTTTAATGAAAGATTTGAATTTATTAAGGCTTAGATCTTGAACGTGGCTTGGTAGTTTATTGTAAAAGCGTATACATTGGCATCTGAACGAGCCACCTATTTTCTTGAGCCTGGTTGTAGGTACAACATATTTGTGTTTGTTTCTAGTATTTATATTATGGATATCACTGTATTTTTTAAACAATTTTATATTTTTATGGGCATATAAAAGATTTTCATAAATGTACTGAGAAGGCACAGTCATTACATTAATCTCTTTGAATTTGTCTCTGAGAGAGTGTCTCGGACTTAATTTATAAATTGATCGAACAGCTCGCTTCTGCAAAACAAAGATAGTCTGAATATCGGCGGCATTTCCCCACAATAGAATACCGTACGACATTACACTATGAAAATAGCTAAAGTACACTAAACGGGCAGTCTCTATATCAGTTAAATTTCGAATTTTTCTAACAGCGTATGCTGCAGAACTTAGCTTTTTTGACAATTTATCTATATGTGGACCCCACTGAAGCTTAGCATCCAAAGTTATGCCCAAGAATACTGTGTTGTCTTCAGGATTCAATTCCTCGCCCTTTATCAACACATTAGTTTTCACCTGCCTTACGTGGGGTAGCGTAAACTTAATGCATTTGGTTTTCTTCTCGTTTAGAAGCAAATTATTAACATTGAACCAGTGGACTACTTTCGAGATCGCGCTATTTACATCGTCAGTAACCAACTGCTGACGTTTAAGTTTAAACAAAAGAGAAGTGTCATCTGCAAACAACACTATATCATGATGATCCTTTATGAGGTACGGCAAGTCATTAATATAAATGAGAAACAAGAAAGGACCAAGAATTGAGCCCTGTGGGACTCCCATTGTTACTATAGATCCGGGTGATCTTTTTCCATTAACGTCAACGCTCTGAATCCTTTTACTCAAGTATGAAATAAGAAGATCCAGAGCAGTGTTTCGGATCCCGTAGTGGCGGAGTTTCCTGATTAACGTTTCGTGAAGAACGCAATCGAATGCCTTGGACAAATCACAAAAGATGCCCAAGGCATCGCATTTATCTTCCCATGCATTATAAATATGTCCTAATAGTTCAACGCCGGCATCAGTAGTTGAACGACCCCTTGTAAAACCAAACTGCTTGCTATGTAATAATTTATGTTTATTAAAAAATCTTTGCATTTGGTCTAAAATTAATTTCTCAAAAATTTTACTAAAGGTAGGTAGTACAGAAATAGGTCTATAATTAGTGGGGTCTGATGTACTACCTGATTTAAACAAAGGTATTATTTTACTATTTTTCATAAGGTCAGGAAACTCCCCATTGTCAATACAACTATTAAAGATAATAGCTAGAGTAGGCGCTACAATGTCAATAATAGACTTGGCTACTTCTACAGAATTACCCCACAGATCTGCAGTCTTTTTTACATTTAAAGTGTGAAAGGTTTTAATTATATCTCTACAGGTAATATATTCAAAATGAAATTCTGAATCGCAACCATTAACATTTTCTTTAAGCAAAGACTCAGCAACAGAAGGTGATGAGTTTAGTGATTTAGTAGTTGAAACGGGAATATCTGAAAAGAAATTTTCAAATGCCTCGGCGACTTGTGTGTCTGATTTTATTATGTTGTCATTAATAGACAGGCTGTAGTCAGTATTTCGGTTACTAGATCTTCCCGTTTCACTATTAATAATATTCCAAGTCGTTTTAATTACATTACTGCTGTTTTTAATCCTTGAACTCAAATAACGTGACTTGGCCATATAACAAACTTTTTTTAAATAATTTTGAATAATTTCTAACATACAAATTAAATTCATCAGTGTTAATATAAGTCCTTTCATTGTACAGTTCATAAAGCCGTGTTCTACTTTTATGAATACCAATGGTAGCCCAATCACTGAACGATGCATTACTATTAACCGAAATAGTCTTGGGAATAAAGGTAGAATCAAATTGTTTACAGTATACATTAAAAAAATTATCATAAAGATGATTAGGATCAGCATGAATAGACAAAACTGGTAATTTATCAATGAGTTTAACTTTAAAAGCCTCCAAGCGACTTGCAGTTTTGGGGTTAACAGTGATATCCTTTTTAGCCACTTTTTTGTTTTGATTTTGAATAGTAATCCTTTGCCCGCAATGATCAGAATCTAGTAAAGTTATAATTTCTTTGTGGCTTGGTATAATATCTGTACCTATATATATTATCTAGGCATGTGGCACTAGTAGGGGTTATTCTTGTGGGCTCCAAAAATAGGTTTAGAAGATTGTAGGACTGAAACAGACTTAAAATTTTACTACAAGAACCTGAGTTTTCTAATAAATTGACATTAAAATCACCGCAAATGATAACGGACTTGTTTGAGTTACAAATCCTGTGTAACACTTCATCCATTACCTTTTCAAAGCAGTCATACAATCCTGAAGGGGGTCTATACACACTTAATACAATAGAGTGCTCCAGTTCTACACAGGCAATTTCAACCATACGCTCAACTGATAGGCTCACAATATCTATACGATCTTTAAATTTGAGCTGGTTACTTACTAAAATTAATGAGCCACCATGTATAGCATTTGTTCTGCTAAACGAACTACCAACCTGGTGATTATTAAAATTGAACAAGAACTGGTGGCTTTTCAGCCAATGTTCTGTTATACAAAGTATGTCAATACTATTAAAATTCATAAATAATTCTACTTCTAATTCTTTGTTCATAAATCCTTGAATATTTTGATGCACTAGGTTGATACTATTGACTGATTTTAAGCTTTTTTTGCGTACATTATAGCTAGAGGTTGCCTCTATTGTCTTAATTTCTAATTTAAATTATTAGCAATGTCATTAATAGTGACCAAATTATTGGCAGAATTATTTATAATGTCATTGCATTGCTCAAAAGAAGCAAGTTGTTTAGCCAAATTTTTGGCTGTAATAGAAAAAAAATAAGATAGCGACACAGCTATCTGTCTTTTATAATAGTCAGAAAGATAGTACATAACAATGTTATATCTATCTTTTGTCAAATAGAAATTATTACTAACATAATTGTTAATATCAACTAAATGGAACATGTTATTATTAAATGTCAAGTTATGCAATGTCATATTCAATTCAAATCTTAAGCTATTTTCTTCCTGTGGCAAACTGTTACTATAAGGGAATGTAAACAATACAACTTTTCTTAAACTAAGGTTGCATAATGTTCTATGATACTGGAGCAGTTCTCCTTTGTTTACATTTCCCCTATTACCCATAAAAATTAATAAAGTTGTATCCTGGGTAAAGTTACATTTAATAATTTTTTTCATAATATGAAACAAAGAACAACCAGGCATACAGTAATTTATTATTGAGTGTCCCGGATATTCAGCTGTTAACAAGTGTCCTAAGTCCTTACCGATCTCATCACAAAATAACACAATATCATTATTTAAAGTTTGTTTACACTGTTTATACGAACTATTAGTAGAAGGAATTATCAAATCAACACAGGGTAATAAATCTTATGGAAACACCAAAAAATGCTATAGGTAATGTACTTATTTATCGTCTTTTATTTTAGTATATGGGCCATAAAATGATAACTTCGCGGCTGGTACCTACGAGTATATTTTCTATAAAGTATTTGGTATTCTGCTGGACATACTAAGAAGTTTGAGTTCTCTCAATCAGGAAATATTTCCCGGCGATTTTCAACATGTTCCCTTAGAACAACAGTTAGGTGACCGCCTTGTGACAAATTCCGATGACATCACGGTCCTCTATTGGTCCTTAGACCATAATACATATACAGTGGCCTCAAAGTTAGTCGACTTTTTCGACTTTTTTGCACTTCAGCTGTGATGCCATAATTATTATGATATAAAAAAAAAAAATCAGGATATCCTGAAGGATTTGATTATTTTTTATGATAAGTAATAGGTGAAATTAGTCAATAAAAATGTTATAAGTAGCGTACAGTTCAAACATTTGGAACTAGATTTTTTTATCATAATAACGACTTTTTTAACTAACACTTGGAGGCCACAGGTATCTTTGACCTTCTGGAATGTACAAATAATGAAACCACATATACCATACCATAATCAGCCTATAATGTTCCCACTGCTGGGACACAGGCCTCCTCTCGGTGAGAGGGAGTGGGCCGTAATCCACCACGCGGGCCCAGTGCGGATTGGCAGATGTCACATGTCTTCGAATTTTTGGTTCTAGGACATGCCGGTTTCCTCACGATGTTTTCCTTCACCGTTTTGAGAGCAGTGGTGATGAAAATAATTTACACAAAGTAAAGCGCCTGTCTAGGTTCGAACCTACGACCTACAACTCGTAAGTCGAGGCCGTTACCACTTGGCCACCACTGCTATGATGAAACCACAGAAAATAGATTAATTATTTTCAATACTAACCTAAAACTCCCATCGCAGCAGCAAATATCAAAAGAAACCAGACAGCTGATTTCCTACAAGAATCGCTTTCGACCGACTTTTGTTTACATTTCCTATGTCTCCTTTTATTGCTGCAACTGAACTTTTGTTCGACGTTATCTTCATACAGATATTCCCAGATGTTTGCCCGTAACGGATACGTGGATCGCATTTCCCACTTCGGTGTCGCAAGTTTCTTGGATTTGCTTCTTTCGTAAACTTTTCCTGCGGAAATGTAAGGTAGAAGGGCCGGTGTAACTAGGCCAGTGTGTTTTTGATTTGTATGCAATTGCTGTTGTTATGACTTCAATTTTATTGTTGAATATTAAATATAAATTCTACTAGGTAAACACAAATGTATCGTGCCCTTGAATCGGACTAGGTTAACAATCAGCACATTGCTTAGACTTATATAAATTTTGCAATATGATTGTTTTTGGATGGAACAATGCTAATGAGGTCATCGTGGGTTTAGGAAAGATGTTTCTGTTTAAAGTCAAAAGGCTAAAATATTGACGAAAAATCAGGTACTTGACAACTTCTTTTGCTAAATCTTTATTCATTTTAAAAATTATGCTAAAAACCCACTTCCCACCACTTCACTTCTTAACCTTCATCATTATTTATATTTCTTTGCTCTAGTTTCATGATTATTATTGCATAGATATATATATACAGGTAAGTATATGCTTTATTTAAGTATGTATTTATTGCATATGTAAACGTTGCACCATTGACTACCTCCTGCAGTCTTGTCTCTCCTTCTCCCTTTAAATCCATCCAAAGGTTGTCTTTAAAATATTGTTTTCAACGATTAGGCCTGCCCATTGTGTCATCCTATGTAAAATTTCTACATTTATATAATCTGTAATTTCTATGGAGTATATAGTAAAGAGTAAGTATTCTATTCCAGAAAATTTAACGTTTGATCTTTAACGTTAAAGGTACGTTGTTAGTTATTAGGTATATCAAAACCAATCTGTGTGATCTTGCCAAAGAAAATTGGACGTCTATAATACTAAACTGTAAAGATGTTACGATAGTGAGGATAAAACATATTGAGTTGACATTTACTAATACGTTGATAGCGGTAGCTTTTATAGTAGACATGTAGTGATCTATTCGGTTCCGTTTCATTGCTTATTTTACGATTGCCACAGTCTAGCCGTATGGGAGCGGGTTTTTGTGCTTCTAAAGTACCAAATACCCGCGTATTTTTTCTTCTCTATGTAAAATACTGGTATTCAGCTGCATCCGTTTGGACTGGAAGCCGACCCCAACATAGTTGGGAAAAGGCTATAAGGCACATGATGATGATGGTCTAAGCATAAGTGTATGTACTTAGGTATATGCGTTAAAAGTTCACGAGAACCGCGAAGTAGCCATAGAGTGATTGTAAATGTATGTATGTTACTATGGTTGACCCAATTCGTGTTAAGCCGTCGCTTCATTAAAACTTTCCATATACATTAATTTGACATTTACGTATGTTGACCATCGTTGTAGTGTTCCCGTGGGAACACTACAACGATGGTGCAACGATGGATGATCGTAGGAGCTTATGTTCCCCTTACTTTTGCCCCTTACATAAGTTAAGGTTTTGTTTTATTAGCTCATTGCACATAATTTCCTTTTCTAACAAACTATATTGGATATGATTATACCCTCAAGGGACATAATGTCCAGTAGAGTTACTAATGATTTAAAAGTCATCTCTTTTATATAGGAACTACCTAATAGGGTCTTAAAATCTATCAATTTGATTGGAAGCTATAAACGTATAACTTTATAATATAAAGGCTGCAAGCGCCATGGTGACCTATTTCGTTTCGTTGGCTTTTGCAATTTGTGCTGACAGAGCAGTCTAGGTCCACGTTTATCTTTTCTCCTAGAATGTAAGTAGATTTTTTTATTAAGTTGAAAAAAAAAACCGGTAGGTATGTTTGTTTTGATTATCCCCCGTAGATAGGTACTCATCTACGTGGTAAACTTGTAATAGAATTTAGATGATTAAATAGGTACCTACTACTTACAAAACCGTTTATGGATGCCTCATTTCATAAACCAGCTTTTCATTGAAGTACCTATATTATTATTCGTTTTTATTAGACAAAATAATAACGCGTTAGAAACACCACAAGTTTCACAATTTAGAACTCCCCAGTGACGTTTTTCTACCTAGAATTTTGCAGTTTTCAAGCTAAAGTGGCCTTAATTAGACAGTAAAAGATAATTCGTCTGATATTTAGCGCTGGTCGAGCTTCATTGCTCAGAGAGGCAGGTGGCACGCTCCAATTGCAATATGAAGTGAAATCGGACGAGCCAAATCCGTTTTTGGGTTGCACTGATTATAGTAATACGGACTTCATTACTGATTATAGTAATACGGACTTCATTAACTCAGTATTCAATGGAAAAGTTTGACAGTGTTTTGTTACCTACCTACTGTTAACTTCTGTTTGTTATGCTACTGGAACCTGGAACATTATTTGATACGATATGGAACTAAAAGAGAGGTTTTAGGTATATTATGAATATTCCGCATCAAGTGATGAATGAAAATCGGTTTTGAAAACACTGAATCTGATCCCTCTTGGTGATTGTTATGTGTAGTAGTTGGGTGCCAACTCACTTACGTTTTAACTTGCAAAAATAGGAGTCTCGTGTTAAAAATCGTACTTGCCTACAATTTTTATCCGCGCTATTGTAACATACTTAATAATTGTTATTAAATGTAGGTTACATGGTAACAGTTTGACACCACCGACTATTAGTGATGTTAAGCTAATCACACTACCTAATATTATAAAGGCGAAAGTTCGTGAGTGTGTTTGTGTGTGTGTTTATATGTTTGTTACTTCGTCACGCTCAAACGGCTAGACCAATTTTGATAAAATTTTGTAGGAAGGTAACTGACACCTTGGATAAACATATAGGCTACTTTTTATCCCGATATTCCCACGGGATCGAGACTTATGCGGGTGAAACCGCGGGGCGCAGCTAGTTTCATAATAGCTGCGCCCCGCGGTTTCATCCGCATGAGTTGCGATCCCGTCGGAATATCGGGATAAAAGTATCCTATGTACTAATCCTGCAGGGTAATTGCGTAACACACTATCAGTAGCAATGGGTTTCATTTTGACAGTTCAACAACATTCATTGCGTTATTTATGTTGTTGAGCAGACTCATTTTTCGAACATATGAAGCAATGGATTAGCAATATCCTTCAAAATGTTTCAGATTGAGATTGATAATGTGTTACGCAATTAGGGTGCAGGTTATGGTCTACTCATGTGTCAAATGTCATCCGTTTAGCCAAACAAACATACAAAAAATCAAATCTTTTCTCTTTATTTATAATATTAGTTTAGACATAGGAATACGAAGATGAAGAGAAATGTAATACAGTTTTTTTTGTTCTTGCCAGGGGGTACCAGTAAAAAAACAAAAAAAAAAACAATATAAAAAACAATATAAAATACAAGTCAAAGAGAAAAACGCTGAAAGAAATCATGGACTCAATTTTAAAGAAAATAAATATGATGATAGGAATCGGTTTGCTGACCTAACTCGTTTATGTACCTATACGTAAGGTAGGTATGTGTCTGAAATCGTGCTCGTATCACGTATGAATAGGTACCTACATATAAAACTAAAACAAACTCAGTCTATACGAAATGTTGTGAAAACAAGAAAATAATACTGAGACAGGAAAAATCTCTGGAAAATGAGTTCAATTTCGTTGGGCATTTAGGTCAACTGGGGGTTGCAAACCATCAAAAAAACCGTATTGTTTCATATAACATATGTTTATATAGGTAGGTAGGTATGGTTCAGCCAAGCGGACTAAAATGGTGTTCAGTTTAGGGGTTATGTATGTACGTGCGGTCACCTTGTTGTGTGCGGAAAACTCGAGGATGTAATGAAAACTATTTTTCAGAATAACATACTGGATTTGGAACGTAGGTATGTCCATAATAAAAAGTATTTCACCTTGCTTGGCTTAAGTTTATTGATGAGGTAATTGAAAAATTGACTAGGTAATTGTGTGCATCGCAAAATTTGCCGTTTCCAATCCCCAGTTTAAAACGAAAAAATATAAAAGTCATGTTGCAAAAAAAGCAAAACATCATATTTAAAGTCTACACTACACTTTATAGTATACATATTTATACAGCCAGAAGGCGTCGCGGTGGACCCCGTAGAAGATGGTGGGACGAGCTAGAGAAAACAAACGACCAGTGGTCCACTTTAGCCCTGGATTGAAAGAGCTGGAAGTCATGGAAAGAGGCCTTTGCCCAGCAGTGGGATGATGCAGGCTAACAGTATTTAGGTATTGGATATTTATTACTTAACAAAATGTACGTAAGTAAACAATCTGTAAAATGCTGACCGCGCAGATGTGAGCTATTACTTTTAGTAGGTAAGTAGGTTATAATAAATCTTGCACATTTTTACCTAAAAATGCACATGGGTATGCAAGTACATAATTATCTACAGCCTGGCTATAGTATGAATGTCCCAAAAGCCGTTGTAGGTAATTATTGGGTTTTTCTATTTTCATGGGAATCGTTGGCCAAGGATAGAGAAGGATTCATTTAAACCTGTTAGATATCAACATTTTTTTGTGATGCCAGTCTGAATTAGGCCAGTCTGATCCCCAAATCGGATTCACCACTAATTACTTATCTACCAATTAGGTGCCACCAGAGAATCAGATTTAGGGTAGGTACCTATTGGGTCGGAATATCTCCTTGTGAATACTGTTTTCAAGATTTTTTTTACTTCATGAAACTAACTTGTGTGGTTTAAGAGATATTTAGGTTTCTATAGGCATTTTTGCAAGTGGCTTTTTAACCCCCGACGCAAAAACGACGGGGTGTTATAAGTTTGACGTGTCTGTGTGTGTGTGTCTGCGGCATCGTAGCTCCCGAACGGATGAACCGATTTTGATTTTGTTTTTTTATATACCTATTGCTCGTCAGTGTAGTTACCCCTTTCTAATCAAGCTAGAGCAGCTTAAATGCGAGTAGTCCGAGTTAATGTCTGTTCTTTCACGCTTTGTAGCAATAAATTATGACCTTGCCTTTTTCATCGTTGAAAGTGTAGCAATCCTGAGGTTTTTTGAGGACCTTTGTAATTAGGCCACGTTTGAAATGTCGCGGACGAGTGTTAGGTACCTACTGTTAGTCTAGCACATGTGTGTTTGAAACATAATTAGATACCTACTGAGTTTTGAGATTGGTCTAATTAAGTAGTATTATACGTTGTAAGTACCTAGGTATAATTAATTAAGTAATATCTACTACTTACGTAACTTACGTAATACCAGTAATACGTTGAGGTTGCGTGGAGTTGACATGGTGATTACTTATAAATGTGTGTTTATAGACACAAGTTAACCTGGGAATATAGCGACACAAATATAGATACCTACCTATGATATCTAGACCTTGGCACAGACCTTAGTACAAATTAAAATGGAATACGCCTAACTACGTAGGCGTATGTATTCCATTATTCAAGGGAAGTAGGCACAGACTAGGACAAATTTTTTATTTTCGTGTGGGAGTTGAGTCGCCCACGACCTTGTAATTTTTATTGTTGCTGCCGTAGGTAAATGTTGAACCGAAAAATTCCTTAAAGGTAGGTACCTACAATGTTCTCATTGCATTAAGTTTTGATTGGACTTTCACCGATGGAATCGTAAATGCTCTAGTAACTAAACGAGCGTAATCATTGATTGAACTTCAAATTATTTTCGTTTTATTTATTTCGTTCAAAGGTCACGGAGACTATGCTTCAGAGAATTTTCATAAGGGACTTAGATGACCTAAAGCGCGGTCACTGCCGGACTGCATAGAAAAGAAAGAAGCGCGATGACACAACGCTGGTAATTTATTGCAAAATATTCAGAAGCAATTATTTAAAGATAAAAAATCTATTGTTTGGACTAAAAAAATAAAACTAGTGTTTTAGTATGTTACCTACTTGTAGAATAATCTGACAAAAAATTAGAATGATTGTATGTATAATAGTATGGTTTTTATTGTAAAAATAAAGTTTTTAGAGGTATCTTCATGTTTTTTTTTCTATCGTATCAAATTAGTTGTATTATGTTTTCAACACAGAGGTTACCTAGCATATATCCTGAAGAATATCATATATTTTTCTGATTTTGTTTACTGTAGTCGATCATTTATGTAGGTAGGTACTTTTATTGTTTCTAAAACTTGCTTTTTTGCGTTTAGGTCCTGTAAGCCCCTTAGTAGGTACCTATTTAACTATGAGGCTATCAGTAGAGCTATATTAGAAACTAACTACTTATACGGCTGCACGGCTATTTCAAAATAGAAATGTTCTCGCAAATAAGTGTATTAATCTTACGGATAGAAGTCTTATTCTCATAAACGCGCCCTAGGCTCTATTGATTTGATTTCAAAGTTATTTCTGGCAATGCTTAATGTACCTACTTGGATTTGAAGTTACAGTCGTGAAATCATGAACCCCACGCTCGCCTGTGTGCGCCTCTGTAGTCTGTAGGTAGGTAGGTATCTTATTTATAATTTACGCATTCACTGCTAGGCTACTTTCTATGCTAGACTGATGTTGCTAGAATAAATTGTTTGCTGAATTATTAAAAAACTAAAAGCTAAATTGTCTCTGTTTTAAAACTATGAGGCAAGGACAACATTTTACTGCCTAGTTTAACGATCGCGTTCATTGTGTGCGTTCAAAGCACTAGAAGATTAAAAATAAATTAAGAATTATCTGTATTTTTATTACTGGCTGATTAGATCAGAGAAAGTGAATAAGTGATGCTTTGTGACATTTTCTAATAGCAGCTATAGACCTAAAGTGCAAATAATAAACTTTCAACTCTACATGATTATGAGCAATTAGGATAATTTGCCATTTATGCCATAAAATTATCTTACCTGACGAACACCATGGTGGAATAATATTTTTTTCTGATATTCCGCTACTCTCACAACTCTCACAAGCTTTTCTATACGCACTTCTAGTAACGATTACCATTTATGCGTATTGGGTTTTATTTATTATTTACTGAATAAATCTTTGATATTTATCTTGGCGCGCGACCAACTCGATGTTGTATTTTTTTTTGACACTTTGTGATGCCATGCCATAGACAAAGTTTTCCCGCCAATTTAGCCATAGGTTATCTGGAAAAGGCAAAGAACCTCAGAACAATAAATTATTCTGAGCAAAGGACGATCCCCAAACAGTGACGTTCTGGCTATTATCTGTCAGAGAGATTACTTGCTTTTTTTAAATCCGGGCAAGTGACTGGCAATTTATTTTGAATGGAAGCATGTATTATTTTTTTGTAGTACCTACGTAAAAAAAAAAAAATTGCGGAGACTTTTTTAAAATAATTAAGTAATTAGGTAGTTGTATGTCGGTAAGTTACGGTTTTAATAAAATTGATGTAGTTTGCAACGAAAATCAATCATTGTTTTTTATTGTTTTTGTTTTAGGTATGTACAGTTGAAAAGAAAACTGAAGACATTTATTTAGTAAATAAAGCATAGATATATATTAAAGAGTTCCTAGAGGAAAGGTATTGGCATAGGTAGCTTAATTATTTTGATTATAAAATTTTTGTATTTGTTAACTTACAACATTGATATACATACACTAGATTAGCAATTACCGCGCCAAGGCGTTGCCACTGGGATTGAGACCACAGTCTCAATCGTAGCTAATGTCAGTTCAGTGCTCTGTGTGACGCCAACCGAACATAGCCGAGCGAAAATTACCGCCAAAATGGGAAAATGCGTAGTGAAAGAGTGCGATTCGAGGTCACAAAAACACAATAAATTAACCGGAATTACTTTCCACGCGTAAGTTTATTGTTTCTGTGTTTATATCAACGTAAAAACGCAATAAAAATAAATAAAATGTAGAATTTTGTAAATTAGGTTCAATGTTGCCACTAAAAACTTAGTTTTAGTTTCCCACATTATGTGGGAGTTTTTAATTTATAGGGTATGTGATTTAAAATATTTTATAAAACTAAATGTGTGACAATGTGTTACAAAAAAATAACATTGTAACATAAAAATAATTGTTTTTAAATATTTAAATACATAATTCAAAAATAACGTTCATAACGTTTAATGTTTTTTTTTTGTTTTTTTATGGCTTAAAAAGTTGGGTAAAATTTCGCATGGCTAGGCAACACTCTCCCGCCATTGCATGTTTATATTGCGGTCTTTGTCTAATTTAAGCGACGGTATTATTCTTGCGACTTGTGTAAGTGAGACAGATATATGTTTACTTTTAAATGTGTAGTGGTTTCAAAGCTACGTCGTCGCGTTTAAATAGTGGTTACATTTTTTTGACACATTTTAATGAGGTTTGCTTCTCTAGTTATATAGCTCAATGACTTACAATGATAACTATTATTATTATTTTTCGATCTTTTTATTATTTTTTTTTATTGTTGCAATGTTTTTTGTTGTTTAAAATTTATTACATTATTATTATTTCTCTTTTAATTTCTCTTTTTTTATTTTTCTTTTTTGTACCTTATAATGTTGTTACCATCTTGCATGCATGAATTTTCATGTATGTATGACACATGTTTAAGCAAATAAATGTTATCTTATCTTATCTTACACGAATACAAAAGTATAGTCAAACTATTAATTAACTTACCTAATTAATTAATTAGGTTTTTTTTTTTCAGAGCCTATTTTCATATTATTCTAACTCTAAGAGAGGTTTTTATCCTCGTTTTATCATACATCAATAAAATCCATCTAAATAAATGAATAAAATCATACAACAAAAAGAAGACAAATCCTACTAATATTATAAATGTGGAAGTTTGTGAAGAAGTTTGGATGTTTGTTACTCAATCACGCGTAAACCGTTGAACAGACTTGGATGAAAATTGGCACATGGATAAACCATTTCCCTGGATTAACACATAGGATAAATTTATTCCCGTTATTCCCACGGGATGGAGGTAGGTAATATTTATACAAGATAATGTTTTACAAAGGTCGTACTACTTTAGTTAATTCTGCCTTAAAAATATAAGAATCACACAAAACACTTTCATTACTTGCTCTAAAAAAATGAAATGACCTGACCCTTTGTACCGTTGCTTTAAATTACACAGAGATAATTATCTGTTCCCGCATATTATATCTTGAAATTCAAATTTCATGGGCGAGGTTTTAAACTAGAGGAATTATTTTAAGCGGAACAGTCCGTGAGCTATGTTTGTGTTACTGGTTGTTGTTACTGTTGCGTCGCGGGCTTGTGCTCAGGACCAGTCTCTGAGCACGGTGCCCTCGTCGAAGTCACCACCCATGCCGTTCCTGGATTTGTTCACTAGTGCATCCAAATATTATTCGGAACCCATACGGAAGACGTATTCTGACCCACCGCACTATGTGTCGTGTCCAAAACCCGACACTCTGTCAACTGTTGCGAACATACTCGGCAGTGCTGCTAAGATATTGTTCTCAGCTGCTCTCATTGCATTCCTAAAAGTGATTGTAGGAAAATTGCTCCTCCTGCCAGTCGTGTTTATACTATTTGTTAAAATTGGATTCAAAGCGTTCCTGCTCTGGCCGATGATATCGAAAATGATGAAATACTTTAAGAAGAAAAAGAAGAAAGGCCTCAAATCGAGAATGATCACGGATTGCTCTCAGAGGTTCGCCTGTGTGATTCAAAGATCCGCTACGACTAGTTGGGCTAGTTACATAGGAGCAACTGCCACAGTTTTCTTAATTGACGACCTCGAAGAAGATAGTTCTTTTGCCAAAACCATGCTTAGTATTTTATCCGACGATAAAATTGCTCAGTGTATGTCACTGGACTGTAGTTCCGGAATCGATATAAGCTGACATCTTAATGTTTACTAACATTCAAGTATGTAGGACAATGCAGTTGCTTCATTCACAACGTGACCCAGATATTGTGCGGCTAACATGAATTGCCAACTTGCAAATTGATGTTTCACTAATTTATAAGTAAGTGTATTTATGGAACTGTACATATGTGTTTTAATTACTTAGTCACAATGAGTCAAGTGTGTATTACATTTCCGTTGCTCGTGTTATTTTCGATTCGATTAGTTTATGGGTTTCCGGGTGACAATGTAATGTTAATGCCTCCATTTGAGGTGCGGGATGTGGACCCGTACCTGACACGCCCATCACAACCGAATACGTTCCAGTTTCAAGCAAATAGAAATAAACCACAGCAAGAACTTAACACTAACGTCATGCAGAAGAGGCAACCGCAAGTTCCTGTGACGGAGCAACCAAGCGACCAAAACATGGCGTTTCGTGAATTTATGGAAGCTTTGAATGAAGTTACTCAGCACTCTCAACATAGGGAAGAAGAGTTACAGCGACTCCGGACGGCCCCATCAACTGGACGTGATAATAACCAGGCTTATCCCACTCTTCCTCGGCCGATGGGGGGATACTCAAGACCAAACTACGCACCTCCAGGGACCTACCACGAGACTGCTGCCCCCGCTCAGCTCACACCGTCGTCATCAGCTCAACCGAAAATTTCCTTACTGAAGCCCGACTTCTCCAGCCTCATGCCACCAGTGATTACAAAGGTTTCCAGCAAATCCAGCGGTCTGATCGGCTTGATCTTTTCACTTCTCAGCGGTAGCTCGGGTTCGAAAATGTCTGGATTAAAGGACCTCCTTATTGAGGGAATTATAAAACCATTCCTCGTCGCGAAAGGAGATTTAAAACCGCTGATTAGTAAGTTGTCTATCCCTGTAATAGCTTTGTTGTTGATAAATATAGAAGTGTTGATAACTGTTTGGTGGTTGTGGGAGGAGTGTCCTGTACATTTGCCTGAGCCTGTTCCTTATACACCAACTTATTCCAAACCGGCTTCAACGCCTTCTTATAATAGCAATAATAACTATAATTCTTATAGATAAGTGTATTTATGACGGACATTATCCCAGTTATGTATATTTTATAGCTTTTCAATAAGATTATGGCAGTGCTAGTATGTATTGTGTCAAAGTGTGTTGTTGTAAGACTGAATGTAAAAAGGAAAATATAATAATATGTTATTTTGTAATTGTGTGATTTTTATTTGATACCATGTAGGTTTCCTTTAGATTTCAAGAGCCTGTAACGAGGACAACAGACGAAGAAAAGCGTTTGGTAGGTAATAATAATAACAGCATATAAATGTTCCACTGCTGGGAAAATACCAACACAAACAAATGTTGTTTTAACTAAATACCTAATAGATACACACATAATAACTATGCAAACATAACCACATAAACAATTACCTACCTACTGTACAGACGCCAGCACATCAAGCTACCCGAAACTGTCAAATTTTCCTAATCAACTTTGAACCTTATGCTTTAGCGATAAAGTTGAAAATCTATTAAATAAATTTGACAGATTGTAGTAGCTTGATGTGCTGGCGTCTGTACAATTAAATGCTGTGATAAATGATTTTCAGCCGGGCAGTAGATTAAATAAAACTAAATAATGTTGGCCTGGCTTTACATTGATCGGTACAGTTAATATCATAATTAAACTGTAGTCAAACAGAATAAAGTTAAATTAATGATTTGCAGTGGAAACGTTTGCTGATCAGCCATTCATTTGGGCGATCATATTTAATTAATACATCACAACATCATATTTTATATACCTTATAGTCATTGTTGCTTTTAATCTTTTGACGTGACAACGTCTTAAATTAGGTTGCGACTGGGAGTCACTTATGAAAAAGTGTAACGCTCGGTAACGTTACGATGAGTCACCGAACGAGAGAGAGGCCCGCCGAATGCCTTGCGTCTCTCTCCCACTCAACTATGATCGGATGATCGGTCGTTGTCACGTAAAATCTTCGCCCGTAAAACCGACTTTACAGGCAACCATTTTTTTTTTTTTACTGCAACTCTGCAACTGATGTTTCTAGAGGTAGGTTATATCAAATTTCAGTATTGCATATGCTGTAGAAACTCGTGTAGGTATAAGTAAGTAAGTACAGACATTGACAACTTTATCGTATAAACATCTATACTAATATTATAAAGCTGCAGAGTTTGTTTGTTTGTTTGAACGCGCTAATCTCTGGAACTACTGGTCCGATTTGAATGATTCTTTTAGTGTTGGGTAGTCCATTTATCGAGGAAGGCTATAGGCTATATTTTTTTTTGTTCAAAATTAGGGATCCGTAATAAAATTGCTATTTTGTAAGACAAGGTGTAAAATCGAAAACCTATTTTTGCGTGCGCTGCAAAAACTATTGACAATAGAACAAAATGATGTACTACGGGTTTGTAGAGCCCATTAAGACCTACAAAAAAGTCCGCGAGAACATATATCTAGCTATCATGGTTTAATCACAATAACCGATTTTGTGTTCAAAATAATTATTAAATCGTCTGAAGAAAAAAAAACTACGTTAAATAT
Organism: Oligia fasciuncula; assembly: GCA_963082905.1. Lineage (NCBI taxonomy): Eukaryota > Metazoa > Arthropoda > Insecta > Lepidoptera > Noctuidae > Oligia > Oligia fasciuncula. The sequence goes on along the minus strand of OY720390.1, from coordinate 14,453,733 downwards.
GTATCGTAATATTAATCTTTATCGAAATTAAGCATTATGTTATCAAGAGTATTTATGAAGAAGTAAAATACTTTTTGTTTCATCTCAATCGGATATTTCGTTTAAAAGTTATCACGTGTGTAAGATGTTAAGAGTTGGTACCTACTAAGGAGTTATGGGCCATAGAGTTTTTTATCTATACTAATAATAAAGCTGAAGAGTTTGTTTGAACGCGATAATCTCTGGAACTACCGGTCAGATTTGAAAAAAAATTGCATTTGATAGCCCAATTCTTGAGGAAGGCTATAGGCTATTTAACATCACGCTATGACCCTTAGGAGCCGAGCAAAAAGAAAAAAACTCAGAGTGAACGGTAAGCGAATACGAAGTGTTGCGACGCGACGGGGTGGGGTACAAGAAATTTCACGCGGACGAAGTCGCGGGCAGAAGCTAGTAAGGGTTAAAGCTGATTTGGAACATTTGACAGTTTCGTGCATTGATATACATACACTAGATTAGCAATTACCGCGCCAAGGCGTTGCCACTGGGATCAAGACCACAGTCTCAATCGTAGCTAATGTCAGTTCAGTGCTCTGTGTGACGTCAACCGAAGTTAGCCGAGTGAAAATTACCGCCAAAATGGGAAAATGCGTAGTGAAAGAGTGCGATTCGAGGTCACAAAAACACAATAAATTAACTGGAATTACTTTCCACGCGTAAGTTTATTGTTTCTGTGTTTATATCAACGTAAAAACGCAATAAAAATAAATAAAATGTAGAATTTTGTAAATTAGGTTCAATGTTGCCACTAAAAACTTAGTTTTAGTTTCCCACATTATGTGGGAGTTTTTAATTTATAGGGTATGTGATTTAAAATATTTTATAAAACTAAATGTGTGACAATGTGTAACAAAAAAATAACATTGTAACATAAAAATAATTGTTTTTAAATATTTAAATACATAATTCAAAAATAACGTTCATAACGTTTAATGTTTTTTTTTTAGTTTTTTATGGCTTAAAAAGTTGGGTAAAATTTCGCATGGCTAGGCAACACCCTCCCGCCATTGCATGTTTATATTGCGGTCTTTGTCTAATTTAAGCGACGGTATTATTCTTGCGACTTGTGTAAGTGAGACAGATATATGTTTACTTTTAAATGTGTAGTGGTTTCAAAGCTACGTCGTCGCGTTTAAATAGTGGTTACATTTTTTTGACACATTTTAATGAGGTTTGCTTCTCTAGTTATATACCTCAATGGTTTCGTGTAGTTTAATGTGGTGGCGTCTGTACCTACCTATCTTATTGCATTAGAAAAGCAACCTAATTGCGTAAGAGCGGTTTCGCACTACATCCGATCCGAATCCGAGAAGCCGATCCGAAGTGACCACAGTCCTATTTGTATGAGGGGTTGTGCACTAGATCCAAACTCTATCCGTCCGAATTTAGAACATTCCCAATTCGGATTGAAGTCGGATCTTTAATTCGGATTCGGAGCGGATGCAGTGCGAAATCGCTCTACCTTCAAACACAATCTGAATAATTTTGAGGCATTTGTCTGCTTGACAAGTTAATAACGCAGTGGATGTTGTTGAACTGTCAAAATGAAACCCATTGCTACTGTTAGTATGTTACGTAATTACCCCGCTAGTTTCGGTCATAAAGTGTGCAGATGGGTAATGCTGTTAGGTGTCAGGTGTCTTCATTCGTTACAAAGTCATGTCCTATTACCCGTAATTGGGTCGTGAAGGAAGGACAGAACACTATTGTGATATAAGAGACCGTCTTAAGGCTAGCGCGCGATTTTATCGCGTGTCGCGCCTGTTTGTAGGAGCCTTAATTCAATAAACGGTCTCGTGGGAACAGTTTATCGAATCTTTTGTCACAATTTGGCTGTCTAGATTGGATTAAGACTATTATCACCAGACAAAAGAGTAGACTCAAGGGTGATTTTTACCGACTTCACAAAAAGGAGGAGGTACTATGTTCGGGTGTTTGTATGTTTTTTTTTTTTTTTCCATTGCCAGGATCGCCCAGAGGACACGGTGGAGCACACGGTGGAGGTCTGCCCCGCTTGGGCGGAGCACCGCCGTGTCCTCGTAGAGGCGATCGGCAGCGGCGGCGACCTCTCGCGCCCGGCCCTGGTGCAAGCCAAGGTCCGGGGCGAGAGGGAGTGGGAGGCAGTCACCTCCTTCTGCGAAGCAGTTATGCTAGCGAAGGAGGTGGCGAGACGGCTCAGGGAGAGAGCCTCCCGTCCCAGCCGCCGCGGGAGACGCTCCGGGCGTCGGGAGCCGCGCGACGACTCCCGGCCACCGTAGGCGCGGGCCTGCGGGAGGAGAGTAATGGGTAGCTCACCGTCCGATCAGGACCAGGCCCGTGCCGGACGGCGCGTACGTGTTCCACGCGCGCCTCAAAGAGATGTCAGCATCGAGGAGGGGCCCCATAGGGCCGAAGCCTGCCGGGTCAGCGGGATTGTCCGAAAGGGTTACCGCTGGCCCGGAACATAAAGGGCTAAGGAAGGAACACGGGTGCGTTTTAGTCAGTAAGAGTCTTCTGACACTCCCTTCCGCTCCACCCAGAGCGGGGGGGTCATTTGATGATTTCCCATCCGCAAAAAAAAAGGGTGATTTTTCAATAATCAATCTGCAGAATAAATATGACAGTTTGACATATTTTCTATACAAAAGCTGTCAAACCGCAATATTTATTCCTCAGATAACACTTATCTGACTTAGGAATTTAAAATGATACCACTGCAAATACCTAGGTAGGTACTTATTATAAGTTAGTTTTATGTAGGGACCTCTTTGTAGTTTGTTATGTAAGGTTGTTATGGAAAACTATGTTATCTATGTTTGAATCGGCTTTCAGTCTAGCCGGATGCAGCTGAATCATAATCAGCCTTTAATGTTCCCACTGAACACAAGCCTCCTCTTTGTGAGAGGTAGTGGGCAGTAATCCACCACGCGGGCCAAGTATAGGTTGGCGGATGGCCACGTCTTCAAATTTTCGGTTCTAGGACATGCCGATTTATTCCGGTCTGATCCCCCCGGTTACATCACGATGTTTTGTTTCACCGTTTTGAGAGCAGTGGCGATGAAATAATTTACAAAAAGTAAAGTGCCTGCTTGAGTTCAAGCTCACGACGACGACTCGTAAGTCGCGGCCCCGGCCGTTACTACATGGCCACCACTGCTCACACCAGCCAAATACCAGTATTTTACATGAAGCGACAGCTTATCTGACCTCCACAACCACACAGTTATTGGGTAACACGATGCCCCTTGGTAAGACTGGTTGTCAGATTTTTGACTTAGGTTGTTTTAGAAAATGGGGATCATGTCATAGGTCACCCTGTTTGGTAAGGGGTAGGGCTATGGATACAGTATTGATAGTAGGTACCATAAGCTGGTACGGTCAGCAACAAAAGTCGATCAACACTTCAGTTTTTTTTATTTCGGTTATTGAACAAAATATTTGTTCAAAATTGCAACATCAGCCTCCATGAATTGTCAGTGCACAACAAACTTGAGGAGGGAGGTGATAAAAATCTTACAGTAATAGGGTGATAAAACTTTGATGCCCGTCGGCACTAAACCTAGGCATTGACCAAACTGGCACTAAAAAGTTAGCCTTTCCTAATTCCAAATTGTTAAACGAGCTTTAGCAGCCACTTATTTCCATTCCGTAGATATTAGGTAGGTTTTTGTAAGTAGTTCATGGGTACGTCTTACCTTAAATCAGCATTTTTTAATAAGAATTGACCTAGTAAGCACGGGCAGAAATAATATCAATTTATCAATAAGTCAATTTTGATCGTAATCATTTGTGTGGCAAAATAAACTGTTAACTACCTCAGCATTAATCCTGTAAAGTGACTAAGATGAAGTACTTAGTTGCTTGTTTATAACGGGTAAAGACTTGCATTGAAAAACAAAATATGTTTTTTTTTTTAAATATCAGAATACAGAACAACAGAATCGTACTACATTGTGATAGCGGGCTACTACGGAACCCTACATTGTGCGTGGCCCGACACGCACTTGGCCACTTTTTATACTGTAATTCGTTTTAGTTTATCAGCTATAGGCTTTACTACAACCCTTCAGCCAAGCATAGTAAAATGCAAAAATGAAAAAGAACAGACAACTCAATAAAGTAAGTATTTAATGTCGTTACAATCGTGAGGAGTGTAACGAGTTTGCGTGTGAGCTCATTAGTACCCTCCGGTTACCCTTGCATCCACGTCCGAGCCACGTTCATTAACATTATCTAATTGTCTGTACGATTGTTTGATCGTGCCATTTTCTCTTCCCATGCTTCTGGATGTTGTTTTTGCTCCCTGGATAGTTCGTTACTAGATGAACGTAGTTTTAAGATATTTTTAGACATTGGCAATTTGCAATGGATATTGAATGAGTTTATTGGTAGGTAATAATTTTTTAATCTCCCTCTCTCATCTACCTACTTATTATCTATTAAAGAAACTTTTTAAATTCATTGATTCACTCACTGACAGATAATGCTCAGCCTAACGCTGGGTCTAAAAGCATGAAATTTTGCACAAGAGTTCCTTTTGAAACGAAGGAATGAAAAAGATAAGTACAAAGGAAAGAAAAAAAGGAAAAAGAATGAAATATGAAAAGAATGATTTTTGAAAATACATTCCCCGAAGGGGTTAAATAGGGGTTGAAACTTTGTATGGAAATCCGACATTTTGTCGATGGGAAATTCCATCGGATACACGGCTTGTTTTAAACCCTTAATATTTTTGATATATATAAATGACGTGCCTAGACATATTCAACAGCCAATGGTTACTTGCTGACGATAGCACGGCTATAGTCAAATGTACAGAAAAACAGAATTATGAAACAGACATTAATGACACATTAAAAAATATAATAAATTGGCTTTCTATCAATAATTTAATTATCAATTTGAAAAAAAAAACAAAAGTAATGCATTTTTACCAGCACTTTACTTTCGGTACCTCGGGTCGCTTGTCCAAGTAGATGGCGAAGTAGACCGAGACGTAACGCACCGGATCAACTCAGGATGGATGAAATGGCGACAGGTCACAGGAACAACTTGCGACCCACGGATGCCCCTCAAGTTAAAGGGGAAAATTTATAAGTCCGTGATAAGGCCTGTCGTACTGTATGGGTCTGAATGCTGGGCCGTGAAGAAGACGGATGAAAAAAGATTGCATGCAGCGGAAATGAGAATGTTGAGATGGATGTGTGGAGTGACGAGAATGGATAAAGTAAGAAATGAGTATATAAGAGGAAGTTTGAAAGTGGCACCAGTGACAGAAAAGTTGAAAGGAAATCGTTTGTCTTGTTATGGGCATGTGATGAGAAGGGACGAAACGCATGTGACTAAAAGAGTGATGGATATACATGTTGATGGATGGAGAGGGAGAGGAAGGCCGAAGAAAAGGTGGATGGATTGTGTGAGGAATGATATGAAAGAGAAGGGAGTGAATGATAGCGTGACGGTTGACAGGGGCGAATGGAAGAAGAAAACGTGTTGCGCCGACCCCAAGTAAACATGGGATAAGGGCAGGAAGATGATGAATGCATTTTTACCAGCGTTTACGTCCAGACACTTTGACTATATTTAGCATATAATGGACAAAAAGTGGACAATACAAATGTTGCAAAATTTCTAGGTATAATAATTGACAATCAACTGACATGGAAATCACAAGCCGAGGAGATCTGTAAGAAATTAAGCAAATCTGCATACATTTTATATAATTTGACAAAAAAGTAAGTACTGACACAATTATTATAGCCTATCATGGTCTCGTTGCTTCTGTTTTAAGATACGGAGTTTTTTGGAGTAACTGCAGTGAGAGAGAAAGGATCTTCAGAGCCCAAAAATATTGCATGAGATCAATGACTGGAATCAATTCAACAGAGAGCTGCGTTCCTATGTTTAAATCTTTCCATCGCTCTATATTTTGGAAATGGGACTGTTTGTTAAAAGTAATCGAAATTTATTCTGTTCAAATATTGATCACTCAACAAGGCCAACATTAATAAGATCGCAATATAAAATGAATGAATGATTTTCAATAAAATACCTGATGATATAAAAAAATGTACATTACAGATATTTAAAAAGAAATTATATAAATTGCTACTTGAAAAATGTTATTACACAATTGATGAATTTTTATATGACAAATCTATATGATTTTTAATCATCTACAATGTTTTTAATTTTAAATAATTTTCTTTATATTATTAACTAATTATTAACTTACTATTTTTGACGTTATATTGATTATTGGGTAATTTATTGACCAATTACTGACTAATTATTAACATTGTAATATTGACTAATTATTGATTATATTATTGACATTGTTTACCAATAATTGAACTTACAAATTGAATGATTTATATTTTTCTATTATTTAATAATTTGATGTTAGTTAAATATTTGTGTTTTTTTTTATGATTGTTTCCAGATAATTATAAAAAAAGAACTATTTTTGCATGCCTGACGGTAGAATGTACCTACTGGATCTTTCGTTTACTTAACACCATATTTTTGTACCTACATTCTTGCAAATAAATCATCATTTCATTTCATTTCAAAAATAACTCGTAATTTATAAACAGACTGCCATCAATAATTTACTGTTATTCCAAAATTCCGCTTAAAAACATTTTAATAAGTAGGTACATCGTTCCTTTACCATCACATTTTATGGCGTGCAGTACGAGATGTTTTCCATTTTATCTAAAGTACCTAATCTTCATAAATGTGGGCAATATTTAACAGATTATCCGCCATTTAGGCACGAAGCGAAAGCATGAACCAATCACGATTATTACGCACGAATTATGGCCAATAGCCGTCAGTTTTGTGGGAACGCTGATTTTCTAACACCAGACGGTGATCGATCTTCCGTTGATGGTTGGGGACACAATTTTATAGTGATAATTAGTTACCTACCTACTCTTTATTCTATTATAGATATCTATGTGTATACCTAAATAAAAAAGTAATTTAAAGTCAAAGTCAAATGATTTATTTCAAATAGGCACATTAAAGGCACTTTTGAACGTCAAAAAAAAAAAACTAAGTAGAAATGATTCTAATCTAACTTAAAAAAAAGTTAAATCGACTTCAAAAAGAAATTATGAAATAACTTTAATATCGGAAGTCTGTGTCTTGGCATCTGTATTTTAGTTTTAGTTCTTTGCCACCGACTTCCGAAATTAAAGTTATTTCATAATTTTGAGTTAATTTCTTTTTGAAGTCGATTTAATTTTTTTAAATTACTTTTTTATTTAATTGTACCCAATTGAAAAATCATTGACGAAAATTGTCAGTTAGAATTTAGGTTTTAACTGTTTAAGTATAGAATACCTACTCTTTATTACCTATGTACACCGTAAATTACAGACATAAATATGTAAATTTTACAAAGCGAGCAATAAGAGCGATCTTTTATAGACAACCTTTGGATGGATTAAAAAGGGGAAGGAGAGACAAATAAATACAGTTGGTAGTTTGTGGCAGACACGGACTACCAACTGTATTTGTCTCTGTAAATGGACCGCACACGGTCCATTTACATAATACAATAAATACCTGCATACATTAATTATATTATACTAATCTAAATAAATATATAATAATAAACATGAAACAGGAGCAAAGAAAAAGTAAGTAAGTAAGTATTCAAATAATCTTATGAAAAAAATTGTGAGTGGCACTATAAATAATTGGCATTCACAAGTACTTTTTCTGATCCATTTGTTTTTATTTTCATCAGATGCTTTTGGAACAGACAATAGTAGTTAGTAGAACTCTTTATTGGAGGAGCGAGCCCCGGGAAGTGTTACCACCAAACTTATGTAGGTAAGTATGTCTACCGCCTAGCAGCGTATTCCGGTGTAATTACACATGAGTCACTTTGGCCTTGTCTCTAGTAAACAGCACCCTAATTGCGTAACACACTATCAGTCTCAATCTGAATCATTGTGAAGGTTATTGCTAATCCATTGCTTCATATGTTCGAAAAATGCGACCACTCAACAAAGTAAATAACGCAATGGATGTTGAACTGTCAAAATGAAACCCATTGCTACTGATAGTGTGTTACGCAATTACCCCGCAGGGTGGCATGGGACATCGATGCGCAGCCTGTTAACCACCATGGAATCTGTACATAATTCGAAATTATTCGTCTCTTATTAAAACAAAAGGTGTTCCATACATTTTCACCGCGTTGGTTTTGAATGAAACAGCTGATTTTTGTTTTGATGAAGTTTTAACGCATGGGGGTTCAGAATTAATGGTTACAGTTTGCGCATCGATGGCCCTGCCACCCTGTGTAGTGGACAACCACTGAATCCGCGTCTGCAGTTCTGGTATTGCAGCCGTCCATTGACCATAGGCTGCGGTGACCACTTAGTGGGTCGCCTGCGGCACATCCAAATCAGCTGTACTCCCGCACGTCAACTCCGGTTGTTTTCCGGATAAGAACCTATGTTATCCCGGATCCTGAGCAACGTTGAGTTGGGACTTATTTGGTACAAAATAAAGTAATTAGGTACCTACACTTCTACATAATTATATTTCCTAGTAAATAAACATTGAAAAGAGTATGCATAGATAGCTTGGTTAGGACATAGAGAATATAACGATATAGTCTTTGGGTTAGGAGGATAAATAAAAGGCGGCTAACAAAAGGTATTACAAGGCAGACGTGAGTGGAAACGTCGGGACGGGACACCCTAGGAGGACATATAGAGACCTTATTGGTGATGTTCTTTAGAAAGGTCAAGTGTGTTATACCTACTCACAGCCGGCGTTCGTGTATGACCAGATGTATGAACGTAAAGGAGGCAAAAGGAGCACTTATGTAAGGATCGTAGCAGGTGGCGTTCTGTAGTTTCTACCTACTGTGGGGGTACCCGTGGGAAGAAGGCGCGACTTTATGTATGTATGTAAATAAATATCAACATTTGAATATTCCACCTACGAACATAATTATTCGGCTTATGTGTTTTAATTAATTAATGTGGCACTCGTGTACGGTCGCATACCAACTACCTACTTATTCAGGGTGCCGATTCAAAAGCATAATAGGAATTATTATGAGTGGGAGTATAAACGAGCTATATGTATGATGTGTTTATAACATACAATTATGAAATGTGCTTCATTATGTATATTACTGTTATACCTATTCCTAGCTCTGATATTTTTAACAATACAATATGAGGAGAAGGATCTTCAAGGCTAGAGTGTGTTAAAAAAGTCTTCACTTGACGGTGATTTCTCTTCCCCAGAAGTAGCCTCAGTCGGCTTTTCTACCAAAATTAATGATTGGCTAATATTATTTACCATGGCTAGAGCTGCGCCCACAGTCAGCCAGAGTTTTACCCGGTGGTGTATGATTGTCTGATTGATTTTAAACATTCGGGAACTATAGAAGGTTAAAAGGAACTTAAAGGAACGTTAAAAGTGTCTAGGGATCAAGTACTTACATTTTTAACTATACAAAATCATCCAAATAATATTTACCAAATCTAGTCTTCTAGACTGCTTTTTACTTTATTTAACTTATCCCTATATTTTGTAAAAATTAAGAAAAATTGGAATTTTTACAAATTGTGGGAAATTAACCTAAGTTAATGTCGTCAATTAAATGGCAAAAAAGGCAAAAATGAGGATTTTTTCGCTCTTGCATCCTAGCAAGAGCGATCGAAGGGCACCCCGAGGTTCGGCTTGGTTACAATCTAAGTAGTAGTACGATGCGGCTAAACGTGGCCCGCCTTATTGAAGAACGTATCGCAATGACAATCCGGCTAATCGTTGAACCGCCGCATTTCAAAACGGCCCTGTTTTTGATAACGGCTAGCCGTAATGTAATATGGCGGATTATACAATCCGACTGCGATATATATATCGTCGACCGTAGGTTCAATTAAGGTAAGGGACAAAATACCCAAAATGAGTTAAGTATACAGTTTTGTTCAGAATTTTGCGCTCTTTCGAATGGTGTATATGAAAAAATTCTAGCTTAAAAAAAATGTCCCTTACCCTACTGATTTTTGGATTCGAATTTCGAATCAGCCCCATAATAACAATGTATCTGAAAAACTATGCAATATAGCAACTTGAAATGGTGTAATTACCGCCGCCAATCCACTTCAAATAAGGTAAGGGTCTTCCCAATCAATGAATAATTCTTCACACATTTTTTCAACAAGACCTTTACACAATTTTTTCATTATAGATTGGATCCAACGTAGAGATCAATTTAATGTAAGGGACATTACTAACAAAATACGTTGGTGTAAGGGACGTCTATTTTCTTAAATAGCTAACTTATTTAAATAAATGTTACACAGGTAGATAGAGCACTAAAATACAAGATTATGTGTGAAATCAGATCCGAAAAAGGTTAATTACAAAAAAAGTTATACGCGATTTAGTCCGAAAAAAAACTTTGTCGGCCTCTCCTGAAAAATCGTATTATGTCCCTTACCTCAATTGAACCTACGGTCGACGATATTAAAACGTCGCATGGAGGGGCATAACGCTTTTTCGTTACGTGACGATTTCTACCAGTTTACTCCTACTGCAAGGTGTGTTAAAGAACTTCGTTCCAAAAACTACCAGTTTCTATTGACGAACGAGATCAACAAGCAACTCACTGCTGAACAGAGGTCTCACGAATTCACGATTCAATGACTAAACAACGGACATGGAAACGTTTGCTCCTTGTTTTGACTATTCTAGAGTTTCCTACGTAATTGTTCGGGCAATCTCAGCGACACAATACGTAAACGTTTGCGTGACGTAGCCCTGTTACCGTTTCCAACCATGGGATATTCGTTTTCCCATTGTTTGTGTTAAGGTATCAACGGTAAAGTATACCGAATGGTAACGGAGTGGTCTTATAAATCGTTCAACAGCTCTAATTAGTATTCTTGTTTCGGGTTATAAAGAGTGAATTGCTTTGAGACATTTATGTATGAGGTTATAATAAGGTACCTATCTATATTCCTGTAACTGGCTGCTTCGTTGGTCTAATGGTCCGGAGTCCTAGGTTCGATTCCCAGATCGGGAAAAGTGTTATTGGGTTTCTCCATCAGGAATATGTTACTAGCAGCCCGGAGATTCGTGCCCGGTTGATGACAATAGGCTCGCTTCCTATTTCATGGGACTATAATATAACTGGTGAAATGTGGGTTACTAATAGGTACATCTCTACCTAACCTCTGGGGGTTACAAGCGTGATGTTATGTTGTGGCATTCCTGTAAAAAAGTGTAACTTCTCGGGAGGTGTTTATATTTCTAAGTTTACTGTTTATTCTTTGTTTAACACCAACGTGTGTGTTTGTCATCCACTTCTCTATTATACCTACAAAGAAAAGGGAATTGTGTTGCCTACAATAAAAAATAAGGATAAGAATTTTCTTTATCACCCAATTTTCCCAGCGTGTTGGATTGTCCGTTGTACGCTCAGTCGAAACGTCATTTACTTGCTTACCACCAGATTCGTTCAGTTTATTCCGTCTGGCCATTTAGGTTCTCGATGAGGAATCCCATATCAATACATAATCATTTTTACATTCATATTATAGATGTAGGTTATAATGAATGAATGCCTAATTCTAGTAATGTTCTACCCTAATTCTAGGCATCCTCAAAATATGACGATGATAAAGAAAATGACATATATTTTTCAAAAATGCCACGTTGTTTTCATATCTGCAGATTACTTATCCAGTCAAAATAAAATAGGTACCTACACACTCCATCTACATCGTGCGATAATCGAAAACTTATCGCATAATCATAATTTAGTGACGACTACATCATCTTTACAAACATCCACCCAGAACAAGCTATAGGTACTTATTTATTCTCGTAATAGCAACAATTGACAACTGTAGGTTCAGAACGTGACGCGAATAACTAGGTAGGTACAGCGGGCTTCGACTAACATAGTTAGGTCTTGCCTACTTAATTTAGTCCGTTTCCCCTCCGACGAGCCAGTCCGACGTTTCTCGTTTTCCGACGTCAATTCTGACTTCTGAGATGCGTGTTATCCTTAACATATACTGAATAAAACATACCCAGTTTGCATGACAAGTGAAGCCGAGTGATGGCAATGTGAATGGTGTGGGTACGACGCACCTTCGTTATGTCGACTGTGTCCCCACACAAATTTTCTTCGGTCGGTTTATTGGTAGATAAAGTTTGGCTGTCCATTTACATAAAACTCATTTAGGATATCTCCTATATTTCGACTTTTTTAATGATAAAGTAATTCAAAGATTACATATCAGTTCATCATCATCTTCATCATCATTTCATCCGAAAGATGTCCCCTGCCGGTCATAAGGCTTCATGCCTTCCCCCAAGCACCGCCACTTCTCCCATAACAGTTGACATAAAAATTTTGAGTGTTAATTTGTCTCTTTTTTGCTTTCATAATAATCGAAGCGCTCTACCTAAATAAAATTGGGTCAATATTCGCGTACAAACAGAGAGGGAGCGCGAAAAGTTTATCCTAAAACAGTAATGTCACCAAATTGGTTCTTAACCTATTTCGCTAGTGAGTCTACAGCTCCTAAGGACTGCGACACAGCCGTTTGTGACCATTTGATAATGTAAAGAGATTGTAAGAAAATTAGCTGGATGAAAGGTCATGCCGTGGGCGATCTCTTTATCTCTACATTTTCCTAATCTAATTGATATTTAAAGGAGACAGTTTGTTCTTTTCTCGTTTCGTCTTTAAAGTACCTTAAATTTATTGTTATAATGTGTCAAAACGTAAAAAGCAATGTATTCATTATAATTACATAGTTAACGTCTGCGTTTGCTTTGTATGCCCTTCAAACATAAATCGTGCAGGTCATTTAGACGTAAGCACTCTGAAAACGAACGCTCTTTTTTACGAGGTACAAGCTTATTCAGAAATTGGGGATCCGGGTTATTTCAATAAAATCGGATCAAATTAAGGTTTCGCGTGAACAGGATACTGGAAATAAAAGTAGGCTACAGGCGACGGTCGTTCGTTTTGCAATCGAGTGTTTGTGTCGGTGCGGCGTGAAGTGTGTTGCGTGGCGCGGCGCGGGCTGCGCGGCGGCGCGCGGCGTCGATAGCGCACCGGCCTGACGTCGCCGCGCTCCCCGACCCGCGCGCCCGAGCCCCCGCCCCGCGCCCGCCAGCGGCGCACGTCACACTCGACACCCGCGACACCCTCGGCACCCGAGCCGAGCCGCGCCGACCACCACACCGCGACGCGCACCATCACCCCCGTGACTGTTTACTGTGAACCCCATCAAGACATAGCCCCAGGAACCACCCAGTGTCGCGATCTGTGCAAAATCAGTATCTGGTGAAAACAAACACATCACAAGGCATTAGCGCAGGCGCGCCGCAAGCGGACATGATGAGAGCGGCCATCTTGGCCGAGGACGCACTTTCGCCTCGCCCCAGCTTCAAAGCTCGTTTCGAAAGCTCCGTATAAGCCGTAAGAAACAAGCGATGCGTCTTGAAGCAGGATCCGCGGCGTGCGCCCTCTGAGGCCGCCCCGCGCCGCTATCGATCCGGTAGCGTCATGGCGCCCGCGGAGTGAATGCGGACATCGGGACAGCGCCGCAGCCCCCGTACGCGAGCGGAGCGCCCGCCCAGTGATAGTGCTAGAGTGGTCGCGCGGCATGTGAGACAGAGTGTTGGCGTGGTTGGGAGGGCGCGCGGGCGGCGGCGGGCCCGGCTGACCGCGCGCCATGGGCGAGGAGTACGCGCGCTCACCGTGCGAACGTTTCCCGGCTACGGGCGCGTTCAGCGTGGCGCCGCCAGAGAGGCTCAGCCCGCCGCCGCCCGCGCCGCTGCCGGATCGGTTCTCAGCGTCCCCGCGGCGGGTGCGCCGCTGTGCGGAGGCGGAGCGCGCGCGGCGGCCGCGCTATGTGCCGCCGGCAGCGCATGTGCCCGTGGAGCGCTACGTGCCGCGGCCGCCAGCGCCGCTGCGGCCTCCGCCCCCTGTGTACTGCGGGCTGGCGTGCAGGCCACCGCCACCAGCGCCGCGCAAGTGCTGCGGGCCGGCATGCCGCGAGGACATCGCAGGGTCGCCGCCGCCGTCCCGCTACGTGGAGTATGTGGGCGCGGCGGCCGCGCGGCGCCTGGCCTGCACGCCACCGCCGCCACCGCCACCAGCGCTGCAGCTGCCTTGCGAGCCACAGGAGCCTCCGTGTTGCGTGCAGGCTCGCAGACGACCACAACCACCACATGATTGGTAAGTACCTTGCCAGAATGAAAACACGATAACATGACCATTTTTGAGTAAAGTCCGATCGAAAATGTTTACTTAAGTACCCACCCTATACCTACCACCTATCAGAATCTCTGATTACCCTCTTTTCACCAAATTATCTGACGTACCATCCATGTGACCTTAATATTGATCTATTTGCTAATAGAAATAACAAATCAGGTGACATTCACAAACTTGTAATTAACTAGATGAGCAATAGATCTCGCACACTGTGTAGCTCGAATATGTGAGCGTCATATAAAATAAAGCGTTTTTAATAATTCGCCGATGATAGCGGGAGCCGGGCCGTTATAATTGGTTAATATTTTGTGTATGATGTCGATAACGTGTGATTGATGGCAGCTGGCTAACGATCGACGTTTGTGAGCCACTCACATGTACGCACTGATTAGCTCCTCGCCAACGTTCGACATTTCACTAAAATATTGGGCGAACATTTCGAAATCTCCGAGAATGTCGCATCTGTTGGCTTATATTGCTGTACCTATTTCTTTGTAGGTAGTTTTCCGTCCCTTTATATCTCTCGAACCTTTGATGTCGCGGACCAATCTTTCATTAAGAAAAGCTAGCGTTTTCCCAATCTATAACTTTTGTGACGTCATTTCTTCGTTCTTTTCATGTTTCTACGAACGATGAAAACATAGTAGGTACATACGAATTTCGTTTTTGACACTTAAATTCATTGTCAGACAATAACTGACCACTAAAACAGTGGTCAGTGTGTCAGAGCAATGGTTTTATAGTGAAACGCAAAATGATTTTAGTCTGCATTAAGCTCTTGGAATTGTACCAAAATTGGTTAGTGTCCTACATAGGTCAGTTTTGCATTATTGCATCGTAAATCCTAGTCGCTTTGATACTGATTACATAGGCTGCTTTTGTGTATGAAATTATCTTTAGACTATTAATGGTGGTTCAGTACGATATGTTCCATTTTGGCATTGACTGTGCTTAAATAATATGCAAAATAAGCACGTGTAGTATATTTACTTTGTTGTTCTGTAGACAAATGATGGCAAAAACGGACACCTTATAATTTTACCATTTTAAGTTGCTTTTCTTTAGGCATCCCATCCAATAGGCCAGCCCTATTACATGGGACTTAAACATAACTGGCAAAATTTGTGTGATACACCACTACCCAACACTTCGGTTATTACAGGCGTGATGGTATGTTATATTCTTTACGCTATTATTTTCAGATATAGGTAGTAAAGTGCAAAATGACATTTACGAGTTTAGTTTGAGCTGAAAAATGTATGAGTAACTTAAGCGAAAATGTAGCAGGTAGTACTCGCTATTATGAAAATCCGGAATGGAAAATTTGTCTTTGACAATGTGTTCAGCTTTATCTATTGTCGCTCGCACAGACTCATTTCGTTAGTCTACAGAGGGAGAATATACGTAATAAACCAGACTGGTTCGAAACGCGTACAGTTTTAATTAAAATATCAGTGTATGTTATAGTTAATAGTATTGGTATTACTAACTAAGAAGTTTCGATTTGAGTGACTGAAAAGACTTTTTATAAATATAAATCTCTAATAAAGAATACTTATAGGAACCCTGTTACGAAACTTAGACATTAAATTATAATTCTCTGTTCATAAGTGCTTTTTATTTTCAAAAGGTCTTCTCAAAAATCTCTCAACAATGTAATTGAATGTGAAACTTTTTTCATTTATACTTTATTTTTAAGGCTAGCTTGACGCACCTAAAGCTTGATTTTTTTTTTAAATCTTTATTCTTGGCCATGCCTAAAGCTTGAAGAGGCGTAGTGTTACCAGTTCCTAATTTAATTTGTTTATTTTAGGTCGATTCAATATTTACACTTTTATTGAATGAAATGGAATAATATGATGGTGTCATAATAAAAAAGGATAACATTTTCTTTAATTTTAGATTGACTTTTGGTTGACAGATTGATTAACTTTTTCTTGGATGGCAACTTTAAATAGCAAACGATATCGCTTTTTTTTGCCGGTAGGTAGTTTTAGTTTTAGTGTGTGACGTAAGTGACAGTCGATATCTAAAATAGTAAATCATGTTATTTAACACACAAAGAAAGTTTAGTCTAAATAGTACTTACAGTACCTACTTAGTAGTTATACTCACAAAGTGGACCATCTGATTATCTTAGAAGATATACCTATTATCACACATTACCAACACATGTTTTATAAAATATGACAGTAGTTGTGTACATTGTATCTGTAACTAATCGAAGTATATTTACAAGAAAAGTAAAATACAGGTAGATACAATGTGTTATCACTACGTAGAAGTAGATAATCGCGATAAGATTCGGGCGTGTCATCATATCGCGTATCGTTGCTCCAGTAACAATTAGACAGACATGCCATTTGCATTAGCCAAGTGAACTGTGTTCCCTTTGTGAAAAACTTGACTGTGGTCTGTCTGTGAGTGACTCGAAAAAATGCCTCGTGAATAGTGGGGGTTCGCATTTTCTCTGTACGTCTGTAAAGCATCTCTATGGATAAAAAGTAAGTGAATTATTATGACTACGATATATGGCGTTCTCAGTGTTTTCGTATAGGTACGTTTACAAAGCCGCGTCGAAAAAGTGAGCTGTGTGTTATCTGTCAAAAACATAACCTTTTCATTATTTAAGTCTATGGTCAAATGATGTTTAGTTTTTGGTGGAATTATGCCTAGTTTTTAGTGTAGTTTGTGTAAAATAGATGAAATCATAGCAAACTACTTGCAACAGTTACAGAGTTCAAGTAACTCGTGCGCCTATAGAATGTCGAGTTGGAAAGTTAAGGGATACTTTAGTTGATTTCTTTGAAGGCTTGACGTTCTATTACTCCGGGGAAATTGGTTTAGGATAACATGTCTGCTACCAAAATTCAAATCGAGTAAATCAGTATATATTTTGTAGAACTCCTCTAGGTAAAGACACAGATCAATAATTCTGTAGGTAAAGCAGTTCGGTAAACATACAACGTACTTAATAGGTAAGGCTGGAATTGCTAGAAAAAAAGTATACAGTGTTTCATGCTCATATTTTAGTGTGGTGTAGATCATCAAACTGATCAACTTAACCAAATCTATTCTATGTATGTGCATAATAAAAATGAAATACTGTTCGTTGGTTAGGGCATTACTTGAGAACAGCTGGACGAAGATGTTCGTCAGGTTTCTATGGAAAGAAAAAATCGAAAAGATTCCCGGAAAATCTTCTAATTGGGTAAACTGAGAGTCCTTTTTGCATGAATTATTGAAATTTGAATAGGACAGCGTCAGTCGAGTCAGCTAGTAATAAATAATCAGCTGCCCCATAAATTTGGGTCGAGTAGGTATTGAAGTTACTATAGCTGATTATTTTTTCGCGGTCACGATATTGGTCTCATGGAGAAAGATTGAACAATTTCATGGTCTGTACAACCCTTAAATATTACCACGTATTTCTAATATGTGTTGTGTTTAGCTCTAAAAGGCCCTTGTTAGGGGTTTGTTATAGCGTTTAGTGATTAAAATTTAATCTGGGCTGACCCCTATTAGTTCGGTACATACTTACGTGGAGCCCGAAGAGGTCTGTTAGCTGATACAGCATTTTTATATTACAGCATATTGAATTCGGATTGCCTGCTTAGCAAAAATTTAGCAAAATATGTAACTTAGTATCTTTTACAGAATGTTATGATACAATTTTACATACCTACAATACATCATTATTATTATTTATTTATAATGTTATTTAGTGCAATGTTGTTTCTGAGGGATTCGCATAGAAATGGGTTTTCTCTTTTAAACGATACGGAACTTAATTATAATTGTCTTTAAATTGTTTAGGTAGCGAGTGAGTGATATCCTGAAGGAAACCAAAATTTCCAAGGGGTTTATTTTATAAACGTTGCTTAAATATAAGTAATGATTAGCGACTGTTTAACCATACATTTTGACGTTTAAAAAAAGCAACATTTCCATCACATGTACATCAGTTTCAGTCAAAATAGAAGCTTTTGCTTGCCTAAACTAACAGCCCACTGTCATGAGTGTTTGCATGACAATTGCACCAATAAAATAGCCAACCCTTGCAGCTGTGACTCCATAGATCTCGTAGATAGAGTTTTACCGTGCACCAAAATCATCGACTACATAATATAGATAATTAGTTATAATTATCTAAATTATGTAGTCGATGATTTTAAAACGGTAAAACTCTAATGAGTTTATGTTGGCACCAACTTAAATGTATAAAATGTATGTGTACTACTGATTAAATAAATAAATAAATATGAAAAAAAAATACACTAAACTTGTTTTCTTAAATTTGAGCGCACAAATACATAACAAACTGGACAGATCCACTGAAATCTGTGTGGTTCTTTTCTCAAAAGGCCATCTCGGACATTACTCTGCATCATCTGCCTAGCCTTTTCTCAACTATGTTGGGGTCGGCTTCCAGTCTAACCAAAAACGGACGCAACTGAATACCTACCAGTTTTTACATAAAGCGACTGCCTCCACAAGTCGGTTGCTGTGTAATACGATACCCTTGGTAAGACTGGTTGTCAGACTTTCGGGCCTGAAGTATGTTACTTACATGTAGACACATATCAGACGCCCTGTCATATTTTCTTGAGCCCGCTTTTGTTCATCATGCTTGCTCTGTTTTATATGCTTCGCGGATTCATATTTCTTTCCAGAGTAGGTATGAACTGAACGATTTAATTGAAATTGCTATATTTCACAGTAAAACCGCCGAGAGAACGCGTTCTTGACACCCATCAGTTTCATACAAACAAATACGTGTTTTTCGAATTTGATCTTTATTAGTTACAAGAATTGTCTTACTGACAGGGGTCAGCGAGGTAATTGCGTAACACACTATCAGTAGCAGTGGGTTTCAGTTTGACAGTTCAACAATATTCATTGCGTTATTTACGTTGTTTAGTAGTCATATTTTTCGAACTTAAGAGGCAATGGATTAGCAATATCGTTCAAAATCATTCAGATTGAGATTGATAGTGTGTTACACAATGAGGGTGCAGTCGGTCGATTCTGTAAAAATCTCACCGTGAAAACTTAGGTGAAGTGAGTTTGCTAGGAATTGACACTATTGACAACTCACTCCACGCTCACTTCACCTAAGTTTTCACGGTGTAATTTTTACAGAATAGCACCGCAGGCACGCATTCTGTGGACGGCCGGATTGTAGGATTGTGTAGAGCGATTATGTACATACTTAGGGGAGAACAGGGTAATGAGAGCCAACGGGTAGTGGGAGCCATGGTGATTGAACGGAAAGTAGGTACGTTTACGCGATCGTACACACTCGGCCGCTTTTGTCAACCATCGAAAAACTTCGCCTGACGAACACGAGCCGTTAGTGCCATGTATTAAGTCACGAGGGACGATGTGTTTTTCGCTCCACGCTTATAAAAAATTTCTGATTGCCAGCGCCTAGATAAGCATGAAGTTATGTTCTTATTTTATTATGTTTGTGCTTATTATATCCCCAGATTCATGCACTAACAAGCCCAATTGGTTAAATTGAGATTGAAAGTGGAATTACATATTTATGTTATTACTTTTCAAAATGGTAGTCGGCGGGTAATGGTAGCCTAGCATATTTATAGTATCTTAATCTTTTTTTCTTTACTAAGTTGATTTTTTTATTTGTCTTACAAATAGTTCTTTGTATTAATTACTCAGATCAGATATTTTAAAGTATGTCTAGTTAAATTTTCGGGAAAGAGTAAATTATGGCTCCCATTTCCCATATGGGCGCTAGGCGGGCTCTCATTACCCGCATGTGTCGGGTAATGGGAGCGACTGTTTTTTTTTTAAATCGTTATTGTGCCTTCATACAAGACTGTAATTGATTCATTATTAGAGTATATTTTAAACACAGTTATGTGTTTAAAATATACTCTAATAATGAATGTAAGAGTTCCTAAATAAACATCATAAGAATGTTAACAAATGTGGTTGTTATGAAATTTTTCCCTTAGTAGGCTCCCATTACTCTGTTCTCCCCTACACAATAGTTTATAGTGGCTGTACTTCGGTTAGTTTACAAACAGTTTAGTACGTTTTCTTTCTTCCACACAAATTTTCTTGAAACTCGCGGATTTATTTTAATCTAACGACACAAAAAGAAATGGTATTATTAAAAAAATTACTTAATTAAAAATACTTTATTTAATTAAGGACACTGCGCCAGGTTAGCCCGTGAAATTCAAATTGACTTAGGTAGGTACCTAAGTCAATTTTAATTTCACGGGCTGCAAATTGCAAAAATCTTTCCTACGTTTTTTGCAATTTGCAGGTCAGTGTGAGGTTGGTCTTGAATAAAATATGCGCACCCCCCTCTTGAGCTAGGTGGTACCAGGGTAAAAGGAGTCAGTGCCTTCACCAATTTTTTGAACTTTAAAAATACTGCTTTGTAAAATAACGTAAAATTAAGGTATTTTTCTTGGCATCACTCTGTCAGCTGTTTGCAATATTCTCTTATTATTGTCTTCTGTCTGTGTCGAGTTCTGTACTAAACATCAAGGAATATAATTTAGTTTATCGGGCCGCCGTCTACCCATTTAAAGGCAGACTTTGTGTCCAAACCTTTTGTGCTTAGGAATCTGCGAGCCGTACCCTTTTCTAAAAACCTATAAAGTGCTTATCATAGTTTTCCTAAAGCGAAAAGGATTCTGGGATGTATTGTGTAGCTAAACGATGTAATCAGGGCTGACACTGTTTTGATTGTTCTTTTCGTTTAATATGAATGTCTAGTCTACTGTGATTGTCAATGGAGTTTCTTGCCCGTTCTTCTCCATAGGAACCTGCGTGCACTTCTTTCTACATCGTTCTCACATGTGTCATTTCAACATAAATGATGTAACCAATCATTAACATTTCGGAAGACGTCTACTGCTAGACATAGCCTCCTCAAGCATCGCCATTTCTACCGATTTTGTGCTTCTCGAATCCTGTGTAACAATATTTTGATTTAAAAGAGTGTCCATAGGATCTTTATACGCTTTGGAATGGGCAACTAGCTTCATCTTTCTGACTGACCGACCCCTTCATTGAAATAAATGCTTTATGTTTGAGTTTGAGACGTGAATAAGTTTTTTTCAGCCAGGCTTTGCTCCAAGACTACTTTACTGGCTTATGTAGGTATATGACAGTAAATTTGCATTAGGTCGTTTTTTACGATAATTTAAAAAAGAAGGTTGCTATTTATGTAAGTATATTTTCTCCGTTCAACTCGATCGTTGATTCTTCAACTTGTGCTTGCAAACGTAAGTTATCTTACACCTCGCTTGACAAACGTTGGATCTTGTAGGCACACTTCCTAAGAAATTACATTGAAATAGGTACTTACATGCAACTACTCTATAGATGTATAGAGTAGTATATGTATATAGGTACCTATGTATGTATGTTTAGGTATGTGTGTATAAGATTCTCAATAAAATAATCTCTCAAAGACGTCGAAGGAAACAACTTTAGCTATCCTATTTGCGACCCTTTCAAGTGTAACTACGCATTGTCTCGTAGGCAACCCTGCGAATGCAACATAAAAAGAATATACAAATGATTTTACGAACAACGGCAGGTAAAAGAAAGGTAAAAGAAATTATCCTAAGTAAGGAAGCAAGGTACGTGATTTATTGATAACCTCACTGGGAGTGTGGGGCTGGGCAAAACAAGCGAATAAGGAAGATAAATGAATTACTTTCATTTCCAAAGATCCATTTGCGCTAAATCCTGTTTTTTTAGTGTGATAGATCGCGTTCGGCTCTCTGATAGTTGTTGTTTATCTACCTACGTTTTTCAGGTCTAGGTAAGTACTTACATATTTCTTTTCCACCCTTAGTTATCTGGCGTACCTACATACATAGATACATATTCTGAAGCTATATGGTTGCTCTGATTAAAAACTCTAAAACCGTCTGAGAAATAAAAATATTCAACGAAATATTATTATGACTGCTGTAGGTACCTTTATGGACTTGTTGCCGAATAAGCCCAAGTACGCACGGGCGATTTTTTTCGGGCATTTCAAAGCCCTGAAAAATTTAAATTTTCGGGCATATCAAAGCCCTGCCTTGCGCCGAGAGTTGGTAGTGTGTTTTTTTTTGACGCGCTGTGATGCCTTCTGTTGGAATCTCAATGCTCGACTCAACACCGAGAGTTGAAAATCTAATGCACGACAAAATCACGCCGCGATATTTTTACGTCCGTGCGTATGTATGTGGGTACCTAAAGGTCGTATTCAGACTCTGTTTGAAGTATTCATGGAATGTATTTGAGCCAAACTTACTAATGAGTCATTCCTACAGACCAATGAGTAAATATTTGTAATGAAAAACAAACGAACAATTCGATAATTGGCTGTCTGATGCAAATTAAACAATGGGCTTGATTTTTGGCGTACGAATGAGTGGCGATTGCGGCGAAAACAAAAAAAAATGGCGGCCCTTCATTGTGCTCGAGTTTATTTATTTCAGTTCTCGTTGTTCGTTTTCTTTTAAATTTTCAAATATAAAATACGTCGATATTATTTTTGGAAGCTGAGTTGAGCGTGAACGATGGCGGCCAGTAAAAACAGATTTCGCTTCAAATATTTATAAATGCTTCAATATTTCAATGAAGGATTTATAAATATTTGAGGCAAAATTTGTTTTTACTGCTGTGATAATAAGATCAAACTACCTTGACATAAAATTGCAGAGTATTGGCTCCCTAAACGTTTTCAGCTACGGTCAAAATACGTTTATAAAATTCCTAGGGATTAAAATTGCTCTTTGCATGCAAAGAAAATATGAATGTATCTAGTCGCAGTTGAGATCATGTAGGACACACGGTAGGTAGGTACATAGCTTATGAATGGACTGGATCTGACGTTGCTTACATTAGCTAGGTACCGTAAAATGGGGCTAGTCAAGGACTTCGTAGCCTTACAGAAAAGTTGTAAAGAGAATTCTGTTCAGGAGACAGAATTGTTTACATAATGTAATGGTTGTTAATACCATTACATTATGTAAAAAATTCATTTCGAGCATATGACATGCTCGAAATGAGTTTGTTAATACCATTACATTATGAGCGAAATGAGCATGTTAATACAAATACATTATGTAGCTATATTGATTAGTTGCATGAACCAGAAGTGCAGATTTTCTTCTTTTCTCATGTCCCGACAAAGCCGACACCTACCTATGATGAAGAATACCTAGTTATTATCTTCATTAAACGTTACCATCCTTTTAAGCTTCGTCGCAGTCGAGTCAAAATTAACCAGTCTAAGTATAATACATCCAATGAATATATGGCATAATTTGCTATTTATAAATCAAATGCATGGAAATGTACGACAATTCCATTAAGCGAGGTCGCCAGTCGAGTATTTTTAAAACATTCAAGTACCTAAGTAGAACCGTCTTCATAATCACGTCAGACACTCTTAAAACAAAAAATCCGATATTTCTAATAAATATCAAAATATCCGATATATCAGATGTACCTATATCGTGTATAAAAAGATGCGATTTTCATTCTGTAAGTGGTTGTGTATTAGGTGTAGAATAAAAGTTTATGTTTTATTATTTGACGTCTTATTATAAAAGTAACAAAAAATTTTAGTAATGATGTATATAATCAGTCTTATTTAATCAACTAACCGTACTTGCACGTTATTTGGTTAATCTCCAAAACGTATGATTAGATTTTAATCCAAATTGTAGGTTTTTGTCAAGTGTGTGCTGGGCACTTTGAATCTGCTAAATTTCTAGTTTGACATTTTATGTATCAATTGATATAAATGGACTGATATTCAACGTGTTTTTTTTTATATTCCATAACTCTTGGGTTATATTCTTTAAGTAAAAATAATACTAAAAGTCCTGGAAAATGTGATCCAAAAATGTCTAGTTTCGAAGATATCATGTACCTATCTAAGTTTCATTGATAAATACGAGTAATTCATTTTCATTCAAACCAATCAATCATATTTTTAAAGCAAGAAAATGCGACGTTGTCATATTTCACGTAAGGATGTTTTACATTAATAATCGTGACCGTGTCGAATTATTTTGTATTAAAAATGAAAACAAAAAAAATTATAAGTAATTGAAAAATAATTCATATGCCAGTTGATTCTTTGATATGGCACATTCATACCCTAGAGTTATGGGGTATAAAAAAACCCCTTATGTACTATAATTGCACGTTTTTTTTTAATTTCGTTATATTTTCTAACAAGTGATACCTACGTTTTAGGGTTGTGCCCGCGGTAAACATGTCATAAAACATAATAATGATTTCTGTGAGGACAGACACTGCAGTGCTGGGGAGATCCAGTTTAAATTTTTTGTTTACTGTCGGCTAATCTGTCCATCATAATAAAGTATGCTGAAGTTATTTTCCTACAAAATGTATGGGAAAAGTTTTTTTTACGTTTTTTGACTTTTTTATCAGTAGCGGTTCTGATCAAGAAACTGGACCGATTGGCATCAAAAAAAGTTTTTGTGAAAACTGCCTACATTCTTGCTGACTGTACTTTTTTTTTTTCAAAATCTGTGAATACAGTTAAAATAATCTTAGAAAGTTAAAGACACTCCTAAGTACCCTTACTTACTGCCCCATTTCAAAAATCCACCCTATATACCTACATGGATTCTGGCTAACAAACATGTGCCACAGTAGGTAAGTAAATAAAATCCATTTGGGATCAATCGTAAATCTTCAATTAACCGTAAGTAAGGTGCATTGACACGCTCCTCTGTTTCACCTAGATTGATCACATAGTAATGCACTAAGCATTACCCAGCAGACTGGATCATTGTTATGATTTATTTGAAGTAAATCGGCTAGATTAATACCTACCACAGCGTAACAATGATTTGTGTTCAAGATTAGTTAGACTTCGATTATTGTGTGAGATTGTTTATTGATTACTGTTAGTCTTGTCTGAAACTTGTGATTATTAGGTATTATTTATCTTTGGATAATGTTTGGTTTGAAGGTTTGTGGATATTTGGATAAAATGTGCTCTTTTATCATTTCTAACGTGACGATTTTATCGTGGATGTCCACGGCATCACAATAAAACACAGGAAAGTAAAACGTATTGAAATAATTATATGAAGACGCTTTTAAATTTCCGTCCACGCGCCCATATTTCCATACATTTTATGGACGTTGACGTCCACGATAATTGTTATTTGTTTATTTATATTTATTATATACTTTATTGTACATCCACCACCCAGTTACAGAAATAAAATCACTATCAAGTTTTCCTTGTAAGTATCTAGACATCCACACAGCAACATTTCATTCATTTTATTATGATTCACATTATTATCATTCACTTTTGTATATGCCCCTAACACTCTAAGGGCAAGTTCCACCAAACTTTCATACCTAGATTATGTCTTAATTAACCTGAGAATAAATTTCTAAAAGTAAATGAAGAGGTTTTTAATTTTCATCCACGATTACGTTAAGGTACGTTTAGAATACGACAGAAATTCCGACATAAATGTCAGACATTAGTATCTGTAAGGATTCTGGGATGTATTGTGTAGCTAAACGATGTAATCAGGGCTGACACTGTTTTGATTGTTCTTTTCGTTTAATATGAATGTCTAGTCTACTGTGATTGTCAATGGAGTTTCTTGCCCGTTCTTCTCCATAGGAACCTGCGTGCACTTCTTTCTACATCGTTCTCACATGTGTCATTTCAACATAAATGATGTAACCAATCATTAACATTTCGGAAGACGTCTACTGCTAGACATAGCCTCCTCAAGCATCGCCATTTCTACCGATTTTGTGCTTCTCGAATCCTGTGTAACAATATTTTGATTTAAAAGAGTGTCCATAGGATCTTTATACGCTTTGGAATGGGCAACTAGCTTCATCTTTCTGACTGACCGACCCCTTCATTGAAATAAATGCTTTATGTTTGAGTTTGAGACGTGAATAAGTTTTTTTCAGCCAGGCTTTGCTCCAAGACTACTTTACTGGCTTATGTAGGTATATGACAGTAAATTTGCATTAGGTCGTTTTTTACGATAATTTAAAAAAGAAGGTTGCTATTTATGTAAGTATATTTTCTCCGTTCAACTCGATCGTTGATTCTTCAACTTGTGCTTGCAAACGTAAGTTATCTTACACCTCGCTTGACAAACGTTGGATCTTGTAGGCACACTTCCTAAGAAATTACATTGAAATAGGTACTTACATGCAACTACTCTATAGATGTATAGAGTAGTATATGTATATAGGTACCTATGTATGTATGTTTAGGTATGTGTGTATAAGATTCTCAATAAAATAATCTCTCAAAGACGTCGAAGGAAACAACTTTAGCTATCCTATTTGCGACCCTTTCAAGTGTAACTACGCATTGTCTCGTAGGCAACCCTGCGAATGCAACATAAAAAGAATATACAAATGATTTTACGAACAACGGCAGGTAAAAGAAAGGTAAAAGAAATTATCCTAAGTAAGGAAGCAAGGTACGTGATTTATTGATAACCTCACTGGGAGTGTGGGGCTGGGCAAAACAAGCGAATAAGGAAGATAAATGAATTACTTTCATTTCCAAAGATCCATTTGCGCTAAATCCTGTTTTTTTAGTGTGATAGATCGCGTTCGGCTCTCTGATAGTTGTTGTTTATCTACCTACGTTTTTCAGGTCTAGGTAAGTACTTACATATTTCTTTTCCACCCTTAGTTATCTGGCGTACCTACATACATAGATACATATTCTGAAGCTATATGGTTGCTCTGATTAAAAACTCTAAAACCGTCTGAGAAATAAAAATATTCAACGAAATATTATTATGACTGCTGTAGGTACCTTTATGGACTTGTTGCCGAATAAGCCCAAGTACGCACGGGCGATTTTTTTCGGGCATTTCAAAGCCCTGAAAAATTTAAATTTTCGGGCATATCAAAGCCCTGCCTTGCGCCGAGAGTTGGTAGTGTGTTTTTTTTTGACGCGCTGTGATGCCTTCTGTTGGAATCTCAATGCTCGACTCAACACCGAGAGTTGAAAATCTAATGCACGACAAAATCACGCCGCGATATTTTTACGTCCGTGCGTATGTATGTGGGTACCTAAAGGTCGTATTCAGACTCTGTTTGAAGTATTCATGGAATGTATTTGAGCCAAACTTACTAATGAGTCATTCCTACAGACCAATGAGTAAATATTTGTAATGAAAAACAAACGAACAATTCGATAATTGGCTGTCTGATGCAAATTAAACAATGGGCTTGATTTTTGGCGTACGAATGAGTGGCGATTGCGGCGAAAACAAAAAAAAATGGCGGCCCTTCATTGTGCTCGAGTTTATTTATTTCAGTTCTCGTTGTTCGTTTTCTTTTAAATTTTCAAATATAAAATACGTCGATATTATTTTTGGAAGCTGAGTTGAGCGTGAACGATGGCGGCCAGTAAAAACAGATTTCGCTTCAAATATTTATAAATGCTTCAATATTTCAATGAAGGATTTATAAATATTTGAGGCAAAATTTGTTTTTACTGCTGTGATAATAAGATCAAACTACCTTGACATAAAATTGCAGAGTATTGGCTCCCTAAACGTTTTCAGCTACGGTCAAAATACGTTTATAAAATTCCTAGGGATTAAAATTGCTCTTTGCATGCA
Source organism: Oligia fasciuncula (assembly GCA_963082905.1). Taxonomy (NCBI): domain Eukaryota; kingdom Metazoa; phylum Arthropoda; class Insecta; order Lepidoptera; family Noctuidae; genus Oligia; species Oligia fasciuncula. The sequence continues at coordinate 14,425,776 of OY720390.1, read as the reverse complement.
AAGAAAATATGAATGTATCTAGTCGCAGTTGAGATCATGTAGGACACACGGTAGGTAGGTACATAGCTTATGAATGGACTGGATCTGACGTTGCTTACATTAGCTAGGTACCGTAAAATGGGGCTAGTCAAGGACTTCGTAGCCTTACAGAAAAGTTGTAAAGAGAATTCTGTTCAGGAGACAGAATTGTTTACATAATGTAATGGTTGTTAATACCATTACATTATGTAAAAAATTCATTTCGAGCATATGACATGCTCGAAATGAGTTTGTTAATACCATTACATTATGAGCGAAATGAGCATGTTAATACAAATACATTATGTAGCTATATTGATTAGTTGCATGAACCAGAAGTGCAGATTTTCTTCTTTTCTCATGTCCCGACAAAGCCGACACCTACCTATGATGAAGAATACCTAGTTATTATCTTCATTAAACGTTACCATCCTTTTAAGCTTCGTCGCAGTCGAGTCAAAATTAACCAGTCTAAGTATAATACATCCAATGAATATATGGCATAATTTGCTATTTATAAATCAAATGCATGGAAATGTACGACAATTCCATTAAGCGAGGTCGCCAGTCGAGTATTTTTAAAACATTCAAGTACCTAAGTAGAACCGTCTTCATAATCACGTCAGACACTCTTAAAACAAAAAATCCGATATTTCTAATAAATATCAAAATATCCGATATATCAGATGTACCTATATCGTGTATAAAAAGATGCGATTTTCATTCTGTAAGTGGTTGTGTATTAGGTGTAGAATAAAAGTTTATGTTTTATTATTTGACGTCTTATTATAAAAGTAACAAAAAATTTTAGTAATGATGTATATAATCAGTCTTATTTAATCAACTAACCGTACTTGCACGTTATTTGGTTAATCTCCAAAACGTATGATTAGATTTTAATCCAAATTGTAGGTTTTTGTCAAGTGTGTGCTGGGCACTTTGAATCTGCTAAATTTCTAGTTTGACATTTTATGTATCAATTGATATAAATGGACTGATATTCAACGTGTTTTTTTTTATATTCCATAACTCTTGGGTTATATTCTTTAAGTAAAAATAATACTAAAAGTCCTGGAAAATGTGATCCAAAAATGTCTAGTTTCGAAGATATCATGTACCTATCTAAGTTTCATTGATAAATACGAGTAATTCATTTTCATTCAAACCAATCAATCATATTTTTAAAGCAAGAAAATGCGACGTTGTCATATTTCACGTAAGGATGTTTTACATTAATAATCGTGACCGTGTCGAATTATTTTGTATTAAAAATGAAAACAAAAAAAATTATAAGTAATTGAAAAATAATTCATATGCCAGTTGATTCTTTGATATGGCACATTCATACCCTAGAGTTATGGGGTATAAAAAAACCCCTTATGTACTATAATTGCACGTTTTTTTTTAATTTCGTTATATTTTCTAACAAGTGATACCTACGTTTTAGGGTTGTGCCCGCGGTAAACATGTCATAAAACATAATAATGATTTCTGTGAGGACAGACACTGCAGTGCTGGGGAGATCCAGTTTAAATTTTTTGTTTACTGTCGGCTAATCTGTCCATCATAATAAAGTATGCTGAAGTTATTTTCCTACAAAATGTATGGGAAAAGTTTTTTTTACGTTTTTTGACTTTTTTATCAGTAGCGGTTCTGATCAAGAAACTGGACCGATTGGCATCAAAAAAAGTTTTTGTGAAAACTGCCTACATTCTTGCTGACTGTACTTTTTTTTTTTCAAAATCTGTGAATACAGTTAAAATAATCTTAGAAAGTTAAAGACACTCCTAAGTACCCTTACTTACTGCCCCATTTCAAAAATCCACCCTATATACCTACATGGATTCTGGCTAACAAACATGTGCCACAGTAGGTAAGTAAATAAAATCCATTTGGGATCAATCGTAAATCTTCAATTAACCGTAAGTAAGGTGCATTGACACGCTCCTCTGTTTCACCTAGATTGATCACATAGTAATGCACTAAGCATTACCCAGCAGACTGGATCATTGTTATGATTTATTTGAAGTAAATCGGCTAGATTAATACCTACCACAGCGTAACAATGATTTGTGTTCAAGATTAGTTAGACTTCGATTATTGTGTGAGATTGTTTATTGATTACTGTTAGTCTTGTCTGAAACTTGTGATTATTAGGTATTATTTATCTTTGGATAATGTTTGGTTTGAAGGTTTGTGGATATTTGGATAAAATGTGCTCTTTTATCATTTCTAACGTGACGATTTTATCGTGGATGTCCACGGCATCACAATAAAACACAGGAAAGTAAAACGTATTGAAATAATTATATGAAGACGCTTTTAAATTTCCGTCCACGCGCCCATATTTCCATACATTTTATGGACGTTGACGTCCACGATAATTGTTATTTGTTTATTTATATTTATTATATACTTTATTGTACATCCACCACCCAGTTACAGAAATAAAATCACTATCAAGTTTTCCTTGTAAGTATCTAGACATCCACACAGCAACATTTCATTCATTTTATTATGATTCACATTATTATCATTCACTTTTGTATATGCCCCTAACACTCTAAGGGCAAGTTCCACCAAACTTTCATACCTAGATTATGTCTTAATTAACCTGAGAATAAATTTCTAAAAGTAAATGAAGAGGTTTTTAATTTTCATCCACGATTACGTTAAGGTACGTTTAGAATACGACAGAAATTCCGACATAAATGTCAGACATTAATATCTGTACTGTTTACATTTGTAGATACAGATTTTTTATGGCTGAGTAGTGTATTTGTAAGTGTACGGAAACTGTCCGAGCTGTTCACACTTTCAGTTAGTGATGCTCGGTCAGCATGGATAAACGTCGTGCAGCCGCTATTGCTACTAGGTACTATTGTAATAAAAAATCGTAAAAACGACAACGCAAAGGAAGTATTTAGGTACACCAGTGGATTCAAAAAAGGCAAGAATTAGATGCTTACCATAGATTGTTGAATGAGTTACGCACAGAAAATCAACAAGGTTATGAAAACTTCTGTGGAATGAAATATGAAGATTTAGAATATTTATTAGAAAAAGTTACTCCTTTAATAAAAAAAAAAGATAGATACGAGAATGAGATGTCTATCACTCCAGGTGAACGATTGTCACTGACATTGAGATTTTTAGCATCAGGTACGAAAATAAATGATTTGCAATAATGTAATGCGTTTATTGTGTAGGTACCTATTTATTGTATATACATATGTACTCTATTTTTATAATCACTGGATAAAACATTCCAAAGCTCTGGTAGTCCTTCTACAAAAATGATAAGGCTCTTTGTGATCTCCTTGCTCCACGTAAAACTCATTTTGTGCACTCAAACGCGGTGTGGTGTATTGAAAATGTCAAACCTGTTCAAAAACTTTTCAACTACACCAGACACTTGGACACAACGTGTTCACACACCGGCTGATGCGACACTAATTATCGTGTCACAATAAATTTTGCAATTAGAGACACTCGTGTTCTATCTCGTGTTGTATGAACACGAGTACACACCCCGACACTATACACAGTACACTCAGTGTATACACACTGATTGTACTGTGTATAGTGTCGTAGTCTAAACGTACCAATAAAATGTACACGTATTTCCATACTATTAAGGACGTGGACGAAAGCATCTACGCTACGTATACAGTATAACGTATCTTCTCGTTAGAAATGATAAAATTGCACATTGGTTAAAACCAATAACTACGTCTACATAATATAAAAGTATACTTTCATAGTACAGAATCTGGATGCTTAGACGCGTTTTATGGTTTGAATGACCTCCAGGAATCAACAGAGTACCAGTGATCAGTGTTGGTATGAATGTCACAATGATCTGAAAGAAGTAATCGTAATAAACTTTGAAGTCAATCGTATACTGAGCAATCAGAGCAATCATGGTGTAAGTACTTGTGCAGTGCCTAAACTTTACTTAGTGCAATTTGTATCACTTAAAGAGGTTAGAGAAAATATCGTGAAAAAACCGACATGTTCTAGGTCCAAAAATTTGGTGACATGAACCCACGTAGTGGATTTCAGCCCACTCCTCAGAAAGGAGGGCTGAGTCCCAGAAACGGGAATGCTATAAGTGGGCTGATTAGGTATGTTATGCGTGCCATAAGATTAATAAGCACTACAATCCGGTTTCTAAATTTAGGAACTGACGTCAAACAAGTGACGTGATCTACTGATAAACGTTACGTCAGTCTAACGTTACGTTAGTCTAATATTTTATCAAAATACATTAAAGTCGAAACAACACCTGCTAAAACCGAATGAGTAGTTTAAGGCTACGATCGAACATAACATCAGCATAATCAGCATAGAATGTTTCCTCTGCTGAGACACAGGATCCTCTCTGTGAGAGGGAGTGGGCCGTAATCCACCATGCGGATCCAGTGCGGATTGGTAGATGTCACATGTCTTAAATTTTTTGGTTCTAGGATATGCCGGTTTCCTCATAATTTTTTTCTTCACCGTTTTGAGAGCAGTGGTGATGAAATAAAACACTCACAGTAGCAATGGCTTCAACATATTATAACATACTAGCTGCGCCCTGCGGTTTCACCCGCGTAAATGATCCAGGGTGTCAGCTACCTCCATACAAAATTTTATCAAAATTGGTCCAGACGTTTGAGCGTGAAGAAGTAACAAACATATAATAAACACAGACACACACACACTCACAAACTTTCGCCTCTATAATATTAGTGTGATTGACTGTAAAACTCACTACCCTTCTTTTTACAGTAGTTGGGTAAAAATATATGTAAGTACGATAATCTTAAACGTTTCATACAAACCCAAGGCTCTATCATCCGCAAACCGGGGCAGTATCATTAACATAAAGAGCCTTCCATCATTACCATGATCATTAAGTCGGACCATGACGTAAACGATACTGCACCCGGACGTTGACAAATTACTCCAACGTTTGGGTAGCCATCACTGAATTGATCTTAGTTACTTGTTATATATGGTGGCTTGTCAGAGCATTTAATTTAGACTGAGTTTCAAAATTGCGACTTTATTATAGGAGCTACAGACTACTAGGAGTAACAGACAGTCCGCTGGATACATGGAGGATACAGTCCACCAGTCCACCAGTCAGGATCAGGTCGGGATGGGACCTACAGTTAGCATTAACCCTACTGTCAACGATATACTTGTTGACAGTAGGGTTTCCCTTTGCATGCTCACCGTTGTGAGCTTTTTAACTTTCTTACGTGATGACACTATCGCGGACGTCCATCCCCATAAAATGTAGTATGGAAATACGTGCACGTAATAGTGTTATTGTGGACGGAAATTTAAAAGACTCTTCAGATAAATAGATAGATAAACCATTTATTTAGTGCACATAAAAGACATAGCATAGAAGCACAATTCAATGCTAACAAATTACATGAATATATAAAAACAAGGTGCCAAGGTGCCAACATATAAAATATAAAAATGAAAACATACTAAAACTATGAAGACTTAAGACACTTTGAATAAAAATAACGAAAATACAAAGTTCGATATGCGTCTCAGAGTTGCACCAAATGGGCGTCCAGCTCAGCATGTGTCAGGCAAATTTACCTGACGCTGATATTCTGCTGGATCCCTGCAGTGACATACGGACGTCAAGCAGATGAGATAGACTAGAATAACTAGACTTCACATATTTCCATACATTTTACTTTCCTGTCATGAGTTATCGTGATGCCGTTGACGTCTACAAGAATATGGTGACGTTAGAAATTATAAAAGCATAGTACATTTAGCATCGCTATCTACTGCTAGCTTTGACAGTCGTTAGTGATAGTCAGAAGACCTAAGGTCTGACAATCAGGCTTACCTAGGAATATTGTGTTTTACCCAGTACGGGGTTCTGGAGGGCGGATCTAATTGCCAGTCGCTCCATTTCAAATTCAGCTGCATCCGGTTATAAAGTGGAAGCCGTTCCTAACATAGTTGGGAATAGGATATCGAAAGATAAGCATACCTAATGACGGTGGAAAATATGAGATTTGTCTGCAGATTTACTGATTGTGAGACTTGATGACCCTTTTAGAATCGGACACAATTTTACTTAGTTTCTTTAATAGTATTTCGTAGATGAATACCTACTTATCTAGTAATTTCTCTCTACATAGATTATTTATTGAACGTTCCTTAATATTTTCGTCATTACTGAATGTCGTGTATAAAATCCCAAAGTCGCTTATTTCATACCTATAGGTGAAGCGACCTACATACATGCGAGTATGTACTATCTACATTATGTACTTACTCGAACAGGAACGTGACAAGAATGGAAAATATAAACGGACAAAATAATCTTCTTTCGCTTAGCTCTCTCATATTATTATTGAGTGAATATTTTATAGCGGCATGGGGAATCGTCCTGTATTGCTTTTATAGCCCCCGTAATAGGTATATAAATGTTCCGTTAAGCCCTTTTTTTGTATTTTGGTGAATGCATATAACCTTTTTTCTACCAATTTTGTCAACTGTTAAATAATCCGTTAAGTTTAATAATATTATTTATTTATTTATTTTCACTTCAAGACCCAAACATCAGTGTAACATGACTCTTGTACTAGAAGTTCTTGTATCACAAGACCCAGAATCAGGCTGCCTGCCCACGTCCGATAATCGGTGACCGATTTTTGTAGGAGAAAAATAGAACGTACTGATGGCAATAGTGCAACGCACACGTCCAACAAAAAGTCGGTCTAAATAACATAGGACGAAATAATCTGACCGATTGTAGGACATACAAAAAGTATGCCGTGTGCGGGCGCGCTAAATATAAAAAATCATTACGGCAACCCAACACTTTATAAAAAAAAAATCGAGTCGATTCGACTTTTAAGACTCGGAAAACTATGGATTATCAAACTTTGATATGTTGCAAAAGTTTAAAATCACAAGAATCTGCTCTAATTACAGATTTGCTCAGATTTTAAACCTTAAAAAGAATAACTTTAACTTTAATAAATTTTTGCAAGTAAATATAGTTTGTGAAGGTCGTTTTAAACGTAATTTTGGTAAGGTTAATAACTTCTCTTGTGAGGCATAAATCAATATGGCGTCTTTGCTTAGCATCTTTAAGTACATATTCTGATTGTTTGTTATTGACCTGTAATTTAATTCCATTCTAAAGCTTCTCCCGAAATTCCAATTACTAAGAAAGTTTACTGTTCACAAATATTTTATGAAGAAGTTTTATATCTAAAAATACTTTCTATTGCAGGTATTATCACTATTTACAATGGTATGTTGAACATTTGTACAATTTGAGATTTTTAGTCCCTTGGGACATAAATGGTTGAAGGTTTTTTGATGAATCAAACAATCCGTTATGATACTTAAGCAGGTCTTTCAAATTTTTGACGTTAGAATTTGTCATGAAACCTTTTCTTTTTACAGTAAAATACACTTAGTATAAATAAGGCAGATGAAATAAAATTTTAGTCAAAGTACTTTTATAATTATTTGGCAAAAACCGTGGGAGCAGTGGTTTCCAATTTATTATTAGCAACTTTAAATCACCTGTTAGGTTTAAGAACTGGCAGTTGCTATGGATCAAACATTTAATTAACTGTCAAAATAATTTTAATAGCTGAAACAGTTTAAACATTAAAAAAATGCAAGCTAGCGATATTATTGCCAAGTTAGTCTTTATCCGATACTCTGCATTATTTTTTATGTTGTTTGTTTCTGTACCATTTACAGCATCACTGTAAGCGTTAAATGTGTATTTAATATTTATATTTAAAAACTACGATGAAATGACGGTAGGTCACGGGAACAATCTGCGACTCCCGCATTCCCGGGGAATATATATTATGTTTAAGAAACAATGGTAAGACCTGCTGTCCTGTAGAGATCAGAATGTTGGCCCACAAAATGCATGAATTAAAGGCAATTGCATGCTGAGATGAGAATGCTAAGAGCGATGTGTAGTGTTACACGAATGGATAGAATAAGAAATGAGTACTGAGGAAGTCTGAAAATGGCACCGGAACTGAAAAGTTGCGATGCGGAGGAATGAGGAAAATGTCGTGAGGAATGGTTTTGAGTAGGGGAAGGCAAAAAAAAACAACCGGTCAAGAGCGAGTCGGACTCGGACTCGCCCACCGAGGTTTCCGTACCATCATGTTTTTAATTTTTCATTGGCGAGGCCTATATTCGTCAGAGAATTTTAACACTGTGCACTGCGGTGTAGAATACTGCAGTTTTATGTCAGCGCCATCTCTTGACCGATAATGGAACTAATGTAACTTTTGTTGATGATTTCTGAAAAACTGTGCTATTTAGAGACTTCGTTTTATTTTTCCTTCTTTTCATAAACTTCTATCACATAGAATAATTTCAGATTTTTCTCTTTGCAAACTTCGGAGATAAGGGGGGACCGGTATTTTTTTTTAATTTTTTATTAAAAGTCGATAACTATGCAACCTAAAAAAAAAAGAAAAAATGTTTGAGAATGTGCAAACTGCGCTCTTTAATATGATAAGCCACATGCCCTAGTAGCCCCACTTCGAACTTTTCAGAGCCCCTTTCAGTCTCTGTTGCAAAAAATATACATATATTTTTATTTCTTTCTTATTTGAAAAATAGTTGGGCAAACGTCATCTAAAACTTTACTAAATTTCAAGTTTTAGTAGCAAGCATTAGTAATTCTAGCTGTGACAGACAGACAGACAGACTGACTGAGTGTCACCATAAGGGTTCCGTTTTACCATTTTGGTACGGAATCCAAAAAACAATGGATGGACTGTGTGAAAGATGTTAAGGTAGAAAGGGAGTGACTACCAAGATGATGACTAATAGAGTATGAAAGAAAATGACATGTTCGCCGACCCCAAATAAATTGGGATAAAAGCAGGAGATAATTGTGATGAGTTTGGAGAAAAAGAAAAGTGTGGAGTGAGTGGAGAAAGTCGGATTAGTTACAACATTTAACTCAAGAACGGCTGGACCGATTTTTATGATGCTTGATTTGTTGGACTTGTCTCCGCCTCGAACAGCACAATAAGTATTAAAACATGGGAAAAATTCACGACACAAATAATAACGAAGATAATTCTTTTTTTTCCTCATACATTTTGTGTGGAACAGCTGATGATTGATATTTAAAAACCACAAGTAATTAGTAGCCGCTTTGTTTTTTTTTTGTTCTTCATAGTCCGTTTGATAGCAAAGCATTACACACTTTATTCATAAAGGCAAAACGAACTTATTTTTCAGTAATCGATACTGCATTGCGCGATTCTACCAAACAAAATATCGAGCCAAATGAGTTATTGACTCGATCGTTTGTCACGCTCCGACCAGCATTTAACTTAATGACATTCAAGGATGCCGATTTTACAGTAAATTCATGATAGAGATTGTTCGGTGCAGAATTTCTGATAAATGTAGTTGCTGGAAAGTTAGTGATTGTTAGCTCATTATTTGTTTCAGATTTTCAGTTCTTTCATATGTGATATATATGTTAGGTATCTCTATTATACCTTGGTGTCTATGGCGACTGAGGTATTATCTATTTTTCTCCGCTATCTTTCATTCGATCTTCATTCTCAATAAAATCACACGGAATATTATTACAATTAGGTACTACTGACTTAACCTAAAAAACAAAGTTTTAAACGCTGCATTTACCGAGTAGTCGTACTCAGCACTTCTCCCCCACATTTATTAATGCACTCGGCCAAAGTTTAGAACTCTCTGCCAGTGTCTGTGTTCCCTTCCAGGTATTTAAGCCGTTAGCCTTCAAAGTAAGAGTGAATAGTCATCTTCTGGGCTCGCTCGTTCCATCATAGACCTCATTCATTGCTTTCCACCAGGCGAGATCGAGGTCAAGAGCTGGCCAAGTTTGCAATAAAATAAATATATAAAAAAACGCATAGAAGTTCAGCCTCCTGAAAATATCGTCCTTGAAAAGCCTCACAAAACTGTTGAAATTATTAATAAATAAAATCTTTTTGCTTTCACATCACTCGTTAATATTTCTTTAGCCTCCCTAATTCTATTATTCATTCGCCTAATTCCAGTTTAGTTCATTTCAACGTGTCTCATTTGCGGGCAAGCCGCAGTCCGTCTGTACAATAATAATTTAGCAAATATTAGTGCTGGAAAGGCCTATGATCCAGGCAAACTGAGCTAATCAGGACGTACGCCTCATTTGTCAGGCTGAAACCGGTTTAGCGTGATCACCATTGAATACAAAAGTAGCTGGCTAGAGTATGGATGGAAATTTTCGCTTGTAGGCCTATCTGTTTTGACTTGTAAGAGTTTTATCATTTTGTGAATTGATGAATTCAAGTTGTAAGAGGACCTAGTTAATTTTCTATCATGTGGGTGTAGATTTATTCACACATTCATTTATTTAGGTCAAAATTTATGTAATTTCTTAACCATAACCTTTCTAAATAAGCAAATTGCTTTATAATTAGTAGGTACAGCTATTATAGGGGACTGACATACCTTATCCAAATTTCTCAATTTTATCCGTAGGTAAGCGAGATACCGTAAATTTTTCAAGATTCCTCAGCCTGCCTTTTAAAACTTTAACTTTGTTATAGCGTTGAGCCTTGGAGACATCTTTGTTGGTCTTTCTGCTTATCTCCCTTAGGGTCGAGGTTCCTCTGACCTTAGAGGACGTGCCCTCCCAACCTTGTTTACTTAAAAGCTTTCCTTCGTACGGCATCGTTTTCCTTCATACGAGATCGTTTCCGTGTTCGTGCGACAGGTAACTTTTAGCTTAAGTGCCAGTACTGGAGTTTGCTTTTTAAGGAGATTGTTATGATGACTGGGTTTTGTTTTATGTTTACTGTTGCAAGTTTTGCAACTATGGAAGGATCGATTTAAGCGTGGATATACCTAGTTGAAGATTCTTGCAATGATGTGTATGTTTTGTAAAGATATGCCATTTATCCGTCATTTGTATTACGCATCTGATTCGAGAACTGACTCAACTCTTCAATCACTGAGTTGCATGAACTTTCAAGTGGTTTCAATGAAGCAATCTATATTTTACTATTTCAATTGTAAACGCAGTTAAAAGTCCAGCGTCCTAGGACCTCGGCCCAAACTTTTAATTCACAATTTTATTATTTTCATGCTGCATTTGAAATGAAAACATAAAAACTGTCTAGCTTAAAAGAAGTTTGTTATACGAAAATGAAAGCCAACGAACGACTCTAAGCTTTATTTATGTGACAATAAACTGTTTGACACAAAACATTCGCTGGACTAATTAAAACGGGCGATCCATTTGCGTATTCAAATACCCTATGTAGTTAATTAACGCATTTGTTCACGAAATTGGCTTCATCAGCAAAGAGAGCTCCGTTTGAAGACATCGTGCAATTTTAATGCCAATTTATATCATTTTTTGGTACCCTTTGATTATTTCCCCTCCCTATTTTATATACTTCTACATATTACGATTTTAAGACTGTTAGCTTTTAGATTATGTAAATATTATCTTGGAAATTGAAATAAATTTTCTATATTACGTATAGTTTAATTTTCATTACGGTTAGAGCCTTTTCAATTATGTATTTTATGTGTTTTACTGCTCTGTAAGTAGTGTGGATTCACCGAATAGCAAATTCTCCCTTTTTTTTTTAATAATTGTATATTTGATAGTTGAATTTACCAGTATCTATGCTAATATCAAAGTTATTGCCGGAATTAAATCTAATCTTGAAGCGATCGCAGTAAAAGCTAGCTAGACTTGCAGTAATGTTGTAAATTACATGCACTTTCAATTAATTTTAAACTCAGTCATTGTCTGCAGTATGAAGCACATTTTAAGTGAATTTACTCAACAAATCAACAGCCGTAAAATTCCCATTTACTTTCCGGTAAATGTTTTTCATTAAAGTCGATGCAATGATTATTTCAATTTGCACTCAGTCAGTTTTACTGTTTCGTCCGCCAGTAAGACCCAATTAAATCGTTCCGACGTTTGATCGGGTGCAGGTCGTTCGGTTCAGCTCAATTGATTGGAACCCTTGCTGCTATTGGTCGATTGTGCTGATTGCTCGTCGTCTTCACTTGTTTTTAAAACAAAAGCTACTGCATTATTAACTCCTTCGACGTTGAAGATGTTATTGGAACGAGAGTTTGCTTCCTGTTTTCGAGATATATAGGTATATAGTTATTTAGTAGTTGATTTTTTTAGTATAAAGATCGATTGAGGACTAAAGGTGATTTTGATTTATATTATACTAGCTGTGTCCCGCGGTTTCACCCGCATATGTTTCGATCCCGTGGGAATATCGGGGTAAAAAGAAGCTTATATGTTAATCCAGGGTGTCAGCTACCTCCATGCGATTTTTTATCAAAATTGGTCCAGCCGTTTGAGCGTGAAGAAGTACTAAACATACACACACACACTCACAAACTTTCGCCTTTATAATATTTGTGTGATAGTGTGATTGTAATACATATTGTATGAATTGAATATATTCTCCTTAAATTGGATTACTTACAGTTTTAAAGGATTTTGGGGTGGCTTTCGGGCTTTTAAGCTAATTCAATTTCTCTCAATTCAAATTCAATTTGACGGACAGGGCCGAGATGTCGTGCGGTGTCCCACAGGGATCGGTCCTGGGGCCGCATTTGTGGGACATGAGGTACGACTGGGTGCTGCGCGCCGACCTCCCTAGCGGCATCAGCGTGGTTTGTAACGCTGATGTTACGCTGGTCCTGGCGCCGGGGAGGTGGCACCAGGCGGCAGCTGAATTAGCGACACGCGGGGTTGCGACAGTCGTTGAAAGGATCCTGTAACTATGACTCGAGGTGGGCCCCTGCGCAAATCCGAGGCCATGTGTTTTCATGGTCCTCGGAACGCGCCACCGTCGGGTTCCCAAATAACGGTAGGAGGGATCACTTCGGCGTCAAGTCAACGATGAAGTACCTGGGACTTGTCTTCGACAGCCGGTGGACCTTCGTGGAGCATTTCCGACGTTTGGCTCCCAGACTGGAGCGGGCCGGGACTGCCTTGAAGCGGCTCCTCCCCAATCTAGGGGGTCCAAACGCCTTCTGCCGGAGGCTCTACGCGGGGGTCGTGCGGTCCTGGCCCTTTGTGGGGCACCGGTGTGGGCGCGTTCATTGAGGCGGCGACCAGCCCGGCGGTTGAACGCGTCCTAGAGGGTCATGACCGTCCGGCTAGTCCTGGGATACCGCACAGTTTCCGGGGAGGCGGCGAGCCCCCTTGCCGGATTGCTGTCATGGGCTCTGGAGGCAAAAGTCCTCGCTCACATATGGGAGTGGTGCGAGGAGACAAAATGCCGGGGCGTAAATCCGCTGCCGCGAGAAATCGCGGCACAGCGGTCAGAGCTCCGGCGGAATCTCATGGCGACATGGAAAGTGCGACTGTCGCAACCCAGTGCTGGGCACGTCACAATTGCGGCGATAAGTCCCCTCTTTGAGGAGTGGCTTGAGAGGCACTACGGCGTCCTCACCTTCCACCTAACGCAGGTCCTCACCGGACACGGCTGCTTCGGGAGGTTCCTGTTCCGGATAAGGCGGGAGGAAACGCCCGGGTGTCATGGAGCATACGGTAGAGGTCTGCCCAGCTTGGGCAGAGCACTGTCGCGTCCTCACGGCGGCGATCGTTGGCGCCAATCTCTCGCGTCCGGCCCTAGTCCAGGCCATGGTACGGAGCGAGAGTGCACGGGAGGCCGTCGCCTCCTTCTGCGAAGCAGTAATTCTCGCGAAGGAGGAAGCGGAGCGCGTGAGGGAGAGGCAATCTTTACGCCCTCACGCCCCTAGTCGCCGCAGGAGACGCCCTGGGCGTCGAGACTCGATAGCCGATTCTCGGCTACCGTAGGCGCGGGCTTGCAGGCGAGCAATGGGCAGCTCGTCGTCCGGTGAGGACCAGGCCCGGATCGACGGCGCGTTGTCTTCCACGCGCGCCTCAAAGAGATGTCAGCACTAACTGACGGGGTCCGCTAGGGCCGATGCCTGCCAGTGTCGCGGGTTGTTCGAAAGAGATACCGTGGCCGCTGGCACAGGCAACTGAAGGAACACGCGTGGGTTTTAGTCATTAAAAGTTTGACATGCCCTCCCATTGAACTCTGCGTGTTGTTATCTGTCGTTGAATATTATCATGAAGAGTGATATGCTATGACTTAAGGTCTTCCGATGCATGAGGTAATTTCTTTAAAGTACTTATTATAAAACTAACAATTCTATCAAGATTCATGAAAAAAAAGATGAAACCTAGATAATTGTAGTACCAATGAACAATTCATCGCGCTACGATAATCACCTAATCCATCCATCCACCATTAATTATTCCATAGTGACGTCAAATTTATTCATTTTTTACCCGTTGCGTGGGGACTATGATTAATATTCGTCATATCTGACGATCTTTACGCCCATTAATTTATCAAAGAAACTGAGTGTATCTCGAGTGAGTCTTGACAACGCGATGTTGCAGGAATCCTTTTCAATTCATTCTTTACATTCGTGGCAGCCATTTCGTGTCGACGTCATTCATTTCAAAAATCGAGCTAGCTTGAGTTGTTCCTGACATTTGTAATTAGAACAGTCGGAACAGTTGAAGGTTATTTTAAGATGGTTGTACGGTTGTACGTGTACAGGACTATTCACAGCTATTTTACCTCTGATATTGCTTCGCTGTCAAAATCCCACTGGTAATACTAGTTATAATAAGGTTGTTGTTAGGTTGCTGCTACTGACAAATCTGTCAAAATCATAGTGATCTTTATTTTCGTTACTTTACGGTTGCTATTGAGTTGCTGCTGTCAGAGGTAAAATATTACTGTGAATGGTCTGTACAGTTAGGTTGTGCACAATGGTTGCCGTTAGCGCATTTTGTATGAAGAAAGTTTAATGTAAGTAGGTAATCAAACAGTGCGAATGAAGCAATCGGTTTCGTAAAGTGAATTTAAAGAATTAATAGAAAGTGGTTACGTTCAGCCTATATATCCTTTGTGATTGCAACATAGTTTTAAATAATACTAAAAGATAAGTTTACTGTTCATGTTTTGTAGTTGATGGCTAGAGTTGAACGTATTTTGACGACCATTGATGAATTTCCAAACAATTTTGATTAAACTTTACAAACGAAATGAACAAGCGACGTTGAAGTGTGGCCAGCGTCCATTGTGTACAAGATCGAATAATGAATAAAGCAGAGAGCATATTTTTCTTTTTTTTTTCTTTTGTTATTCGCTAGCAATGGTAACTATTTTATTTTACTGGGTTCAGTTTTACAGCTCTTTTTACGACATTCAAGTGCTATAGATTGAAGCTGAAAGCTTTGCGGCTAATGGCTCTGGATGCAATTTAGATCGGAATTTGATTTTATGCGAATACTATTTCTCGTTAAATATTTTTCAATTAGGTTTTTGGATAAAGCTAAAACTTATAGGTGTTTGTGGACTAAATGGAAAATAGGTAATATTATGAGACTAAAATGCTTATGCTTAAGACTAAGTTTAATTATAATGGTGTCTAGCCAAAAATGCTTCACATTCCTAAAATTTATTTTTGATTATTATACAATTTTTCAAGCAATATTAATAGGTTTATGTACTAAGAGGATGCCGAAGTTAATGGGAAAAGTTCAGATAAAATTATGAATATTTTTAGTTGAAATTTATTTTGGTACAGAAAATCCTGCCATAAACACGTTTTGGGTACAAATACTTATGTATAATTTATAGAAGTAGGTACCTACTTTTGTTTTCTGTTAGCTTTGGGACTGGCAGGTCGCATTTTGGGAACTTACCTAATTGGTGTTCAATACAGCATATTCTGCCCATCAGTACCTATATCTAATTATTTAGATAGGTATCAGGGAATCTAAATCATTTTATATTAATAATTAGAAACGGTGCAATTTCGTCTGAAAAGAACGTCCTGAAACATTGCTGTTGTTAAAGGAATTAAAGACACCTATGTCTGGAGCCAGAGTACAAAACAATATAGGATTCTATTAAAAAGACAGCGCCCTAATTGCGTAACACTATTAAGAGCCTATACCTACTACATCAGCTAAAGTTCACTCTTTATCTCGCTCGCACGATACTGCTCGCGGACTGTGTAAGAGCGAGACAGAGTGCGGTGCTGCGCAGAAGGCAGCGCCAATAGCTTAGGTATTTGCTTTTTACGGTGAAAATAAAGGTAATTTAAAAAAAATAAAAAACTTAGGACCTACTTTATACACACATCAAAAGTGTCTAGGGATCAACATATATTTTTGCAATAACTTTTCTCCTGATTGATATTAATTAAAATTTTCTTTAAGGATTCATCAAATAAAGTGTTTTCGTTTGTCACAGTAACGATAAACCAAGTCACCTTTGCATTAATAAAGAAATTTGCCATTTTCCTAATAAAGGGATTTTTGACATTTGAACCACTAACACAAAAGTTCGAAAAAAAGACTGAAATAACAGTTTTCTTTAAAATTTTATTGAGTAACTTAAACAATTAATAATCCGTGTTTCTACCGCGAACACTAACAACACAAGAACATCGGTTTGGCATACTCAAAATGAGTTCATCCAAATCACGCTGTGGAATGGCCGCCCATGTTCGTTGCAACAACAAAAAAAGGTCTTCTTGCGACTGGATACCCTCCATATTCGGCAGAGCTCTTCTCTGTAGCATATCCCATGCATGCTCAATCGGGTTCAAGTCTGGCGACTGAGCAGGCCAGGGCAGGACATTGATGTTAGCTGCGGCGAGAGTCTGTCTTACAACTCTTGCGGTGTGCGGTCGTGCATTATCATGCATTAACTGAAATAAGGGACCGATTTGCACTTGTAGAGGAACGATGACGTCTGATACAATCGTCTCAGCATAAATTTGAGCGTTGAGGTTGCCTCTGATCCAAATCAACTCAGTTCTTCCGCCGATCCAAATACCCGCCCATACCATGATGGTTCCACCACTATAAGGATGGACTTCCTGGCAGGATTTTAATCGCTGTTGGCGTCCAGGGGTTCTCCAGTGTCGTATACGTCTTGTATCCGGTCTCATACCAAAACGAGACTCATCAGAAAAGCACACGAAACGCCATTGTTCTTCTGCCCAATTTCTGTGTTCAAGAGCCCATTGATATCGAATCCTACGATTGTGCATTG
This sequence comes from Oligia fasciuncula, assembly GCA_963082905.1. Taxonomy (NCBI): domain Eukaryota; kingdom Metazoa; phylum Arthropoda; class Insecta; order Lepidoptera; family Noctuidae; genus Oligia; species Oligia fasciuncula. The sequence continues at coordinate 14,408,599 of OY720390.1, read as the reverse complement.
CTATAGGTGGTACCCGTAGCGGTCTTCGGGAATGAAGGTTCACTTCATGCAAGCGGTTTCTGACTGTTTGGTCGCTAATTAAGTTCCCTGAAGAGTGATGAAGCCTCACGGCTAACATCATGGCGGTTATTGTTGGAGCTCTTCGAGTTAAGATTTGAATGTATCGGTCTTGTCTCCGTGTGGTGCAGCGATACCGTCCTCCATGGCGCTCAGCCACGGTACCAGTGCTTCGGTAACGTGTCCAAAGTCGACTGATAACACTCTGACTTGTATTCAGAGCTAAAGCCACAGTACGTTGCCGGGAACCAGCTTCTATCATTCCCACGGCTCTGAGCATTTCTTCCCTGCTTAGATGACGTCGCCGCTCCATAATAACGTTGGTTTTAATCAGTAGTAGGGAAACAGTAGCACTAATAATGTCTTCAATGCGTTGTATGTTTTTATAGGGAAAATATTGACAGCTGATTTTCATCTTTTACTCGAATTTGATTCACAGTTCCTGATTCAAATTATGAAATGCACCAAAAAGGATCCATATAAATTTATAAAATCATAAATTTATTACAAAGCCACATCTCAATCTCAAGAAATCCGCATAAAAATGCTTGATCCCTAGACACTTTTGATGTGTGTAGTTGGTACAGTTCGTATGCAAAGTTTCATGATCTAATTTGAAGTATTTTTTGAATACCAACGGTTTATTGTTCGGTTTGGAGGTAACTTTGGATTTTATGGAATGGTGTTTTCGTCTAACATAGTACTTAACATTAATCCTCCACTTTACCATATATTTATTTCAAAATTAATGCTCTGGTATTTTCGACATAACGGAGGAAAATGCTAAGCCATTTGTGGTAGTACCTATGGCTATAGGCTCTTAATCACAATATTATAATTTTGAAGGATATTGCTAATCCATTGCTTTGTAATGTTCGAAAAATTTGTCTGCTCAACAACGTAAATAACGCAAAAAATGTTGAACTGTCAAAATGAAAGCCATTGCTACTGTTAGTATGTTACGCAATTAATTCGCTGATTCAAATCAGTGCTCTTTCGGTCGTGACGTATTTTCACAGGAGAAGGGTTGTTCGGGGACAAAAAGTCTTGCCTATTCCCCAGATACCAAATAACAGGGAACAGACCGAATTTCTACGATTCTTGACAGATGGTAGGAACAATATAACTGAAGTGGAAACCAGGAGTTTTAGAATTCACCAACAATTTATCATCTCAAAATAATAGGCCTTTTTATTGGCGATTTATAATAGGTAATTTTGTTTGCCCTTTGAAGTTTCGTCGCCGAAGAATAAATGTAATTGCAGCTCTTCATTTAATGGTTGTTTAATTGTTCTAATGTCATTGTGAAGTTTTTTTTGGAATAATTTATTCATTGGGCTGTGTAATTAATGTTCAGGTAATTTACATGCTTTGATAGTATTTAGAAGCTTTCATTATGTTTTAACTTATAGTAATTGCTGCCTATTATTATCATCCTGCGGGGCAATTGCGTAATACATTATCGATCGGAATCGGTTTCATTTTGACAGTTCGATAACATTCATTGCGTTATTATGTGTTGAGCAGGCAAATTCTTCGAACTTATGAAGCAATGGAATAACAATTTGCGTCAAAATGATTCAGATTCCGATTGATAGTGTGTTACGCAGTTAGGTTGCTGGTGTTGTATTTTACTTGTGATTTTGATTGCGATGGAAGAATATTAATGGGAGCTGTCAACATTTTTGAAGACTAGTGGTGCTGGTGGCCCAGTGGAAACACTAGCAACTTACCGAGTTGTAGGTTGTAAATTCGAACTCTGCCAGGCAGTTTACTTTGTTTAAAATATTCTATCACCACTGCTCTCATAACGGTGAAGGAAAACGTCGTCAAGAAACCGACATATCCTAGAACCAAAAATTCGTAGACATGTGACATCTACCAACCCGCACTGGGCCCGCGTGGTGGATTACGGCCCACTCCCTCTCACAGAGAGGAGGCCTTTGTCCCAGCAGTGGGTTCATTATAGGCTGTATATTATGATGATGATGCTTATGCAACATTTGTACTCTTTGTTATACGTATTTCGTTAAAGACTTGTTGGTGTAAGCCTGTTTTATCAGGGTTACCCTATCAGTTTCGGGGTTAACATAAAATCGTAATCATGAGTTCTTTACACAGTGTTTGCAAGCTTGGCTATGCTTGCAGTTTGGGTTTATTATGTAAGCTAAGTAGCTTAATACCGATATTTTTTATCTAAAAGCGCCAATTCTATTCAATATTCGCACTTCACCATGTCGGTATGGATCGTAGGTATGTAGGTATTTATATGGTGTACATAATAAGAGTATTCTATTCTAGGTATCTGTAACATTGCGGTTTGAGCCTAGGACGTTGGCGCGATACCAATTTATGGTGCCCTTAAAATTGGCAGCTGTCTGAACGAGTAATGATAGCACTTAGCTTGCTATTGTTACGACTTTTAACATAATAATCTTTATCTTTACCTATCGGTACGTACTAGGTTTTTTTCACCAATTTTAGCCTTATCTCCACTGGAAACCGACCTGAAAATGACAGATTTATCGTTGTCACATGTGTAATATTCATTTTGCACACTAACATAGCTAGGTATCTATATACGATAGGTACATAACTGAAGCCTGAACAACGTAACAACACTATAAAAACTCCAGTTACATAAACATAAAGAATATTTAGTACAAAGTGCTCCCAGGTACCAGGAGAGCAGTAATCTAAGGGAGGTAACTCAAACAGAATTTTGAATGCATTGCGCAACATACAGGCTGCTTCATTTAGATACTCGCTAGGCGTGTGACGAAAGGTGCTACTGCTAAGTATGCGGTGGGCGACACGGTGAAACGGTGCTATACTTTGAGGGTGCATTTAGTCCTTCATAGATAGTGGAGTTAAGATTTCGTTTGTGCTGTTAAAACGTGTTATTAACAGCACCATAACCTCTTTCGCAGTCTCTACGAATGGAATTTGATGACTGTGGTTATGCTTTAAAATTTTAGAGCTATAAGTAGTGTTTATTCATCTTGCTATTTTTAAGCAGAGATCTCTTTTATAAAGCCTCGGTACTTATACAGGGTTATTGGTAAAGCATTAACAACCTCTTCCTGTATAGTATGTCTCTAGGCATAGGTTAAAAGGTACATTCACCTTAGACGTCGATCGATACATTAGACGTTAGACAATCAACGGATAAGTCAGTTTCAATACATAATTAATAACCGTTTATTTCTAGAATAAATCTTGGCGCGGGTGGTGTTAAACCGTGTAATATTTAACAACTAGCTTCTGCCCGCGACTTCGTCCACGTGAAATTTCTTGTTCCCCCGTCCCACTCGTCCACGTGAAATTTCTTGTTCCCCCGTCCCACCACGTCGCATCGCATAGCCCGCCCGCTCTGTTTTTCGTTTTCGCTTAGTTTCTGTCTTTTTTTTGTTCGGCTCCTAAGGGTGGTAGCGTAAATATAAATAACTTATAACCTTCCTCAATAATTGGGTTATCAAATGCGTTTACATTGACCAAAAAATAAGTCTTATACGAGCCTACTCTTCGCACCACTCTTAGGGCCTGCGCACACCACGTATTTTAAATACTGTAGACCTGTAGACTTTCTGTAGGACAAAAGCGCGCCGTCGACACACGTTTCTAAAACGCGCATCAACGGCGCGTTTAAAAAACGTGGTGTGTACAGGCCCTTGTGTCCAGATAAAAACCTGTTTATTTAACCTTAATAACTAAGTTCTTCAACTAATGTAAGTACCTATACCTAAGTAATTTTGAGTCGGCGCCGCTGCCGCGCATCACACTTTACGTAATTAATTAATATGCTTGTATACTTACATTAGTTTAAGAACTTAGTTATTAAGGTTAAATAAAAAGGTTTATTATTTTTTGCTTTTCAGTTTTTTCGGCGGTTTAATGTTTTTGTAAAAAAGATTTTATTTCTCGCTTTTTAGTGGGTCTGCTTATAATCTATCTAAGTTACAATGGCATAGTCTCAACTTGCTCATCGCCTTTTACAAAATATTGCTTTTCCGGATGCAGGGACGTTAATTGTTGAGGAGTTCTTCTGGTATTTCACCATCAGCTCCATTTCACCATTCGCATTGTGACGTGCATAAATTGCTTAGCAACCATATTAAAGTAATCGTATCACAACCCGTGAAATATTTATATCATTGAGTAGTCCCGATGGCCATCTGTGGTCTTCATCATCAGCTCCACTTTACCAAATTATGATTTCCGAGAGCAACTGCTCAAGTTACTTTAAAAAATACCCAAATCGCTATAAGTTTGCCTATAAAATTTGAGGGTTTCCCTCGATTTCCATGGGATCCCCTCATCAGATTCCAACTTGATGACAATCGAACCACCTCGAGGGTTATACCCTTTCAAACGAAAAAAGAATTATCAAAATCGGAGTACTCTGTAAAAAGTTATGCGTGATCATACATACAAAAAAAAAATATACGCGTCGACTTGAGAACCTTCTCCGTTTTTTCGTCGATTATAAAGGCCCACTGAAATACTACCTACATAGTTGGTCACTGGGGGTAGAAGGGGGACACGCGGGGATACTACCCCAACCCCGAGCTGTCTTTCAAAGCTGTCAATGTCAAAGGCGATGTACCACTTATATAATAGATATTATCACTGATAATAACACGGAAGAGATAAATATCTATTCCGTGGATAATAATACCGTGGGTAGGTACTGGGTACCTACTTATAAGAGCGGACACACTTATTTGAGAGTGGTGAAATATAAAATAACGCAATGAAAAAATAGAGTGGCAGGTACTACACTCGACACATAAAAATAGTGGTATCGTTATTTTCTGAATGAGCAGTGTCTTCACGATACGTACATTGTGTTTTTGTAGACTAACCTGTGATTTTAAACATATACTTTTTCAAAAATTGTGATTCTCTGGTTCCATAAAAACGAACGGCAAACGAATTCATAATTTTGTTCCTTCTACGCACAAAGAAATTCATAACATCATTAAATAAGTTTTATTTAAATTTTATGAATATAAACCTAACTTGAAACTCGAAATATAAACATAATTTTGAATAGTTTTTTTTCGTCTTTTCATTACGGACGCTTTTAACGTTCTGCATCGTTCTCACATGCATAAATTTTAACATGAATGATGTAAACAAGGCTTTGTAAGCATATTATTTTGATTTAAAAGAGTGTCCATGGAGTTTCTTGCCCGTTCTTCTCCATAGGTACCTACGCTTTGGAATGGGCAACTAGCTTCATCTTTCTGACTGACCGACCCCTTGACAATTCAAAAGTGCCTTTAATAAATGCTATGAGTTGAGTTGAGTTGACTCCACGGATATCGAGTTGACTCATATTTGGGAGAGAAAGGTTCAATTAAAGTTTCTATTCAAATGTAATAGAAACTTTAATTGGACCTTTCTCTCAACATTGTTATTAAATTGTTCGTATGAAAACGACGACTGTTTTCATTTCGCAGAGTAAAACCAGTTGCCTTTGCCTCGCGCTGTGCGATAAAGAAAATATAACATTTGATATGTTACGATAGTTTTACTTTCCGTATAAAATGGTGCTATATACAGGGTGATTGGAAGATGGGTGCAAAGCTTTAAGGCGAAGATAGTACAGACAATTTAGAACCATTTAAGCCATGGTTGTCTTAGACGAAGTCTTACTACTTTTTTTTTACCAATTTATTAAGATTTTTTTCAAAAATTCCTAAAGTTTTAACTAAACTATTTATTTATGGCCAAATTGAATGATAAACGAATTCATTTTTATTGTATTTAATTAAAGTAATGTGTAAGCAATCTAGCAAAACATGTTTTAGGCCTCTGTGTCGTTAGACATTTTTTTTACAGACATTTAAAGTTCATAAAACATTTTAAATCTCATAAATATTTTTTGTAAACCTTATTTTAAAAATAACGGAGCGTGCTTTTTTTGTTCAAACCTTTTTGAAAACATGCTTGATAATCGCTCTTTCTTTTGAGGTAACATTTACGCAGATATCTTACAAATTATTGAAATTAGAACCTAAAAACCAATTTAAGGGAGACATTTTAAATTTTAGGCAGTCTAAATAAAACAACATTTGAATTAAATTTATTTATGTTTCATGGTCAAAATGTTGTCCGTGATTCCTAATACAAGCACGGCTCCGTCTTCTCACTTCTGTTGTTGTTATTTTCAACATCATATCTCCAGCTTCATTGTTTCAAACTCTGAATTCATTCTCTCTGTCAGTTCTTCTCTCGTGTTTATTTCAACCTTCGTATTCACCAGCTCCTTGGCCCGGCCCCATACGAAAAAGTCCAGCAGGTTCAGATCTGGTGAGCGAACGGGCCAAGGGATGGGTCCATCTCTGCCAATCCAGCTGTCAGGAAAGCAATTATTTAAGTGTTCCCCATGTGTTGTGTGGGTTATGAAAGTTTGTAATGCCCTCCCTAGAAAATTTGCTTTCATCCGTCCACAAGATTGATTTCAAATTCAAATTTTCTAGGGAGGGCATTACAAACTTTCATAACCTTCATGAATGGGCCGCCAAAGACAACAATCCACATTTTAAGAAGCAGGTGTCGTTTCAGAGGAAATTCTCTGTCAATGTTTGGGCTGGAGTAATTTGCAGGACGTTGATTGGGCCCCACTTCTTACCGGAGACTTTCAATGGTGAAAATGATTAGCACTTTCTACAAGTGGATTTACCAGAGCTGATAGAGGAAACCGGTGTCCCAATATTCGCAAGAGACAGTACAGTCATCTTTCAGCAAGACGGCTGTCCAACGCATTGGATGTTAAATGTAAGGGAACACAACACAATAATTGTTTTCCTGACAGCTGGATTGGCAGAGATGGACCCATCCCTTGGCCCGCTCGCTCACCAGATCTGACCCTGCTGGACTTTTTCGTGTGGGGCCGGGCCAAGGAGCTAGTGTATACGAATGTGGAAATAAACACGAGAGAAGAACTGATAGAGAGAATGAATTCAGAGTTTGAAACAATGAAGCTGAAGATGATGTTGAAAATAACAACAACAGAAGTGAGAAGACGGAGCCGTGCTTGTATTAGAAATCACGGACAACATTTTGAACACGAAACATAAATAAATTAAATTCAAATGTTGTTTTATTTAGTCTGCCAAAAATTTAAAATTTCTCCCTCAAATTGGTTTTTAGGTCCTAATTTCAATAATTTGTAAGATATCCGCGTAAATGTTACCTCAATAGAAAAAGCGATTATCAAGCATGTTTTCAAAAAGGTTTGAACAAAAAAAGCAAGCTCCGTTTTTTTTAAAATAAGGTTTACAAAAAATATTTATGAGATTTAAAATGTTTTATGAACTTTAAATGTCTGTAAAAAAAATGTCTAACGACACAGAGGCCTAAAACATGTTTTGCTAGATTGCTTACACATTACTTTAATTAAATACAATAAAAATGAATTCGTTTATCATTCAATTTGGCCATAAATAAGTAGTTTAGTTAAAACTTTGGGAATTTTCGAAAAAAATCTTAAGAAATTGGTAAAAAAAAAGTGGTAAGACTTCGTCTAAGACAACCATGGCTTAAATGGTTCTGAATTGCCTGTACTATCTTCGCCTTAAAGCTTTGCACCCATCTTCCAATCACCCTGTATATTTTATGCATGCATTTAATCGAACCTCTAATAATAATCCCAATTTTGCGATTCTCAAAATATTATTGAACATTAATTTGATGATTGTGCCTCTTTTGAGAACATCAAAATGATCCTATTTTAGGGTCCTAAAAATACCTCTCGTTCTAACTTGGATGTAGCGCTCGCCGGCCGTTACCGGGGCACCGCTCGCTTTGCTCGCTCGGCTCGCGCGAGGTTGGTCACGGTTCCAACTTAACCTAATACGTTTGGTTAGGCTTCCCTATAGGTTAGTTACTGCAACCAACTTTGAGAAAAGGCCAGAAAGTTAAAAATGGTTGCCTGTAAAGTCGGTTTTACGGGCGAAGATTTTACGTGACAACGTCTTTTTCTCGGTAGAATATTTATTGATATGAATATAATTAAATTGCACAATAGGAACAAGGAATTAAATGAAAATAAGAACGTAACGTTACCGAGCGTTACACTTTTTCATAAGTGACTCCCAGCCGCAACCTAATTTAAAATAAGAACGTAACGTTACCGAGCGTTACACTTTTTCATAAGTGACTCCCAGCCGCAACCTAATTTAAGACGTTGTCACGTCAAAAAGAGACTCAATTTCATAAAAAAAGTGTGCATCATTAGAAGTGCAAAATGTTTTTAGAGGTTTATTAATTTTAAAAAGTCCATCATTAAAAGTTCAATAAGTTTTTAGAGAATCAATTTAATAGTTCCCAATACAAAACACCTGAGGTACGAAATATATTGTTTTAGAAACAATATATAAATATGGACACAGGTGGGTTTAACCTTTCATTAGGAATGCATTTTTGTTTTTGATTGAATAAATATTTCAAATCTAAAGTTATATTAGATCCCTGTTGATAATGTCAATGCCCTGAGGACTAACATATTAATCTTATGTGATTATATTATTTTATTTTATAAATGCATACAGCTTTTCTGTTAGATTCTTTTTCCTTTCATACTTAAATAACGCAATGAATATTGTTGAACTGTCAAAATGAAAACCATTCCTACTGATACTGTCGTGTTGCGTGTCTGCCGTACTGCGTGTCTGTCGAGTTCCGTTTCTGACAAGTTGCGAGTCTATCCTGAGAGATGACGAAATGCGTATTTGACCACTTGCATTTCTGGTGACATGCTAGTAATCTCTACATACCTACATACCTACTACCCACACTTTCAAACACAACCTGAAGGATCTTGAAGGAAATACATAATACATTGCTTCGTGTGTTTGAAAAATTCGTCTGTTCGACAACATAAATAACGTGTATATTGCTGAATTATTGAAATGCACAACGTGTTTCGCAATTTCAGTATCTACATATCTATACTAATAATAAAGCTGAAGATTTTGTCTATTTGTTTGAACGCGCAAATCTCTTGAAAATCCCGTTTGGAACTGGAATCTCTCAGTTGCATTAGAAAAATTCTTTTTTTAGTTGATAACCCAACTCTTGAGAAAGGTTAAAGGCTTTTTAACATCACGCTACGATCCTTAGGAGACGAGCTTAAAGAAAAAAAGGCAGAAAGAAGGCTAAGCGAAAACGAAGTAGGTAATAGCGCGGGCGCGATGCGATGGAATGCGATGGATCGTGGGCCGAAATTTCACGCGGAAGAAGTCCCGCGCAGAAGCTAGTAAAAGATACAGAAATGGAGTGTTTTTAAAGTATATTTTCTTTCGATCAGGTAAAGCTACGCTTGCCGCGGTTGGTCTGTGGGTGGGTGACCATCTTTACATACCGTGACCCCTCCGTGCCTTGGAAAGCACGTTAAGCCGTTGGTCCCGGCTGTCATTCGTGGATCTTTGACAGTCGTAACGGGTAGTCGGAAGCCCGAAAGTCTGACAACCAGTCTTACCAAGGGGTAATATCGTATTACCCAGTAACTGGGTTGTGGAGGTCAGATAGGCAGTCGCTCCATGTAAAACACTGTTATTCAGCTGCATCCGGTTAGACTGGAAGCTGACCCCAACATAGTTGGGAAAAGGCAGGCAGATGATGATTTTCTTCATACGTCGATCCGAGCTACCGGCTAAGTTTATCGATGGACCACTTGCTTTGATGTTCCCTTTGTTTACGGGTGAAATTATGTTCGTTGAAGTGTGGCAAATAGGGGTCATTGTGTAGGTGCTATTGAATTGTATTCAATTGTGTATTAAGAGCCCGCACTGGCTGGGAAAGGTCAAATGGTCTGTTTTGTAAGCTCAGAGGACTAATTTGTTTGTCATGCGTTTGTGAAAGACACACCGCAGGCTGTCTGACCGCAGAAGGGAAAAACATGGAGAACTTAGCACCCAGATCATTAAATATGTGGGTAACAAAGTTTTAATGGACTAGTGTTAAATATAAAAACTACAGCAGTGTTCATAATCTCAGAAAAATTACTTTCTATCGCCACTTATTGAACTTTAAACCTGATTTATATATTAATGAGGGAATTGAAACAGCCTCTGCGAGTGATTGACGATACTTAAATATATGTACAGACGACAGCACATCAAGCTACCCGAAACTGTCAAATTTTCCCGATCAACTTTGAACCCTTAGGCTTTAGCGATAAAGTTGAAAATCGATTAAAGAAATTTGACAGATTGTAGTAGCTTGATGTGCTGGCGTCTGTACTTACATCAGAGCAGCCATTCAAGTTCTTGTATCGGATTAGTGCAAGCTAGGGAGTTAGTGCCTTCTGACAATGGCGATAATATGAAGTTACAGCTCAAGTTTGTATCGAGTTTCAGACTGTTATCTGTATTGTAGTAATTTTATGAATGAGGGAAAGTTTATTGTGTGTCTTGTATTTATCTAGTTTCTCAAGTCCCCTTTTCGTTGATTATAAGCAGATATAATATTGTAGTGTATGAAGATAAATCTATTGTTATAAATTACATATTGAAAATCACTCGAATATAAAAAAACTGTAACGCAGCCTTAGACTTGCCGATCTATTCGGTAAGAATCACACCGTCAAAACATAGGCGAAGTGCGCTGTCATTCCACGCTATTTACATGTTGGGGATTGATGCTATTGACAGCTCACTTCACATTAGTTCATTACAGAATAGATCTGCTGAGTGTAGAATTCAACATGTCTGCAAGAAGAGACTTACCACTTTTTCCTTGTCCTTTATTTCTTTCTTCAGAAAATCTCACACGGAGGTTAGGTTAGACTGTAATGTTTTATCGTTACCATAAAATGTTTCCAGATTGTAGTTCCACAATCTTAATATTTGCAGAACAAAGCACATTAAAATTTAATGTTTACTCTTTATGTATAACAATAATAATTCTGTAATGCTATTCTGTAAATATCTCACCGTGAAAACTTAGGTGAAGCGAGCTTAAAGTGAGCTGTCAATAGCATAAATACCTAGCATCAGGTGGAATGACAGCTCACTTGAAGCTCACTTCACCTAAGTTGTAACGGTGATCTTTTTACAGAATAGCACCGCTGTTTGAATAACAATTTTATTGTGTAGCCCTTCTGTTAGTCTAGCGAGTCTAGACTGTGTTTGTTTTTAGAATTGAGATAGTTTGCTAGTTTAAAGGTACCGAAGACAGAAAAGAAAAAAAAAAGTTTTGAATAAATACTGTTAAGTTTTGAAGTTTTCTATTAGTTCTTGTTAATAGCTTTAAGGAGAAGGCTTATAGGTTGATAACAGGAATTTAGCTGATTCTTCCTCTTCCCAGCAGTGCAGGGGCAGTGGTGCGCGACTTACAGGACTTGGAGGCCGTAGGTTCGAACCCAGACAGGCGGTTTAGTTTGTGTAAATTATTCCATCATGCTCTCAAAACGATGAAGGAAAACATCGTGAGGAAACCGGCATATCCTAGAACCAAAAACTCGAAGACATGTGACATCTACCAACCCGCACTGGGCCCACGTGATCGATTACGGCCCACTCCCTCTCACCGAGAGGAGGTCTGTGTCCCAGCAGTGGGAACATTGTAAGCTAATTATGTTCCTTTTCCCGACTACCTTATACTTTTCTTCACCTCTGCACTTTGTCGTTGTACTTACGTTTAAGGTCACAGCTCATTAGAGCCACCCGGCACCCAATCCGCACCGCCTCGCCTCCTGCGGCTAGTATTCTTTATATGGACTTATAAAGAATACTAGCCGCAGGAGTATACGTATGGGTATGCGCTCACTACATCAACTCCGTAGCGTCACCGGATCGCCTCGGTCGTAAGCCCTCCACGCGCGGACGGCGGGTGGACCACTCGGTGACAACTCGCTGCTCGCATGCTTGCCTTGCGTTGACTGCGCATTGCCAACGCGATAATGTTATAGAGGAAAGGATGGTAATTTGGAATACCATTTTGTTTCAGACCTGCAACTTTTTTGCCGTGAGGTATTATGAAGTAAAACCTTGATTTAATTGAAGCAATATTATCTTACTATCAATGTGCAAGCTATCAAAAACAATTAAATATCCCTACAGGTTAAAATTTTAGGTTGACTACAAAATGGCTCAATTTAGTTTTGGAGATAGGGTGCAGGTATTTTGGTATAGGAGTAGGTATTCCAAATTATATTCACCATGCTTAACTTAGTTATTTTCGCTATTATTATGTCAATGTTTAAGAAGAAAGTGTAAGGTGTGTGATAACAAAATTGATCCCACAGAGCAACTCTCTAAAATCGGTCATTCATAAATTTTTCTTTTTTTTTTCATTCATCACATCGGGTATTCCAAATTAGCAACAAGACGTAGTTGGACATACCCTCAATTTATGTATTTATAAATATACTAATTGTTGAAATCAATGCTAATATGCAAAATTAAATATCTATTATACATAACACATAAAGCTAAACAGCAATCATAAGAAAATTTTGCGATGGGAATGGGTTAAACACGTACCTCAAAAACTTTCTCACGCGCTGTTCCACGTTTTAATCTCTGGTCGCCATTTTAGTAAAATGACAGACTATCCGTGTAAACATATCGATAGATGACGCTACTTGTGAACATTTTATGATCCGTAATACGAGATGGTGCTTTTCATTTTTGTGAAACACTGCTATCCCAAATTAACAACAGTATTCCACAATCCCATCCTTTCTTCTACGCGACGCGAGGTCCACTGGTTGACCGCGCGACGTTTTTTGGGGATAACGCAGCGTCCACCCGTGGACCACCTGTCGACAACGAGTGGACGTCGTGCGACGAGGCTCTACGGGGTGGGTGCCAGGTGGCTCTAATGAGCTGTGACCTTTAGTTGACTATTGATGGCAATCTCGAGTGTAAACTGAATAGCTATTGAACTAAGTACCCGGTGTAACCAAAACAAAGAAGATAATAAAGCTTTTGTATTCTAAATTTCAACCCGCACTGGGCCCGCGTGGTGGATTACGGCCCGCTCCCTCTCACCGAGAGGAGGCCTGTGTCCCAGCAGTGGGAACATTATAGGCTGATTATGTTATGTTATTCTAAATTTCCATTAAATGATCAGTCTGTAGCTAGCGTAATTTAGAAGCACTTAAACTTGGATTACATTGAGATATCGTAAAACAGTAAATATCAATCAGCCCAATTGGGTATGATGTTCATGAAGATTTTAGCCCCACCTAGCTGACTACTCATAGCAGAAGTCGTTTTGAAAACTGTTTACTTACAATAGATTTTTTGGATTCGTTTGACTGTGTAAAACTGATTTTTAAATACTCATCATCTGCCTGCCTTTTCCCAACGCTTGCGGTCTGTTAGGACCGATTCCTATATTGTACTGATCTCATACTGACTACGTTGGGATCGGCTTCCAGTCTAACCGGATGCAGCTGAATACCAGTATTTTAAATGGAGCGACTGCCTATCTGACCTGTACAACCTAGTTACTGGGTAAAACGATACCCCTTGGTAAGACTGGTTGTCAGAATTTCGGGGTTCTGACTACCCGTAACGACTGTCAAAGATCAACGAATGCCAGCCGGGACAATTCCGAAGCACGGAGGGGTCTCGGTATGTAAAGATGGTTGCCCAACCACAGACCAACCGCGGCAAGAGTAGCTTAACCTGATCGATCTACCTGTGCGGCTGTTATTATTTAGCCTCGGGCCCGTCTGATGTTTAAATACTGTCTATTTGATTAGTTTTCAGAATTCTATTTCTATCTTTATGTTTCATGCTTTTTAGAACTCCACGTAATGACATACATATTTTTTATTTATCTTTAAAGTAAGGATCTTAAGAATGTCGGGAACGTTGCTATGAGATAAGGGTTTTTCTTTACCCTTTGTTGTTTAGAAATTAGAGGGTACATTTTTGTGATCATAGGTCACTGAACCCTTGCTAGAGGTGAACTATTGTGATTATGATAGTGGACAAGACTGTAGTATCTATAATATTATTATTATTATCACCCATTTCTGTCCCACTGCAGGGCAAAGGCCTCCCTTCCCTTCTTCAACTTATCCCTATCCAGTGCTGTTATCTATATAATAAGTACCTAAAAATATTCACCAAGTTTTTATCTTAATCTTAACGCCCACTTAATAATGAACCACAGAATCATGAGATCCTGTGATCAGATGTGCTGTGGCATTGGCGTGGGCCGCTACCACTGAGCCACCACTGCTCTAACGTTTAAAAAGATTTTTAATAATCGAATTTGTGAAAAACGCCAATGCCACGCGAAACAGTGTAAAAACTTAAAACGTCACAGTCCTAGATAGGACTGGCACATAACACGGTGTAATGGCACAAAAGGGATTATAAGCTTATGCTGCAAAATAAGCTCAACACAGCTTCTGAGCACACTTTGGTTTCCATTGTCCTTTATGCAAATCTAGAAGAGTAGATGATAAACTATATTTTACGACGCCCCAGATGCGCATAGAAAATTGTATTCCAGAGCTACCACTTTAATTTTAATGCTAACCGCATCTGTAGTTAAAATATGAACTATAGTTCACTTAACACTATAGGTAAGTGTAAAGAATCCCAGTTCTTAGTCAACTTTCTACATTATTTCTAGGCATTGCGTTGAATATTGAAATGAATAGCGCAAGTTCCCAGACAAACTCAGAACTCGAATAATAAGAACCTGTGCTAAGAAAGTAGTATTGTGTTAAGTAAAACACCCGGTATCCGCTTGAAACTTGCGTGTGCAATATGCAACGTCGACTTACTTCTTTGACCGTTTAATTTCAGTTCTTGACTTTTATACGAACAGTTTACCAATATCGCATGAATGTTTTGTTGTTCTGAATTTTGCATAAGTTTATAGTGAGAAGTTGATGAGAATTCTTGAGAAATTCTTATCAGTTTGAGAGTCGTACCTAATGTCTTAACAGATGGTCGTCTTATTAGGAGTCGAGTTAGAATTAGTTGTTTACGTAGGTACTATCTCAAACATTGCATCATTGGATGAAGTCTAAGACGGAAAAAGGTTCTAGGTATAAGTAAAAAAAACAAGTGTCTCTCAGACGTGCTTGGGAAAAATATAATAGCACTTGTGATTCTTGGGGCGAATATGTTATTCTCGCACCGTGGCTTCTGGACCTAATAATGCAATGATATCATTTGGGACTGCTCACTCCGTGGAAACAAGACTTTCATTGACCTGAATTCTGCAGCGCTCAACTAGGACACGTTTCGTTTGATTTTATTAAAAATATATTCCATCCTAAAATATTGATATTGGATGTAGGTATTCATAGAAAATTCAATTTACAAAAATAATATTATGAAAACGATTGACGTCACGTAATCGAGACCCAAACATGAAACTTCAAATGGAAATTTTAATTAACTTGTGATGTTCGTATTTCACAACATGCGAGGTATCATTTCCTTTTGTCACTCAAACTGTTTAAAAGATTTCAAATGTGTTGTGCACCAAATTCGTTGTCGTCGACGAGGAACTCGGTTTCGGGTCGAGTATTCTGACCGACCTAGTTGTTAGCTGCAAGCCTGCAACGTCGATATGCTGTCACAGCACACACCCAACCACTTTAAATTTGCACAGCTACCTTATCCCGACCACATAAAGTATAAAATGGCTTGACAAGTATTTGTGTACTTTTATATTGACGTGTAGTACGTGTCGCGTGCCCGTTTGAACTTAATTTGACGCTTACATTGCATTTTTATTTATTTCTGTTCAGTGTTGCTTTGCTCATAAAAATTGCAGTCGCAGTGTAGTATGACCTTATAACCTTATTTTTTATTGTACCTACATGCAATGCTTTTAATATTTTACACCGATTTGTTCCTGTTCAGAAGTAATTTCTGCTCGGTATGAATTAATAAAAGTTGCTTTTTTAAATGTCATAGATTCTAGGTTTACCATGACGTATTTTTTTTTTGATATCACACAATAAAGTATAGTAACTCAATTTACGATTTAATAAAACGTTTTTAAATAAAAACATCACTTTCATTGTTAAACGTTGTTAATGTCTAAACTTTCTGGGGTTTCCCAGAAAGTTTATGTAAAAATGAAATAAATAACTAAAGGTAGGTAAACCCACCCACCACCACCCCACCCTACCTACTCGTCATATTTTGCGAACTTTTGTCAGTACTTTCAAATAATGTAGGTAGAACCAGGCGGCCAAGCGTCCAAACTGAAGCGGAACTGGCTTTAAATACGCCTCTATCGCAAAACCTCAAAAACGTAGCTCGGCTTAATTTAAAATCACTCAAGGGTGTCGGGAAGGCAGGGTGCATGCTATCTGCGGAGATCACGATAGGCCGCGTTCAGACTTGGCACGGACTTGGCCGCTTCCCAGCAGTCTTGGCAGCCAAATGCGGGGTTCCGTCTTAACAGATACCGTTTTACCGAAATATTAAAAGTAATAAGCCGTAAGTTTGTGTTGTTTGCTATTGATTGTGTTTTGTTTTTGGTGTTTGGTCTACCGAAGCGTGTAGGAAAGGAAAAATAAACATCATGCTAGTGCACACAACTGCACTTACAAGGACGGATGTGACCACGGATATCGAAAAAAGAAGAAGATAAAAAGAAAGAGAGAGTGAGAGTGAAGTGAGTTTTACTAACATAGTTTTATGTTTATACACTAACACACATTGTACTATTATAATATATGTAGGTATAGGTAGTATGTTAGTCTGTAAGGTTTTTATCTATGGGCCAAAGTAACCTGAAAATAAAGGCTTTATTATATTATTTAATTAAAAAATCCGAACTAACGCCGCCAGCTTGTTTTTTTAAATAAAATTTCACAAAAGTTTACCAACGAAGTTCCATTTAAATGTCATTCAATCGCCAAAAGAGTCAGTAAGGTTAACTAAGGTTAGCCGAACGTATCAGATTCTCCAGCTAAATAGCGAGGCAAATAACAGTCTTAAAAAGTCCAGTACTCATTTACAACCCGACACTTTACATAATCGTCCATTGCAGCCCAATCGCTGCAAATGATTACACATTTACCGACTTAGGCGCGGAATTTCACATCCGCTGTTTTGTCGGTACCTTTATGAAGCAAATTACTAGTTGCTAGGGCGATTCACACTGCGATACAAACGCTTAAACCAGTGCATGGATAATCGACTTAGTAGTGATTTGAAATCGTGCGTTTTATTTACAGGAATAAGAAAGATCTGAAAGAATGATGCTGCAGTAGGGCAATGTAACATTGACATGATAAAATACCTTTGAGTCTTGTAAAACAGATGTAAGAGGATAAATAATCATGTATCTGAGACACATTTTTAGGGTTCCGTAGCCAAATGGCAAAAAACGGAACCCTTATGGATTCGTCATGTCTGTCTGTCCGTCCGTACGTCACAGCCACTTTTTTCCGAAACTATAAGAAATATACTGTTGAAACTTGGTAAGTAGATGTATTCTGTGAACCGCATTAAGATTTTCATACAAAAATTGATAAAATACAATAAATTATGGGGGTTCCCCATACCTACTTAGAACTGAAACTCAAAAATTTTTTCGTTAAACCCATACGTGTGGGGGTGATTGGTTTTCAAAAATGATATTGAGGTTTCTAATATATTTTTTCTAAACTGAATAGTTTGCGCGAGAGACACTTCCAAAGTGGTAAAATGTGTGCCGGGGCTGTAACTTCTAAAATAAGAGAGTGATAAAACTAAAAAAAATATATGATGTACAGACGCCAGCACATCAAGCTACCCGAAACTGTCAAATTTTCCCAATCAACTTTGAACATTGAAAATTTATGCTTTAGCGATAAAGTTGAAAACCTATTAAATAAATTTGACAGATTGTAGTAACTTGATCTGCTGGCGTCTGTACATTACCATGTAAACTTCCACCGAAAATTAGTTTGAACTAGATCTAGTAAGTAGCTCGCCGGTGAAAATTTAAAAACATATGATGGTAAGGAACCCTCGGTGCGCGAGTCCGACTCGCTCTTGCCCGGTTTTTTTTAAAATTTGCTATTCGAATACCTATCAAATGCCGATATCACGTAGCGATACAAAAATTGGTTCAGACAAGTGTCGAGCGCAGCTTTACCTATTTCGTGAAACAAACACTATTACTTCTGCCGATTTATTCAGTAAAAATCGCGTCGTGAAAAATGTGACGCATGTCTTCTTCCAACTTGTTATTTTTTGTTTGTGTTTGTGTTCTTTTGACGCGTCGTGTTTGCCGCAAATGAATGTATTTACTTTCTTCTTTCTTTTTTTCCACCTGCCGATCTATTCTTCTAATAAAAACTCACCGTGAAAACTTAGGTGAAGTTAACTGTCGACAGTGGCAATAGGCTATTTGACTGGTTTCTGATAAACATCTCAGATTATTTAATGGTGTCTAACGAGCCCACAAAAACCTATTACTTCAAATTGCATAATGTATTTCTTATAAAAAATAGTAAATAAAAATGTACTATTTAAAGAAGCCGCCAAAACGCTATCTTTAACAATATGGCGTCGTGACGTCACGATTCACGTAAACAAACGTTGAAACGGTCGAGATACTAGACAAAAGTCATCTGTTCATACTAAATCACGACGTCATCTTAAGTTCAGCCAATCCAGACCGTTTTCGATTACGTGGCGCCAGATTTAAAAAGATGAAGTTTTTTCGGGTTTTTTTTTATAAATAATACATTGTTTTGTAGTAAAATTAATGCAAATCGATTTTAAAAGAGATAATCTATACGAGTGTCAATAATTATGACCTTATTTTTTACATTGTCAAATAGCTATATACTCATTGTACTAAAAGGAACAGTAGGGTTTTAGTTGGTAGAAGTCTGACATAACCCTCCGTTCTTCCCAGACGGAGGGTATTCATGAGGAATTCCCCACGAAAAAAAAAGAAGGGTTTGACACTGTTGACAATGAAAGTGAAGTGCTCACTTCACCAAACTTTTCACGGTGACTTTTTTTACAGAATTGACTAAGACTAAACTGACTCAACCACCCCGCCACTCGTAAAGACAAACAAAAGTTGTAAAAAAAAGATTACATACTTACATCATTTGTGAGCCTAGACCTTCAAACAGCAGAACTGTTACAATATGCATGTAACCACGTTTACCGCACTGAGTTCACAGATTACGAAGCACCTAACAAATCAGACACCGAAGTACTAAGTCTCAGAAATAACCTACGTTAAAGTACATTATTTATTCTACTAGCCTAAGTATCGAAAAGTGAACGTTGAAAGAAAACTTGTACTTCGAGTTTTGGCTTTTGAAGTTGAGCGTTTAGTCTCATTGACATTGAAGAATTAATGTAAGGTTTAGTTTATATTCCATTTTGGTTTTATGAGGCTGTGCTGACTTAAAGGTATCGTGGTTCTCAGTAACTGGATTGTGGATTGTGGAGGTCAGATAGGCAGTCGCTCCATGTAAAATACTGGTATTCAGCTGCATCTGGTTAGACTGGAAGCCGATCCCAACATAGTTGGGAAAAGCTGTGAATTGCGACGTTTTATTATTATTTGAGGATTAAAAGTACCCCGTGTTAGTCCAAGTGTCTGTGTGCCAAATTTCATCCAAACCCGCTCTGCCGTTTTTGCGTCAATATGGAACATACATCCAGGCAACCGGACAAACATTCAAAAATAGTTTTTTCGGCATCAGACTCGGGAATGAGTCTCAGAAGAGTGATACCTCGTAGCGATTACTTTTTTAAAAAGTATTCAATGTATGTACAGTTCTGACTTCGTTACTGTTTTATTATAAGTAGGTATGTACTTATATATAGATTCTTGTGTTAGTTCATTGATCAATTCATGCAATTGCTGACCGTGGGATCTTGGTTTAGAGCGTAGGGTCGGGCAAACTATTATCGAGTTTTTCCTATTAGAAAATTCATAGTAGCAGTCTGGATTCTACTTTTACGCTCTTGTAATAGCAATAGGCTTGTCCACATAACATGGGACTTGTCAAATATACCTAATGTAGGTACTAGGTATACATCTGCTTACCACTTCAGGAAATACAAGCGTAATGTTATGTAATTATTATGTAATATTATTTTGTAACAATATATATTTTCAAACAAGATAATCAAAGAATCAATGCTGCCAGTCTTTTGGGTACTTTTCCTGTTGACATCAATGCGAACGAATTTTTTGATGCCTTAAGATTCTATTCCCTCCTTTTTTAAATACATGTACAGTCAGCAAAAGAGTTAGGTATGCAGGATCGTCAGATATAGTTGAAGTTTAGTAAGAAACCGGTGGATGTTCTCGTTTTTTTTTTTTAAGTAATCCTTATAATACAAACAGCTCATTTATCAAATTAAATTTCAGTCGACAACATCCATCGGTTTATTACTAAACTTCAACTATATCCAACGATCCTGCATACCTAACTCTTTGCTGACTGTACATATTATTATTATGATTTTAAGTCTGTTAGCGTATATATTATGCAAATATGGTCATGTAACATTATTTTCCCACGGGATAATATTGCACGACAGAATGTGTCGTGCAATATAGCTGACAGTTAACGTAGCTTGGCTCTGTACATTCCATTGACCATCACGACTGATTACGGCAGTTTAGCTGCTGGCCTGTCCATTATCTGCCTAACAGCTATTAGTATTGACCTAACATCACAGTTAATATTCTATATGTATGTTAGCCTCTATGTCTGTGTGTGTTGCTTAACTGTAGATCCAATTCTGTAGAAGAACAGAATAAGCTCCCGATACTGATCGTGATAAAGACTTCTAATTTAAGAACTTTTGCAATTTTTCTCTAATTTATTTCTATTTTTTTACCACTGATAAGATAACCAGCTTATAATGTGGGTTGGTAGATGTCACATGTCTTCGAACTTATGGTTCTAGGACATTCAAGTTTCGGTTTACATTTAAGTACTAACTAGCAGCGCCCCGCCGTTTTACCCGCGTAAGTGTCAATCTCGTAGCAATATCGGGATAAAAACTATCCTATGTCCTTCTCCGGGATGCAATATATCTCTCTGCCAAATTTTATCGAAATACGCTCAGTGGTTTAGGCCTGAAAAGGTAACATACAGACCGACAGACAGAGTTACTTTCGAATTTATAATATTATGGTAAAAAGTATGGATAAGATAAAGTTTTATATAAATCTATTTAATTTCTTGTATGTAAGCAGATTGAAGATCTCAGATCACTTTTTTGGTGAAAAATTGAAAACATCAAACAGGATAAAACGAAAAAAGCCGTGGGCACAGCTAGTGTTGAATATTTCAGCATTATTTTCATTTACTTAACATTAAAAAAAATGCTAACCACACTTTAGTATACTTAAACTTGGAAGAGGTAAACTATGATTAGAACTTTATAATGGGTTTCTGAACTTATATTGCTGGATTAAGCTACTTACCTCCCGAAGCGTATTTTGCCAAGTTAAACAAGATTTTGAAAGTATATATTATAGTAAATAGTATGAAGAGCAGTGGTGTCCCAGTGGTATCGGCCGCGACTTACCAGTAGGTCGTAGGTTCGAACCCAGACAGGCGCTTTACTTTGTGTAAATTATTTCATCACCACTGTTCTCAAAACGGTGAAGGAAAACATCGTGAGGAAACAGGCGTGTTCTAGAACCAAAAATTCGAAGACATGTGACATCTACCAACCCGCACTGGGCCCGCGTGGTGGACGGCCCACTCCTTCTCTCACAGAGAGGCCTGTGTCCCAGCTGTGGGAACATTATAGGCTGATTATGATGATGATGAAATAGTATGTATGTGTATACATACATACTATTTGTCATATATAGGTTTATAACCTATATATGACGGCACGATTGGCGCAGTGGTTAAGCGATTGACTGCTGCGCTGCGTGTCGCGGGTTCGATTTCCGCACGGAACAAATATTTGTATGACCTACAAGTAGTTGTTCCGGGTCTGGCTGTTTGTGTATGTGAGTTTAAATGTTTGTAAACGCACCCACAATACAGGAGAAATTCCTAGTGTGGAGCAACGTTTAAAAAAAAAATGTATTTGTGTACCTATTGAAGTCATTTTATTTAAACTACAAAATATTTACAAAATTTATAAAGCTAACAGTCTTAAAATAATAAAATGTACATGTACAAGTATATAAAAAGGATTTTTTAATAGTTTTTATCATTGTTCTCCTCTAAAGCACCTGTCATCTAATTCACCACCCTTGGTTGACTGGTAGAGAATGCCTACCTAAGGCATGAAGTTCGCCTTTGTACCTTTGTTGTGTGCGAAAAGTTTAAATAATAAATTTGAATGACATAAAGCGTGTATCAGAAATGTGTGGCATATTTAAGAGTGAGTAAGTACCTACTGAAGTTGTGTATATGATTATTTTTTTGCGATTACAATGCTCGTACCATGGGGAAAGTTGGTCTTTTTTTTTACTTCACTAAGAATTTCTCCTGTATTGTGGGTGCGTTTACAAACATTTAAACTCACATACACAAACAGCCACACCCGGAACAACTACTTGTAGGTCATACAGGTATTTGTTCCGTGCGGGAATCGAACCAGCACAGCACTCAATCGCTTAACCACTGCGCCAACCGTGCCGTCTGATAGTATGTAACACACATTTGAATATGACCAGTCTACTCTGTAAAAAAGATGGAGTGAGCTTGACGTGAGTTGTAAATAGTGCGATTCCCTGGCATCAAGCGGAATGACAACTCACTTCATGCTCCCTTCACCTTATAAGTTTTCACGGTAAGATTTTTTACAGAATAGATCGCCAGGTATTTCTGAAATACGCTGTATAATGGGTTAGACAAGAATATATTCGAGTTAAGATTAAAAACGTCACAGTTGTGTCCCAAGGGAAATGTTCTAGAAAATTAGAACATGTATTGTGTCGGTTTCGGTTTTACTTTATTGTGGGCTAGCTGACCCGACAGACGTTGTGCTGTTTTTGATTAGAAAGACACGTGGCGCCATCTATTATCATAATAACATTATTGTTGTTTTCCTAGAGAACAGCACTTTTGTTCGGGATGAAAGGTACCTTATGTCCATTTCTGTATACCTGACAATGTTTATGCAAAATTTCAGGATGATCGGTTCAGTGGTTTAGGCGTGAAAAGGTAACAAACAAACTTACTTTTGCATTTATAATATTCATCATCATTTCAGCCGAAAGACATCCACTGCTGGACATAGGCCTCCCCCAAGCACCTCCACTTCGACTGGTTCTGCACTTCTCGCATCCAACGGGTTATAATATGTAGGATACCTACTGAATTTTATCATCATCATCTTCCTGCGAGCTACTGCAGAGGTGGCCCAGTGGTATAGGCCCCGACTTACGTCGTGAGTTCGAACCTAGGTAGGCGATTTAGTATGTGTAATTTAGTTCAACACCACTGCTCTCAAAACGGTGAAGGAAAATATCGCGAGGACACCGGCACTAAGATCTAAGACAATTGATATCTACCAACCCGCAGTGCCCTCCCAGTGCATCTGCCAACCCTCTCTCAGAGAGGAGGCCTGTGTGCCAGCAGTGGGATATGTTGATTATGATGGCCCTATCACCTTTTACACAGTCCTTCTATAGCTATTTTTGTCCTCCTCAACTCGTTTGAATATTATAGGGACTATACGTACATAATGTACTCAACTAGTTATCATTATAATGATGATGCAACAAGAAATTGCCTCAAGGTCAAATCAGGGTTAAAAGGAGGTCGTGTCTCCAAAAGAAACACGTGTGTGTTAAATAGTTCATATATTGTTACCACGTGCCTAAAATAAGCGTGTAATGTAATGTGCGTGTACTGTAATGTTTAACCATACCAAAAAACCATACTTTAATGAAAAAATATGAAATTATGTAATGAAATGAAAGGATGTTTATTTCTGTAAGTAGATCTTTTAAGCCACTTTTACACGTATTTTTTTGTAAATTCGTTTTTTTAAATTAGATGGCCCGGCCTTTCTTAGCTGTCTGATCCCTGAGACAAAATGCTGAAAAAAAAAACACATTAATTACGTTAAATATTTGGTTTCACATAAGTAAGAAATCCTAGGGTTTAAAACTCAATCTTGGCAACGCTTTAGGCGGTCAGATATTTCGTTGTGTTTCGTTGTTCCTACTAGTAATCTGTCACTGTTTACAATGTAGCCTATATATCCGCCATTGTGCACGAGAACATAAGCCTGCCTGTGCAATTGTGCATGTATGAACAGTCAAGCCGACGATCCTGTATACTTATACAGGATCGTCGGATATAGTTGAAGTTTAGTAAGAAACCGATGGATGTTGTGTCGACTGAAATTTAATTTGATAAAAATCAAATTAAATTTCAGTCGACAACATCCATCGCTGCGAGCTGTTTGTTTTCTATAAAAAAAATAATTCGAGAACATCCATCGGTTTCTTACTAAATTTCAACTATATCCGACGATCCTGCATACTTATCTCTTTTGTTGACTGTACAAGTGTACATAAGTGTGCAGTGAAAAGAGCGCCAACATCCGATTAGGAGCATAAGGGCGATGCACGTACCAAGTTGTACATAACAACACGCCTGCATTATTCTCCGAAAGGGTAGGCGGATGTGCTTAAGCTTGGCACACACACATTTCACTAGTTATATTAAAGTTGCATGTTAGAGGGGATGTTATTATAATGAGGGGTTTTTTTATTAACTCTGTCTGTCTGTCTATCTGTCTGTATGTTACTTTTTCACGCCTAAACCACTGAGCGGATTTCGATGAAATTTAGCAGAGAGATAGATTGCATCCCGGGGAAGGATATAGGATAGTTTTTATTGACATATTTCGCGGGCGAAGCCGCGGGCGGAAACTAGTACCATATAAAAAAATCCGTTAAAGTTATAAATAAAAATGTGTTTATTTGTATTCCCTACCTAATGTTAAAAAGACAGAATTCTTATATAGATCGTCTCATTCCCCCTCTGGTTGTCTACCTGTCAAGACCCTTTGCTTAGATAGTGACAGGCCATTTTGATTTAAAATTAAAAACATTCACAGTTCGGTTACAAATGTTTTTAACTCTACCACCACAAATAAAAAAGTGAAGTTACTATATTTTAAACGCTTGAACAGCTAAATCTGACAGATACGCGAACACCGACTAATATTTCAACTTTTAAAAGTTTGAATGAATGAGACTCGTACCAGGTTTTATGTAACATTGTAGTTTTCAGCCCCCGACGGAAAAAAGTGCTTTTATAAGTTTTTAACGTGTGTATGTGTGTGTCTGCGGCATCACAACTTCCAAACAGCTGAACTGAGTTGGATTATTTTTGTTTTGTTAGAAAGATCACTTAATCGAAGTGTTCTTAGCTTGATACTAGTTAGTTTGTTACTCAATTAAACAAAAACGGCTGAACGGATTTGGATGAAATTCGGCACACGGGTAGGCCATGAACTGGCTTACGACATAAGGTAAGCAAGCACGTTTCCGTGGGATAATTTCCGACCTTGACACGGGCGAAACCGCTGGTAAAAGTATAACATTTTCTTTTCATACATTTTCCGTATAGGAAGGGTTAAAATATCGTGTGTAGAATCGATAGTCCTGTGGGCTGTACACAATAGACTATTGGTGTCCACTGACGTCCATTGATTGGCAACCAATCACTTTGAAGAGAATTGTATAGCAATAGACCAATGTGCGAAGTGTATTCAACTCAGTCTATTGTTTGTTGAGCCTAGAAAATCTATCAGAATTCTGTAACATCAGCTCTATTTTGGTACTTCACCAACCTATTGTCGAGGGGGCTCGTGGCTAAAGAAATCAGAACAGCAACTGGTTTTATCTGACACAAATTTATTTATGTAAGTAATAGCTGTGCCCCCGTGGTTTCACCCGCATAAGTTTCGATCCCGTGGGAATAAGGCGAAAGTTTGTGAGTTTGTGTGTGTTTATATGTTTGTTACTTCTTCAAGCTCAAACGGCTGTATCAATTTTGATAAAAAAAATAAGGAGGTAGCTGACACCCTGGATTAACATATGTATACTTTTTATCCCGATATTCCCACGGGACCGACATTTACGAGGGTGAAACCGCGCGGCGCAGCTAGTAAAATATAATTTTAAAACGTGCTTAATTTCACATCATCCATCCTAAAAAAAATAATAAGTACTATATAAAAAAACTATAAGTTTTCCACGTTTCGTGGATAACAACATCTGTCTACATCTAAATCCCTAAATCTTTTCCAAAAACATATCTGTCTTTCCTAATATATAAAACACACAAAACCGTACCCAATAAGGAAAACTTCGAAGAAAACTGATCCTTTTTATTTCCCGAGCTTTGACAGCTAAATTATGTTGACAGGTAGACGTACCTAAACCGAAAAAAAAACTCAGGGACAATTATTAGTTATTATTAATTAATTTAATACATATAAAGTTATTCTTGTCTTTTAATCACGAGGATAAAAAAAACAAAGAAAACTCACAATTCAAAAACAACAACAACAACAATTTACAATTAATTAACAAACAACAACAACAACAATTAACAACAACAACAATTTATTCACTAACAATTAATTTTGTTAGTTCTACAATCAAATAAAAAGGTTCTGAAGTTATTAAGATATCGATATTGATCCTTACTTACATTTCTGTAATCCGCTGTAAACCAGCGGGGTATTTGCGTAACACAGTATCAGTAACAATGGCTTTCATTTTGACAGTTCAACAACTTTCATTGCGTTATTTACTTTGTTGAGCAGACACATTTTTCGAACTTAAGAAGCAATGGATTAGCAATATCCTACGTAATTAGGGTGCTGTACCTAAAGTATAACTTCAGAACATCAACTTAATTAATCTCAATGTTATCTTTAAAAACAATACCAATCTCTTTTACCAATCGCCTTTTTTTGTCCTTTATGGCATGTAACACCATGAATAAGCAATCATTTTCCGAGTTATTATAAAAGTTGGTACCTATTGGCATTTAAAGGAACCGGAATGGTTTTAAAACCCTCCCTCTGCCTTCAAAGCAAGAGTAAATAGGCATCTTCTGGGCACGCTTGTTCCATTGTAGACCTCAATCATCGCTTTCCTTCAAGTCAGGAGCAGGACTATTCAGCAAAAAAAAAAACATTCTGGTTTTGTCAAGTCCTATAATGCAGTACTGCGACATTTCAATGAAACATATTTTACTTACGTACACACACAGTATATGCCACACAATACCTTACCCCATATAAGGAAAAATATAAAAGAAAAGTGATACTTTTTATTCTTAGAACTCTACAGCTAAATCAGACTCCGTGACTACGACCAAATATTTCAGCCAGGAATAACTGCCAAGAGTTATGGAAAATGTATGCAACTCCCCCAATGCATGGTTACGGCTTAATATGTCTTTAGTTAGAGACAGTGTACCGTTGCTTTATTGTAATGGCGGTCCCCCACTTCGGGTTAATCAAAGTAATTGTTTTGTTCGTTATCTGTTCTCGGGCGATAAATTGGAGGGTTGTTTTTGATGTTCGGTGAATGAAATCTGATTAGTTGAATTGTGTTAGTGAGATTATGATTTGTGGTGTTAGAGGGGTGGTGAGTAGTAGGGTGCAAAAGGTGGTAGTAAAAATAAGTTTTTTTTCTTTTATTTTTGTCCTTATTAGTGTCGCTAGTTACGTGCTTTGTGAAACTAATGAGCTGAATAGTCTATTATTATAAATTAAGGTATGCGCGGCTACACATAAAGTTATACATAGCAGTACAAGCTGACTTTTGATTGTACGAATTCAGCTAAAACTGGAAATGTACCTACAGCTTAATGTGTCACCGAGTGTGTTTTCAAAATGGCCACTCTAAACTTTTTAAACCGTAATAACTCTTCACTATGTGAATTATCCATAAAAATAACTCTTTAAAGCTGAAAAATATAAACAACCCGTAAATTCAACCCTCCATTTAAAAAGTGCATCAAAAGTTATGCTCGTAAATCTGCGAAACTATCTGATCCCAGCACGTGGCGACCAGGTCGTTACGAAACTGATAATTAATCACGAAGACATAAAGTTTTCCACCCCTGAAGGGCTTGTTTTCAAGCCGACGATCTAAATACGACTAAATTGAGTTTTGATTAAGCTAAAACGGGCCTGACTACACTGCGTAACCGCTGGCAATGGCACGTTGGGCGCCACTTGCCACTTGTAGGTACTATGCTGATTACACTGTAATTTTATTATGTAATCAAGTTACAAATTAATTCTTATGTGAGCCGAGCTTTAGGTGAACTTTATCCATCAATGTTTTGCTCGTGTAATTTTACGTTTAGATTTATTTTCGTAGTGAGGATGAAATTCGATGATCGCGACGCTTGACGATTCGAATTAAATGCGATGTTGTTTTCGTTTTAGCGAAAATGTTTGTTTTATCTTTAAGTTCATTTCGTGAAGTTTATATTCAAGTACTTACCTACAGGCTTACAGACACCAAGAACCTTTTTTATTTGACTATACCAAAGTTATGTGTTGAAGAAGTGCCATATTATTATGTCAACCTGAACAGCTACTCGTAACGATTTCAAAGAAAAAACGTCTTAACATGTTAAAACGGACTTAGGAAAATATTTGATTTGAATATGGGTTGCTAGATAGGTAAATAAGTATACCTACCTGCTATCTTTCACCTGTTAATTCTTTTGCCTATTGTGGTATAGTAATTTTATTTTAGGTGCATCGTCTTCACATATTAATAATGAATGTATGCAAAATATTGTAAAACATTTTAAAAGAGTGACGGTGAAGTTTCTTTTCTTCTCCATACGAAAACTACCTGTTGGAAGGGGCGACTAGAATCATCATCATCATCATCATCATTTCAGCCGAAAGACGTCCACTGCTGGACATAGGCCTCCCCCAAGCACCTCCACTTCGACCGGTTCTGTGCTTCTCGCATCCAACGGGTTCCTGCGGCCTTCACAAGGTCGTCGGTCCACCTAGTGGGAGGCCTTCCAACGCTACGTCTTCCGGTACGCGGTCGCCACTCCAGAACCTTTCGGCCCCATCGGCGACTAGAATCAATTCTATTTTATTGTAATTTTTTACGTTTAAAGGTGCCTTTTATGTGCCTATTTGAAATAAACGCTTCGACTTTGATCTATTTATATAATACAACAACACTTTCTTCGAAAAGAAATTGGCGACTAGACCAAAAGGTTGAAACTTTCTGTCTAACGTAACTAAGCGACAAACCAGTTTTCTTTTGCCCAAACTTTTCTGATTTCGTTCGTTTCCTAGCTATAAAGTTTACACAGTGAGATGAAATAAAATACAAGGATTATACACATCTGTGCTTACTTGTTTCTGTTGTACACTGAACCGCACAAGTTTCGATCACGTACAAGGTGCGATCGAGTACAAACTAAACGGCTTCTTGCGAGTTATACAGTTCTTCAATCTGTGAGGAGCGTGCGATAACACATTTCATGTTCAATGCGGAAAGTTCATTTTAACAGTAATTTTGTAATTTAGATATGAGTTGACTTAGCGTGTTAGGTTTGTGTACTATTTAGTACTCTACGCCACTACCTATATCAGGTAAAAAGTAGACAAACTTGTTTAGGAAACAGCTGATGTAGATCGGAAGTTTTTAGGCAAGACAGCTGTTACCTAAAAATATTCTGAATTATATACTAACCTAACCAAACCGAACCTCGAGATGCCCTTCGCTCGCTCTTGCATCCTATGTCGACGTGACGTATCCGACGGCATTGTGTTATGTCACGCAGCGCCAAGAGTGTTAAGAATCGGAACTAAAACCTGTCAAAGAGGCGGCACATTATGGCTAGCCGTGTTGAATAACGTATGGCGGCGAATACATTCCGGCGTTTTTAATTCATCTGCATTCAATCCGGCTAATCGTTGAACCGCCGCATTTCAAAACGGCCCTGTTTTTGATAATAGCTAGCCGTAATGTAATATGGCGGATTATACAATCCGACTGCGACATCTATACTATAATATTATAAAGCTGAAGAGTTTGTTAGGTTGAACGCGCTAATCTCAGGAACTACTAGTTCGAATTGAAAAATTCTTTGTGTGTGTTGGATAGTCTATTTATCGAGGAAGGCTATAGGCTATATAACATCACGCTACGACCAATTGGAGTTGAGCGTCAATGAAAAATGTTGTAAAAACGGGAAAAATATTCCTTTTGAGAGCTTCCGTTGCGTACGCTGCGTAAACGGTTAAAGTTACGCAAAAATCATGTATGACGGAATTGTTCTCCTTTAAAAGTTCTAAAAAAAGTCCGCGACAACATATATTATGTCTTTCTTTTAAGGTTGACTCACTATAACCTTTTTTATGGTAATCAAATTTGTTCTAAAATAATGCATTATTTGCGAAGGTGTTTTTATAAACATGATATTAATCCTTATCCAAATAAATACGTTATTCATTACAAGTATTTAATTTTGAACAAAATTGCCCTTGTCATCATTTGATTTCAATGGATATCTTATGACGCAAAGGCCCCCCCGCAAGTCGCGCAACGTGCGGTGCCTTTGTGTCGCGCGCGGTTATATCGCATGTCGCGCCTGTTTGTAGGAGCCTTAAATTGTGGATATTTTTGCAAGATAATTTAGTTCTAAGTAACTTTCCAAATAAAATAGAAGTTCTTCAGACATTTAAATTGTAATCTTTATTAAATTCTCTTTTAGAATAAGGTTAAGGTTAAATTTATTGTCATCATTATCTCCGTATTATTTAATTTGTCCTGCGTAACCTTTCACAAAAGAACATAATTACGAATACTTAAATTAATTCTGAATCTGGACCCGCTTCATGAATGGAAATGTTCCACTGTGAAAATGTACCCAGTAAAAAATAAATGAAATTCTCCCAAGGCTTTGTGATACACGTGTCAATGTTGGTTTTCAACATTGACACGTGTATCACAAAGCCTTAAGGAACGGTTTTCTAAGAATACCTTTTATACCTACCCGTTATGGGCTCTTGAAATGTCCTATCGTTATATACATTTAACCCGAAAGTGTCCATTGCTATAAACCTTTCCGCAGATGGCTACAACTAACGACCCGAGGCGAATATTCCATTATCACCGCGTTTACCAGGTGGATTTGTGATCGCAGTATGGTGTTATTAATACGCAGGTTGATACTGCCCGAAACGCCGCGTTTTACGAGACCCATGGGAGGCGCTCCCTTACCCACAAGTGGAATTATACGCGGCCTGAAATATAATCTTCAATGGAATTAATTTCATACGCGTCGTGTTTTTACATCGTTTCTTGGGGTGCGGGCATCAATCACTCAGCTGGTAACAGCGTTACGTCACCGCTAATTGTGATCCCGTTCCTCCGAAACGAATGGTTATCGGCACTCGTCCGCGATCGATCGTCCTCGCCGCTCGCGACTAGCTTTTCTTCTCACTTTGTTAGCTTTACATTGAAGTACGAATTCCCTTGGAGCTGTCGGTAGGTGGTATAAACGCGGCGATAGGAGAGCTGCGATGCCGGCGCGCTGTTGAAGTGCGGTAGGGTTGTGGGTGAGGGACCTACGGGAAAGTAGGTCGGGTTGGCGACTCCCCCCCGCCCTGCCTCTCTCTGCCGTCTCCCCCGGTGTTGTCGCTTTCACTGCGTCCGCTCGGGATAAAGCCTAATTTTATTGCGTTGCGTTCGATCGTGTCTTTTACTTGCGGTTGGTTGTTTGATATTAATGAATCGGATGATCTAATGCGTGTGGTTTCGTACTGTTTTCTCGCTTGTTTTCGCCAGTAACCTAAATACGCCGTTTCATACTGGTAAATATAATTTCCGAACAGAGGAATGCTATTTTTGGATCATCCGAGACCTTTTTGTAATTATGATAACGTCGCGTCGCTGTCTAAACTAATTAGATGCGGCTGTATTTCAGTAGGTATATAGGGTGGATTTTCAAGACGGGGCAGTAAGGACAGGTACTTTAACCGTTGTAGCTACAGGAAAACGGTCTTAGGAGACTAAACTTAACTTTTTGAGAAATTTTGATCGGCATACACAGATCTTGAAAAAAAAATTAAAGTTATCAAGAAAAAGGGCAATTTTCCCTGATCCTGTTTCTTATAAGAATTAAAAACCTATCAGATTAACATAGGCTTGAGTAATTGAAAAGCAGTGCTGCACAGAAACAAAATTCATCACCGTATCTCCCCATACCAACAAGCGAGCCATTAACTACTAACAGAAACTTACAGAACCTCATTACGCGTTCGCAGTTTTCGTTATGTTTACCTGCGGTTTCTCTGTAGGTATACCTACGTTCAACGCTTGTATATTACTGCAAATAGCAGTATGCATTAACCTATATACACTATGAGCTGAAAGAATGCGTCCACACTGTTTTCAATGGCCTGCTTTTTAAATGTCGCAGTTTTCTGCAGTCATGAATCACGCGTTGACAAGAGCCGTGGGAGCTTGCCTGCGTTATAAATTGGTAGTAGTCAGGTATAGTCGCATGATATATTCGTGGCCACCGTGCTTTTTTGCTGATCTAGGCATGACATTTTTATGGCTAGACAATTTCACGACTTTGTTCTCGTTTTAATATATCCTGTGGTAGAAGCTCGTATATTTCATTGTGACGTTTTCCTATCCGTTCGTACGCGACCACGCGCTCATTTTTCTAAACTCCGTGCTCAAGATTGCAATGTCTAACTAGATAGTATGATATTGCATTGAGGAGCGCGAGAATTTCCACCGGGCGGTGTAATGACACTTTTATCAAAGGCGTTTTTCGTGCGCTATAAGATAAATGATATTGATGTGATAAATGATGGAGGTGAAAGCTGTTGGCGTTAATATACTTTTGTATAAAATGAAACATCATCATAAGAATACGTTATCGGGATCAGTTATGAATAGAAATCTGAACAACATTGAATCAGCTTCCGTAGAAAAAAAAAAGATCGATTTTGAGTTGGTATAATTTTAACGATGGTAAGTTACATTTATGAAATTAGGATGACGCGTCATGAATTTACGATATTAAATATCGTAAGTCGTACGGATTGACAGCGTAGGTAATTATGAACCTCGTTATGCAAAAGTGGACTTAATCAATCAATCAATTGAGCTTATCGCTGTCTGAATTTGGACGCAGGTTGGTCCTAAATTAGGGTGTTTAATGCCCATGGGCCAAGCGGTTATAGTGCTTTATTGTTTACTTGTAGGTATAAAGGTTTTATTAAAAGCCAGCCTTATTTAGCTACCTAAAAATAATTATATCTTAGCCATTTACTTTTTTACATTAAAGGCAAGCAGTCTTTTGGACACGCTAATGGTGTTACTAATATTTTGTAAAAATATAATTTTAAAGAAAGTCAATGGAGTTACTTGATCATTCTTCTCCATAGGAATCTACTACACTTTGAAATGGGCAACTAGTTTCATCTTTCTGAATGACGACTCCTTTATCAAATTGCATAAATAAATGCTTGAGTTTGATCTATCAGATAATGCTCTTTTAGTTTAGGGATATTTTTTTCTTCTTTTTTCATATTTTTTGGTACAGATTTGGCAAGTCAATGACCTTGCGGTTACTTCCACTCAAACCCAAGTTTTATAATGATGACTGACGCACTCATTTGACACATTTTACGACTAGATTTTTATCGTCATACTTTACTTATAGCGTGATTATATTCTACCCTATTACAGACCAAGGGAAGTTATGGGTTTTACTCCTCAGTTTATGGTTTACGGAATCTAACGTTTGATTTTGATATAGATCTCTCGTATTCCTGCTGGGTTAATGTGAATGAAAAGTTATGATCTCACGAAAAGTGTAAATGGGAAGAATAATTTTACATTTGATTTGGTACAAAAAGATATTTACAGAATTCTGTGTTCTCCGGCTATAAAGTTTTATTTATTAACGAAGCTACATACATGGATTCGAGAGCAGTGGTGGCCAAGTGGTAACGGCCGCGACTTACGAGTTGTAGGTCGTAGGTTCGAACCCAGACAGCTTTACTTTGTGTAAATTATTTCATCACCACTGCTCTCAAAACGGTGAAGGAAAACATCGCGAGGAAACCGGCATGTCCTAGAACCAAAAATTCGAAGACATGTGACATCTGCCAATCCGCACTGGGCCCGCGTGGTGTATATTACGGCCCACTCCCTCTCACCGAGAGAAGGCCAGTGTCCCAGCAGTGGGAACATTATAGGCTGATTATGACATGGATTCCTACCACTGCAGAGGGCTTAAAGGAAGATGTTATGATAAAAAACAATTAAAAGCGTTTTTATGCCGAGTAAGTATTGTCGCGTCGTTAAAAATGAAATGTGTTTCCTTTAACATGGTTGCAAAGTGCTATTAAATTTATACGAGAGAGTGTTCCGATGGTCCATATAGCTTTGTAACGACTTCCTTTGATGCTAACTTGTATAGTATTATAACAGTTTGTGATTTTACATTGTGTTGCAAAAAAGTTCAGACGTTACACAGTATGTCGTGCCAGAATGTACGATGAACGACTTTTGACCCTCCCCTTGTTGGCCAAGCGCCCTTTTATTTTGCAATAATAACCAATATTTTTGTCTAGACTCGCCTTGAAATTTATTCAAAGAGGAAACTACGAACATGGCTAATCCTTTAAGGAAATACCTAACAGAACCTAGAACGCCAGACGAATCAACAAAAAGGCCATTTACTTTGACAGAATTAAAAAAAGGCCGTAGGTACGAGAAATTTACTGAGTCTACTTTATCAATTTTATTTATGCTACACTTGATATATAATTTTACTGAATTTAAAAAGGAGCGGAGAGCGTTCTGCCTCCCCGCGGCGTGACATGGGGTATAAATCGTGCGCTGTACCCCCGCGCCCGCGTCCGCCATTTTAAATAGGCGTCATTCAACTCATTTGACGTGTAATTATTTTCATTTCGCAGCTCGGTTTCCGAACGTGACCCTTGCGGCCGTTTCAACGACATTTTTGTCAGTGAAAAACCTAATTAATGTTTTGTTCTTTTAATTATTTCGAATTTTTCTTGCCTGCCAGCGGTCTCCTAGATCTTTTTATGGCTAACATTTGTTAGGTTGGATGTCGTTAAGATACTGCTGTGCAAAGCCGGAAGCCTCTTTTGTTTCACTTATCAGTACAATGAAACTAGGTTAATTAAGTCGTATCTATTGATGGGCACATACATATGTTTGACGAAACGAGGTGTTTTATTTGGGCACTCTTATGCTTAATATACTAATAATAAAGCTAAAGAGTTTGTTTGATTTTTTGTTTGTTTGACTACCAGTCGGATGTGAAAAAAATATTTTTGCATTTGATAGCCCAATTCTTGAAAAGGCTATAGGCAACTTAACATCTCGCTCGGACCCTTAGGAGCCGAGCAAAAGCAAAAACTCAGAAAGAATGCTGAGCGAAAATGAAGTAATAGCGCGGGCAGACGATGCGATGCGATGAGGTGGGTCGGGGTAACCACAAATTTCACGCAGACAAAGTTGCGGGTAGAAGCTAGTATATGATAAAATTGTAAAAACCATTTTACCCCTGAAATCTGATTTCTGGAAATCCTATCTTCCAGATTTATCTACAGTTATGGCAGATGTCTTATGATTTACAAGATACCTACTTGCATATTCATCACAGTAATATTATAAAGGCGAAAGTTTGTGAGTGTGTGTGTGTGTATGTTTGTGTAGGGGTGTGTGTGTGTGTGTTTATATGTTTGTTAGTTCTTCACGCTTAAACGGCTGGACCAATTTTGATAAAATTTGTTACGGAGGTAGCTGACAGCCTGGATTAACATATAGGCTACTTTTATCCCGATATTCCCACGGGATCGAAACTTATGCGGGTGAAACCGCGGGGCGCAGCTAGTAATACCATAAATCGCTACTACCTGATCCCTTCAAACATTTTACAGTCCACGTATACTTCAGTCAGATTTCCTTCAAGTTTACGACTTCTAGACTTATTCAACGCGTTGAGAAATCGATACGTATTTTATAGCCGTCTTATCTTATAACTCAAGGGAATGGCATTTTTAAGGTTAAGAACACGATTACATTAAGCGCCTGCGATGTAAGTGCTTGGTAACTTTGAATTTTGAATTCAAACTAGGAATTTTTAGTTCCGTAATAAATGGCGACGGTTAGCGTGTGGTTTAACGGATTTTAGGATGTAGGTACTTTTGAAATAGTGTGAATTCAAAATTGACTGTTATTCCCTCTGTAAGAGACGGGTTTCTGATCGGAAAAAGCTGCTTTAGCCTAGGCAATAGGTAATACGGGCTGGTGTCCTCATTTCCACGTTAATGCGCGTATTTTGAGTACGGCTGCTTTAGCCTATTAGATACTTTCGTACCCAGATAGATACTGCAGACCTAAAGAAAAGTGCTTTAATTCTCACTCTCATTTGACATTAATTACATCCACGTGTACACAAAGTGGCAGGAACACCGACGCGCTAACGGTAACCATGAATTCAGCACATTATCCTAGACCTCCCAGAGTAGACATTTTACGTCGGTTAAAAAAAAAATCTGCTGTTTCATAGAAAAGCTCGCCAGCTCGCCACCTACTCTGTCAAAATGTATGGAACAGATCATTGTTTTTTTAATAGCCACCTAAATTTTAACGCAGGGGCTCCAGAATCACGTACTGAATTCATGGTAACAGGCTGCGCGTCTTTGTCCCTGCCCTACCCTGCGTTTAAGATTTTAAACGTCAGCTAAACCATAAAAATCAGCATCATTCTTACACCTTTCCTAAAGGTTTTTAGATAGATCATACTGATTGTGCCTAAGTGACCTCATTGATGTCTAAAAGTGCCTCGTTTGCTGTTTCCACCTCATTTGTTGACTTCAATGTATTTACTTATACCTCACTACCTGCTGTATCATCCTGAACAGTTCACTTAATATTTTTTTGTATAGGCGTCGTCAACTGACTGTCGGTAAAGGAAAATGTCGGGAGAAATACTTGACTTTTAATGGCCGGCAGTGAGCAAGTGATACATACCGGCTGGTAGGTAGATCGACGCGCAAACTATAACCATGAATTTATTCAGCACATGATTCTAAACCACCTAGCGTTGAATAATGGCATTGATGGCAGTAAAGCATAGCATTTTATCAGCCGCTTTTCCTTGCACGATCGTAAAAAAAGACTTAAGGAAAGGGTTACAGCCACACTATTCACTACATAGTAGGTACGTTCACATACTTTTAGCCCACCGCCCTTTAAGCGTTTTCACGATCTTGGATCGACCTGGATGAGAATCGGTAATAAAGTGTTTTGGATTCTGGTAAGTAAGTGAGATCTGGCTTACAGATCTTTTTTTTTTTTTTTTTTTAATCTTTATTGGTGTTTTGGGGTTTTTATCCCAATGGACACGCCAACCCCATCATGCCTTATACAAACTACTACGATACAATGCTTTAAATTTAAATTTAAGGAGAATCTTAATCAATATGGTACACCAACTCGCTAAATCTTTTCGCCACATCTGACTTCGGTTGTGCTTACAGATCTTTTCTATGTTCAAATTGACAGTTCTTTTGGCGATAAGTATTTAGGTAGTTCTAGAAAGTAATTATTTTTTTCTAGTCATTACTAACTTGGTAACACAAAAAGCAATAAGTGGGCTCTTCGAGAATAACCT
The DNA here is from genome assembly GCA_963082905.1 of Oligia fasciuncula. Taxonomy (NCBI): domain Eukaryota; kingdom Metazoa; phylum Arthropoda; class Insecta; order Lepidoptera; family Noctuidae; genus Oligia; species Oligia fasciuncula. The sequence goes on along the minus strand of OY720390.1, from coordinate 14,370,891 downwards.
GCGGGGTAATTGCGTATCAGTAACAATGACTTTTATTTTGACAGTTCAACAACATTCATTGCGTTATTTACGTTGTTGAGCAGGCAAATTTTTCGGTCATATGAAGCAATGGATTAGCAAAATCCTTCAAAATGGTTTAGATTGAGATTGATAGTGTGTTACGCAATTGGGGTGTTGCTTTTACCAATATAAATAAGAAGATAGAACAGCATAATTCACTCGCGGACCATGCAATGTCATGTGAGGTATAAAGGCCTAAAACATCAAAATAATGACGAATTAAAAAAATACTTTTAATGCAGTTTCGAAGCCATACTGGCCATAATTATAGTGTCATCATGGTTCCGAATTTAAACGACTATTTAAAAAAATATAGACCTCTACCTAAGTATAAAAAAGTGCAAGGTGGCTCGATTCCGGATTACAGTCCGGGAGAGACGGGAGAGTATATTGTTTACTTGTTATTTTTGGTATCATTTGCCTTAGTTTCTGAAATAGCCCAGAACGCGGAGTTTTTGAAATAATGACCCTCCTCGATGTTAGACAGGTCAAATACGTACCTACAAAGCGTAATTCCATATTTGGGCCGTAATTAGATCTTCATTGATCATGTTCAATAATAAGCTAGTCCTAACATGTCCTAACCACCGACCAATCGAGCAAAATCTACTTCTAGGTCATCATGTGGCATAAAATAAACTCGGAGATTCAATGAACAATGTATTACGGTAATGGTGGCTAAGCGAGGGAGCGAGGGGAACAAACTAGGACAGTTTTTGTGCAGTTCCTAACTGTACCGACTACTTCGTAATACGTGTTTTGTGACAAAAGGTATGTGGGATAATGTCAATGTAGGAGAGTTTTTTGGGCTTGGTGAGTATGTTATGATTACTTTCGCAAGCGGCTGGTCGACTCTTCACGTGACCAGAGTACTGGCCCATCGTTAGACGAAAGAATCAGCTGTTCTATCTAACGTGGCAATGCTGCCAGCCTTTTTGGGCACGTTTCGCATTGACAGCTATGCAGGCGTATTTTTTGATGCCCAATGAGCTCTTCCCTTTTTTATTTATTATATCATCATCATCATTTCAGCCGAAAGACGTCCACTTCTGGACATAGGCCTCCCCCAAGCACCTCCAGTTGGACCGGTTCTGCGCTTCTCGCATCCTTAAACATATTATATACTTGTACATAATATGTATGTATATTTCAGTGTGTTAACTTGTATAGTGTGCAATAGATAGTGTTGCAATGCAAACTGTGTAACCAGTAAAAAAAAAGGAAATAATAATAACGGCATTCTTATAGAGATTACAATAGAAAGGTGTTTGTTGATGCCAATTAGGTATATGTAATAATTATGGTGCTCGGTGTGATAAACTTATTTTCGCGGGAATGATAAACGGCACTTTTACTCTGTTCGTCTCGATACAATGCAGAAATCCTATTATATAGATACGGTGAAAATTACTATTTCCTTGATTTTGTGTCTTTACGTAATCCCGGGAGAAATACCGAAATTTTCGATGTATGTATAAGGGATTCACTGGGTTTCCTGACTTATCCCATACATATCCCATGAGAATGAGAGGTCGAAACCCCGATTTTATTTTTCTGTTGATATTAATTTAACTAGGTAGGTAGGTACTTAAATCCATATTAATATTATAAATGCGAAAGTGTGTCTGTCTGTTACCTCTTCACGATTAAACCGCTGAACCGATTTAGATGGGTATAGAGATAGTTTGTGTCCCGGGAAAGGACATAGGATAGTTTTTATCCCGATATTCCCACGGAGTCGAAACTTACGCGGGTAAAACCGCGGGGCGCTGCTAGTTGTTTATAAAAGCCCATAATCAGCCTATAATGTCCCCACTGCTGGGACACAGGCCTCCTCTCTGTAAGAGGGTGTGGACCGTACTCCACCACGCGGGCCCAGTGCGGGTTTTTTCTATTCCGTGGGGTTAGTAGATGTCACACATGTCTTCGATTTTTTTGGTTCTAAGACATGCCGGTTTTCTCACAATGTTTTCCTTCACCGTTTTGAGAGTAGGGGTGATGACATAATTTTCACAAAGTAAAGCGCTTGTCTCGGTTCGAACCTACGGCCTACAACTCGTAAGTCGCGGCCGTTACCACTGGGCCATCACTGCTCCTTATAAAAACACACATCTTATTTGCGTTTTTAATAGTTTATTTTAATTATGTTAGAACATCTTTTCCCCGAATTCGGCAGGACACGGCTTTTGCACGTTTAGGTATAGAGATAGGCATGACCTACATAACATAATCCCCATAGCCTTGAACATCCGTTGACTAGGGATTTAGTTTAACAACGAAGTTTGTTATCTTACTGCCACAACTTATAAGCCAAATTGGTTGGTAGTCCAGAGTTCAACCAACTTAGGTACTCGTACTACAGAATATTATGTGAATATTATGTTGAAATTGTGGTCTAATAATTTAATGTAATTACGTCGTGTGATCGTTTGTAATCCATCATTACTTATTTGGTTGATTACTGCAATATTGTTACCTAATTTATTATTGTTGGATATATAGTAGGTAGGATCAGTCTTACGAAGGGGTATCGTATTACCCAGTAACTGGGTTGTGGAGGTCAGATAGGCAGTCGCTCCATGTAAAATACTGGTATTCAGCTGCATCCGGTTAGACTGGAAGCCGACCCCAACATAGTTGGGAAAAGGCTAGGCAGATGATGATATAGTAAGTAGGAAACAAAGAGGCGCGCTATGGAGCGGGCTATGTTTGAAGTTTCTTTGAAGGATAAAATCAGGAATGAAGTTATTGGGATAGGAACCAGAGTAACCGACATAGCTTGCAGAGTAAGCAAAATGAAGTGGCAGTGGGCTGGTTATATTTGTCGAAAGACCGATGGCCGGTGGAGCAGATAAGTCCTAGAGTGGAGACCGTGTATCGGCAAGCGTAGTGTGAGCTAAATGTACCGACGACCTCAAAAAGGTGGCTGGGACGGATTGGATACAGAACGTGAAGGACAGGGTGTTGTAGCGCAGCCTGGGGGAGGCCTATGTCCAGCGGTGGGCTGCGATAGGCTGAGTTGAGTTGATCAAAGTGTCACGTATTTAATAGGTATCTTGGCTATTTTTAATTCGTACGTAGAATTTAGTTCTTTAATGGTACGAGTTTTTGTGGTTTGTTGGCACCGTAAAAATAGACAAAAGTCTCTCCTATATCCGTCTGCATTTCATTTTATTTAGCAGGTTTTCCTAAAATGGGCCACACATTTGCCGAAATTCTCGAAACATAATAATTTGACGTGTTTTCAGCAAAAGCCAGCGGTTTTCGAATTTTCCGGAAACGTAATATTTTAAAATAACCCATTAGTTCTTTGTATACGTTCAAAAGCTTTTTGAAAAAAATTGAAAAATGTCTATAAAAAATAAACTAACACAGATTTAAATTACTAGCGACCCGCCCCTGCTTCGGATGGTTTTTACGACTTGGCTAAACATAAAGATTTCTTTTTGTATTATATTATTATTATAGCAGTTTAAAATTAATGATCCCTCCGGAATAAATTACCTAAACAGCAACATCATACAAATCCGTTGCGTGGTTCAGAAGAACAACACGGTTACACAGACACACACGAAAAACGACTTTAATTTATAATATGTATAAGGCATTGATTACACTAACAGAACCTACCTACTTACGTAACTTTTATTTTAACCTTTCGTTCCGGAACTCAAACAAAAAGTTACTTATGACGAATTACAAAAACGGCCTTTGACGGTCAATTCCCAGAAGACTTCCAACAAAGTTACTTCCGCCCCTGATTATTAAAATCTCAGGTTTTGACGAAGTTTTCATTTCTGGCCGCTCCTAATGGGAACGACCTACTTTTCTTTCTTTTTTTTTTTTTTTATACTTTTATTAAATGTTGACTTTTGGAAGGAAGTGAGTTTGTTAGAATATTTTCAAGGACTACTTTTAATTAGAGAATTTATAACCTTTTTACAAACGTACCTCTGAGAACTACATACTCGGCATACTCCAGTCAACTAATAATAATATGATCACAGTCTTCTGCCCCTGCAGTGCTCCCTCCAGCTTCCCCTTCAGCTGTGATGCCACATTATGATTTAAATTTAAAAAATAATCATGAACTCCTATTTTTAATAATAAGTCAAAGGTAGTTAAATTTACACAATAAAAACGTTATAGTAGTTCAAACATTTGGATCACTAGAATCATAATGTGGTGTGACAAAGGTGAAGTGGAAAAATAACAAGTTACTCTTGGAGGCCACTGGATGTATATCTAGACTACAGCTATATCCCTATATAGCTCTTCGCGATGACAAGTCTGTTCTTCAGATGTGAACAAAATCGCAGCGCAACCACACGCGTTGATCCGATCAGATCGATCGCTTACTACGTCAACGAACGGTGAGAATGATTAGGTAGGTACTATTAGCAAATCGTTGAAACAACAGTCCGGTCGTTTTGCATATGTGCTCGCAACCGGTCCGGCTGATTATCATGATCATTTGTGTCGGTTTCGTCTATTCCGTTTAATTCTCCATACCTTAAGCCTACGTTCGCACGGACGTAAAAATATCGCGGCGAGATTTTATCGTGCACTGGATTTTCAACTCTCAGTGTTGAGCGGAGCGTTGAGAATACAACAGAGCGCATCCCAGCGCGTTAAAAAACACACTATTGGATTTTGCATTCTCGGCGCTAAGCAGTGTGTTAAAATTCCAGTGCGCGAAAAAAAAACAGTCCAGGAGTTCCGACAGAAGTGAAAACAAAACACAAACAGAATACTTTGCCATCACTCACTGACATAACGGATATACATTAAAACCGAGTACATCCCGAGGACAGCCGAACACATCCGAAGCGGTGTCGGTTACGGTAACAGTGGCGCGAGTTCAATAGTTTTTTCCCATCTTAAAAAATACCCAACGCGCCTAAAGAAGTTTTCACTTCAAAAATCGCCACGATAAAACCGTGCGAACCTGGGCTAAGTTGCAAGTCAACTGACAACTCATTCAAGAGATGAGGGTAAATCGATAAAGTTTTATCACAACCAAAACCAAATTTCCTTAAATTCTATGCACCGAAAGCATCGAAAAGAACGCAAAGTGCCGACGAAGTTATCGGATACCGATGATCGTGTAATTCGCTCTCAAAGCGATTCCACCGTTACCATGCAGTATATATACTAACAGTACGGTTCCAGGAATGGCTACCGACGACATCAGCTGATTTTATACTCAAACATTTACGGGAATGTAAGCTTAGACGTAACATATTAAATATGTTAACCTTTAAATATGTGTAGGTGTTAAGTTTATGTAGGTAGGTACCTGGTAATGGCGACATAGGTATATATATATACATATTTTTTTGTGTTTATGTTGTTTATTGCGTCATGTTTACCGTAAATTTCTTTCTTATATTTAATCTTGTGTTATTCCATACAGGCTGTATCAAAAAGATATGGTCAAAATTAAGGGTGTGGTTCAGACCATCAAATGAACAAAATTCTCCATGTGATCAATATCGTAATTGCGAAAAAATATTAAGTCGTCTCATAGAGTGGTATTGAAGTTTTGCATGGGAATATTGATTATTTTTTCAGATTTTGTTTTTTATTTTTTGTAATTAAGACGTTGGTCCCATGGAGAAAGTTATTCAGTTTGATGGACTGTACCACACCCTTAATTTTGGCCACACGTTTCTGATACAACATTCATCATCTGCCCAGCCTTTTCCCAACTATGTTAGAGTCTGCTTCCAGTCTAACCGGATGCAGCTGGATACCCGTATTTTACATGGAGCGACTGCCTTTTTTTTTTTTTTTTTTTTTTTTTTTTTTTTTTTTTTTCCGCTGAGAAATGACGTTACGCATCTCCGCTCGTGGGGGGAAGAGACGGAGTATGTGGGACTCCCTGCCAGGGTGGCAGTATACCCACTAAAACTCAGCGGTGTTCCCTCATCGCCTTGATGGGGAGGTCATGGGAATCCGGCTCAGCCTTTGCATCCACAACCCCCCCGGCGCATGCCCGCCTAGCTGGCGGGCCCCGCATGTCCCCCCGTCTGAGGGGGGGCTACGGGAATGGCCGAGAACACCTGGCCATTCCCGTCCGGCACTGGTGGAAGCCTGTGCAATACAGGCGAGGGTGCCCCCGCACCCGTCGCCTGCTGGCTTCCACCTGGGAGGAGTCGGAGATGACTGTCATACTGACGTCTTCTTCGACCCCTCCTCCGCCTTCGGAGCGGCGCCGCGAGAGGGTCTTCCTCCCGCACGCGCTCCGCCGCCTCCTTCTGGGACATGACGTGTTCGCAGAAGGAGGCGACTGCCGCCCAGGACCCCTCATCCCCTAGCATGGCGTTGACCAAGCCGGGGAGCGAGAGGTCCGTTCCGATCGCCGCGGTGAGACTGCGGCGCGGCTCGGACCACGACGGGCACACCTCGAGAGTGTGCTGCGCCGTGTCCTCCGCCGCGCCACAGTCGTGACACGACGGCGTCTCCTCCCGCCCGATACGGTGCAGGTACGATCCGAAGCAACCGTGTCCGGACAGCACCTGCACCAGACGGAAGGAGAGGAACCCGTGCGACCGCTCGAGCCAGTCTTGCAAGACCGGCCCAATCGCGTCGAGGGTTCGGCGGCCGAAGGCTGCGGCGGCGAGGTCCCGCGTCCAGTGGACGACGATGGCGTCCTTCGCCTCCCGTCGGACGGCCTCCCGCTCCTGCGGGGCTGGGCGTTCTCCTCTCGCCCTCCGCCCCGCCGTCCATTCATACACTCTGGCGAGCACCCACGCCTCGAGCTCCCAAGGCGGGGTGCCGGCCAGAGCGCATGCCGCGGAGAAGCCGACCGTGCGGTAGGCCCTCGCCGCCCGCTGGGCTATGGCCCTTTGGGGGGCCCGCAATGCGGCGGCGTTCTCCCTCCTGTGGAGGGAGTCCTCCCAAATAGGGGCCCCGTAAAGGGCCATACTCCTCAAGATGCCGGCGTAGAGTTGCCGGCATCTCGCGCTGGGCCCCCCCAGATTGGGTAGCAGCCACGAGAGGGCGCCCGCAGTCTTCAGCAGGCGCGTCGACAGCCCGCTAAAATGCGGGCCGAAACGCCACCTGCTGTCGAGTACAAGGCCCAGATATTTCATCTGGGCCTTCACCTCGATTCGGACGCCCTCCACGAAGATGTGGGCGTCTAGAGGTTGGCGCTGCCGAGGCCCGTGGAAGAACACGGCCTCGGTCTTGTGCAGCGCCACCGTCAGTCCTAGGCGGCGGATCCTCCCTGCGACCAAGGATCCGCCTGCCGAGGCCAAGTTGGCCGCCTCCCTGAAACTCCCCCCCCGGGCGGTGAGGAGAGTGTCATCCGCGTAGCAGACGACACTCGTGCCTCGGAGGAGAGTTCCCCGCAAGAGCCAGTCGTAGCCGACGTTCCAGAGGTGAGGTCCCACGACTGACCCCTGCGGAACGCCGGCCTCGACTGCGTACCGCCGGACTTGGCCAGCCCTGTTCACGAGGACGATCGTCCGATCCTCCAGGTAGCTGGCCAGTAGACGCCGCATGTATAGAGGCACTCCGTGGAATCGGAGCGCCTCTAGGATGGTGCTGTGGGGAACAGAGTTGAAGGCGTTGGCTATGTCGAATGACACCGCCAACAATCCGTCCCCCGCCTGCATCGCATCCTTCACCTGGCCCTTAAGGCGGGCCAGTGCGTCCACTGTGGAACGCTCAGCCCGAAAACCGAACTGAGCGTCCGACAAGTCCGGCCCCACATTCCGCAGGTGGCTCTTTAGGCGGGCAGCGATTATCCCCTCGAACATTTTGCCGACCTCATCGAGCAGGACGATGGGTCGGTATGCCGAGGGCGAGTCTGCAGGGCGGCCCTCCTTGCGAAGGAGGCACAACTGCCCCTCCTTCCACGGTTTCGGGAACCTCCCAGACGCAAGGCATGCGTTAAAGAGGTCCCGAAACCGCTCCTCCATTTGGGTGGCGGCAATTGCCACCACCCTCGCCGGGACACCGTCGGGGCCCGGAGCCGTCTTCTTGGCGCGGATGTGCACAATCGCCGCGCTAAGTTCCGACTCCGTGACAGGAGGGGCCTCCTCTTCCTCCTCAGCTGGCGGAGCCATCCCCCGCGGAGGGTCCATCACTGGTGGGGTGAAATTGTCCCTGCACGGGAACAGGGACTGAACCACCCCATCCAGGAATGAGGGCTCCAGGGTCTCGGCGACCGGGGGACCAAAGGGGCGCAGCTTGTTGCGCGCCGCCCTGTATGGCCTCCCGTAGGGATCCCTGTCGAGACCCTCCAGCATCTCCGCTCTGGCCGAGTCCCTGGCGTCGGCGATGGCCCGCTCGAGGACCAGTTTTGCCTCTATGTACACCTCATAGAGGTGGTCCTCGTGGGCGTGGTCTCGTCGACGCCGCCGCCGGCTCCGCGCGTAGGCCCTCCTGGCCCCCACGCACGCCGCTCGAAGCCCCTCCAGCTCATGGAGCGACTGCCTATCTAACATCCACAACCCTGTTACTGGGTAATACGATACCCCTTGGTAAAACTGGTTGTCAGACTTTCGGGCTACTGACGACCCGTAACGACTGTCAAAGATCCACGAATGACAGCCGGGACCAACGGTTTAACATGCTTTCCGAGGCACGGAGGGGTAATTTGAACAAGGTCACCCAAGATACATTAAATTAAAATTAATTATAACTTAAAACAAAAATATTTATTTATTATTTATTTACCTAATTTTTATTTTCAATTATTTCAAAATTCTTTTACAATACTAATTTATTATAAATTATTTAATTTTTTCTTAATAAATACCTTAACCTTATTTAAAATATTTTTAATAAATTTTTCTTTCATTATAATAATAACTAATTAATTTTTACCCACCGGCCAACCGCGGCAAGCGTAGCTTAACCTGATCGATCGACCCGTGTGGCTGTTATTACTTAGCCACAAGCTCCTCTTTCTGATACAGCCAGTATGTAGTGTTATTCTGTAAGGTTCAAATAGGAAACATGGATGATATCACGTGCACATTATTTGCGTAAAATATTACCTAACAAACGGAATCGGTTTCATTTTGACAGTTCAACAACATTCATTGCGTTATTTACGTATTGAGTAGACAAATTGTTCGAACTTATGAAGCAATGGATTAGCAATTTGCTTCAAAATGCTTCAGATTCCGATTGACAGTGTGTTACGCAATTAGGTGCAGGAGGCCAATTCTGCCGCGCTAGCGATATCAGCAGTAAGTAACATTTTTGACAAAATGAGTTAAATATTGATCCCGAATCAGCGCAATGAGCTCTACCAGATGTGCTGACACCTGTTTTAATAGCTTATCGGGAACCAGTAAATTTCGTTAAGGATAAAGGCAGTAAGTCCAATTAATGACAAATCTTCCTTAACATAACAACAGTAAGTATAGTTACCCCGGGTTAGCAAGTAAAGCTCTATCCTTTAGGTTTTACTTTTACTTAAGTTATGTGCAGTAACTGTGTATACTGTCGATATAATAAGTAAAGCATGTTTTTTATTTTGCCTTAATCACCTAGGAGAACAGCAGTAACTAAATATACTGTGGATATAATAAGTAGAGTTTGTTTTTAATTAGGCCTAAATTTATTAGAATATCGGCAGTAACTAAACATACTGTGGATATATTTATGTAATGTATGTTTTTATTCTTCTTTAAATACTTAGAATATCTGCAGTAACTCATCATTCTGTGGTTATTCTTATTAAGCAGGGTTTACTTCACATTCGGTCTTGATCACTTACACTGTAAGCAGTAATAACTTAAACTGTGACTAAATTAAGAAAAATATAATTGAATTTGAGAGTTCAATTTACTTAAAGTATCAGCTTTTTAATTCGAGATACCAATGCCGCTGATATAATGCAAGAATTATTTTAATTTAAGAGCTATTTTGCCTACTATATTTTGCCTACTATATTGGGACCCAAACTGGAAGAAAACAGGAAGATATTATCTCGACATTAAATGCATTTCTTTTACATAAACGTGATGCTGATCATATCGTATTATGGATGGATAACTGCTCTGCACAAAATAAAAACTGGGCTATTTTGAGTTATCTGGTGTTTAATATTAACAGCAATGAAATAAACGCGAAAACAATCACCTTGAAGTATTTTGAACCTGGTCATACTTTTATGTCCACAGACAGCTTTCACCATCAGGTGAAACAGGCTTTACAAAGAAAAATTAAGGTCTATGATTTTAACGACTTCGTTGATGCAATGCAGCAAGCTAACTCAAGAAAAATCTTTGTAAAAATAATGGAAGTCTATATTTTTTACAATTATATCGACCTATCTTCGCAATATAAAATGAGGAAAGTACAACCTAGAGTGTACCTTAAAGATATTATGGTTTTAGTCGCAAATCGAGGCGAGTTCACACTGCAATACAAAACTAACCATGCTGACGAACAAGTACAAAGTTAAGACTTTTTACAGTTAAAGTACCTGAAATCAAGAACATTTTCTGAATTCAGTTCAAAATTGACACCCAGAGGAATTCCAGAATATACGAAGAAACTGTAAAAAACTATTTTAAAGAAACTGTTAGAATTAATGCCAGACTGGATAACAGAAAGGGGTTTTGGTTAAATTTACCGGTTTCAGATAAAGTCAGTGATATAAGTAGATTAAGTATTGCTTCATAGTTTTATGTTTTGTTATTTCATGACACCCCAAAAAAAGGTTTTGTTATTTTATTTCTTACTTTGATTTTTTAAATTCTATATTTTAACTTAGTTTGATCTCAAATTGTGAACGTAGAAAGGCTGATTTTTTTGTTTGTTACTTTGAAATATGGATAACTTGCCCATGTTTATATATTTTTTAAGTTTCTTGTAATAATATACGAGAGTCAAATGGAGCTCAATAAACATTTATAATTATTTTATAAGACTTTCAAAGTAAGAAAGCCTGTTTTGAACTTGTACAAAAGTTTATTTTCTTAAAATTTTATTGTTCTCAGATAGTGAAACCTCGTTATTTAATATAATAATAATGCGTAAGTAAAGAAATATTAATAATATAGCTAAGGAATAAAAACAAAGTGTTAGATAAAAAACGTTTCTGTGTTTTTTATCTAACACTTTGTTTTTATTCCTTAGCTATAACCTAAACCTAGTATGAGTTGCTTATAATAACAGCAGTAACTTACTACTTACTGCTATTATTCTAAGCAATTGATGTGTCAGTTGCTTCAACTAACACTAGATATAAAAGGATTTTCGTTATTTAAAACTATTCAAATATATATACAATTTTATTGAGTGAAAAATATAAAAGCGCTTTATTTAGGCTACACGTTTCAACCATCACAATTAATATAACTTAAAAACAGAAGTCCTAAATAACAAAAGTGTAACAAAAACTTTGCGCGCCAATTACTCAAAACTATGCAAAACCTACTTACTGCTCTTATCGATAGCGCGGCAGAATTCTTGTACTTAAAAATGGTACAGTCCTTTCATGGTCATTTTATCACTGATTTTGCATTATTGTCCAAATCACAGTGATCTTTGTTCTCGTCACAATATGGTTGCTGTTATGTTGACGCTGTCAATGGTAAAATAACTGGGAACGGAATATAATCAAGTCGCAATCTCATCTCAGCGACAATCACTGTCAAAAACTTGTCAAAAATGTATGAAAATTAGAGGTTTTATTGACAGATTGAGACAAAGATTTGAATGCGAACTTACTTAAAAGTACGGGAATTCCGGACCCTCTGTTAATATCATTATTGAAAGTGGCTGAATTATAAATATACTTAATAGAAAAAAGTGCTCTACTCAAGTCCTTTTCCGGCCTAAAACCGTTCAAGATTAATGAAGCGATTAAAATTCTAGTCTTAACTTCCACATAAAATATTCCCTTTGGAAATATTTTCGGGAACTAATATTGGAGTTTAGAGGTAATAGCTAAAAGGGTCTTCATTAACACATTCTTAAACAACATTGTTGGGATGTTTTGAGGGCAAATTAATGTGTTCATCTCCATGAAAATGTTTGTTTTGGAAATAGGCATAAGTCGAGTCTGGACTACGGATGACTATGATATAGTTGAAGTTTAGTAAGAAACCGATTGATGTTTTCGAATGAAATTTAATTTGATAAATTAACTGTTTGTTTTCTACCACAATAACAAAATTAAAATGCATGCGAGGACTCTGGTATTGTGGATGTCCATAGGCAGCTGCTATGATTTACCACCGTCCACTAATATTAAAAACTAGCTTCTGCCCGCGACTTCGTCCGCGTAAAATTTCACCCTCTTAGGGGTGGAATTTCGAAAAACCCTTTCTTAATGGATACCTACTCTTCACAAATAACACACCCTCCAAATTTCATGTCTCTAGGACCCGCGGTTTAGGCTGTGCGTTGATATATCAGTCAGTCAGTCAGGACTTTGAATTATATATATATAGATACTTTTCCGGCATAAAAAGTACACAGGGTGGTGCCCAGGATATTAAAGAATAATTATACCAAGTTTCGTCGTAATCGAACCGGTAGTTTTTGCGTGATGCCTGAACAAACAGACAGACAAACAAACATTTTTTTAATCACATTTTTGGGTTCGGTGTCGGTCTAGTAACACCCCCTGCCATTTATTTTTTTGATATTTTCAATGTACAGAATTTTCACTTCTACAGATTTATTATAAGTATAGAAAACCGGCCAAGTGAAAGTCGGACTCGCACACGAAGGGTTGCGTACCATCGTACAATATTTAACACGTTTCGACCTTTGGAACCCCTATAATTTGTACTTACTTTATTTTAATTTGATTATTTGTTGTTATAGCGGTAATAGAAATACACATTCTGTGAAAATTTCAACTGTCTACCTGACAGACGGACAGCGGAGGCTTAGTAATAGGGTTCCGTTGGCACATTAGGTACGGAACCCTAAAATCTAGGCTATTTGACGAGCATTAAGCACCTATTCCTTCAGTCAGCATTCAACATTAGGTACCTAATCTTTTATTCCCCAAATAAGTGTACAAAACCTGGCAATAAATCTACGAAAACCACGACAAAGTAGGCAAGAATTCAGTCACCCGAGTGTCACATCCACGCATAACGATGCCCAATCACGTAAGATGGTCACGCTCCACTACGCTCTCCTAATGACTCCATTACGAGGCTACGACCGGCGACCAGTCGTCATGCGATTAGTCGTAATTGCTGGTAGTGCTATACACCTACCGAATTTTCTCGAGACAGATTTTCAAGCACTAAAAGATTAAGTTTAATTCTCCTCAAAGTTATTCATGTCGTAAAACAAGGTTGAGTATTTGAGTAATTTCTAAGTGATTTAACCGAATTTATCACCATTTTGATTAGCTTTTCGGAGACTTGACAGTGGAATTTGAAAAGTTATTATGGTTTTACTACGGTTTTGTGTGATAGAGGTTAAAATTGCTGCGATCTTTCAACTCTTTCGGTTGATGCGACTTCAATTTTTTTTGTATTTTCTCTCCGTCTGTGAAGCTGCAGATTTTGAGCCAAGAGTTTGTTGCCCCCGTTCACCTATACACAACGTTAAGGTTTCAATTTCATTTATCGTAGTACAAACATAATATACTTGAGTAAATAAAAATTGGTTTGAGTAGAACTCTATACGAAATCGGTTCTTATAAACAAACACAAATCGTTTTGCTTTCCATTTTTATTGCCAAACTGGGCATTTAAATAGATTCGTATGCTAATTTTACCTGTGATAGCTTCTTCTATATGGTAGGATCTACGGATCTGATGACTATTCGTCACATTAGCTATTTCGTCGCTTTTCGTCGCTATCCCTAATAGGTCACATTAACTAATACGTCACCTTGTGCATCTGGTCAGTTTTCTTAACTCGTTTCATGCTGTATTTCGACTCATTCCCAACTCGTCTGATGGATATGTACAATTAAGCACAAAATAAACATGATCTATGCAAAGCTCAGTCTTAATTTTAACCAATGACGGTCCGTAAAATAAAGGAGTCGGCCATGAAATGAAACTTCAGCTCTACTGCACTCTACAGCAAACTTCTTCAGCAAAACTATTATTTTTTCCAACAAAACAAACTCCTAAACACACCGCTGTATATTCATTGCCATTCCGCCATTGAAACGTATGACTCACTTAGACAGCAAACATGAACCTTAAAACTGTCACATTACGCAAAAGCTTGCTAGCTCGACAAAGTAGATCTTGTGCAACTGTTACTGCGAAAAATGGAGTCATGTACAGACGCCAGCACATCAAGCTACCCGAAACTGTCAAATTTTCCCAATCAACTTTGAACCTTATGCTGTAGCTATAAAGTTGAAAATTTATTAAAGAAATTTGACAATTGTAGTAGCTTGATGTGCTGGCGTCTGTACCTACATTGAATACCGACGAGGTTATACCTAGATGTATGCATATAGCGTCTTCACTTGTTTTTCTCTCTCGGGTAGTTAGGTGGCAGGGTGCAGGGCGCATTGACCTCCACAATGCCAGCGGAGCTACCTACTCCAGTTGAATTCGAAAGCATTTTCTCAACGGACCGTGAGAGAACGTATTATTATGAAGCATCTGTTGTTGTTTTCTTTTGCAATTTGCTTTTACAGGTTGTTACGTCATGTCATGTGGGTTAGATGTTTGTTAAATTAAAATGGAGTACTACATGTTGTGTAAGAGTTTTATAATTTTGTTGCTGAATTGTAGTATTTGTTATTGTGTCAGACATGAGTGGGTTTTGTTGATAAAAATGTGACTTCAAAGTGCAATGTAGCGGAATTTAAGTTTTTTTTAATGGTTGTTTTTCTGAGCTGTAGACTAACTATTATACTAAAATAGGTGCCTACCTACTTACTAAGTATAATACTTAGGCCCTTTGTACACGGCTTGGATTTTTTACGGTCCAGCGTATAAATCGTGAAGTAGAAAAAACGTGTCCAGCTTCCACATTGATCCATACAACACTGACGACCGTGCCTACACACGGCGTATTCACCGTGTGTAGGCTCGGTCGTCAGTGTTTTTCACGGCAAGACAAACGTGTGTGTACAAACGGCCTTACTAGGTATCTAAATTATTTAGCTTTTAAACCGTCCAAAAATTATTTTAAACAGTTTGACAGTTAAACTATAAATTAGAAATGTTGCAAAGTATTTAAAATGTTTCATTTGAAATTTAGACGCACTTTGATAATTAATGCTAAATGAATAGATACCTACCCAGATATTTAGTGCCTCAGCGATTATAATTAAGTTTTCCCAGAAACTATTATTACAGCACTGAGGAATTTAGTTAACTTGTATTGTTTTTCATTTCTATTTATTCAAGCGAAATTAAATGCTTAAATTAATACTTTTAGTAATGTAGGTACTTCAAATTGGTTAATGAAAAGTTTTAAGTACGAGATTCGTGAAAAATAATTTAATTTGCACTTCAAAAGATTGAATAATACATAGAAAAACTCGTTCTTCCGTAAAAAAAAAATTCTGTTATTGAAGTGTTTCTATTTTCTCTTTTTATTTGATTAGACTAGGTTCTCAAACTAGAAGCATTTATTTCAATTGGCTAAATAATAATAGCCGCACTGGTCGATCGTGGCTAAATAATAACAGCCGCACAGGTTTTTACCTAGTCTACAATGTTAGGTAACCTAAGGATCACAGACACAATCATTTCACCTTGTCCGTTTTCGTGCTGGCAAAAAAATACCTATTTTCGGCCAGTAATACCCATTTTCGAGCTTAGAATATTCCAGTTACCCTTGAATGACGTTACAAGTCTGTCAACAAATATTTATATAAGTATTTTTTTTTATTTATTAAATAGGGATTACGGTTTTATGTCTAAGTTAAATATTAATGAATTATATACATACACCTTTCGGAATAAATTCTATAAATGAAGGTGAAAACTGCCTTAAAAAATCATTGTAGGTCACACAACCAGACACGAAAAGCGACATCGTTTTATGCTATTTACTTGCATATTCTGACGCCTATTCTTAATGGTAATTATTAACATTTAATTAAAGTAAAACCGAATCCATTAGGAAGATATGAAAAGACAATAGACGGACCCCAATTTTCCTTTTCCCCAAAATAATATACATTTTTATTATCTTTGACAGCTTTCAGTTAAAGAAAATGTAGTTGAAAAGACGTTATTAATACAAGTTTCTTGTCAGAAGTTATCTAGTAAATGGCTATTACCAATGATTGGCTCTGTAACTATTGCCGATTTTGCCGCAAAGTGAATTTTTCTTTCGTTAGTTGAGAGTTTTTTCTTTATTTTTAAAACGATTGGGTCTGTTGTTAACTTATTATTCTTCGTTAGTGTAGAGAAAAGTTGTAATTCAGAACATTACATAATCAGCCTTTAATGTTCCCACTGCTGGGACACAGGCCTCCGAGGGAGCGGTCCGTAATCCACCACGCAGGCCCAGCGCGGGTTGGAGGATGTCAGTCACATCTTTAAATTTTGGTTCTAGGACATGCCGGTCTCCTCACGATGTTTTCATTCACCGATTTGAGAGCAGTGGTGATGATAATTTGCATTTGGTAGCCCAATTATTGAGGAAGGCTACTTAAAATCACGCTAAGACAGGAGCCGAGCAAAAACAAATAAGTCGTAAATAACGCTTAGCAAAAACGAAGTAATAGTGCGGGTAGGCGATGCGATGCGAAGAAAATTCACGCAGACGAAGTCGCAGGCAGAAGCTAGTATTTTAAGTAATTTTATTCTTCAATCAAAATTATTGTGCCCTCACATGGTCTTCCTACGCCTAACGAGGTATCGATAACATTATGTACCTATAAAATATGTCCACGATATGATATTATGATATGTAGCTAACCTACACCAGTGATACACCAGTGATTAGGCCAAATCAAATGCCTGATCTCCACACAGAACTATGTCCTGTCCTGAAGCCTGATACGAGTTGAATTCAAACCGTCTAAATTCGATAATTCTACGAGCTATGTCCAACGTTTTGATTGGCTCATAGTGCAAGCCAATCGAATCACAGAACACAGCCTGTGTCGCATGTCTGAACTGACCTAACCTATAATTCAATTCAGTTGACTCGATTAAAACTGTCTTACGAACAAACTGGACAGGTCCTCTCAATCTGTGTGGTTCTTTCCTCAAAAGACCACCTCAGACATCGATCTACATGGTCTTCATATAACCTGACCAAGATTATGTCTGGACTTTAAAAGAGACTGTGACCTCTGAGTTTGTTTCGGCCTTTCTTCTCAGAGTAGTCAGATAGGAAACGCCGACTTCATCTAGTTTAAAAAAAAAACATGATTGACGTGTAAAAGTGTTTGTACAAACCTACTTACAAAAAATAAAATCATTTCATTTCATCATTTCATTTCATCATTTCATTTCAAAGCACATTATACCTACTAATAGTAATAATTAAAATCGATGGTTCTTTTATAGTTCCAACTAATTTAGTTAATTGAGCTAAAATTATGAAGCACTAGCATAAAGTAAAATAAGTGTTTCGTTATTAAATTAAGCTGAATCACTCTCTAATTTCATTTATGTTTTCGTTGTTGCCCTGTAATGGTTCAAAGTAATATAAAAGTTGTTATCATCTGGAATCTGGATAATAAGTAACTTTAATGGTGATGTCGAATTAAAAAAAAAATTAAATTATGATTAGTATTGTTCTCAAGTATGTGACATGTTATGTTTTCATTGAGAATAAAGTTTATTTAAACCTAATGGCTGGACAGCCAGTCTAGTTTCTCCCATAAGGATCTATTTAATAAATCCAGTAACCTGTTTGACATTAATTTTACTGCTTTTACTAGGAATGAATTCATCACATGATTTAAGACCCTTAGCGTAGAATTTTATCGTCGAATAATTTAAATTAACAAATTCATGTCGAACAGCAATTTTTTATTTGCTTAATAACCAACGAAGAGGTTCAACGCAGAATCATGTACTGTATCCATGGTAACAGGTTGCGCGTCCATGTCCCTGTCACCCTGTATATACAGTCAGGGAAATATCAAATTACGTCAACGTCACACACTACGTCAATTTGCATATTCAAATCTCAACTGTCAAAAAATGACAGTTGTGATTTGAATATACAGACAATTTAAGTTCTCTGACTTTATTACATATACCTTTTATACGACTCTTCGTTCTACCTTTCGTTCTTTTTCCAGATATATTTAGAAAACAGAAAGATACACAGACAAAGAGAAAGGAATATACATAATAGAATACTCTTTATTATGTACACCATATAAATTACAGACATAAATATAGAAACTGTACAAAGGGTGACACAATGGGCGGTCTTATCGCTAAAAGCGATCTTTTAAAGACAACCTTTGGTTGGATTAAAAAGGGGGTCAAAATAAATTAGCTAACGAAACTCTGCAGAAGCGATGGGTATTGATAATTATATCAATACCCATCGCTTCATACATAAACATGATAAAAAAAAGACTTGAACCTTTGGTGTAGTCCTATTACTTGAAGTATCACTTGAGATTTTTTTTTGTTTTATCCTGATCTATTACTTACCCATCACGTCTGTAAAGATTACACGTACAAACACTGATTTTTAAACTGATATTTCAAGAGACTACTCTAACCGCAGTCGATGACCCCACAAAAAATATCATCAAAACAATTTATTTTTTGTTTTATCATATTTAGACATCGATACCCAACACGTTTGCGGAGTTTCGCTACCTAATTTAGTTTGACCTTGTAGACCAACGGGAGTTATATTTGCCTACTGGACAAAATTGGAGATTTCCTAAGACAAAATTGAATGAAACCGGATTTTATTTTTACTGTTTGTAGATGCGTAAAAGCATAATGCCATTTGCATAAACTTTTATGATTATTATTGCTTTGGATTGCGTCGTAAAATTTGGATTGCGTCCGTTTTTCGGGAAGTTTGCTACAATGCAGCCTGGAGAAAATTTTGAGAATATCTTTAAATACTTGTAAAGTAAAGTAAATTTTATTTGTACTACTACATTTAAGGAACCTATATCAGCAGTGCGATTCTGTAACCACCTCACCGTGAAAACTTAGGTGAAGTGAGCGTGGAGTGAGCTGTCAATAGTGTCAATTCCTAGCAAAAACAATCTCACTTCACCTAAGTTTTCACGGTGAGATTTTTACAGAATCGACCGGCAACACATATGTAGGAAGTATTTACTTCCCTGCATAGTACTAGCTTTTATGTAAAACTTTTGATGTAAGTTCTGAAGGGTTGGTAACCTAAATGAAGTAGGTAAGTGCTTGAAAACAGGGATATGAAAGAATAAATTAGGAGTTCCGTAGATTTTGACCGAGTAAGAGCGGTTCAGCACTACATCCGATCCGAATCCGAGAAATGCCGATCCGAAGTGACCATAGTCCTATTTGTATGAGGGGTTGCGCACTAGATCCAAACTCTATCCGTACGAATTAGATTATTCTCAATTCGGATTGAAATCGGATCTTTAATTCGGATTCGGGTCGGATGTAGTGCAGAACCGCTCTTAATATTATTGCACTTTTGTAGGAAACAGGTGATTCATTCAGGGGGTCCAGAATCATGTACTGAATCCATGGCAGGTTATGCGTCGATGTCCCGTCGCCCTATAAAAGTAATCTAATGTAGAATGTGGTGTTGGCTCGATCTGTTTAAAAAATGTTACAATAATTTTCTTATTGGAGTTCAAACGTTAAGACCTCGTTATCTATTAAAATTTTACTGTAGCAACGATGTCTGCATAATTATGTTGTTTTACTGCTTTATTTGTGACTAGCTGCAATTCGCGGTTTCACCCGCATAAGACTCGATCCCCTGGGAAAATCGGGGTCATAAGAATGTCCACATCTGTTCAGCCGTTTTAAAGCGTAACAAACATATACCTACTAAAAAAAACAAATCTTTACTCTATAAAATATTAGTTTAGATTAAGATTAAATTCTTTTAAGTCAATAATCCATGAAAAACGAACTGAAAACTCTTTAATTTATAAAATTACAAAGGGTGAGTATAAATTATAGTAATTTTTCAACAATTTATTGTTCTAAAAGCAACAGAGAACAAAACTTACTCTGAATGTAAAATTGATTATTATCGAGAGTACATTTTGTTCGCAGTCTTGTAAACAACCCGAGTGAAACAATACAAGTTTCACTCATGATGACTCGGAGTCGAGATGAGTTCGTAATTACATAAATAGCTACGACCTATCTACATTAGGACGATGTTTCTCGAAGTTTCCTTTCGCGAGTTTACTCTTCTGTCCATATATACGTTTGTATGTACCTATATCATTTACTGCTCCAATTTGGTCGTGAGTCCCTAAAGAATAGAATTTATCTATTTCGGTTAATAATAAATGAAGTATCTACCCAATATTTAATAAACAATCATAAATATTTGATTGGATTTGATCGATAGCCTGTAGTATGTATAGTATAGGTATGTCTTGTCAGTTTAACGTTCATCACAATTATTTTATTTTAATTTAGTTATTGATTATATTTGAAGTAGCGAGTGGCTAAGAATACTTTTAATGTACGAGTAGCTATGCTTTAAAAATAATACAGTAATTTCTTCTACTATTCCGTTATTTAAGTAGTGACTTCGTGACTGCGAACTAAGCCGCCTACAAAGTGTTGTGACTATTGTTTTTTACCCCTGATTTTGCAACACTGTTAAATCCACAGTGATCTTTATTGTGTTGGTAATAAGGTTGCTAATGGATTGCTGCAATGTCCAAGTCTGTCGAAATTCACAATGATCTTTATTTTCGCTGCTATAAGGTTGTTATTCGGCTGTTGCTGTCAGAGGTAAAATAACCTGTGAACGGACTGTAACGACCTCCCTTTGATTTAGCTTTTAAAAAAAGATGTTGAATATTCAGCCAGTGTTGCAAAGCGAAAAATAATCACTTTTATAATTAAGATTTGCAATTAATTGTCTGAGATTTATGTTCTAAAAATGTAATTAGTACCTATTTGTGAAAAATACAATTCATGACTACCAAATGACTTTTAGTACCTACCTACTAAAGCTATCAATTTTTTTGCTAATAATATTCTTTCAAATTGAATTTTAAATTACTGCCTCGTAAGGCCTTTTGTCTTTGTGTAAATTATTTCATCACCACTGCTCTCAAAACGGTGAAGGAAAACATCGAGAGGAAACCGGCATGTCCTAGAACCAAAAATTCGAAGACATGTGACATCCACCAATCCGCACTGGGCCCGCGTGGTGGATTACGGCCCACTCTCTCCCACTGAGAGGAGGCCTGTGTCCCAGCAGTGGGAACATTATAGTACACGGTACGGTTTCTTAACCGCGCCGTAGAAAAATGAGTCTGTCAACAAGCTTCCATAGTGATCCATACAACACTGACGACCGTGTCTACACACGGCGAATAAAATGTGGTTTTTCACGGTAAGAAAAACGTGCGTGTACAAAAGGCCTTAGTCTAGTAGTCGTGACTGCTATGGAAGTGGTCTTGGGTTTGATTAATTAATTTATCAGTTCGGGCAATATGTTATCAACCCCGGAATCTGGTTAAGGAAAAAGGTCAATATAATATAATGAGACTTAAACATTACTGACGAAATATACTGTTTCAGTGTATGGGTGTGTGTGTGTGTGTGTTTACACCTCTGCCTACGCTTCGGGTAATACAATTGTGATGTTATTTAATTAAAATTAATAGTTTTACTAAACACTGAAACAGCCTTGATGGAGTTTTAAGGGTTAATATTCATAGAGTTGATTGGTTCAAATATAGTAACTTGTATCTAGCGGTATCTATAACGCCACATGCGAACTATACGCAATACTGACGTCACGCAAAATCCTGCATCTCGCAAGCAGAGTTTACCGCGCAATTAGCATATATTATACCTATACAACGACCCGACATGAATTATTGGGCAGTTGCCCGCCAGACACAACACCTGTCTGGTGGGAGGATCCTCCGCAGCGCTGGAGCTCTGTCTCGTATAAGGTCTTAGCTGAGCGATGGCCTTTTTGCGTGGATGTGACGCGTGTTTTCTCCCAAATTGATATTGTGTTTGGTGTTCTTTTGATGCGTCATGTTTGCCGCAAATAAACATATTTTTTTCTTTTTCTTTTTTTCTCCCTTTTCTATGGAGGATGAGTGAACTTTACACCCTGTTCCTCATACCTCTATAGACTTTCCTAGAATAACGGCATAATGACAAGTCGCTTGAAAACTACTACCGATGAAAGTAGGTTTTCTGGAAACTTAGTGCAATGACCCGTCGTCGTTATACCTATTTTATATTCCGATTGTTAATGGCAGTATGTTGGCATTGGCACCCTAGTTGCGTAACACCACTTTAAATCACATTCTGAATCATTTTAAAGGATATTGCTAACCCAATTTTCAAGAAAATTATCTGCTCTGCAATGTAACAACGCAATGAATGTTGTTAAACTGTCAAAATGAAAGCCATTGGTACCTACTGTTAGTGTGTTACGTAACTATCCCACTGGACATCTGCATATATTCGTCACATAAGGAAGTGTTAGCGTTGTTACTGACGTAACATAGGAGGTAGGTATGTACAGTCAACAAAAGAGATAAGTATGCAGGATAGTTGGATATAGTTGAAGTTTAGTAAAAAACTGATGGAGAAAACATACAGCTTGTTTATCAAATTAAATTTCAGTCGACAACATCTATCGGTTTCTTACTAAACTTCAAATATATCCGACGATCCTGCATACCTACTTATCTCTTTTGTTGACTGTACATTCAGCCAGAAAAAGGTGTACCTATATGTTGCACATGGATTGTAGAATCCGCTGTTTTACAAAACCGCTAGTTGTTTTACAAAACAGCTCCGTTATGTACAACAACTGAAAAACGTTGAGCTGGATTGACACTGCGCTACGTTTTACAAAACTGCTCCCGACGTTTATACGTAATGCAGAATGACTTATTTACAGTCACAATGAGTGTCTTTCATAAAACTCTGTTAACTTTTAATTAATATTTTCCTTTCATTTCACGCTGTTTTACAAAACCGCTAATTGTTGACCGGTTGCATTGATAAATGCAAAACGTTTATGCAATTCTGCGTGTTCTTGAGTTCAGTAATTATGGTAAAAAGGCTGAACATTGTTCAGTTGTTTTACATAACTACTAGCAGTTTTGTAAAACAGCGGATCGACAATCCACCTGCGACATATTATATACCAAAAACACCACAGCTAAGTTTACAGATGTACCTTTAAAAATAAACAATAATTTTGTTTTTCTTAAACAAAAACTTCTGAATAACAATATGATAATTTCTTGTAGCTTTAGTAGATAGCAATAAATTAGGAGGTTCATGTTTACCAATAGGTAGACGTCTATAGGCAATGGAAACCTTCATTTCTTATACCCGTATGGAGGAATGGACGGCGGAACGCCTACACATACATATTCGCAGCAAACACAATTCTAGTTCAAGGCTAAACTAATAAATTACATCGCAAAGTAATATTCCACGAAATGATATGAAAACCGCTTGTACACGACAGTAATTATTTATTACATACATTTGCGCCGTTTACGTTCACTTTTACAACTACCTTTTCGCGTGTAGCCGGCGTATTTTTAATCGAAAGCAGTTTTTCGAATGGCTAGCCAATTAGGTACCAACTAAAGCCCACATTTTAAGCCTTAAATGCCAAGGGTCGGTAAAGTGGAAACTGCGTACATTTTGTTAGAAAATCCTTTAAATATGATAATGGCCTTGTGGGCGTTTGTTCTTTTATTGTGCAGTAATTTGGCCTTCCTGCTATAGCGCTCTTTAGTTTCAATGGACTCTAGTAAGAGATTAAAGCAGTTACTGTGGTTATGCAAAGTGGAAATGGTTATACCATTATTACTTGAGCATGCCACATAAAAATGTTTAATTATGTAAATTCTGTAGAATTGAAAGTACAACGTTGGGCTTCTGATAAGTAGTTTTGCATAAAAAAACACATTTTTAGGGTTCCGTACCCAAAGGGGAACAACGGGACCCTATTACTAAGACTTCGCTGTCTTTCCGTCCGTCCGTCCGTCTGTCTGTCACCAGGCTGTATCTCACGAACCGTGATAGTTAGACAATTGAAATTTTCACAGATGATGTATTTCTGTTGCCGCTATAACAACAAATACTAAAAACAGAATAAAATAAATATTTAAGGGGGGGCTCCCATACAACAAACGTGTTTTTTTGGCGTTTTTGCCTTGTGGTACGGAACCCTTCGTGTGCGAGTCCGACTCGCACTTGGCCAGTTTTTAAAATAAACAAGCAGTCCTACCTTGTTCGTTACATTCAGTAGCTATTACAACTAAAAGGCACACGTGCAGAAATCAACAGACTTATAGTAAACTAGCTTTTGCCCGCAGCTTCACTCGTATCTTTACGCTTATGTGAAATTTCATGATGATCGGTAAAACCGAAACAAAACAGTTAGTGCTGACATCTCTTTGAGACGCGCGTGGAACACTACGCGCCGTCGACCCGGGCCTGGTCCTTACCGGACGGCGAGCTGCCCATTGCTCGCCGTCCGCAAGCCCGCGCCTACGGTGCCCGGGAATCGGCTGTAGATTCCCGACGCGACGCCCAGGGTGCTTACTCTCGAGTTTAGTTCCGATAGATCGACATTGGAATTGTGACGTTTCGTACTCTTGAGTTCGATGCTAGCGCCAATTGATTTTTATATTGGGTGTCCATTTTGGGGAACTAAGTGGAATTGGGAACGGGCTTGGCGTGGCGTAAACGGTACTCTTGAGTGTATTTTGACAGCTGTATATTGCGTTAATATTGCGTTGGGATAGTTTGTTGATAGTGATTTTTCCAATAACAAAAGTGTAACTTTTTAGAAATTATTTTGCGTTTTAAGTGGTTTTTTGTGGGTTCTATGAGTATAATATGGCACCATAAGCAGTAATATTGTATAGTCTTTTACGTAATTCCCATAAAAAACAACTGAAACAAAGACGAGATGAGCGTCGGATGATGCGTTATATGAACAAAGCGTTTTCTATGAATAAATACGAATTTAAAGCAAATTACGGAGTGAGCAAGGATTTTACTCCTCTTTCGTATTACATAACAACATTTTTATCCTATCTCTATACGATAAAAACTTTCTAGAACATTAACTTAATAAAATCGGACTTCGGTGTTTTCATTATACAAAATTCTTTCTATCTCTAAAACCCGTTGACCGATTTTCATAATTCAAACTAGAATATCAGTTTTGAACATAATCCTCTCATTTGACACCAAAATCTCGCAAATATTCCTATAAACAAAAATCCTCGTTTTCAAGTTACGTAATTATTCTATAATTTTTCTTCGTACATTAAAATTATCAAAAATTCTACGTTAAATATTGATATCAGATTCTAATAATAAAAACCAGTTAGAAAGCTAATTAGAGCAATACAAACACTTAAAATTTACGTAATTAGAAAATCAAAATCTTACTCAGTAAAACAGTACCTAGTAGCACATATCGACTCCCACGCTAGGTATTTTAGGGTCTTAATTATCCTATTCTAACTATCACTTTTACATATTATAATATCACTTCACTGGTATCTCAGTAATGTTCACTATTCACATAAACACGTTCGGCGTTCGTTACAAAAACATTAAGTACTTTATGAAGCAGTTGTTTATCTTTTTACTTGGTATCATTTGTATAAAACTGTAATACTAATAACTTAGCGGACAGTAATTATTTCTTACTAAAAAGAACCAAACGCGAACAATATTGTCATAAACAAACAAAAAATATGTTTGAAATTGGAGAACTTACACGCAGTCTTTTTTTTAGAAGTGTAGGCAACGATCCTACCACATGCAGCCAAAGTCATGGTTAATTTGATTTTAATCATTTTCTTACGCCCAAATGAATTAGATACTTTATAATTAATCAATTAAAGAACTATTTATATCATTTTTATTTATTAGCCTTGTTATTTAAAGGATAAAGCATTTTAAAGCCCCATTACATTATTTATTAGTGTGGTTCAACTCATTACGATAAACCGCGTAATGAGTTGAACCACACTATTGCAGCCCGTTACGTAGCTAACTTCACGTGTAACAAAATAATGGCAGACCAATGTCAATTTCATTTCAATGGTGACAATATTGTTTTCAAGAGTACCGAATCACGTGACTGTAAAATTAACATCGGAATCGTATTGGCCTTTCATTAGAATTAAAATTAATTTGGAGAGTTAGCCCCCTGGACGTCTTCTGCGGCGACTAGGGGCGTGAGGGAGAGAGACTCACGCGCTCCGCCTGAGCATTACTGCTTCGCAGAAGGAGTGTATAAAGGGCCTAACGATACAAAAATGCAAGTAAAAAGATGCTTCAATCTACAAACATTTACTATTATTATTGTTATCTACACATCTAACCCAGACCCGATCTTCACGACAAAACGTTAAGTGAGGAACCCATCGTGTACAGTGATTTATAGTCCCATGGAACATATACACCCAATGTGCTATACGCATATACACCGCTATAAAACGGAGGGACAGCCTTCGCGAGTCGCGGCTCGTCATAAATCTACATCACTATGCTCGTTCCCCACTCCCCTCAGATGCTCCGTAGAAAGGCTTCGATGTAATTCGTACAATCCATCTTTCCCTGCGACACTGACCGGAGTAATTGTCTGCTAAAAGTTTCTGAGATAGGGTCAAAGGCGCTCCAAGATTTGTGGTGATGTAGGTCTTTTTTAAATGGATAAGTACCTACTAGTTATATTGTTGAATTTGTCGATTATGGAAAACGATTCCAATTACTTAATTTTTTGACTTAGCCTCTTCTATTTAATTTCTTGACAAAGGCTCTCCATTCGAGCCCAGTAGCATAAACAGTGTAACAGTTCTAGGACACGTCGATTTCCTCACGATGTTTTCCTTCACCGTTTTGAGAGTAGCGGTAATGCGAAACAACGCAAGTTATATCTTAATGATTTCGTTCACCTTTCTTCGTAAAGTCCGTACCGTAACAAAACAACAAGAATGCATGCAAACGGGTCTTTGGGTTGCCAAGACTAAACAGTGGAACATATAACTCAATGTCTGTTCGTACCTACGCATATATATCATGGGCCGTCTGGTTTCAGTAGCCTTTTGTGTGGGTATAGGGTGCTGCCTATAGAAACTAGCCTCTATCGGTTGTGGAGGTGAGGAGTGATGTAATCTTACCTTCTGCTCAAACACAATGTTAGGAACGCACTTGGGTATCGTGAAATACGATATAAAGTTCAATTACTAAGGGCTGATTCGATCAAAGTCAGAAGGCCAATTCTCGTAATTTAAAACGTTCAAAATCTAGTCGCAGTCTCATCTCGGCGACAAATAAATGTCAAAAACTTGTCAAAATGTTGAAAAATCAGAGGTATTTTCGACAGATTGAGACTGAGATCAGACTGTGAACGTTCTTAAAATTACGAAAACTATGATATCTTTTATACGTGAAATAAAATTGACGTCTGACAGTTCTAGTATGGAAAACCTGTCAAAAATTTAAAATTTGTTCTCAGGTTAAGATTTATTCTAGATATGAAAGTTTGGTGAAATTCGGTCTTAACGGTTTAATTTTACAATTCAAAGATCTTTTGAAAATGGAATGTAAGAAGACATATTTTAAACTAGCTGTGTGCGAGACTTCGTTTGCGTGGATGTCGGGAAACTAAAATGTGTATCTTTACTAAGCCTTAAGGTATGATTCCGATCTCGGCAGCACGCAGCAGTGCTGCCGCAGCACTAGCTACTGGTCCCCATACATTTTCTATAGGTTTATATGAGATTACATTCCGAGCACGGCAGCAATGCTGCGCGACATTGCTGCATCACATTGCTGCTATGCTCGGAATGTAATCTCATAGAAACTGTATGGGGACCAGTAGCTAGTGCTGCGGCAGCACTGCTGCGTGCTGCCGAGATCGGAATCACACCTTTAGTTACTCTTATAACATCAGCTATCTGCCAGTGTAAGTCAAAATCAGTCCAGCCATTTCGGAGATTAGCCGGAACAAACAGACAGACAACATTTTTAAATATTATTTTTTGTTATATGTACCGTATATAAGCATTTAGTAAAAAGCTGTTATTTTGACATTACAAACAGGCACTTCAATTTTATTTATTTGTAGAGATAGAATTTTGAAAACGGTTATAATTTGGGACAGGGCTTGACAAAAACAAAGTAATAACCGTTACTTAACGTTAATTTCAATGTGATGCCCTAAAAACGTTACAAAAATGTATTTATTCTTCTTCCCAAATTTTAGGAAGAAGATTAAACGTAGAGTGCTTATAGCTCAAACGAGGCCTAGGTTTTTATTATTCTCGTTGCTTTCAGCTATCTATTTACCGCAGTTTACTGGCTAACGTATTCCAAGAAGCCATTCTTACTCCGCTACAATAGACTGACCTTGACAGAATGTTGCTATAAACTTTTATATTCATTACATCTATGGTAGGTACTTAATTATGTTATGGGGCGTTATGTTTTTAATTATGTTGAAATACTAATGAATGGTTCTGTCTTTTTCAGGTACGTACCCGTCTCAAAACCGTTTGGTAAGATCGTTCATATTCTATTTGTTATTTAAAATTCTGTTACAAAAACATACAGTCATATAGCAATGCCGATTAAAATTGTAAATTAGAAAAAAAAGTAGGATCGAAAATATCTTACAGAATGAAAAACAGATGCTTGCATTTCTGAACGAGGATGAATATTTTATGTATCATTTCGCAGTCTCGGCAAATTCATCTCCACTTGAAAGATTTATATCGGGCGAAATCTGGAGTTTACGGGCGGCGCGGCGTACGGTCTAAACGCTCCAACATATTTCAGCAGATACGTTGCAATTTTTTCGCTACTGCATTTTTCGCTTCCACGGAATCTGTATGCACTCGATCGTTTCACTACCAAACATTTGGGAGCGATTTGAATTTTTAATGCCAATTTTATCGCACTCCATGTTTTCCTACTTAATGAGATGGGCTATGAAATGGAGCGTGAGTGAGTGCTTTTTACGAGTTTACGTCTTTTTAGGGTTCCGTACCTCAAAAGGAAAAATCGGAACCCTTACAGGATCACTTTGTTGTCCGGCTGTGTGTCTGTCAAGACCCTTCATCTCGGGAAAGCGTGGAGGTATCGAGTTGAAATTAAAACAATGTACCTTGAAGCTGAAAAAATAAAATTTCTAAGTTAGCGTAAAAAAAGATACGGCCGTTTATGCCGCAAAAAACGTATATTTCGACACTCTCAAAGGAATCAAAAATAGGGTACTTCTCGTTGACCTAGAATCATGAAATTTGGCAAGAAGCAAGGTCCTGTAGCACAAGTAAAGGTAAAAATCAGAAAACCGTAAATTTGTAGTTACATACTTACAAATTTAAACGGAACGGAAGTCCGAGTCCCACTTGACCGGTTTTTTTATTATTTGTTTAATAGATACATAATTCACGCCTTCTTCCCATGGGGGTAAGCAGAAACTTGTAGAACGCCACCTGCTATGACCCTTTGCCCGTTTTACTTTCATCTTTGTTTAATAACACAACATAATCAGCTTATAATGTTCCCACTGCTGGGACACAGGCCTCCTCTCGGTGAGAGGGAGCGGGCCGTGACCACGCCTGCCCAGTGCGGGTTGGCAAATGCGACATGTCTTCGAATTTTTGGTTCTAGGACATGCCGGTTTCCTCACTCGGTTTTCCTTCACCGTTTTGAGAGCAGTGGTGATGAAATAATTTACACAAAGTAAAGCGCGTGTCTGGGTTTGAACCTAACAGTCTGATCTCAATCTGTCAAAAATACCTATATTTTCCCTACATTTGGACAAGTTTTTGACATTTTTGTTTGTCGCCGAGATGAGATTGCGACTAGATTTTGAACTTTTTAAATTACGAGAATTGGCCTTCTGATCTTATCCAATATTTCCATTAAAAGTTGACGAATACATAAAAAAATATTAATATCGTTTGAAGAGATATGTTCGTACTGTGAAGCTCTCTACGAGCTGTGAGGGTACCTACTGGGAGGAATCAATTAAACCACGTATGTCGTGTTCAATAATAATTATTCCTAGAAATCATTCTACGTATTTTACATCTTTTTCATTTTGCTTATCAGTCAAATCTGACGCCAAATCTCTTCTAATCTTAAACTTTAACTTTTTTTTAACTTCATGTTTGTCTCGTTCATGACAATAATTTTTACCTGCCCTTCGGAGGTTGCATGTAAGCACCAAATATGTCTCTGCGGTACTATCGATGTCAGAGTCGATATACCGAGAGATCATGTCCTTTACTGCGTAGACTTTATTATTTAAAACATTTATAAATAGAAGTAACGAAGCTACGTTTTTTATTACATTATTAATTTGTATCGATAGAAGGTATTCTTTTTTAAGTACCTACCTATGGTAAAACTGTAATAGCTGGAATTTTAATTCCACCCGCCATGGTTGGAGCAAAAATCATGACTCTAAATCAAAATATGATATGTGTCTCTTTTGGAGTAGATATGCTGGTCAAAAAAGGCATGTTCTATTCTTTCAACAAAATTTTTCGGGTTCCGTACTTCAAAAGGAAAAACGGAACCATCTGTCCGTCAGTCAAGACCCTTTTTCTCAAGAACGTGTAGAGTTATCAAGTTGAAATTAATATCAAATACTTAAGACTGCAATCCCTTGAAGCTGTGAAAAAATCAAACTTCTAAGTCAACGCAATCAAAAGATACGGGCGTTTATGTTCCGAAATCAAAACCTTATAAGGTACTTCCCGTTGACCTAGAATCATGAAATTTGGCAAGAAGCAATGTCATGTAGCACTAGTAAAGGAAAAAAAATCCGAAAACCGTAAATTTGTAGTAACATTACAAAATAAAAAAAATTTAAACTGTTTACATACTTACCTACAAATTTGTACGGAGCCCTCGGTGCGCGAGTCCCGACTCGCACTTGACCGGTTTTTTTCATTCATTATGACTTATTTTCTGATGTTAAGTAATCGTTCACTTTCATCTCGCCATCACTATATCTGGGTTTACAACGTAACTTTGTCCAATATTGGCTACACAACAATCTCCATTGACGAGTCACTGACCAGTTTGACGAACCTATTGTACCTATGCCAATGAAACTTTGGTTGCCAATGTTTGGTATTGGCCTGTTGGCCTTTTACTAGCTCTGAATGCTCTGAGAACCAACGGAGGGAAATAGGTTATAGTGTACGCTTCAGTGATTGACTTGCAATCCGCCATTTATGTACAATGTTTTTATCTCACGATGCGACGACGCTTTGCTTGTGGTATAACTAAGTGTACAAACACGCTGTAAATGTGTGCGTGAAGCACCGTAGGCGCGGGCCTGCGGGCGGAGAGTAATGGGTAGCTCACCGTCCGATCAGGACCAGGCCCGTGCCGGACGGCGCGTACGTGATCCACGCGCGCCTCAAAGAGATGCCAGCAACAGAGAAGGGGCCCGCAAGGGCCGAAGCCTGCCGGGGCAGCGGGATTTTCCGAAAGGGTTACCGCTACCCCGGAACATAAAGGGCTAAGGAAGGAACACGGGTAGGTTTTAGTCAGTAAGAGTCTGAGACTCCTTTCCGCTCCACCCAGAGCGGGAGGGGTCAATTGATGATAACCATCACCAAAAAAAAAAAAAGACGAGTAGCTTCAGCTCATAACACACACACACACTAGCGCATACACACACTTACACTTCCGTCTGCGCCTCTGTCTCGGACGGTACCGAGAGCTCCTGCTTACAAACGCATTCACGGCGTGTTTCTACACCTGGTAGCCACAAGAAAAGCGCGCGTCGTAAAAATACTATAACAACGCTTTTGTCCTTTTGAAAATATTTAATAAATCAATTTATCGAAATTGGTCCAGCCGTTTGAGCGTGAACAAGTAATAAACATATAAACACACCCCCACAAACTACCTACTTAATTTTTGTTAAGGTTAGGTATCTGGCAGAAATTGAATTGACCGCTAAAACTGACCATTACATGTATGTACATTTTTAGGGTTCCGAGTTCCGACCATAAAAGTTTAAAAGAAACCTACCTACCTATACCTATAAGATAATTTTTTTCCGTCTGTCACAGAGGTTTTTCTCAACAACGCGTTGGAATTTGAATATTGGCATAATTTTAGGTCTCGATGCCGCGCAAACAGTTGGTCATTCAAAGACTGATTTTTTTAATTATTATTTTCTAGTAACTCCGTTTTTATTTTCTCTGTAAATTAGAAAACTTTATTTAAATACCTAATGTTGTGGCTAGTAAAATTTTCTCTAATCCAAACAGCTTTTAGCCAACAGAAATATCCACCGCTCCTAGGCGAGTTTACGCCAAATTCCTCTCTCTACCCACTCTCTCTTCATTAACTTACAAAATACAGTTATCTCAAAGACTAAAATGACATTAATTGCTTGGGACGCTTTTAGATAGGCATCCCTCACGTGAAAGACACTGAAATTATTAAATTCGCTTGACCTATTTACCGGATCTCTATTGTATGTCATAGCGTAGCGAAATGTGCCACCTTTCAGTCAGTTGAAGCAGCTGTATAATTTGTATGACTGTAGCTTTTGTTTATTGTGGCTGTCGACTATTTATTTACAGTGTTCTAAAATATCACACATGCGGTCGATAATGACGGCAAAATGTGGTCCGAGTGAATTTCCCGCCCACGTGTTGTGTGGGTGTCCACCCGCTGAAGACCTCCCTGGACATGAGTTACCTTGGGTAATCTGGAAGTCTTTAAACAGACTCCGGACACAGGTTGGCCGAAGCAAGGAAAACCTGTTCAGGTGGAGATTCATAGACGAATCCGCCTTGAAGTGTAAATATGGTGCTGTTCCACAAACCATGGGATACTTAATATCGTGTCTTGCGTGTCCTGTCAGCTGCACGGTACAGGAACTGGTGAACGCTGGTGATGGCACCAAACAAGTAGCCGAATTCTGGGCCGAGTCCATTTAAATTGCTTGGCATTTGTAAACGCTAAGAAGAAGAAGAAGTCTTCAATATAACAACTATTTGTTATTTCAAATTAAATAACTTAAGTATTTTTAAAGTAATAATATATTTAACCGATTAATTAATACATTTCAAAATGAAATGTTAATATTTAAGAGAGAACTACGCGTTAGCTACGCCTCGAAGCTTCACGAATATTAATACTTAAATCTAATTTCAACAAAATAACATTTCATCAACAGCCTATTAAAAAAAAAAATTACGGTTTTCTAGAAACATATTTCAATACATTTATCCAAGTTTAACTTTTCTTATAACTTGTCGTTTCATGGATAAAATAAAAATCATCCAGGCTGAGATAAGTACTATGAGATCTTTCAAATTATTCTTTTATTACACAAGTAAAAAAAAAGTTATTTACTTATTGTTGGAGCGAATACTTACTTGTTTGTAAGCACGTGCCAAATACTCGGCTCAAACATTCAAAATCGAAATTGACGTTATTGGAGTTTTAATAGGGACCTCGCCAGCCAAGAGGACTTAGCGAAAGCCCCCTCCGAAATTATTCTTAATGGCATCATAAGCGGTTTTTCCCAGCATTCAATTTATTTTCATAAGATAACTCGTTGGGAAAATTAAACGAAAATAGAGTGATAATTTGGCGAATAAAAACAAAAGAGCGAGTAGAAAATGTAATCGTTGTTATTTTATAGTTGATTGTTGTTTGTAGAGGGGTTTACAGGGCTAAATGTCGTCAGTGTCCATGTTAGACAGACAGGCTTGTTAGGATCAAAGGCACGTCATTCAGTAAAGCATCCGCACAGAGGTCTGCGGCGCTCGCAGCGGTATCGATTTTCCGCAGTCTGTGGCGGGGGAGAGGCGAGCGGCGAGGGAGGCGGGGATCTCAGCTGGCGCCCTCCCCCTGTAAACATAAACACAGGCTCCGGCCGCTCGCGTCTCAGGATCGACATCCGCCGAGAAATAACGACACTGAATATTTATGAAGCCCTCGTATCACGGATTAAGATTCGACTTTTCTAGGTCATCAATTCGAAATTCGAATTTGTGAGGGGCTAAGCCGACGGCTGGTAACTAGCCAGTGATGAGGGTAGCTTATGAAAAAGTTTTTAATCAGTGTTGCCACAACGGAGTTGTTCGGTTAGAATCGATCGCTTTGTTTGTAGTTATTGTTAGGGGCATGTACCTACACCGTACATGCATTGTTAATTTAGCGTGGAACATTTTGCGGTAACTAATTAAAGGTATACATGTACCAGCATTTATGTATGTGGATGAAAGATTAATGAAGCGTTGAAGGCATACATACGGAGTTCGCAATGGATTTCGGGTTTATACAAAAGACTTTTCAATGGTGTACTGTTAGTTAATAAATTGAGTTATTTTCATATTTATGGTGGCTATACATACTCAGTGGCTATGAACTAACTTTTTAGGCTCAATCAACAAAGATATCTTCTAGCAAAAGAATATGATTGGAGTCAAGGAATTATGATGACGAATAAAGAATAGTCACCATAAACCAAGCCATCAGCCATATTGTTTCGAACGTTTTGACAGTTCTTTAAAACTGAGCTTTTAAATAAGCGTATGAGCCTTAAGAGCTCTTACAGAGTAGTGAAAGAGACACATATCACACATTATAAAGACACTGTCACAAAATAAAGTGTTCGTACACTTTATTGCCGCTAGTTTAGAGTGGCAACCACTTATATCTTGCCTCTACGACTAGACTATTATTTATACTGTGCTAGAGAAAATACATAGCCACCTCACCTACTAAGTGCTAACTTTAATGTCATCTTGAAGAATTATTTTATTTAGAAGGAACTAGTAACTAGTTTCGCCAAAACTGGAAGGAGGAGGCGCGGGGGCTCGCGAATCATGGAAGGGGTGGAGGGAGGCCTTTGCCCAGGAGTGGGACAGTGTAGGCTATTAAAAAAAAAAGTAGTGACTTGCCGCTGCTTCACACGGCTTTTACGACTTGACAAAACATCGAGATTTTTCTTCATTATAATATTATCTAGCTGACCCGGAACTTCGTACCGCCACAGAATCAATAAGAGCGAATGTATGAGAAAATGAATTATGTTCATTATTTTTTATTCGTGAATTTTCCCATGTTTTAAGTTATTCTGCTATTCGTGGCGAAGGCAAATCCAACAAATCAAAGATTATAAAAATCGGTCCAGCCGTTCTTGAGTTACAAATGCCTACTACTATGACCGTGAGTTGTAACTAACCGACTTTGTTTTATTTAGGGCTGATTTTTCAAATGACATATAATTTTTATTCGTGGAACACAATTGACGTCTGACAGATTGGAAGAACTGTCAAAAATTCAAAATTAGTCCTCGGATAAAATTATCTGGCGTTGGAAAAATCAGCTCCTAGGTGATGATAAAAGATGGTGAACACCGCATCAAAATTCGGTACGCAGTTTTGTAAAACAACTTGGTCACATAGACAGACAGGAAAAGCGACTTTATATGATATAGAGTATAGATATAGATGATTAGGAGAATCATGACTTCATTGAAATAATAATTTTAAATAATGGTAGTTTCGGTCTGTTTTTCAAAAGGTGCGTCATGGCCATTGCGTGGAAAGAACGACACTATCAACGCAGAAAAATTGAAACAGAAAAGTTTGTATTAAAGATAGTTAATAAACGTGACAGTACGTCGCGGTCACAAACTTTACAATAAGAATAAGTCGTTTTTGTACACAGAAAAAGAAGAAAAATAAATATACGCGTCGACTTGAGAACGTCCTCTTTTTTAACCGACTCCAAAAAAAGAGGTTCTGTACTCGTATGTATGTTTGTATGTCCGCGATTCTTTTTTTAAATTAATTCATAAAATATAAGTAAAATTAAAAGGCAATGTGAGGCCCTTTCGCTATCAGTAATCTGCCAGAGAATCAATAGCGAAATACCTAAAAACCTTTTGCAACTATCTAAATACTTTCTTAGTGTTTTCCTTCAAATTTTCAAGGTAAGAAAATGTTCCATCTATTGAGTCGTTTAACATTGATCTCAGAGTAAGGCAGTACTTACGTGTACTTTACGGACTGAATGCCTCACGGCTCATAGACCGATTTCCCGTCCCTTTGTGTGACGTCACATTCAATGTAATGTAAGCTCACCGCAAAATCTATACTGGGACCCTTCGCGGGGACCAGGTTATAATATAATACAAACGGGGGTGTGTCTGCGAGTGTGTGAGTGAGGGTGTAAATATGTGAGTAGGGTGTAAATGTGTTAGTTGAGGAAAATGTAGCCCAAATATATCACAAAAATTACACTTGATGTAAAGTTTATATCCATAAAGATTTGCTGATGGAAAAATTATTGGGTTCGGCACATGCTAGGATTAACTGGCGCAAAAGTAATAATTAACATATCACTCACTATCATCGTTAAGCTTATAAAAGTTGTGGATAAGCAAAAGCAATCAGTCACTCGATACCAATTATCTTCGTATAATAATTATGCGTGGCTTCGAGTTTCCAGTTTGCTTTGAGCGAGGCAAAGTTCAATGATAAAAGAGAAAATATTTTACGTAATGATAAAATATTTTATTTTTGTGAGTGTGTAATAATGTGCTCATCAGTGTATGCATTTTATGATAATCTTTTGCGTATTCTGATTTTATTCAGAACGCGCATAAGTAATTTTACAGCACAAAATTGCAAGAAGCGAACCTTCATTTAACCCTTCGTATGCCAAACGTGGATCCACGCGAGATATCATGGCTCTTTCATTGTTTCTGTAATTACGGCATTCAACCGATTAAAGTACCGTTCGCCAATCAATTTGGTTTTTCTCTAAAATAATTTTACTTTTTAACATTAACTTTCATTGGTAACTTTGACCTCCTCTCTTCGAGAGGAAGTGGGCTTTGATCTACCACGCGGGCCCAGTGCGGGTTGGTAAGGGTAGATGTCACATGTCTTCGAATTTTTAGTTCTAGGACATGCCGGTTTCCTCACGATGTTTTCCTTCACCGTTTTGAAAGCAGTGGGAATGAAATTATTTACCTACACAAAGTAAACCGCCTGTCTGAGTTCGAACCTAAGACCTACGACTCATAAGTCGAGGCCGTTACCACTGAGCCACCACTGCTCTAAAATAAATAATACCTCCCATAAAATGCTTAGCCGTAAAAGATGGCCGTCACCACACAATTATGTAGGTATCTGTACAGTCAACTACATCCACTAACTACCTCTTCATTAAGATAGCGGGTTCGGCGAGACCCTTAAATAAATGTTACCTTAATGCTACCTACGAGTGTGTTCTATGGGGTATTTTTATGAGCCCATAAAATCCGGAATCCAAGTACATTTAGGGGTTGCTACCTAATATCAATTTACTTGCTATTCTTCTTGTGTACATAAAAGATTGGAGGATATTTTGCAGGCTTAATTGAATCTTCAATTATGGCGAGTCTCGGTATGATATCGTTTTATTGATATCATAAAGGTGGGTTATTTTCATTGCAATTAAGTGTGGTTTGGGCTCTCCACGTTTAGTAAATAGTTTTATGGTCTACGTTAGCAAATATTATTATGTAGGTAAATGTTTTGACAAAAGTTCGTTGCTCTTTTAACTACCTACTACACCCACGTTTTCTATTCTAACAAACAAGGTCGTCGATTTAAATACGATTATTTAGCCTAGAACGTGGCAATGCTGCCAGTCTTCTGGACACGTTTCTGGATGACAGCGATGCGGAGGAGTACCTCGAGGTCAAAATATCATTTTATTTTTGTATTTTATATACAACATTATTTTTAGTATATGCGAAACCCGAAACACGTGTCTAGTATTATTATGTAAAGAATCTATGTACAAAATTTCAATACTGTATCATGAAAAGTCACAAAGTTATAAGCTTGTTAAGTTACCTGTTTGTCCGTACAAAAAACATGCTTACCCGCGCCGCTCGCGCCGCGCCGTCTTGCGCTCATTGATAGTACCTAGGTACCTAACCGTTCGGCGCGGAGATTGGATAATCTACTTAGTGTCGC
Source organism: Oligia fasciuncula (assembly GCA_963082905.1). Classification (NCBI taxonomy): domain Eukaryota; kingdom Metazoa; phylum Arthropoda; class Insecta; order Lepidoptera; family Noctuidae; genus Oligia; species Oligia fasciuncula. The sequence goes on along the minus strand of OY720390.1, from coordinate 14,332,739 downwards.
TCGGTGTACAACTCTTAACCTTTTTTAAATATTTTTGGGACAAAATATAACATGGGGTAAAAATTATTGGAATCGATTCGGTTACTTATTCTGAACAAACTATATTCAGGTTTCGCATATATTCAAAATAACTTTGTATATAATAGTTAGTTATATAATATATTATAGTTAGTTAGTATTTTAATTAAGTATCTACCTAAAATAAATATTATCATTTAAATATTCTATTAAAATTGTGTTGCTCTTTGGAAAAGGTCTGCCCGCGTTATCTATTCTTGTAAATGTTATAGCAGGCGGTGTAGCAACGTTTCCAGTTCGTAAGCTAACATTATTACTAGATATAAACCTATTTATACAGAAACTACATAGGCAAACAGCTAGTCGTGTGGAACGTTAAACAACGCATTTACTTTCCACCAGAAAAATAATTGTAAAAACTAATTAATGTAGTAGGTAATTATATACACGTTAAGATTAATGTTTTGTGGTCATACTGTTGCTACACACCGTAGCGGCTTGATAAAGACGCTACGAGGCTACGAATACTGTCTTGTCGTAGCATAGACGGCCTGCTACGCGACGACACAGCTCATTTATTAGACTGAAACTAAAGTTTGTGCATTGGATTAAGTTTTGTATCTGGTTGTTTTGTTACTGTAGTACACAATTCTTCCAAATATGGCAGCTACCTATATAATAAATACACCGCACAATATTAACACAACATTATACCAACTAATGGAAATTTTCGTCAAATCCATACTACATATTACAACGTTACGCTCGAAAATTAATAAGGCTTAAGCTACGTTGGCAATATAAAGCGCGTCGTAAATTAAACGCATTATTTCGATAATGTTCCGCTTACATTACGTATTGTGTGTGACTTACGATTTGTTTTACTCTGAAAGTGCGGCAATGTACGCTGGTTACATTCGGGTAACCGTTGCCAACAGCTTATGGCTCGCGTTGCGTTTATAATGCGTCTATGTGCTGTTGTGTGTTTTAGTTGCCGCTATGTTTTGTGCTGGCTAATTGTACGCGATTATAAGGGTGTGTTCATATTGCTTGTGTTTTATTAAATAAAATCAAGCATGAATAATTTTTCGTCCTACTCCGTGATTTGGGACCGTCATTGGTCATCACTCTTGGTAATTATCCATTGGTCTGGTCCTTATCGCCAAAAGGATATTCTATGTATGTCTCATCATCATCTGCCTAGCCTTTTCCCAACTATGTTGGGGACGGCTTCCAGTCTAACCAGATGCAGCTGAATACCAGTATTTTTCATGGAGCGTCTGCCTATCTGACTTCCACAACCCAGTTACTGGGTAATACGATACCCTTTGGTAAGACTGGTTGTCAGACTTTCGGGCTTTTGACTACTCGTAACTGCTGTCAAAGATCTATTCTTTTTATGTCAAAATACGATAAAATGTTCATAGATGGTTTTCCAACAAAGCAGCTCAAGAGATTGGTACTTACTAAGAGTCAGTGTAAAATTAAACAGCGTCATGATGACAAAATATAATCTTTATGCACAGTTGAGTTTTACAATAATTTTCCACAAAATTACAACTTGAAACTACCATTTTTGTAAGAGAAACGGTGAAATACAATATATTTGTTATTTTTTCTTGTACGTTCTGTAATTATGTGCAAGGACATTCCATGTGAGCAAATAGCACGACATCTGATACTGTGGGCGGTTTATATATTCGTCGTATTTGTCCGAAGGCCGAAATGAAACTTGAATAATTATGTAATTTCGTGGATAGCACGAATGCCAGACGTGAATGAGTGACCTTCAGGGATGTGTAAAAATGTTACTCCCAGGATTATGTGGATAATACCTACATGACTGAATTATTTACCTAATCACTGTTCGCAAAATATTTGCCAAACATGTAAACAAATATGAGTATTTGGAAAATAACTTTAATTCCTACACAATAAAGTTCAGTTTACGCTACAACTTCAAACATTTTTGTAACTTTTTATATAGTGCTAGTCACTCTGAAATCAACATAATTCTTACTGAAATAAAGTTGATATTTGTTTAACTTGAAATAACAACAATTGGAAACATATTTGAATAGACCTTATGTATAAATGTCATGTTTACTACCTCGTTGTCTAGAGGTCGTTAGTGCAACTGCTGGGAGTAGGGTTCTAGATTTGATCCCCGGGTCTGGAAAAGCGTTACTTATAGGCTTTTTTATTATAACATTCTTAGTAACAGACCAGTGTGGTTTATTTCAATAAGCTCGCCCCAACTAGCGAAATGTTGAATCTCTGCCTACTTCATCGGAGAATACTGGCTTCATGATTCTTAATGCCCACGTTGCAAAATTAAGAACCGAAACGCTTTGCAAAATATGTATCGCCTATTCAAGATAATGTTACAAATTAATGTTCGTTCAACTTAAAGCAAATATCCGCTTTATTGTAATGGTATTAAAGTTGATTTCAAAATGACTAGAGCTTTTGAAAAAGATATAAAAATGTTTGAAGTTGTAGCATAAACTGAACTTTCTTGTGTAGGGATTAAAGTCATTTATCCTTAAACTCATATTTGTTTACCTTTTTGGCAAATAAATTGTGAATACAGATTAGTACGACCTCTAGACTATTTCGAAATATCTCTCCATGAATGGGTGTCTAAAATGACGAGTAGGTACAGGTTTCTATCAATCAAAACGAATACAAGAACGAGTTAAAATGTTCTGGAATATTCTCGAATTATAACATAACACCTTTATTCGACTGTGCCTAATCATAAAAGTGATATTTATTTCATTCTTAAGTATCAAAGGAACATTTTTTCAAAATTCACGACGTAATTTGTGATTTTCTTCTAAATAATCTGACCTTGAACAGTAGAACTGTCCAGACTGGTACCTAAGGGACATATTTAGTCCATAACCAGTAAATTCAGGCTGAACATCGTCTAAGTCTGAGGCTGCGAGATAATATGAATTTATGGGCGCCCGGCGAAACATCTGCGTCGACCTCAGAGGTCGGATTATGGCGATAATTACTTATATATATTTCTAATATGTCGTGACTGTAATCCCGAAGGATAGATGTAAGTGGATTTCTTGTGTCAGATATCCTAGGCTAAATAAGAGACTTTGCCTAACCAATCGACCAGAAACAAATAAAAGATTGTGAAATGTATTTGAAACGTTAAGATCGCTTGGTAAACAATACCAATTGATATGATGCTTTATGTACCATAGTGTTCTTAACCGGGGAACTGCCAAAAGATAACCTTATTACTACACGCTTAAACTTATTAGCAACAGTAGGTATTTATATTGGCTTAAAGATCTGGCCAAACTGCAGCGAATCCCGCGCGGAAAGCGAAACGAAATTCACTCACGCCGATTGTATCCACTAACTTGTATGAAGGTGTTCAAACTGGCGTGTTGTGTTAATAAATAAGACTTAGGACTAATAACACTTTGCAATAGCTTGACTTTGTGGTGTCCTGTGGTATTTGTCTGTGGAATAGACGGAATACCACGTCCTGCGGACAAAAGTCTTCTTCCATGACGAGGTCGCGTCCCGCGTCACGCGGGATTTGCTTCAGTGTGTCCAGAGCTTAAAATGATCACCAAAGTTCAGAGCACTGTGTACGTGTTTTTTTAATGCTAACGTAAAAATGCAATCCACATAACGTGACCTAAGTTCATGGATTCCGCTTTGTTGGTGCAATCAATTTATTTTGTCGATCAGCCGTGTCTCTAATGACTGTCGGAAATGAAAATATTCACCTGAATGAATAGTTGTCCGATTAAAAACGAATGAAAAAAATAATGATTGGATCTAAAATCTTTAGTATTTGTGGACAATAAAAATAGTGAAAGTGGATTGAAAACACGGACAAGCATCCTAATTGCGTAACACACTATTAATAATTTTGGAGGATATTGCTAATTTATTGCTCTATAGGTTCGAAAAATGTGTTTGCTCAACAACGTAATTAACGCAATGAATGTTTATTTATTTATTTATATATGCTTTATTGTACACCACAAAAATACATAACATGAAAAAAGATACATCAACATTACAAAATATACAATGGGCGGCCTTATCGCTTTCTGCGATCTCTTCCAGGCAACCTTGGAATGGACATAGATTTTCCTGGACATAAAATGGGGCTGTCGTTGGTACAAATATTATGTATACACTAAGATAGATACACAGATATATACATATCCAAAATTATAGATACATAAATACATACATACTAAATTATATAAGCAACGAAAATAAAAGAAGACGGTAGATGATTGCAGTTAGGACAACAAGATCACAACGACAAGTAGTGCTCCTTCACGAGCCTTTTGAACACGTGTAACGACTGCGCGCGTTTAATATCAACTGGCAATGCATTCCACAAACGAGCAGCCTGGACAGTAAAGGATTTATCAAAGAATGTAGTGGAATGCATAGGCATTTTGAGCTTCAAGTTATCTGATGACCTTAAAAATTTCGTGTGGGAGTCACAAAGAAACTGGAAACGTTTCTTGAGATAGAGGGGGAATGTTGTCCAACAATCATAATGAAACCCATTGCTACTGATAGTGATTACCCTGCTGAAGAGATGTGTTGATCCATTCTAGGTAACCTATTCTTTCTTTAAAATAAACTAAATAATCGATGCATCCAAAGCGAAACTAGGTAACCTACATTAGATTTAATTTAAATTATTTTTCGTAGCATTGCTGCTTAAAAAGGGTTGGAGAGAAAAAGGAATCTATTAACCCAGTTCCACACAGGCAGGTGCTAACAGTTATTCTTAATTAAATACGAGAAAGTCTTATTAGCTCGAAAGGTGGTTTTAAGGTTTAACTTTGAAACATTTTAATTTTTAACACTTCAGGGAATTCTTGTGTCAGGTGGAAGGTTTCATGAAAATGAAATGAAAATATTTTTGCATACTCCACGTTTTAGTTGGTACCCAAGGAGACAGTTATACAAAAAGTAATATCAGAGTTTTTAGCAATATTCTGGAGGAGCTTTTGTACACCACCGACTTGCAGTATTGTCTCTCCTTCTCCCTTTAATCCATCCAAAGGTTGTCTGTAAAAGATCGCTTTTAGCGATAACACTGCCTATTGTGTCACTCTATGTAAAATGTCTACATTTATATCATGAATCTAAATAGGTATAATTATATGGTGTACATAATAAATAAATTCGATAGTAAATAAATTCGAACACATGTGACATCTACCAACCCGCACTGGGCTACGGCGTTGTGGATTACGGCCCACTTCTCTAACGGAGGCCTGTCAGGCTGATTATGTATCTTAAGTATGTACATAATAAAGAGTATTCTATGTTATTCTAGCTCTCAGTCTAACTAGATGCGTAATATCCAAGAAATTACGTCATTAGTACTCAATAGTACAGTGGCACAACTTGACCTTCCGCGTCAATCACAGAACTGATCGATCTCAGCCTGAAGTCTTAATTTTCCAGAGAAAAAGTACCCACCAAAAACATTTTCATGTAAAATATTGCCAAGACGAGACCACATATGGCTCGTACTGCCAAAAAGTTATCAGATCTCATGTAGAGCCAAGCTTCTAACACTACACGCCCTAACTACACAAACTCTACACCTTAGTCAAAATATGTATGAGGCTTGGCCGTTTCGTTACTACAAGAACTATTGTTTAACAGAAAAGTAATGAACAGTGAATACATTTTTCACCTTACCTTACGTCCATGTGATGATAGCGAAACGGCGAAGACGGCGGTCTATATTGAAATCAGTTTCAGAGCATAGGTGCAACAGTCATGGGGACGACAGAAATGACGTGAATTAACAGTGTTTTTTTTTAATTAATTGTAGTATCAAAAAATTACATTTAATCATTTGTAAATTAAAATATTATATACTTTCACTGCTGGCCAAGCGCAACGTGTTATACTCATAGCTACAGACTGATATACTGTTAAAATTAGCATGTCGTTGACGCGTTCCCATAACATTTACGCCTACCAAAAATCGCTCATCGCGCCTAAGAAGAAAAGAAGAAGAGAAGAAGAAGAAAAGAAGAAGAGAAGTTTTCACTTAAAAAATTGCATCATTGAACAATAGCGTCTTAACGTTCCTTTATTCTGTAGGCCAACAACAATATGACAAAAAAAAAATACAAAAACAACAATAAAAAACAATGTTTTTAAAGCTTTTTGTTTAATTATACCAACACGAGCTTTTATAATTATACGTTATTAAAAAGGATTCTCAAAATAAATCAGAATGTCATTTTATTTTCTATATTCTCTTTCATCGTTTTTACCCTAGTTTCTTTGTGGCGGAACAAACGTTAATTAACTAAGCTATTAATTAAACACGGATATGTGATCAGGCGGCGGTCTAACCACACAAAACAAGTGCACCTAAAAGAACTCGTTGCTGTTAGTTACAATGTTAGTATTTATAGGAATAAATTGAAATGGCTGGCAGAATATGCTTTGGTGCTTTGCCTTTTGAAACTAGCTGCGCCCCGCGGTTTCTCCCGCGTAAATGTCCACCCCGTGGAACTATCGGGACAAAAACAAAAAGTGTGTGTGTTTATATGTTTGTTACTTCTTCACGCTCAAACGGCTGGACCAATTTTGATAAAATTTTGTATGGAGGTAGCCGACACCCTGGATTAACATATAGGCTTTTCATCCCGATATTCCCACGGGATCGACATTTACGCGGGTGAAACCGCGGGGCGCAGCTAGTATTAAAAAAAGTATAGTTTATGGACGATGTATATTAAACAAGGCATAGTATATGGCCGTTAAAAATATTCCCAGAAAAAAAGTACACGGAATTCAATCGACCCTAATAAGTAATGTCTCGTTCCTGCCGTTTCTTTTCACGGTCATTTTCTAAGAAGGAATCCTTTCCGTCCTAACACGTGTCGTGTCTTGACACGGCACAATGGACACATGTGTTAAGGAGGTGCGTTCGCTACTAAGCAGAAAATTAGAAAGAAAGAAAAAGTATTTATTGTGACTCGTACAGGACGATCACAAACTAAACTAAACGCAGTAAAAAAAACCCTAATTATATAAAAAAAAGAAAAAATAAACAGAAAGTTCTACACGAGGCCAAAAGGCTCCTATCTCAGCATAGTGAAAATTGGAGTACATTCACACCATAATGTTACCGGTGTAACTTTTGTTGCAAAAAAAAAAACAAGAAAAACTGTGCGAAAAGTTGTACTGATTATTTTAAGAAACTTTTATTATTGGACCAACATTAAAGATGTGAAAAATATAATGTTTTCCTAGATTTACGTGAACACAAATGTATACTTAGTACAGCTGATTTTTTTCCGTAATCTGTACTAATAATAAAGCTGAAGGGTATGTTTGTGTTTTTTGTTCGTTTGAACGCGCTAATCTCTGGAACTGCCGATAAGATTTGAAAAATTATTTTTGTATTTGATAGCCCATTTTTTTTTTTTTTAATAGCAACCAAAATCCACAGATGTTTAAACTTGTGCTATCATCAGTCTACCTCAATATCGAAGTACGTAAACAATGAAGCATTTTATATGTATGCGTTACAGTCGATACAGTTAATAACATCTTTGGATAGTTTAGATCACGGAATAGATAAATAAGGTTATTAAATATATATAAATACCTTATTTATCTATTCCGTGGTTTAGATAGTTACAATCATTCCTACAAAATACTTAAGTAATATTGCTTAAGTGGTTGTTGTTGTTGTAGTTGTTGTTTGTTAGTTGTTGTTGTTTTGAGGAAGGCTATTTAACATAACGCTAAGGAACCGAGCAATTAACAAAAAAAAGTCACTAAGAAAGCTAAGTGAATATAGTGAAAATAGCGCGGGCAGGCAATGCCATGCGATGGGGTGGGCCGGGGGAGCAAAAAATTCACGCGGACGAAGTTGCGGGCAAAAGCTAGTTTGTAATATTTGCTAAACGGTAAGCAATTTATTGAGACCCTTTTCGTTTTTGTAGGGTCAAGGTCATCTGCGTTATACAGGCCCTTAAATACACGAGTTCAGCTTCACCTACTGTGTAACTTTGATTTCCGGTTTGTTTGCTTTTGATGAATTAGTTGGCTCACAAAATGGTAGGCAAAAAAAAACAACGTTTAGGTACTTGGGGCGGGATAGTATAGGTAGGAACTTTTATGTTCTTTTTTAAAGCCATTCAGAGTGGTTGTGCCCTGAAAACGTGTACTAAAGACGCAGTTACTCGCACATTTGTAATTTTAACATACACATAACAACGTAACATCACGCCTGTAATCTCCAAAGCGTTAAGCAGAGATGTACAGACGCCAGCAGATCAAGCTACCCGAAACTGTCAAATTTTCCTAATCAACTTTGTACCTTATGCTTTAGCGATAAAGTTGATAATCAATTATGAAATTTGACAGATTGTAGTAGCTTGATGTGCTGGCGTCTGTAGATACCTATAGGGCTATAGCACACCCACATTTCGCCAGTTATGTTTGTAATCTATATACATATATACATATAATAAATTTGTAGAAAAGTGGTGTCTGTACAATGGAAATATATAAAAAAAAAGTAGCAGGGGTTGTTATTATATCGATGCCGAACCCGAAATTGTAATTAATTTTTTTTTTGTCTGTTTGTCGGTTTGTCTGTTTGTCTGTTTGTTTGTGCACGCTAATATCAGAAACGGCTTATTCGATTTAGATGCGGTTACACTGCACTAATATATTGTAGTAAGCTTCACTTAACATTTAGTGTTTATTTCATGTCAATCGGTTCATAAATAAAAAAGTTATGTCAATTTAAAGAATCACGGCGAACATTTGTATCAGAGTACGTACAAGCCTCGCGCCTGCGCGTCCTATCTTCGGAACTCTGGACGGATTTGTATGATTTTTTTTTTGTTGTATAGGTATTATGTCTGGGCAACATATAGGCTATAATTTATCTTGGAAACTTGAACACCTGATGCAGAACCGAAACAGATCAGCTTAACTATAAGAGATACAAAAATGGCACCATAGCAAAAATTGTTTCACGTGATGAGCATTTTCTGCTGAGAGAATAAATTTGAAGATCTGGAACACCTGATAGGGAACTCCAAGAGCCCAGCTACACCATAACACATATAGGAATGACGTCTTAGTAAAAGTTATTCGGTCTGATGGGCATTTCCTGTTGACTTATAAAAATCGAAGATCAGAAACATCTGATGTGGAAATCAAAGCTATCACTAATTTCACCTCCACGCGGTGAAGGCGGTAACAGTTTAGGACTGATTTTCGATGACGATGGTATATCATTGAAAATTTGACTCTACTGGCCAAAACTCCCATTTATTTACTTTTAACGTGAAGAAATGCTCATGCATTCTACACTACCACGGGGAGATAGTGCTGTTATGTGGGACTCTAACCCACTAAAACTCCACGGTGTCCTCCTCTGCCGCTTACGGCGGGAACATGGGCACACGTTAGCACTCATCCGTGAACCCGCCGCGGCTGTCCGTCACCGGACCCTCCTCTGGGGAGTACTCCCCATCACCGGCGCACCAGAACACATAGCACGCCGTGACCACCCCTTGAGTTCTCAGCGCATTCGCACATCTACTAACAGGTCTTTTGAAACGAGCGATGAACGTGAGATTATCATACATTGTCCCGAACACGCACACAACAAAATATTCATAATCAGTTAGAAAGTGAGAAAGAAAGAATTGCTGGAGTACGGCATGAAGAGACAGATTAAGAAGAGCGCAACGAACATTTGAATTCTAATTCTCTGAACAGAATGTCGATATCATCTGAAGAATCGGATGTGTCTCAAGATATAGCCGTAGGGCATGGCGACCTTCTTTGGGTTGATAAGGAACGGAGTGCATTTACGTATACCCCTATGATTGACTACGCCACATATTCCGTCATCGGAGGTATGGTTCAAAATTGTACTTTTTGTGAAGCAGTTAAATGGCAAAAAGAAACAAACGGTATGTGTTGCTCAGGTGGGAAAGTACATAATGAAATATTACAAAATCCTCCAGAAATATTAAGATCACTGCTAATCGGTGACCATCCACAGTCAAAACATTTCTTGGACAACATACGTTCGTACAATAATGCCTTTCAAATGACATCTTTTGTTGCGAATCAGATTTCAGAAAGCCCATTTATGCCAACATTCAAAGTGCAAGGCCAAGTTTACCACCCTATTGGTTCATTATTGCCTGAAAATGACGTCTCGAATCGTCTCGCGCATCCCGTTGTTTTCCAGTCCCCGGGCTCTTACAATTCGACATCAGACGTTTCAGATCTTCGATTTTGACGACCCCGTTGTCGCTGGCATAAGCAACAGGATCCGCGTACGAAGTCGCGGGCAGAAGCTAGTCTGTAATATGTATTAAACAGGTTTTTAATGTAGAAAATACAAATAGCGTTTCAAATAAAGAATCTGAGCTATCAAAGCATTATTTTGTTTCACTTTTGCATTCGCCGAAAGGTTGGTGGCAAAATTATCCTCGTGAAGAAGTATTTATTTTTCTTAACAGAACTGGAACTGAACAACTTGTTTAAAAAGGACGTCGTTTGAAAAGATATTTCAGTACAATTTAATCAAACTGAAAAGTAATAACAGTATTACGTTTGCTTTACATATTGAATTTCTGGTGAAATCAAACTGCCTGCAGCCTTATTGCGTAACATACCTACTAACAGTCATCTTTTCATTTTGACAATTCAACAATATTCATTGCGTTATTTACGTTGTTTAGCTGACGATTTTTAAGTATTCCCTTTGTAGATATTTGGCCGTCGCTACGGGTAGTCGGAAGCCCGAAAGTCTGACAACCAGTCAGTCTTCAAGGAACTCCTCAACCCAATAACTGGGTTGTGGAATTCAGATAGGCAGTCGCTTCATGTAAAATACTAATACTAAAGTATTCCGTTGCATCCGGTTAGACTGGAAGCCGACCCCAACATAGTTGGTAAAAGGTTAGGCATGATAGGTTAAGATCCTTTTTATTGACTGGCCTGTTGGTCTAGTGGTCAGTGACTATGACTGCTATGCCGGAGGTCGTGGGTTCGATTCCCACCCAGGACAAATGTTTGTGTGATGAGCATGATCATTTGTTCTGTGTCTGGGTGTAATTTATCTATATATGTATGTATTTAGAAATATATAAGTATGTTTATCAGTTGTCTAGTACTCATAACACAAGCTCTGCTTAGCTTGAGACTAGACGGCGTTGTGTGATAGTTGTGGAATATTATTATATTATATTATTTTGAATTGGGGCGCTGAAATATTTCTTATCAAGACTAATCCAATGAATCTATCTCACACACATACACACCTACACAACCACCCGCACTCATAGGAAGGGTTTCCTTTAAACTTCTGTAGTCGGGTTTTTAGTTCCTTCCCGAACATAAATGCACATTCGGTTTTCTATTTTGTTGTTCTGATTTTCTTTTAGTTGCAGAAGTAGGGTATTGCAGACAGTGTGATTATAGTTAAAGAAAATTATATTACATGCTAGTGCATTGCTGGTTCCAGAGAAACAATTTCAAGTTAATTCAATTCAATTTTTTTATCAATTCAAGTTTTTATTGACACACACAAGTTAATAAACATACAAACAGTAACATGATTGATAAAAGAGTGCTTATGTAGAACTAGCCGTGGGCCTCAAACTAGGCACAGCCTGTATCTTGGTGGCCTCTCTTAGTAGTTACTCTTCTTAGCAGATGAGTAGGATTATCTGCAATTCTGTAGCCGCTGTAGAACTTGTTAATGTTGGATTTATTCATTGAGAATCAATGCTACGTTCAGGGAGAATGCATAAATAATTTATTTTTGTATCAGGGTTTCCCAGTTGTCAAAAAAATTAATTAGTTTATTTGTCAAGACTATGAGCTGCAAAATTATGAATTTGCTTTTATTTACGAATTGTGGTTAACAACAGGCTGTTTATTCTAGATAACCTATTATATATAGGGTGTTTGGAAGCTGGATACAAAGGCTTAAGGGGGTGATAGTTGACAACATTTTGAGCATTTTGAGCCATACATGTCTTAGACGAAGTATGTTTTTATTTTTATCCCAGTCAAAGTTGGTATGTTATTTTTGACTAAATGTTTGTAGTTAAAAATTAAAAAAGAAAACATACTTCGTCTAAGTCATGTAGGTAAGGCTCAAAATGCTGTAAATGGTGTCAACTATATCACTCCCATAAAGCTTTGCACTCAGCTTCCAAATACCCTGTATACTTAATTAAATAATGTAATTTTTCCCATAGGTCATTCACCTATCTTTCAAATACGATTATAATAAAAATGAGTTTTCGTAAACATGACTGTTTTTGAACAAGATTTGAATTTTCGTGGCATGTCTGTCTACCACATTATTCGGCAATATTAAAACAATAGATTAAATAACAAAAATATCTTCCTTTGATTCGCATTTCTAAGACTAGGTACTTCTTTGTCTTTAAGTCAAAGTTTTGTTTTTAATTTACGAGTATTTACAACTTTTTTCGAATTCCGTAATTACGGAAAAAGTATATTTCCTCTTTCATTTTTTCACAATGGCAAGACAAAGTTCTCTCTTTGTTTTTTAGAACACAGACTTAACAACTAAGTCTTATTCACAGGCATAAGAATAAATGTTTAGTTGATAGGTACAGATAAGGTAGGTATTAAAAAGTATGACTACGGGGGTAGGTACTTTTTTTTTCCCTGTGTCGTCCATGTGTCCGTCCGTCTGTCTGTTACCAGGCTGTATCTCAAGAACCGTGATAGCCAGACAGTTGAAATTTTCACAAATTATATATTTCGGTTGCTGCTATAACAACAAATACTAAAAACAAAATAAAATAAATATTTAAGGGGGGCTCCCATACAACAAATGTGTTTTTTTTCGGTGTTTTTGCCTTGTGGTACCGAACCCTTCGTGTGCGAGTCCGACTTGCACTTGGCCAGTTTTTGTTTCATGATAGCCGTCACTACGTCCATTAAGTGCGGCCACCGCTCTTCTAGGAAACAGTAGCTTCACTCTTTCGCATTAAATATTAATGAATATTCAAATCGATCAATTAAATTAACTTTTGATTTTACAAAGTTATATCGACATTTAGCGCAAAATTAATGGTACAAATTTTCGGCTAATTAGCTTTTAAGAGTTTTAGTCATTAATTTAATTCGTCGGACGAAAGATATTTCCTCTTTTATTTTTAACAATGGCAAGACAGAGTTCTCCCTTTGTTTTATAAACAAGGACTTAAGAACTAAATCTTATTCACAGGCCTATCTAAGTACAGACGCCAGTACATCAAGCTACTACAATCTGTCAAATTTCTTTAATAGATTTTCAACTTTATCGCTAAAGCTTAAGGTTCAAAGTTGATTGGGAAATTTTGACAGTTTCGGGTAGCTTGATGTGCTGGCGTCTGTACTAGACTAGTAATGAATTGCCTTTTAGTTGCATAAAGTTTACCAAATCACACTAATATTATAAACGCGAAAGTTTGTGAGTGTGTGTGTGTTTATATGTTTGTTACTGCTTCACGCTTAAACGGCTGGACCAATTTTGATAAAATTTGGTATGGAGGTAGCTGGTACCCTGAATTAACATATAGGCTACTTTTTATCCCGATAGTCCCACGGGGTCGACATTTACGCGGGAGAAACCGCGGGGCGCAGCTAGTTTCAAAAAGCAAAGCACCAAAGCATATTCTGCCAGCCATTTCAATTTATTCCTATACCGACATTGTAACTAACAGCAACGAGTTCTTTTAGGTGCACTTGTTTTGTGTACATAAGGTTCAAAGTTGATTGGGAAAATTTGACAGTTTCGGGTAGCTTGATGTGCTGCGGTGCTATTCTGTAAAAATCTCACCGTGAAAACTTAGGTGAAGTGAGCGTGGAGTGAGCTGTCAATAGTGTCAATTCCTAGCAAAAACAAACTCACTTCACCTAAGTCTTCACGGTGAGATTTTTACAGAATCGACCGGCTGATGTCTGTACCTGTAATAAATACATAAATAAAGCATGAAAACAGATACAGGTACATACCTACTCTTTCGTATTAAATATATATTCATGAATATTCAAATCGATCAATTAAATTAACTTTTGATTTAACGAAGTTATACCGAAATCTAAAGCAAAGTTAATGGTACAAACTTTCAGCTTTAAAGAGCTTTTAGTCATTGATTCAATTTATTTGTCGAACGAATTAGGGATGCCTATAAAATGATTCGATACCTGATCGAAATGGGTTCAGTGTACTCTTAATATCACATGCGGTTAAGCGATACTGCGGCAGAACAACTGCAAAATTAACAAACCGAGAAAAAATCCCAACTTTAAAGCGTCAAATTTTTTTTTATCAATGTAATCTACCGTTTTAGAAATAACAGTCACTATGATGAGTCATCATTATCATGGGCAGCCTTTCTTCCGCCCACTGGTGAGTAGGTACAGCCCCTTTTGTGCCTTGCTTCCCTTGTCTGAGCAAGTCTCAACCAGCGGTGCTATTCTGCAAAAATCTCACCGTGAAAACTTAGGTGAAGTGAGCGACGAGTGAGCCGTCAATAGTGCCAATTCCTAGCAAACACAAACTCACTTCACCTAAGTTTTCACGGTGAGATTTTTACAGAATCGACCGGCTGTATGATATTTTGCAATGCCCATGATTTCGATAATTTAAAAATATTCATGGGCTTATTTACGCCGTCGAGCAGACGAATTTTCAAATCTCAATTTCAAAAATATAAAGCAACTATCTGCGCCCCGAGGCTTCAGCCGCATAAGTGTCGAACCCGTGGGAATATCGTGATAAAAAGTATCTTGTGTGTTAATCCTGGTTATAAACTATCTGTGTGCCAAATTTCATGCAAGTCTGTTCAGCCGTTTGTGCGTGAAGAAGTAAAAAACATACAAAGACACTCACAAACTTTCGCCTTTATAATATTAGTATGATAGATTAGGAGTTTTCTTCAAAATACTTTAAGATTCCTACAAACAGGCTCGACACGCGATATAATCGCGCGCGACACAAAGGCACCGCTCGTTGCGTGACTTGCGGTGCCTTTGTGTCACGCGCGATTTTATCGCGTGTCGCGCCTGTTTGAAGGAGTCTTTGGATTGTGATTGCAGGTGAGTTACACAACTAGGGTGCAGAGGTGTTACCCTCAATTACCTGTACGTCATCTATCCAAAAGTCGACGATCACAGACATCATATCAAAATCAAAATTAATTTATTGAAACTAGGCTGAGAATCAGCACTTAACGTAAAAATTACATATGGAAGTCGGGAAGTCGTTGGGTTCGAATTTTCGTTGTTTGCCACCGACTTCCGAAATTAAAGTTATTTTTCATTTTGTAGTCTTATTTGGAAGTCGGTTTTTTTTTGTAAAAAGTTTTTATTTTTCACTTTTAAGTTGTCTTTATTGTTATTAAAACATCATCAATATAAACTAAGTGGCAAAAATACGTATTATTGAAGCTAACTAAAAAACTACCCAAGCAAAGTTAATAAAATGTATTTGACCATCCCATTCTATTAAAAAAAAAAACTTTTTTTTTTACAAGATATCGCGTAACAAACACAAAAAAAAAACATAGGTAGAGTAGAATTTAGAACCACCTGCTTTTATGAAGTCGGTTAAAAATAGTATGCTAAGTAATTAACATTACAAAACACAAAACGTAAAATTAAATTATTTTTAAACATTGTAATGCGTAGATTAGATTATTAAGTAGTAATGGCCATTACACATTCCCGATCCCGACTGACCTCAATTTTTTGTCATAATTATGAGTGGTTAATTTTCCAAGTGTGGTCAGTCCAGTTTTCCCATCAATTAGTATTGTACCACACCCATATTTGATTGGTTTTCAGCGTTCAAATTACCGTGTGGACGTTTGACGAGCCCGAGCCGTATGACGGAGTAATCATTGTGATGTTAGTTAAATAGTGAAAATATATTTAGGCCGAGATTGATAAACGTTACTTAGCAAGTACTTTAGCATAAATAATTATGATCCCGTAATCCCGTATCTACCTTTTACATGTAGTTTGATAGTAATTGTCCGAGAGTGTCCTTCGTTTTCTATATCATAAACTGATATAGATTTTACGAACACAAGGCGACATGTAATGCCTAAATAAAACTTAGCGCCAACGTGCAATAATATTTAGGCATTACACTCTGTAATGCCTAAATAGGTATTATTGCACGTTGGCTTTTGCGCTAACTAGTACCTAGCTTAGTGTTAGTGAAAACGGACACTAGTCAATCTTAGCAGAGACACAAATATTGAAGTTATTTTAACCACAAGTTATTCATTTTCTGGCTTTGACTACTCGAGCAATACAAAATACGTTAATTTGAATTCCTTATGTGAATGAATCCCTTTTCGGTTTTAAATATAATTGTAATGCAAGAAATGCCTGAATGTACGGGATTTAGAATTCAGGACACGGCGATCATTTAATTTATTTCTAAAACTAGCTTCTGCCCGCGACTTCGTACGCGGATCCTGTTGGTTATGCCAGCGACAACGGGGTAGTCAAAATCGAAGATCTGAAACGTCTGATGTCGAATTCTAAGAACCCGGGGACTGGATAACAACGGGATGCGCGAGACGATTCGAGACGTCATTTTCAGGCAATAATGAACCAATAGGGTGGTAAACTTGGCCTTGCACTTTGAATGTTGGCATAAATGGGCCTTCTGAAATCTGTTTCGCAACAAAAGATGTCATTTGAAAGGCATTATTGTACGAACGAATGTTGTTCAAGAAATGTTTTGACTGTGATGGTCACCGATTAGCAGTGATCTTAATATTTCTGGAGGATTTTGTAATATTTCAATATGTACTTTCCCACCTGAGCAACACATACCGTTTGTTTCTTTTTGCTATTTAACAGCTTCACAAAAAGTAAAATTTTTAACCATACCTCCGATGGCGGAATATGTGGCGTAGTCAATCATAGGAGTATACGTAAATGCACTCCGTTCCTTATCAACCCAAGGAAGGTCGCCATGCCCTACGGCTATATCTTGAGACACATCCGATTCTTCAGATGATATCGAAATTCTGTTCAGAGAATGTCGAAGTCGATCAGAATTCAAACGTTCGTTGCGCTCTTCTTAATCTGTCTCTTCATGCCGTACTCCAGCAATTCTTTCTTTCTCACTTTCTGATTATGAATATTTTGCTGTGTGCTTGTTCGGAACAATGTATGATAATCTCACCGTATCAGCGGTCAGTCGCGCATCATATTCTTCACTGGTCTCTAGAGATCTGGATGTAGATGCATAAATACGCTGAGAACGCAGGCGTGCTTCGCGATCCAAAGAGGTTTCCACGGGGCGAGTTGCAGCCTGATGTTCTCAAACAGCATCAAGTCTCTCCTGACGCTCTTCGGTAGATTCTTGGGATCTTATGATCCTCAATCTTTTAGCTCCTTTGGAACATTGGGAAAGATTTGACCTCTTTCTAGGCATGGTTATAGTTTTATTATGAAGATACCTGATCAATTAAAATCTAAGTGACTGCTCCCCTACCAAGGGTGCCCAGACACGGGATCGTCTGGCCCATGTGCTGGTTTGGTCCCTGGGGTGGTCACGGCGTGCTATGTGTTCTGGTGCGCCGGTGATGGGGAGTACTCCCCAGCGGAGGGTCCGGTGACGGACAGCCGCGGCGGGTTCACGGATGAGTGCTAACGCGTGCCCATGTTCCCGCCGTAAGCGGCAGAGGAGGACACCGTGGAGTTTTAGTGGGTTAGAGTCCCACATAACTGCACTATCTCCCCGTGGTAGTGCAGAATGCATGAGCATTTCTTGACGTTAAAAAAAAAAATGGGAGTTTTGGCCAGTAGAGTCAAATTTTCAATGATATATCATCGTCATCGAAAATCAGTCCTAAACTGTTACCGCCTTCACCGCGTGGAGGTGAAATTAGTGATAGCTTAGATTTCCACATCAGATGTTTCTGATCTTCGATTTTTATAAGTCAACAGGAAATGCCCATCAGACCGAGTAACTTTTACTAAGACGTCATTCCTATATGTGTTATGGTGTAGCTGGGCTCTTGGAGTTCCCCATCAGGTGTTCTAGATCTTCAAATTTATTCTCTCAGCAGAAAATCCTCATCACGTGGAACAATTTTTGCTATGGTACCATTTTTGTATCTCTTATAGTTAAGCTGGGCTGTTTCGGTTCTGCATCAGGTGTTCAAGTTTCCAAGAAACATTATAGCCTGAATGTTGTCCAGCCATAATAACTATACAACAAAAAAAAAATCATTCAAATCCGTCCAGTAGTTCCGAAGATCGGACGCGCAGGCCCGAGGCGTGTCCGTACTCTGATAGAATACCTTAACAAATGTTCGCCGTGATTCTTTAAATTGACATAACTTTTTTATTTATGAACCGATTGACATGAAATAAACACTAAATGTTAAGTGAAGCCTACTACAATATATTAGTGAAAACCGCATCTAAATCGAATAAGCCGTTTCTGATATTAGCGTGCACAAACAAACAGACAAACAGACAAACAGACAAACCGACAAACAGACAAACCGACAAACAGACAAACAGACAAAAAAAAAAATTAATTACAATTTCGGGTTCGGCATCGATATAATAACAACCCCTGCTACTTTTTTTTTATATATTTCCATTGTACAGACACCACTTTTCTACAAATTTATTATATGTAATATAGATATAGATAGAAGATAGATAGATTGTCAATATCGGATTTATGGGAATGTCTGGTTTATCTATCTATACTAATAATAAAGCTGAAGAGTTTGTTTGTTTGAATGCGCTAATCTCTGGAACTACCGGTCGGATTTGTAAAAATATTTTTGAATTTGATAATCCAATTCTTGAGGAAGGCATTCAACATCACGCTAAGGACACGAGAAAAAAGAAAAAAGTCAGAAAACGAAAACGAAGTGATCTGCCCGTGATGGGCAGGCGATGCGATGCGACGGGGTGGGTCGGGGGAACAAGAAATTTCACGCGGACGAAGTCGCGGGCAGAAGCTGGTCCAAAATATTGGCAAATAGCTAACTTTCTAGACTAGATATATACAGATAATCCGTCAAGTACTCGTATTGCTCGATTTGTAGAGAACACTTGTTTTCGTGTATGATATTTGGAGATTTTTTTCTGAAAACATGTCCTTCAAACGTTCTAACAAGAAAAATAAACCTAAATGTCGTGCAAAGGAGAAAGTTACGTAAAATACTTGAACGCTTTCGTTACTTACGGCGTCATCTCGATTCAACTTTTAATATTTTCTTTGACATTTTCCATCGAGAAAAATATCGCTTCCACACTTTTATGTCCGTACACATAAAATATTGTTTATCTACCTACATACGTCTGAAGGTTGCCAAGGTGACAAGAAGCCATCAAATTATGTATCGGCCCCTCCTCTACAGCAGTAAATATTTAACATTGCCAATTTTTTCCCCTCGTACTATTTTTCCTTTTATACTTTGCCGAATCCAGTCCCATTTCTGAGGGTCGCATGTAAGGCTGAATAGTGTCGGTACGTTAAAAGGACGAATAGGTCTATCTCTAAAATTGTACGGAACGTTGATAATAGGGTTGTCAGAAGCGGGACGACGTTGTAAACGGGTAAAGCCTGGTAAATAAGTTTTTGGTATATTTTTACGAATATATTCAGACAAAAATTAAAGGTTTTCGGGACATTTTCATATTTTAATAATCGTATTTCTTTTACCCACATAAAATCAACACTGTATAACGTTGTGCGTTAACGCGACAATGTGCCAAAGCGATATAAGTTTAAAGTTTTCCTTTATTTTTACGATCTTCGCGGCCCTGAGTAGGTTCAAACTGACCACGAAATAAACATAACTTTCAAAGTAAATATTTTGCTAAATTTTATTCAAACTAAGCTTGTTAAAAGCGGCATGCTAGGCTGGCTTTGCAACTTAAAATAGTATTTTTTGCAAAACATTCCTGCTCACAACACTGGAATTCTTTCAACATTTTTTTAAACGATAAAGTACAGACAAACAAAACTATGGAATTGAGAGATACTTTTATGCATGTATTTTTTGTTAAAGAAGGACATAAGTTTTTCATAATATTATTGTCCTTTTTTGCTAACCCACTTTACGGGGCGCGCGTCACAAAGGCCGTGTTATCCTGTCCCTATTGGAGATACGTGAATGATATTTCAGTCCGTTTTTTTTATTTCACAAGAAGAATATAATGTGCTTATTCTGGGAGATCTGTATTTTAGGTTAAATTCCTTGTATATTGGAAAATCTACGCTGGGTAGATATTATGTTTTAGAACATCTATTTTTGATTCCTTCATACAGGGTGTTCCATCGACGCGACTGCGCGTCGATGTCTCTCCCACCCTGTATGTATGTATCAAGGATTCAGTACATAATTCTGAACGGCCCTGCGTTAAAATTTTTCTGCGGTTATAAAAAAAAACAATTGCTGTTCCCTCGTAACTATCATAGTTAAAATTCATACATCTAAGCATTCATGGTTACAGTTGAAATTCCTGCCACCCTGTATATCACAATTTACAAAACGAGTTCTAACTTTGTTCCGGCCTTTAATCTTCGAGTCAGTTTTCGTATTTCGAACCTTATTCTGACGGTGTTAAACTTCCTACTACAAAATTAAGAAATCAGACTCGGGTTTACAATCTCTCTAAGCCTACGTTCGTTCACAGACAGGCAGGATTTTACCGGGCACTGGATTTTCAACTCTCGGTGTTGAGCCAAGTATTGAGAATCCAACAGAGTGAATTCCAAGGTGCGCGCCTAAAACAGACATTGTTGGATTTCCAACTCTCGTCGCTAAGAAATGCGTTGAAAATTCAGTGTGAAACAAAATCGGTGCGAGAAAATATCACCCGTATGAACTTGGGCTAAACTGCGACAAAGCAAGATTTTTCTTTTTTTAATAAGGCCGATATACATTAATATCCCACGCACTAACATCACCCAAAACAAATAACTTAAGGCTATTCAAATAACTGTCTTGATACCCTTACTAAATATACGCTACACTTTAACATTATAGCCATTGTTTATTTTATAGCCGCCTGCAAGTTAGGCAGACGGCCAGGCGCGTTCACTAATCTAACGATCGCAGCCGGCTTGCATAGTGTCCAATGCGTACTTGCGTAATGCTTGCGGCAAGTCATGGTACGACAGATAGCTGCTGCGTTTTGACTGCGGTAACGTGATTGCCGTTGCGTCAAATGTAAGGTATATCTCGTAAAAAAGCCTACACCCAATTTTTAAACACACCCCTTGTGCACAACATTCGAAGTGACGATTTCTGCAATACGTTTGACATTTATTTGAACGATCTAATTTGAATACCGACATCACCATTTTCTAAACATTCAGATAAATGACCCAAACGTAATGAACAACGATACAAATCGACATCAAAATAAATAATGCACATGAAATATACAATGCACACTTGTACCAAACGAAGGTTTCGAAATATCGTAAATATTTAAGTGCGCTCCTGGAAAGTTACAGGCAGTTACAGGCTTGGATCATTATGTTGTAAAAGTTACGCTCAGTAATGTTTGCCGAGATTGCTTCGAAATCGTCCTCCTGATTTCTTTTGTTTACAAGGAATTCGATTAAAAATTCAAGTGTGATATCCCTGCCAGCATTTAATTAAAAACATCTTTATTTCAAACAACAAGACAAATCGAAAAAGACAGCTTATTTATCTGAGGTTGAATGGAAGTTTAAAATTAAAATGGCGACTTCAATGGGTTTCCAATGAGGGGGAGCTATAATTGTCCGTAGGCTGCGATGCAAATTGGATCGCAGCTCGGTCGGAGATTGTATATATTTGTCTGATTCCGGTTAATGATTTTTCCTGCAATTGTACTCGCAATTTTGTTTGGGAACTTGGTGTATTCTTTGCTGTGTTTGGGTTGATACTGATATAATTGAACGTGAAATTTGAAAAGAGTGTTGAAGTATGTCACAATATTATTTTAATTGTGAACGTTTGTTATGAAAGACATTATTGTTTTCAACAAAATAATATAGGGTAGGCAGAAGCTACGAGGCAAAAGGCCTATGTAAGGAATTAAGGATTATTAATTCCTTACACAGGCCTTTCGCCTCGTTTACGTTCATACACGCTCGCCGGTTGCGAGGACTACGCACCTGACCTGGAGAATATCACTAATAAGGTCACTATATTTCCTCCTACGGCGTCCCCTCCCGGCGTTACCATTATTACTATAGATCAGGGGTGGCCAACTTGGTTAGACCCAAGATCTACTGTTCACTGACGACACCCTGTGCGATCTATCAATTACATACTTCTTGAAGTCTTTTAAGAAACAGCATAGTTCAGTACACAATTATGTAGTATGTTTTATTTTAATATAAAACTGAAAATTATTCTTAGTAATTACTTATTTATATTAATGTGAGCATTGCGGTTGAGCATCTTTCGCTAGATTAGCAAAATCAGGCTTGTAGTTGGAAATATTTTTTGCCTTGCCACTATCGACTGGACTAATAGTCGCGATCGACCAGTCGATCGCGATCGACCGTTTGGCCTGCTATAGATATTATCAAATATGGCGGCAAAAATCATCAGAAAATTTCAGTTCTTACATAAGCTTTTATTCTGGAAAATACCCAGCATCGATTGTGCACTTTTATAATTTCTGAAGTCACGATATTATCATGGACGTCCACGTCCATAAAATGTATGAAAATACGTGCACGTAATAAAGTTATCGTGGATGGAATTTTAAATCGTCTTCATATATTTTCATACATTTTACTTCCCTGTGTTATTGTGATGCCGTGACGTGGACGTGAGTGGACGTTCCTGATAATATCGTCACGTTAGACATTATAAAATTGCCCATTAACTGATGTCACGTTCAAAAATAAACAACTTCCTTTATGTTCCATTGAATATTGAAGAAATATTCTTGGTAATCGGACATAATATTTTCTTTGAACCACATTCATGATAATGTATAGAAAATCGAAGGTTTAAATGCCACATTGAATTAAATATGAGCAACTGAAGGTAATAGAAAAATAAATTGAATATATAGAGTAGTATTTTTTAGTAGGTAGCTCGGCACAGAATTTATCTCCGCATTCTACATCTCCTCTTTGTTTTATCGTTTCAATAGACTACATGAAAAGATAGATGACCTTCACCGAGTGTGTACTTGTGTAGGCTGTTTTATGTGCACTATACAAACATACTTTGCTTAATAGTGCAGTGACGTCATGGTGGAACTCGGTGGGAGTAGCGAAGTCGTGTTTGTATTTCATAATTAGGTTGCTAGTTTTCAGGGGTAGGAGACTTGTGATTAAATGGTTACTGAGGTCTATAGATTGATGAGTGATCAGTGGTTGGTGTCTTAGATCAGTGATCGTTCATTGCTTAGGTAATATTTTATTATTGTTATACATTTATTAAAAAAACAACTTTTTGGAACACAGTAGGTGTTAATGCTACTCAATACTATGTTGGTAGTAAAACAAAATAAAAAAAAACAAAAACCCAAATATAAAACCAAAAACGGAGATGGCGGGATGAGCTGAACTCGTTTTTATAAAGATTGGTCCTTGGTAGCTCTGGACAGAGAGAGGTAGAAAGAGAGTAGGGAAGACATTGCCCAGCAGTGGGACATAAATAGCTAAAAAAAAAACAGTGGCACTCCGGGAGTGCCGACAGAAGTGAATACATGAACAATTACGTGTGTATTTTTTTAATCGTCTTATAAACAAAACACGTCCGGTTACGGTAACAGTGTCGTGAGTTCAATGGTTTTTTCCCCATCTCAAAAAATGAACAACTCGCCTAAAAAAAATTTTCACTTCAAAAAACAAAATGGCTAAGACTATTAAATCAAATACCTAAATAAAATGCATAAAATTGAAAATACTGCCTTGCTATAAAACGTCTTTTTCTGGCAGTCTAGTTGTATCTTTGTCTGAAAATCTATTTCCTGGAGAAACTAAAATCAATATTCAGAAGGTATAGTCAGTGCTCTGACTCTCATTTGTCTAGCATTTAAAATAACATAGGTACTTTAATTAAATCTCAAATGGTAGCACAAAACCTAACGCCGCTATTAGGAAACCCAAAGACAAAAATTATGAGTTTCGTATAAACCTCAAAATAATTAGTTATTCAAACAAACTAAAACAAACATAATAAAGGTTGACATTTCGTGTCTTTTCTATCTTATAGTAATTTGCGAGCTGTCAAAAGATGTTAGTCCGTGATTTTTCAAAGTTAGAGGTCGTTTTCGAAAGCCCCCGGTTTATTTGCAAACAGATTTTTTGCAAATTGCGGGCTGACGGATTTACGATTGCTTTCCGTGAAATGTTCAGAATGTTTACAGATTATTTTACCGTAATCTGTATCTCAATTTAATCACACTAATATTATAAAGGCGAAAGTTTGTGAGTGTGGGGGTGTGTGTGTGTGTTTATATGTTTGTTACTTCTTCACGCTCAAACGGCTGGACCAATTTTGATAAAATTTTGTGTGGAGGTAGCTGACACCCTTGATTAACATATAGGCTATTTTTATCCCGATATTCCCACGGGATCGACATTTACGCGGGTGCAACCGCGTAGCGCAGCTAGTTTAATATAAAATACAAACTGTGTAAAAGTTAAAACAAACACCGCTTCATTTGTAAGTATCAAGTCCCAATGTTAATTTGGTTATATTTTGTTTTACCTGTTATTTAATATTATTTCTTACCTTCCTTAATCGAAGGTACTTAAGATACATGATTATACACACACATATCATCATATTATATCTACACTAATTAGGGTTGAAACTCTAAGGCCATGGGGTCCGAGTACCTACCTACTTAATTCTTCGAGATATTGCCAGCGGATAGGCCTATTTTTTGGTCAATGAATCAGCATTGCCATACAACGTGGCAACGCTGCCAGCCTTTTGGGCACTTTTCCTGTCGACAGCAATGCGGACGAATTGTTTGATGCCCTATGATTCTTTCCTTTTTTTATTTAATTGTAGTATATATTATTACTTTAAGAATGTTATTGTTAAATTATGTAAATATTATTAGCTTTTCAGGATTCAATTAATAATTTATCAGAAATTTACATTATCAAATGACAAAATATTCCGAGCTCCACATTTGTCACGCGCAAACTTCAACTGACCCAAAAGCTATTGCCCGGGCAAAGGCGTCATGCACATACGTTGTTACGACAAAATATATAAGAATAAGAGGCCCATACGACCATTTGGAACGCACCTCGGAGGGACAATAGACAGAGAAAGAATATCAAAGTCCTATTTTGTAAATGTAATTGTCATTATGTATTCATAAATGTAGGTCCTGGATAGCAATGGGCCTTTTCTCCCTCCCCTCCCCTCTCTGACCTCCAGGGAAATGTCTGGCTAGAATTTTGGAACATAACATTTCCAAGGCAAGCGTCCATGTAACCTTATTTCTGACATCTCTTTTGCGTTTTGTGAGAATAAAAATTGAGTATAGTTTTCTATCGCTCGTTTACGTCGCGTATAAAGAAAGTGACGTGGAATGTGCGAGAAAAAATGTTTGTTCTGACATAATGTAGGTGTTTGGTATAACAATAACATTAGAATAGTAAAGTAGCTATTTTGTAAATGGACATCTAGGTTAAATGTAAACATGCCCATTTTCAATACTTTTACAGTATTTTAGAGCAAGGTAATTGTACGGTTATATATAGTCGACCTCGTAATTGCTTAACCACTTTTGACAAGCAATTAAACAAGACGTGATCATAGGGCTGGGTCGTTCTTTGGCCAAAGAATCAGCTATAAGATATAACAATAGCTGCCAGTCTTCTGGGCACGTTTCCGTAAGACAGCGCTGCGGACGAGTTTTCGACGCCAAGTGTCCTTTGTTACCGACTTCACAAAAAGGAGGAGGTACTATGTTCGGGTGTTTGTATGTTTTTTTTTTTTTTTTTTGTATGTTTGTTCATCGAATACTCCGCCAATTGTCGACGGATTTTCAAAATTCTTTTTTTGTTCGAAAGTAGATAGTTCTGAGGTGGTCCCATTGTCACCAAGTTAGGATCTGATGATGGGATCTTAGAGAAATCGAGGGCAACCCTCAAATTTTATAGGTTCACTTATTGTTTTTCGCATATTTTATGAAGTATCTTGTGTATTTGTATATGGTTGTCACCATCTCAGGTGGCTGGGCTGATGACGGAAGGTACAACTCCTTAACAGTAGTAAGAAGTTACTTGAACAAGGACTGTTTTAGTAAATTGTTTTGATGTTTGATAGGGCATTTGCCACATGAAGTCATGACCTGATGCTAGCTAACTCCTCGACAACTAACAGCAGATATATATCGTGTTTAGGCTCATTGAAAAGGGCTCGATGTGTGGATAAACGTACTGTTACTGAGGAACACCGAAGACCTGATGCTGAAGCCAGGAGCATCAGAAAAAGTACAAACCTTGAAATTACAGCACCGTAGTCGTGTTTGGGCTCATTTTAAACAGGACTAATTTTAAGTTCAATGCAATGTTGACATAAGTCTGGCCTGATGCTGCAGCCAGGATTATCAGCATCTAATCTAAAAACTAATAAAAGGAGAACTCCTCAACAATTCACGTCCCTGCATCGAGAAAAGGAATATTTTATAAAAAGGCGATGGGCAAGTTGACATTAGGCTATTGTAACTTAGATAAATTATAAACAGACCCACTAAAAAGCGAGAAATAAAAACTTTTTAACAAAAAAGAACCACCGACTTCCAAAAAAACACTACAAATTGATAAATAACTTTAATTTCGGAAGTCGGTGGCCAAAACTAAAATACTGATCTGTTTTTGTTTGTAGTGTTTTTTTGGAAGTCGGTTTTTTTTTTGTTATTTTGTATTTATTTGTATAGTAAGTTAGTTAGACAAGTAGATTGAAACTTCACTATTACACATAAACAAATAGACCTTGTCGTTTTATGCCGTATAAGTGATATTCAACCTTAGGGTGGTGCAGCAATTATGAGGTCAACTATATCTAGACTCCTCGTTTTCTAGTGGTCGCAAGCGCTACTGCCGAACACGAGGTTCTGGGTACGATTCCCAGGTCGGGCAAAGTGTTATTGGGTTTTTTCCATCTGGAATATCTCAGTAGCAGCCCGTAGTCTAATCGCCCCATATTACATGGGACTTAAACATAACTGGCGAAAAGTGGTTGTACTCGTACTACAGGTACACCTCTGCCTTACCCTTCAAGGGTATTCCTTGAGGCGTGATGTTATAATATGTGTCAATACACATATCAATAGACTCAATAGTTTGAAATCATTAAACCCGATATTATGTTAAGGGGCTTACATTACCTAAAACGCGGTCACTGTCAGATTGCATAGAAAAGAAAGAGAAGCGCGATGACACAACGCTGGTAATTTATTGCAAAATATGAAGCAATTATTTAATTACAAAAAAAATTTTGTTTGGACGAAAAAATTAAAACACTAGTATTTTAATATGTTGCTTGTGGAATAATCTCACAAAAAATTTGAATGATTGTATGGATATTAGTATGGTTTTTATAGTAAAAAGAAAGTTTTTAGAGGTATCTTCATGCCTTTTTTCTATCGTATCAAATTAGTTGTATTATGTTTTCAACACCTACCTAGCATATATCCTGAAGAATATCATATATTTTTCTGATTTTGTTAACTGTAGTCGATCATATACTTTTATTGTTTCTAAAACTTGCGTTTTTTTAAGGCAATAGAACAAATCAAAGAAAAAACACTAAACCCTCAATAACACAAAATATTTGAAGCTCGAATAGTGCTGATTCTCAGCAAGAAGAAAAGCTGTCATTAACACTCCTGTAACGTCATATTACAATGTTAAGGAACCAATATTGGTTTCGTTAAAAATAAACCGACGGCTTTTGTAATAGACAATCAAAGTTTAAATCGGGCGGGAGTTCTTTGCAGCGCTTCTAACTTTTAACTAGAAGAGTTTTCCTGATAACAGAACACCGACTTTTCGCTTCGTTTTACCTGATGCGGCATAAACTGATAATAGCAAACGCCTTCCAACTTTAGTTCACAGATGACGGAACGGAGAGGGACCCTATGCAATTATAGAGAGTAGGGTTTATAAATATAGAATAGAATATTTCTTTATTATAGTGACCATGGCTCAAACTCAAACAAGATTGCTTGTAAAACTTACGACTATGTTAATAAGCACAGACACTAAACAAAAACACAAGAAATAACGGTTGGTCACCGTTGCGACATCCCATGGGAGACAAGGCGACTCGCAACCATGTTTAAGGGTAGTTCTTCAGGGACAAAATTTTCGATTTCTGTGGGTATATTTCTGTAACCAACTAACAAAACGGCATGTAATTTTTTTTTTGTACAGTTTAGCTTTATCCCTTACTGGGACAAATGATTTTTTTTTAAATAATTGCTGTCTAGGTACCAAATAAAAATATTTGAAGTTCATTCTTCTGATTCATATAAAAATACATCATCTGTGAAACGGATGTCACGTCACGGTTCATGAGATACAGCCTGGTGACAGACAGACAGACAGACGGACAGTGGAGTCTTAGTAATAGGGTCCTTTTGGGTACGGAACCCTAAAAACTACAAAAAATCTAGTTTAAACTGACACAGTTTTATTTGTTGCCAAAATCTAAAGCTGGTGTATCGAAATAATACCTAACACCATCCAAGTAAATCCCAAGTGATTCACCCAACCTGACAGTTGATTACCTGTCTACAATACGACTGACGTTACTTGGCGAGCCTGACTATAGCCTTTCCGAATTTTCACGCATGTTCTCTCACTCACACTCACCTCATTGGCCACCATTTGGTTCCTAAAAAGTTCAGGCCCGCCAAGTTACGTCGGTCGTATTGTACAGACGCCAGCAGGTCAACCTACCCGAAACTGTCAGATTTTCCCAATCAACCTTGAACCTTATGCTGTAGCAATAAAGTCGAAAATCTATTAAAGAAATCTGACAGATTGTAGTAACTTGATGTGCTGGCGTCTGTACCTATAATCTATATACCCATCTGTCTACCCAGCCTGAGTGGTCTGCTTTCTTACATTATACCCAAGAATACGATCAAAAGTTATTCTTTTCATACTTTGAATTATACAGTGAGACGTCTAGACTATAGACTAAGTACCTACTTATTAAGTCTGTGGAAATGTGGATAATTTTCATTCCGAATATTCAATAAGCTGACGATATAATACTGCAGGGGTCTTCGGAACTATTTTAATACTGTCAGGGCAATTTATTATTCATAAAATTAACTCACTACCTACCGTGTTATCGAAATTTCATACAATTGATGTTGTGTGTCATCATTCATCATCATCATTTCAGCCGAAAGACGTCCACTGCTGGACATAGGCCTGCCCCAAAGGGAGGGTTTGCCATAATCGCCACGCTTGGCAGGCGGGTTGGCGATCAAAGTATGGTATGGTGGTGGAATGAATAGAGAACGCTGCTGCCCATTCTCCGGTACGACCCTTAGTCGCCTTTTACGACACCCACGGGAAGTATGGGCTGGTGCTATTCTTTAAGTCCGGCACCACACAGACAATGACAGACAATGTTGTGTGTATAATATGTATTTTAAATAATGACAGTTTTGATTTGAATATAGGTACGTACGAGCAATTTAAGTTGACGCTAAGCAATTTAATTCTCTAATTTCACGTACCTAGCTACAATAATCAGTCCGCTACGTCCTTTTAAATAATATGTTTCTTTTTTCTTTTCTCATTTTCTGCTAGGCCTTTCTTTAACTAGCTGGGGTCGACTTCCAGCTAAACTGGATGCAACTGAATACCTGTATTTTGGTATAGGAATCGTAAATCCGCCTTCTAGGATTATAGTTTACTAGCAGCGCCCCGCGGTTTCACCCACATAAGTGTCGATCCCGTTCGTGGCGCCATCTATTATCACAATAACGTTATTGTTGTACCCTATGTTCGTTTCTGTACTCCTGACAACGTATATGTATATGCAAAATTTCAGGGTGATCGGTTCAGTGGTTTAGGCGTGAAAAGGTAACAAACAAACTTCCTTTCGCATTTATAATATTAGCTAGGAAGTTAGGATAGGCAAATACTTTTCAAGTTTGTTTTCTGACAGGAATACTCCGTATCCGTTTAACCGATTCATGGCCAATGACTCAACAGTTGAGTCATTAAAAAACCTTTAGGGAGGCCGATGGCTCAATTGGTGAGTCAAACCAAAATTGTATAAAAACGGATATTAAAAAAAAAATATCACTTAAACTACCATTTTTCAGATCTCATTAAACATTTCCGTGAATATCAGACCTGGCCCTTCATTTTACAGAATATTTTTAATAGTCAGGTGTCATAAACCTTTTGTTAGCCGATAGCCGAGGTGGCCGATTCATGGCCAATGACTCAATAGTTGAGTCAAACGTGTGCCGACACGTTATGGGCCGAAATGTTATGTGCACATGGGTGAAGTTAAATCTATCTACTTCGATTTTTATACATACTATCTGTATATTTTTATACAGGTATTTCTCTAATAAGATTATATTACAAACAGCCTAACAAATGACGCAAAAATACATTTACATTTTTCTTTTAATATCTTCGTCTTCATCAGAGTCCAAAATTTCTTCAATGCTAGTATCTGAACTGTTGTTAGAAACTACATTGCAACTATTACGAGATTCAGTGAATGGACGCTTCTTTGGTATACTTTTTTGTAAAATCGATTGACTACAGCTTGGAAAACCTTGATTTTCCATATCTTCATTTTGTTGATCATGGCAATCAGTAAACATTGCCTGGTTACATTCAGTAAAATCGTCGTAGTCCTGATTATCTACAAATAATATTACAATAATAAATAATGATTGAATACATGTAGGTAAGGTTACTAAAATGTTTACTACCTCTGCAATATTTCATTAAAATCAAAAAATACTACCTTGAAACGCCATATTCACTTTTAATATTCACAAATTCGAATAGGAGAACACAGTAACACGTTTCTGGTTGTCAGACTGGCTCGAATGATGGCGAAAAGCATTAAATCATTACAAGGAGCCAATGACTCATCAGTTGAGTCATCCTTCAGGGAGGCCGATGACTCAAATGGTGAGCCACCGACCAATGAATGGGGCCTGGCTGAAATGTTCACGAAAATGAAGGTGGCAATGAATCGGTTAAGGAATCCAGTCCTATATAGTTCCTATCCGGAACTTACTATGGGCTGAAGTGAATGTTTCTAAGAATCTGATGTTACAAAAATATAACTAATATCGTTTTTGAAAGTCCTTTCAAGAAAATATAGATAATAAGTACCTTTTCTATAAGCGACAATTTCATTGTGTTCATTAAATGAAAATAAAAGTTTCATTCTCATTTCAGCATCTCCTAAAGGAGTAATAGCGCAAAGATAAAAGTGTGAAAGAGCCTTGTGTTTCGAGAAATTACATGCTTAACGCGAAAGTTTAAACCCGATAGTGTGGCGTGACCTTTCCACCACTCTTGCTTTGAGCCACAAAGTTACACAAGATGTGTGTTTAAATTCTCCTTTTACGGTTTCTTGAAGGTTTTCTAACCACCGTTTAAGGTCTGGTGATATGCCTAGTTCTATTTTTAGTCTGTGGTTTGTGTATACCTATGCCGAGGACAATAAATCGTGGGTTTTATTACTTTTTTAAATATTATAGCATGTAAGCTTTATTACGTTATGTCGGAAACATGTGACTTACCTATCAGATGTACATACAGCGACACTTTTGGGCGTTCGCCCACAGTGACTTTTTGCAGCGAATCAGTATCTAGCGATAAAATCGCAAAAAGACCGCGACAGGCGCGATCCTGTCGCTGGACGTGTACAATGTGTACATTCGCCCACTTATCTACGATTCGGCATCGCTACTATCGCGATACAACCGCGATTCAACATCGATACAGATGTATGTTGTTGTTACTACTTCTGAACGCCTGTGGACGCTACAGTTGCAATATGAACACGGTCAAGTCAACATTGATAGTCGCGCGTCAATCGATGCAAACGCGCAAAGCAGAAGCGATGCTGAATCGATACTATGCGAATGTATTGTCACTATCTCTTCTATTGCGCGTTGCAAATGCGACAAACGGCCAAAAGTAGCGATAAAACGCGCGTGAACGAAACGCGCTACTGAATCGCTGCAAAAAGCTTTGATTTGACACGTTTTATAACAGCCCGACGTACCTAATCGTGCGAAAATTAGGTCATCACTTTTTTAAATATGAAGAATTATTTTGTCTCTATGGAGTCATTGGCCATGTTCGTAGATAATAAGACATTTTGTTCCATCTTAAAAAATAAAACAGAACTTATAAAACAGAACTTCGCTACTAAAAGTAGGCTACGCAATAAGGAGAAATTGTTTCATATAATTTATAAACAAAAAGAAAAACAAAAACTTTTCTATATTGGTCCCTAACATATTATAAGTGCTTTATGATAAGCCCCGAAATCTTGGGACAAAGTTTCACCTCCGTGTTGACTGCTGAGTGGGCCGCCTTATGTCCCAGAAAAGGCCAGCTTCCGACTTAAGTTTTTATCAGATTCTGAAGAAAATATTTCTAGTGAAAGTAACTGTTTTAAGGGGACTACAGGACATAAACGCAAGTTTTAGAAGCAATAAAAGTAACAACAAATTCAGAAAAATGTATGATATTCTTCAGGATATGTGTTAGTTAAATAGTGTAGAGTACATTATAGTCTGATTATGTACTAAAAATCGGCCATTTTCACCAGTATTTACATTAAGGTGACAAAAAACGCTCCGTATTAGGACAGCTGTTATTTTGTGACCGGTCACTACTGTCTTAGGAAACCAAAACTTTAGTGAAGTCACATTACTGGGGAATTTAATATTCGATAGTCTTTTGTTTTAAGAATCGACATAACAGAAATTTACGCAGAGGTAATTATTGCTTTTGTATTTGTTTTATATTGTTTGTTAGTAGGCGTTTGATCAGTTCTAATTGATAAATATTTGATATATAGATCGTCATAAGTATCTAATATACTTAGCAAAAATCACCAAACTTGACTAAAATATTGGTGATCACTAATCACACTAATATTATAAAGGCGAAAGTTTGTGAGTTGTGTTTGTTACTTCTTCACGCACAAACGGCTGGACCAATTTTGATAAGATTTGGTAGTAGCTGATAGCTGACACTAGATTAACACATATGCTACTTTTTATCCCGATATTTCCACCCAGTGAAACCGCGGGGCACTGCTAATAAATAATCTTTACCTAGTCTAAATTATCGCAATGGATGCTGCAAATTAGTACTAGTAGTTGTTTTTCATAAAATATTTTTCATACAAACATTAATTAAAAAGCAGTAGTTCGTAAAACCAAATAAGTACATACAAACAAAATTTTGTCTTGTTAGTACAAACGTTAAAAAATATAGTTACATGAAAGAGCGACCAAATATATTATCATTCGTTCATTTTTCATCCAGTATAATTGTAGTAAAAGTCCCGGGCTACGTCATACGGACAACAAAACCACTATTTGTATGTTAATTTACTCTTCTACTGCTTTGTTTGGCTTAGAAAAATGGCATTATTATACAAGTATTTGTAAAAAGTTTTGGTGAAATAAGTTCTTAGTGTTTTACAATGGGTCTTTGTCACAGGTTTTTGTACTTTTTTTTTGTTTTAAGTACTTATAATGAATGGTTTTGTTTAGTGCCGTGTTGTGCTTTGCTGTGATGTGCTACGGTACCCTATAGCACTATTAATAATAATCTCAGACAATCAATATTCCATCGCCACTTAATCAGTTATCTACTTTAATGAAATGTATTCTAAGTTGATTTTTGAGTGGCAATTTGTAACAAAAAGGTCCTAATAAGTTTTTGGTGGCAATGAAATTTGAACTTTGTTAAGTGTGACATTCAGTTTGTTATTCCATAACTTGAAAATTATCTCAAATTCTTAATTCAAATAAACACAATGTTCTTCCTCTGCTTATTCTGTCCCACCCCTGGGCAAATTGACTTTGACTATACTGTTTTTCTAGAATGTAAATGACAGATGATTATTATACTTATAGAGGTATGAGGAGCAGGGTGTAAAGTTCACTCATCCTCCATAGAAAAGTGAAGATCCTCCGACCAGACGGGTGTTGTGTCTG
The DNA here is from genome assembly GCA_963082905.1 of Oligia fasciuncula. Taxonomy (NCBI): domain Eukaryota; kingdom Metazoa; phylum Arthropoda; class Insecta; order Lepidoptera; family Noctuidae; genus Oligia; species Oligia fasciuncula. Next base: position 14,298,440 of record OY720390.1, on the reverse strand, counting down.
GCGGGCCATTGTATCTATGCTAGTTGCGCGGTTAACTCTGCTTGCGAGTTGCAGGATTCGCGTGACGTCAGTGTGACGCGTTGTTCGCATTTGGCGTTGTAGATACCGCTACACACTATTTATATTGGTAAATCTGGATTCTAGACTTAGCATTGCTAATGGACGATTATTTGAGACTTACGACTGTTTGTCTAAAGGTTCGTACTCCCGAAGTAATTCAGATTTACTTACACCGTAGATTCGCTCGTAGTGATGTGCTCGCTGTGGACCAAAATAACCACTATGTGAAGCCCTGACACTGCCAAAAGGCAGACCCTGTAAAAATTGCGGGACAATCTGGAGAAAACAAACGACCAGTAATCAACATTAGCCCTGGATCGACAGACCTGGAAGTCATTCGTAGAGTCCTTTGCCCAGCAGTAGCATCATTCTACTGCTCAGTTAAAGAAAAACTCAAGATGTTTTTACTAAACCGACACTAATGGTGTAACAAAAAATCTATAAAAAAAAAAAACTCATTTACCTACACAATTCTGTCTAAACAAAGCGGCGCAACCAAACACACTACCCCCCATTTCTCTCCGCCCTAGTTGGGTAAAACTTGCCCTGCAATACGGCTAGACAAAGCAACGGAACCTGGGTTATGACGGCCATAATATAAATGCGAATTGTCGCGATTTAACTTTGCCCTCTTGTATATACAGTGTGTTCGGAAATGACACAGCGAGTCAGCGAGTAAGTACTGTTTGTGTCGGCAAGCTGCTATACTGAGATACTGGTGTGTATGTTGTCGCATGATCTGTGGAGTGGTTAGGAGAGTCGAGTAATGTTAATATCTTGCTAAATGTTAGTTGCTCCCAATTCTAAGGAATTAGGTGCAATTGTATTATATTTTGGTCTGTTTGGGTTGTTCTGTAAGGATGTTTACAAGTTTGGAGTAGATAAGTCTGTGTAGTGTGTACTGTGACGTCTTGCTTAACGTGGGTCTACTTCCAAAGGAAACCAGATAAAAAAAAAACTGACACTATAACTGACTGTAGCCTGTGTGTACTTTGTGTATCATAAAAAGTTGTTTGTTAATTCCGGACATGGTCTCTGAATGTGTCAAATTTTTTCCAAATCCGTTCACTCATTCAGACGTGATTTAGTCAATTACATCCTAACATTCACAAATCACCATTGTAATATCCCATACCCTGTTGATTGGATAACCCTAGTTGCTAGCCTAAGGCCCTTTGTGCACACATGTTTTTCTTCCTAAAAACTACAGTATATTCGCCGTGTGTAGGCACGGTCGTCAGTGTTGTACTATGGAAGTTCAGGGCCAGTTGTAAGGGCCAATTTGAAAACCAGCGTCAGGCATAAGTTCACACAATACTATTTTAAGTTCTATTTTTTGCCTGTTTTTTTGTTGTTTTTGTGTATTTTGTGAATATTGTGTACCTTACTTATCCTGGGACTGATAAACTTATTTTCTTTCTTTCTTTCGTTGACAGGCATGTTTTTTCTAAGGCGCGGTTTAAGCGCCATACAGTAAATAAACCCTGGCTGTGTACAAACAGCCTAAGCTTTAAGGCGTTTCATCGCTGAAAAACTGCTGTCAAATCCCACATTAGGACCTTCAGTATTTTGCTCAACCAATCCCGACCATCTATACTATATGAAAGATGTACTTGTTAAGGCTTTCTTTAGTTAGTAAACCTTTCCTTACGTCCCATTAGACGTGACTGATGGATTTTTTTGCAGTAAATAGAAGACTTTTTGTAGGTGTTTTTTTTTGTAACATCCAATCTGAGTTGATAGGGTTGTAGGTAGCATAAGCAAAATCAGCCTTTACCGTTTTCACTGCGCGGATACGGAACTCCTCTCTGTGAGAGGGAGTGGGCCCAGTGCAGGTTGGTGAATGTCACATGTCTTAGAAGTAGACATATTAGCTGTAAATAGTGGTCTTCATTTCACAGATATGTTAAGGGGGCCGCGAATCACATTTAGATCAATATACAACTTGATACTGACCTGCATATTGCAAAAAACGTAAGAAAATTTGGATTTAGGGGGCTACCCTGACGCTTTTGCCTTAAGTAGTTCCCCTATTTTTTTTGGACATATTATACATAAGTATCTATAGTTTTCTTCTTAGCGTGTCGATGGCAATCTAAATGGACTCGGCTAAGAATTCGGCTACTTGTTAGGCGCCATCACCAGCGTCCATCAGTTCCTGTAACGTGCAGCTGACAGGACACGCAGGACACGATATTAAGTGTCCCATCGTTTGTGGAACAGGACCACATTTACACTCCAAGACAGAGTCGTCTATGAATCTCCACCTGAACAGGTTTTCCTTGCTTCGGCCAACCTGGGTCCGGAGTATGTTTAAAGACTCCGTTTATGGTAATATAATAGCAGGCAAATGACCCATGGAAGACCTAAGCCTTCCTACTGCAAGACCAACGAGCCAGCCAACAAAGGTCATTAAGGCACCTGTGTAATTAATATTTTAGTACTTTGAATGCACTTAAGCACTAGTGCTTAAGCCTCATAGGATATAACGTTCGTAAACCCGAATACATTAATGTAATTGTCCTCCGTTATCTATTATGAAAACAATTAATAATTTACTTACCAATTAGGATTAGCCGCTGCTAATACGGTTAGGTCGAAAATGTATGCAAAAGATGCAATTTCCATAATATTATCGATGAATTATTAACATTTTGATTGCAATACTCGAATTAGTTTAATTCGTATTGCGTGATAAAGGCTTATGAATGCTTTGAATTCAACTACGGTCTGGGCTTGCCTTATCTTAGGTAATTAACATTCAAGTCGAAACAAATGTCTATTGTCTAACTTAGTCTCTGAATTCCCAAACTGGGATTTAGTCAAGTCTAGAACCTCAAAAAGAACAGACGCGTTTTGTATCTTATGCTATCTTTAAATATAATAAAGTAAAAAAAATGCAAAATTTACTTGTTGCCGCCTCTCGATGTCATTTAGTAGGAAATGATGTACCTAATTACACTAAAATATTGAAAAAAAAAAAAATAGAACTAGTCTTGCCGTATAAGAAATCTCATCTGACCTTTCTTACAACGTTCATATAACTTTTCGCGGCTTAACTTACCTCAATTTTGTACCCTCTAAAAACGCAAGTAATAGTCTAAGAAAGCAACACTAGCAACGTACCAATTGATATAGAAAAACTATCAATTGCTCATGTTTTTATTCCCTTAAGAAATAGTCTTTGGCTTTCAGCGCTTTTTGCGGCACAACGAGATTCTCTTATCGACGACCTTACACATTTTCCTTAAATCCTCGTTTTCGCTAAAATATTATCAATATGGAGCATTGCTACGTGTAAAAAAACATTTATATTTACTTCGGTTTTTCCCTGTACAGTCAACCAACGAAAACCTTAATCATATTCAGAAACTTGTCATATAAAGAAACGTCAAAAATAACGTAATACTATAGAGTCTGGGGGAAATAATACAAATAAGACGACTTTAAGACTTTCAAGAATAAATTATAATGTATAAAAGTAATCGTTACAACTTCGCGGTCAACATATGAATCTATCTTCTAGAATCAAACACCATAATAATAATATTTGACATACGTTTAAACCAACGAATCGAATAATATCTCTAGCCAGTGCTTATTGCTAAAGGCTAGAACACACAGGCACCACAATACCGTCAAATGACAAGCAACGAGCTTAGTGAGACAAAGTCCAACGTTTTCGTAAAGTAATCGTACATGTGTGACGGAGTCAATATATGTATAAATTATCTAATGTTGTTATCCCTTTGAAATTAACTTCTTGGTTGATAATATTGAGATCCGCTCATGCAAAACCTTTCCAAATTCAGGCTGTCCTGTGGTCATGCTTAAGAAGAAGAACATTAATTTCCATCAGAAATAATCTAACTCTTCTATGAGTTTAACTTTACCAAAACAAAACCATAGATTTCCTCACTACACAGTCGAAACGGTCACAACACAATGACGTAATCCAATGATCGAACTATTTCCAGTGTCAGGTAATTTGAATACAGAACAGTATCATAATTCTGTGTCCGAAATATGGTGCAGATAGCACATAGCAGGCGATGTAACTCGACATGCGGGGATGATGAATTCACTGGCGCATTGAACCCCACAGAGTACTCGATACGGTAGGTGAAGGGTTAAAAGGTATTGACCAATAATGCCATTACTTGCCATTGGCTGTGATGATATGCAAAATGCAGAAGTATTAAAATATATTTTTCTTTTGTTATATAATATCTGCTATTATATCAATAACGAGTGAAAGCAAAAGGTATATGTCACAAATCAGTAAGTTTTTCCGTGTTATAAAAACTGTAGATTGAGGGTTTAATAGACAAAGTTTATCGTAATTTTTATCACGGTTTATTTTGTCACGAAAAGTCCAAAGATTTACGAAAACGTTAAAGTATTCCGGAGCAGAAAGCCTTGTAGCTCCCTCGTGGCTCTCAATCATTGTCACTAATAGCTTACATAATTGACAACTGACATAAACCACAAGACAGGCTCACATTTTAGTGAGTAAGCCCAGAGGCATTGGTTCTGAACTATTGCACAGAACCATTCTATTATTTAAGATGTGAAACGCTTTACATGTACTGTTGCCATACTGCACGGACGGATACACACTCGTCTATTCTAACAGGAGTTTACGTGAGGGCGACATAACAATCCATTTTGGAGCGAAACTGGACTACTGTCCTTTGTAGACTGTGGCATTATTCATACCAATCTCGGTCTGGGAGAGGCGCCCGCTCCGTCGCTAGACAATGGTATATTATACTGCTTACTATAACAGAGTTTATTGGCTGCCAAGTCGGTACGATGCAACTATGAACATTTTCACATGCTACTCCGGATATTCGTCGGTTTTATCGGATTAACTTTAGTTGTGAGCAGAAACTTTATTATTCCGCTTTATAGCAAGAGATTTTCCGTTCATTATCTGCTTTCGTAAACATTTTGTCGCTGCGAAATTAGTATGAACATTTTCGGACTTTTTTTTTTGGTTGGGAGACTGTAATTTTTGTATCTGTGCTGTTGCTGGCTTTATTAGAGCTTTTGTCGGGATATATCAATTACCAGCCCATTCTGGACACAACCTAGTAGGTAAAGAAGATTAGGCTGATCTGCCCTGACGTTCTATAGCGTCAAGATATATGCCAATAGATAGAGGTCCTCAAGTAGAATATTTCATAATACGACGACTTCTCTAGATTGTTAGTACCTGAGGAGCTACAGAGTTCTAGGCAAAAGTCATATTAGTAGCAAAGGTTCTACATGAAAAGCTCTTTCTATTAGTATTTATCTTATGGCTATTGGATTTTAGGGCAGACACCCATACTTCGCTTCCCTCTCTTCTTTGGCGAATCTGATTCCAATTGCGGACAGTAGGTACTACTTCTGTCAATTTTCCCATAAATGCGAATTTGTTTATAACAATTCATTAGGAGGCACTGTCACGTCAAACATGTCAATTTTACTTTCCTCTAATGAATTATGCATAGCTTACATCTATCGCATTTACTTGACAACTAAAATAACGCCCCGAGGCTTCGAAAACATTTTAAATTGATGGCGTTATCATTGTAAGTTATTTAAGTTACAAGTCATCTCAAACATCATTGTAATCCATACTTTGGTTTTAGGGATGCCATTTAAAATAATATATAAACCGCTTTTTATATTTAAATTGCGTCTTTTTCCCTTCGAATATATTGGATACCTAATGCAAAAGGTTTAACATTATTAGTCATTTGTTCTTTTTATTCGATTCGTTTTCTATACAACCTACTTTTGCCAATATTGCGTGACTAGGCCCAATTGGATCAGCCTTAATTTATCGAAATCGGTCAAGTGAGTTAAGCTGGCAGTTAGACATAAGTGGCTATTTACATAATTGTCTTATGTTACCGTCTTTATTATAGGTAATAGTGAAGGTATCTTGTATGTTATTTATATGATCTTTCTTGAGTATCATTTTTGTTGGATTGTTGTTGGAGGGGCTCGTGGCTAAGTAATAACAGCCACGCAGGCCGTTCGATCAGAGCAGTGGTGGCCAGTGCTCACGGACACGACTTACGAGTTGTAAGTCGTAGGTCCGAACCCAGACAGGCGCTTTACTTTGTGTAAATTATTTCATCACCACTGCTCTCAAAACCGTGAAGGAAAACATCGTGAGGAAACCGGCATGTCCTAGAACCAAAAATTCGAAGACATGTGAGATCCATCAACCCGCACTGGGTCCGCGTGGTGGATTACGGCCCACTCCCTCTCATAGAGAGGAGGCCTGTGTCCCAGCAGTGGGAAAATTATAGGCTGATTATGGGGTCGTCCGATCAGGTAAAATTAACCTTGCTGCGGTCGGTTTGTGGATGGGTGACCATCATTATTTACCGAGACCCCTCCATACCTCTGAAAGCACGTTAAGCGGTTGGTCCCGTCTGTCATTCGTGGATCGTTGTCAGTCGTTACGGGTCGTCAGAAGCCCGAAAGTCTGACAACCAGTTTTACCATGGGGTATAGTGTTACCCAGTAACTGGGTTGTGGAGGTCAGATAGGCAGTCGCTCTACCTAAAATAATGGTATTGAGCTGATTAGACTGGAAGCCGACCCCAAAAATCGTTGAGAAAAGGTTAGGCAGATGATGATGTTGCGGATTATTTGCGGGCTAATTTCAAAGATGAGTTTTAAGAAGTTGTGGGTAGATCTACTCTTAAATGTATGAACATCCTATGTACCGTGTTTCTGGCAAATAAATTACTTTGACTTCGGCGAAACAAATGCTATCTAAAAACAAGAGAACAAAAACTCAGCCTCAATCTGATGTTAGCTGTAGGCAAATAGATAAAGTTCACTGACCTGACCTAAATTGAAAATCTTCATTCAAGAGATAGAGCGGAGCGACTATAGTTTATTATTGGTAGAATTATCGGCAAAGTTTCTATGCTAAACAAGTATTCGGATTGAAATGAGGTTCGTATGCATTTTTAATTATCCTGCTGATAAAAGAAACTTCTCATACAGAAGTGAAACACTCGCCAAGTGCGGGGTGGAGATTACAAAACCTTTCAAGCCAGCACCCTTATTGCGCAACACTCGCTCAATCACAATCTAAATCATTTTTAGGGATATTGCTAATCTATTGCTTCATATTTTCGACAAATGTGTCTGCTCAACAACGTAAATAACGCTATGTATGTTGTTGAACTGTCAAAATGAAAGCCATTGCTACTGTTAGTGTGTTACGTACTCCGCAGGTTTCATAATGATTCATACTGTTAACTTATCTTGCACTGTATCCATATCAATATTATGCAAAAGTAAATTTGTCTGTCTGTTACCTTTTCATACCATAACGGATTCATATGGATAGGTCATAACCTGGTTGAGGACATAGGACACGTTTTTATCCCGGTAGTATGTTCCAGAACAAATGGCCGATGGGGCCGAAAGGTTCTGGAGTAGCGACCGCGTAGCTGAAGACGTAGCGTTGGAAGGCCTTCCAACGCTACGTCTTCAAGGTCTTCAAGGTGGTCCGACGACCTTGTGAAGGCCGCAGGAACCCGTTGCATGCGAGAAGCACAGAACCGGTCAAAGTGGAGGTGCTTGGGGGAGGCCTATGTCCAGCAGTGGACGTCTTTCGGCTGAAATGATGATGATGAGTATGTTCCTGTGCGATAATTACCGACATCCACGCGGGCGAAGCCGCGGTTGAAAGCTAATACAATTTAAACAGAACAAAATATAGTGTGTTGTTTCCACAATGTCGGCAGATATTCACAGCACCTTGGCTTCATTTACATTAAGAACAATTTGCGACGGTGACCGAGGCAGAGCGCCCCTGAAACGGTCATTTGCATTCTATCCCAATTAGTTTTTACAAGTCCTCTAATTTTGTTCTGAAGATAAATGACGGAAATCTCCTCTTTGATGACGGATAATTTTGTAGGCATTCTGTTTGGGATTACATATTGTAGGCCATTGAGAAAATTGGTCTGTTGTTCAGTTTGTTAATTCGGTAAATTGTTTTTCATTTACTGGAATATTTCAACGATTAATGTTTTTTTTTGGATATTCAATAATGATCATTCGCTCTATCTTTTTTTCGTGGTCTCGAACCAAAGCCTTTTTTATTAGTAGGTAATGTTTAACCTTTTGCGTGCCCTGTACGCCAGTCGTGTGTCGCCTATCCTATTACGAGCGACACAAATATGTGACAAAAAATGCGGTGCACTTTATCACGAAATAAACAATTAAATCATTACTTTTGTGTGTTTTATTTGTATACCTTAAATATTAAAAAATTGTGGCTTGGCGTGGAGGGCACGCGCGTGCCGTAAAGGTAACATTATTTACCTATAGATACTCGGGTTTTTCCTCATATCTGATACCTATCTAAAAGCTGTTGCGGTCAAATCTTGAGCATGTACAAAATCCCTCCAGGGAAGGAATGCGGTACACTTTAACAAACAAACATTTTTTTAAGCCACACGAACTCCGAACAGGTCGACGAACTACTTAAAACAATAATCATCAGTCTCACAGAAACAATTTCATAAAGAAAAGTGAATAAAATTGTTACCATAAATTACACTTCTTTACTAAAAGCCTGCGGTTTAAGGATCAAAGCAGTTTTCTAGTTAAAGAATCTAGAAACTGAGTTCCACGCGGGTTCTTAAAGAAATAAATGCCGTGTAACTTGAAGTCAGGGGCTTAAGAATAATCCAGTAGAAACTTCTAAAATTTATTACTCTAGCCTGACACTCGTAATTTTAACACAGGTCTCGGTTTTCCAATTGTAGTTATTCCCATTCTTTATACCAGAGGTAATATTTTAAGTTTAGAGTTTAAAAGCCGATTCGGAAGTAGGAATTAGATTTATAAGGATTTCACGAAGTGTCAGAAAAAATCCGTTGTAGCTACTTAAATGTATCTTACTAAAACATAAATGGCTGAATATCATCATCTTGCCTAACCTTTTCCCAACTATGTTGGGGTCGGCTTCGAGCCTAACCGGATGCAGCTGAATACCAGTATTTTACGTGAAGCGACTGCCTTATATCTGACCTTCACAATCCAGTTACTGGGTAATACGATACCCGTTAATATGACTGGTAGACAGACTTTCGGACTTCTGACGACCAGTAACGACTGCCAAAGATCTACGAATGACAGCCGGGACCAACGGCTAAACGTGCTTTCCAAGACACGTAGGGGTCTTGATATGTAAAGATGAACCGATTGCGGCAAGCGTAGCTTAACCTGATCGATCGACCCGTGCGGCTGTTATTACTCAGCAGTCTGTACTACCTCAATTCAACAATAAAATCAAGTATCAGTACAAAGTAATAAGCCTAAAATATCTTCAGATATAAAAATTGTCCATATAAATAATAGTACCTAATTTTACTTGAAATGCCATTAAACTAAAACGTCAAATTTACACCCAAAGGCGGTGAAACTTAACCATTCATCAATGAATGTAGTATGTTCTGGTTGACGTCACTCCAATTAAAGGGTGGCGCGATAAGACGAGGGGTAAGCAACCATCCGGACGCTTGACTTTCTTAATTAAGAGGCCGATCTCCAGGCCGATAGGGGACGGACATGCGATCTACTTGCTTTAATTGCGGTGTTTTGTGTGAATGATTTTTCTTTGAACTAGTTTGAATTGGGGGAGACCAAACCTTTATTAGTTACTTTTCGGCGTTAGTGTTCTTATCGAAAAAGTTGTGTTGCCCGCTAGGATTTCCCATCGACAAAAATAACAAACTTTCATACCCTGTTTAATCCCTTTACGGTATGAATGTTAATAATCGTTCCTTAGTGCTCACAAGCTACTCTTGGTCAAAATTTCAAGCTTCTAGACCTAGTAGGTTAGACCGTGTGTTAAGTATTTGTCAGTGAATTCAAGATTTTTACTAAGTAGATATCTCCATTTATTTTTCATTCACAATGATGAATGAATCTAGAGATTTTCATTGCCTATATATTTTAAGATGATGAAAGAAAAATATAAAGCCGCTCTGGCAATGAAAACTTTTTAGTATTACATTTTAAGGTTCGAATAAAAATTTTCATGACGTCATCAAGTAATTCTCTGGCAACATGACATCTTGTTATTAACAAGTTTGACGGAGACTCGACAAAACTCTGTCGAGCCTCGATGAACTCTCCCGAAGTTTCTCGAAGGGTATATACTTACGTTATTTAGGTTAATACTTTATGGAACAGGAAAGTGTTTCGACTTTTGTTTCCGACGACATAATAACACTGTTTTACGTTTGCACTTATGGTACACTTGGTAATATTAAACTTGTGACCTGGAAGCCATATTGTTTCCGAAAATATACTGCGCCGTCGAAATTTTATGGGGGTAATTACTGTGGATATTCTTACAATTTCTGGAATAGTACAAAATATTATTATAGTTACTTATGTTTTTTTAGGTTTTTGTGATAAATTATCTTTATATTGTGTGATAAAGATCTTTTCCACTGAATCCGAATGAGGAGCCAAAATTGATTATATTTAGTTAGAATTTGACTTATTATTACAATCGACCTAAGAATACATGATTTATATTATTGATTGTTGTGTGTCTACGTTTTTTCTGAGCGAATACTTTTAGGTTGATATTAATTTTTTTCTGGATGTCTCTTTATTTTGTAATAGGCAATGAGTCCCATCATAATATTTGTTTCACATTTTTTTTTTTATATCGATTGTCTTCAACGAACGCGATTTCTTGCATTCCACTACTGGATATAGGCGTCTCTCAAGACGCCTACAAAACACGATTCTTCTTTATCTGCAACCCAGTTTCCCCCCGCACCACCTCCAGGTCGACTTTCGATCGACTTATGTCACTTCAACCTCAAAGCGTGTTGCCTGTCCTTAACACACCAATTACAAGTAGCAGCATGTGAAGGGTCTTGTAAATAAACTTCGCCATCTCAGTATGTTCAAAAGTATCTTATTGAAAAACTTGTCTCCGTCAGTAAACCGTTTCTAGGTCAACCTTACGGACCGTAACTTTGCGAATGACAAACTTGCTCCGTGATTTAGATTGACGGTAGTGGAAAATACGGGACTTTAAACGTGAATCATCGTTTGTACGTTTGGTTGCAAGTGACTGGATGACTTCAAATGTACATATTTCAATGTTGGTGTGTTTGTAAGGCCCCCCTTACAAACACACCAACATTGAAATATGTACACGATCAATTATTATTGATAGCTTCTGCCCAAGACGTCGTCCGCGTGAAAGTTCTTATTCCCCGGCCGGCGATGCGATGCGACGGGGTGCGTCGCATCGCATCGCCTACCCGCGCTATTACTTCGTTTTCGCTTAGCGTTCTTTGTGACTTTTTTGTTTTTGCTGTAATCTATAGTACATTAGTTAGGATAGCCTATAGTTTAGCTCAAGAATTAGGTTACCAAATGCAAAAAATAATTTTCAAATCCAACTGGCTGATACAGAGATTGGCGCGTTCAAACAAACAAACTCTGTAGGTTTACTGTTAGTATAGTTATAGGTATTACAGTATGGATAAATATGTCTGCTTTTATTCCATTCATTACCAATTATGAAGTTATGTTTAAAGGTACCGACTTTTCCAGGAACATAGACTGTTCAGACTGACGGAACAACTTCTAAAGAATAATGAAAGCTATTTTCTCTTAACCAACAGGGAAATAGTGGCCTTAATTAAAATAACTTGGTAATCTCTGTGGAAAAATAATGAATTATTACCGCCCTGGTTTCCCGACACGGTCTAGATTAGAAATAAGGTCACTTTGCTACGACTTTTTAGTCAACTATTTAATTTATTGTCGAAAGTTTTCTGAACAATCTAAATTACTTTTCAATATGATAGTTGGCACCCTAATTGCGTAACATTATAACTAAACCATTGCTTTTTATATATAAAAAAATTGTCTGCTCAACAACCTACGAAATAACGCAATGAATGTTGTTTAACTGTCAAAGTAAAAGCCATTGCTAATTTAGTTAGTCCGTTACGTAATTACCCCGTTGCGCTGGTTGATTAGGTTGTGACTTTGAAGATTAATCTTTTGAAACCGTTTTATGACATTACTAGCAGCGCCCCGTGGTTTCACCAGCGTAAGTTTTGATCCCGTGGGAATATCGGGATAAAAACTATCCTAAGTCCCCGGGATGCAATTTATCTCTCTGCCAAAGTGTATCGAAATCCGTTCAGTGGTTTAGGCGTGAAAAGGTAACATACAGACAGACAGACAGACAGATAGACAGACAGATAGACAGACAGAGTTACTTTCGAATTTATAATATTAATTATGGATTATTTATACTCTTGATCCCGCTAATGAGACACAATTGATTTTGTATCGTACTATATACGTGCGGGGCTTGACCGGTTAAATCCAAATAGTGATTATTTTGGACCGATGCAGCTGTAAAACATCGTAACAACTTTCTAAGTTATTTAAAAATCCAAACTAATAGGTACTGTAATCAAATTAAAGCTGGCAACAAGATTTACTTCTAAAAAAAATATCGACTTTACTTCATTGTACCATTTAGCACCGACTTTAGAGACAAAGTTTTCAGACAGTTTTAATTGCTTTCGAATCTGATAGGTTGACATTGTTTGACCGACATCTTGGTGTGTTCTTATCTTAATTCATTGGACATTTTTATTACCTACTTAAATATTAATTCTTTAGCGATGCTTCTTTGATTTTCTGAACTTAATACTCTTGTTGAGTATAAAAGGACTGACGACCTTACCTTACACGTAAAATTCTAATTTAATTTTCTCGTGAAATAAAGTTGCCAACTTTGAGAAAAAACCTATTTTACATTATAGTGGTTTAAAAAATACTATATGCAAGTTTGGTTTTTACTGAATATTATAGAAGTTTAATAAAAGGTTTACATTACTCGGTTGTATTATTACAGTAAAATAAGACGTGGCTGGGCGAAGGTAAGTAAGCGACTGGCGAGCCCGGCTCTGGCATTCCTTTTCAATATAAAAAATGCAATTCAGCAAATCGCATCGCTAGGGTTGCTACACTAAAATAAGTTTGTAACATCATAATAATTTTTCATCAATACGTTATGAGAAAATTGCTTTTTTATCTTGCGTAAGTGTAACTTATTATGATCGAGGCTGCACTTCGTGGGCTGCTAGTATTGTTCTTGTTTCAAGATCATAATCAAGGACTATAAATTCTAGATAGCGATGCTTACTCTAAGGTCTTTTAAACCTTGACAAGACTAGCCAAGAAACTTATAAATTTTATTAAATGTATTTTTACTGTAAGTACCTATAATCTCAGGTCTCAATAGGTTTCCAAATGATTTGACAATTAGGTACGATTGAGTGTTCGCTCAAAGAGGAAAGTTTAGAAATATGCTATTGATCGTGTATTTCTAATATTAAAATGAAGTAGATATTTCAAATTTTTGAAAATTTAAAATTGTGTAACGTATTTTCTACTTTATTTGGTGCTTCGTGGAGCGAATTACTTTACATTTTAACACGCATGAATAGAATAAAACACATTTTTAAATGATCTGTGTGGAATAAAGGAGAAAGAAGCATTGCTACGCCGTAGCTGATAGACTGTCTTGGCTACGATGCCTACGCTGTTGTAGCAGTAGATCTACGGCGTAGTAAGCGTAGCATTTTGTTTTGTTTTTGTATTTTGTCGTACGCTTCAAGTCTGTTATTGTCATATTGTGCAACGGACGTATGCAACTTTAAAAGTTGTCCTTCCAAATTTTAAAAAAGTGCCTATATAGAATCTTTGTATAAATTTTTCGCTCGGTACTCAATTTTATCATGTAATAGTTGAAGTTATTTTTCTCGTATAAAAAAAACTTGAGTGCTATGTAAATAAGAGTACACAATATAAATCCCGCAGTAAAATTACGAAACAAGACAAGAGACATCACTCATCCATTTGTAAGTGTAACTCTAGTACGTAATGTGCGCAATATTTTATGTTGCGGAACTTTTATACATCGCATAAACGTACAATGAACATATAAAACGGGTGAAAAGAGCGTAAAGAAGAAAAATATGCTTTTAGAGCGCTAACGTTCACCATGGTAGGTAACCGGAGTCCCTGGAGTCGCGTTTAATAAAGATTGGTAACTTGTTTTTATGATTTCCTTTTGCGTACGTCGTTTAGACGCATTAGACGAGTCTCTAGACGATGTTAAAATGAGAGTGGTAATTCTCGATTGTGGTGAGACTTTAAAATGGCTGTCATTTGTTTTTCCGATTGTGAATGTCTTTTGTTAATTGATAACTGAATGATACACGTCATTGATCATATTAAATCCTTTATCGTCGATGATGTGCATGCTAATGCAGGCTTCACTCGTTACGATACACTTGCGCAAAATTAAACATGCACTAGTATACATTAATGTGTGTGGGACGAATTAACACAAGTGTCCGCGCCATTTGGTGTCCCGCAGACTTGTGCAAATCTAAGCGTACCCAAGTATATGTACTCGTATATGGCTACCATAAGACATCTATTTAAATAAAATTCAAAGTCCTGACTGACTGATATATCAACGCACAGCCTAAACCACTGGTTCCAGAGACATACAATTTGGAGGGTGTGTCCTTTGTGAAGGGTTGGTATCCACTAAGAAAGGGTTTTCTGAAATTCCACCCCTAAGGGTGAAATTTCACGTGGACAAAGTCGCAGGCAGAAGCTAGTACTAGATAAATGGCTCAGTTACTACCTAATTATCGTATCTTTATAATTTAATCTCATAAAAGCATGATGCATGCTCTAATTATGATTAAAATACGTGTATACTGAAGTACTAACAGATGGCACCAGTACGCGTAACATCATCATCTGCCTAGCCTTTTCCCAACTACGTTGGGTTCGGCTTCCAGTCTAACCGGATGCAGCTGAATACCAGTATTTTACATGGAGCTACTGCCTATCTGACCTCCACAACCCCGTTATTGGGTAATACGATACCCCTTGGTAGGTAAGACTGGTTGTCAGACTTTCGGGCTTCTGACAAACCGTAACGACTGTCAAAGGTCCAGGAATGACAGCCGGGACCAACGGCGAACGTACTTTCCGAGGCACCGGGGGGTCTTATATGAAGATGGTCACCCATCCACGGACCGACCGCGGCAAGTGTAGCTTAACCTGATCGATTGACCCGTTTGGCTGTTATTACTTAGCCACAAACCCCTCGTAACCATTACTTTAATTAACCATTTAACCAACACAACACCCTATCCACCGATGAAGCTCCCCCCGACTTGTCAAAATCTCATTTACTGCCATGTAAAATTGCCCTTTACCCTCTTAGTAACAAGGGCACCGCTTTGACCAACACAAAGTCGAGCGATCTAAATCACAAAACTGACATTTATATTATGAAATGCAAATCCTGATACATAAATAATATCCGATATCCCATTAAAAGTTTCATGGTTGTCTAAGATTTTCTATAGGGTTGTACATTAAAATTTTAAGTAAGTAAAAGTGAATTAATTTGTTAGATAAATTAAACTGTGTCAAGCTGCGTCTGAGGTATAATTGTGGTGACCCAGTTCTGTGCGGCGCGGCGTTAAGGTGACGCGCCGTGGTAGGTAGCGCGAACGGAGCGAGGCTGAGCGAAGATGGGTTCGAGCAGCTCGTTTCACTCTTTTCACAGAATCGTGGTATTTTTTCTGAGGATCCAAACTCTTAGTAGCCTTTTAAGCAGTTATAATTAGTTCCTTTTATAGGGCTAGCTTTTGCCAGTGGCTTCGCCCGCGTGATGGTCAGATTATCTCACGGGAACGTACTACCCTGATAAAAAATATCCTATGTCGTAATCCAGGTCATGGTCTACCCATGTGCCAAATTTCATCTAAATCCGTTGAGACATTTTTGCGTGATTGAGTAACAAACGTACAAACTTTCACATAAATTTTAGTCAATCTGTTCAGCGGTTTAAGCGTGAAGAGGTAACAGACAGACAGAGAGACACACTTTCGCATTTATAATATTAGTATGGATATTAGCTGACCCGGCGAACTTCGTACCGCCTCAGAATCAACGTAGGCAGGTATGAGAAAATGAATTATCTTCATTATTACTACTTTTCGTGAAATTTTCTCATGTTATTTTATTCGGGGCGGAGACAAATTCAACAAATCGAAGATCATAAAAATCGGTCCAGCCTTTCTTGAGTTGTAAAATGGTGTAACTAGGACTTTGTTTTATTTTATATACAAGATTATTAGTAGTAAGATTTGGATGACTACATGTTACTTACGGTGGTTGTTTTCCATAGTTTCTAGGGAATACAACTTTTAGGTTTTTACACACTAGCAATATCCGTAAATATGCAAATATTATTTCAAAATACAGTTGAGTACTAATTACCCGACTGCGCCAGAAGGAGGGTTATGTTTTTCGAGTGTATGTAGGTATGCATGTTTTTTGTTCGTAAACCTTCCATTCAACTTTTTTTTAAATTAATTACAAACTCGAATATAGGGTAGGTATATATGTTACAGCTTATGACCGAAGTGCGGCTACATCTAGTTTTAACCAAACCTAACCTCGGGGTGCCCTTCGCTCGCTCTTGCATCCTACGTCGACGGAGCACCGCTTCGCGGGGCTCCTATTTCTGTGTAAGGGGTTTAAAGGAACCTAACCAAACTGAACCTTGAGGTGCCCTTCGCTCGCTCTTGCATCCTATGTCGCCTCCCGAAATACACACGAACCGCATGTGGCCGGCTAAAACTAGGTGTTGCCGCACTTCAGCCAGCTAAAACTAGGTGTAGCCGCACTTCGGCTATTAGCCGTGACATAGACAATATATTCACAATTAACTTTTAAATTTAGCACAGCTCGCTGTATCGCCTCGCCCAAAAAAGGGGATCGAGAAAAGGGGACGACTAAGGTTTACTCGGAACTGGCGGTTATTAATGTGGCGTTTTAAAATTTTATTCATTTGGTTAACAGCCGGTCCCGTATAATTTTAGATATATATTTTTGGAAATTCTGATACGCTATTGCTGGCAACACTGCTGGTTTTCGATGAATGTTACCGTATTTGGGTGTTTCGGGTACTGTGCTTTGACGTGAATTGATGACTTGGTTGACGTTTTGCGGGTTCGTCTGAATATTATGGTTTCGAAACTGATCAATACTGTTGATGATATATACATGATATGACACAGTAGATTAATCTCTATTGTATTAGGCAATAAAGTTGAGAAACGTTCGTGTTTGGATGATAAGGTTTGCTTTTTAAATTAATTTGTAGATTTAGGAAAAAATTCTCCTAGACCTAATTTGATAGACAAAGCCGACCTTTTTTTTTGCGACACAGTCAACCTTTTTCTCGAAAAATGTGCCATCTCATTATATTTTACGAGTCACGAGGAAAAAACAACAGTGTGATATGTAGTGCACATAATTATGTATACCACCTATCTATTTAAAGGATCTATGTTATGTTATTCACGTTTATCATCACCTTCTTCGTCTGTGTTACATTAGTGCTGCCCCCTGTGTGTTGTCTTATTATTATCGCTAATGTTCTTTTTTTTTATTGAATGGCATCTCGCAGTTCAACCTGTGAGGTTGTCGACTGCTTAACCGGACTTTCCTGTGGATGCCTCAATAAATTAAGGCCTCCAGCCAGGGCATAACAAACTTAAAACTACGCGACTACACGCTAAGGGCACCCCCGGTGGGGTTCGGACCTCGGCTTAGGGCGTCGCTGGGAGAGGACAGCAAGGGACAGGCTGGATCGGAATTATTTGGGGACGAATTTAACACTATAGGCTCAGCGGCGCGGGCTGGTTCGAGCAAGGGTCGGGGCGGAAATACCAACCAGTAGAGATCATCTTATAGCTATTGATAGTGGTGGCGATTGCTTGAAACTTGCTTCTTTTCATGTCGATGGTACTCTTACTATCATTTCTCATATTTATGGTGTACATCACACTGATATTATAAAGGCGAAAGTTTGTGAGTGTGTGTGTGTGTGTGTTTATATGTTTGTTACTTCTTCACGCTCAAACGGCTGTACGAATTTTGATAAAATTTGGTATGGTAGTATAATTTGGTGGTGGTGGTGGTTTTGTATTTAGTGAAATATCTTTACGTATTAACTGTTTTTAAAGAATTATGTTTTGTATAGTCAAATTTTATTTTATTATGTCTGTTATATCTCAAATAAACACTTTAATTAATTAATTGGTGTTTATTTATTATAGAGTACATACACGACATTGCGATGCGAATCAAGGGGGAGAGTGAGAACTAAGAGCGAGTGAGTGTCTTACGGATTCGTTCCGGATCTCACAATGTCCAAGCTTGTCTTAGTTTATATTCGTCTTTCACACATCAACTCTAATGTAGAACTCCGAAACTGACCAAAAATGTTGATATTTGCTGTAGAAAAATAAACAGTGTTCGCAACACAATAGGCAGAATGCAAATGGCGACTTTACTAGGTAAACGTCGGTTAATGTATGGCAATGTTGCTTGTAACGAGTTTTTAATGTCACATTTTTCAATTTAGTTTATTTGGACGGGTGCCATTTGTTATATGACATGCATGAAATGTTGTTTAGACATTGATTGTGTATTACTGACGAATAACTGTCGTCAAGCTTCTGTTGTTAACAACATTATACAATACAGTGTAACGTGACGTCATTATCATTGACCATAACCCAAAAAAAATAAATGTTTAAATAAACTTTATCGCCCAACTGGCTATAAAAAAGGAATGTCATTTAAAAATATCTCATCTTATCGATATAATCCTAAGCTCATCACTTAAGTTAAGGAAGCGAAGTTACCGAGTACGCAACTCTACTACATCGACAAGTCGATAGTCGGCCGTTTCCGCCACCCGCCGTCTTTCATCGCAATGAGATATCGTTCATTTCCTCACCTCCCGTCTCCTAATCGGCGTCATCTACCGACACCCAGTCTACCACTTTAAGCCAAGAAAAATGTCTTTTTCGCACATTTTTTTATTCACGCAACCGTTGCTTGTTTCGTTCGGAAATAGATTTTGACGCCAGAGAAATACGAGCGACGGATCGCCTGATAAAATCTGGTCTCGATGTCACGTCGATTTTTATGTTGGACGTATAAAATATGAATGTATCGTCATATGAATTCATTCGTATTTTTTGTTGTAACCAACCTTTGTTTAATTGGAACGGCTCCTCTGACAGGGTTTTCATTTCATTGTTCCATTATCTGTATGTTAATATTTATTATTTGTAAAATTACGTCTGTATTTCTACGAATTCAGGCAAGCCACAATTCGTTTTATTTTTCTCGTATTACTATTCTGTCAATTTCAGAAAGTCGTTGTTTTCAGAAAAATAGAGTATTGCGGTATTACTACAATCTAGGCTAGCGTTTTTCATCCTTTTTCATGGCGCGGCACCCTTGATATGGAATAACATTTCGCCTAACCCCCTGCTGTTTCTAACTTGTAATTTCTTATGTTACAAATATTGAATCCGTACATCATTATAGTGTGTCACTTTGGGTACCTTTTGGTTAAACAGAAAAACAGAATACCCACAATTAACCACGAAGGTGGTTGGGGCAAACTGGATACAAAAGGCGGAGGACAAGGGGTTGTGGCGTAGCCTGGGAGAGGCCCATGTCCAGCAGTGGACTGCGATAGGCTGAGTTGATGGAGTAGCTTTGAAGTTTTTGATTAGGTATTTATTTATTTAATGTGAATGGATGCGCGCCTGTTCCTCGTTCACATTAATGATTCGCGTGACTTGTTGGGTATATTTGTTGACTTGTGTTAACCTAAGCCGTAGTCTTTTCTTAATATTATTTTGAACTAGTATGGTTTTATAAAATTATGAGCCTTTTTTTTTGAGGATGGGAAATCATCAAATGACCCCTCCTGCTCTAGGTGGAGCGAAAGGGAGTGTCAGACTCTTACTGCCACCAAAACCCACCCGTGTTCCTTCCTTAGCCCTTTATGTTCCGGGCCAGCGGTAACCCTTTCGGACAATTCCGCTGACCTGGCAGGCTTCGGCCCTAACGGGCCGTTCCATTGATGCTGACATCTCTTGGAGGCGCGCGAGGAACACGTACGCGCCGTTTGGCATGGGCCTGGTCCTGATCGGACGGTGAGCTACCCATTACTCTCCGTACGCAGGCCCGCGCCTACGGTGGCCAGGAGTCGTCGCGCGGCTCCCGACGCCCGGAGCGCCTCCCGCGGCGGCTGGGAGGCTCTTTCCATCAGCCATCCCGCCACCTCCTTCGCTAGCATGACTGCTTCGCAGAAGGAGGTGACTGCCTCCCACTCCCTCTCGCTCCGGACCATGGTTTGAACCAGGGCCGGACGCGAGAGGTCACCGCCGCTGCCGATCGCCTCTACGAGGACACGGCGGTGCTCCGCCCAAGCGGGGCACACCTCCACCGTATGCTCCACTGTATCCTCTGGGCGATAATTATGAGCCTTACATTTTGAAATAAGGACGACAACCTCAAAGAGGCTTTGCGACCCCCCAGGGGTTTGCGACCTACACATTGAAAAATACTGGTCTAGACGGTCTTTTTGTATTAGAAGTAACGTTGTCAGACATTCACCGAACATTCTTATTAATTTAGATAACAATGAGAGTGCATAATGTCCATTGTTTACTTAAAATCTTTTTTCAAAAAGCGAATAATATCATAATTAGTTGTCCGAGACTATTTAACATGTAAAAGCTTTTAATAAAGCAAACAAAAACTATAAGTTACCTTACTTCTGGTAAGAAGTTATCAACATTTTCTTAGCTAAAATGCTTAGATTTATATCTAAAATATCTAGATTATTTACACTAAATTGCTTTTGCTTTTATATTTCAAATATCATAATTTATGAGGGGCCTATGGCTAAGAAATAACAGCCGCACGGTTCGATCGATCAGGCTAAGCCATGCTTGCCGCGGTTGGTCCGTGGATGGTGACTATCTTTACATACGAAGACCCGTCCGTGCCTCGGAAAGAACGTTAAGCCGTTGGTCCCGGCTGTCATTCGTGGATCTTTGACAGTCGTTACGGGTCGTCAGAAGCTCGAAAGTCTGACAACCAGTCTTACCAAGGGGTATCGTATTAACCAATAACTGGGTTGTGGAGGTCAGATAGGCATTCGCCCCATCTAAAATACTGGTATTCAGCTGCATCCAGTTAGACTGGAAGCCGACCCCAACATAGTTGGGAAATGGTTAGGTAGATGATGATTTCAAATAATTTGATATTGTACCTAATGTTATGCATGGCTATATAACTAAAGCTGAAATTAAGTCAGTCTGTGTCCTTTAGGTCAGTGCTGTAAATAAACGACCCGAGTCCTGTCCTGATGCAGACATAACGTACTTAAAACTAAACTAATTTTGTAAATGCTTCTCTTCGTTAACAATTTGATTAAGATACGCTTTTTAGGTATAAATTTTACGAAAGTAATGAATAATATCTTCTTCAATAAAGTTATTTACGAGTAATTTTAATTGTTTTCATCAAAGTTATATTGTGAAATTATTTCGACTAAGGGCTGATTTTTCAATCATCTGATAGCTTTTTTCGAGGAATATTTTTAGAATTTTGACAGTTATTTCATACAAAAACTGTCAAAAGTCAATTTTATTCCTCGAATAAAAGTTATCTGGCGGTAGACAAATTAGCCCTTAATTTAATAATAGTTGAGTTAAGCTAGTTTTGTCAGTGGTTCCATCCGTTTTCTAAAAAGTATAAAGTTTTTCTAGCTATGTCTGCTCAATGACATCAAAATTAAATTGATAGCATGTAAATAGTGTAATAATGTAAAGCGCCGCTCCCCGCTCCCCGCGCCGCCGCGTCGCGCCCGCTCACTTTGTGTCCGCAGCCTTATGGTTCGTGAGATACCACCCGCGACAAACACACGGACGGACGGACATCAGAGGCTTAGTAATAGAGGGTCCCGTTGGGTAAGTAACCTTAAAAATAAAAAACATGGGAATAGCTGTTTTTTTTTTTGCAGTGTTGGTCTCATATTAAAATTCGTTCATAATGATGAGAACAATGAGAGTGCATGCGTGCAGTGCGTTTCAGGTTTTCAGTTATTTCAATAAAATTCCATTACAACAAAAGTTTATTTATAGGTACTTACATCAGAATGAAATGCTCAAACATTAATTCAAAAGAATATACGATGCTCATTGTCCAGTCTTGTTCGAATTATTGTTTTGTAGTGATAATTGTTTTTTTTTTTGTTATTTATTTTCTGGTGTTCAATCTATACATACAATAAAAGAAGAAGAACTTTTGTCTGTTTGTCTGGATTTGGTAGAAATTGGGCACACATATAATTTATAACTTGGAACGTTCCCGTGGGGCAGGCGAAACCGCAGCAAAAAGCTAGTAAAGTATATAAAAAATAACCTTAGGTATATATGTATGTATACAATGTGACGATTAGGTTATCACATTACTCATAAGAGGTCATTGTACTCATCATTATGAACAACTTTTACTATGGGACAAAACCTGAAATCGCGAAAAAAAAAACAGCTGTTCCCTACATTTTGACGAGTTACGAACATAAATTTAGGGAACAGCTGATTTTTTATATATACAGGGTGTCCGGCAATTAATGGATAACCTCCTAAAGAGTCATTGTACTTACTATAATAAACAACTATTACTATGAGACCAAACCTGAAATCGCGAAAAAAAATCAGCTGTTCCCTACATTTATGTTCGCATAACTCGTCAAAATGTAGGAAAGTGCTGATTCTTTTTTCGCGAGTTCAGGTTTGGTCCCATAGTAATAGTTGTTCATAATGATAAGTACAATGACCCCTGAAGACGTTATCCATTAATTACCGGACACTCTGTCTTTAAACCTCTAACTTTTTTATGCTTATTCTCTTTTTCTAAACATAGACAAAACTCGTTTGATTTGGGTTGCGGGCAAAAACATTACAAGTCCATTAGCCGAAACACGCACACAGAAAAGGTTGGTTGTGTGTTTTACAACCCGCATGGGAATATAAAATGTCAAATGTCACAGTTGCCTGGAATGTCCATTCACATTACGCATGACTCCGTAGAAGGATTAGTTAACGTAACATGGCGCTTGTTTACCCGAAAGGTTTGGCAGAAATGGTACAGGTAGGTGGAAACAGGTAGGTATACCTGTAGTTCACCTATATTTCGTCAGGTATGTTTAATTCCCATGCATATAGGCAAGCCTATTGCCATCAACCGGGCACAAATCCAGACTCTGGGCTGCTTCTGAGAAATTCCTGATAGAAAAATCGTATAACACACTAACTCGACCTGGGAATGGAATCCCGGACCTCATGCTCAGCACTGGCGCTTCTATCCATGATATTAAGTAAACCTACTGATTTCTCAATACCAGCAACTTCAAAATATGTTAAGAACATCATCTGCCTAGCCTTTTCCCGACTATGTTGGGGTCGGATTCCAGTCTAACCGAATGCAGCTGAATACCAGTATTTTACATGGAGCGACTGCCTATCTGACATCCACAACCCAGTTACTGGGTAATACGATAGCCCTTGGTAAGACTTGTTGTCAGACTTTCGGGCTTCTGACTACCCGTAACGACTGTCAAAGATCCAAGAATGACAGCCGGGACCAACGGCTTAACGTGCTTTCCGAGACACAGAGGGGTCTCGGTATGTAAAGATGGTCACCCATCCACAGACCAACCG
The DNA here is from genome assembly GCA_963082905.1 of Oligia fasciuncula. Lineage (NCBI taxonomy): Eukaryota > Metazoa > Arthropoda > Insecta > Lepidoptera > Noctuidae > Oligia > Oligia fasciuncula. The sequence goes on along the minus strand of OY720390.1, from coordinate 14,274,651 downwards.
CGGCAAGCGTAACTTAACCTGATCGATAGACCTGTGCGGCTGTTATTATTTAGCCACGGGCCCCTTCAAAATATGTTAAGAACGAGGTTGTTAATCTCTCAGATAATACAGGCGAATTCAAATAATCTGGCTGCAGATTTCAGTCATATTTCTTATACATAAACATACAAAATATGGAAGTGCTTTTACGCGAGACTAAGCTCACCATACTTTATGGTGTCACTTCTATTCATATGGTGCGCTCTGTTGGCTTTTGTGAGACTATACGGGATTTTGAGCCCTATCTAGCTTTGCTTTACATAAGCCTTTCCCGTGACGACTGAATGGCTTCAATAAAGAATCCTTGTGTTATGAATGTCAGTACCAGTGCCAGTTTGATCGCGGTATCACGTCATGTTGTCATTTTCAAGCAGATTGTTTTAGGCATGCTACATACTTGTTCGGATCGGAACATTCGATAAGGCAGTATTATTTTGTTGAGCAACAAATCCAAATTAAGCAATTACGGGTACGTATCAAAATCCCAAATTTTAAAAGACCGAATTTTTCAATACCGATGTACGAAATCCCGAAAATTTAAACGCCGAATGGTTGTTTGGTCGAACGTTTAAAATCCCGAAAGTTCATATGCCCGAAAGTTTAAAAAGCCGATGTTTAAAATCCCGAAGTTCAAAATCCCGAAATTGTCACCGTTTCCAAGTAAAATGATTTTTTGTAAACCTAACCTCAAAACACTTAAAAGTTGCCTAAAAAGCGTAGTCGGAGGTTAGGTTCATCATAGGGATCAACTTTCTCAAGAAAAAGCGAGCGAAGGGCACCCCGAGGTTCGGTTTTGTTAGGTTACTTTAAACCTTTTACACAGAAACAGGGGCCCCGCGAAGCGGGGCTCCTTCGAAATAGGATGCAAAAGCGAAAATACCGTCGCCGCCCGGCGGGGGGCTCCGCAGTCTATGTCGACGGAGCCCCGCTTAGCGGGGCCCCTATTCTGTGTAAAGGGTTTAAAGTAACCTAACAAAACCGAACCTCGGGGTGCCCTTCGCTCGCTCTTGCATCATACGTCGCCTATTGCGTTTGGGATTTCATCCATCGGTATTTCGTCCATTCGGGATTTCGTCATTTCGGGCATTTGAACATCGGTATTTTGTGTTTCGATATAACGACTATCGGCATTTAAAACTTTCGGTATTTTGAATTTCGGTCTTTTGGACGTCGGTATTTCAATCATCGGTATTATGAATCTTCGGGATTTTGATACGTACCCGCAATTACAGTATTTTTGTCTCACAAAGCGTAGCGCACTTACCTTGTGGTAACCTCGTGTACAAACACGCTATGAATGTGTGCGTGAAGATGAGTAGCGTCAGCACATAACATACAAGAAAGAAATTACGTTTATTTGCGGTAAACATGACGCAATAAAGAAAATAAACAAAAAAAAAATAAGAAAGGGTTGGGGGAAACATGCGTCACATCCACGCAAAACGGCTATCGCTCAGCATTGTGCTGCGACCCTATGCAAGACAGAGCCCCAGCGCTGGTTTTCAGCGACAGCCGGTGCCGACATATTGACGTCGTCCGGTGCAGCAAACTATTATTAGGACGCTGTACTAGTACTGCATACACAAAGAAAAATAATAGTATAAACGAAAGTAAATGTGATTAAAACAGGAATATAAAAAGGAAAATAGATAGATATACATGCTATGAGAATATCATCCTCAATAAACTTTTTACGTTTTATGTAGTGGCAACATTTCGGAACGTCATATTATTTAGCTTACTACATATTTGTAATCTGTGTTCATATTTGACACACACACACACTTCCGACATCGCCATTGTTTCGGACGGTACCAAGAACTCCTGCGCTTACACATATTCACAGCTTGTTTGTTGTTACATGCTTGCTTGCTTGTTTATACACTTGGTAACCACAAGTAAAGCGCGCTCCGCGCTCCGCTTCGTGAGATAAAAATACAGTACTACATTATTATATTCACATTATCGGGATCTTATGTATGTAGGTACTAAGTAATTAGAGAGGTGGCGAAAAAAACCACTTTGGTAAATAAAATAACAAAATATGTTCAAAGTTTCAGCTGAATTTGATTTTTTATACATGTCCAAGTTAAGTAAATGTCAAAATCACTATACTTCACAATAAATTTGTAGGTAAGTACATGCAAACACTAGGTGCTGTAGATAAAAATCGTGCAATAACGCATGCATGACGTACAAAAGCCGTATTAAATAATCCAAATTGCTTTCAAAATCCTTTTATTAGTTCTGTGAAAAATGATTTTATTTTTGACAGTAGACTATGTAAGCTTTAAGCGCATTGTATTATTTTGTGCCGATTCATTTTATTCGCTGCTCACCCACTGTTATAATCCTTTAATTAATAGGTCCAATTATGAAGCAATTACTTTTATTACCAACCTCAAAATATCACGATTCCAGGTCGCGTTGAAAACCACGATCGATTTGTAAAATGGCTCATAATAATTAATTTAGTAGATGTGTATGTTATCTTTATGTTATAAGAGTAAAAGGATTTTTGGCTCACTGGGCTTGTGGCTAAGTAATAATAGCCGCCGGGTCGATCGATCAGGTTAAACTATGCTTGCCGCGGTCGATTCGTGGATGCGCGACCATCTTTACATACCTAACCCCTCCGTGCCTCGGAAAGCACGTTAAGCGTTTGGTCCCGGCTGTGATTCGTGGATCTTTGTCAGTCGTTACGGGTCGTCAGAAGCCCGAAAGTCTGACAACCAGTCTTTCTTACCAAGGGGTATCGTATTACCTAGTAACTAGGTTGTGGAGGTCAGATATTAGGCAGTTGCTCCATGTAAAATACTAATATTCAGCTCCATCCGGTTGGACTGGAAGCTGACCCCCATATAGTTGGGAAAAGGCTAGGCAGATTGTTGCTTTGTTGTGTCTTTGCGCGATTCGTCATGAGATTTTATGTTTCGTTTCTGTAGGACTTTATTGTGCCGAAATCAGTAGCCAATACAAATGTGTACAAGTGCGATCAAGGTTGACTTATGTTATAGGTCCGTGACATGTGTCACAATTCTTCCTTGGCACGTGTTATCACGATATATTGTGATAGGTATACAGGGTGACAACAAATCCGAGGAACAAAAAAAGCACGTTTTTCTCGTCTATATCTGTCGGGGATAGTCGGACTGTTGATACTAATATGTTCGGGATAGTCGGACTGTCGATACTAATCGGCTTTTTTAGTATGGTTTCAGATTGGTTTTTGGAGATAGATTTTTTACAGTTGTCCGTTGGCCTCGTTGTTCTAGTGGTCAAGCCCTACTGTTGAGCATGAGTTTCTGGGTTTTTTTTTTTTGCGGATGGGAAATCATCAAATGACCCCTCCCGCTCTGGGTGGAGCGGAAGGGAGTGTCAGACTCTTACTGACTAAAACCCACCCGTGTTCCACCCTTTCGGACAATCTCGCTGACCATGAGGTTCTGGGTTCGGTCGGTCAAAAAGTTATTGGGGTTTTTCCAACTGGAATTCTTCATTAGCAACCTGCGGGGCAATTGCGTAACACATTATTATCAATCGAAATCGGTTTCATTTTGACAGTTAAACAACATTAATTGCGTTATTTACGTGTTGATAAGACAAATTTTTCCAACTTATGAAGCAATGGATTAGCAATTTGCTTCGAAATGATTCAGATTCCGATTGATTGTGTGTTACGCAATTAGGGTGCCGGAATCGGGATTTGTGGCTGGTTGAGGGCAACATAGATATTGTACATAACTGGAGAAATATCTACACCTATGACTACATAAGTACGGGTAAAAAAACGGTGTGATTACAGGTAAAAAAATGGTGTGAAGTCATGTTATTTTTCAATAGCAAACAAGTTATGGACATAGGCCTCTCCCAGACTGCGCCTAGCCTATGTCCAGCAGTGGACTGCGATAGGCTGAGTTGATTGATTGAAACAAGTTATGTTCTAAAAATTCCCATTTTCTCTAACCCCCTTACTAATAAACGTAATATATCAGATGAATAGTTACACACCGATTTCTCTTTCAGCCGTCAGTAATTTGACTTTCGAAAGAAGAAGACAAAGCATTGTGTAACTATACAGACGCTATACAACGTTTATTAATAAGGGCTAAGATGAGAAATTGGCTGGTAATGTATTAAAATAAAAGTAACATTGTTTGGCAATGTTACTTTTATTTTAATACATTTCTTCAACTTTCACTTCAACTTTTTATAATATTTTATACAATAAAAAATGGTTTCATCAAGGTCCAAATTCCATTAAGAAATTCAAAGGAAAAAAAACCAGTCCTAAGTAAACTTGGCTCCAGAATCTATTTCTTATCAAAGTAAGTACATTGAGAAAGAACTCTTGGCTAAAAGGCTAGGCTAGAATATAGTCTATATTTTCATCACGGAGGCTACAAAGGCTTTCTTTTAATTAATTGCAATTAGACCAGCGCCTTATCGAGCGAGTCAGGTGATACGATTAATTAGTTTCACTTCTAGACTCTATAATCCACGGTTTAGATGTTAGAAAATCCTTGGAATTACAGCTAAGTAGTGAGTTAAAATACTTAACGGATTAATTAGGGCTGAATAAACATTACGGGTAACTAGCTGACCCAGCGAACTTTGTACCGCCTGAGATTCAATAAAAACGAATGTATGAGAAAATTAATTATCTTCATTTTTTTTCGTTAAATTTTCCCATGTTTTAACAGGTATTCTGTCCGCTATTCGGGGCGGAGGCAAATCCAATAAATCAAAGATCATCAAAATCGGTCCAGCTGTTCTTGAGATATAAATGGTGTAACTACCCCCACTTTGTTTTATGTAGATTATATAGATTTAAATATGTATAATACAAAAAAAAAAGTAATGAATATATATTTATTTGGTTAAGGCACAATATTTACACAAAAACAAAAAACTTAAAATATCATAATACACTGGCATTTGATTCCTACTGATTTACACGGTGCAATATAGGGGTTAATTTATAAGTGTTGCTCAATATCATTTTCAGTCATTTGAACTTTTACATACAGTGACTCCGGGCCTCGGAAAGCACAAGCGGTCATTCGTGGATCTTTGACAGTCGCTACGGGTAGTTAGAAGCCCGAAAGTCTGACAACCAGTCTTGCCAAGGGGTATCGTATTGGAGTAGACTCACTCCATGTAAAATACTGGTATTCAGCTGCAACCGGTTAGACTGGAAGCCGACCCCAACACAGTTAAACCGTCGCTAATCATTGCTTAACTTTAAGAGGTAATAGAATAGAACATAATAAGTACTCTTTATTATGTATTACATAAATTACAGATGTGAATGTATAAATTTCACAAAGGGTGACACAATGGGCGGTCTTATCGCTAAGAGCGATCTTTTAAAGACAACCTTTGGATGGATTAAAAAGGGGTAGGACTGACAATACTTAGCTAGACTGTGGCGTACCATTTACATAATACAATAAAGACATATTTATAGCTAATACCAATCTATGTATATATTTATATAGAATAATAAATAAAGAAAATATAATGATGGTGTCTAAGGAGAGAGGAAGTGTTTTTTTATAATAATTTTAAAAGTAGACAAATATTGCTAGTTGCATGTTTTACGTTAAAGCAACAATAAAAGTTGCGCCGTTTAAACAGCGTTTAGATGATGCAAGTCATTCGTTGCTTCAATGTTATAGTATGCTGGCAAGAAACTTGCATCGTGTAAAAGGGGTTTCTCATTATTTTGATTCGCAGTCTCTTTATTACTATGAAGTATAAGTATTTTTAATTCTGACTAATGGTCGATAGTGCTTTTGAAACGTAGGGGTCTGGCTTGGACAACGAGTCAGGCAAAGTGTTCATTGGGTTTTTTATTTCAACATTGTTAGTAGTCCAGAGGCTGAATTTGTACTTTTTTCTAACTAGCTGCGCCCCACGGGTTCACCCACATAGGTGTCGATCCCGTAGTAATATCGGGATAAAAAGTAGCTTACATGTTAATCCAAGGTGTCAGCTACCTCCATACCAAATTTTATCAAAATTGGTCCAGTTGTTTGAGTGTGAAGAAGTAACAAACATATAAACACACACACACAAACTTTCGCTGTTATAATATTAGTTTGATGTGATAGGTTCCACCTCTATTATACATAGGGCTTATAACAAAGCTAATCTAATCTAACTAGGCTGTATTCCCCCACATCAGGGCAAAGGCCTCCCCTTCCACACAATTCTGACTTTCGCCAGTCCTTCCAGTAGGAGTAAAGTTAGTACCGCCATCTCCGCCTTGTCCTGCTACGAAGCTATCAATGATTTTATTGTAGCCTGAATATAATGCGTATTACTTTTTGTTTTAAGTGCAGGTACGACTTGACCAAACTTGAAGCTGCGTGAACTTCTTTAACCTTTTGACCGCTACAGTCATGTATAGATGACAAACCAAATTGTGCCCAGCACGCAACGGCTCGACTACATGACATACTTTGACACCGAGGGCACGTTTTTGATTTTTTTACTTGTGATGGTCAAAAGATTAAACAACTGTTTATTTTTGTTTTGAGAATCACGGGAGTCGACGTAGAGGTGATTATAAACCATCGAAAGCCATGTGTACCCTTTTTCCCTATTCTACAAACATAATTTCTCAGTAAAAGGTCGAAGTATTGATGGCATATTATAACGATTCACTGAATTTGCGGAATGTGACATTCGGGGTTCAAAGTCAAAGTCAAAGCATTTATTTCAAATAGGCACTTATAAGGCACTTTAGAACGTCAAAAATGACGATAAAATAGAATTGATTCTAGTCGCCCATTCCAAAGGGTAGTTTTCGTATGGAGAAGAACGGGCAAGAAACTCCACCGTTACTCTTTTAAAAAGTTTTACAAAAGGTTACAAACAGAGTTGTATTCTACTACGTGTTACACACGACAATACATCATGCAATGGACAAAATTGACAACTTTTTATATGCTCTTCTTTTTGAGTACGAGTCTTTTGACTACGTTGTATATTTAATGTCTTTTTGTAATGTACGTTTTGTTGGTGCAGAATGAACAATTTTTCTTTCTTTTTTTATCTAAATTTAAAGTATAAGCTGACCTTTCATTTTATAAGATTTTCGCACAATGACAGGTCGGTTTATACTGGAGAAACATTCTCATAAGGGGTAAAAATAGCGTATCTATTGAAATAGCATTCTATAAGAAACTCGGTAACAGGGTAAATCCGTCGCTCACGCCTACTCAGTTTCCTTTGCTACGTTCGTTTCCTTTATATATTACAATTTCCTATTCCTGTCTTTTAATGAGTGAGTTTTGATCTTATGTTATTTATAATTCTATTGTTATGTCCCTTTCCCTGCGACGTCATTTGTGTGGATTTCAAATTTTCCCAGACAAAAATCACTCTATATTAACTACCTATCCACGTTACGAGGGCCTTATTCTGCAATTTAAAACAATACTTTTTCAATTGCTGGTACCGTGAAGTTGATAGCTGATCAAATTTCTGAATAAATGAAATTTCATTTTCTTTACTCCTCAAGTTCCCTTGATAAAATTAAGCCAGCTCAAACCAGTACTAACAGAAGGCAATGTATAAATTAGTCCGTTAGGTACACTACGAGAAATTTTCCATTGAGTTCAGGGACCGGTAAAGCGATTCGAATTACCTGAATGTCCTCAGGCAGGTACAAAAACCTATGTTCTTCCAGGCCTTAGTTTTAGGGTATGAGGTTAATTAAATTTTACATAGAATAAAAAAGGATAGGATGCGAACTTGTTTACTGAAATGGAGAAGAGTAGGGTTTTATTTATGAGACTATAGGTTGGGATCTAAAGTGGTTTCAGGAACAATGCAATGAGAACAATATTTATTTATTTAAGAATATTTATTATATTATTTATAAGAATATTTATTTAAGTATAGGAATATTATCATAAAAATCATCAATACACCTCTCAGTTCATATTACCATATTGAATGACTATTTCATGAAAACATGACATTTTAGGCCAATAACTGTAATTATGTAAAGCTGTATTTGTTGCGGTCGCGAATCATGTTTCAATCCACATAACACTGACCTGCCAATTGCAAAAAAAAAAAGTACCTATATTTGAATTTCGCGGACTACCTCAGCGCATCCCCTTTAAGAATAAGTGCCATATTATAGTGGTGGTGGAGGTGTGGTGGTGGTGGTGGTGGTATTATAGTGGTAGTGGTAGTGGTGGTGGTGGGGTGTAGTGTGTGGTGTGGTGTGTCTATCTTGGACTACTATCTTCAGTATCGAAACAATGATAACATACATATGCGTAGGCAACAGAAAACACTTTTCATCCAGCAGGCTATCGAAATCAAGTCGAGTTTATAATAAAAAAAAACCTCCGCAAAAGACCGATTCATTACAAATTTGGAACAATATCTCCTCAGTGTTTGCATAAATGAGCTTGCATTAATTTGTGAGACAATTCAGGCAGCACCACGTACCGGGGTATTAGTGAAATAAGTCATAATTATTAAAATGGCCGCCGAGGCTGTTGGCTCACTGCCCGTAGCATTGGAGTCTCGCAATCTTAGAGTAATTGCTGCACTCTAACCAGCCTTTCATTGTTAATTAATTTATGATTTGCTCGCCAACTTTACACTTCCCTTATTCATCATTGTTCTAACTGTTTCTTGAGTATATTTGCTCACGACTCCACTGTTAGTAGGTACTTTCGAAGGCGATCGTATTTGAAAGTATCTTAATTTCATTTTGATCATTTTAGTGAAACTTCACTATAGGTTATTTGTTTCATTTCTGAGAGAAATGATATATGCTGCTTCTAAACTAATATTATAAAGAGAAAAGTTTTGATTTTTTGTATGTTTGTTTAAAACGGCTGAACGGATTTGGATGAAATTTGGCACATGGGTAGCACCTGGATTAGTAAAGAATACTTTTTAGCCCGGTATTCTCACGGGATCGAGGCCCATGCGGGTGAAACAAGAGTAACTTGAATTGTACCATAAACCCACAAGCACTTGAAAACTGCCCAAATTCCACTATTACTGGGTAGATTGATTAGGGGTTTGTTTCTGTTTATGATACCTACCTAAATTCATTTGACAAGTTCTTTGAGACAGCAAAAGGCTTCTCTATGTAGGTACAGTTCGTTCACACTTATTTTATCTCTGACAGAAGCAACCTTATTGTTACAAGAATAAAGATAACAATGACTTTGACACACTTGCCAATGACAGTGACCCAACAGCAACCTTAGAATAAAGGTCACTGTGATTTGGACAGTTATGCAAAATCAAAGGTATAAACAGTGATCACGCAATCAAGAAATGATGCTGTCAACTTGCATAGCTTGCTTGCTTGCTTGCTACAACATTTACGATTTCCGCGATAGCTATTAACACAACATTATTCATTATTTAGATAATGAATAATGTTCTGAATCAGGACTTGCTTTCCACATAACATTGTGCGAATGTGTGTTTTTGCACGTAAGCGTTCTCATTTAATTTGTAATACATTCAGTAAATTATAGCGAGTTCAACGTGCGACACATAACAATGCGCGTTCGGAATACGGATAAACAAGTTTGATTTATATTGCACTCGTAAATCCTCCTTTTAATTTTGGCTTGAAATCCTACTCACGTATTTAAAAAAAAATTGTGCGTGTAGGTATTTGAACGCATTTTTTTTTCAAAAGGAGCTTCGTTTGTGATCATGAGGTACTCTAGATCGGCCCAGCAACCAGACTACTAGACTAGCGGTTTATCTTCAAGACAAGCTCGTTCTATCATCTACTTCATCCATCGTCTTCCATCAGGCGAGAACGATCTCGCCTGATGGAAGGTCAAAGGCAGTACTAACCCGTAAAAAACTAAAGAGTGATTAGTAGTTATAAAATTGTAAAAGCTAGTGATAAATACTAATTTAAAGATTATAAAGGAGTCATTCTACTACTCGAGTACAATACGACCGACGTAACTTGGCCGGCCTGAACTTTGCGCAGAAGGGTGCGCAGTAAGATTTTTTAGGAACCAAATGGTGACATGAAGCGAGTGCGAGTGAGAGAACATGCGCGAAAGTTCTTAGTGCCTATGTTCAGGCCCATCAAGTTACGTCGGTCGTATTGTAAATATTCTGAGAACCATATTGCAACAATCACGTGCTTAGTCATTCCAAAAGTAACCCCCGGGGGTAATAGGCTATTTGACTGGTTTCTGATAAACATCTCAGATTATTTAATGGTGTCTAACGAGCCCACAAAAACCTATTACTTCAAATTGCATAATGTATTTCTTTTAAAAAATAGTAAATAAAAATGTACTGTTTAATTATGCCGCCAAAACGCTATCTTTAACAATATGGCGTCGTGACGTCATGATTCACGTAAACAAACGTTGAAACGGTCGAGATACTAGACAAAAGTCATCTGTTCTGTCAACGATAGACAGAAATTTACTAAATCATGACGTCCTCTTAAGTTCAGCCAATCCAGACCGTTTTCGATTACGTGGCGCCAGATTTAAAAAGATGAAGTTTTTTCGTTTTTTTTTTATAAATAATACATTGTTTTGTAGTAAAATTAATGCAAATCGATTTTAAAAGCGATAATCTATACGAGTGTCAATAATTATGACCTTATTTTTTACATTGTCAAATAGCCTGTGTCCTCACGATGTTTTCACGTTGTGCATCCAATTGTTTTTCTTATTTTAATTTAAAGTAAATTTATGGTTTATCGTATCGCACTATGTGAGGCACTGCACTGCTTCATTGCATGTATATATACATATATTAGACACAAAGCAACGGATTTAATTTTGAAAGTTCAATAACATTCATTGCGTTATAACGTCGTCGTTGTGCAGACAAATATGAAGCAATGGATTAGGATTATCCATCAACATTATTCAGATTGTGATTGAAAGTATTTTACGCAATTATGAAAAAACATTGACAAATACCCAGTTATATTTTTTACATAACATTAATTTAACATGTCACTGACTGGTATCCAATAAACATTGTTTTATACTTAAACAATTCTGGCCATTTTGATTAATTGAATGCAATACTTCACGCATTTGTACGTAACACGAGCTATCAACAGAATGACTTTGATCCGAATTTAGATGGAACGCATTACGGAAATGATGAAGGGAAATGGAAAACCAAATTGGCCATTTAGAGATTTATAACATAACTTCGCGCTTGTATTCCCTGGAGTAGACAGAGGTGTTTAACATACCATACCACCACTTTTAAGAAAAAATCCCATGTAATATGGGGCGAGTTTATATGACCTTAGTTCTATGTAAAGTACGGGTAGGTATTAGTTGGGAAAAAGCTAGGCAGATGAGGAGACGAGTCTATTGCCATCAATCGAGCACAGTTCCTGGTTCCAGCAGCTACTGTTTTCTTTTTTATGTATTGCATTCCGCAGGTGTGAGGTTGTCGGCTGCTTAACCGGACTTTCTGTTGTGTCTTTTGAGAGTTTGAGCCCTCCAGTCGCGTCATAAAACTACTTAATTTATTACCAATACCATACCATTACCACAATACCAATACCATTATTATTTTATCAACTTTAATACTGAATAAAATATTTATTTATTTTTATTGGCCTACATGTGGATGTCTCATGTCTTAGAATTTTTGGTTCTATGACATGCCGGTTTCCTGACTATGTTTTCCTTCACCGGTTTAAGATGGAGCTTAGAATTGAGAAAATTATATTAATAAAATGTTCAGTGACTCAGCGGTTATCAGTTATGTTTGAATGTTAACATCAAAGCTGTGCGACTAAGCTTTTGTTCTGTGATCGTTCGCTGGCAATAACGCTTTGCGGTGTCAGCCTTTATCTGGACGACGGACACTGTTCGTTTATTTATATAAATGTTTATGGGACTAGATTGGTAGTATTCAATAGCTAAAAGTCCAGTTGGTTTTGCTACTTGCAAGGTTCAAAAAAACTATGTATTAAGTATTTATGGTTTACTAGTTGCGCCCCGCGGTTTCACCCGCATAAGTCCCGATCCCGTGGGAATATCGGAATAAAAAGTAACCTATGTGTTAATCCAGGGTGTCAGCTATCTCCATACCAAATTTTGTCGAAATTGGTCCAGCCATTTGTGCGTAAAGAAGTAACAAACATGCAAACACACTCACAAACTTTCGCCTTTATAATATTGGTGTGATTTACTTATCAATCTGTTTAGCCTTCTCCCAACCATGGCTACGGCTTCCAGTCAAATGTATATAATATCATGTAATGTAGTTCAATGTAGCTGAATACCAGTATTTTACATGGAGCGACTGCCTATCTGACATCTACAACCCAGTTACTGGGTAACACTGTTTATTTACTTGAGTTGGGTCCCTTCTTTAATGGATTTATTCTCAGCCAAACTTCAAGGAATCGTTATTGTGCACCGACTTTGAAGTTAGTTTTATAAATCAAAGTCATATACTTAGCTAAGCAATGTACCTACCTATGTAAAAAATACCAAAGACAAATCAAAACTACAGTATTTAATATAAAATGGGGCCTTTTTTTATTAAAACTCACTTGATATGTAAATACTTAATTAAAGTTACAAAACGTAAATTGTATTCGCAACAACAGTTGCAAAACAATTATTAGTTTGTAATTACTTGGCTGAATATGAATATGAGCGTACGACGGGCGTGTGTATAATAAAACATTAGTTCTATCACGGGAATATTAAAGAACAACAAAGTCTTCTTATCGGCCTGTGCACGCTTTCAAAGCTGACATAGATGTTATTTTAGTACAGCATGTCTATTCTATTTTTAATAAATGGCAAGCAAAGCCGATGTCGACTATTCTGCCAATGTCAAAAGTGAGCTGAAAAAAAGTACAGCATTTCGATTCTGTAAAAAATCTCACCGTGAAAACTTGCGTGGAGTGAGCTGCCAGTATCGTCCCACTGATGCTAGGGATTGACTAAGCAAACATTTACAATAATAATCGAGATTTTAATATTATTTTTTATGCTAATTCCATTGATCATTTTAAATATTTCAGTTGTCAAAACATTACTATTTTGTCGGGTTTTAAAATAAAATAGTAAAACAGAAACTTAGTCAGAATCTATTTTTTTTTTTCTAGACTAGACCTTATAAAACCTGAGGCGCGAGTGCGACGACTAAAATACTAGCTTGGAAATGATATTCTTGATAGATTCTTCGTATTCTAGGGGAAATACTTCATGAACTTGTATAAAAATCCTTCCTTTTGATCATCAGAACATGGTTCATTATATTCGTGATAGATTAACAAGCATCTTCACAAATTTCAAAACTGGTTCTATTCTATCTTCATATTAATTGTGATTTTAAAAACACTGCATTTATGAGATTACTGCTCAGACGTTTCTAGCTTGTCTTGTCAATATTTGCTAAAGTAACACAAAGATTTTCAAGAATTTAGTCTGCGTCTGGCACATATTGGTAACTTATATAATCTTTAGCGTCCATAACTTTCCTAAACTTTGTACCTAAACCCTGATCGTTTCAAGACCCTTTTCACCCTCCAAGGGTAAGTTTCAAAAATTCCTTTTTATAGCATATACGTCATACCGTAGATACGTAGGTACAGGAGGTTACTCAATGAAAGTAACTTTGCTTTTATATTAAAAGCCTTAATTCCCCAGTGGAAGGCTGTGTAGTACATGTTTCTAGCTGAATGTACTTCGAAGTTATGTACTAGGTTTAGCACTGAAGCGGGGAAAGTATGGGTTTAATATACTTGTGTATGTTGAGGTATACTTTACCTGTGTAGGTTTAGACGAGGTATACTTTATATACCTGTGTGCAGGTGTTTCGTCGTGTGGTGTAGACCACTCTAGTATTTCCCGAGAGAGACGTAAAAGGCAACTGTCTATCATATAGCCAGCCGATCTAAAACCATTTGATAGAAGACATTCCATGATGGAATGTCTGCATGGATGAAACTTCAGGCGAATTAGTTCAGAACAGCAAATATTTGGGGAAGTAGTTAGGATGATATTGGTGAGAACCCAATCTATATTTTTAGAACGAATTTCTTTAACGCAGCCGGAGTGAACTGGTAGAAATCGTCATGCGACTTTAGAGAGAGATAGTTTTTATGGTTTTTGAAGGAGCTAAAACCAATAATGAGGTCAAGTTGAAAATCCAAGATGGCGACAACTTTATGAGAGCTTCTAAACACTTATACTAGATCGCTCTGTATTGAAAACGCGTATCATATTCTCGCGTAATTAACTTCGTTCCTGACGGGGTTCCCCCGACCGCAAACGTTTTTTTTTTACTGTCTTTGTATCTCGATCGTTTTTCTAGCGCCTGCGAGAGAAGTAATCCTTCCCTGTTGATTCCTTTAGTAACAAACGTACTATGAAACCATAGTACCTATACCTACCTACCGTAAGTACAATCAGGAAAATTAATTGTTAAGGAAATTGATTTATACAACTTTCAAAGAATGACAGTTGTGATTAGAATATACGGAAAATTTTAGTTGGTAGTCAATTCGTTTAACAATTAATGTCCCTTGCGATACATTATCAACAATTTGGTACAACTAGAATACGCTCAAATATCAACCAAACGTTTTGCATTGGATAATTACCAAAATAATATGCATGACGTATCACAACATTGCTATGATATTGAACGTAAGGAAATTAATATACATTATGTAAGCTATAATATATTATAAACCAATTAACTATATAAATTAGGAACTAAATGAAATAACTAACTCATACATATGGCTATTAAATTCTACCCAACAATTACGTAATCAAAAACCATTACGTCACTAATTTAGAGCGAACACCGCTACCCTATGATATTGTTGATCTAAAGCGTGTTTGCAGTTTAGTGCTCAATAGTTGGCTGAACAGCCTTATTAGTCCAATTTGCATGTGCTAACAATATCATGGTCGTACTGTTTGTACATAATTCAGCATAAATTTGCAATAAGGACCGATACCCGTGTGATACGCTGACTGTAGACGACGTATTGGTTTATTGGCATGCTGATTTTAAGCACTAGAATATTTATTTATTTAATACTTCAAGCACATAAATGTACAGAGGCGGACTTAATAAAAAAATAATAATATTATGCTTAGGGTACCTGCTGCCTGCGGGCGGAGAGTAATGGGTAGCTCACCGTCCGATCAAAACCAGGCCCGTACCGGACGGCGCGTACGTGTTCCACGCTCGCCTCAAAGAGATGTCAGCATCGAGGAGGGGCCCCCTTAGCGCCGAAGCCTGCCGGGTCAGCGGGATTGTCCGAAAGGGTTACCGCTGGCCTGGAACATAACGGGCTATGGATGGAACACGGGTAGGTTTTAGTCAGTAAGAGTCTGACACTCCCTTCCGCTCCACCCAGAGCGGGAGGGGTCATTTGATGATTTCCCATCAGCAAAAAAAAAAAAAAAAGGATACCTACGTTTAGTCTAATAGTAAGATTGTTTATCCAATACTGTTCTCAATACGTGTTCGACTACCAATCGCGTTACTCAAACCAAACCAGATCAAACCATCTTAGTGCTAATTAAGCTTAAATTTACCATTTCATAATTATGATAAATTGTAGTATTCAATATAGCTTTTAAACCATATTTTTTCGTATAATTAAATCAGCAACAACCAAACCATAACCAGACTAACCAGTCTGATATAATATCAAATCAACCAAATATCGATCAACCCGGAAGTTAGTGCTAAACCACGCAGGCACTAAATTCTACATGGTTTTGATGGAAGTTGGTCTCGGCTGTTATTCGCAGATCTTTGACAGTCGTTACGGGTAGTTTGAAGCCCAAAAGTCTGACAACCAGTCTTTCCTAGAGGAATCGTATTACCCAGTAACTGGGCTGTGGAGGTCAGATAGGCAGTCGATCTTTGTAAAATACTGATATTCAGCCGCAACCGGTTAGACTAAAAGCTGACTCTAACATAGTTGGGAAAAGGCTAGGATTTGAATGGCAAGAATTCGTTTTCGTCCAATGGTTTTAGCAAACTCAATTTCTCTCTTTTTTACGACGTGCTTCAAAAAGGTACCACCAAGGTTCCAGGTATTGGCAGTGGTAGTTGATTCTGCCTCCTTTTAAATCCATGTATAATTTATATCTATCTAAACGCGCTTACGCTTGTAAAACGCACGACATAGATTTGACTAAAATAACTGACGGACAGCCTTCAGTATTGTCTCCTTTTTCCTTTATTCATCCAAAGGTTATCTTGAAAAGATCGCTTTTATCGATAAGACCGGCCATTGTGTCTCCGCTTGTAAAATTTCTACATTTTTTAACTGTATTTTTTATGAAGAACATTCTATCTATCTATATAAAACGATGGTCATGTTACAAAAAGACATAGTGCGCGTACACGCAAGACTCGTCTTTATACTCTTTTAAAGACTGCCCACATATTTATTTTTCATCAAATTAAATTTTCATCATGGGCGGCCAGTTGAATGACCTTGATTGAACCGAGTTGTGAGATTATTACACACCAGTTCGTGTATTAATTTCGCGAAGCGGGTAGCTTTTGTAATGAAGATTAGGTACCTATGTCGGTACAGAAAGATATATATCTCCGTCATTAATAAAATTATGAACTTAAGCTCGTTAAATTAATTATGTAGGCAGGAGAAAGATGTTAGCCTATTGTGTATTTTTAATTAATTTTGTTAATTATTGAATGATTTTTTAATAGGTTTTGATCAATCTCGAATACAATTTTGTTTTTTGGTGGCAATTACGAACATCTTTGGTGACTAAGGTTGTTGAAGCTATATAATTATAATGTTTCCAAAAATAACCCGTAAACCTATAGAAGGAAATGCGTCATTGAGAACATAATTACCTTCAGGATACTCAGATCAGTGAGTTTTATTGATCATCGTAAAACTAGTTTCACCTATACACACGCAGACAGGCACTTACTTTACTTTGCGTAAATTATCTCATCACCACTGCTTTTAAAACGGTGTCGGAAAACATCGCGAGGATACGCCGGTTTCCTAGAACCAAAAATTTGAAGACATGTGTCATCTACCAACCCGCACTGGGCCCACGTGGCGGATTACGGCCCACTTACTAACACCACGAGGAGGTCTGTGCCCCAGTAGTGGAAACATTATAGGCTGATTATGCTAACCGATAATGATATCTAATCACATCAAATGACTAAGCGGAATTTGTGATGGAAGGGCTTTTTTCGGGGTTCCGTACCCAAGGGTAAAAACGGGACCCTACTACTAAGGCTCCACTGTCCGTCTGTCCGTCTGTCACCAGGCTGTATCTCATGAACCGTGATAGCTAGACAGTTGAAATTTTTCACAGATGTTGTATTTCTGTTGCCGCTATAACAACAAATACTAAAAACAGAATAAAATATATATTGAAGGGGGGCTCCCATACAACAAACATGTTTTTTTTCGGCGTTTTTGCCTTGTGGTACGGAACCCTTCGTGTGCGAGTCCGACTCGCACTTGGCCAGTTTTTAATTAGTTTTGAATAGAATAGAATAGAATAGCATTTATTTGCAAATATGGGTAATACATAAGTAGATAGTAGTAGGTATAAATCAGAGTTCTGCCATATTTCACCATTCAGCATGCAAACATTTTCATTATACAAAGTTGTTAAAATTTAAATTTTCATTAAAACATTAAATTAATTATTACATTCAATAAATAAAAAAGCTTTTTGCTTAGTAAAACTAGCTGTTGACCGTAACTTACTCCGCATATAGGTCGTCGTCTACTTATGACATTTGTCGTGCCTACAGGCACACTTTTACACTTTCTAAGAACTTTATAATTTTTTTCATGCTTGAATGATATTTTCATATCTAGCGTCCCGTAACGTTTCTAGGTTCCATAATACATAGGTAGTTGAGGCTGCGCGTTGCCTGTCAATAAATCAGTTCAGAATAGAAACCCTTTTATTTGTTAGGATTGAATGCTTTCTCAGAGAAGTCGATGCCAACAAAAGGTTCATTAAGGGAGGTTCATTATGTCCCTCCTCTTATGTCCTCCCTCTCACAGAGAGGGGGCCCGTGTCCCAACAGTGGGAACATTATAGGCTGATTATGTATGTATGTATGTATAATGTATCGAAGACCCATTAGCTTTAGTAAACCTTGAGTAGAATATCAACTTTGAAAGAAAGAAAAATATTTTATGTGGGACACGCACAGGAAAAACAATCAGTAAAAAAGGAGCATTTAGATATAAAAACAAGAAACAAGTGCGAGTCGGACTCGCAAACGAAGGGTTCCATACCACCAGGCAAAAGCGCCGAAAAAAACAAGTTTGTTGTATGGGAGCCCCCCTAAAATATTTATTTTGTTTTTAGTATTTGTTGTTATAGCGGCAACAGAAATACATCATCTGTGAAAATTTCAATTGTCTAGCTATCGCGGTTCTTGAGATACAGCCTGGTGACAGACAGACGGACGGACAGACAGCGAAGTCTTAGTAATAGGGTCCCGTTTTTACCCTGTGGGTACGGAACCCTAAAAAGGAACATTTAGAACTAACAAAATCCACATAAAAAAAAAAAACAAAAAAAAAGACCTGCGCCTGGCCAAAAATCCTCCTCTCAGCATAATGCCTGCGCTGGTATTCTGATAGGGCCCGACTTTGTAAGGCTATACGAGTGTATAATGGAATGTATATTATATCTTTATATTATTATACGTTTCATGATGTCGCTCCATGTAAAATACTGGTATTCAGCTGCATCCGGTTAGACTGGAAGCTGACCCCAACATAGTTGGACAAAGGCTAGGCAGATGATGATTATACGTTTTATGATGCCTTGATTGCCTATGTAACATCAAATGCAAAATCTCTTTTGGTATTTGGCTAGGGATGAATGAAACAGCGATAAAAAGAGGCGAATTCCGCGCGATTGTGAGTTTTCTTCATTTTTTCCCCTAGCGTTGTAATTTAATAAATTAGTTTTGGTATTTATGCCAAACGCATCGGATGGACATTTATTGGATGTCGTCTTTCAAGTAGGTAATATGTATTTATTTTGCGTCTACGTTACTTGAAGATTATTTGAACTTAGCTATCCTGTTTTAATAGTAGGTACTTACAGATCAGAAGTTACACGTGCTACCAATTTATACCTAAGAAATGAACCTTCAAGATCTCAAGAACCTGCCATAACTTTCAAATCTTGTTTTGACAGTTTAATTTTTGAATTTGCTTACAAATTACAAAATGAAAACTAAACTGAAAAGTTTATCGGAAATCCATAATGGACAGTGAAATGATAATTAACGATATCTAGGTAATTATTATGAAAAGCGTTTCGTCCGTGCTTGCAGCCTGACCTGCCATTAGCTGGAGTGCTGGCCCAAATAACCTGGGTGACATGTTAGGGCTGCGGCTGACACCGTTGGAGATTTAAAAGGGATGGAAATATTGGTACACTTTTTTTTGTGTGAAAGTTCTTTCACTGTCAGCCTGAACAAATGACTAAGGCTCACTTGCACCACATATAACTAAATGCGTTTAGTGCTAAACATATATTATAGAATATACCTAATTCTGTCTCTGTCATATTCAAACGATTGACGGAGTCAGACCGATGTTTTAAATTCGTTTAGAGCTAAACGTATTTAGTGCTCTGTGGTGCGAGCGGGCCTTAACATTCATAGTAAGATTTAAAAATCTGAATTCGCTAATATATTACTAGATTATGCTATCGTAATATAAAATACTTTAAAAGAATAAAGTGAAAGTAAGAAATACATTAAGAAGTCTTTGTTATAAATAAATTTTGACACTTAATATTAGATTCTTAATGTACCACACACACAACATTTTTTATCTTTTGTAAGTAAACGCAAGTTTCTAGGTCAGGGTTCGATTTTATTGCACGCGCCAGATTTTGGCACACGTTAAAATGTTGGATGAAAATGGGGTTTGCGCCGCTGTAGCACTTGTTATCCCAGTAACACACAGCGGTATTTTATTAAACGTTTCGTAGTTTCGTACTAAAATGTAGGGATTTATGCGAGCCAAATGTTTTTCGCTAACCAAAGTTAGTTGTGGTCATGTCGAATATCTTTTAGTATGAAAATTTGAAAGGAGTTTGAATTGAATTAAGCTTTTTAAAGGTTTGTAATGTTTTTGAATAAACACAGCTGCATGTATATTGGAGCTTTTCAAAAATTCGTTGGCTATAGACATTTTAAAGTAAGTTATATCATCAATTCTGTGAAATACATTTCCTCTTATTTCAGCAGTAGACTGGGTATTGTGTTCGGGAAGCCCGCTACTATTCGTAACTTGCATCACTAGATTTTATTAAACACTAGCTTCTGCTCGTGACATCGTCCGCGTGAAATTTCACCCTCCCCCATTCACCCTCTTAGGGGTGGAATTTCGAAAAACCCTTTCTTAGTGGATACCTACTCTTCACAAAGGACACACCCTCCAAATTTCATGTCTTTAAGACCAGCGGTTTAGGCTGTGCGTTGATATATCAGTCAGTCAGGATCAGGACTTTAAATTTTATATAGATTGTAAGAATCCTGAAAAAAGCTTGTTTATCTTGTTTTTACTAATAATATGAAAAATTTACCCCTAAAGAAATGCTTTTTAATATTATAAGAGAAAACTCTAATTCGCTTTTTGGAATTCCTCGAATAATGCTGTTCAGGTGGACAAGACTAAAAACAATTGAGTAGGTATCTAAACATAGTATAAAAAAAAAATTAGAGCACATTTTTCACATCTTTGATGCTGATTTTGCGTTCCGAATCCCTGTAAAACTGACCCTTTTGGAGAAGGAAATGCTGGGAATACAGTCCCTTAAAACGGTATTTATTGATTCCATCCCTTCCTTAAGTAAGCCTCCTAGAGTGGCAGCCCTGAGCCGTAGCGTTAGCCTGCTAATGACAGTTCCGTCATATTGCGGAACTGCCGGTGTCGACGACAACTTTTTAAATTCCTCTCACTTCCAAAGGAAATAAAATTTCATTCGCCTGCTGTGACGAATTGAAATGTTTAAAAAATGTTTATTTTTAATGAATGAGTTGATATTTAATTTCTGGTTGTCTTATATAAAATATATTTTTTGGAAATTATGTTTTGGGACTGTTTAATTTGTGGTGAACAAAAACACGGCTATTGGTCCTAGAGTTTCATTCCTAGATTATCGAACAGTTTTTTCGAAACCTAATTGTTACTAGGTAATTAGATGGTTGGTGGAGCAGTGGTGGCCCAGTGATGACGACCGCGACTTACGAGATATAAGTCGTAGGTTCGAACCCTGACAGGCGCTTTACTTTGTGTAAATTGTTTCATCACAACTGCTCTCAAAACGGCAAAGAAAAATATCGTGAGGAAACCGGCATGTCCTAGAACCAAAAATTCGAAGACATGTGACATTACCAACCCGCACTGGGCCCGCGTAGTGGATTACGGCCCACTCCCTCTCGCCGAGAGATGGCCTGAGTCCCAGCCGTGGGAACATTATTTATATTTGGATAGTTGACACCATTTAGAGCATTTTGAGCCCTACATGTCTTAGACGAAGTATTTTTTTTTTCCAGTTAATGTTGGTATGTTATTTTTGACTAATAGTTTGTAGTTAAAAGTAAAAAAAACATACTTCGTATAAGACATGTGTGGCTCGAAATACTGTAAATGGTGTCAACCATCACTCCCTTAAAGCTTTGCACTCAGCTTCCAAACCCTGTATATTTCTTACTACAGAAAAATTTAGAACTACCTTTTGGAACTCGGTTAACAAGGACCAAGTCATCAACTATTCAGGCCCATTTCACCAGCCTGGGATACCTACCGCTTCACTTATTTAGCAGTTAATATTGTATGATTGTGCTAGTGCTCCGACTCCGTTCACTGTGTAACTAACAGATCCTCGGTATTTACTAACTTTACTTAAAACAAAGCTAAAACTGCACCATACGAGATTACCCTTCCATAATCTTTAAACCCCCGCTCCGAACCCCTCCACATATCATAGGCCAACGAACGATGAAATGAAATAATTCATAGCAACCGGGTCGGCTATCGACCGCTTCTCCCCAAGCTGCTTCCAATAAGCTGCCAGTTACCGCTAACAGCTTATGTAGCTCGTCCAAGCTCGTCACACAAGCTGGCTAAGCGATAGAGGATTTGCATAGATATCTCAGAGTTGAAATGAGACTAGGAGCAGCCGGTCGATTCTGTAAAAATCTCACCGTGAAAACATAGGTACAGTGAGTTTGTTTTTGCTAGAAATTGACACTATTGACAGCTCACTCCACGCTTACTTCACCTAAGTTTTCACGGTGAGACTTTTACAGAATGGGTATCATTTAAGCTATCACCAATTTAATTAGTTTTGTGTTTCTTAAATAATAGGGTTTGTCCTCCAAATAGTAGATCTGTCACCAAAATGTAGTCACCAAACAATGCAAAATCAGTTCCACAATAAATCACCTAAAATCCTGAGATATAAGGTCTATAATATTTTTTTTTTTAAATAATCTCTTTTTCCATATTTTTTTTCTTTAAAATTTAGTCGTTTCTGGTACTCGCCGGCCGCTGCCGCGGCACCGCTCGCTTCGCTCGCTCGGCTCGTGCGTAGGAGGTCACAGTTTTAACCTAAGCATTTTTTTTTTTAATAATTAACCTCGTAACTAATTCGGTTCTCGATAATGTCCATTTCAAGTAACAAAACTGTTATTATAAGAACGAAGTTTATATTCATGTAATGCAATATAATTTTATTGGTTATCGATCTCTTATTTTACACATATATTAACATTAATTTGATAATTCATACCTGGGAACAATTTTTGTTTATCTGAGAACGAAAATATTTCGTGGCGATAGATCTATTTATTAGGTGATACAACTTGATGACAAATATAAATTTTGGTGATAGAAAATATAGTTCCCTTACAGAATTGCACCACTGGGAATCGAAATTATTGATTTTGTTTTTAGTCATTTGTTTTTTGAGTTATTTATTCGTAAAATGTCACTGTTTTAGGTGGCAATATCTTTTTGATCACTGTCTTCTGCTCTATTAATACCAATACATAGATTTTTTCCCCAGACGTCGGCACTTCTGATATTAAGTACTGTATAGGTTTGTTATCTAGGTGGTCTTTTTGACTTTCACCTAAAAAGGGGTGTATTTCTAGTGTACACTACAAAAATGTACAATTGCAATTTACAAGTTACAATTTACAAATCTTCTTAAAAGTGTCTGTAACTCAAAACTCTCAGCCACACAATTGTAACGAAAAACCCGTTGTAATTTCTTTGTTGCGCAATATTTTCTACAATTTAACGATTTTGTAGAATTGGAGACTTGTAAAGTTTTGTAGTATAGAGCCCAGAAAACTAATAAATAAAGCTAATAAAAAAAGCTTTAAAGATAGTAAATAAAGCTTTATTAAATATAACACAAGTTGAAGTCGCTGAAATACCTCGTCAATATTCTATAAGTGTGGGAAGCAGGTCATAGGGTATTTAATGCTCGTATTAAAAAGAAGAATTGATTGCACGATAGTGCATGCCGTAGTCATTACTTATGCACTAAACGAAACACGCTATTCTTTCAATCGATTCTGAACTTATTTATTTTATTTCTATCCCTTAATGAACATACCATAACACTACGCCTGTATATCCAGCAGGGTTAAGCAGAAGTGCGTCTATAGTGCACCCAAAATTCGCTTGTTATGAAGAAGAAATCATAATGTAAGTCTCTATAAATCTATGGATAAAGAAGACATACTAACGCAGAGAGATACTTAATCTACCTACAATAAAAAAAATACAATTATGTATATCTTTCTGAAGTCCGTGTTTAAGCATTCATGAAAAAGAATTAATAAGCTGTCATCATCAATTATCAAAAGTTTCGTCATAATCAGTTACCTATAGTAATAAGATACTAGCTTTTGCACGCATATTCCTCCGCGCGAAAAAACATATCCGGTAATATCTTTCCAACAGTTAAATCATTGAGCACTTGGTGGATAGTATGCTTACGCCGGGAGCAGCAAACACTGCGTTACCGTGCTTCGGGTGACAAATCTCGGTGATAAGCGTAAGCGCATCGTGTCCTGCGTGTCCTGTCAGCTGCACGTTACAGGAACTGATGGACGCTGGTGATGGCGCCTAACAAGTAGCCGAATTCTGGGCCGACTCCATTTATATTGCTATCAGCACGCTAAGAAGAGTGAAATCATTTTTGTTCTTCCAGAGATCATCTCTTACAAACAAACAATTGAACCTCTTTACTATAGGAATTAGTTTAGAAGTTTACATAATCCCCTTTTTTTTTTTCTTTTTTTTTGGGTGGGAAATCATCAAATGACCCCTCCCGCTCTGGGCGGAGCGGAAGAGAGTGTCAGACTCTTACTGACTAAAACCCACCCTTTGTTCCTTCAGTTGCCTGTGCCAGGAGGGCTACGGTATCTCTTTCGAACAACCCGCGACACTGGCGGACATAATCCCCTCACGTGGTCACGTGGTTTTAATGTTAAAACCACTAAACTATTAGCATGATTTGGCTGTAGAGTCCATATTATTATTTCTGTGTATTCAGAGGCTGGTCGCAGTATACCGACCAGCCTTAGACAAAAGCCTGTTCCCAAGTTATTTTCCATACTTGGATTGAGGTCTAGAGTTCAATGACCTGGTTATGAAATAGGTACCTACTCGTTAAATACTCGGGTCAACGGTTTCGAGTTAAAAGTTTGGGGATTAATTTTAGTTTAGATAGATATTATTTCATACAGCATTATGGTTTTACGGATTTTCAGCCTATGTTTTATATATTTTCGGCTGTTCGGATTATTTTGTTATTATTTTTCCGTGCATAAAGGTACTATTTGGAACCGAGCTGCCAACTGCAACTGCCGACAGCACGTGCAGTGGCTCATTTCTCGCTCGTGCCTGGGTCGTTTTAATTTAATTTAATATTTGAATTGTTTTTTTTTCTTTCGTCTTATCATTACGGACGCTTTTATCGTTCTGCATCGTTCTCACATGCATAATTTTTAACATTAATGATGTAAACAAGACTTTGTAACCATATTATTTTCATTTAAAAGAGTGTCCATGGAGTTTTTTGCCCGTTCTTCTCCATAGGTACCTACGCTTTGGAATGGGCAACTAGCTTCATATTTCTGACTGACCCCTCGACAATTCAAAAGTGCCCCGTAATTGGTTTAATTGAAATAAATGCTTTGAGTTTGAGTTTGACTATTGAATACGCAATTTCCCTACCTGCTACTCAAATTAATTTCGGCTAGCAACTGGCTTATTTGCCAACATGTTCACTTACTCACACATGTACACTGGTATTATTTACCCTTTTTTTTTTTTCATTTGAGTGGTACGTCATTAGGAGTAATTTATGTATGGTCGAGGCGGTGCTGCCAGCCGTTATATGAACCAAAATATGAGGTACTGAATTCATCTTCGTATTGATGTTTTGATTAGTGATTGAAGCAGTTAGTAATTATAGATGGTGGCTTTTACATATCGTTTATAGCGATGCTTATATATACGGGCACAATCGTATTTCAGCATGACAATAACCACAACTGAAAATGAGTCAACAAATTAGCATCATATTCTACGACCCATATTTACCTAGTATAAAGATTTTAATAATTCAGGTATTACAGTAATACCTATCTTTAGCTACGTTGAATATCGGTGGTAGATTAAATAACTAATTATATCAGCTGAAACCACTGGAGATAGTCTGAATTAAAAAAAAAACAACAACCAACCTCCAAAAAAGATACATCCTTTATTTTATGTACTTACCTAAAAAA
Source organism: Oligia fasciuncula (assembly GCA_963082905.1). Lineage (NCBI taxonomy): Eukaryota > Metazoa > Arthropoda > Insecta > Lepidoptera > Noctuidae > Oligia > Oligia fasciuncula. The sequence goes on along the minus strand of OY720390.1, from coordinate 14,248,764 downwards.
AAAATGGCTGTCATGGGGCGCCCGGCAGATGTGAAACATTGAAATTGATGTTTATTGAAATCTTACTAATAATATAAAGGCGAAAGTTTGTGTGTGTGTTTATGTTTGTTACTTCTTCACGCTCAAACGGCTCGACCAATTTTAATAAAATTTTGTATGGAGGTAGCTGACACCCTGGATTAATATATAGGCTACTTTTTATCCCGATATTCCCACGGGATCGAAACTTATGCGGGTGAAACCGCGGGGTGCAGCTAGTAAATTATAATTAAAGAAAACCAATATAGAGAAAAAATTTTTTTTTTTTCTGAGATGTTTTGGTTTTTTTGAAAGTTTCATGCCGAGTCGATTTTACTCCCAAGGTGTTTCACATCAAAAAAATCTAATGAATTGAGAACCTACTTCTTTTTTATAAGTCGGTTATAAAACAGCAATCCGTCGACCCGGGTATCGAACCCAGGGCCTCATGCACAGCAGTAGCGCTGCATAGATAAATGAGGTAGTTGATCAGGCGAATATTGCCTTAAGTAAACCTACCCTTAAAAGATAAACTAGCGAACGCTGATACCAAAGTGAAGTCTCAATTCACTTTCCTAGACTTTATCACGAACTCGTTCATTTAAAAATCGAACATACATAACATACATAATCAGCCTTGAATGTTCCCACTGCTGGGACACCGGCCTCCTCTCTGTGAGAGGGAGTGGGCCGTAATCCACTACGCGGGCCCAGTGCGGGTTGGTAGATGTCACATGTCTTCGAATTTTTGGTTCTAGGACATGCCGGTTTCCTCACGATGTTTTCCTTTACCGTTTTGAGAGCAGTGGTGATGAAATAATTTACACAAAGTAAAGCGCTAGTCTGGATTTGAACCTACGACCTACGAACACAACATTGGTACTACAAACCTCTCATCGAAGATAACAATCACCAATGATGTATAGCTGCAACTTTTCAAACTTTTAGCTATTAGTTCGTATGCCTACATACCTACATAAGTTCGCAATTCCCGTTTTATGTGCATCAAGGGAACTCGTGAACTACCCAGGAAATTCATTGTAGGTTATTTTGTTGGCTAGCCGACTGAAATGTTACTGTTCGTAACTTTCAGAACTGTCCAAGTTTACGGTATGCACTTCGAAAGGCTAACGCGGCAGTATCATAAAGAGTTTGAACTAGTAAAAACATGTTTTGGTGAAATCGTACTGGGATTTTTGAAGTGAGTTAGGATATTTGAGATGAAAGTTTGTGAGCTGATGTGCGGATCGTGGACATTACACAGGTTCATGCGGATTTAGCAATAGAAAAACTAGAGAACTATAATAAAAGTGAACAGTGCTGCACACCCCCACCCTATTTTAAGTGAAACAAATATCAATTTATTGCAATGACAATTATGTTGATTTCAGAGTGACTAGCACTATTGAAAAAGTTATAAAAATGTTTGAAGTTGTAGCGTAAACTGAACTTTATTGTGTAGAATTAAAGTTATTTTTCCATTAATGTCGAAAATTATCCCACGGAAACTTGCTACCGGAACAAAAAGCCTATTATACTCCTTATAACATCAGCTATCAGTCCCGTCAAAATCGTTCCAGTCGTTTCGGAGATTAGCCGGAACAAATGGACACAAAAAGACAAAAAATAAAAAAAAAAATTTTTGTTATAAGTGTATATTGTTATAATGTTTTCATATAAGCATTTAGTTTGATATTACAAACAGACACTTCAATTGTATTTATTTGTATGTATGTATAGAAGATTTATCATCCATTCTTCGAGTGTAGGTACGCGTTATTCCTGATTGAAAAGAGTAGGTACAGTCACCAGCAAAAGTATGTATACACTTGGCTTTTTTCAAAGGCGATTTTCTCCTTTATTTTTTAATGTTTTATATTAGTAGGAACATAGTATTTTCGAACCCATAGGTATATGTAAAGTGTCGTATTTCAACGTTGCATTAGTTATTTCGTGAAAATTTAAAGTATCCAAGTGTTGACATATTATTGCTCGTGACTGTACATGTTGAGCTAGACGTTTTCACAACGTTTGTATCAATGTTCTCTATTACGTTTGCTGGAGTGAATGTACTTCAGTTACAAAACACTTGCCAGGTTTCAGCCAACTGTTCGTTGTTAGCAGTGTGCAAAGCGTTGTGTTTGTACCACGTTTCAATTGAAGTCGTATAAATAGTGTATTGTATCCATAATGAAAAGCTACCGATAACGTTGTATTCTTTTATTTTATATTCTTCAGAAAGCTTGCAGTCGGAAAGACTAGCCACAAGTCTTTCCGACTGCAAGCTTTCATGTACAGAAAGCGTCACTATGTCCTAACCCCTCAAGTTTTAAAATGTTACACTGCTACAACATTGAATTCCTTACGAATAATCTAAAGAATACTTCAAAAAGAGCCCATTGTGTTGACTCGGATTCGAACCATCGCATCACCGAACGTCGTCATACTCATACCGGCAGTTTGACGAACTAGCCAGCGAGCCCATATGAATTGCGATGAAATTGTTATCTACTATCGGCTGAGTCATTATATCTTTAGGTCCCTGTCTAATCGAAAGATGTTATAATTTGAGGGTATCCATTAATTTTACTTACTTACGTTGTCTTTATAAAATTAATCCATACCTTCAAGTTAGAACTTTGTATACGTTCACTTAAAACGGCGAAGAGTAAACGACTACTAATTTTATCAATTATTTTTTTAAATGATTTCTGATTTTATGAGAACTAAAATAGTTGTTCTGTTTGTTGTAAAATAAGATCATAGTTTTATTAAATAATAGCAATAATAAATATTATTAAATGATTAATAAAGTATTTTATTTTTCTTGATTTTTTAATTCTTTATAAATAATTACTACTTAAAACTAAATAGAAATATATATCAAAATAATATAATGAACAAAAAGCACATTTCGTGCCTATATAGGATTTGAACTTCCAATCTTATGCACGGTAAGCGGTCTTGAAACCTCCAGTCTATTTAGACGATGAATAAGTTGTCGTAAATGTTAACCCTATTATTGTTGCTTGTCGTCGCAAAAGTATTGTTTTATTGAAAAAAACAATAATAAAAACAGAATAAAAAAAAAATACTTACTTAAACTTCTTTATTCACTAAAACAATACATTATCTATACATATAATAAATCTGTAGACGAGGCGTTTCTGTACATTGAAAATATTAAAAAAAAAAATAGTTGGGGTGTTATAGGATAACCAACAGATGCCATTTCATCAATTTTTAGAATTTTTGTCTGTTTGTCTGTTTGTCGGTTTGTCGGTTTGTCTGTTTGTCTGTTTGGATGTGACAAAATTTGATTTGAACACGTTCAACGTAAAAAGTACCAAACCAATATGGTAAATTTTTATACTCAAATATAGTGTAGAACTCGGAGTAGTAGTTAGTTTTGGTTTCATCGCAATCGCTTCACTGTATCAAAAGATATAATCAATTTAATGTATTCTACAACAACTTTCATTACGTAAGTTGGATACACGTAATGACATCTATTGGCGCTTTATAGTACTAACGAAAACATAATTATTGTGTTTATAACATTATTATGTGAATAATCACGTCATGCAGGCTTACCTATAAGATGACTATCACAGTCACTTCTGCCTGTGTTATTTGAAAAAGTAATGATTACATAATATAATGTTAATCGCTTTCGATTGTTGGTTGATTAGTGGCGCTAAAAGAATTTCAAATAAAAAGTGAGGATAATGTAAGATGATGATGTGGTGTTCTGAGTGATAAAGATTGCAATGATAAATGAATTTATTTTTGTAAGTAGGTTTGTACAAACACTTTTACACGTCAATCATGTTTTTATTTTTTAAACTAGATGAAGTCGTCGTTTCCTATCTGACTACTCTGAGAAGAAAGGCCGAAACAAACACACACACGGGCAACTTTATTTAGGAGCTCTTTCGAGGGGCAAGCAACCTTTCTAACATTGTTAACAGAGAAGCATTTTCTTAGTGACATAAGGTTTTAAGATCATAATTATCATACTTTCATAGTTTTTTTGCCTTTTTTCTCGATTTTTTTAAAATTTCTTTACCATGATAACGCTTCAACGCACACCTCAAGACGGGCTGTTGATTTATTGAGTATAGGTTCGGCAGGTGCACACCCTTTTTTTTTGTTTCCGGGGTGGAAAATCTTCATGGATGTCCGCCGCCCTGGAACGGGCGGCGAGGTCTGTCAGGCTCTTACTGACTAAAAATCAACCCAGTGTTCCGTCTCACACCTACGTCGGGGGTTGCAGGACCGTACGATCCTTCCGCAACCCCCGACTGGTGACGTCAAAGAGGGGCGCGCGTGGAACACTACGCGCCGCCAGCTCAAGTCCTGATGTGTTGGCGGTGACAGACGTCCCCGAATTCGTCGCCCCTGGACCCGTTTAGGGGGGCTGGAAGAGGGCGTTGTACGCCCTCCGCCGACGCCCGATGCGCCTACTGCGGGCCGGGTGAGTGGATGAGATCTCCCTCTCCCTTTCCACAGCCTCCTTCTGCGAGACGACCGTTTCGCAGAAGGAAACCACCGCGTCCCAGGACTCTTCGCTGCCGTCGACTCGACTACGGCCGGCAGCGATACGTCAAGGTGCACACCCAATACAAGTAGCACTGCCATGTCGTAAAAAGGTATTGTAAATCGGGGGGCACGGCAGTGCCCCCGCCAAGTCGAGTTATGTTTTCGAGACAATAACTAAATTTTTTGCCATTGTCTTGGTTAAAACCATATCGACCCTTTTTTTTTCGGATGGGAAATCATCAAATGACCCCTCCCGCTCTGGGTGGAGCGGAAGGGAGTGTCAGACTCTTACTGACTAAAACCCAGCTACCCATTACTCTCCGCCCGCAGGCCCGCGCCTACGGTGGCCGGGAGTCGTCACGCGGCTCCCGACGCCCGGAGCGTCTCCCACGGTGGCTGGGACGGGAGGCTCTCTCCATGAGCCATCCCGCCACCTCCTTTGCTAGCATGACTGCTTCGCAGAAGGAGGTGACTGCCTCCCACTCCCTCTCGCCCCGGACCATGGCTTGCATCAGGGCCGGACGCGAGAGGTCGCCGCCGCTGCCAATCGCCTCTACGAGGACACGGCGGTGCTCCGCACAAGCGGGGCAGACCTCCACCGTGTGCTCCACCGTGTCCTCTGAGCGATCCTAGCAATGGTGACACCCGGGCGTTTCCTCCCGCCTGATGATGTGCAGGAACCTCCCGAAACTTCTGTGTCCGGTGAGGACCTGCGTCAGGCGGTAGGTGAGGGCGCCGTGGCGCCTCTCTAGCCACTCCTTAAAGAGGGGTCTTATCGCCGCTATCGCGGCGTGCCCTGCGCTGGGTAGCGACAGTCGCTCTTTCCATGCCGCCATGAGATCGCGCCGGAGATCTGTCCGCTCCGCACCGATTTGCCGCGGAAGCGGATCTTCCCCCCGGCGTAGTGCCTCCGCGCGCCACTCATACAGGCGCGCGAGGACTATCGCCTCCAGATCCCATGGCGGCCCCGACACGTTCCAGTTTGGGGGCCAAACGTCGGAAATGCACCATATCGACCCTCAAGGTATCTTATGGTAAATGGACATAATATGGCTATTTGGTCAGACAATCAGCCTCGAGCAGGCGCTTTCATTTTTATTTATCCTCAAAAATCAAAGTGACACTTCGTCGCATTGTCATTATGAACCCTGAAGACGCAGTGACTGCTGTGCAGTCGAAAGGGCTATGGTTGAGAACCCCAGGCAAGGAAAGCGTTACCAGACAAGATCGGAAGATTTTTCCTTTTACACCTTTCCTAAGCGACACATTATTGTGTTCCGACATCCACGCGAACGAAGTCGCGGGCACAGCTAGTTTAAAATAAAATGTTTTTGCAAAATACAAAAACCAACTTGGGCCTATCACGGATTTGAACGCACATGTCTTTTGGTGGGGTAACTACTTAAAGGAGCTGTGTGTACGTAATAACAGCCGCACGCGTCAATCGATCGGGTTAAGCTGCGCTTGCCGCGGTTGGTCCGTAGATGGGTGACCATTCCGTTAAGCCGTTGGTCCCGGCTGTCATTCCTGGACCTTTGACAGTCGTTACGGTTTGTCAGAAGCCCGAAAGTCTGACAACCAGTCTTACCAAGGCGTATCGTGTTACCCAGTTACTGGGTTGTGGAGATCAGATAGGCAGTCGTTCCATTAAAAATACTGGAACTCAGCTGTATCCGGTTAGACTGGAAGTCGACCCCAACATAGTTGGGAAAAGGCTGGCAGATGTTGAGAAAGCTCACAGTCTAATTAGGTAAATTGGTACCTAATGGTTGACACTTCCCGTGATCCAAGGGCTGGCTTTTACCTTGGTCAGAAGCGAAGCGAATTAAAGACTATGTACTTAAAGTTAAAAAATAAACGCACACAAAGATTTAAAATAAAAAAACAAATTCTTCTTTAGTAAAAACCAACACAAAACCAATTATTTTAAACAAAACAAAATAAAATCTTTATCTTTGAAGTTGCGAATCGTAGATTGGTATTCAGGGCGTTGACAACAGAAAGTCCGGTGACTTTTTGGGTATTTTGAAACAGTTTGACTATGGGGTCCGGGGTTCGTTTCCCGGGTCGGGCATAGTGTTATTGGCTTTTTACATCTGAAATTTCCCACTACCAGGTCAGAGTCTGGATTTGTGCTCGGTTTATGGTAAAAAGCTTGTCCCCTATAACATGGGACTTAACTGGCAAAATGTGGGTGTACTATTTTTTAGGGTTCCGTAGTTCCTACAAGGAACCCTTATAGTTTCGTCATGTCCGTCCGTCTGTCTGTCTGTCTGTCGGAGGTTTTGCTAAGAGACCGTTAGTACTAGAAAGCTGTAATTTTGTAGGAGTGTGTATATCAATTACGCCGACAATGTGGTAAAATAAAATTTTGGAAAAAAAAAATTTTTAGGGTAGCTCTCCTACATGTGAAGTGGGGATGAATATTTTTTTCGTTGTCTACCCCATCGTGTGGGGTATCGTTGAATAGGTCTTCTAAAATGACTTGGGGGTTGCTAAAATTATTTTTCGATTTAATGCACCATTTTTACACTTTAAATTGCAAATTTTTGTTCCAGTAGGGCGTCCCCCCCCTCTAAAACCTAAACTGCGGGCTTGAAAAATCTGGAAAAATTCACGGTGATAGTGCATTTCATGAACTTTAATGGAAAATTATAGCGGTTAAGATAACTTTATTAGTTTAGCAGTAATAGTCGTTGAACTTGGGTGTTGGATAATTTTGTACATACCAAATAGAAGATCCTTAGCATTAATCCTTTAAAGTGACTAAGATGAAGTAGTTGCTTGTTTATAATGGTAAAGACTTGCATTGAAAAACAAAATATGTTTTTTTTTTTATATCTATATAAATAAAAAGAAAAGTCCTGACTGACTGATTGACTGACTCATCAACGCCCAGCCCAAACCCTTGGACCTAGAAAGCTGAAATTTTGCACAGAGGTTCCCTATATAATGTAGACAAGGAATAAGGAAGGATTTTTCGAAATTCAACCCCTAATGGGGTAAATGGTTACCGCTGGCCCGGAACATAAAGGGTGAAGGAAGGAACACGGGTGGGTTTTAGTCAGTAAGAGTCTGACACTCCCTTCCGCTCCACCCAGAGCGGGAGGGGTCATTTGATGATTTCCCTTCCGGAAAAAAAAGGGGGTAAATGGGGAGAGGGTGAAATTTGACGCGGACGAAGTCGCGGGCAGAAGCTAGTTCTGAATAAATAATAATAATAATATAAGGCTGCTTGACGCCGGACTCCGGTGCAAACCAGGCGGGCGTTAGTCGTAGCACCGCAAGGGAAGAATTGGCCAGTTAAATAGTTGTATTTATACTGTATTTATTTGTTTGTATATAATGATGTGTGATTTTGTATTCATTACTGAATATTTTAATTTAAAGATGTTTTCTAATATGGGTTATGTGGTACCTGAAATAAATGAAATTATTATTATTATCTATAAATAAGGGGTTGGGTGCGACTGTCCAGGATGCGCCAAGTGCTCGGTTCAGTTGAGTAACGGGCGGAACAAACTGCGCTACACGAGGAGGTTTCCTTATGCATCCTATAATAGGTATTAGGTACACCTCTAGCTAACCCTTCGGGGAATATAGGCTATATGGGTTATGTTATAATAAAAAATAAAAATAACACGATCTAGAGCTAGTTTTGCATTAAACTCATGCAAAACTAGCTTCTGCAGCTTCGCCGCGTGTAGTTCAAATATTATCCTACGGGGACGTATTACCCAGATAAAAAGTATCCTATGTCCTAATCCAGGTCATGGTCTACCAACTTGTGTGGCAAATTTCATCAAACTCCGTTCAGCCGTAAAAAGGTAGGTACAGGCAGATATACAGAGTTACTTTCGTACGCTTGTAATATTACCCCCTTACTAATAAACGTTGTATAGCGTCTGTATAGTTACTCAACGCTTTGTCTTCTTCTTTCGAAAGTCAAATTACAGACGATTGAAAGAGAGAAATCGGTGTGTAACTATTCATCTGATATAAAACGTTTATTAGTGGAAGAGTTAGTATAGAAGTATTGATTAGAACAAAGTTTTCATTAGGTACTTATCAATAATTAATTAATTGATGTTGAATAATTAAACTAGATACCGAATGTAAATAATCTGTAATTATATTGAATCAATGTTATAGTCATTTCCATTGCCTTATTGAAGTTACTAAACACAATGACTCCAGTACTTGCGTAAGTATTTCTTCAGTGGTAAATGAATTTCTGAAATATTAATTAAGTCTACGTCTGTTGAATATTCTCATATCATATCTATTTGCAAATGAAGTCAAATCAAATTAACTATATCTGTGAGTGAAGATAAAATTAGAACGAAAATATGTTATTATATAGAATATCTATTCAATTTCATTTCGGTAATTGCTATCATATTTACATACACTAAGATATGCTTGCCGCGGTTGGCCTGTGGATGGGTAACGATCTTTACATACCGTGACTCCTCCGTGCTTCGGAAAGCACATTAAGCCGTTGGTCCCGGCTGTCATTCGTGGATCTTTGACAGTCGTTACGGGTAGTCAGAAGCCCGAAAGTCTGACAACCAGTCTTACCAATGGGTATCGTATTACCCAGTAACTTTTCCCAAGTATGTTGGGGTCGGCTTCCAGTCTAACCGTATGCAGCTGTATACCAGTATTTTACATGAAGCGACTGCCTATCTGACCTCCACAATTCAGTTACTGGGTAATACGATACCCCTTGGTAAGACTGGTTGTCAGACTTTCGGGCTTCTGACTACCCGTTACATTAAACGTATCCTATCTATGTATCCCTGACCATCATCAATTTCATAACCAACCATCAAATGCGAACGAACCAAAAACTATAAATATATTACAAACTTTCGATAATAAACTACGTGTCTCCTACATACAATTTATTCCTACCGATAACATGTACTTTAATATGCATAGCGTACCGATATTAGTATTTATACCTCGTCGATCCGACATGTTAGAGTGAACAGTCCCGTTAGACAAGAATTTACCGTGTCTTAAGACGAGCACTTTTCCTATATATTTTAGAGTAAAGCCACGTTCAGACGAGATACGAGTAGCTTTGTAGTGGATGTGGGGAATAAATCTTGCAGTAACTTTGGTTTAGATCTTGTGAGTGGCGGCTATGACGGGTGCTGGGGGTCGTATTGATTTTTCTGTTGCAGTCCGGTGTTTGGCGCCTTTGTATTGAAGTTTAAAGGAAAGATCTGTTGGCGTTTTCTTTGTGATGTTGTGTTATGACGGTTAAGGAGCAGGGTTGAAAATTTTTCTTTTATTTTACACTATAGCAGCGCCCCGCAGTTTCACCCGCATAAGTGTCGATCCCATGGGAATATCGGGATGAAAACTATCCTATTTCTTTTCTCGGGACTCAAACTATCTCTATACAAAATTTCATCTAAATAATTTCAGCGGTTTAAGCGTGAAGAGGTAACAGACAGACAGACACACTTTCGCATTTATAATTATTAGTATGGATTTTCGGGTCTGAATGTAGCTGGGAAATACATACATACATGAACGCCTTTTTCCATGGGGTTAGGCAGAAAAAATGCTATTATAACAAAGAATATTTAAATGACAAATTTTAAATTACATGTTTCTAAACAATATTTACTATAACAACTAAGTAGTCAAATAAAAGCCCTCTTCTTCTCTCCTACTTTTGATGTGCCCGACAACCCACTGATCAATGATCATATTCTGTAAAACCTAACACATAACTTCACATGTGGAAGCAATAAATATATTGAGTATTGAGGTATTGAAACTACAGAACACCACCTGCTACGATCCTTACTTACTTATCCTTTTTCTTCGTTTACGTTGCGAGTACCTACAGGCGGTGACCAAAGTTGTCTGACCCACCCAACATTGCCTGACCCACCCACCATTGCCTGACCTACTAGAAGTGGGTTAGATAATGTTGGCCACCGACTGTACTACGCACGTGACTTTTCCGAAGAACATTACCAATAGATCACTATATTATGTCCTTCCCGGCGTTTCCTGTTTTTCCTGGGAAACAGTCAGGAAGTTTTAGATGTTATATGTATAAGAAATTCAGTAGCTGTTTGGTAATACGCTATTTTAAACTACCAGATAAATAATATTCCCCTTTCAAATCGCCATTTTCAAAGTAAGATAAACTTTGCAATGTCGCTTCGCGTGAAAACGAATCTTAATAGAGACGGGAGGATGCTGTATGCGCCCCGAGTCTGCCTGCTGAATTATTAATGTACTCTCTGAGAAACATGATACTTGGCGACATCGGCACGTAGCGAACTTCGGTATACCTAACTACTTTTGCGATTCGAAAACAAGTTGCAGATAGGAAAATGTAACGGTTTAATTTAGAGTGCATTGAAGAGTATATTTTTCGGCGTTCCATAGATTATGTGCGATTTGTACGATATTTGCTTAATTTCTTTTTCCATATGTTGTGTAAGTCAAATAGGCAGTCGCTCTATGAAAAAGGTATTCAACGTCATCCGGAGAAGTCTCTCCGGATGACGTTGAATACCTTTTTCATAGAGCGACTGCCTATGTCGGAAGCTGGCCCACCAACATGGTCGGGAAAAGGCTAAGATGATGATGACTAGATGATTTTTTATAAGTTTGTTCAATTTTGTGCAACCTTTTTGAAATCCAAAATCAAAAGTTTTGCTACGATCATGTCTGCCTAAAAACTGTATTTATCTGGTTCACTCATTGGTAAAAAAGGTCTACCTTATACCTATACTACAGTCTCAAAATCATAGCTATGAGATCATAAGTAACATACTCGTAAGTAGATAAGTTTCTCTCTAAAACCACTGCGGTGGTCACCATCTGCACATGGAAGGGTGCACCGTTAACTCTCAAAAGACCGATCTGACACCTCTTTGTGCAAAGCCTGTAAACAAAAGCCTGGCACATCTCTAGGGAGACTGTAAAGGGCTCTCCCCAAAGCCTAACTGCAAGTGTGCAAGGCAGCACTTGACCATTGTGCGCCGTCTTCCCTGAGATCACTCGGTGGGCGCACAGAGTATCAGTAGTTAGTTCATTCATTTCAGCCGAAAGACGTCCACTGCTGGACATAGGCCTCCTTCAAGCACGTCCACTTCGACCGGTTCTGTGCTTCTCGCATCCACATCATCCACCTTGTGGGAGGCCTTCCAAAGCTACGTCTTGCGGTACGCGGTCGCCAATCCAGAACCTTTCGGCCCCATCGGCCATCTGTCATCAGTAGTTAGTTAGAAAATTATTTTAGGTATAATTTCCAGTTTCCTATACCAAAATTATAAAGCAAGTATGTACTACGTGGGTAAGCAGATTAAAATCTATTGAATAACATTAAACGTACAAATTGACTAATATTTTAGTAGTCACCTTCAAAGTTCCTGCTTGTCGTCAACTCGTCAGTGATTTCATTCAATTAAAGTTGGTTTCGCTTAAAGTAAGGCTGAGTCATTATTGTAAAATCTTTTACCGTGACGTGTAACTTTCTTAATAGTTTATTGGTTTTTAGACTTGTCTCGTACCTAATCTTTTCCTAGTACGTACCAGAGGGCCAAAATCAGCCTATAATGTTCCCACTGCTAGGACACAAGCTTCTTCGAACAGGGAGTGGGCTCTAATCCACCATGCAGGCTCAGTGCGGTTTGATGGATGCTACATGTCTTCGAATTTTTGTTTCTAGGACATGCCGGTTTCCTCACGATGTTTTTCTTCATCGTTTTGAGAGCAGTGGTGATGAAATTAAATAAAGAATGTAAAGTTCCTACTTGGGTTCGAACTCACTAATAACAAGTTGTAAGTTGGGGCCTATACCACTGGTCCACCACTGGGACAAAGTGACATTCCATCATAAATAACGATGATAGTTGAGACAAAAATGTGTCGGAATGTTATAGGTATATAGGCTACCGAAAAACTTATGTCAATCCCGAAACGCTTTGTGACTAATAAATTAACCTTTTGACCGCCACACTGACTAATAAATTAACCTTTTGACCGCCACACGTCAAAAAATCAAGAACGTGCCCTCGGCGTCACAGTCTGTCATGTAGTCGAACCGTGGCGTGCTGGGTACATTTTGGTTTGTCATCTATACATGACTGTGGCGGTCAAAAGGTTAACGACATTTCTTGCTAGTCATAAATAGATAATAATAATAATGCTTTATTTCCAAGTTTACAATTTAGCAGATACAATGAAAAACACTCTTTCTTCATTCATCATCTGCCTAGCCTTTTCCCAATTATGTTGGGGTCGGCTTCCAGTCTAACCGGATGCAGCTGAATACCAGTATTTTACATGGAGCGACTGCCTATCTGACCTCCACAACCCAGTTACTGGGTAATACGATACCCCTTGGTAACACTCTTTCTTCATAAAAAAAAAAAATATATTATTTAACACTGAAATCAGTATGCTATTGCACAGCATTCACTTTCTGCGAAAATCCAAAATCCTCCTTTTCGCATCAAATCCTATAGCTTAACTTCTAACCTAATTTACCATAAATACTAAACCAGAAGCAGTCGTAATCGCTACCAAATACTGCAAAACCTGTTTAACTAAAGCGGATTACAACAACCCAGAACAACGACTAACCACGATACAAACAAATCCGAAGAAATCCCATTTCATATTATCCTACTTGGTATTATCATGGTAAAAGCGGTCGCTGCCGTTTTTCTGTTATAGCAATACACTGTTCCTATTTATTTATTAAACTTTGTGCACTATAAGGAGTTTTGTACACGGAACGATTTATTTACGATACGGCGTATAAAGCGCGCCGTAAAAGAACGTATTGGTCAACAAGCTTCCATAGTGATCCATACAACACTGACGACCATGGCTCTAAACGGCGAATAAACCGTAGTTTTTCACGGTAAGAAAATCGTGTTTGTACAAAGGGTACAAACACAAAGACTTATTGCCTTCAGCATTCTCTACCAGTCAACCAAAAGTGGTGGAGAGATAACATAGCAAGTGCAATGTACTATGTAGGACTGCTCGTTTTTTATTCATGAGAAACGATAAAGATCACTATAGATGTCGATTGCGTATATTAAAGTACTTTATTTTCATTTTGAAATGAAGAATAATAGAATCTGTTAATAAATATAGGCGGGCAATGACCGCGATAGCCATGCTAGCATACACACTAGCGACACGCGTCAACGGCAATGGAAACTGCATCTGTTGACATCTGTCCACGCCCGAAGTGGACGCTTCTAACGTCTACCGTCGACGCTTGTCGACGGCTGCAGTTGCCTCTACTGAAATGTTGACGCATGTCAAACTCAAACTCAAAGCATTTATTTCAATTAAACCTTATACAGGCACTTTTGAATTGTCAAAATTAAATAGTCTGTCAGTTAGTCAGAAAGTTGAAGCTAGTTGCCCATTCCAAAACGTAGATCTCTATGGAGAATAACGGGCATGAAACTCCATGGACACTCTTTTAAATCAAGATATTACAAAATACTGGGTACATTATTCTTGTTGCTTCTATATGTGAGAACAATGTAAAAAAGACACAAATGAAGAAACAATTCAACTCAACCGACGGCGCCCGTTCACGAACTTGACGCGTGGATCAGCACCATCCAGCTCAATCATTTTGTAGGGAACCGAATGATCCAACACACGCGCCACCATTGGTGAGACATTTAAGTGAGCATGTCGTTCGTGTCTGAGTTAACGCACCAACTACAGTAGACAACATAGCAATAAATTAATATAAGGAAAAGCAGTCGCTTATGCCGTCAGAAATTTCAACATTAACAATAAGGTTTACGAGTATAAAGTTTTGTTAGTAAACAGTCCCTCGCTTTCTGTCGCGGAAGAGATGCACTGGATAAGCATGACCCAACATTATATTGCTGGGAAGCACGCTATTTTAGTGGGGTTGTACCTAGTCATATAGTAAGCGGTAAGCGAATAGCGAGTTCATATTTTTCTCGTATCGTATGATTTCTCTTTATTTCATAATAACACAAAAAGAAAACTTCATATGTACTTATTTTTTAGTTTTTTTTTATATTCCGCGACTGAAGCCATAATGGGCGGTTTTTATAATTTAATCATCGCCGTGGCATGCGGATTTATCATGAATAAGGTATGTTGATAAACTTGTTGACTGGAAAATATGTAACATTCGATATGAGAGAAGTTATTTATAATATTATCTTCTCCTTCTTCCGTCTCTGGTCCCGTTATTTCTGCGCCAAGTGGTTCTGTCTTAGGTTGTCGGTTCAGGCAATAATAATATTATCTATGTCTGGAAATATCCACTGCCCACCAGGATCACATGTTTTCGAGGTTCTGTTAAATAATGTTTATGTGTACAGTATGCCCAGACTCAGAACAAATATGGTGTAGGCTGAACAAACATTTATTTCGTTCTAGCATCGAACTGGCGATATTTATTGCTTTTGCCGTGTGGTCAGAGCTGTGAAATAGACAGGCGTCTTATATTGTTCTCAGGGGAAGCGAGGCGATAGTATATTTTTAGGGAAGCATTGTAAATTGTAAAATACGTCTGCAGGAATAGACATGAAGAAGGATATATGTGAGAGGGAGTGGGCCGTTATCCACCATGCGGGCCAAGAGTGGGTTGGTGGTACACTGGATGCAACACTTAAAGTTGAAGATATAGCAACTGCACAGAACAAAAACGAGCTTAAAAAGTCATAATGTTTCCAGCAATAATGATGATTTTTGATTATAGTAACTCCATAGACTAAATTAGAACCTAATTATGCGATTTTAAACCATCTTGTAGTGTATTATCACCGAAACGCATTTAAGATAAGAATTAACTTATCTGCATCAAATAGTATCAAGGTAACCCGCTAGCAATGTGACCTCAACCTAACATCTACATCTACAAGTGGAATTTGTACAAGTCGTATATACTTTACCATTCCTAACATATTTATATCGTCGCTGGAGAGGGTCGTAGCGAAGCTATGGGCGGATCGATAGATCTGTTGGGTAAACTCAGGTTGTCGGCGATGTGTGGAATGGAAAACTGTCTTTTCAACTTTTTATTTAATTTTTGTACCTATGCTTAATTCTGTTTTGTAACAATATAGTTACGTAATTGATATTCTTACGCTGTTGCCGGCTTCGATCTCATTACCTATTTTTTATATTGTATACCACCTTTTTACCAATTTTTTACAACTGATATGGACTCTGAAAACCCGTTGTGGCTCATGGTCGCCAATGTTGCTGTATTTGCGGTCTGCGAGGTAAAACTAATATTGTATCAGTCATGTTTGAGATAAATAAGACTACCTACTTTTTACACATTGGAAACTCCGTGCTGGTTAGGGGTTGCCATATTATCGACAACTTTGTGATTTTGGGAGGACTGATGTTTTTCCTCTTAAAATTGCTGTCGTCGTGTCGATTTCAATCGAGTAGTTGACACAAGTTAGTGCCGAATTTACAACAAATCGGATATAATCGATATAGCTTGCTCTTAAAGCTAATTTACGTTTGAATTAGTTAACCTGTATAGTCCTTCCAAAATTATTTTAGCTTTAATTTTTCATCAATTTAAAAATCACAGTGACCTTTGTAGTCATTGTAACCGTTTGATGATTTCCCATCCGCAAAAAGCAAAAAAAAAAAAAAAAAAAAAAAAAAAAAAAAAAAAAAAAAAAAAAAAAAAGACAGAGTAATCTATAGACTCATGGAATCCGTGTCACCGAAAGGGACAAAAAATTCCGGCAATCTTCATCGTACTATCATTTAGCTTATTACACTGCACCTTACCATTTTCACAGTTGCGCAAATGTACTATTATTGAATTATGCACGAAAAATATCTTATTTTCCGTTTAATCGCGGTGTAGTTTTTATTATTTCATTCATAAACGTCAAGCTTGTTGTGCACATTGATGTGCTTAGCCAACACGCAGTAAGGGATAGAAATATTCTTACTCTGTCTCTTTTCTATGCTAGTGGCGTTAATATATTTCTCTTTTTCTTGTGCGAATGAAAAAGAAGATATGCAGCAGTCTATAGTTTACTCTGTCTACGGGTGCTACTGGGTTGCTGCTGTCAGAGGTAAAATATATATGAATGGACTGTAGTTCTTATTTGACATCTATACGTGACACTTCACAATATAAAACTAACACTTTTGAACAAACGTTTGGACATAATTTGCTACTTGAACTAAACTGTAAATGTACAGACGCCAGCACATCAAGCTACCCGAAACTGTAAAATTTTCCCAATCAACTTTGAACCTTATGTTTTAGCGATAAAGTTGAAAATCTATTAAAGAAATTTGACAGATTGTCTGTACATCAGCCATTACAGCCCTCTTGTTTCGTAAAAAGGCTAGTAGGTTGATGAAAGCGATAATTATCAGCCTTGTCAAATTCGACCATGACCAAGTCTTTGTGTTTTGACTGCGGAATTTACTATAATATAAAACTCATTTCCTCTTATATTTTATGACTGTGGGGAGCGTCGTAAATGTCCTAATAACGATGCGGTGATTTTGCAAATACGCGTATATCATAAAAATGTAATAAATTGCACCCCATATACTCGTACCTACGTGTTTAATAACTTTATTAGGTGGTGGGTGGGTACTTTTTTTTTTTTTTTCTGATGGGAAATCATCAAATGTCCCCTCCCGCTCTAGGTGGAGCGGAAGGGAGTGTCAGACTCTTACTGACTAAAACCCACCCGTGTTCCTTCCTTAGCCCTTTATGTTCCGGGCCAGCGGTAACCCTTTCGGACAATCCCGCTGACCCGGCAGGCTTCGGCCCTATGGGGCCCCTCCTCGATGCTGACATCTCTTTGAGGCGCGCGTGGAACACGTACGCGCCGTCCGGCACGGGCCTGGTCCTGATCGGACGGTGAGCTACCCATTACTCTCCGCCCGCAGGCCCGCGCCTACGGTGGCCGGGAGTCGTCGCGCGGCTCCCGACGCCCGGAGCGTCTCCCGCGGCGGCTGGGACCACCGCCGCCACCTCCTTCGCTAGCATGACTGCTTCGCAGAAGGAGGGTGGGTGGGTACTGCGTGTGAATTTAAACAAGAAACTTAAAAAGATTATAAATAATAAACAATGTCTATTTCATCTCCACGAATTACATCCACGAGGTATTATGTTGACAGGTATTTTATTCGAATTTTGTAATTGTAAACGTTCAAAGTCTAGTCGCAGTCTCATCTCGGCGACAAACAAATGTCAAAAACTTGTCAAAAATATAGGGACGTATTTTTGACAAATTGAGACTGAGATCAGACTGTAAGCGTTCTTAAAATTACGAGAATTGCCCCTCAGGAGTCTAAAATAAGTTTCGGCCTGTATTTTTAGAACTCCAGCCCCCCCCCCCCCTCCCTATTATATCACATAGTAAAGGTTTATTAGAAAACATAATAGATTTAATTTTAGATAAATGTGCTGGCCGGTTATGTAGTTTGTTAACCGAAAATGTTTGTAGGTAAATTTTTACTTAACATTTTTTTTATCATTGGGTTGAAGTTCATTAACGCGGCTTGCGATAGGAGTTGATTGGTAGAAATCGTCACGTAAGGAAAAAGCGTTATGCGACTTTCTCTCTCTCTTTATATTGTACACGAGTGTGTATGTGCGTGCCAGTATCGCGTAAGGAATTTGAACTTCGTTCCTGACGGAGGTCTCCCAACCGCAACCGTTATTTTTTTTAAAAGAAGGTATTTTGTTAAACTACACTTTGAAAGTCTCTTCATATTTAAACATTTTCATTCTACAATTATAGGAGTTTTCAAGGAAAACATTTTATTACTCAGTTCTAAAAACTGCAGACACGCTATAGTTTTTAATGCCACTACAACGTTATAGCATGACAACATTTGCTGTAAACATGGTATCCTTAAACTACAAATGGCGAACTGAAAAATAAAAATGAAGTTATTTAAACAGAAACTATTAAGAGAAGTTTCAGTTAGTGCTTATTTAGTCAAGTTAAATATTAAAACTTCTTCTTCTGGCAGAGTTAAGCATTTTTCTAAACGATTGCTTATTTTTTGGCCATGTCAGATTTTTGTAAGAGAAAAACATTGTGGAATCCTATAAAAAGGTTAATGCTAACAAACGGCCTAAAATAATATTTCGTCTTTATCATCTTTATGTACAGACGCCAGCACATCAAGTTACTACAATCTGTCAAATTTCTTTAATAGATTTTCAACTTTATCGCTAAAGCATAAGGTTCAATGTTGATTGGGAAAATTTTACAGTTTCGGGTAGCTTGATGTGCTGGCGTCTATACATAAATATGAAACAAGATCTTCCAAGTGTTAGGATATAAGTAGTCTTGTTATACTAGTGAGACTGACTCTCCTAGAACTGAACATTCATAATTAAATGTTCTGACTAGCTTGAATTTTAGTTCAATTACGTGGTACCTACTGTTATAGTGTGAAAGTAGATCTACTGGCTAATGAATTGAGCTATTATATAAAATGAACCTACGCGAGGCCGCAGTTTGGCTGTGTTAAGTGCAAATAATTTGAATATGGAGGCAGCGTTGGTTAGTTTTCAAGGTCATGTTCCATGTTTGTCAGCTTCTTTTTATAGGCTTTAGCATAAACAGCCTATAATGTTCCCACTACTGGGATACAGACCTCCTCTCGATGAGAGAGAGTGGGCCGTAATCCACCACGCGGGCCCAGTGCGGGTTGGTAGAGGTCACATGTCTTCGAATTTTTGGTTTGATCTAGGACATGCCGGTTTCCTCACTTGGTCCTTCACCGTTTTGAGAGCAGTGGTTTCGAACCTACGACCTACAAATCATAAGTCGCGGCCGTTACCACTGGGCCACCACTGCTCACAGACAGGCTTTGATGGTTTTTTTTATTTTATAACCATCATTGTCTTCACTAATACTCATAAATAATATCATCATCATCATCATCATTTCAGCCGAAAGACGTCCACTGCTGGACATAGGCCTCCCCCAAGCACCTCCACTTAGACCGGTTTTGTACTTCTCGCATCCAACGAGTTCCTGCGGCCTTCACAAGGTCGTCGGTCTACCTTGTGGGAGGCCTTCCAACGCTACGTCTTCCGGTACGCGGTCGCCAATCCAGAAACTTTCGGCCCCATCGGCCATCTGTTCTGCGAGCAATGTGGGCCCCTGCCCACTGCCAATTCTTCGAAAAATTATAATTAATTAGATAGTGATAAATACTTAATATAGATATACCCTCTTACTAATAAACGTATTATATCAGATGAATAGTTACACACCGATTTCTCTCTTTCAGTCGTCAGTAGTTTGATTTTAGAAAGAAGAAGACAAAGCGTTGCGTAACTATACAGACGCTATACAACGTTTATTAGTAAGGTGGATAGATTAGGATACTTCACTTGTCCACACTTTGAAAAGGTACCATATACTGATCATTACCACTCAAATAAACTGTGAATCATCATCTTCTAGCCGAACACACAGGCTCCCCGAGTACAGTGACATGCAATATGCTTTAAACAGCGTAATTTAGACCGCCGCTGTACATTGAATGAACCGACGGGCCAGCATATTAGCCCGAGCCGACAATGCTATCATTCACTATATCTGCTCTTTTATATCATTCCTCACACAATCCATCCATCTTTTCTTTGGCCTTCCTCTCCTTCTCCATTCATTAATATTTATATTCATCGCTCTTTCAGTCACATGAGTTACCTTCCTCCTCATCACTTAACACATTGAAGGACACTGAGCGAGACACAATAGAAGTTTTACTGTTATTACGTCGAGAGACGTTAAGTGTCCCGCAAAGTGGTAAAATAAATTACGAATATCGATTACAAATAGGTATTATTTATTTATTTATTAAAACTTTATGCACAAGTAAAAGAAATACTGTACAAAGGCGGACTTAATGCCTGAGGCATTTTCTACCAGTCAACTTTAGGGTGATGCAGAGACAAAACATGGCAGGTGCAACAAAAGGGATGAATAGCTAGGAAATGACTATAAAATACAAGAATAAATACTAATACATAGATAGACACATACATACATACATATAAACAAAATCTTTGAGGAGAAAAAAAATATCCATAGACGAGAAAACGAATCCAGCAAATCAGCGCTGAGATGTTACGGCCAACTTTTGACGGAAATGTTTACGTGCCTTCACTTTAAAAGATAACCGACTGGTTGCCATCCTGATGTTCAGAGGGAGCGCAGGTATTGCTTATTAAATAAGCCATCTTATGTCGTAACGTAATATTCTACTTTACATGCATTAATAATTAAACTATTAAATTGATGTTAGATTTATCCTTAATCATAATTCAATTAACGTTATCAAATTCAATTCAAAATTCCATCTAACGAGAAAGAGCAATTTAAAGACTATAATTTACCGTTGCGTGCTAATCTGATGAGTTTGTGAACCCGCAAATTGAAATTTAATTTTTGAGTTAAATGTCACTTTGATCTCCTAAAAACGCAGGGGAATATTTTAATTTATTTGATAAACGCATAAAATATAATTGAATACTCTTATGTACACCATACAAAATATAGAAATTTTAAAAAGGGTGACACAATGTGCGGTCTTATTGCTAAGAGCGATCTTATAAAGACAACCTTTGAATGGATTAAAAACGTCAAGGAGAGACAAATACTGTAGGTAGTCTGTAGTATGGTGTGTGGTAATAGTTACGAACTACAGATGAGTTATCTAGTTCAAATATTTCAGAAAAAAGGCGTTTTAAAAACAGAGAACTGGGGCTTTAATTATAATTCTAAGTAGCATTTAAAAGATTTAAAAGTAAGATATACACGCTTTATAGTATCCAGTTGCATACTTCTGTTTATTTTAGTGCCGGCATTATAGCAAATTGCAATGTTAATTGCACAACACTCTTTTAATATATCCTTCTTTCCTTCCACATTTAGACTTGAGTTATTGAGTTCGTGTTTCGCATAACAAATTACTGCTACGCCGTAGCCACGTAGCGCCGTAGGCGCCTCCGGTTTGCTACGACTGAAAAACTTTTAAAATTTTGTGCAGACTTTAGTTTCGGTAGTGGGCGATGTTTAATTTCGTCCGTCAATTTGTGTTTTGTTTGAAGAGTAATTTGTTTGCGTCAGACTTGTTTTTTGTTAGTTCTGAGCTTTTTTTACAACAGTTTCTTGATTATTTATAAAGATCTTTGTTTAAAATAACTAAGTCTAAAATACTCGATAATTATAAGAGAGCTATTGATTTCTATTTTGATATCACAATGACTATTATAAAGAACACGAAAATTAAGTGTCTTCCACGTAACATAAAATGATTAAGAAAGACGTTATTGGAATAGACTAGATTGTAATGTGAATTCAAGTATCACAAAATGATCACAGTTTGTTGCATGGCGTAATATTATTATTACGGACAAATTATTCCCTTGGCAAAGTTCTCATCTTTCTGATATTGAATTAATGGTTAAAAGACCTATAGACTAGTCGATCTCAATCGTCTACAATCCCTATTTTTTTATGTACATATGCCAACACATCAAGCTATCCGAAACTGTCAAATTTTCCCAATCAACTTTGAACCTTACACTTTAGCGATAAAGTTTAAAATCTATTAAAGAAATTTGACAGATTGTAGTAGCTTGATGTGCTGGTGTCTGTACAACACTAGCTAAATTATCAACATTCTCCTTTCCTTCTACCAATTTATTTGGGGTCAGCGCAACATATCTTTTTCTTCCATACTTCTCTATTAGTCGTCATTAGGAGTCACCCCCTTTCTAATCACGTCATCATTCACACAGTCTATCCATCGTTTTCTTAATTAGTTACAACACTAAATAATACTCTTTTATTTTGAACCACCACTGCAACTATTCAAAAAGATTATAACTGAAATATGCAGAGTGCTGGTAAAGCTAATATCAAAATTACCGTAAGCATCGTTAGTTGCACACATTTGTTCTCTTAATGGGCTCACATACTTTACAGAAATGGGTTGGTGAGACTGCCTAATACTGTGGTCCGGTTTCATTTGAATAAAATTCAAATGTTATATTCAAACGTCTCTTTTAATTTATTTTATGTTACAGTTTTGAAGGTAAATATAAGGCTATTTTTGTACCCTTAGCATTGAAGAAACTTACATACCTAATAGTAATAATTATATTCCCACATAATAATAACATTATCAGCCTAAAATATTCCCACTGCTGGGACATAGGTCTCCTCTCTTCGAGAGGGAGTGGGCTGTAATCTACTCCACGTGCCCAGTGCGGGTTGGTAGATGTCACATATGGTCGAATTTTTGGTTCTAGGACATGCCGGTGTCCTCACGATGTTTTCCTTCTTTTGAGAGCAGTGATGATGAAATTATGTACACAAAGTAAAGCGCTTGCCTCGGTTTGAACCCACGAGCTACGACTCGTAAATCGGGATCGTTACCACTGGGCCACCACTGCTCTAGTATTATATTATTATTTATTATTATTGCTAGTAAGCAATCATAAAGAGGCTATCCGGGCAAGTACTATGTGACTTTTTCAGAGGAAAAAGTCACATATTACTTGCCCGGATTTGAACCCACAACCTCGTGCATATGTAAAAGCGCGATTCAGATATGGCCCCACATAAAATATTTAAAACATTGTTTTTAAAAAACCTCAGAAAATTGATTGTGATGCACGGATAGCAACACTGTTTCATCATCATCATTTCAGCCGAAAGACGTCCACTGCTGGACATAGGCCTCCCCCAAGCACTTCCACTTCGACCGGTTCTGTGCTTCTCGCATCCAACAAAACAACACTGTTTGATTCAATAAAAATGCATACAGTTGAGAAAACATAGTACTTAACGCAAAACAAATGACTACATTATAAGTCTATAGTAGTAGTCTTCGTTAACATTCTAATGAGAAAGGTACATTAAAAAAATAAACAACATTTCAAATTATCTCCTTGTTCTCAAAAAAACAAAGGTAACTTGTAAAGGCACAACCATCGTATCAGCGCAGGCCGAAAGCGATACAGCCTTCGGCTTAATAAACGGAGGATTAAAAAAACACGCTCGTCTCGTTACGTTAACGTTCCTTGAAATAACGAAACTCGTTATTCATGAGTCCTCACGATACAAGTCCCGAATACATAATTCAGTTGAAAAATTTCGTTATTTTCAGTTCTCAGTATCTTTTCAACCATTTGCTTGAATATTGTTTATTTATTTGCGTCTCATTTTATTTATATGGTTGGATTCAGAAACCCTAAGAAGGTTTTTTGAATTTCAGCGGATAGGTACCTACTCGAGTGCTCTACAAAAATATTTTTATGTTTGAGATAGTGTTTGTGATAATAATAATGAAGGTAATATTCAATCATAGACACCCAAAAATAAAAATATTTTGCAACAAAAAAGTTTATTTAACCATTATATCTTATTATTAACCTCATAGTACTAAAACAAACCAAATAATACTAAAATCTAGAACACTAATTCAATTAAAAAAGAAATTGTTTCTTCCAGTCTTGAATTCCACCATAATACCCTCGTATTTTATAAATGCTTACCCATTAACATTATAATTATGACCGGGTTTGCAGTTACACGGCTTTAGTAGCCTATCCACTGGAGGAGATTACTGATAATATAATTTAAGTTACTAAGCAGGTCCTTTGGTAACAGATTGAATAGTTTTCCCGAAGATTTGATTTTAAACAGGAACTTCCTAATGCCTGCTTGGCCTAATTGTTGAGTTTGTGGTAATTGTGGATTTAGGTTAAACTGTAAAGCCCAGATTGGAAGAATGAGGAAAATGTCATGAGGAAAGTTTTCAGTATGAATATGGATGGGTTATGAGTAGGGACAGACCAAAGAAACAATGGATGGACTTTGTGAACTATGAGATGACTAGAAAGGGGTGACTACCGAGATGACGACTAATAGAGATGTATGGAAAACGAAGACATGTGTCATCGACCCCAAATAAATTGGGTTAAGGGCAAGAGACTATTAATTTATTTATTGACACCAAAAATATTAACACTATAACAACTATATGGCTTGATACTGAAATTGTTTTCAATAAATTATTTAAATTTTTATAAGTGTTTACATAATTTAAAAGCTAACAGTCTTAAAATAATAATAATAATATAATTATGTATATACTATATTTCTTAAAAATAAATTTGTAGGCTATAGTGATAATAACACAACACGGGAGCATCTGTAGCCGAACCAGGTGAAAAACCTGTATCTCTTCTCTACTCTACTATTAGACGGAAAAAAAATTGCCCAACATTTACAATTGTGTTAAATCTTACAGAAAATACAATAATATACAGTATTTTTTTTAGGTATTAAAAAAGAGAACTTGATTACACTTAAATGAGTTGTAGAGTGTGAATGGGAGTAAGTCGGTGTGTATGGTTGAGTGTGTATGAGGGTGTGTGAGCCTGAAGTATGTATGTGTGAGAATGACGATGATGTAAGGCCGAGATTATTAAAGTACTTTGGCTTTGCATTGTTTGTGTCACTGTCGCACAACTGCAAACTACAAGCGCAAGATAGAGACGGGAACATTATACTGCTTAAGCCAAAGCATGTTCTAAGTGACGTTTATCAATTTGGACATAGAAAGTGAAAATGTTAAAGTTAAATCAAAGATAACTAATGAGTTTATTGCTTACATTGTAAGCAAAAATTGCGGTGGTTTAATTGGTTTCAAAGTGAAGTGAAAAAAAGTGTTGCCAACTCGTCTGATGATACATAGATACCTAAGTCATATCATATATATGATTAACAGAATTTTATTTCATGAAGAATTGTTTCTGCTTACAAAATAAAAGCAGTATTTTTTTCTACAAGTAGTATTTTTTGTCTAAAACCTCAATATTGCTCACTACCCCTACTTTTTCGACCAACAAATCATTTTCAAAACATGTGATAACCATCTGTTTGTCAAGTACCAAGATGTATGGCCTAATAACGTTTTCCCGATACCGAGCAATATAACCCCGATATTGGACAAGCGGTAAGAATAGCAATCAGCTGGGGAACACGGATGGAAACTAGGTATCTGCATTATTGGGCGAATGACGTGAGCGGAATACTGGTGCGGACGATGATCGATATCTGGTGATCTGCGTAATAGTCTGGGGATTTTGACCCTTCAGATAGGCAGATAGGTATACATATAGATACGTGTTTATTTTAAACTGGCTTCTGCCCGCAACTACGTCGGCCTCAAATTTCGGCTCCCGACCCACCCCGTCCCATCGCATCGCATCGCCCGCCTTCACTGTTACCTACTTCGTTTTCGCTTATTTATTTATTAATCACAAAATCCATAGCTCTTTGAAATTTTATCTTAAAATATGTAAGCTAGTCTTACAGCCAATTACGGATGTACAATTTAATAGCTATGCAATACATGCGAAAAACAAAAATACAGAATGAAGTTAACTGTTAGCACCACGGATGATATGACCATAATAAGCATTGCTAATAATGTACAGTGTGAGTGAGTGTGTAGGAGTGTGCATGAGGAGTTGCGAATGGGTGTGTGAGTATGTGATAGTGGTATGTGGTGATTGTCTGTATACCTTCTATTTAATTCAGTTTGATTTAAATTTATTTGTCAACTAGCTGCGCCCCGCGGTTTCACCCGCGTAAATGTCGATTCCGGGGGAATATCGGGATAAAAAGTAGCCTATATGTAATCCAGGGTGTCAGCTACCTCCACACAAAATTTTATCAAAATTGGTTCAGCCGTTTGAGCGTGAAGAAGTAACAAACATATAAACATTCACACACGCACTCACAAACTTTCGCCTTTATAATATTAGTGTGATTAGTATAGATAGATTACAGCTCTTCTCTACAGCTTGTTACGTTGATATACATATATTTCAATAGTGTGTAATAAAGTGAATTTTAATTTAGATTATCTATACTTAATTAATAGGAACATAACTGCAGCTACATGATGTGTAAGAGAATGCTTTTAGCTTTCGTGTGTGTTTCTATCCATTGAAAATACAACACATTGTGGCAGTAGCTAAGAACAGCAAACATTTTTGATGTTTTTAAACTTAGGTAGGTAATCCTGTAAATTCCGTAGGTAATAAACAAATCCAATGTATATCATTTATAAACGAACTATGCTTTATCACTGTCGGATTTATTTTTATCAGCTTCATCAAATTTTATTTATATTATTCTAATCTACTTTTTGTTAACCCTTCATTTGCCCTTGTAGGATAACCTAGAAAAGGCGTCAACTATACGATTAAATGCCTAAATTTGAATAAATATCAAAAAAATAAATAATAAGTGTTACAAACAAATGACATTGCTGTTCAAACTTGCAAAGGCTTGCCAATTCAGTGAAAGATTTTATTTGGATAACGATTACTTTGACGGTTGATAAGTTAAATTATGTATACTGCTACCTTATTAAATATAGAAAAAAAACTGGCCAAGTGCGAGTCGGACTCGCACACGAAGGGTTCCGTACCACAAGGCAAAAACGCCGAAAAAAACATGTTTGTTGTATGGGAGCCCCCCTTAAATATTTATTTTATTTTGTTTTTAGTCTTTATTGTTATAGCGGCAACCGAAATACATGATCTGTGAAAATTTCAACTGTCTAGCTAGACAGTTGAAATTTTCACAGATCATGTATTTCGGTTGCCGCGATAGCTATCACGGTTCATGAGATACAGCCTGGTGACAGACAGACGGACGGACGGACGGACGGACGGACAGCGAAGTCTTAGTAATAGGGTTCCGTTTTTACCCTTTGGGTACGGAACCCTAAAAACTAGCTGCGCCCCGCGGTTTTACCCGCGTAAATGTCGATCCCGTGGGAATATCGGGATAAAAAGCCTAAATGTTAATACAGGATGTCAGCTACCTCCATACAAAATTTTATCAAATTTGGTCCAGCCGTTTGAGCGTGAAGAAGTAACAAACATATACACACACACACACAAACTTTCGCCTTTATAATATTAGTGTGATACTGTGATAACTTACTTACTTTATTTAGGTACCTACGTTAGTTTGGTACCTAACTAAATCTGGGTTATAATTTTAGGAGAATCTTAAGGGTATTCGTACCTATATACGTAAGTAGGTAAGTACCAGTAGATAAGGATTGATGATCCCCTGACTTTATCTAGATATAGCTGTTTTATCTACCGCCTTGTATAACTGCTATTTGGACAGATTCGCACTTACTTTAATGTGAATCAAGGTTATCTTCCTAAAATATAATTTATAAGTATGTACCGTTTCCTTCAAATATATGTTTCTCATTTTAAATACATATATCTAATATTAGATGGTTAATTTTAAAAGCCAACAGTATTAAAATAATAATATTAGATACATTAAATTCTAATATAAATAAACTTACGATTGAGATTTACAGTAATAGTAATAAAGGAGGTTCTCTCTGGAGCCCTGGCCGTCTGTAGCTTGGACCCTGCTCCTATACCGGCGGACAACTGTTTTTATTTTTAATATTTTTGTTTATAAAAATATTTTAAAAAGTAATTTATAAGTAAATGAAATAAAGGAGAGAAAAAAATAAACGAAGATAATCAGATAACATAAAGAATATCATCAAACATACCTAATAAGCACATACGCGGCATCACCCACCTTCATTCTTCCCTCACCCAATTTCTCGCCCAATTTCCTTACATTGTCAACCTACCTTACATAATACAACACACATCACCTTAATATGCACACAAAACACCAACATAAAGCATCTTAATCTTCTATTCAGAACGTACGAACAATAATAAGGAAAATTTGTCAAAGACATTACTTAGTACCTACAGTGCTGTATCTTAATTTACCGTTTCTGCTTCACGTTAAAATTATGGCTCGTTGAGCTCGCACCTGCGTCTGCCTACCTAATACTGCTCTGCTGCAGACGCATAAATAATAGTGAAATAGACTGCGTATATAGGTAGGCACGGCTCTCAAGTACCTTTAGGAGCTGTTAAGGAAACGTGATATCAAGATGTGAAGGTATTTGTGAGTTTTGTATTGAGAGGCAATTTGAGGTACCTACTTGAATTTGTCTTAATGTGAAGATATAGGTGTTTATAGGTAGAATAGTGGTGGCCCAGTGGTGTCGGCCACGACTTGCGAGTTATAGGTAGTGGGTTCGAACACAAGCAGACACTTTCTGTAATTATTTCATTACTGCTGCTCTCAAAACGGGGAAGGAAAATATCGTAACGAAACCAGCATGTCATAGAACCAAAAAAATCGAAGACATGTGACATTTACTAACCTGCACAGGGATTATGGCCCACTCCCTCTGTCAGAGAGGAGACCTGTATCCCAGCAGTGGGAACATTATAGTCTAATTATGCTTTGAAGATAGAAGGTGCCAGGGAGTTTAAATAACACATCGAGCTTGAGAAAGAGACTATTACTGTAATGACAGAAAGTCTTACTTTTTATAAGACACGATAATACCTTATTTAGTTTCTTGAAACTGTTTATAAAATTTTAGAATGACTTTGGAAAGTAATTATGCACGGTGTAATTCTGATCAACGTAAGTCTGTGTATCTTCCATTTAAGGAATACGAATATCTTCAACAAGATTTTGGAACGAAGTTCCATAACTCACGTGTACTCTGCACACTCTGGGAATGAAACAAACAAAAGTGTCGTGACAGTCAAAGTGAGTCACCTTTTTCGGTTTAGCTCTAAACGCGAAAGGAACTTTGTTTCAACCGGGTGTTCCACGATACATCTCGACTGTTTTTATTGCTACTGAAATGCCGATTCAATCTAAGTCTTATTAAAAATTGTGAACAGACAAATATCGTGTTAATGGAGAATCAGTTGTGGGAATTGAAGTTGTTTAAGCATTAATTAAAGTACTCTTCAGAAAAACATAAGAATCGTTCGAAAAGAAGAAAGCTTAACGAATCACAAATATGCAATTCAATTCACAATTTATAACGGAAACACAAACCATTTTATTTCCTTTATTCTTTTATATTTATTCATTCAACATTGATTAATATTATTCCAGTCTGTTTCCGACAAATTCCTAGTAAATAGAATCTAAATAGTCGAATAATTTCGAACCATAGCTTGATGATTGACTACAGGCGGTGCGAATCGATTTTGAACGGAATTGCAATCGGAAATACCGAATCAATTCGGCCAATTGCACGATGACTCGGGAGCCGGGATAACGAATTCCGTTGCTACTCTTCATAGATCTGTTATGGGTATTCCGTTGTTGTTGTTATTTGATGTAAGCTGGTTTATTTTTATTTTCAATATTAGTTTATGTAACTGGAAAAACGTGCGATCGTTTATATTCTGATATCGTTGCTCGTTTTATTGGTGCCGTTGAATGTGTAGGTAGTTTGTGGAAAAAATTGTGATGTTCGTTTGTACAAGCGTTTTGGAATTCGCGCAAATGTCGAATCGTGAAAAGAATCTTTTACAGATGAAAATTATACAAATCACTTCCCCATTCATTATAATTATTCTAACCACAACATCTCTATTGTTACAGGCGTTCAAGCGCGGGCCTACTGGCACCGCAGCTGGCATGCCAGTCATCATCACCAGCAGCGTCTGCGCCGGCGCCACCGCTCCCTGCGCCCGCGTCCCCTCCTCGCGTCGTGTCCGCCCCGCCCGCGCCTACGCAACCCCCTCCCGACCCCGCCCCGCAGGACCAGGAAGATGGCGTCAGATTACGGCGAACGCATACAGTCGCCGTACGAGACTACCTCAAGAGGGAAACGCAAACGTTTTTCGGCGTTCAAAAGAATAATGAGAGGGAACAAAGACGGCTGTGGTATGAGAGGCGGAGGAGGCACGCGGCGCGGGCGCTCGGTGACCTCCGGCCCGACCTGCCGCCGGACCATCATCCTGATGATGATGATATTAGGTAAGTGTTCACTACAATATAAGGTTAACTTAGAAAAAGGATTAAATTTACATTCTGCACATCATTCATCATTCTAAATTCTGCTTCATTTCCTTGGTACATGTTTACCTGTACCCGGGGTAAAGTAAACAAAACAATAGATACCTAATTAAATGTTGTGCCTGCCGACCGAATTTCGGTTACAGCGGCCAATCTCATTGGCCGAACGCAGAATATATTATAGTGCACAAGTGTATGTGCAAACACAAGTGCACTCTCTGTTCATTTACCCCGTTGGGACGACTGCGGAGAAATCAGGCGCAGAACCGACAGCTTTAGCTGCTCTCTGAGGGGTCTCGATATGTTAAGAAACAGCTACAGCTTTAGGTGCTCTCTGAGGGGTCTCGATATGTTAAGAAACAGCGACAGCTTTAGGTGCTCTCTGAGGGGTCTCGATATGTTAAGAAACAGCGACAGCTTTAGGTGCTCTCTGAGGGGTCTCGATATGTTAAGAAATAGCGACAGCTTTAGGTGCTCTCTGAGGGGTCTCGATATGTTAAGAAACAGCGACAGCTTTAGGTGCTCTCTGAGGGGTCTCGATATGTTAAGAAACAGCGACAGCTTTAGGTGCTCTCTGAGGGGTCTCGATATGTTAAGAAATAGCGACAGCTTTAGGTGCTCTCTGAGGGGTCTCGATATGGTCACCCACCAATGGGCTGATCGCAGCCAACGCAGCATAACCTCGCAAATCTATCGACTCGACCGGCTACGAGTCCCTTATATTAGAAGGCCTGATTAGTCAAGCCTTGACAGCTTAAACTACTATCTTCAAATATGAAAATGATTTTGAGCAAGATCTCGAATTGAAAGACCTATCTTTATATCAGATAAAATTCATAGGGTTTGTAACAAGTTTAGTTAACATCTAGTGTTAGTAGGTTACAGACACAGGTTAACATATACAATTAAAATTCAGCGTAGGTAGAGGTGCTCCATCTCCACATCAAGAGCACGCACTAGCACGCTTACCTCGCTCTTGGCGAGGTAAGCGTGCTAGAAAACTGGAGAATCCTGACTTGGATAGGTTTTAACTTCACCGTAGGCTAATCTCACTGTAGGCTGTTGCTCAAAATCGCAAACACCGCCTACATGAACAAATAGTAAAGCAACGTAACAATTAGGTATTCAAGGTGACCTGCCTTGTGTTTTACAGCATGTACTTAAACATCATTAATCAATAAGTCTCCCACCCAGTCACCATGTAATTTCGCGAATAAACCTAATGAACTCTATTGTTCATATTAATAATGTACATTATCGATCGCAAATACTAGTAGGTAATTTCATTTTATTCAGGCCATTAATTTCATTTCTCTTGTTACCTACATATTTATGGGATTAATTTAGTAGCAAATTACCGTTAGGAATATAACTTAGGTTAGAACTTGCCAAACTGGGTAGGTACTTATAATTTTTTTAATAAAAACTGATCTGTTGCAATAAAATAGAACAAAAAGAGAGAAAAGACTTTTAATTATAGC
Organism: Oligia fasciuncula; assembly: GCA_963082905.1. Taxonomy (NCBI): domain Eukaryota; kingdom Metazoa; phylum Arthropoda; class Insecta; order Lepidoptera; family Noctuidae; genus Oligia; species Oligia fasciuncula. The sequence continues at coordinate 14,216,726 of OY720390.1, read as the reverse complement.
TCTACTAGCTGCGCCCCGCGGTTTCACCCGCATAAGTGTCGATCCCGTGGGAATATCGGGATAAAAAGTAGGCGTCAACTACCTCCATACAAACTTTTATCAAAATTGGTCCAGCCGTTTGAGCGTGAAGAAGTAACAAACATATAAACACCCACACACTTACAAACTTTGACCTTTATAATATTAGTGTGATGTGACTGAGAATACTTCTACAATGATATTTTTACATGGTTTTTGACATGAGTGATTTTATTATTTGAATTTTGAATAATAGGAATGATGATTTGATTTTGATTTTAGTATCGATTAACATAGTTTTAACTAGTCCATTTATAGGCTAGCTTATGGTTGTTGTGGTGTTACGGTTTAGTGGAGCAGTGGTGGCCAAGTGGTAACGGCCGCGACTTACGAGCTGTAGGACGTAGGTTCGAACCCAGACAGGCGCTTTAATTTGTGTAAATTATTTCATCACCACTGCTCTCATATCGGTGAAGGAAAACATCGTGAGGAAACCGGCATGGCCTAGAACCAAAAAAAAATTGAAGACATATGACATCTGTCAACCCGCACTGGGCCCGCGTGGTGGATTACGGCCCACTCCCTCTCACCGAGAGGAGGCCTGTATCCCAGCAGTGGGAACATTACAGGCTGATTGTGTTGTGTATATTGTATAAGGTTTAGTTACCACTGACGCGTGACGTGCAGCCTACTAGTACACCTAGAAGTCGAATTTATATCAACAAATATTCCGTGGCAACACCGCCAGTCCCTTGGATACATTACTAGTTAACAGCGATGCGGAGGAATTTTTCTACGCCATATTTTAACGCCATAATTATTGATATGCCATATTTTAACGCCATATTTTTTTGTTAATTGTTTTAGTTAAGTTAGGATATTATATTTTTATTTTAATATTTAGCTAGTTTATTTAGTATTAGAAGTTTATCCAGTGTATATATGTTTATACTCTTAAACAAAAATCCCTGATAGCCAATTTCTAATAACAAAATGGATCAACCGCCATAATTTCCGAATAGGTACACCAAACCGGATCGGTTTACGCACGATAGAGCAATGTTCCCACTAATTGCTCATATGAAATACGGTTTACATTTCATATCAAACAAATTTCGAGCAAAATTAACTGCAATATACGTATCATTGGCTAATAATGTTCTCATTGAACACTTCATAAAGTTGGTCCATATTGTAATTTTGTGACGCATCACGCAATTTTACAATAGTTTATTAATTGACAATGGTTTTTTATTATGCCATTTTACTGGAAACGGTTTATTAAAATGTTTTAAGCGTGGGCAATTGTCGTAAAATAATTGTTTCATGGAAATCGATTGTAAACTCGCTTATTAACTGCCGGTCATGAAGCCTGTTGCCTCATTATAAACTGAAATTAAATTAAACTATATATTTCAATGAAAAAAGTTTGTGTGAATTTCTTGGAGAAAGCTTCACATTGTTTCTATTATTTTTACACTTTTCTCATTTTGATGAACTGAGACCTTGATTCTAACATTGAAACAGCTTGCGATTCATTTAAAGTGAATTTAATAATTGAACAACGACATTTGAACATCAGCTACCAGCAGAATCTATATCTATTCTATAAATATTATAAAACAAAGCCACTTTTCGTGTGTGTAGACGATCTTTATGACCGCGTTGTTGCTCTAAACTACGCAACGGATTTCGATGCGGGTTTCACCATCATTTACAGAATTAACTCCGGAAGGTTTACAATACATTAAATCTCGATTTTTGTCAAGTAGTAAAACCCGTGCAAAGCAGGGGCGGATCGCTAGTATGATTATAAATAGACTGGAATAAAGAAGCAATATAATATTCTCTCAACAAGTAGAACATATACCTACCCATAGGTAAAAAGTGCTCAATTAAAACTTACCACCACCATTAGCACCATTTAAACTTAAAAACAGCAACCTAACAGGCGAACATACACACACCCATTGTCCGTATATATTTAATTCACATCTGTTATTCTTTGACAGTTTTACGAATAGTGTGTCAATTTGATCACACTAATATTATAAAGGCGAAAGTTTGTGAGTGTGTGTGTGTTTATATGTTTGTTACTTCTTCACGCTCAAACGGCTGGACCAATTTTGATAAAATGTTGTATGGAGGTAGCTGATCGGGATAAAAAGTAGCCTATATGTTAATCCAGGGTGGATTAACATATCGACATTTACGCGGGTGAAACCGCGGGGCGCAGCTAGTAAATAAATCATTTCCTTGACTGTATCTAACAATACATTATCTGTGTAGTTATATCAAAACAATAATAAGAGAAAAGTTTCGTCTAACAAGTTGACATAGCCTTAACTCGTCCCGGGATAAAAAGTAGCCTATATGTTAATCCAGGGTGGATTAACATATAGGCTACTTTTTATCCCGATCGACATTTACGCGGGTGAAACCGTGGGGCGCAGCTAGTAAATAAATAATTTCCTTGACTGTATCTAACAATACATTATCTGTGTAGTTATATCAAAACAATAATAAGAGAAAAGTTTCGTCTAACAAGTTGACATAGCCTTAACTCGTCCCAGCGAGATTGATACAGAATTCAATTTCCACGGAAGCAATCCGACTTTGTTTTCCTTGAGCAGTTCCGGGGCGTAGTCTAAGACGTAGTTTAACATTTAGCAAGATAATTCATTGTATATACGGGTATTTAATGAATTCGTAATGAATTTCGTAAAGCAAAGAGATATCTATTACCATAAAATCCTTAGATGATGGGCTTGAGGTAAAAATGGGTAAGAAATTACATAATCAAAAGAGGGGCTTGTGGCTAAGTAATAACAGCTGCACGGTTCGATCGATCAGGTTATGCCACGCTTGCCACGGTAGGTCCATGGATGGGTGACCATCTATACATACCAAGCGTTCTTTCCGAGGCACGGAGGGGCCGTGCCTCGGAAAGCACGTTAAGCTTTTGGTCCCGGCTGTCATTCGTGCATCTTTGACAGTCGTTACGGGTGGTCAGAAGCCCGAAACTCTGACAACCAGTCTTACCAAGGGGTATCGTATTACCCAATAACTGGCTTGTGGAGGTCAGATAGGCAGTCGTTCCATGTAAAATACTGGTATTCAGCTGCATCCGGTAAGACGGGAAGCCGACTCCAATATAGTTGGGAAAAGGTTAGACAGATGATGAAATGACATAATCGACTATACGATCATTTTTCGAATATAAACACATGTGCGCTTTTGTAATTTCTAACGTGACGATATAATCGTGGACGTCCACGTCACGGCATCACAAAAACACAGGGAAGTAAAATGTATGGAAATATATGACGACGCTTTTTCCGTCCACAATAACATTTTATAACGTGACGAACGTGGACGTCCACGATAATGTCGTCACTTTAGATATTATAAAAGTGTGCAATAAATAACCAGCAATGCACATAACATTTAAAAAATACTACAAACACTCTTACACGTCAATCATATTTTAAAAACTAGATTCCTATCTGACTACTCTGAAAAGAAAGGCTGAAACAAACTCAGAGGTTACAGTCTTTTTTAAAGTCTAGACATAATCTTGGTCATGTAGATTGATGTCTGGATTGGTCTTTTGAGGAACCACACAGATTGACCGGACCTGTCCAGTCAGTGCACGCTTTTGTCAGTAATCATGCAGCTCAACTCAAAACTTAAGGAGCTCAACGAATTTAATCAAATCGAAAACTAATCAGAGCTCACAATTTACAAAGCCATCTTTGAATAATCCTCCTGATCACGTCTCGACTTATCAATTCACCCGATACATCGACCTCGATTGTTCCATTCGACGTACAATCGCTTCAGTACAGGCTCACTAAATGGACTACAAAGCAGAATAATCCCAGTACAGCCGGGAACGGTTGCCAATACCGGGCAGTCTCTCCGGGATAATAAAATTAAACGTAACTATTCGCCGTCGGCAGCTGTGACGACACTCTTTATAGGCGTTTTGTATTCTTGCGTGGAACTTAGTTAACGGGGCACAAGACAATTAGGTTCGGCTCACTTTAATTAGATTGATTCCTTTTTTTAAAAGGTGCAGGTTTTGTTCATTAGTTTAAAGATATCGGTCGATGTTTCAGTTTGTAAAATAACTTAGATAATAAATTAATGAAACAATCAACCAATTAGAAATTTTCTTATATTTTCTCATGTTAGAAAGTTATAGATGTTGTAAAATAAATTCTATTACTTACAGCTCAGAGCATTAGTACCAAGCCTTTATTTTATTACATGAAGAGAAGTCTCCCGGTAGATGTAATTGAAATCGGCAAAGAGTTATTTTCCTTTCAGGATGCAGAAGAAAACCGTGTTAGTTTCATTGTAGATTAAAAAAAATATTTATGCAGTTTTATCCCTACCAAGTAATAAATCTTTTCAGGATTTATGATAGAAAATCGTTACCTCCATGGCACCCAATTTCAACAAACAGCCATCCTTAACTGCACATAATCTACCAGGACATCATAACGTAAAGGGGTGTCTAACTGAGGAAGTAAGTCATACGACAATGAGTTGTTTACCCGCCGGGACGTCCGGGCGAGACAACCTTATTAATGCTCCTGTTAATTCTTGACTCCTGGTAGTTGAACTTCAGACGCTTCGAGACTGTGCTAGTGTTAAATTTACATTTGTTTGCGGTTGCTTGGGATTACACGATCGAAGTTTGGAATATTGTGATATATGGACTAGATTGTGATGTTACATAGTCTGAAGTTATTAGAGTAGGTATATTTGCTTAAATACATCGTCGGTACGTGAATATATTTACAGTAATTAAGTTATGTGAGTAAGTTAGATAAGTTAAAGGTTTTGACATTCAAACGGTAGTTCCTCAGTAGAATGACAAAGCAAACAGGAATAATAGACCAGCGCTACACTTACATAGATATAGATGATGCAAAAAAGTTGCAGAATTTTAAAATTCCACACATTTTTAGACGAACTTTTAACTAAATCTAGAGGAAGTTTGCACGGTATAAGCATTTTTATTGACGTCGTGCACTTTAGCGGCATAAAGGAATTTCTTAAACTCGTTGAGTTCGATTGTAAGTGGTCGAAGGAACGTTTCGATTGGGCTTATAGACATTTCGCTCCGTTTAGTCTTTGTGGAAACGTTAGTTTCTATTAAGAATAGAATAGAAATACTCTAAGGTACTTTAAGGTGGCCTAACTCTTCATGAGATGATGATAAGAGGCCCTGTGTCTTTAAAACGTTCAGTATTTTGCTGTACCTAATAGTTTTTTTCATCGAAGATATTAGGTAAAAGTCATTTACTAAGACGAAAACTGTTATCTGATACCAAAAAACTCGAAAGAAAGTAGTGTTTCAACTATATCAATCTCGATCTCGTGGGAATGTCGGGATAAAAAGTATCGTTTGTCCTAATCCAGGTCATGGTCTACCCATGTGTATAATTTCATCCAAATCCGTTTTAACGTGAAAGCGTAACAAACAAACATACAAAAAATCATATCTTTTCTCTTTAACAAATATTAGTTTAGATAAAGACATTATGCCGTTGACATTTAACCAAAAATTAATGAAAAAAGCAGCCCAAGGCGTAAGCAGATTTTTTTTTAATCTACGAATGACCAGGGGGCCTAAAAAGGCCACTTTGGCAGAATCATAAAAGCATAACATTAGAATCATAATGCGAAGACAGTCCGTGTTTTTCTTTTTATCGCTGCAATATGTAGGTATAATCAAAAATGTTGGGATTGGATTTGGATTGAATTGATTGGGGTTTTTGCACAGACAAAAAGAAAACTGAAAAATCCTTCACCAATGGGATTTGATACGATTAATTTAACAGTTAACTTTCCATTATGATTCATAATGTTATCCTTTTATTATTCTACCAAAGTGGCCTTTTTAGGCCCCCAGGACATAAACGTTCAGCTGACCAAAGTATAAACTTTTTAGCAAACAATTTATAAAACAAAGCACACACATATTTCATAAAAATATGTGTGTGCACTATCTCGATAGTTGTTTAGAATATTTCTCAGTTTTCCCGATGTCGATGCACGATATTTATTTGACGGGTTTCATAAGTTACGTCTGCAATGCCAACATTGAGCTAAAATTGAATGTAAAATAAATTCCGTTGCAAGTATGGAATACGTTACTGTGTGAAATAACTTTAAATTGTTTCTCTCGTCTTTTGTGTTGATTCTTAGCACGTTTTTTAGTACATATACTATATATAAATGTAGTATAGTACAAGAGTGAAGAGAGTATTACGAGTAGGTACCTATCTAAATAATTGTACTTAGTTCCAGCGGAATTTAGAAAATGGAGTAGGTCTTCAAGGTAGGTTTCAATTTTTCTGGGGTATGTTTTTAGCCAAATTTTAAATAAATAAAATAGCCATTCATACTACAGCCAAATTTTATTTTTTTAGTTAATATAAGCAGTGTTCATAATCTCAGATAATTTACATTCCAACACCACTTAATCAGTTACCTACTTTGAGAGAAATGTATTCCAAGTTGATTTTTGAGTGACCATTTGTAACAAAAAGGTCGTAATAAGTTCTTGGTTGCAATGGAATTTGAACTTTCATAGTGACATTTCATGGTGTTTGTTAAATGGCACTTCAATCTTAGAACATAATAAAAATTATGAGGCTTAAGTTTGCAATGTACAAATTGTAAAGTGACATTGTTGAAACGCCTAATAATAAGTAAACCTGGGGCTTCATGAATCAGTAGTAGGTGCGAATGAACAAAACAAAAAAGAAATTGCAAAAAACGTCGAAATTGTACGACTACACATGAATACAATATGAACAATTAAAACAATATTTGTAACGTTTCCGTGGCACAAAAACATTGCCATATGAAAAAAAAGAAGGGAACGTATTTGGAAAAGGTAACATTTGTATTTCACTTCCCTATTTACAAAAGTTAAAATAAAAAAAACGTAGGTATTTTATTTGGTTTTGCGAGTAACTTCTTTTGATGCTACCTTGTTTAAATACAAAGCCAGTTTAATGGGAAAATAAATCAGATCAGATAGAAAGGATTTGCTGTGGGCTATATACAAGAAAACTTTGTAACACAAAGAATTTTTTGTGTTTTTTTAATGTTAAGAGGTTGATTGTGGTTTTGTTACCCTTAAACGTAAGCCAGTGTTGACTCAGAAATTAGGTACATAATAATATTAGTTATTATGATACCCCCTTACAAATAAACGTTGTATAGCGTCTGTATAGTTACAAAACGCTTTGTGTTCTTCTTTCGAAAATCAAATTACTGACAACTGCGCGCGCAATTTATTTCATCACCATTGCCACAGACTATTCCTCTCAAAACCGGCGAAAGAAAACATCGTGAGGAAATCGGCATGTCCTTGGACTAAAAATTCGAAGATATATTATGACATCTACCAACTCGCACTGGGCCCACGTGGTGGATTGCGGCCTATTCCCTCTCACAGAGAGAAGGCTTGTGTCCCAGCTGTAACGTTCTAGGCTGATAGAGAAAGTAAACCAAATAAAAAAATTGACACGAAATAATTGAAGAAGAGGTTTGTCTTACAGTACATTGCTGTAAACTGATGATAGTGTTTTATTGGTGCAACCAGATCGCAGTCGAGCATCGCCTCAAAGTATTGTCACTTTATTATTTTCTTTTATTTATTTCCGTCCATATTTTATACATTTTTAAATATTTCTTTAATATTCATTATTATCATACATCTCAAAATATGTCGATATCGACGATGGACTGCATACTCATAATCATAATAATTTATTTGTCAGAATATGTGTATTATTATGTTCCTATGATTAGTGAATGATATCATTACATTCTGCCAAGTGTGGCGTGCAAATATTAGGTACAAACATTTATTACAAGAGAGGTTAGAATTAACATTTTATCGATTGCGATTGGAGGGGCCCGTGGCTATAAAATAATAGCCGCACAGGTCGATCGATCAGGTTAAGCTGCGCTTGCCGCGGTTGGTCTGTGGATGGGTGACTATCTTTACATACCGTGACCCCTCCGTGCCTCGGCAAACACGTTAGGCCGTTGGTCCCGGCTGTCAATCGTGGATATTTGACAGTCTATAAGAGTGGAGAACAGAGAGGCACCTGTGTTTGCGTACGCACTATAATTATATCTCGTGGTGGCTAGTTTCCGAGCGAGTGGCCGCCATGACTGAAATTCGGTCAGAAAACTATTAATTCTTTACACCACCTGCTCAATAAAGGCAATTTATATGTCATACTAACGTAACATAAGTCATTATAGCCCCAGGCATAGCCGAGTAATCTCTTCAGAAATAAAGGTGTATTCGTCTTAGGTGAGCTTGAATCCCTCGCTGCCCTCGGGAGCACAAGAATCCTTCGTTCCGCTCGGGATTCAAAATGGTGCCATTGACATAAGACATTGCTTTATCCCCTTAGTGAATAATCTATTTTATGTCTTTTTTTAAAATAATCTATGTTATTCTTGAGATTCTAACCATATACCTTCCCGCAGTATGTACGGAGCGTCGGGCGCAGCACCCAGAGAGGCGCGGGGGCGTGCGCGGGAGCGGCCCGACGTGCTCCCTGCGCCGGCGCCGCTCGAGGAGCCCACGCCTCCGTCCCTGCCGCGACCCGGGAAGGACAGCGTTGCTAGGCTCACGCTTACCGGGCTTTCTTATGTTGTTACTGTAAGTATATTTAATTCAATTCATTTATTTGTGAACATAGGTTACAATAGGTGCTGTTAGTATACTGTGTCACTGTAGGTATACTGTGTGAGTCTGTGACTGTGTTGAAGAAAAATCATTACTAAAAGGGTGGCAATGCCTATTAGCCACGAACTATTTCAGTATTGCACGAATACTCTAACCAACCCAACTCCATTTCATGTTGAATGTCACTTTAAAGAACGCAAACATAGTTTTACACGAAACCAACGTCTCATGCATTTTAAAGCCTTGTAATACTGGGCGTGGCGTTAAAATAACAGCTCTTAGAATTAGCTCTAAAGAACAATAATTAACTAAATTGGTTTCAATGCAAGTCACGTTTTAATAAATTAATGCTTTTCTTATTTAAAGCTATCAGAAATTGTAAAACAATAACATTAGAAACTATCAAAAATCGATTATGTACAGGCCATTTGGTCCTTCTATTGAATCTAAGTCTCATCACGACTAATAAAATGTTCAAACCATAAGATTTAGTTCACTGAATTTTAAGCCACTCCAAAAAAAATTAACCTCCTCCGATATCAGTTTATATCTCAGAAATAATTCCATATTAATGGTCAGAGTCATAAATATTATAATGGCGTCGCCCTGGCGATGGTATCGGTATTAATGTTCGGCATACGGTTGCATTACGTTTATGCAGGTGTATCGTAAAATATTTATTTATTTAATATGAGACTTCAAGACATCTTGTTACTTTGTAAGGATGCTTAGTTGCTACTTTTTCCGAGTGCGTTCCAAGTTGGAACTTATTAGTTTACAATACGGATAGCTTTTTAAAGAATGCATCCGTATGACTATTTTCTGAACGTAATGTTTTCTGAGATCGCTCTGTACGGGGTGAATATCACCCACTGCCAGAATGCCCCAGAAGGAGGGTAATGTTTTTATCATAAGTAGGTAGGTACTAACAATTATTATTTATTTATATATATTATACTTTATTGTACACCAGAAAATACGTAACAAAAAATACAACTATTACTATTATTTATACTGAGTGATCACCTCATAACATACGACCCTATCTGCCTAACATATTTGTTGGAATTTGTAATTATTATAGTTAAAGAGTTTAATTTTTTGCTGATCCCACTTCAATGTCTTTTCTAAAGAATTATTAACTGCAAAGATAGGTACTAAGGGCTTAAGTAGACGAAATGCATTTAAATTTCACGCCAGTTGCAGAACAAGATTTTGGATACCGACTGCACAGTCCGCATGCAGTCAGTGTGCAGTTGGCGTGCCGGTCAAATGCAATCAGACTGTTTTAGAACAACATATTTTTTTAGGTTAAACAACAAGCAATACCAGCCGCCTTTTAAGAATAATAAAAATAGAAATCTATTTACCGTCACATAATACCAATACAAAAACAGATTTTCCCATACACCGAAAATTCGCACGATGATTTTATTTCCTACGCTCTAGAATATTCGATAAGAGCCAAAAGCGAGGACTTCGGCTGTCACGTGCCAGTAAGAGCCAACCTTGTTATGATAATAACTGGTGTACCTACCTGCTAGCGAACGTGACGTGCTCTCCAATGGATAGAGGATGTAGTGCTGTTTAATGTTTACTACAGCAAGAAAGGAGAAAAAAAGAGAAAAGGGGGAGGTAGAGAATTCCTGAGGCATTAAGTCCGCCTTTGTACCTTTTTGTGTGCAAAATGATTAAATAAAAAATAAAGGAATGTATAGCTAATATATTTTGTAACTAAACAGTCAAAACTTTTACATAAAGGATTGGGTTCAAATTGCACAAGGAAGGATTAAACGAAAGGGAGGCATTAGCCCTGCACAACAGGTTCATAGTAAATAATAATTTTACAGTCAGGGACGTTTTGCTTAGGGTTTTTTTGGCGCCATTTCTTCTTAAACAGTAAGTATTAACCAAATCGATTTTATTTCTAGCCATTGCTATCTCAGTGCTGGGAAAAAGCCCCAAGTCCTTCCTGGTACGCTTTTCTTGCGTCGTCTTGAATAAAAAACAGTGGGCCAGGCCAGGGCAGGGCCAGGCTTGAAACCGTCAACAAACACACCGCGATCATCGAGTAATAGATGATAAATTATTTTATTTCTGCAAGTAGGGTAGTAAAAATATACGTCAATCATATTTTCAAAACTAAATGAGAACTGACTCTGAGAGAGGCGCGCGCGGAACACTACGCCGCCGCCTCGAGGCCTGTTTCTGAGTGTTATTATAATGTTGTATGTATTTATAGTATTTTTAAGTTATATTAATATTGTATTGTATGTGTTTATATGGGCCTTGATGCCTGAAATAAATGGATAAATAAATGGATAAATAAAATAATAAAGTCCAGATATTGTTCTCTGCTCTTACGGGTAGTAAGAACCAACCTTGTTATGATAATGACTGGTGTACCTACCTGCTAGCGGACGTGACGTGCTCTCCAATAGATGGAAAATGTAGTGCTGTTTAATGTTTGCTACAGCTATGAGTGTTCGTAGGTAATATATTTTGTAACTTAACAGACAGGGACTTTGTTTTGCTGTGGGGTTTGTTGCACCACATTTTCATACTTGCAAAATCAATATTACAATAAAAAAAAAATGGATCCCGTTTGGGTTCCATTTTTTTCTTGTTGAGTTACGGAAACCTAAGAAATGTTGGGTTGTCAGAGGTTAGTTAAATTACTTATTTAAATAACACTTAGTATTATTATCGAGTAGTTTTAGTGAGAATCATGGGCCGGAGTGCTTTAAACGCGCGATCATTGAATCCGCCACAAAGTGTGGAGATTCATAATTTCGGTGGATCATAGTGCCTTCATTTGAATGTTTTTATTTCGAGGCCAACAATCACAAGATGTTTTGTTTGATATACCATAACTCCAGGGTATAAATGAGACCATATCAAATAAAATCAATTGGCATATGAATTATTTTTCAATTATCTTTTTGTTTTCATTTTTCATACTAAATAAGTCGACAAAGTCGCTATTATTATTGTAAAAACCCTTACGTGAAATATGACAACGTCGCATTATCTTAGCTTTCAATATAAATTATTGGTTTAAATGAAAAGTAATTACTCGTATTTATCAATGAAACTTACATACATGTAACTTCGAAACTATGCATTTTTGAACCACATATTCTAGAACTTTTTGTATTATTTTCAGATATAGAATCTAACCCTAGAGTTAAGGGATATAAAAAAAACAAGTTGTATAGTATCAAACATTTCAAAGTCTGCAGGAAAATAATATAATATCACGCCTGCATTCTCGGAAGGGTAAGGCAGAGGTGTACCTATAGTACCCTCATTTCACCAGTTATGTTTAAGTCCCATGTAATAGGGTTTGAGTCTATTGCCATGAACTGGACACGATGTCAGACTCCGGGTTGCCACTGAAAAATATAATGACAATCCCAACAAAACTTAACCTGCACCTCTTGCTCAGTTGCGATTACGAGCACTAGACTAACGAGGCTGTGTAGAAAAATGAAATGCAACTAACTACAACAACACACAACACAACAACCACTAACAACAACTGCAACTTACTACTACACTACTACAACTATAACTTTTTTTACAATTCTCTTAACTTGTCGATAAAAACTACTCAAACTCAACATTTGACTTATTATTAGAGTGGGCTTTCTTGCAAACGGAATTTAAGAATAAATAATTTAATTTCAATAAGGTTATTTTTTTGTAGAATTTGTTGGTATTCTACTTCGCTTTACCAATTCTTTATTGGTAGCAAGACTTGAATACTGATTGCCCCTTGATGATAAAATAAAAATAGAAAGGTACTGAATTGTGTGCTTTCAAGGTTAGACGTCGTGTTTGAAATATATTTGTATTTATTGAAAAACAACGTACCGGTGAAAGGTAAAAACGATTTAAACGATTAATTGCCTCAGGCATTAAGTCCCCCTTTGTACGGTTTTTGATTTACTTGTGCACAAAGTTTTAATATGTACATAAATATTGTAATGGGTCTGGTTATTAGCTACCTAATTTAGATAAGACCTTTTAGGCCAAACGTTCACTAAATTATAACCATCCTTAATACCATAAGAACGCGAAACTAATGAGATTCTCTGGAAGAATGAATGGAACGCTTTTATGAATGCTAAATGGAAACCTGGAATGGAAGCTAAATAATAAGTGTAATGTAGCATAAAATTATGATTATTCAACACTACCAACCCACTTATGACCACAGGTGGCATAGTTAGCCACTAACCCAGTTTCACGCGTTAACCATTTAAAAGTTGGCTAAATATCTCACGGAAAAGTTGTTGTGTTTTAACTATGCTAAAAGCTCTTGCAGGCCGTGTGAAATCCTAAACCAGCGAACACATAGCTTTAATGGACCGCCCTATGTGTGCACCGAGACTTATAAATACACGCCGTATTATGTGGCTTGGCTCATGATAAAATTGCGTATGTGTACATAGCTTATACACGTTTGTACCAGATTTTGAGACGAAATAGGTCACCGATTTCAGAGGGATGAGTAATTTATAGGTTAGTTAATTTCAAGATAGTTGATATAAATGGTTGGGCTGACCTATATTAGGCATATTGAGGATCTCGGTAATGATTGGTGTTGTCCTAAATCATGCGATTAGGGTGTAGGTTGGTGTTTGTTTTAGATATTGATAGAAGATTCATTTGATGGGAAAATAAGTGTGAAATAGGTCGTGAGATGTTTAAAGTAAGGTTTTCTATACCATATGACCAGGTAATCATATAATTTTGATTTAAGGGGCTTACAGAATCTAAACACAAAGACGCAAGTTTTAGAAACAATAAAAGTATATGATCGACTATAGAATATATGCTAGGTAGATAGTGTGTTGAAAACATAATACAACTAATTTGATACAATAGAAAAAAATCATGAAGTTACCTCTAAAAACTTACTTTTTACAATCAAAACCATACTAATATACATACAATTATTATGATTTTTTGTCAGATTATTCTACAAGCAACATACTAAAGTACTAGTGTTTTAATTTTTTAGTCTAAACAATAGATTTTTTGCAAATAGATAATTGCTTCATATTTAGCAATAAATTACCAGCTTTGTGTCATCGCGCTTCTCTTTCTTTTCTATGCAGTTCGGCAAAGGCCGCGCTTTAGGTCATGTAGTCGCCTTAAAAGAGTGTCCGTGGAGTTTCTTGCCCGTTCTTCTCCTTAGGTACCTACTACGCTTTGGAATAAGCAACTAGCTTCATCTTTCTTACTGACCGACCCGTTGACAATTCAAAAGTGTCTTTAATTGGTTTAAATTTTAAATAAATTTGTGTTATTACTCGTAATTAAGGTTTTGTTCTTCATAAATTAAATTATGAAAAAAAAAAAAATCTACAGAATTTGCTTAGGTAGGTAAATTTTCTACATTGTTTGCTTAATATTTAAAGAATCAGAATATATATTAATATAACGGATGAGGGATCGAGTTAGACTACCATATAGATTGACTTTAATACTAGGACATAAATAACTTTTCCTTGAAATGTCTCCATTTAGACATACAAAGACCTTCTCCCGTTTCCTAACCCAATTTATTTGGCCTGTATCGAATTAGTTACTACCGACGTTCTTTTGTTCGAGAATGAGTTACAAATTACAAAACCGACTTGAAGGTATCTAAATTAACACGTAACAAATCTGCTTGACCTAAAAATGTTTGTCAGATTTAAAAATATTATCTTTATAGGTACTTACAACATAGTAAACCCAAACATAGAAAGGTGGATATGGCGAGGTCAAAGAATGGGACGTAAACTTCAAATGTGAATCCCAGTATTTGAGTAATAAAGTGACCCTTTTAAATTTAAATTTTACATAAACATTTTAATTAATGCGAATGTAACCTATGTGACCCGAATTCTGGTAAAATTACTTACTGCTCTCATTAGAAGTTTATTCAGTGTATATAGTTTTATCTTTCTAAATAAACGCATGTCTTACTAATTGCTTAAAAACATAATGTATTAACTAAGTACCTAAATGTTACATTAGTACTCTTTTTTTCTAATTTCTATGTGTTAGTTCATTCCTTACTCTCTAGGTAACATTAACACAAATATATAGTAACAGCACAAAATAGTTTAGTCGATCATCTATTCAAGTTTTAAGCTCCGTAAATTCAAAATCATATCACGCGCCGCCAACTCCACTTCGTGGCTACGCGACTGCTACGCCGTAGCCGCGTAGCTCTCGTAGCACTCGTAGCTCGGAAGTTACTACATAACTAATAAGATTAAGTCCGTGTATTTATTACGAACAGTATCAGATATGTTATGTTATTTTATGTTCACTTTATTTCACACTGGAAATTGTCTCTTAATAACGTAGTATTAAAAGCACAACTGCATTAAAAACCAAAAATAAACTAATTATTTTTGGTTTTTAATGCAGTTACGAGCACTATGCTTTATGAAATGAACAGGTTGTGTCGTATATGTTTTTCTAAGATGTTCTTATGGCAATATTGTAAAACTTATTTGTTATTATTATTTGTGGAATACTAGACTTTTAGCTACTTTTTGTTGTATTTTGGGTGGATTTTATAATGTGCATTTTATTTGTGCAGAATAAACAGCTTTTCTTTTACTTCTGGTAAAAGTAGATATACACGAATTTAAAAACTGCCGCGTTAACATCAAAACCTTGCAGAAAATGGTAGCACCTCTAAATATTATAATATACGGGCGGACGAATTAGACCGCGATATTTCCGAGCAATAAATTATAAAAGTGATGTCTTTTGGGTAGAGGCGGCCGTTATGGCATCGTAAATAATCGGAGCTATTCGCCCCCCACCCCCCTTTTCCGGCAATATCCCAAGGAAGGAACTGGCCGGACTGCGAACTACTGCTTCCTGTAAAGCAGCTGACGTGAGCGGTTTCTTTTAGCGGTAGCCATGTTTATTGCGCTTTTTTTCGGGCCCTTTGAGGGGCTTATGAAAATTGTAGGGATTTAGCTGCGAGTTGGTTCAAATGTGTTGCCAATGTTGGTTAGTTATATAACATAAAGAGATGTCTATCACGCGAGTTTTATGCATTGATGGTCACAGTATTTGAAAAAAATTTGAGATGGTTTTCTGTTCCTCGTTTTTAGGTTTTCGTACCCGAAGGGTGCCTTGGGACGCTATTACTAAGCCTCCGTTGTCCGTCCGTCCGTCGGTCAGCGGGTTGTATCTCATGAATCGTAATAGGTAGACAGTTTTCACAGAGTGTGCATTTTTATTAATTGCCGATATAACAAAAAATAATCAAAATTAATATTGCTTATGTATGGTCTACCCATTTGCCAAATTTCATCCAAATCCGTTTAGCTGTTTTCAAGTGAAAGCGTCGCAAGCAAACATACATAAAAAATTTGTAGTTTAGAAAATATAATAAAAATACAATTAATATCTCTTAACAAAATATTACTTTCAGTTAGTATTTAAATTGAATTTGCTAACTAGTGCAGCGGTTTTAAGTCCTAGTTATTGTTAGGACAGTTGTAAAGCTAGAGTCTAAATCTATTCACTGACTCCGGTTCGTAACTTTGTAACATCACTGGCTTTGTCAGTGCAACGCGTTCTGCCCTCGACAGTAGTCGTATTTCATCGAAGGAATTTGTAATCCCCTCTCATATTTCTCCACGAGTGTACCTGTAAGGTTATTAGTCCGTGTTATATTTTAAAAGGCTTTTTTCCCGTATTTGGCTTTTCCGAAAAAGATCGTGTACGCGTATTTTTTTTGCTTTTTCGAAAATTCTCTAAGCTCTCAAATGTAAATAATATTTATGAAGGGGAGTTTTTGTTAATCTATACTTAACATGTTTATCAGATGCCTTATTTTCGCAAATAAAGAAATGGGCCATTTACAAAGAACATGTATTAGTTGCAGTTTAAATAACACTAGGTTTTGCCCGTGGCTTTGCCCGCGTGGATATCGGAAAATATTCCATGGGAACATGCTATAGGGTCTACCGGGATTTTAATTTACGCGGCGCACGCCACTAAAGGTCCCAGTCGGCATGACTTTTTCCGACATCTTGAACAATCATCGTCATATTTCAGCCAATTTACACAAAACCTTAATGAATTATACATTTAAACCTTCCTCATGAATCACTCCGTCCATGGGTGAAAACCGTATGAAAATTTGTTTTGTAGTTTTTGAGTTTATCGCGTTCAAACAAATAGACAGACAGAGGCTTGTGGCTAAGTAATAACAGCCGCACGAGTCAATTGATCAGGTTAAGCTACGGTTGGTCCGTGGATGGGTGACCATCTTTACATATCAAAACCTCTCCGTGCCTCGGAAAGAACGTTAAACCGTTGGTCCCGGCTGTCATTCGTGGATCTTTGCCAGTCGTTACGGGTCGTCAGAAGCCCGAAAGTCTGACAACCAGTCTTACCAAGGGGTATCGTATTACCTAGTAATTAGATTGTGGAGGTCAGATAGGCAGTCGTTCCATGTAGTAAAATACTGGTATTCAGCTGCATCCGGTTAGACTGGAAGCCGACCCCAACATAGTTGCGAAAAGGCTGGGAAGATGATGAGACAGACAGACGCGGGGGTTAGACTTTGTTTTATTTATAACTAGCTGCGCCCCGCGGTTTCACCCGCGTAAATGTCGGTCCCGTGGGAATATCGGGATAAAAAGTAGCCTATATGTTAATCCAGGGTGTCAGCTACCTCCATACAAAATTTTATCAAAATTGTTCTAGCCGTTTGAGCGTGAAGAAGTAACAAACATATAAACACACACACACACCCCCACACACTCACAAACTTTCGCCTTTATAATATTAGTGTGATATGTAGTGAAGAAAAAATTCCTGCACACCTGTATGTCCGAATAGTTAGGCAGAGGCATAGGTGCACTGCTGGATGAGAGTTTCCGAAAATCGAGTTGAATGGCGTGCAATAGCTCTCCTATGTCCAGCAGTGGACTGTTATAGGCTGATGATGATGATGATGATGTAAGTGCGCTAGTGTTGCCGGGTCAGCGGGATTGTCCGAAAGGGTTACCGCTGGCCCGGAACATAAAGGGCTAAGGAAGGAACATGGGTGGGTTTTAGTCAGTAACAGTCTGACACTCCCTTTCGCTCCACCCAGAGCGGGAGGGGGTTATTTGATGATTTCCCAAACGAAAAAAAAAAAAAGTGCGCTAGTGTGGTGTATAGTTTAGACAGCGGGCCTGTGTCCCAGCAGTGGGAACATTGTATGCTAATTATGCTACGTTAGTGGCAATAAAACCTATATGACAACTGTGTAGTATCCAAGGTTTCCCAAGGCAAGAATCAAATTAATTACACTAAATTTAGTTTAAAAACTGTGCCAATCTATATTCAAATTGATGCAAAACATTGTTCAATCAGCATAGTGTTATGTATATCTAACATGTGCCGACATCCTCATTGACCTACATATTAGACTTTGAGACATTACTAATATTAGTTTGAACACGCTTGTAGCTTACTGCCCCTTGGCACGATATTGTGATAGCATTTATTAACAATAAATCATTTACGACTGTTTATATATAGGGTTTGAAACAGCCAAATTTTTTATTGAAACTGTATAATAAACTAGCGTCTGCCTGCGATTTGTCCGCGTGAAATTTTTTGTTCCCCTGACCCACCCCGTCGCATTGCTTATCTGCCCCGTTATCACTTCGTTTGCGCTAACGTTCTTTCTGACTTTTTATCTTTCTGCTCGGCTTCTAAGGGTCATAGCGTGATGTAAAAAAAAAAAAAAAAATTGGGTTATCAAAAATGCAAAAAGAATTTTTCAAATCCGTCCAGCAGTTGCAGAGGTTAGCGTACTCGTGCTCTTCATCTTTATTATTAGTATAGATGGATATAGATGTAACGAGTTGAAACAACAGAGCTCGGAATTGCCGAAACTGCGTTGAGCGCACAACTTCTTACTTAAGCTACGATTGCCTAGAAGAGGGGTGGCCGTACTTAACAGCCGTGATGTCGGCTTTCATGAAAATGATGACAGCGGCAAAGATTTAAATCGTTAGATTCGCTCTACCGCGTAGTAAGATAGTCGCGTTTCTGTTTCGTTTTGACTCCACCCACAATGACGCAGTAACTTGACTTGACAGTCATGGAAACGCTATTTTTAAAAACGTGTGTGTCACTCATATCAATATGGGCACTTTTTTGCGTGACTAAGTACGGTGAGCAAATTTAGCGATTTAAATCTTTGGGCAGCGGGGTAAATAACAGGTTTTCTCGACGACCATTGTAATATGACGGAACCGCTTTCTTAGAAAACCAAAGCTTTACCGCCTGCCTGCTGCCAAAGCTGTCAAATTCCTTACGTCATTTGTATCGTAATGCGAGTGAATCGGATGACGCGGATGGTTTGAATGAAAAGTGTTGACAATACCGCCTCCAGCTGCGACCGCCGAGGCGTCTCCGTGCTCTGCGTTCAATAATAAAATATCATAAGCCCTTTAGGCTCCTGTCTTTTGGGCTCAGCCGCAGTCGGGTGTAAAGCAGCGAAAGAAAATGATTTCATAACACTTTTTTTCCTTATAAAAAAGCTCATAAAAATGATAAGAGAAACCTGAAGATGATTTTCAAAGACCTATTCAATGATACGTACTCCACTTGACATAGTTCTTAGACTTTAATTTGTTTATTTTTTTCACAATATGGCGTCTGGTTGTCGCCGTATTGAATTTAGATTACTGTCAAGTCTTTGATGACACTCACAAGATTTTAACGAAAATTGATATAAGAAACATCAAAATTAGCCCAAGCGTTTGGTCTCTAGAGCGCCACAAAAGAACAAACGTACAAATATAGACTGATAAACAGATTACCCTCCATTGCGTTGCGCAATCAGAAAAAAGGTATAGCCGTGTACGCACGAACTAACAAAACATCGATCACGTAACATTTGGTTCGTACGTGTGAACGTAAATTAGTAAGCGAATAAGAACACCTTGCGAACACAGTTCTACTTGAGTTCGCGTTCAACCCTTCAGTGACCATGGCTTCACCATTGGAAGTGGTCGACAGTGTAGTAGCATCAAATTTCTCCGAACACTGTTCGCGCAGAACAACCAAATTGGATCGCCACGAACATTTTTGACGAACACAGTGTTTGATGTTCGTTAGTGGTACGCACGTGCGAACAAAGTGTTCGATGTTCGTGTTCACCATGTTTTTGTTCGTTCATGCGTACACGACTTAAAAAGATTCAGTTAGAGACATTTTTTCAGGCTATCTTGAGTATAATAAAAACATAATAATATGTTAGTGATTGTCTTGAAGCGTTTATATCTTGTTTTGATGGATTTGGGTCAGGTCAGGATTATTAGTAGTTGATTGGACACTGTATCTTCGAAAATAGTTGGGTAAAATAGTAGATTGTTACACAAGGGTCGAAAGGAATTGATGACTTTCACCTGTGTTAAACACTCTACTTTTCATTTCGAATATAAGGAATGTAAAAAATAGTAGTTTTTCTAAAATATTTATTATTTTCTTGTCTGCTCGCCACTTATAAAATCATTGTATATATTTAGAAAGAAAAGAAAGAAAGAAAAGAAATCCGTTTTGCGTAGATGTGACGCATACTTTCTCCCAAATTGTTATATTGTTTTATTTTTTGTTTTTATTTTTATGCGTCATGTTTGCCGCAAAAAAACGTATTTTCTTTCTTTCTTTACATCTACCAACCCGCCGAACGAAGGCCTGTGTCCCAGCAGTGGGAACATTAAAGGCTGATTATGTAATGGCGCCTGTACACTCTTCCGCGGGGTCTCACGCCGAGAGCGCCCGCGCGAGAGATCGAGTGACGAGTGCGATCCTGTACACTCTCGCACTCATCATGCCTCGCGATGCCTCGACGAGAGACTCTTTCGCGAGTGCTCTCGCCATGTCTCGCCAAGAGCGCTCGCGCGAGAGGTCGAGTGACGAGTGCGACCCTGTACACTCGCGCACTCGTCATGCCTCGCGGTGCCTTGACGAGAGTGTACAGGCGCCATTATGGATTACCTTATTACCTTTGAACCTAACCTCGATCACCTTCCTCAGGCGGTGACGCGGCGCTCGCGTCAGTCGACGTCGGCACAATGGTCGAGATCATTCCGCGGGGGCGCGCCTCCGCATGACGACGGTGACGTCGACGACGTGTTCTTCACGCCGCCGACGTCAGCCACGCCGCTGCAGCATCACGAGGAAGCCGATAATGTTGACGGATCTAAGGGGTAAGTACAAATGGTTTAACGTAGTCGTCCAGTACCTACTGTAGAACTTTAAGAATCCTAACAGCACAGATACACCCCCTTTTTGTCTATAAGCAGATAGCAATAATATAAAGCCTCTTTTGATTTTATCTATGTATGTTCAACAAGGCTTGTTTACTCCAGCGCGTCTAAAACAATTCTACATCATGTTAAACAATCGACTCCATCTGCAATTTAAAGTTTTTCCAAATTCGCTTGAGTGTTCGAATCTGATTAATTTTTAACGAGAACCATTTTTTTTGCAACGATCGAAAGTGACGCATTATTTTGCAAAAGATAGTCAACAGTTTCACAATTTCGTATTCCATTGTTATAGCAAAGTAATCAACTAACCTCCTTCTGTTTTATAATGTAGAGATACAGTAGCTAGATAGACAATGTACGTGGTTATTCCGTGGTAATTCCCGAAGTTCATAACTGAAGCTGTAATAGCGGTATAAAGCCCCGGTACTAAGTAAACCACGTCAAGTTGTAGCAGCTAAGTTTGCCTAATAATCCTGTTCCGACCAGATCTAGCTGCGCCATGTTGCCAGCTCGACAGATTAATTACCTCGTTTATTATAAAGTGCAACGTGTCAGGACTTTATAATATAGAGTTTAAAGGTGTTTTTACGTAAGCCATACATGCTACGTTCATCAGACAGGTCTACCTGTGCAGAGGACCTCTACAAAGTGACATTCTATCAGTGATAACGGTGATACAAAAGTCAAAAAGTATCGGATAACATAAGCTATCGAACGGCTTATATCAATCCTGTTGAAAGTGGTTTTAGAATTAAGAAACGCTTTGAAAGCCTTTTGTCTAGGTTTGTTCAAGTGTGCAGTATTCCAATACTTACACAGTTAGACCTCTCCGTTGGGCCGTAGCGTGTAGGGCCGCCATTAAAAAGTAGTTTAGGTTAAACGAGGGATATAAGTTAAGGGAGTGTAGTACTAATAAAAAAGAACAACTTTAACTATGGGACCAACTCTGAAATATTAAAAAACACTGCTGTTTCCTGCATTCTGTCGATTTTAATCCATCTGCCTAGCCTTTTCTCAACTATATCGGTGTCAGCTTCCAGTCTAACCAGCTGCAGCTGAATCCCAGTATTTTACATGGAACTACTGGCTATCTGACCACCAAAACCTAGTTACTGGGTTACACGATACCCAGTGTCGAGTTATGCGTGCATTACATGTATGAAGCGGATTTTTTCTTTTTCCTTTAATTACCTATGTGCCTCGTTTAACCTAACACACTAAATTAACAACTAATTACACTAACAGTTGTTTTCAACCTCGCCCGCATGCGGTTGCGTGCGGGGCAGGCAGCTTCTCATTAACAGAGTAACTTAGATCTTATTTGGTTCTTGTATTTATTAACTCAGACATAGGTATTAGATCTCGCTAGTAATTTACATAGATAGCCTCTCTCAGAGTCACTCAGATCATACTCGATTTTCTTGTAAATGGCTCAGTCCTCAGAAGTACTTGTAATTTACAATTTAACCGCTTAATGTGTTAATTTCACATGTATAACTTTTTAAAATGTATCATGAGAATGGTAAGTTGTAAAAAATTTAAATAAGTTTCGCTTTATTTTAAGCTTGCGGTGAACTATCGACTGGTCGTGCGGTCGTTGGCATTCGGGTGTAATTTTTCTGTATAATTCGCCTGATATCTTTCATGAGTTGAATTGAGTCCAATTGGTAGGTAACGATCTTAATTAAGTTTGTTTCAATACCGTATTTGTGTTTCTTTATATTTTATTTGATCGAAAAATGCTGAACCGCCATTGATAGAGTGAACCGCTTTTTATAGATTTTTATTGATGATGAAAAAATCGCGGTTAAAACATAAAGTAGATTAATTGTTTCTTAAAAAAATTACCAACTACATAGTTTCAGGCCAATTATTGTCAAAAATGAAATTGTTTACCATTTTAAAACTTCTGTCTGCGTGGTGGATTAAGTGCCTCTCACTGAGAGTAGGCCTGTGTGCCAGCAGTAGCAACATTATAGGCTGATTACACTATGCAGAAAATAAAATGTTCGTTCCGATTTAAGGTATCACACGTATCAAACCGGAAAGGGATCGTCACCGTATCAACGCCAGCCGTTCAGTATTTTTTGTATGAAACTCCGAACAACGCACACTAATCGGAATCGTAACGTAATCGCCTCGCCTTGGGGCAAGCTCACGAACCGCGGTGCGGTTCGTTACGGCTCGTCGTCCCCGCGCTTACGACTCGTCGTCCCCGCGCTTACGTCTCTCCGTACCCGAGCTTACGTGTCTTCGTCCACCCTTGCCCCTCTCACCCTTCGTCGTCCTTCCTCGTCGGTGGGCCGTAGCCGAGTCGACGTATCGGAGCTTCTGATCCGCTTTGGTTACGTGCTTACGTTAGGTTGACACCTGTTTGACGGCGACGAGGCGAAAGGCGATACGGAGCCGATCCCTTTTGTGTGCTATGACCTTAACAATGTTCTCAAGTCTTTTGTTTGTATATCGACTACATGATAGTAAACCTAGTCTGACAGCATGTCACGACGATTAATCCTCTCAGCAGACAAAAACGCTGAACTTTTAATTTTCTTTTATCTTATGCTAATCATAATTGATTGATTTCTTTTGCGAAGCCAACGACTTCATTTTTAAAACTGTAAATATTTTATGACCTCAGCAGTTTTCTAATCAAAAAACGATTTTCTTATTAAAATTTTAAAAGTTAGAAAGTCTTTCACAATCCATTTAGTAGGTACCTGTAGGTACCTACTAAATGTATGGTTTTAGAAGAATTGATCGTCTGCTAATTCTGATCCCTGTTATTTGAAACCCTGGCCTCCCCTATTTTTTTTTAGTTTTATCTAATATTTCAAGTTGAAATACTAAGTACTATACTACTGACATACGTTACCTACATTTCAACTGTTATAAGTCGGATACTCGCGGTGGACGAAAGGAACGCAATGCAGCTATGTATGTTGGTATGTTGTGTAAAAGCAAATAAAAAACAGACTCTTCACCGCGCATGCGTGTTTTATGTAGGTATCAGTCCCAAATCTTTGTGACAAGGGTCTGTGATCGCAGATTAAATCTTCGGACTATGCTGACATACGTACCTACCGTATGTCTATATATACATATATCTATGTATACTGTACAGATTACTCGGTACAGGGTTAGTGTTTGAGATGTTGCATGAACAAGATTGAAACTATGAGGAAGAGAGTTGTACAGGGTTATTGGTAAAATATTAATAACCTCTTAAGAGGTCACTGTACTCATCATTATGAACAACTTTTACTATAGGACCAAACCTGAAATCGCGAAAAAAAAATCAGCTGTTCCCTATTTATGTTCGTATAAACAGCTGATTCTTTTCAGCATATTATTCTAGACCACCTTATAGCGTAGACTTTTTTTGTTGGTTATAAAAAAAGAAAATATGCTGCTTCATATAAAAGTGTAATAATACCTACGCGTTCAAAATATATGGAACAACAATTTTTTTTAAATCTAGAATCTTAAACTGAATTCATGGTTACCTACAGTTTGCGCACTGGTTATTTTTTTTTCCTGTGTAATGAAAATAGACAATAGAAAGAAAGAAAGAAAGAAAGAAAATACATTTATTTAGCACAGACTAAAAGACACACAATACACCAGATAGTTAGACAGTAATCGTACATACATCAGTTAAAAACAAAAAAAGATATAATAATAATAATTTATGGAACTTTCTGCATACGTATTCAGTGATCTCAACTGGCTATCTATTACAGTTAAAAGTTTTAGCCCTGTGACATGGATATATAGACGTGCGTAGACTTAGTAATAGGGCCCCGTTAAAACACAGTTTTACATTATCTCCCTTTACAAATATTTTTTCTGATTCCAGGGCGAGATCCCCAATCGGTTCAAACAGCGTGGAGTACCGAAGGCCCGAGCGGAGTGTGTCGTGGGGTGCGGGGGGAGCGCGCATCCACACACCGATGCTGGAGCCACTCGCAGACAACTCCAACAGAAGGCAGTACGGCATGGGCGTTGTTGGTAGATTCTTTAGGTAAGGACTGGAATATCTTATATGGCCTTGTCGAGCAGTGGTGACCTAGTAGCAACGACCGCGACTAAAGAGTTGTAGGTCGTAGGTTCGAACCCAGACAGGCACTTTACTTTGTGTAAATTATTTCATCTCCACTGCTCTCAAAACAGTAAAGGACATCGTAAGGAAACCCAGAACCAAAAATTCTAAGACATGAGACATCCACCAGCCCGCACTGAGCCCGCGTGGTGGATTACGACCCTTCCCCTCGCACAGAGAGGAAGGGGACATTATCAGCTGATTTCCTTATCTTTACCCAACTAAAGAGTTTTTCTATAAGGGCGGGTAGATGTTGAAATGAAATAAAACAAGCTGTGTTTGAGGTATTAACAAAATTCTTTTTTTATTTGAAAGGCCCACATGTGCCATAAAGTGTGGAATATGACATTATTCAAATGCCCGCCTCGGCTTCTTACAGTGGCACGGATCCGAGTGGTCCAATTTTCATAGACTCTTCTGCATAGATCCGGTTGAATTTGAGCGATGGCCTGTGTTATGTTCACCTTTAGGGCATCGGTCGATTGTGGTTTGTTTGCGTTCCTTGAGCGTACGGGTGTTGGCTGGTTGTTTACCGGACCGGTCGTCTCAAATTTGGCCACCAAACGTTGAAGAGTCGACTGTGAAGAACCACCACGTCTACCGTAAAATGGGCGCAATGCGCGCAACGTTTGCACTAACGAACACTCATTTTGATAATAAAGTTTTATCATTTGAATGCGCTGTTCAATCGTGTAACTTGTCATAGTAATTTGGCATAAGTAACTGAATAATAATTAAAAACTTTGATAAATGTCACCAAAACAAAATGGCCGCCAAAATCTACCCGCCCTTATTGAAAAACCCTATAAATGGGGTCGGCTTCGAGATTAACTAGATGCAGCTGCATATCAGCATTTTATATAACCCAGACACTGGGTAAAACCCCTTGGTAATATTAGAATTAGACTGAAAAAGATTTACAGCAGATGGACATTCATTCAGTCCATTAACAATTGTAGAGAAAGTTTCAATGAACGATCCTGACGGGTATAACAATTATAGTATTACCGAGCCACAGTTTTAACATCAAACTACTCTGAGAATTCCCGATGTTTCCCAAAGGTCTGCGTCAAAATAACTTGCGGCAGAACATTTTTATAACATGAGTCTGGGATTAGGCTGAACGTAACGAAGATTTATGTAACGCACAGATAGCTAGCTCAGCCAACCATGCTGGCAAATTGAGGACAATCCTTAGGTTGCTACGCAGGGATCCAGTTAATTTAGTGCTGATCCTTCAAGCCTACATCAACGGAGATATTTCTTTAACTAAATGCTGTAAAGTATCCGGATTTGGTTTTGTGGATTTGTAGGTCGTCGTTTTGTTGGCCCAGATATCTTGCCTGACAACAAGGAGATAATATTGTACCACATTAATGTTAAATGTTTTATGCACCAACTGGAATATTAATCAGCAAATATGACCTGAACAAAAATGCAATACCTAAAATGCTTGAAATGTTTATTAACAAAAGCAACACACAAAACGTTAGTACGCTCAATTTGAGGTACAGTGGATATACATGCTTCTTACAACATAACATTCATAACAAAGTCAGTCAAGCCTGCAAAATGCTAAAATTATCCGCTTTTTCAAGTCCCAACACAAAAGTTCCCCTTCAAAACCAAACGAATCGTAAAAACAACTTTTAATACATACCGAAAAAGTTGGAAAACGCTTCTTTTTTAAGCCTTTTTGGCGCAAAACGCTTGGGAAAACAAAGAGCGAGTAGAGCAGTTGCTCAGAGAATTATTTCCACGCGGTCGACGACCGGTATCGACCCATCGCGTAATTATTAAAGAGTTCCCACTGAGGGGCGTTCTTGCTGTTTTTATTTTGTTAGCCTCATATTGTGTTCATATCTGTGTAGTTAGCACCTATAAGCCCGAGTATTGAT
Source organism: Oligia fasciuncula (assembly GCA_963082905.1). Classification (NCBI taxonomy): domain Eukaryota; kingdom Metazoa; phylum Arthropoda; class Insecta; order Lepidoptera; family Noctuidae; genus Oligia; species Oligia fasciuncula. The sequence continues at coordinate 14,189,669 of OY720390.1, read as the reverse complement.
ATGGTATTATTTTTTCTCTTTTTACTTAAAGTCTATCCGTTATAGTATGGATCACCCGACCTGCAGGAATTGAATGCAATTTATAGGTTTAATTATTTTTATTTTTCTAGGAGAATAACATTATTCATTATTCATAGACAGGAATTGAATGCAATTTATTTCAAGGTTAATTTTTTTTTTGTTTTTTTTTCAGAGAATGACATTCATTGGCTAAAATATACAATTAAACGCTATTCATATACTATTCATCAATAAACATCCTTGGCAACCATTTTTATAATCAAATTCTTACTTTACTATGCTACAAAACCTTCACTGACCTTCATCCAAGATCAATGGAAATAATTGATCTTTGATGTCTACTACCTACATCTATTTTGTCGGAACTCAAACTTTCTGGAATCGCCACATTGCTTTACAGTACCGTAATTCCAGTAATAAGCAAATAAAACCATTAAGAACACATGGATCTAGGACAAAGTTTGTTAAAACTACCCTTGACCCACTTCATTCTGTTTATTTACTGGTTCAATATAATGTTGACGTCATCAAAATACGTGCATAATAAATATTAATTTAATTAATATACAGTGGTACGCTATTAATGGACTTGTTTCGGCTGTAACCATTCACGATATTTTGAAGGTATTTCGTAATTTTGGTATTGGCATTATGTATGAGATGATGATTGATGCGGCTGGTAGCAGCTGGATCAAGTTGCCGAAATTGAGTTGAATGGCGTGCAATAGGAGAGGCCTATGTCCAGTAGGGGACAGCTGTAGGCTGATGATGATGATTGGTGAGATGATTCAATGTACAGTCAACAGCAAAAGTAGATGATCAAAATCAGAAATTCAATAGGAGTCAAAATTGATCACGGTTATAATAATATGGCAGCTGTACTAGTAGTAAATGTTTGGTATAATTTACAATCATATACTTTAAAATAACAAAATTAAATCCTAACTTAACTTTTATTTATTTATTTATTTCAACAACAAAAGTTACATATATGTATTTCACAAATCTTCTGCCAAACTGCAGGACAGTTTGTCGGCAGAACTAGAACTAGAACTAAAACCATACAGAAACTAAAAAATAGCGTCGAAGAATTCATCCGCATCGCTGTCGACTGGTAATGTACCCAAGAGTAATATGTAATGTATCATATACTTTTGAATCACTTCGACGCCACACAGTTCTGACGCGAACTCCGTTCATTAGTATTGAATTTCTGATTTTGATCATCTACTTTTGCTGTTGACTGTACAGTCAGCAAAAGTAATAGGTATGCAGAATCGTCGGATATAGTTGAAGTTTAGTAAGAAACCGATGGATGTTGTCGACTTTAATTTGATAAATGAGCTGTTTGTTTTCTATTAATAAAATTAAATTTTATTCGAGAACATCCATCGGTTTCTTACTAAACTCAGTCAGCTTCTCCAAGAATCGAAGCTTTTCGCAATCCTAATCTCTCTACCTACTACTAGAGTAATCCGAACTCTCTGTCGTTAAAAACCTATTGCTGAGTTCTTAGCATGTTTACAGCCTCTAACTACTTAAGCTGTTTACTAAGTGTAAAAACATCATCAACACAACTTCTCTTAATTTACTAGGAACATTCTAATGAATCTTACTTTTAAAGTAACAAAGAAGGATTAAAAAATAATACTGTAACTGCACGGCGTCGTTCTCGCTCATAATTCACCTGAGCCTCTAATATATCACGGTGTTTACGCCAAGTCTTACTTAAAAGTTGCTGTAATGGCTTTTTGAATTAATACTTACTTCGTGGATACGACGCCAGTAATTTATGGTAAAATGCATTATGCCAATTTTACTCCGTGGCCTTTTTTTTTAAATATTGGCAATTGTTTTTGCAGCGACTTGGAAATGAAATTGTAATAATTTTGATGTGTTTTTTTGTCTAGACTGTACATTACGTCTGTGTAGGTACTGTTTGTTTCAAAAGTACCTACCAGATGGAAGTGTAAACAAACCCTGTTCTGGTTAAATTCTTACGTAATAAAGGGAATTAGTAACACATTAATCTGTATTAAGAAGGTTTCAACTTTATGTCTCACAACTTTTCCAACAATGATTGTTTGAATAACATTGTTAAATTGTAATTGAAAAATCATCTAAGTTAAAGTAAATTAAGGTTATAAAAATAACCTCAACTGATAAATAAAAGCAGTGGTAGTCCAGTAGTACCGGCAGCGATTTACGATTTTGTAGGTCGTAGGATCTAGCCCAGTCAGGCGCTTTACTTTGTGCATATTATTTCATCACCACCCATTGCTCATAAAACGGTGAGGTAAAACATAGTGAGAAAACCGGCATTTCCTAGAACCAAAAATTCGAAGACATGTGGTATCTATCGACCCGCACTGTGCCCACGTGGTGGATGACTGCCCACTCCCCCTTCGCTGAGAGGCCTGTCAACAACAGCAGTGGAAACATTATAGGCTGATTATGTAACAAATAAAAAACATCTCTAGGGTGATATAAAATCAGAATTTCGGGTTAAAGTATATTCAATAATATTTGATCAAAGCACTCAATTTGTAAGACAAGTGGCGCTATAAATTGGCATCCACGGGTACATTTTCTGAACCATTGCTTACATTTTAAGCATGAAGTGGTACGCTATTATGGTGCTGTATTAACTATAGACATACTTTCTTATTCGTCAATCCAAGGCGGATCACACCGACATCATATTCTGCTTTCCTTAACAAAAGGCCTATGTCCAGCAGTGGACGTCTTTCGGCTGAAATGATGAACAAAAGACTAACGTTGAAACTGACATTTCAGGCGTTCGCTCCGCAAGTCGATGGCGCATCATGAGGAGGTGGCACGACAGCTCGACGAGCTGACGGACTACCGCCCTTACTTCACGTGGTGGGTGAGCACAGTGCAGACCCTGGTGCTGCTACTGTCACTTCTCTGCTACGGGTTCGGGCCTGTCGGGTTCGGCAGGCACACACACTCGGGACAGGTCCTGGTGAAGAGCTTGAGTTTACAGCAGGTAAGTGGAGTATGATTTATTTTAGTGAAGTTAATAATGGTTTAGCAGCTATGTCTGCCAGGGTTACCGTTAGGCCCTTTGTTGACACACGTTTTTCTTGCCGTGAAAAAGTACGAATTATTCGCCGTGTATAGGCACGGTCGTCAGTGTTGTATGGATCGCTATGAAAGTTATTGACACTACGGCGCGGCGTGACGTCGTCGCCGTAGGTATACCATAGAACCGTGTCATATACAAGGTCACACGGTTATTTTACGGTGTGGTTAACGCGCACGTACCGTAAAGAAACCAAGCCGTGTACAAAGGGCCATAAGCTAACGAATGACTCATGACGATTATTTTAATTATTGTGATTGTGAAGACAATGTAGGTCATTTCATTTAATTTTTATTATTCTCTCTGTTTTGTTAGTTTTTGTCATGGTCTGGCAGTTTGAGTAATTTATGTGGCCTACGCAAATGTCCTTTCTTTGGGATTGTTCTTCGAATCGTTGAGCTTCTTAAGTCTAGATTTAAGTTGAGCTGCACTATTTCTGACAAATGCGTGCTCTGACTGGACAGGTCCTCTCAATCTGTGTGGTTCTTCCCTCAAAAGACCATCTTAGACATCGATCTACATGGTCTTCATATAACCTGATCAAGATTATGTCTGGACTTTAAAAGATACTGTGACCTCTCAGTTTGTTTCGGCCTCTCTTCTCAGACTCGTCAGAAGGGACACTGACCTCATCTAGTTAAAAAAAATATGATTGACGTGTAAAAGTGTTTGTGCAATCCTACTTACAAAAAAAAAATCATTTATCATTTAATACCGATAAATTAGGTTGTATAAATGAGTAAATTGATTAGTGCTCCCATCATCATACACAGCCCAACTTCAGCCATTTCTGGGCAAAGGCCTCTTTCTGATTGAGTCTTCACGCTTCTGAGCTAGTCTCATTCTAGTTCTACAACAACATCAGCCGCCCATGTCGTCGCCGAACGACCGACACCCTTAGTGCTCATACACACGAGCAACACACGTCAACTGCAGTCGTCGACACCCGACGGCGGCTACCGTGGAAAACGTGCCACTCGTGTACGAGTACGGTGCTCAAAAATACGAGGGTTATGTTGTCGATGACTGCAGTTGACGTGTGTCGATCTTGTGTATGCAAACTTAGCTGCTTTAGGTCCATCTGTCAACACCATGCCTTTATGCTTCACCTGACAGTTTTTCCGCCGTCACAAGTTACCGAAGAACTTTCTCAACAACAATCAAGAACTTGGCAACAGTCAAGATAAGTCCAAGAATTGAGACTTTTGAACTTTTTCGGTTTATGAGCTCACGCATCATTTCACGAGATGAACTCATGTGAATATTACAAATACCTAAATATCTTATTCTACCGTACCAGTGCTCATTTTCTAAGAATCCGAAATATATAAAATATCAGCCGTCTCGTACATTTTTTACCATGATAAGACTGATCATTCACAGTTTCCAACACATTGCATATTGATTGCCTACTTTATTTACACTTGAATAGGTAATTTTATGTGGCGTCGCATATAAAACCGTTCTTTGGGGACTGCGTACAAAATCGTGAAATGTTTATGCCCTTTACGGGGTTATGGTGGTCCCGAGTGATTTTAAGAGTTCACACGTTATTTTAAAAGTTGTTCGGTTTTCATGGGTTTTACATTCAATTGGAGATGAGTTTAAAATATACAGAGTGGGAGGCGCAACCGGTTACCATGGATTAAATACATACATGGTTCTGAACCCTCGTTTTTTTTTGTTTGGGTGGGAAGTTATCAAATAACTTCTCCCGCTCTGGGCGGAGCGGGGAGGGCGTGTCAGACTTTTACTGACTAAAACCCACCCGTGTTCCTTCAGTTGCCTGTGCCAGGGGCCACGGTATCTCTTTCGAACAACCCGCTACCCAGGCAGCCATCGGCTCTAGCGGACCCCGGGGGGCTAACGTGCTGACATCTCTACGAAGCGCGCGTGGAACGCAACGCGCTGCCGACCCGGGTCTGGTCCTTACCGGACGGCGAGCTGCCAATTGGCAGCTCGCCGTCCGCATGCCCGCGCCTACGGTGGCCGGGAATCGGCTATCAATTCCCGACGATTCTGAACCCTCTTGCGTTGAAATTTTTTATAGGTTATTAAAAAAAATTGCTGTACCATACATTTTGACCGCGTAGGTATTGCACAGCCGATTGTTTTGTTTGATAAACGACGTAAAATTTCTACGCTAGGGGGTCTAGAATCATGTGCTGAATTCATGGTTACAGTTTGCGCGTCGATGTCGCTGCTACCCTGTATTTTTGCTTCGCTGTCCCACTGCTGGGCAAAGGCCTCCCCTAAATCCTTCCAGGAACTCTTATCCTGCGCCACCTCGAACCAGCTCTCGCGGTACGCGTCCAGGTCATCTCGCCATATCCTTCTGGGCCGGCCTCGGCGGCCCCGTCCATCTTCAGGCACCCATAGTGTGGAGATTTTTGCCCAGCAACCTATCGTGCATACGGCTGATGTGACCCGCCCAATCCTATTTGCTCGCTACCTTGTATATTGTTTTTAAAACTGTCACTTTCAGTTAGATCTCCACCGTGTTAGCAAGTGAACAGCCTGCTTACTGACAGATACTCGTAAACATTTGCTCGTAAAGCACTAGAATACAGTTCCACTACATAAATTCAAGACGGTTATAGGGACATCCCAGTAAAAAATGCTATGTGCATTTTATCACGTTTGTAAGTCTATTGACCAACCTATAACTTTATAGTGTTCAAATAAGTAAGAAATCTTTTCTCGAAAAAGAAAGAGTGTTTGAACAAGATGTACTTACCAATTATTTTAGATACCTGTTTTATATTTTTAACCAGTATACCTATTGATATATATATCAGTATACGAATACTCTTGAAAACACTCCCTACATAAATTTATTATACAGTAAACGAGCGAGCGAGCGTGTATTTCGTAGCTATACTATACGTGCGCCTCTTCATCCCTCAAATTCCGATTCTTTGTATAAGTAAAACTTAGCATAACAACATGAAGCTTTTAGACAAAACACGCCTCTTCCCAGATTTAATGTCTGAGATTGAGCTGAACCATGCTCAATATTAACTTATTTAGGCAATTTATTGGCACATCACCATGCTTTTCTTTTAATTAAAGCTAGGAGAATGGCATATTACATTTTTTTATTACTGTATAGGCCTGCTCCTGACCTCGATAAAAATAAAAACATCTTTATTTGCTAAATCGATTTATCAATCTTGCACAATTCCAGTAAGTATTCAATAAGCAGTAAAGGATTAAGAAATACCCTCAGATTCCCGTACCAGTATAAACTGTATTACATTTTTCAATGCGTTAGGTATTCTACGAATACCAAAGGCTACGAGTTGTAGGTAACATGATCCATCTATGGATACGAGAACTTAGGCTGGATTTAGTGGTCGACCGACGGTCAGCACTGTCATCAGTCGCGTACCGATTTATATAGACTCGCGCTACACTACACGTCCATTTGTCATCAGTGTCTTGGTACGCGTGGTCGATGTTACGCCACAGACGTCAGCGTAACATTAAATCCAGTATTATCGTTGTACCTGCCCAAGCAGGAGTTTATTTACACCGAAATCGACAGATCTCATACAATTTTTTTCTGAAAGATCAAGTAAAATAAATAGTATTTATTTTATACTTATTAGTATAAAATATTTAGTTGAACTTGTGTATCTAATAAGTCAGAGCTGTGTATAATTCAGTTTGGCGAAACATTCACGCAATATAGAACACTCGACGCAACCATACCAAAAAGAACCAAGAACATAAACATGAACTTGATATGAAATTAACAATTAGCAAATAGCAATCATAAAGAGTGTACGTATTCATTGTGACCCAAGGGAAAGAGTCACAAAGTGAGAAATAAGTAATGTAGTGTGTTCAGGTGTGAAAAATAATGTTTCGTTGGTCTAGTGGTCGCAAGCGCTACTGCCGAGGATGAGGTCCTGGGTTCGACACCCGGATCGGGAAAAGTGTTATTGGGTTTTACTATCTGTAATTTCTCAGCAGTACCCCGAGTTTGGGTTTGTGCACGGTTGATGGCAAAAGGCTCGCCCATTATTACCTACATGAGACTTAAACATAACTGGCAAAATGTGGGTGTACGCAAACCTCTGCCCAACTCTTCGATGAATAAAGGCGTGATGTTATGTTAAAGGCACCAAAGCGTTCAAAAAAGCACTCATGGCAAAAGAACCAAGAACATTATAACTCGATATGAAATTAACAATTAGGAAGTAGCAACCACAAAGGGTGTACGTATTCATTGTGACGCAAGGGAAAGCGTCACAAAGTAAGAGTATTAGTGAGCAAGCTGCGAATGTAGGTCACACAGACTTTGTGAGTCGCCCCTTTTGTCTGCTTTTTGCTGCTTACTGCAGTCTTTCATGATGCTATCTTTTAGCGACGAGTGACCGCAAAAGGTTGTCTATGTAATTTTCGTTGATTGTTGTTTAAGTAATTTTTTTTTTTTCATAAATAATGGGTTTGAAGCGGGAAATTCTAGTGAGTTTGCACGAGTAAAAACATTATTGCGCAATTGTAATATTTTACAAAAAGTGAGAATATTTATGTTTTTTTTTTTTAAACGTTGCCCCACACTAGGAATTTCTCCTGTATTGTGGGTGCGTTTACAAACATTTAAACTCACATGCACAAACAGCCAGACCCGGAACAACTACTTGTAGGTCATACAAATATAATAAAATGTGACTTATAAGCCCGAAAAAGCCCGATATACTTTAACAATTTTCCTTGAAATGGCAATAAGAAAAAAAAACTCTATTGTGTAGGTATGTCTTTAGTCTAGTAAACTTTCATTTGTAAATATTGTATTTATAAAGCCCGCAATATTCTTGATATCTCATTCAAACCGAAGTACTTAAAGCTAATGAGTTCTCTTTGAGCCTAGGCACGCAAGCACGTCTGAGTTAGTTAGTTTAGTTATTTAGTTTAGTTATTAATTTTAATTTTAGATCTTGTACAGAAATAATAGCCCATAAAAATAAACTGTTTTCAAAGCCTGTGGGAGTTGTAAATAATTAACTTTCGTTTTAAGCTATACAACGTTATTTTTAGTATACCTATGCGAAACCTGAATATAGTTTGTTCAGAATAAGTAACTGAGTCATTATTTAGGGCGGGATAAAAAAAAAATTAAAAAAAAATTGGTTATTTTTATTAAATTTGCTTTATTATGGACGAGAACACGCATAATAATTACAGATAAAATAGAATTAAAGATGGATACAGCTTATTTATTAAAAAATCTCAGTAAAACGTTTTTTGTAGGTAACGAAAGTGATCGTAAAGACCACGAAAAATAACACTTTTAAGAATCATAATCAGTCTCTTAATTTAAACCTCTGTTGAAACTTAACCAAAGGTACGTATAATACTAAGAACAATAATTACTTAGAGAACAATGAACCTAAATAATAATTAGTCATGAAAAAAAAATAAAACACTTTGACCACGAAAGTGATGTCACCTAAGTTACCTCACTAAATCAATCTTAATTTGAGCCAGTGCTATCCGAATCAAAGAAAAAAATACGGTTTTTACGGGGATTCGGTGCTCCAGCATACCACAGTATCAGTTGAAGAAGGTCTAAGTTTACCAAGACAGAGCTCACGCGATGTGGATATTTAGCCTGAATTCGGTGTTTCAGAAGGTATAGCGAGCCTGCAGCACTTGTGGTATCTGAATCCAACGCAGAAGGCATTTCAGATGTAGATGGCGAGCTTGCTGCACTGGTGTTATGTAAATTGAACGCTGCTTCTGTCTTCTTCTAAGGCAAATGGAATATTTTTCTTTTTCTCTATTAACTTCTGCATTGTAATTTTTTTATGCTCTCGTCTTTTTGCCTTCTTTTCTTCATCAGTAGTTTTGTTGCGAGTTCTGGCCGTAGCTGTAAGAAATATTTTTTTATTTTTTGATAAATCGTATTTCGTTATTAAAATTCATGGAATGTTAAACTGTTGACCATAATTATGGGGTAGCTTGAGGTATTGGCGACTGTACCACCCCTATTCAATAAAATGATATAATTGTGAACAAAAGAAGTCAAAGGATGCTGGCTTCAGCAGTGTTATTAAGTCGGCATTAACCCTTTTTTAATCTTGACCACGAAAATGAGGACCACGAAAGTGATAATTAAGCACTTTACCGGTTCTAGTATGAAACAGTATTGAGGTTAGAAAAAATACAATAGCCTATTTGTAACATATCCATAATTCGAACAGAAGAAGTATGTAATTATATTTTTTTATTACCAACTTACCAAAATACAGCTGTCACGAAAGTGATGCACGATCTTTGACACAATATTTTTAACACATAGAATATGTTTTTAAACAAAAACCGTTAATATTTTCAATCTAATTTTTTTTGCGATATTAAAACAGCCAATTATAGTGTTGCTACTAACAAGTATATTTTGGGTTGACCATTATTTAGTTAAAAATAGTATAAAATATGAGTGACCACGAAGGTGATGATGGTTTTCGGAACAACATAAATCGTAAAAAAAATTAAGGATATAAGTCTGTTTATTTTTTGTCATTCATTTAAGATATAGTAATATACATTATTCATTACAAAAACGTAATGACAAGGTCCGTTTTAACTTAAATTATATTTTTAATAAACGCAAGAAGTCCAGTGTATATCACCTGAACAGACCACGTAACGTGATTTTTATTTAAAAAAAAATTAATTTCACAAAGTTTTTAATAAAAATAAATATTTAAACAAACATACAGTAATAAATAAAGTTAATTTCAGTTATAATTTGAATCAATAACACTCATTTCTATTCTGCTTTGTAAATTATTACGCCTGAACAGAATTTCACCACCTCAAATAATGACCCAACTGAATTGATTTCAATAATTTTTACCCCATGTTATATTTTGTCCCAAAAATGTTTAAAAAAGGTTAAAAGTTAGACACCGAGCGACACTAAGTTATCCAATCTCCGCGCCGGACGGTTAAGTACCTAGGTATTATTATCAATGAGCGCAAGAAGGCGCGGCGCGGGTGAGCATGTTTTTGTACGGACAAACAGGTAACTTAACAAGCTTATAACTTTGTGATTTTACATGATACAGTTTGAAATTTTGTACATAGATTCTTTACATAAAAATACTAGACACGTGTTTAGGGTTACGCATATACTAAACATAATGTTGTATAGAAAATCGAGATCAGTCTGCGATAAAAGTTAAAATATTTCTTACACTATCGCAAAATCAAAATTGTAGTTCTTTCTTCAAGACGATCGTTAATATACATTTCAGATACTATTATAATATACGCGTACCTACGCAAAATACGCGCTTTGACGTGGAGTTGCGGAAACCAGCCCGTATTACCTAGGGGAAAACGGAGTAATGGAAACCACTTAAGCGAGAATTCAAATAAAAGCTTATTAAAAAATAAAATATTTATTGCAACCGCCTAATTATACAGGGTGTCCAGTAAATAGCACGACATACTGCAGGGGGTGATAGCTAGGGTCACTACCTATCAATACAACACAATATATGTTCAGCAAAATCTTACGGATTTACAGTTTTACAAAATTTTCCGAAATACCGAAAAATCTCTACTTTGAAACAGATTTTTAAGCATCTCGTAATGAAAAAATCCTTTTCTAGTACTTTTTTTTACATCAAATTATTCGTGAATAGTTACTTTACTCGTTGATAAGTCTTTTTTCTATCAAAGACAAGAAAGTTTTGAAGAAATAGTTTTTTTTGTAAAAATTTTCACAGAACAATTTTCTTTTCGCATAACTTTCACCTACAGTGGTGAAAAAAAAATGTATGTGGCAGTTTTGTACAACAAACTTAAAAGATAGCCTGTTTAATGGTGATTTAGGAAAGATACAATACTAGTGCATTTTCATTAAAAAAATACAAAAAAATGCTATTTTAGTTCCAGAGAAGCTGATTTTGTTGAAAATGTAATTAACGTAATTTTGACAAAAACCACTATGAGAATAAGTAATAGCTGCTCATTTACGCGAATTATTATAAAACTAGTTGTGACACGTAAAATGCGACATGCACGCGTAATGACTAAAGGTTTTTTCCTGCTCGCCGACCGACCCGACCCGACCGGTTACTGTCTAACAAAAGAAGCGCATGTGCTATCCCGCTCTTTCTTGCATTGTGATTTTGTGTCTCACTCTCAACCTTATTTGCGACACTTGTCAGTACGCTACCTTAAACCGTGCGCAACGCATCTCTGTGTTCACAAATTATTGAGCATACTCTCGCTGCGTATAACCAGGAAAAACGCGGCGGTTGGCCATGTTATAAAACACAAAAGTCCAGGTGGTCGCCAAGTCGTTGTAGTGATCACAATAAAAAATCCAAATCGTAAGGCACACAAAGTCCGTCCAAGGCACAAAACAGTCGTTAGTACGAAACAATAATTTGTGAACACAGAGATGCGTTGCGCACGGTTTAAGGTAGCGTACTGACAAGTGTCGCAAATAAGGTTGAGAGTGAGACACAAAATCACAATGCAAGAAAGAGCGGGATAGCACATGCGCTTCTTTTGAACTGGTCGGGTCGGGTCGGTCGGCGAGCAGGTAAAAACCTTTAGTCATTACGCGTGCATGTCGCATTTTACGTGTCACAACTAGTTTTATAATAATTCGCGTAAATGAGCAGCTATTACTTATTCTCATAGTGGTTTTTGTCAAAATTACGTTAATTACATTTTCAACAAAATCAGCTTCTCTGGAACTAAAATAGCATTTTTTTGTATTTTTTTAACGAAAATGCACTAGTATTGTATCTTTCCTAAATCACCATTAAACAGGCTATCTTTTAAGTTTGTTGTACAAAACTGCCACATACATTTTTTTTTCACCACTGTAGGTTAAAGTTATGCGAAAAGAAAATTGTTCTGTGAAAATTTTAACAAAAAAAACTATTTCTTCAAAACTTTCTTGTCTTTGATAGAAAAAAGACTTATCAACGAGTAAAGTAACTATTTACGAATAATTTGATGTAAAAAAAAGTACTAGAAAAGGATTTTTTCATTACGAGATGCTTAAAAATCTGTTTCAAGGTAGAGATTTTTCGGTATTTCGGAAAATTTTGTAAAACTGTAAATCCGTAAGATTTTGCTGAACATATATTGTGTTGTATTGATAGGTAGTGACCCTAGCTATCACCCCCTGCAGTATGTCGTGCTATTTACTGGACACCCTGTATAATTTACTTATTTATCTATCAAATGAGATCACTTTTTATCATTTTGTGTACACACTTTGGTAATTATAGAAGTTAAAAAAAAAACAGTTTTGATCCCCATTGCACCGAGATGATGGCAATTGTGATCACCCCGTGGGAAATGATGAATGAAAAAAAAGTAAAACATCAAATAAACTAGAAATTGTTATCACAATTTAAGTTGCAAATCACTATTTTCAGTGATAGACTAAATACACATAAAAGTCTTAGTAAACTACAATAGTTAATTAAACCCCTTACCTTATGTTTTATTATTACGAAAATTTAGAACAAAATCGACACACGGATGTCACTCGGAAACGCGCGCGCGAGCAGAGGTGGGTGCAGAGGTCCTTTACGAGAGTCTCCGATGGATGTTTAGTTTTGTAGATGTCTGGGTGATCCCCATTGCCAGCTGATCCCCATTACCCCGTTTTCCTCTATTACCTATTCATCATTTCAGCCAAAAGACGTCCACTGCTGGACATAGGCCTCCCCCAAGCACTTCCACTTCGACCGGTTCTGTGCTTCTCGCATCCAACGGGTTCCTGCGGCCTTCACAAGGTCGTCGGTCCACCTTGTGGGAGGCCTTCCAACGCTACGTCTTCCGGTACGTGGTCGCCACTCCAGAACCTTTCGGCCCCATCGGCCATCTGTTCTGCGAGCAATGTGCCCTGCCCACTGCCACTTAAGTTTGGCAATTCTGCGGGCTATGTCGGTTACCTTGGTTCTCCTGCGGATCTCCTCATTCCTGATTCGATCACGCAGGGAAACTCCAAGCATAGCCCTCTCCATTGCCCTTTGGGTGACTTTTAGCCTTCTTATAAGGCCCATTGTGAGCGACCACGTTTCAGTGCCATAAGTCATCACTGGCAACACGCACTGGTCAAAGACTTTTGTCTTGAGACACTGCTGTATGTGGGACGAGAAGATATTGCGTAGCTTCCCGAACGCTGCCCAGCCGAGTCGGATTCGACGATTGACCTCTTTCTCGAAGTTAGACCTACCTAACTGGACAGTTTGTCCGAGGTAAACATACTCGTCCACGACTTCGAGTGTAGCGTCTCCGATCTTTATGGGAGTGGGTGTTACATGGGCATTTGACATGACCTTCGTTTTGTCCATGTTCATTTTAAGACCCACTCTTTCGGAGGCTCTACTGAGGTCATCGAGCATTGTACTGAGGTCCTCCATAGTCTCAGCCATGACTACGATATCGTCGGCAAACCGAAGGTGAGTTATGTACTCGCCGTTGATGTTGATGCCAGCCCCTTTCCAGTCCAAAACCTTGAAGACATCCTCCAGTGCAGCGGTGAACAGTTTCGGAGAGATAACGTCTCCCTGTCTTACACCTCGCTGCAGAAGGATAGGTTTCGAGGTCTGATCCTGGAGTCGGACTGACATAGTGGCGTTTTCGTACAAACACTTCAGCACCTCGATGTACCGATAGTCGATCTGGCACCGTTGAAGAGACTGCAGCACAGCCCATGTCTCGATCGAATCAAAGGCTTTCTCGTAGTCCACGAACGCTAAGCAGAGAGGCAGGTTATATTCTTCGGTCTTCTGTATAACCTGTCGCAGCGTATGTATGTGGTCTACGGTGCTAAAGCCTTTACGGAATCCGGCTTGTTCGGGAGGCTGGAAGTCGTCAAACCTGCGCGCGAGACGGTTCGTGATGACTCTCGAAAACAGCTTGTAGACATGGCTCAGGAGTGAGATGGGCCTATAATTCTTAAGAAGGGCATTGTCGCCCTTCTTAAAGAAAAGTATCACCACACCCCTGTTCCATGCCTGTGGTGTTTTGCCCTCGAGTATGACGGAACCAAACAGCTTCTGAAGGGCCTTAAGAACGGGTTTTCCGCCGGCCTTCAGCAACTCGGCCGTAATTCCGTCATCACCCGGCGCCTTGTTGTTTTTGAGCTGCTTCAGAGCCATCCTATTACCTATTACTATTATAATAATAATAAAGCTATTTATTTCCAAAAAAATACAAATATAACAGTTACACTTTTCCTAACCATGTATCTGTCACATAATAATTGATTTACCTGTCATTGCTTCATTTTTAATTCTTTTTACCTTTTGTGGTAGACTAATTTTATTCTAGGTGCACTTACTAGGTCTTCACATATAATTATATAATGTATACAAAACCTTGTTAAACATTTTTTTAAAGAGTAACGGTGGAGTTTCTTGCCCATTCTTCTCCATACGAACACTACCTTTTGGAAGGGGCCACTAGAATCAATTCAGTTTTACTGTAATTTTTGACGTTCAAAAGTGCCTTTATTGTGCCTATTTGAAATAAATGATTTGACTTTGACTAGCATTTATTGTTATAAATCTTTCGTTCCTAAAACATTTATTTCATGCAGTAAGAGAATCACAGTCTATTAGTCCCAAATAAAATTCTAATTTTTCATCAATACTGTACTAATATATTCCAATATTATTTTCCAGGTTGAATGGGAAGAGCCGGCGTCTTTTTGGCTGGGTCCTCGCGCGGCTGACCTGATTCATCTGGGGGCAAAGTTCGCTCCGTGCATGCGAAAGGATGCGAGAATAGCCCGGGCAATAGCAGCGTCAGCGAGAAGAGAACGGGACACGGCTTGTTGCATACGGAATGACGATTCTGGATGTGTGCAGTCGTCTAAGGCTGATTGTTCGGTGGGTATTACTTTCTCCTGGAGAAGACAAGACGTCACGAATTCTTAAAAAGTATAAAAAGGCATGAATGGGGATGAATCGAATTCAACCTATTGACCGCTTGGATTAAATACATGGGGTCGTGCAATTACATAAAAACAAAGAGCGAACATAAGTTTTTTTGAGGCAGTACAGCCGGTCGATTCTTTAAAAATCTCACCGTGAAAACTTAGGTGAAGTGAGTTTGTTTTTGCTAGAAATTTACACTATTGACAGCTCATCCACGCTCACTTCACCTAAGTTTTCACGGTGAGATTTTTACAGAATAGTACCGCTGGCACGAAAACATTTGTCATATTAATCCGACTGGGGCGGTTAATAGATTCATGTGTAAAGAAGGACTGTTTGACGCTCAGTAGGCTAATTCACGTAACTAAAGAGTTCAGTTGCAGTGCAATAAAACAGCACTTTTTCGTATTCTTTACCGCTTTCAGATACGCTTGCGTGAAGTTTTCGCGTACCGCAATTACAATAAGATCGCATTCTACTACTGTTACGCGTAGTTATAGACAAACGCAGTTACAAAATACGATTTAGCACTCAAACTTGAAATTAACTGCAACTGGATCGGCGTGTCATAGAATTACGTGAATTAGCTTATCCACCTTGTTTGTGTGATATGAGGTTTACCGAGTAGTTTTTGATGTGGATAAGGTATAATACGAAATATTTTTTTAACTTTTAACTTGACTGTTTAAACGCGAACGCAGTTGCGTACCTAAATCGTATAGTATTCCCTGTGTATAATATTCTATTTTTGCGCACGCTTACGTAAAGATACGAGGATTAATATCAAAGGTATGTTTCTGCATATATCTCGATAGCTTTAATAGGTTAAGATTACGATGTGAAAGTAAAATTCTTAACGAATATCGCAAAGTGAGATCGGATTATGGGATCCGGTCAAAATAAGACCCTTGGAAATAGTTACAACAAGTCATGGACTTATATCTTTGTATCAAAACATCTGCTCATTCAGAATTATTTCCTTGACAAACTGGTATACTGTCATAATAGGATGTTGAGAGCTTACGGCGCTATCCATAGACCTAGGTTAAGCATGCTTTTATAATACCCATAGTCAAAAAGAGGATAGCCATTCTTTGACGAAATCGGCTCAAGACAGGTAAGTATGAAGATGTCTTCATTTGCACCCCAGAAGTTGCCATTTACGGCAACTTCTGGGGTGCAAATGAAGACATCTGCCTAGCCTTGTCTCAATTGTGCTTGGGTTGGCTTCCAGTCTACTGAAGTTAAGCACCAGTATGTTACCGTCGAATACCAAATCTTGTTACTGGGTAACAGGACACTCCTTCATAAAACTGGTGATCAGATTTGAAACCAATTGTGCATGTTAATAGTTTTAGCCATAGTTAAGTCTTCAAACGGTGCCGTCGGTCACACCCAGTTTTGGGCGACGCATAAGCTTGTCAACCGTGAACTTTGGTTTGTCTACCTTTCAGACCACCATCTCGACGTGGAAGAAATGGTCTTCGGGAGAGTCGGGGCCTGGAGGTCGGATATCAGGGTCCGTTTGCGGATTAGATCCCAAGTAAGTACCTGCCTTTTTTTTTTACAAAATATATCAAACCTAAAGTCTTTTTAATAGTCAAAGCTGGTAATTTGTCATGGTTGGTTTATGTGCAACATGTGAAAATAAGTTTAGATATTACTACAAGTGGCAAATGGCCAACCACCTTCTCCCAATCATCTTCTGTGTATTCCGAAGACTGGGATATACAACAAAGTTACTGCTTCTTCGAAAATCCCTCAAATTCTTAGAAAATTGCTGTTTAATGTATGATTTTTGATAAACTAATAACAATTTTTTTTATTACTTACAGGTTCTGCGAAGCGCCGCGATCGATAGCACCGCATGAATGGCCAGATGACATCACAAAATGGCCGATCTGCCGCAAATCAGTTCTAGACGGATCTGCAGCCGCTGGTCGGGCCGGCCACGCAGCAGAACACATGGCCTGTGAGGTCATAGGTCACCCCTGCTGCATAGGAGTCCATGGTCAATGCGTCATCACAACCAGAGAACACTGTGACTTCGTTAAGGGTTATTTTCATGAGGAAGCGTCATTATGTTCACAGGTTAGTTGACGTAGCTCTGTTCCTTGCATATTGAACCCTGACAAAGAGGCTTGGTAGTAGACATTGCATTCCTCATCGGTGCGGTTAAAAAAATGGTGAAAGACCCTGATTTATATCTAAACTAGCTTCTGCCTGCGGCTTTGCCCGCGTGGATGCTGGATATTATTCCATGGGAACGTGCGACCGGGACGCAAAGTAGCCTACGTCTTTCCCCAGGATGCCATCTATCCTTGCCGTATTATATCGAAATCCGTTCAGTAGTTTAGACGTTAAAGGGTAACGATACAGACAGAGTTACTTTCAAATTTATTTATCGTAATAATATGGCAAATAGTGGTTTGATATTTCAAGCCTGCCTAGGCTTCCATTTAATATCGCGCGGTTAATATGTGCTCTGTGAAATACTTAGTACCCTGTAATACACAGCGTTTTCTGAAAACACCTGCTTCAATATCTGCGTTAAATTTCAGGTGTCTTGTCTCGACGACGTCTGTGGCATGCTACCTTTCATGCGGCGACGTCGACCAGACCAGCTGTACCGTGCATGGACATCTTTATTCGTCCATGCCGGTCTCCTGCACCTGGCTGCCACGTTGGCATTGCAATGGCTCTTCATGAGGGACCTGGAGAAGATGGCCGGGCCAGTTAGAATAGCTACCATATATTTAGGGAGTGGGGTCGCCGGGAATATGGCTTCAGCCATATTTGAACCTTATAGAGCGGAGGTGAGTCAACTTATCGTTTGTTCTTGTCATTTTGCTTTTGGTCAGAGACTATATACTGCCTTGGGTTCTTAAGGACAAAGTGCTCAAACATGATATTTTCTCTTCCAGGTGGGGCCAGCTGGATCACATTTCGGTCTTCTGGCGTGTCTAATAGTAGAAGTGATAGGCGCGTGGCCTCTCCTGAGGCATCCGAAGCGGGCAATCTTAAAATTAGTCGGTATAGCCTTCGCGTTGTTCCTCCTGGGTCTTCTGCCCTGGATCGATAACTTCGCGCACGTCTTCGGCTTCGTGTTCGGATTCTTACTCGCATACGCGCTGCTGCCATTCATAACCTTTGGGCCTTACGAGAGGCGAAGAAAGATTGCGTTAGTTTGGGTCTGTATGGTGTCGGCGGGCGGGATGCTATGCGCGCTGGTCGCGTTGTTCTACGCGGCGCCGGCGTACGAGTGCGCGGCGTGCGCATACTTCACGTGCTTACCGTTCGCGCCCGACATGTGCGCGTCGCAGGACGTGCGCGTGCGGCAGCTGGACGGGGTATGACGGCGCGCGGCCCGGGCGCCCCCGCCGCCGCCGCCCCCCCCGCCCCGCGCCCCCAGCGTGCGCCCCCGCGCCCCCCGCGTGCCCGCGCCGCGCCGCCGCCTAGCGCCCACACCCGCCGCCCGAGCCCACGCCGTCGCTGTCCATACCTCACATCGTCACCTCACTATTACAGTCACACTACTACAGAAACTCAATCTTCTCTTATTGCGTACTGGTGACAAAACAAACCCTCCTCACTGCCAGTCGAAGTAATGCCATGACAAGCAACAATTTGGTCTCCTATGCGCAATATGTGGTTAATGGTTTAGAATGACATGGTGAGCACACACATTGAAAATGAACGTTTATCGAAATAAAAATGTTAATTGACTCACTAATCTGTTGGACTGTATCTATGGATATCACATACTCATTCAATGTTGAGTTTCTGTATATAGTGTGCTGTGTCGCTACTGCCCACTTGAACGAATGTGTCGGTATAAGTGAGCTCTAGTTACTATCTAGGCGATCTTTTAAGATTTTATAATCGTCGAACTAGACTATCATAAAGTGTATGCGAATATTTCATCGATTATTTAATTTATCGATAGAGACGTATTGTTGCGTGTTAAGATTTGTTGTTTTGTGGACTCACGATTAGTCCCGAATTTCAAGTGCGAATGGTCGAATTTATTTTTCCAGAATATTTTCGATGTCGTGATTTAAATCATTGAATATTTAATTCTAAAATGCAATGTGTTAAGTCTGATTTAGTAAAATAATTGACATAGCAATGGCTGCCAATACTACTACTGGTGAAATAAATTCGCTCCAAATTGAATTTTAAATAAAAATAATTGTGCTAAATCCACGGATATAGAACTAACATTGCAGACGCGACTTACTGATGTAAATATTCTGTAAAATAAAATAATAAAATTACGGTGGTAGGTGAGTCGTGGTAAGTGTGGTTACGTTGCGTTGCGTTGTGAGTCTTACGGGAGCCTCGTTACGTCACATTGTATATTATTAAGTCTGTATCTATACACGAGATTTTTACGTATGTACACAGAACTAATAATAATAACATTTCGCACACAATACAATTTAAACAAACAATAGTCTATTCTAATATTTCCTCTCCGCAAATGTGACCTAATGCGATCCCGTAACAGTGTCAAAATATACATAATTTAGTATATTACTAAATAATGTAAATATTATAACGTTAAAAACATATTTTTCATCTATTTAGTTCACCGTATATTAACGAATTCAGTCTATTTGTAAGTATTCTAATGGATTTTTGATTTCGTCAATTTATATAGCTGTATCAAGTCTGCGTAGATTAACATTTATTTTATATAATATGCTAGTGAATATATATATACCATTTATATTTAGGGATATTTATTTTACTACAGACAGTTTAGGGGAGACTTTATCGGTCACTATCATTCATACTTTACATGTTTTATTACGAATTTACATTTAATACTAGTCACTATGTTAATTATAATATTTTTTAGTTTAAAGAGTGTAAATATATAAATTTAATCAAGCGAAAATGGTGATCATTGTAATTTAACAATTATTTTGCTAAGGAATGTTAATCGAGATTGCGTATGCGCGTGTGTGTGACGAGTTTTATACAACTGGCACGAAATCATTGTAGATAGGTACTGTACTTAGTGAGTTTAAGATATGTTTTAACTCATAAATTGCGCACATACTTTAGTTTCATTAATGTTTCCGTTCGGTGGCACTTAAGTGGCTCGTTCATAGCTACTTGACCCAGTGACAATTGTGATGAGCATTTATTACCCCGATTCGCAATTGCTGCCGTATTGAGGCTCCCGTAGACAGGCGTGGCGCGACTCTAGTAGAACAATTTCTATGAAAACTTTTTGTTCTACCAGATTTGCGTCGCACCGTTGCGTCGCACCTGTCTGCGGTAGCGTTTAAGATGTTGATCATAATCGTTAGAGCGACTCTACTAACACTCGTTTATAATACGTACATCATTTTAAAAGATATAATCTTGTATACCTATTAAAGGTCAGTTCACACCGAGACGCAATTTTCAAGATAGAAATACAATTACAGACCTTATCTACTACAATAAACGGTACACAATTCAGTGTCTACTAAGTCGAGCTACGCAGCGCGGCGCCACGTGGCGCCGCGCGGCGTAGCTCACTGAATCGTGTACCATTTTGTGTAGTAGATAAGGTCTGTAATTGTATTTCTATCCTGAAAATTGCGCGTCGCGTCGCATCTCGGTGTGAACTGACCCTAAGGTACTTCTAGGCATGCCTGTGCCATCGTTCGACCGCATCCTCGCTTTTGATCAGACGAAATAAAGGCTAAACGAAGCCTAAAAAAAAAGTAAAAAAAAAAACTCAAGTCTTCACAAATGCCAAAGAAGCATTTGTTGTCAAATGGAAACGAATTGATTATATTTTTATAGATATTTTAATTACCTACCTATTAAAGTGACTTTTTATGTAAAAGACACCTCTGGTTTTTAAGAGCCTCGTCAAATTAATCTGTTGACAATTCCTAGTCAAGTGATTTTTTTGGGCTTTGTTGTTTTCGTCAATAACTTATAATGCTACGTTTTTCCGAGGAAAGCGGTGGCCACATAATGGCCGCTGTGACAGCTGTCCTGAAAATAATGGCGGCGGGGTTTGACTTTACGGTGTCAAAACACGCTCGTTATAATACACACCGATTATATATCTCCGTGGCAGAAAACATCGACTGCTAAGCGTGTCTTCGTGTGGGACTGCGGCCCGTGCAGCGTCTCCCATACCGCGCGTGTTGACCGCACTAAATAAGGTCGTGGTGGCTAACCTGCTGCAACCTAATTGCGTAACACACTATTACCTATTACTCTCAATTTGAATCATTTTGAAGCATATTGCTAATCCATTGCTCCATAAATGTTCGAAAAATGTGTCTGCTCAACAACGTAAATAACGCAATGAATGTTGTTGAACTGTCAAAATTAAACCCATTGCTACTGGTAATGTGTTACGCAATTACCCTGCCAGACTGCGATCAGTGGGGCAATTCTCGTAATTTTAAGAGGGGACGGGCCTGCGATGAATTTGAAAAATAGGTATCTGAAGGAACTATTGCCGTCGCCTTACCCACGTAGTGTGTGATAGCTGCAGCTCAGACCGGAATTATAACAAAAATTGTGACGAGTTCGACGTTTCGTATTCCCCTTTTTTCTCCTCGAAAACTGAGCCGATTCAATTATTTTTTACGTTAACATTTTAAGAAAGAGTATGTTGACGGTTCCTATAATTTTTTTATGTTAAAAACTTTTTTAATTTGTCTGGTAGTCCTCTAATCACGGCGGTAAAAATAGGGCATTTTTTATCATTTTTATAGGGTCATATTTTCTTTAGTAACTAATTGCTGAAAAAAAGAAAATGACAGGGACGTGTAAAGACTTTCATTTTATGTAAAAAAAAATTGCTCTAGAGGCATTATTCAGGAAGACAAAAGGGGAATACATTTGTATGGAGAATCGCACGTCCTGTTCCCTCTTAAGGATGTTCACAGTCAGAAGGCCAATTCTAGTAATTTAAAACGTTCAAAATATAATCGCAGTTCTCATCTCAGCGACAAACAAATGTCAAAAACTTGTCAAAATGTAGGGAAATTAGAGGTATTTTTGACAGATTGAGGCTGAGATCAGACTGTGAACGTTCTTAAAATTACGAGCCTCTGATCTGTCTCAATCTGTCAAAAATACCTCTAATTTCCCCACATTTTGACAAGTTTTTGACATTTGTTTGTCGCTGAGATGAGAACTGCGATTATATTTTGAACGTTTTTAAATACGGGAATTGGCCTTCTTCTTCGCTAATAAATACGCCAGTTTAATGATTAAGTGTCTACATTTTTGTGAGAAAAATAATAGTATGTAATTGTTGTCATTAGTTTATGTTTTATGTTGGTACCTACTTATTATATGTATATACTTTGATTTATGTAATTGGTTTCTTAAGCCGTGTAAATCAAATAAATAAATACCAACTTACGTTTATAAGTAACGTTACAGTAATTGCGGACAGTATATCGCCACCGCCTTTCTAGGAAACCGTAGCTTACCTACATAACATTTGACAGTAGATTTATTGATCAATGATTTGACCAGGCTTTTAAAACTTGAGAGTAAATTCGTAATTTACCCTTGCACAAAATATATCTAAGTAACTGTTGTTTTGAAGACTGTAAAATTATAAAACAGAATGAAAAACGCTATAATCTTCAGCACAAATTGAAAATGAAACCATTTGAAAAGTCTGAAACCAAAAATTTTTCGTTCAAGATTATTCTGTTCAGCACAATTATTTTTTCGCTACCTATGTAAAAACATTAAAATACTTAGTTATGTAGGCAATTATTTACTTCTTATGAATTAATAATAAATTATTTAGTGTACTTACTTATAACGCGTTGGTCCGCGGTAAATTGACCTTTGTGATGAAAAATCGCTTTCGATGTTTTGGATTTTACTTATGTACCAAATTGTTCAGAGAAATCTATATCAAAATGACGCAGGCAACTTCATCATAAGGCTCATTTTACCGTGAACAGACGCATATTTTGCTCAGAAGTCTCCAATAAACGTGCAAAAAGCAATAAAAATCATAATTAATTGTCGAAGATGAATTACTAATGTGCGTATCAATGAAAGATTTAAATTGACTTAATTGAATAAATTGTCTTAATTTATTTTAGAAAGTAACGTTTTATTTTGTAAAATCACTTGCCAAAATAAAAGTGGTACCTAAGTGATTTTAATAAATAAAATAATATTTTTGTACACAGTCGAAAAGTAATGCTCTCGAAATATGAAACGGTTTTGTGACGAATATAAATATTATAATAACGTAAAACCGTTTAATTGAATTCATGTAATAATTTCTAGCTTAGATACAGCTATTTCAAAATAATGCCATGAATCTGCACACTTTTCTTATCAAACATTTGTTTAAACGTAGATACTTTTCAATATATTACGAAGATAAGTAACATTACTCCTGCAGTAGCGTTTATTCTAAAGAACGGAATCTAAGCGCAACTACAGTCGTAACGTAAAGGCCCATGGTTCATGACGGTACTCAAAAGTAACACGTTGTTTGTAACACGTTACTTTTGAGTAGCGTGCTAATTTGTGGAATGGAAACTCAACGCAGCTGTTACCTATAATTTATACCTAGTATCGTGTTTGACTGTGTGTGTGAAACTTCTCGATTACTTTCTTTGAAAAACTAACAGTGGACGTTATCTTAAAGTGCCCTTGTGCCCGGCGGCCCGGTGGACTATACTCAGAATAAGACAAAAAAAATTACATACATAATTGTACATTGTGAACATACACCTAATTATTACTTGTACGTTAAGGATGGTAAAGTAATCTTATTGTAAACTAGTATTAATCGAACAAGAAACCTTATTATCATAATACTGATGTGTTTTATTTATGGTCCGATTTTCCTGTTGGGGGGGGGGGGGGGGGGGGGTGTTCCGAGGGCTGATTTTTCAAACGATATATAATTTTTATTCGTGAACTAAAATTGACGCCTGACAGTTTTTGTAGGGAACATTTGTCAAAAATGCAAAATTATTCCTCCGATAAAATTAACTGGCGTTGGAAAAATCAACCCTTAGAAACATAAAACCTTTATTATCACATGAAAGTACGTCTAAAGGTTATTAGCACACGTATCAAATCGGAAAGGGATTCGGCGCTTTTCGCCTCGGCGTCAAACAGGCGTCAACCTAACGTAAGCACGTAACCAAAGCGGATCAGAAGCTCCGATATGTCGACTCGGCTACGTAACGGCTAGGCTAGGCGACGAACGCCGCGCTTACGGCTCGCGGACCGCTGGTTGATGGTGCAGGCAGGCCGCGGGAGGGGTGAGAGGGGCAAGGGTGGACGAAGAGACGTAAGCTCGGGTATGGAGAGACGTAAGCGCGGGGACGACGAGCCGTAATGCACTGCACCGCCGTTCGTGAGCTTGTCCCGAGGCGAGGCGATTACATTACGATTCCGATTAGTGTGCGTTGCAGTAGGGAGTTTCATACAAAGAATACTGAACGGCTCGAGTTGATACGGTAGGTAATGATCCCTTTCCTTTATGGCTTAGAAATGTTCCCGTCCCTATCTTGCACTTGTAGTTTAATAGTTGTGCGACAGTGACACCCAAAGGGATAACCTATACTCAGAGTTACCCTGCGCGATTGTATCTGAAAGAAGAAGCTCATCCTGGGAACCAAGGTAGCCAACATAACCCGAAGAATTGGCAAACTTAAGTAGCAGTGGACGGTCAAATTGCTCGCAGAACGGATGGTCGATGTGGTCGAAAGGTTCTGGAGCGACCACCACGTACGGACGCCAGCAGGTCAACCTACCCGAAACTGTCAGATTTTCCCAATCAACCTTGAACCTTATTTTTTAGCAATAAAGTCGAAAATCTATTAAAGAAA
The DNA here is from genome assembly GCA_963082905.1 of Oligia fasciuncula. Lineage (NCBI taxonomy): Eukaryota > Metazoa > Arthropoda > Insecta > Lepidoptera > Noctuidae > Oligia > Oligia fasciuncula. The sequence goes on along the minus strand of OY720390.1, from coordinate 14,164,761 downwards.
TCTGACAGATTGTAGATAACTTGATGTGCTGGCGTCTGTACCTACCTAAGTTGTCGCAAGATGCAGCGTGGGTATCGCCACACGGTAAATCGATGACGTAGAGAATCCGCTGAATGCGTACAGAAGACGATTTTCAGCTGTAAAGGTGATGATGATGATGACTATTTAAAATTCTCTATTATAAAAAAGTTGCTGTTATTTACCTAATTTTTAAGGTGTGGCGACAACATTGCCTTTAAAACGTCTTACGCCAATGATAAAACAGCATCAATTGATAAATGGAACGTGTTTTGATTACAATAATATCTATAGGTACAATATCCTCTATCGTGGTTCTTGTGAAAACAATGATAACGACGGTAGGTAGGCATCCTCTGTAGGTAATTTTTGTTACTTTGCTAAAGACAAATAAATAAAAGCTGAGCCTAGAGAAAGATAATCGGCTGTCTACTGCCGTCAATCTAAATTTTATGGTCAAAGGAAGCCGCCGCGTTATCTACGTAGTAAGAATGTAAAAATTCACTTTCATAGATAGGGCCCCCCTTCGTGCCTCGGAAAGCACGTTGAGCCGTTGATCCCGGCTGACATTTTTACCCCACGTCCTAAATGGTCCCCGAAACGATCAATTGCAATTGTCAATTTTTACTTGAATATTATGTAACATTGATGCTCAAATTGTTGGTCTACGAAATGCAATTGAAGCGATAGACAATATTACTACCTACAATGACAATTTATTGCATTTGATCAATTGCGATTGATCATTTCGGGTAGAAAGCGATCGTTGCGTTCATATCTTACTTTTTATTCGATGAACCGGAACGCGTGGTCGCACCTACAAAGGGCGCCTTCCGGATGTGTAAAAGTAGTATGACCGTACCTTGGTATACGCACATATACCAAGCAGTAACATAGTTTCCTAACGCAGATCTACAAAATCTGACAAGTAATAAGATCCAGAAGTTAGTATCTTTATTCATAAGCATCTGCCCAGCCTTTTCCGACTATGTTGGAGTCGGCTTCCAGTCTAACCGGATGCAGCTGAACACTAATATTTTATATGGTGCGACTGTCTATCTGGCGCCCACAACCCAGTTACTGGGTTATACGATACCCCTTGGTAAGAGTAGTTATCAGATTTAAAATATTATCTTTATTATTTCCAGGCTTACAATGCTCTTATTTTGTTTCGTTTAGTCTATGGTGAAACAAATAATATTTTACCAAATTGAGCAGTAGAAAATGAAAAAAAAAAATGAAATGTTATCAATGTATCATTTATATTGGTAAAGTAGAAAACATTTTCGCTAAAGCAAAACGAAATACTGATTTTAAACTTTGCAATATTCAGTGTCAAAATGCTATAGGTACTCAATTATCTCATTGTGAACAACAATTTGTATTTAGTAATAATACATTTACTTTTACACAACAAAGAAAAAATCTTAATAGTTTCGCGGTGCTAAATTTAGGCGTGACAGATTGTCACGGTCGTCTGGCAACTTCCTGTAGTGCATACATTATCAGGAACAGTTATTATTTAAATGGAAAACGAAGTGTAAAAATCTAGTATTAAAAAAAGACTGCCTCATTGGTCTAGTACAGGGATGGGAAGACTACGGCCCGCGGGTCATCTCCGGCCGGCGAAGCGTTAAAATCCGGCCCGCCGCGACTATCAAACAAAAATCAAATGAAGTTTTCGTATTGTTAGAAAGGAGAATGGGTGAGACCGTATCCAGACATAAATGTGTCCAAACATGTCCCCACAAAGACCAGTGCTCCTCAACCTTCTACTTCGCAGCATGCACAATAAATTAGTGTTTCAGAAAATACATAATTATCAATATTTTTATTTCAGTAAATAACATAGCCAAAAATGCAACAACTTGGCCTGACATATATTTCGTTAGTAAATATTGGCACGGGAAGGAAAAAGTTTCCCCATCCCTGGTCTAGTACCTAGTTATAACGTGCTTATACTGAACATGAGGTTCTCGGGTCACGCCTAGCTCAGACTATATTATTGGGTTTGTCCATCAAACTTTTCTCAGTAGCAGCCCGTTTGCTAGCAAGGCTAGAGACAGAGAAGAGTGGCGTGCATTGCAGGATTCCTACACTCGCGGCGGGTTCATGGATGAGTGCTAACACGTGTTCCGCCGTAAGCGGCAGAGGAGGACACCGTGGAGTTTTAGTGCGTTAGAGTCCCACATAACTGTACTATCTCCCCGTGGTAGTGCAGAATGCATGAGCAATTCTGCACGATAAAAAAAAAATCCTACACTGCGAAAAGCTGAATAAGAGCGTTGACGGCAATAGGCTAGCCTCATTCATGGGACTTAAACATAACTGGCGAAATATGGATGTAGAGGGGCTATCACATCAAGCTACTACAATCTGTCAAATTTCTTTAATAGATTTTCAACTGTATCGCTAAAGCGTAAGGTTCAAAGTTGATTGGGAAAATTTGACAGTTTCGGGTAGCTTGATGTGCTGGCGTCTCGTCTGTACTAATAGGTCACCTCTGCCTAATCCCTCGGGGAAAAGGACATGAGGTAATAAAAAAAAATCTGATCTTCTGGGGCTTATGTAGGTATAGTTTTTTCAAGTGTTTAGTGAGATTTTATCATTCGAGTCGACACTTGTGTGATCATTTTAGGATTAAAAAGTTAGTTCTATCTACGTAACAGCCCGTATTTTCACACTTTTGCGCAAAGGTCTCCCCCTCTCCAACACACTTCTATCCTCTGCTATTATGGGTAGGAGTTAAGTTCATCCCTCCAACTTTTTCTTGTTTGAAATAGGTTCTTAGATCATCATCATCTGCCTAGCCTTTTGCCATCGGCTTCCAGTATAAACGGATGTAGGTGAATACCAGTATTTTACATGGAGCGACTGCTTATCTGACCTCCACATTACACTTCCTCTCTCCTTAAACATCATCATTATAGTTTTTTGCTTTTTTGCTCCTACAAATATCACGATACCCCCTTTGGTAGGACTGGTTGTCAGACTTTCGGGCTTCTGACCTTCGATCAATAATAGTACTAGATGCCCGATAAGCGCTTCAAAAACGGCCCGAAAAATACGAGCACGAATACTTTTGTGCTCTTATTTCAAATTGGTATAGTCCAATCATAGCCAATGTTAAGACGTCAAAATGCCTCAGTGCGCGTTCAAAAGTTGTGTAAATAACCACCGTAACACCAAGATTTTTGAAGGAATAAGTATCAATTTTTCGGTAAGTTTTTATATCATTAAATGTTTTTCATAAAATAGTAACACAATTAAATAGTAAAAATCAACTATCAAATATTATATATGATTGTTTGGCCAATGTTTGCGACAACGCGCCAACTATTCTAACAAACATTGAACCATTGAAATGTAATTATATTCCAAGAACTACGTCTAGTTCCAAATTCGAGTAAGTACGAAATTGTCAACAAAATGTTTTTAACCTTATTGCTTAGACGTTAACTTTCATTTTAGAATAAATATTTTTGTACTTATTATAAAAATGACTTTTTATTTTCAAGTGACATTTTAAATTTATTGCTTCGATGACAGAAGGACTTAAATATTAATCATTTGCAATCGTAATTAAACTTTATGTTAGTGTGTTAAGGTTTATAATAATCTGAAGTTGTTAATATTATTAAACTTTTTTCTATAGTTCGTATTATGAAATATAAATGTATACCTATGTGTGTGCAAACGTGGCCACTTTAGCGACTTATTTTTGTTCCTAATCATTCATCTAGTACTATTATTGATCGAAGCTTCTGACTACCCATTTACTACCGTAAATATCTGCTTAGAATATCTATAATAATGACTCTAATATACTACACTCCAACCATACCATAATCAGCCTATAATGTTCCCACTGCTGGGACACAGGCCTCCTCTCGGTGAGAGGGAGTGGGCCGTAATCCACCACGCGGGCCCAGTGCGGATTGGTAGATGTCACATGTCTTCGAATTTTTGGTTCTAGGACGTGCCGGTTTCCTCACGATGTTTTCCTTCACCGTTTTTGAGAGCAGTGGTGATGAAATAATTTACACAAAGTAAAGCGCCTGTCTGGGTTCGAACCTACGACCTACAACTCGTAAGTCGCGGCCGTTACCACTTGGCCCTCACTGCTCTCTACACTCCAAAAGCCACTCAAAAAGAAACGTGATAGACTATAAATATTATAACGAGGTAAAAATAGTGAGTTTGTTTATATGGGGGGTAATCTTCTAAACTAATGATCCGATTCCGAATATTTTTTATTAATGGTAAGCTGCTCTATTATTATACTTACTCGTATTATTGTGTGTCATATTTTTCTTTAAACAAGAAATTTCACGCGGTCGATGTTGCAGGCAGAAGTCGTTTATCTAAAAATCTAGAAATAAAATAGTTTATAGTTTCAACATTAATGATGTACAGTCACGAGCACTAATATATATACATCGTCACATTTTCTAAAATATGTTTACTTCTACCATTCAAGAAATTAGAGTACTTACGATTATATTTTCTAAATTACCTAACCATCAAATTGTGTCAAAACTAGGTATTCATTGGTTTCACATTAAAAATAAACGAAACAAATTCAGTAATAACTTTACACTTTCAATGTAATTTTTAAGTATCCATGACAATTTCTTTAATATGTATACAATTTGTTCACATGTAATAGAAATTGTCATGGATACATTAAAATGACATTGGAAGTGTAGACCTACTTTTTCCTGTTTTTAAGCGACTTCCAAAAAGGAGGAGGTTTTATGTTCGACTTTATGTTTTTTTTATGTATGTTCTTCGATTACTCGAAGACGGCTGGACCGATTCCAGAAATTCTTTTTTTGTTTGAAAGGATATACTCTCGCGGTGGTCCCATTATCATCAAGTTGGAATCTGATGAGAGGATCCCATGGAAATCGAGGGAAACCCTCAAATTTTATAGGCAAACTAACTATAGCGATTTTAGTATTTTTTAAAGTAACTTGAGCATTTTCTCTCGGAAATCATCATTTGGTAAAGTGGAGCTGACGATGAAGACCACAGATGGCCATCAGAACTACTCAATGACAAATATTTCATGGGTTGCAATTCGGTTATTTCTATGTTTCCGTAGGAATCGAATAACATAATAGTTTTAGGAAGGTATACGAAAATAAACACAGTCAACGGGCGACCCGTTGCCGCTCGCTGATGGCTACTTACCTTTCTTACTTTAAAATGAACCTTAATTTTTTATAACATAATATGTAATGACGCGAATTAATTATAAAAAAATCTAGAAATAAATAATACCTAATTAAAATAATAAATAAATATTCCTGGACAAATCACACAGCGCCATCTAGTCCCCCAAACTAAGCAAAGCTTGTACTTTGTGTAGGTACTAGTGAGGGTGAGCTCAAGATGTTTGAAAAACTGCTGCTTTGTAATTGTTTACATAATTTCGAAACTGTACTGTGTACATGTTTTTGAGATTTACTTGGTGACTACATAATTATGCTACTAAAAGTTAATAATATTTTTTGGTAATCTATTGATAAAAATAATTTGATAAAAATGTGTAGTTAAGGTTGAGACAATTTAACGTTTACATAATTATTGGTTACAGCATACCACATTTATTTTTGGGATTTAATGTTGCTACTTGAATTTGAATTTTATGGATGTATCCATGTTATTGCTCGTGACTGTACTTAACCAATATTTTTGTAAAAATATAATTTAAAAGAGTGTCCATGGAGTTTCTAGCCCGTTCTTCTCCATAGGTACCTACGCTCTGGAATTGGCAACTAGCTTCATATTTTTTCACTGACTGACCGACTTCTTTACAATTCGAAAGTGCCTATAAATGGTTTAATTGAAATAAATGCTTTGAGTTTGAGTTTTTATGAAATTAAATAGTATCACGTGCTGTGTATAAGAAAAATACTTCGGAAAAATGTTACATTATCAGGATGAAAAATCAAAAATTTATTCAAATAAACTGCCGATCAGATAATGTATCGCAAAGGGGTCAATGACGCAAGTGACAACGGAGTAGATGCCGCTGTGAAGGCACTTGAACATAATCTTAAACCTGATAGTGTTGAAGACTGAACCAATTGAAGTATTTATGTAAAGCCTGCGCTCAAAGGGGGGTCTAAGACTTATGAGGATCAAACACACGAGCGGCGATAATAATATTGTCAAGATTTAAGGTAAAAATGTTGTATTGACGTTTTATAAAAAAATGGTCCAAAGATTTATGCGAAACGAATCCCACGCATCGAAATCGCTTGCGCGCGTTATGTAGATATTTGTCGTTACGAGTACTCCGTAGCCCGAAAGTCTGTCAATTAGTCTTACCAAGGGGTATTAAAGAATGAAAAAAGAAAAACGTTTATTTACGGTAAACATGACACAGAAAGAACATAAACACAATAAATAATAAAAAACTGGCCAAGTGCGAGTCGTACTCGCACATGAAGGGTTCCGTACCACAAGGCATAAAACGCCGAAAAAAATGTTTCTTTTATAGGTACCCCTTTAAATTTTAACTTTATTTTATTTTTATTATTTGTTGCTAAAGCGGCAACAGAAATACATCATATGTGAAAATTTCAACTGTCTAGCTATCGGGTTCATGAGATACATCGAAACTTGAAGTTGTAAGTTAACGAGTGGGTAAATACATATCTTTTGTAACACTAGGATGAAGATCACCTTTCAAGATAGGCATCAGACAGACACTATAGTAACCAAAGTCAGATTGCAAATGTTTATTATATAAGATTCTATTAGGTATCTTCTAAATCTTAAATGAGAACGAGACTTTACCTACTTATTTTGTTCAAGGGGTACATTGATAACCTTCATGTCATTCTACAGTACCTATGTAGGTATAGGGCATCGATAAATCGCGTCGGTACTCGTAGATAAGATATTTTGAAGATGCGATACGATGGATTAAAATATTGAAAGTGAGCAATTGTTTTGAAACTTACCTCTATCTATTTAACCTTGTACTAAAATATATGCGGCCTTTTAAAACAACACTCCAAAAGCCGTCAAAGTGATAAAGACTATTATATTAAGCACACGAAGTTTAATCATTCTTGCAATAAGTACATCTACGTACATTTCACACTCAATCACTGCGTAATTAATTAATTATTTTCAGACAATCGAGTCATCATGGGATTTATAACATGATTGAGCCGTTTGGGGTTGAAATAGTAGGGGTCGTTAGGGGTCCGAGTGCACATCGAGTATTTCGGAACATTACCAAGTGGTTGGTCGACTCTTCACGAGACCAGAGGGCTGGTCTATGTTTATGCCAAAATCAGCATTGCCATCCAACGTGGCAACGGTGGCAGCCTTTTGGGCACTTTTCCCACCGACGGCAATGCGGAAGAAGAGGAAGAAGAGATTGTACATATATAAACATTTAAGTATATATAAAAAAAAGATAAACTCATTTCTAATAAGTAATAGCCTCCCCGACCGTTCTTCGGTCACGGTGGCCAATCTCAATGGTGATTAGCCAGGTACGCAGGAGATATTATAGTGCACAAGTGTGTGCGCAGACAAAAAAATAAGTACCTACTTATTTATTTACCAGAACCTTACCGAACCCCGAGGTCTCAGTAACCCTCCATGCCATCACGGCATAACTAGATAGAAATCCATACTAATATTATAAATTCGAAAGTAACTCTGTCTGTCTGTCTGTATGTTACTGTCCTTTTCACGTCTAAACCACTGAACGTATTTCGATAAAAATTGGCAGAAAGATAGATTGCATCCCGGGGAAGGACATAGGATAGGTTCCCGATATTACCACATCGATAGTTCTGCGGGTGACACCGCGGGGCGCAGCTAATTTGTTTATATTTTTGGCAAATAAATCGCGAATGTAGATTAGGTATCTAAAGTGTTGTATAGAAAATTAAAAAAAAACTGAAACGATCTCAATCTGACAAAAGCTTATTGACGCGTGCAGATTGCTGACTACGTCATATAGCAGGCACTCAAAAAGATTGGCCACATGATCCAGATAAATTTTGAAACGTGCCAATAATGTATCTATTTATCTTAATTTGTCACACGGTCTTGAGAAAAACCTGTATAAAATTGCACACGTATACTTCCAAGGAGGGGTCCGTGGCTAAATAATAACAGCCGCACAGGTCGATCGATCAGGTTAAGCTACGCTTGCCGCGGTTGGTCTGTGGATGGGTGACCATTTTTACATACCGAGACCCCTCCGTGCCTCAAAAAGCACGTTAAGCCGTTGGTCCCATCATCATCGTTGGTTGGATCCGGCTGTCATTCGTGGATCTTTGACAATTTTTTTTTCGACTTTCCGAAATTTTCTTTCATAAAAAAATTGTCCTGACAATACCAAACAAAACAAAAAAAGAATTATCCGATTTGGTGCAGTCATTCAGAAGTTATGCGCGTACATACATTTCTGTGATTCATTTTTATGGTCTTCATATTATGTACCACGGCTAGAATGTTAATTGTTATGAATAATTTTAAATGTATATATTTAAAATACGTGATGTAGAATACGTGGTTTCCATGAATGTTATAACCTAATCGCCACACTGTATAATATTATGATTGTTTAAACGTTAACTCCCTTACTAATAAACGTATTATATCAGATGAATACTTACACAGCGATTTCTCTCTTTCAGTCGTCAGTAATTTGACTTTCGAAAGAAGAAGACAAAGCGTTGTGTAACTATACAGACGATATACAACGTTTATTAGTAAGGGGGTTAATATACGAATACCACACTAAATACACACAATAGATATTCTGTTTGTGTAAGTGTACTCCAAATGGAGTACCTAACAACTCATCATTTTATATTATAGTGACGGATGAAAGAGCGGATGAAAGAGAAGTAAGCAGTTCTGGAGAGGAATATGTAAGCGGGGAGGGAAAATTCATCAGAAGACTGAAAAGTGATCTTAGGGAGACAGACGACTACTCATTCTAATCTGTCCAAAGCCTTTAATTTTCCTAAATTTTTGACAAGTTTTAGACATTGGTTGTCGCTGAGATGAGATTGTGACTTGAACTTGAACGTAGATATTAATGGTAGTTCTCTACTTGTAAGTGCACTAACGTGCAGACAGCCGGAGACGTTGCGTTTTGCAATATGTATGTATTACTTTATGTACAGTCAACAAAAGAGATAAGTATGCAGGATCGTCGGATATAGTTAAAGTTTAGTAAGAAACCGATGGATGTTCTCGAATAAAATTTAATTTTATGAATAGAAAACAAACAGTTCGTTTATCAAATTAGATTTCAGTCGACAACATCCATCGGTTTCTTACTAAATTTCAATTATATCCGACGATCCTGTATACTTATCCCTTTTGTTGACTGTACATAATTAATATAAGTAGGTATATACCTGCTGCGATCACTGACTCTTCTCCTTCAAGTAATTTTATTTATTCTGCAATTATAGTTTATGATCTCATTATTTAATAATTTAATCTGAGCTCAGTGCAACGAACTCTTCATAAAGAAAACAAAGGTTCTCTTTTAATTTCTTTCTTTATTTTCTTGTTTAAGTTTTTTATTTACGTTGCTGATTGCTTTCAGCTTATTTCGTGGAAATATTCAGCGTCAACTCAGATGAAAAAAAATAGAATAAGAATGTGTGGCTATTGGGATGGTGCACACACAGGCGACTGCCTATCTGACCTACACAGCCCAGTTACTCGATACTCCTTGGTAAGAATGGTCGTCAAACTTTCGGGCTTCGGACTACCCGTAACGACTGTCAAAGATCACCGAATGACAGCCGGGACCAACGGCTTAACATACTTTCCGAGGCACGAAGGGGTCTCGGTACAACATAAAACATAAAATAAAATATAACGAGTGGTTTTGGCTCCTTGGTTTTTCCAATACAAATAATTAAGGAAAAACTCAGATTTTATTCTTGTCTAATAAGCTAAGTATACGAAATACCAGGGTTTTTTAAACTTATAATGTAACATTTAATATTTGATCGTAGCTTGTTACAATTTTTTTTTTTTTTTTCACCACACTTCAGTGATCAGAAAATAGGACCTATGATATTGCCGATTTTTGATACTGGTTATTGTGAAGATCGATCGATCCTTCAGTCTATTTAGAATTACAAATTCCAATTAATTTTATAACATAGCATGACATGTTGTTTTTCAAAATCAGTTGTTCATTTGTTTTCCCGCCGTTCGATTTTTTTTAAATATCGCTGTTTCTGTAACCATGGAAAAATAGAAATTGCGCGATATTTTCGAATACGAGTTCCGTCGGGGCACCAACGCTGCACAGGCAGCACCCAATATTAACGACATGTATGGACATGGTACCGCATGTGAAGGCATGATCCGTTTTTGGTTTGATCGCTTCCGTTCTGGAAATTTTGATTTCAACAATGAGCCCCAACCAATGAGAAACAACGATGAATTGAAAGCCATAGTGGACGCAGATTCATCTGTAATCATGTTGGAACCTGCAGTAGCCTTCAACGTAAGTAATAAATCGATACTTATTCATTTCCTTCAAATTGGAAAGATAAAAAAGCTCAGAAAGTCAAACACAACAACAACAAAATCGCGTCGAAGCACCGCACAACCGGCCGTTTCAAAACTAAAGGAGTTACGATTGGAAACTCTCCATTACCCAACATACTCATTAGACCTTGGTCCAACTTATCCCCATTTTTGTTCGGAATTTGAATAACTTTTTACAAAGGAAAAATTTCAAATCCAACAAGGTGGTGAAAAACGCATTTAAAGTTCATCAATTCCCGTCGCCAGGATTTTTATAGCAGAGCCTTCACCGAACTTCCACTATATGGCAAAATACAGACGCGGCGCACATCAAGCTACTACAATCTGTCTTTCTTTAATATATTTTCAACTTTATCCCTAAAGCATATGGTTCAAAGTTGATTGGGAAATTTGACAGTTTCGGGTAGCTTGATGTGCTGGCGTCTGTACATCTTCACTAATGACCAATACTTCGATTAAAAAAAACTAAATTTTCTTAAAAAATAAAATATTTAGTTTTTGTAAATAAAATTCAGATTTCTAGGAAAGTGATTGATGCCTATAAGAAATAGTAATTAATATTTTACGTTGGTATTATCATGGTTTCGAACCCACAATCAACAAAATATACAGGAAGCGAGTCTTAACCTTACCAAACGTACATCTACGCTCAAAATAAGTTGATGTTAGTCTGTCGGCCGCGCGGGTAGCATTTTCCGCGGCACCCAGCGCTTTCGTTGCGCATTGTCATCCGGCATTTGAAAGGTTAATTCCCCTGCCACCACTACATGTAGCTAAATTACATTTAATAAAAAAATCTTGGCATATTTTATTTTACTTAATTCATCTAGTTAACAGCTGACAGGACCACATTTTATAATGTTCGAAAAATGTGTCTGATTTAAAAATACTAATTGTTTTGCAAGATGAGTAGAAATGTTTTTCAACCGAATAAAGGAAACCGAGATATTTAGGTCCTTAAGTGCTTACCATAGATAAGAAATATCCCCCGTAAGATCCCTACGATCGCTGATCGTAGCATAACATAACTCAGATGATAACGTCAATCATTTTGATACCGTCGTGTCTAAGCCACAACGAAAATATTATTATAATGGCTTGCTACAACATAAGTGTCCGTGTTATTTCAAGTTCCGAACGATACACGCTACACGTGCTCATGGCATAAAAGAAAAACGTATTCCAATTTTAAAAAGTTACAAGTAAGTTTTCTTTTTTAAATTTTGGCTTTCTTTTATGTGAAAATTGAGGTTTAATTGCGATCTTGTTTTGTTTTTAAAGTTGAATTCATATTAAAATTGAAATTTAAAATTGAGGTTTAATTGCGATCTTGTTTTGTTTTTAAATTTGAATACTCTCGGTTATTTTTTTTATTAACGGTCTAAATCTGGAGAAGGTGTGACATTGTTTTGTATTGCAGTGATATTATTTTCTAAGACTAGTGGTAGGAATTTTCTTATTATTTGAATAGATTTAGTGCATGGTACTTAATATTTGTTTTACGTGATATTTTTTATAAAAAGTTCAGAGAACGGCATCAAAGTTTTCGACAGTATTTTAGTAATTTTATTAAATTATTTTTAATATTAAATACACTTAGTAGGTATTTAATATTAAAAATAATTCCACCGTACATCAGTCGTAACATTTTGACATTGACTGCGTCTATGTAATGTAAGGGTGGTTTTCGTAGTGCATGTGTGACCACTAAAATGTAAGTAGGTACCTACGTGCACTTAGTATTAAAAATAATTTCACCGCGCAGCAGTCGTAACATTTTGACATTGACCGCGTCTATACATAAAGCGTGTTTTTCATAGTGCAAGTGTGATCACTAATAGAATAGAATAGAACACACACACAATAATGAACACTAATGTGTACTGAGAGTATGTAATGTGAGTAATTAATAAAATCGGTCGCCAAATAAGTACCTAGGGCGGTAGGTACTATTGATACTATTGGTTATTAAGTATTACGTCGTATTATAATTAATATAGAATTTATTATGATACGGATTAATGATTATTTCCTGACATAATTATTTAAAGGGACTCTTTTTAATACAGGGTGTATAAAACGAAACTTTGTTGACTTGTACATTATTGTACCTACAAATTAATTATAAAATATGGTCGAGTTTTTTTTAAAACAAACTTTTGAGCATTAAATGTAGATATACAGTACCTAATTGTTAGTACTCAATATAGTTATATCCTTGATCAATGCAATAGTACGATTTGACATAGCTGTAAAAATATAATCATAACGTGTCCGAGTTTATAAACTTCTACTACACATACAGCTCATTGTTTCTAATCCTTTTTCATCACCAACAATGGACTTGTAATATTTTATTATAAATTTGATAACACGTGTTATTAAATACCTACTGGCACTTTTTATATAAATTATTTTAAATCTGCAACCTACGTGATGCAAAATAGTGACAAATTGGAACCTGAAATCTGAGGTTTCATAATTCCTGTTAATGGCCGCTTGTCTCAAAGTTCCAAAAGAACAGTTCCAAAAAAACTTTGTTAAGCTACGCACACATTCACACGCGACGACTCGCAGCAAACTCGCAGCCCTTCGCGTGCAAAGAGACGTCAGAGCACATTTCGTATTATAGTAATTGTTTCAGATAGATTCAAATTTCGAATTTGAATTGTTACCACTCTAGTGCAATGAGGCTCGCGCACGTTTGGGCAGGCCGCGTCGCAACGGAACGCGTTGCAAAAATCATCCTAAATCGCATTTGTAAATTTTGTATAAACCATCGCAATCTACAGGCCGCATCGCAATGCAAAACAGTAGCCCCAATAATACGCCTGCCGAGCGATCCGCCAGTGCGCCCGAGTCTTTATTGTGTCTTAATAGAGAAGTTTATACAAACAGCACACACAGTACAGTACACACACACACACTCACACAGTACAGTTTATGAAGTTTAGTTTTTTTTTGTTTTTTTTTTGTTTTTGTTTTTTTTTCAATGTTCATACTTTATTGAACATAATTCTAAATGTAACATTGAAAATTTAAGGAAATGATAAGATAGGTACTGCTTGCTTGCTTCTCCTTTAGTAAATATTAAATGAAAATATTTATTTCTGGCGAAACTTAAACTTTACCACGTAACTAATCATTGTTTAAATAATATTTGTAGGTGTGAAAACAAATATTGTGTAATACTTAGCACAATATGTGGCTAGAAAGTCTTTGCTTGGCCCACAGAACCAAAAAGATATCTTGATTCTACTCCATATCTGAAAGGACTTGAAATAACAAGACTTTTTGTCAAATTAATGACAAAAATCTGATCACCAAATTCTGTACATTTTCATTATTGATAGACTCGCGACTCATAAACCACTTCGCCACTATCTCACCTGCTATAAAAATCTCACTGTGGAAACTTAGGTGATGTGATCTTGAAGTGAGCTGTCATTCACCTGATGCTGGGGACTGACAATATTGGCAGACTACCAAAATTTCACGATGAGATTTTTACAGAACAGATTGGCTCATGGTAAGCGATGATGTGTTTGCCGATTGTAAACACTTAGCTAGATGTTTCCATTCCTATCAACCCACCCACCAACACCTTATTTGACTGGCCAATTCTTCCTTTGCGGTGATAGAGCTAACGCGACGGGCATTAGCTCTACCACCGCAAGGGAAGAATTGATTGCGACAACCCTCCCACCGGAGTCCGGCGGCGTCAAAGCAGCCTGCTGTGTTTCGTCGATGCGTGGGAGTTCCAGTGCCTCAGGCATCTTCTAGGCACGCTTGTTCCATCATATACCTCATCCATCGCTTTCCATCACGCGTGATCGAGGTCTAGAGCGGGTCATTAAGCATAAAAAAAAACATACTCAATTTGAAGACTTCGCAGTTCTAGACGTCTAGGTATAGGGAAACGCAGACTGTGGCAGGGAATTTCACTCCATGCGTGGAATGTTTCTATTCAGTTCAAATAACATTTTGTTATTTCATAAATATACAGCATAGTAGGTACTTACGTAACTATCTGCGGAACACAGATTGTAGACAATCAAACGAATTCTTGTCGATATTACCTACACCTGTTTAAAACTGACTGTACAGTAGTCACGAGCGAAGTCGGTAAAAAGAGGTATATAGGCTATCTACTGAATAGGTATTCGATCTTCAAAAAGGCACAGTGTCGTACTATTGGATGACATGTGTAATTATCGGGAGCGAAAAAGAGACGAGACGATACGTGACTAGGCTAATTAGCTAAGCGTATATTTATAACCTATCTACCAAAGATTGCAACGTTGGAAACCGACCTATTTCCTATGTATGGTTCCAAAAATATTATGCTCTTAGCACCGTAAAATTACTATCATTACTTTTGGAGAAAATCCCTTTTGAATCGTGCTTAAGGAGCGACCTCGAAAATAAATCGTAGCGACTGATCTACTAAGCGAGCGAAAGTCATGCAATTACTTTTGAAACTCAAAAGATGAGAGATGGCTATTATGTGCGTGCGCTCGGAATAAAACGACGTATATGCCAAACCAATTTACTCCTTTTTTAACAAAATGAATGAATTAAATTTAAAACTACTTTGAGTAAACTTTGATATAATAATTCTCTCTTTTAAAGTAAATTCCATAGAATAACTCTTATGCGTCACGCTGTTATGTCGGAAAAAGTAAAAAAATAGACTTAATTTTGCAATTTTTTTGTATCGAGAAAAAATCATGGAATCATGTATTCCTTTTAGGTACGTGTGATACTAGACCAAAGAGTCAAAAAACATATTATTATACTTACCAAAATTTTAAATCCGTATTCCACATACGTAACAAGTTACACGTAATAGAAAAACTGGCCAAGTGCGAGTCGGACTCGCACACGAAGGGTTCCGTACCACAAGGCAAAAACGCCGAAAAAAACACGTTTGTTGTACGGGAGCCCCCCTTATATATTTATTTTATTTTAATTTTATTATTTATTATTAAAATAAAAATACAACTGAGTATTTTGTGAATATTTAAAGTGCCTACCTGTTGCCATTATTGAAATCGAGCAAAAAAGGGCGAAAAAATCGCGTTTGTTGTATGGGAGCCCCCCTTAAATATTTTGTTTTTAGTATTTGTTGTTACAGCGGCAACAGAAATACATAATTTGTGAAAATTTCAACTGTCTAGCTACCGCGGTTCTTGAGATACAGCCTGGTGACAGACAGACGGACGGACGGACGGACGGACGGACGGACAGCGAAGTCTTAGTAATAGGGTTCCGTTTTTACCCTTTGGGTACGGAACCCTAAAAACCACATTTTTTTCAACATACCACCTTAAAAGTAAGGTATTTATACTCGTGACTGTACGTATAGGTAGATAGAAATGTAACATTATTATATTGTTGAGATTGTTATGTCATTGGCCCGCTTCCTGATTCATTGTTCTCGATCTTCCTAGGTTCCAGGGTGTTTAGATTTTCGCCAACTAAGAACAATGTTTACGTTTTATAAATCAAACAAATCGATTGAATTGTAATGTAATTATCTCACGAATTAATAAACTTAGATTTGACAATGACTAAAGAATTACCGTGCCAGGTCCAGTCATGCTTGATTAAGTCTATGTATTAGTATTTATTCTTGTATTCTATAGTCATTTCCTAGCTATATATCCCTTTTGTTGCACCTGCCATGTTTTGTCTCTGCATCACAAAGGTTGACTGGTAGAAAATGCCTCAGGCATTAAGTCCGCCTTTGTACAGTATTTCTTTTACTTGTGCACAAAGTTTTAATAAATAAATAAATGAAGGTACCTGTTTGATTGTTTTTAACACACTTTCATTAGCTTCACTTGTAACTAAGAAACAATGTAATAAAAAATATTAGAAGTCAATTTTAATCTACTTCTAATTGTCGTATCGAAATTAAACTTTGTATGTACATGTAGTTCAGATGACAAAACTATATTTGGTATCCTGGAGCTGATCTGATAGTGGAGCCAGGAGGTGTATAGTAGAAGTCTTCAGTGGCTACTACTAAACCTCGAGTTTGGGCTCATATATTTGTTTTGACGAGTCCAAAGCATGTTTTTTTTTTAAACTACAAGTTTTATAGCGGTACCTACAACTTTAAAAAATCGCTGACATACAAACATACATATATACTTACGGGTCGAATACATAACCTCCTTTTTTGAAGTTGGTTAATAAATGAGACAGTTTCGATGACGCGAAATATTTTTTATTAATTTTGTTGTTAATAGAACCAACAAAATATCTTTGCATTTTCTTATCTAGAAAAGCAATTTTAACCGTAACTTGTATGGCATTTTGTATTATTTCCGTACCATAAATACATAAACTCACGCTTTCTGCCCATAAGGATGATAAGTAGAAACACACAGAACGTCACACGCTACGATCATTTTGCCTTGTTTATGTTTTTCAGTAAGCAGATACCAATTAAGTATATAATTTATTCAAAAAATGTTTTCTGACATAGGTACCGATATCATTTGTCACATATACAGAAAGATTTTTTTATCACCATCCAAATTTTTACAGGGTGTTCTACCCATGAATATATGAACAACTTTCACGATGGGACCAACTCTGAAATCACGAATAAAAAAATCAACTGTTTCATACAAAAGTTCAATACTACTTGATCAAAATGTATGAAACAGCAGATGGTGCAAGCCATGGTCCGGGGCGAGAGGGAGTGGGAGGCAGTCACCTCCTTCTGCGAAGCAGTCATGCTAGCGAAGGAGGTGGCGGGACGGCTCAGGGAGAGAGCCTCCCGTCCCAGCCGCCGCGGGAGACGCTCCGGGCGTCGGGAGCCGCGCGACGACTCCCGGCCACCGTAGGCGCGAGCCTGCGGGCGAAGAGTAATGGGTAGCTCACCGTCCGATCAGCACCAGGCCCGTGCCGGACGGCGCGTACGTGTTCCACGCACGCCTCAAAGATATGTCAGCATCGAGGAGGGGCCCCATAGGGCCGAAGCCTGCCGGGTCAGCGGGATTGTCCGAAAGGGTTACCGCTGGCCCGGAACATAAAGGGCTAAGGAAGGAACACGGGTGGGTTTTAGTCAGTAAGAGTCTGACACTCCCTTCCGCTCCACCAAGAGCGGGAGGGGTCATTTGATGATTTCCCATCCGCAAAAAAAAAAAGCCCCGCTTAAATATTTCGTAATTCTAGTAAAGAATTCCGTTTAAAACGTTGCTAATTAGTCTGCAACTTTGTCCAATAAGTACCTGAAAACATCATAATATAACTTTATTTCTATGCGATTTTACTCGTTTTATGGTGATTTAATAATATTAAAATTAGTTTGGTCCTAAAGTACGTAGTCTGGCTTTATAAATCCTGGTCCTTCGTTTATCTTTGTCATGAAAAGTGTCGGATAGCAGACTTCCCCAGCCCTTGGGGAAATCGGATCTTAGCAATATGTTATAGAGCACAAAGACTAATAGAGTTTGTTCAAAACACCCTTTTCCGGTTATTGTTAATGAAAATTCTTAAAGCGTATACAGTGTTGCAATTGGCATAATACTAATTACTCGACAGATTTATAATTACAATTAAACATAATTTTCTTAAATGATGTCCTATTAGATTTGTAATGGAACCTCGCCTCCGCAAGTTTCCGGAGTTGTAAAGAAAATCAGTTCCAATTTAGCGAAGACCCTATAAATATGGTGCATATAAAACTCGTAAGTTTCACATTTTTTGCTCCCAAGTCACCGCCGCCGCGCCACAGCCCGGACCTCCGGGGACCCCGGGAGGTCGGGGAGTGTGGGATTTTTACCTCACTAAAACCACCCCGGTGATCACCATCAGCACAAAGGGTTGGTCCCGGTTCCTCTTAAAAGACCAATTCCGAACTCCTCCGAGCAATACCTACCTACGTTTCAACATCTGTAGCGTGAACTATTAAACTATCAGACATTTTAATATTATTAAACATTCGTTTTTATAAAGAAAGGTACTTGCATTGTTATTAGAAGCGTTTCATTTTATATTAATGTTATTTTAAATAGTACAACAAGGCATTGCACTCTATGGCCGATTGTGACGAGTATCACCTTGATATACAGTAGTTAATAATATTGTAAAGAATTGTGTGGTTGTAAGTAATTTAAGTAGTCACTAACGACAGTAGCGAAGGGTCGATTTTTGTAAGAGGTAAGCCGGAGTTAATATGATTATATTATTTGTCTATAGAATACTGACTGTGCCATTTTTCAAAGGGAAGCGTAGGCGAGGTAGGAATCGAGTTGTATGGAACCTTCGCCACCGCTATACCTACGACTAGGCAGAAAGGCTCGCCGCGACGGTTTGACGTGATTCTGGTAAAGAAGTTTTCAGAGAAATTGTTCTATTGAGTCGCGTCGTCGTGTCTGTCTTCCGGATTCCGGAAACTTTTCTGGTTATTGTAAAGGTGTCTGAATTAAAGTGACTAAAGATAATTTTGCTGTTTGAATCGTAATTAAACTTTTTGCGTTTTTGGTGTTAAGTTTATGGAGGTCAGATAGGCAGTCGCTCCATGTAAAATACTGGTATTCAGCTGCATCCGGTCAGACTGGAAGCCGACCCCAACAAAGTTGGGAAAAGGCTAGGCAGATGATGATGGTGTTAAGTTTATGAAAGCCTATAAAAAGATTTTACCAAAACGCTCGCAGTGGATGGTATTGAAAGTTGATGACAACAAAGTTGGGTATATTATGTATACAGGGCGTCCTACGGCTATGCCACATGGAGGGAAAGTACTTTGAATATTGTAGATGGAACATTGTACTGAAAGAAGACATTATTTTAATTTAAAAAACAATTTAAACTGCATTCATAGAGTTTTAAATATTTACATGGTTGAACCGGGAATCGAATCCACTACACGAGAAAAAAAATTACCCTGTAGCTTTATCATACCGATCGAAAGGCTTCATCATAAGGATTATTTTATGCTAAATAACATAGTGTCCGAAATAAAAGGAAGACCATGAATTTTAACATTTTTAATACAAAATTAATCAATTTATCAAATGCTCAAAATGAGTCCCATACTGTTGAATACAAAGTCGCACTCTTTTGATTATTTCACTCCCTGTCGATGTTTTGATCTTGTTGTGGTGGATATTTAGAATAATACGTTTAAGTTCTGTTTTTAGCTCGTGGACATTTTCCTACTTGTAAAGTTGTTCTTTTCTGAACAAAATATCACATCAAATGTTAAAATAAAGTGTTTTTAAAATTAAAATAATGTCTTCTTTCAGTAAAATGTTCCATCTACAATATTCAAGGTACTTTCCCTCCATGTGGCATAGCCGTGGGATGCCCTCTATATAGTAGATATGGATATTTATTCGTGACTTAGTAAGAAGTCGTATTTTTTTAAGTTTCTTGCATTTTTAATATTATTTTTTTGTTATTTGTTTACCTATGTTAAAAGCGGGTCGCTTGGTTCATTAGCGTAATAATTAATCCGAATACTTATAAATTATTTAATATCACATTACATATATAAACGAAAACAAAACAAGTTTATGTATACATACCTAGTTTTTTTTAACATTACTGGCGACCTGCCCCTACTTCACACGGCTTTTACGACTTGACAAAACATCGAGATTTCTTTATTATATGTTAGTTTAATAATAATATAGTGTACATATAAATCTTCCGGAATAAATTTACTTAATGCTCAGACTAAATAAAAAGTCAAGACATAGCGCTGCGAACAATACAGTGAAGCATGCAAAAACTACACCTCCGCTCTGTGCATACACGCTCAAACGCGTGTGCGTGTGAGCGTGTATGCACAGAGCGGAGGTGTAAATGTGTATTTACAACCATTTACAATCAAACTAAGAACCGGAGTTACCGACATAGCTTGCAGAGTAAGCAAACTGAAGTGGCAGTGGGCTGGCCATGTCTGTCGAAGGACCGATGGCCGGTGGAGCAGACGAGTCCTAGAGTGGAGACCGCGTATCGGCAAGCGTAGTGTGGGACGCCCCCCAGCTAGATGGACGGACGACCTAAAGAAGGTGGCTGGGGTAGACTGGATGCGGAAGGCGGAGGACAGGGTGCTGTGGCGCAGTCTGGAAGAGGCCTATGTCCAGCAGTGGACTGCGATAGGCTGAGTTGATTGTTGACAATCAAACTACACCTCACTATGTGCACACAAGTTTACGAATAGCCCTCTGTCTTGGTTTTTTATTTAGTCTGTGTCATAATGATGCTGAAAATCGCATCAAAATCTGCTGCGTAGTTTAGAATAACAACGAGACAACAACAATAACAAGAAGACAGACACGAATTTATTAATATGTTCAGATTATGACACGATCCATTAAATAGGTACTTACATTTTTTTGCATAAAAACTATGGCACCTAATAGGAATGTGATTTATTTAATTCATAAGCTCGTTAGCCTTGTGAAGATGATTATCAACTTTTTCTTGTCGTAAAGATTCTCCAGTATAGGTACTTATTTATCAAGTTACATAATGGTTTTTAGGTATAGAAACAATAAGGCATTTTTTTCAATTAATAATCAATGGATAAAGTGATCCTTTACAGTCAAAGCAACTAAAAGCAGTCTTGAACCAAACAAAATAATCAATGACGCGGATAATAAAGACCAATCAAATATCTGCCTTTTCACAACTAAGTCGACTTCCAGTCTAACCATTTCCAGATGAACGCCCCTTTTTTTATTTTTTGTGGATGGTATATCATCAAATGACCCCTCCCGCTCTGGTTGGAGCGGAAGGGAGTGTCAGACTCTTACTGACTAAAACCGACCCGTGTTAATTCCTATATGTTCGGGCCAGCGGTAACCCTTTCGGACAATCCCGCTGAAGATGAACCTCCTGACACGTCCACTCCGCACGCTCAACCTCATAGCGAGTGAGACTGACTTATTCTGTTGTTCTCTGAGTGAATTCACAAGGAATGCATTATTTATAATAAGTTATAGATTTTAGTATGTTCGAGTTAGGATAAGCGCATTTACCGCATTGGGTTGTGTCCTGTAATGGTATAAGTAAGTAGATAAATAAATAAAATAAATGAATGAGTATCAGTATTTTCAATGAAAAAAAAGACCGATGTATTTACTTACCTGCTTTACAAACTCAATTAAACCATTTACAGGCACCTTTGAATGATCAAAGTGTCGGTCAGTTAGTCATAAAGTTGAAGGTAGTTGCCCATTCCAAAACATAGATCTCTATGGAGCCGAACAGGCAAGAAACTTATAAAATAGTTACCTATAGGTGCATATTATGATAATGATAACTTGGTCAGATGGTCTTCTTAGCGGTGGAGTGTTGGAGTTGGCTTCTTAATTATGTATGCCCAAACTCAAAATATACAATGTATCTTGATCAGAGTGGGGATTTAATGGTACCTTTTCTGGGTAGTGGCCTAAATGTGACTTACAGACTGTTTCAATGTCAATATCTCGAGAGACGACGCATAATGAAAAAAAAAACTAAGTGCACATTACGGCCACACAGGTTTGCATTGCATCGCATTTCAATACAAAAAAGCGCAGTGCAGCTCGCCTGTAGTGTCATACAAAATGTACGTAAGTGATGATATGGTGCGGCCCCCCCAAATCCCCGTCAGCTTTAACTATATACCCTAGACAGTCGGCAACTCTATCAATCTTGCTGACTATCTAATCTTTTCATCGCGGCATGAGCTCTTAGGCACGTGCCTACACAAAAGAACAACATTAATTTTCACATTTGTTAAACTATTTCCTTACTAAACTAGTGTTTTTTAACTCTTTCATTAGGATACCGAGTTCTTCTTTAGAAGTTCCTCTATCCCAAGGTTACTTCACCTGTCATGTTTTTGCGTTGCAGAGGTTAAACAAAATATAATTTTCCTTCTATTTTATTTAATAGCAACGAAAAGGAAAATTCCACTTTTATTTCAGTTTGATATTGCTACATCATCCTCCAACAAGGAAAAAAAAAAAAAACACATGAACATAATAATAATAATAAAAGTTTATTTGGAACAAGTATATATTTTGTCATAGAAGCGTAGGTTCTTTTCTGGCTGCTAATTATGAGTGAAGGCAATTGAGTCACTTCTTAATTAGTTCATCTGGGCCATAACGGGAAATATAGCATAATCAGCCTATAATGTACCCATTCCTGCTGGGACACAGGCCTCCTCTCGGTAAAAGAGGGCTGTAATCCACTACGCGGCCGTGCGGGCCCAGTGCGGGTTGATACACTCAACAAAAGAGATAAGTATGCAGGATCGTCGGATTTAGTTGATGTTTAGTAAGAAACCGATTACGGCCCACTCCCTCTCACAGAGAGGAGGCCTGTGTCCCAGCAGTGGGAACATTATAGGCTGTTTAAGATGATGAAGAAACCGATGGATGTTATTAAGTGAATTTTATAAATAAGCTGTTTGTTTTCTATTAATAAAATAAAATTTTATTCGAGAACATCCATCGGTTTCTTTCTAAACTTCAACTACATCCGAAGATCCTGCATACTTATCTTTTTTGTTGACTGTACATGTCACATGTTTTCGAATTTTTGCTTCTAGGACATGCCGGTTTCTTCACTTCACGATGTATTCCTTAACCTTTTTGAGAGCAGTGGTGATGAAATAATTAACACAAAGTAAAGCGCCTGTCTGGTTTCAACCACAACCACCACCTGACAACTGTCACTGGGCCAGCTCTGCTCAACCACAGCTCATTTATTTTCTTCAACTCACTCAATTATTTTTTTGACACTGAAAGTTTTCATTGGTTGAGTAATATGGTTGCGTGACTGCGATACTTCCTAGAGTTACCGTTTCCTTAATGATGAGGGCCATGACACGACCTTAAGTGAAACCAGACGAGTTTCATGATTTGCTGTAAAATACAAATGTGTATAGGAAAATGATTACTATATTTACTATGGAGTTTACTATGTAAGTAAACGATTTTCTTTGTGAATAGATAATGTATGATTGTAAGTAACAGTTGCTATGAAACATTGAACTTGAAAACGTTTTGAAACGGTTTTAGCATTCCGCAAGTTTGTCGCGGTCTTCTAAACATATTATAAATTATACTCGCTTTTTGTTTCTGAAATTATTATTTTCGCAGCAGATTTTGATGTCGTTTTCACTGTTATATTTAGATAATTTATTCCGGAAGGTTTATGTGTATAATACATTGATATTAAACTAAAATACAGGGTGCGATGACGTGCAACCTGTTATCATGGATACTGATCCATGGTAACAGGTATAATATACGAAAATACGAATATGACGAAAAAAGAAAATAAAAAAACATAGAAAAGTAAAAATATTTCGTCGGTTATTAAGAGGCTTACAGGACCTAAACGCAAAAAAACGCAAGTTTTAGAAACAGTTTTAGAAACAGTTTTAGAAACAATAAAAGTATATGTTCGACTACAGTAAACAAGATCAGAAAAATATATGATATTCTTCTTCTTAGAAAAATATATGATATATATTTGTACGCCTTTTTTTTTTTTGCGGATGGGAAATCATCAAATGACCCCTCCCGGAAGGGCAAAACATAGAGGATCTACCTACCTGTAAAATCTCGTACACTATTGTAATTTGACCTATGTATACAAAGAAAGCATTCTGATTCTGATTCTGATGGGGTGAGACAAGAAATTTCACGCGGACGAAGTCGTGGGCAGAAGCTAGTATAATATATATATAAAATCCTTGATGACGTATGAAAAATTTCCTACCGTTATAGTTCATTGTCTGTATAGTTTCCTTAATCATCTTATAACCTAACTGTTACCTTACTTTATCCTTAAAGATTTACCTACGTATCAGTTTCGTCGGTTTAACACTAATTTTGTTTATAGTGAAAAACCCAACGGTAACTTTCTTGATTCGCAATATTTTATATACCTATAGGAAAAAACATAACCAATGCGCAAACTGTAACCACGAAATCCGCATTTTAATGATTCTATGACGTAGAAACTATTTCATCATCTGCCTAGCCAACTATGTTGGGGTCGGCTTCCAGTCTAACCGGATGCAGCTGAATACGAATACCATTATTTTACATGGAGCGGCTGCCTATCTGACCTCCACAACTCAGTTGCTTGGTATTACGATACTCGTTGGTAAGACTGGTAAGAAGTAAGCGTAGAAACTATTTCTTGGTTATAAAAAAAATCTGCTGTTTCATAGTTAAAAGTGCAATACCTACGTACGCGGGAAAAGGTATGGAACAACCAATATATATTTTTTATTAACAAAAACGTTTTTTTTCCTGTAAGTACCTAATACAAAAAATCTATTGTCATATGTATGAGTAAGATGTTAAAAAAGGTACAGTCAACAGCAAAAGTAGATAATCAAAATCAGAAATTCAATACTAATGAACGGAGTTCGTGTCTGAACTGTGTGGCGTCGAAGTACTACTACTTAGAATACTTAGAATACTTACTACGTAGAATACTTTTGAATCACTTCGACGCCACACAGTTCTGACGCGAACTCTAGTATTGATTTTCTGACTTTGATCATCTACTTTTGCTGTTGACTGTACCTATCATGCAAATATTTTAGACAGTAATTTTCTTCACAATAATTATAAACATTATTCTACAGACAGCACATCAAGCTACTACAATCTGTCAAATTTCTTTAATAGATTTTCAACTTTATCTCTAAACCAAGGTTCAAAGGATGATTGAGAAAATTTTACAGTTTCTGTGTAGTTTAATGTGCTGGCGCCTGTATTAAAACATAAATTCACGCCTGTAAAAAAAAAAAGTAGTAGTAAAGTAGTAGTAGGTACATCCACATTTCGCCAGTTATGTTTGCCCATATAACAGGGCCCAGAGGCCAGAGCCCATTTTCATCAATTGTATTGTATTAAAAATTACCTACAAAAAAAAAGTACGGCACCATTGATCGTACAAAAACAACCAATTACCCTTATTTGGCACATTTAAAACTATTCCTCATACCACTGGTACCTACACGGAACACTTATTGGGTTAAGTCCCGTTTCGCACAGGCCGATTTAAAAAAAAGGAGATGCTGTACAAAGCGACCTTGCTACCGTGATCCGGTATCGTCATCTCAATGAAAACTCTGTGCCCAGACGCCGCCATACTTTTTCCTGATTAGCCTTTGAGCCCAATAGTCGTGTTTCGACCGCGCGCAAGAGTTCGTCTTACAAATGAACAGCGCTGTGTCAGTGTGTGTTATGCTAATTTAAGTCTTATTTTGTTAAAGGTAAAGCTTCAAAATGTTAACGGGATGGCGATTGGCGTTATCGAAATGTAAGTATTTAATTAGTTTCAAGTGATTTGTGGAGTTATTATAATGTCATGCCATGTCGCTACTTAAAATGCAATTTTTTATACTCATTATTTATTTTGTTTATAATTATTTTACTAGTCTTTGCATGTAGGTCCTAGTGTAGAGGGTCGACAAAAAAAAAAATTAAGTAAGTACATGAAATGTGTAGATATCAATAATTTACCATACATAACAACAATTCCTACCATAACAACGTAAACATATGAACAATTATAATTAATATTTTTCACTTTTAATCACATAGGATATAATTAAAAGTGAAAAATATTAATTAAAAAATAATGATTTCGATAAAAAAAAAATCTGACAATAATAATTATGGACCACCATTGATAATTTCTGGCTAAAGTGACTGCAGCAGGATAAAATGAGGCACCTGCTTGTGCGGAATTTTACACCAACATATTATTTTTTTTAAATAAAAACGTTACACTAGGAATTTCTCCGGTATTGATCATAATCATAATTTATCCGGTGCGTATAAAAACATTTAAACTCACACAGGTACACAAACAACCAGCCATATTAAATTGTATTTGCTTTCAATATTACATAATCTAAGTTATAAACAAAAGCAATCTTCTATAACTACAGGTACATATTATAAATTAAAGTCGCTTTTCGTGCCTTTCTGTGAATTTAATGCAGTTTTCACCATCATTTAGAGAATGTATTCCGGAAGGTTTACGTATATAATACATTACCTATTATTAATTAAACCGTACGCAAAATACGCGCATTGGCGTGGAGTTGCGGAAACCAGCCCGTATTACCTATTATTAAACTTACATATAAATCTTCTGGGCACGCTCGTTCCACCATAGACCTCATCTATTGCTTACCATCAGGCGTGATCGGGGTCAAGAGCGGGCCCATTTTATATTAAAAAAAAAATCTAAAAGGTTTTGTCAAGTCGCACCAAGTAGTACTTTTAATATTTTTTATGAAAATTAGTCTTGTGTCATACATTTGTGATTAGTGTTTTTGAGGAAAAAGTAGGACCCTAGTAACACTGAATCCTTGTACTTGTTTTTGATTCTCGTTAATTAATAGGTAAAGGCTCATGACAGCCTATGCTATTGAATTCAACGCGAGGTTAGCTTGTATTGACATCTTCATTGATTCTAACTAACTAGTTATTTATTCTTTTTTTTTTACTGTCTCGTTGCTCAAGTGCAGAGCATAAGGCAAGCGCTAGCATGAGAGTATGAGGTCCCATGGGTTTGATTGCCGGGTCGTGCAATGTGTTACTGGGTTTTTAACCGACTTCAAAAAGGAGGTTCTGTATTCGACCCGCATTTATGTATGTATACCTATATGTTTGTATGTCCGCGATTTTCTCAAAAACTAATGAACCAATTTTGACAATTCTTCTTTATAAAACCTTCCTGAAAGTATGTAGACACTTTCAGGTTTTAGTATATAATACATATATTATGGTAATTATTCTTATACATAAATGTAATGTTCTTCTAGTCGGTGTTCTTCTTAATACTTCAATGCACTAGTTAAGTGTTAATTGAATTTGTTTGGGATAGGTACAACTAAAAAGTGAAAAATAAAAACTTTTTTAGAAATAAACAACCGGCTTCAAAAAAAAACACTAGAAATTTATAAATAACTTTAATTTCGGAAGTCGGTGTCAAAAAATGAAAATGCGGAACCAACGAAACCGACTTCCGAAATTAAAGTTATTTATCACTTTGTAGTGTTTTTTTTGAAGTCGGTTTTTTTTTTGTAAAAAAGTTTTTCTATAAAAATCTCAGTCCGCAGTCGCCCCCTATTAATTACATAGAACTTAAACATAAGCGCATCTGAGGAAAGGGAATGGACAAAAATGAGCCTTAATGGATGCGCCTTTTTTGTTTAGTAAGGTTCATTTTTCTTTACATTTTTGGCCGATATTCGTCGTTTTCGCTTGCTGCGGCAGAATTGTGGGTGTAACTGCAGGTACTATAGGAACACCTTTGCCTAACCCTTTTTGGATTACAGGCGTGATGTTATGTTATGTAATTTTGTATTTCCTTTCAGTGTTCATAATACCGCAGAGGTATGTTTTGGCTATCATGGCCTTGTTGGCCGTGGCCAATGCGTATACTATGCGAGTCTGCTTGAACCTGGCCATCACTCAGATGGTGAAGAGGCCAAATTCTGTTTCAACTGAGGGCAACTTTGACCCCCTAGTGTGCAAGGACCGATACGGGGACGAAATGAACTCGACTGACGCTATCAAGAGCTTTTATTCTGAAAAAGCTGATCAAGTGAGTACAAAAACATTTTTTTTTTATTAATATAAAACATTATAGCATCTTGCCCTTGTGGGAGCCCCCCTTAAATATTTATTTTATTTTAATTTTATTATTAAAGTAAAAATACAACTGAGTATTTTGTGAATTTCAAGTGCCTACCTGTTGCCATTATTGATATCGAGCAAAAAAGGGCAAAAAAATCGCGTTTGTTGTATGGGAGCCCCCCTTAAATATTTAGTATTTGTTGTTATAGCGGCAACAGAAATAGGTACATAATTTTTGAAAATTTCAATGTTTAGCTACCGCGGTTCTTGAGATACAGCCTGGTGACAGACAGACGGACGGATGGACGGACGGACGGACAGACAGTGAAGTCTTAGTAATAGGGTTCCGTTTTTACCCTTTGGGTACGGAACCCTAAAAACTATAGTTAGTTGGTATCTATCTATCTAGCCTGAATTGTCCCAATGCAGAGCTAAGGTCTCTCTCTCCTTTTTCCACACAATTGTTTCTGCTCTTGCCAGCCAGACCTAATATTTATATTTGTATACAGGGTGGAAGGAACATCGACCCAAAACCTGTTACGATGCATTCAGTACATGATTCTAAGCCCGAACCCGTTGAAATTCGAAGGTTTTAAAAAAAAAAATGGCTGTTCCATACTTGACCGCGTAGATATTGCACTTTTCTTTGACACGGCAGATTTTTTTTTTGTAACTGACAAGTAATTTCAACATGTTCGGGTTTAGAATCATGTGCTGAATTCGTGGTTACAGTAATTGCACATCAGTGTCCCTGCCATCCTTGTATACCTTGAATCATGTAAATCTTAAAATTTCGTGTATGTTCAAATTATCTTTTACGCGTGAATTTGCGGGTTCGCGATCTATCCGCGCCGAAACTAGTCGGGGCACCTCGTTACGAGCGGGTAAAACGACGCGACATGATGGTCGACTGGACCTACTGCCGGATGCCAAAGTTTATTAAACTTGATATTAGCGGTGTTTGGCGCCCCGCAGCAAGTGGCTATTTACAATTTTTTATTAAGAAAAAGTCAACTCTAATCGTTTGTATTTCATCTTTAAATAAATATTTAAGCCTTTTTATTAGTGTGAGGCAAATCGTATTCATAAAAGTCGGTTCAATTAAATTGTTGTGGAAAGCGTTAAGAAAAACTTGGTAGGTAACTAACTACATTTATTTCAGACTAAAAAACTGCACTTTTTCATTACTTTAAATCGATTTGTTACGATTTTTTTTTGTTGAATCGACTTTTTCATCCAGTTGACGAAAGTAAGTTAGTTTTTGCGAACGGTCGCAGAGTCGCGCACAATAAGGAAACGTCAACATAATCCGCAGATTTATTTCATAACTAATTAAGCCTTTATCAAATAGGTTAAGCGCTTTTAGTTTAAACCAGTGCAGGGGGCCTAAAAAGGCCACTTTGGCAGAATCATAAAATAATAACATTATGAATTATAATAAGGTGAAGACAGCCCGTGTTTTTTTTTTCGCTGCACTACATAGGTATAATCAAAGAGATTGGGATGTGATTTGGATTGGATTGATTGGTATTTTAGCACAGACAGAAAAAATAACTGAAAAATCCTTCACCAATGGGATTTGATACGATTAACTTAACAGTTAACTTAACTTAACTGTCCAATAAGTTATCCTTTTATGATTCTGCCAAAGTGGCCTTTTTAGGCCCTTAGATCTTTTATAGGTACAATAATTCTTCTTCTTCATGTCACAGTCATGCCAGACTGTATTTTAAATATTGTTTCCCCAAAACGTTGCCACTTCCACGGCGTTGTCGGTGGCAGCGCAGAGGTCACTTTGACTATGCAGTCAGTTTACAATTAACAGATTTAGACTGCGAAAGCGGAATAAACTGCAACATAAAAGGATGAATTCGGTAAGTTGGTAACGTCGTTGTTTTGAATTACACGTTCATAATCATAATCAGCCTATAATGTTCCCACTGCTGGGACACAGGCCTCCTCTCGGTGAGAGGGAATGACACGTTGCTGTAGGACAACAAACGCCCAGTTGTAATAACAATACAAACTCTACTGTCTCCTACTATTATAGAGTTTTTTTTTTTTGTATGTTTGTTTGTTACGCTTTTATGCTAAAACGGCTGAACGAATTTGGATAAAATTTAGCACATGGGTGAAACAAGACTTGGATTATGATATAGAATACTTTTTATTACGATATTTTCATGGGATCGAGACTTAGGCGGGTGAAACCGCGGGGCGCAGCTATTTACTGAATAAAATAATGAAATAGATAAAGTGTCTCTCTTTAGTGCACTAAAACATTGATTATGAATTGCAATCATTAATATCGTAACACTGAAAATTAAGTTTTAAGTTTATCAAAGAATTTGGAACAATCAAATGTTTTTTTTACACCCAAAATTGTTTCAACACCTAATTGAGTGTTATTATTACAATTCATAATCAATATTCGAATGCAGGACCGAGCGATATTTCATACTTTGATTCTGTAATATTGGGTAACTAGCAAACCCGATAGACGTTGTTCAATTGTTGATAGGTACCTAACAAAAATCGCTTAGGAAAAATTACGTTAAATTTTTCCCGAATTTGAACATCTTCCGGGATTTTTTACGATTATTCATAGCATAAAAATCCAATTCGAACTACTAATATTCCGAATCGGATCGGCCGTATCGCCTGACCGCGCTATTACTTCCTTTTCCCTTAGCGTTCTTTCTGAGCTTTCTTGTTTTTGCTCAAGTTCTAAGGGTATAGATAGAGTAAGTAAACATGTTAACATATATAAGAGACGGAACTCCCATAGAAAAAGTTGAAAAACGTCGCTTGTATGAAACGTGCACTAAAACTGAATACCAACAAAACAAAAATAACACAGACTGCAGACATGACGTAAAGCTGCCAACATAATAACAAGATAGGGATGTACTAAACATGATAGAGTCGGATAGATGTTAAAGCGAGACAGCGATAGCCGCCATTATGTTTAGTGCACGTTTCATTGTTTCTTTTTTTATTAGACAGTTGCGTCACACTGGGTCCTCCCTCAAGAATTGGGTTAATAAATAAAATAATAAAAAAACTGACTGGTGATTTCCGATATTAGCGCGTTGAAACAAACTTTACCTTTATTATTAGTAAGTCATCATCTGCCTAGCCTTTTCCCAAATATGTTGGGGTCGGCTTCCAGTCTAACCGGATGCAGCTGAATACTAATATTTTACATGGAGCGACTGCCTATCTGACCTCCACAACCCAGTTACTGGGTAATACGATAACCCTTGGTAAGACTGGTTGTCAGACTTTCGGGCTTCTGACTACCCGTAACGATTGTCAAAGATCCACGAATGACAGCCGGGACCAACGGCTTAACGGCTTAACGGCTTCCGAGGCACGGAGGGGTGACGGTATATAAAGATGGTCACCCATCCACAGACCAACCGAGGCAAGCGTAGCTTAACCTGATCGATCGACCTGTGCGGCTGTTATTATTTAGCCACGGGCCCTTCCACGGGACCTTTATTATTAGTAAGTATAGATAAAGAATAATAAATAATAGCAATTTGCGATTTCGCTATGTTTCAGAATGCATTTACAGACTGATTTATCTGAAATGTAGGTATTTAATATGACAATGATATCTAAATACAAAGTAAACTGTCATCTGATAGTATCCTTGGGTGGTAGATGAGTTAGATAAATGATATTATTATTATCATGAGATTATTGTCTCAAGCGTAGGTAGGTACCTACGTAAGTACGATTTATATTACGATAGCATTTTGAATTCAGCGTAATATGTGTATTACGCTGAATTCAAAATGCTCTAGCCTGCCTTAGCAGTGGTGGCCCAGTGGTAACGATCCCGACTTACGAGTTGTAGATCTTGGGTTCGATCCCAAGCAAGCACTTTACTTTGTATAATTTATATTACTTTGTATATTTATTTTCTTCGCCATTGTGAGAGCAATGGTGACGCCACTGCTCTCAAAATGGCGAAGAAAAACATCGTGAGGAAACCGGCATGTCCTAGAACTAAAATTTCGAAGACATGTGATATCCACCAACCCGCACGGGGTCCACGTGGTGGATTATGGCCCACTCCCTCTCACAGCGAGGAGGCTTGTGTCCCAGCAGTGAGAACGTTATAGGCTGGTTATGCTTACGCTAGCCTGGCTGTAGGTATGTAGCCTTAATAAGTAACTTTATTTTTTTGTAAATATAACCGTTTCATCTCCTCAACACAAAACCTCAGGTCAAAGATTCGCGTTCTTGTATCGTATCACAGAACATATATACCCTTGATATTACATGGATCTCACAACTTTTTACGGTAGAACTGAGTGGCGAGACTTGGTTTTTTAGGGTTCCGTAGTTCCTACAAGGAACCCTTATAGTTTCGTCATGTCCGTCTGTCTGTCTATCCGAGGTTTGCTAAGAGACCGTTAGTACTAGAAAGCTGTAATTTTGTAGGACGACAAAGTGGTAAAATAAAATGTGAAGTGGGGATGAACATTTTTTTCGTCGTCTACCCCATCCTGTGTATCGCTGAATAGGTCTTCTAAAATGACTTGGGGGTTGCTAACATTATTTTTCGATTTAATGCTCCATTTACGAAATATTAAACTTTTAAGTGCAAATTTTTGTTCCAGTAGGGCGTCCCCGCCCTCTAAAACCTAAACTGCTGGCTTGAAAAATCTGGAAAAATTCACGATGATAGTGAATTTCATGAACTTTAAAGGAAAACTATAGCGGTTAAGATAACTTTATTAGTTTAGCAGTAATAGTCGTTGAACTTGGGTGTTGGATAATTTTGTACCAAATACAAAATCCTTAGCATTAATCCTTTATAGTGACTAAGACGAAGTAGTTGCTTGTTTATAACGGGTAAAGACTTGCATTGAAAAAAACAAAATATGAAAAAAAATATAGTATTATTTTATTTTATTATATTCAGAATAAAGAACAACAGAATCGTACTACATTGTGATAACGGGCTACTACTGAACCCTACACTGTGCGTGGCCCAACACGCACTTGGCCAGTTTCTTACAAGTTATGTTTTTGATGGCTACGTCTTTTCTTAATTCATTCATAATTAAGTCTGCCCGTTCTACTGAACATCTTTTAATACAAAACCCGTATTCGATTCGTACAAGAAATAAACATAAATGCATCGAAATAGTCTGTCTTCTGTTTTATAGGGATTGTGGTTTTTTACAGCAAAAGTTTTTTAGTATGACGGATGACATGAAGGTGACTAACTCGCCACTCTGTATTTATAGCTCAGCTAGTTGTTTGCATTTGCAAAAACACAGTTGCTTAATGCAAGCGATCGGTTTTTGGCATACATTCACTTCGGCCGGAATATAAGGAATGTGCTACCGACATAGTAACAACATTTTACTAGTCAATACTGGCCCATTGCTGGGCAAAGACCTACTAAATCCTATCAGCTTAAAATTTTTCACTACCTCAAACCAGCCCAAGGGCTGGTAACCGACGCGTAGCTCAAGAGATACGCGTCGGTACATCTAGAAAACCGGCCAAGTGCGAGTCGGACTCGCACACGAAGGGTTCCGTACCACAAGGCCTAAAACCGAAAAAATCTTTTCTTTTATACCCCTTTAAATTTTAACTTTATTTTATTTTTTGTTGTTATAGCGGCAACAGAAATACATCATCCATGAAAATTTCAACTGTCTAGCTATCAGGGTTCATGAGATACAGCCTGGTGACAGACAGACAGACAGACGGACAGCGGAGTCTTAGTAATAGGGTCCCGTAAAAAAAAAAAACATAAACGTACCCTTTGGGTACGGAACCCTAAAAAGTCTCTGAGCCGGCCTCAAAATTCCAGTGTAGGTAAACCGCAAAATAATTCAACCATCCGTGATTCCAAACATACTTTAACTTCTTAAAATAAATACGATGCCGATTCGCAGTACATAATGTATGCCACGTGAACCATTTATTTGATTTCAACCGCATATTGATTTTTATTGGTTCGACAAGGAAATGAATTGCTAAAGAGTTACCGAAGAACGTTTGTCAAAACAAACATAAATTGTATTCATGTCATGTATTGGTTTGAGGTCAATCATGAGTTCATTAGTCGTTGCGATGGAGAATAATTTTATTGTACGCTCCTACCGGTACCTATTATGGAATCATTAATTATTATATTGAAAATGGCTTCGCAAGGAACAAGATTCGAAACAGAGCGTGCGCGACTTAACACACTATGCTGTTAAGTCGCGCACGCTCTGTCTCGAATTCTTGTTCGAGATCTCGAACGAAATTGCCTTCGAGAGATTCAATCTCGAAAAAAGGCTACGCACAGTACAGCCGCATTGGGCTGCAGTGCAAACCTTTCCAGGGTACAATAAAGTGCGGTGCGGCCCGCCTCTAGCCTCTAGCCTCCAGCCTTTTCTAGCTCTCTTTCTTTCGATGGTACAGACGCCAGCACATCAAGCTACCCGAAACTGTAAAATTTTCCCAATCAACTTTGAACCTTAGGTATGATTCAGCAATAAAATTGAAAATCTATTAAAGAAATTTGACAGATTGTAGTAGCTTGATGTGCTGGCGTCTGTACATACAAAATATTTGATAGTGATGTTGGAAAATATTTGCGTTGCGGTGCGGTCGTCTCAAATGTGTGTCAGCCTTGAAATTGCATACCTATTTCCTTACTTCATCTAAATTCTCAACTTGTTCAAGATTTTTGTGTTTGACGTCAGCCGCATACCTCACAAAAGTAATGCAAGTTGTAGACGAAAGCACACGAGTGTGGACGTACTTACATAGATAGCAGGACGAACCAAGAGTATGCCACACCTACAATAACAAAAGACAGTCTGTCTCAATGATCTATAAGTGAACTGGCCAATTATATAAATACCACCGCCTGATAATGATATCTGCACCTGTTATTTAATAATCTTGCATAAATATTATGATACAACAATTACTATAATGTACAGTCAGGCAAATTGCCGTGTAACGCATATTGGGGCAAGCCGTAATGCAACGCATTGCAAAAATCACGTTCGTACATTTTCGCCTGATCTCTCTCCAGTCGTGTCGGATTGCCGTACCATCGGATTATAAGAGAGAGGGAAGAAACTTGTGCACTATAATACTTCCCACGCCGAAGGCTAGATTGGCCACCATTGCCGAAATACAGTCTAGAGGATTATTACATTTTCTTTGATCCAAAGCACACTACAGCCGCAACGCACTTCTTTGTATGAAAATGCGATGTGCTCTCTGTGGCCTGTTGCGGCTGTAGGTAACTACTACCTGCTTGGCTTTATAGCCATTTCATACAACTGTCAAAAAAATGACAGTTGTGATTAGAATATTAATAGTTTAAGTTGGCTCAACAATTATTTTCACTAACTTTACTATTATTTTAACAGGACATGCTGTTTGAATGGAGTGAAGCTACCCAGGGTTTGATCCTAGGGTCTTTCTACTATGGCTACGTTTTGACCCATATTCCTGGAGGGATGTTGGCTGAAAGATTCGGTGGTAAATGGGTGCTCGGCTGTGGACTTCTGTCGACTGCTATCTGTACCTTCATCACGCCGATTACGGTCAAAATGGGAGGAGCCACTGCGCTCTTCATTTTGAGAGTTATTGAAGGTTTTGGAGAGGTGAGTGAAATTATATTGTTTGATGTTTAAAAGAGTAAGTAACTATGGAGTTTCTTGCCCATTCATCTCCATACAAATCTACCTTTTGGAAGGAGCAGCTAGAATCAATTCTATTTTCTTGTAAATTTTGGCGTTCAAAAGTGCTTTTTATGTGCCTATTTAAAAATTTTTTTTTGCGATGTATATGGTTGGCTGAGGTAGGTACAATTTTAGACACAAAAATCGACCTCCAAAGTAATACATCAAAATATCAGAGATATTTAAGGAACAAACTTCCTAGAATTAAAAAAAAAACACATCTTTACTTAAGTAGGTATGTGACCTTATAATTCATTAACAGTTCGAGTATTTTTGACTGTAATATACATAAAAACCCTCTTGAAATGTAAGTGAATCTCTTCAAGTCAATGGCCTAGCGTACAAGGATGTGGTCGAGACGTAATATTTACATTGCAATACGAATATTAAAAGGAAATCCCGTACACGATTACCTCAAACCAACAACAGCAATGGTTAATATTATTAATGGTTTCTTGTAATGGAAATAACAACATGATACCACGTACTTAAATCGTTTAATTCATTAATTAAAAAAGGATGACTGGCATGGTATAATATCTTAATAACCTGTTTTTGAGAGCTATCTAAAAATAATCTAACGAAAGCGATTTAAGCAACTTTAAAAAAAACCGGCCAAATGCTATATCACCAAAAGTATTAATATTATGGTGTTATTATGAAATTATCTCTCTATGAATAAGTACCTAGTCCTCGATGGCTGTACCGATGTTAGAGGAAACGTTTGTTACTATTAGGTGCAAACCTTGCAACGAAGTAAGGGATTCATTACTATTGGCCAGGCAAAACTATTTAATTTAAAGCCATTTATTTGTCCTTATGAAAAAACTCACAAATTGCATAATATGTTGATACAAAAATTAAAGAAAAAAATAACGAATAAATTAATAGGTCTATGACTCTATGCATAATTGTTATTGACGTGTTTCATATTGAATCCTAAATTCATTAAAATATATGTTTTATTATTACTCAATTATTGTTTTATTAACTCTACAAGAGGAGGTATAGGCCTGCTCCATCTTACTTCACATCTTTATCTCTTTGGCCTTTAGCATCCAACCTGTATGTAACTATGTAATGGAATCTAAGGTAACTAATTTAACCATCTTCCAAGGGTCGTAGCATAATAAAAATTGGCAGCTGTATGTAGTTCTGATGACAATACAATAATATGGTACTGTCGAACTGATCTGATGATGGAGCCGGAAGATATAAACTGGAACTTCATGATGTTTTTTGTTTTTACGTGTATTTATAAAAGCGTGTTTTCTAGTGTTTTTTAAACTATTAATTTATTTAATCCAATAGCCCACTGAAAACTGGAAACTTTGCAATAACGAACATATTTTCTCCCAGGGCCCTACAATGCCAGCTCTAATGGCGATGCTGTCGAAATGGGCCCCCAAAGAAGAGCGAGCACGTATAGGGGCCATCGTCTTCGGAGGAGCACAGATAGGAAACATTGCTGGATCCTACTTCTCCGGGCTCATTATGCATAACGGAAGTTGGGAGAATGTCTTCTACATGTTTGGAGGATTAGGCCTGTTGTGGTTCATCTTATGGGTGAGTTTAGAAAAAAATATTCTGTTATGTAACATAAGAAGGTCAAATTAGATTAATTAGCAAAACTTCGCAATAAGGATAATAACAACAAAAAATTAAGTATGATTGAAGATTTGACTCTTGATTTTTATAAGAAGGCTAAAAGTCACCCAAAGGGCAATGGAGAGGGCTATGCTTGGAGTTTCCCTGCGTGATCGAATCAGGAATGAGGAGATCCGCAGGAGAACCAAGGTAACCGACATAGCCCGAAGAATTGCCAAACTTAAGTGGCAGTGGGCAGGGCACATTGCTCGCAGAACCGATGGCCGATGGGGCCGAAAGGTTCTGGAGTGGCGACCACGTACCGGAAGACGTAGCGTTGGAAGGCCTCCCACAAGGTGGACCGACGACCTTGTGAAGGCCGCAGGAATCCGATGGATGCAAGAAGCACAGAACCGGTCGAAGTGGAAGTGCTTGGGGGAGGCCTATGTCCAGCAGTGGACGTCTTTCGGCTGAAATGATGATGATGAAGATTTGACTCACACAAATGTTACGCTTCAACATTTGTATCTGTCCACAACAGCAGTAGTGATGTGAACATAAATAAACTATACCTACTTATCTCTATATGGATCGTCGTCTGTACGTCACAGACGACGATCCATATAGAGATAATCATCAGACCATTTAATTAACCCTGTATACTTCTTGTTCACGCCTTTGAAGAAAATGTGGTTACGGCAATCGATGACTGCAACACCGGCACCCTATTGCGTAACACACTATCAATCACAATAATTTTGAAGCATTGTATTGCTTCATATGTTCGGAAAATTTGTCTGCTCAACAAAGTAAATAACGCAATGAATGTTGTTGAACTGTCAAAATGAATGCCATTGCCACTGATAGTGTGTTACGCAATTACCGTGCAGGAAAATCAAATTATTTACTCAGGTATCTTAAAATAAACGACCAAAATGTATATAATAATAATATCTAAAGACATTTGTCTTTTATTGGTAGAATATCTAATGACGGCAGAAACCACGCGATGGAAATTAATAACCTAATAAATCGATTGATTATATGCATCTATGTATCACATGCAAAGGCCACAGACCTTAGATCTTGTTTTTCATCATAGAGTAATGCAAAGTATAAAAATAATATTTTCTGTACACATCTGTTTTTGCTTACATAAGTGCTTTTTGCTTACTAACATTAACCGTGTAATAAATAAAATTGATGTTGGAATTTATGAACATAAATAAACGATGTATCTATGTAAATATCAGATTTATTTATTATTCGTGTTATCAATCAGAGTTAGAATTAATTTATTACTCAAGTCATGTATGTGCAAATCTGATCATACTGTAGGTACCTAAAATCGGTAGAATAAAGGTCATAGCACACATATCAACTAAGAAAAGGAATCGTCAGCGTATCAATTCGAGCCATTCAGTATTCTTTGTATGAAACTCCCTACTGCAACGCACACTAATCGGAATCGTAACGTAATCGCCTCCGTACGCAAAATACTCGCATTGACGTGGAGTTGCGGACACCAGCCCGTATTACCTATTAATTAACGTAATCGCCTCGCCTTGGTACAAGCTCAGGAACCACGGTGCGGTGCGTGGTCAACTTGCAGTTCCCGCGCTTACGGCTCGTCGTCCCCGCGCTTACGTCTCTCGTACCCGAGCTTACGTCTCTTCGTCCACCCTTGCCCCTCTCACCCTTCCCGCGGCCTGCCTGCAGCACCATCAACCTGCGGTCGGCGAGCCGTAAGCACAGCGTCGCCTAGCCGTAGCTGAGTCGACGTATCGGAGCTGCTGATCCGCTTTGGTTACGTGCTTACGTTAGGTTGACGCCGAGGCGAAAGGCGATACGGTGACGATTTCTTTCCGAGTTGATATGTGTGCTATGACCTTTATTCACCCACTCCACTCCACTTCTCTGCTCCCCTTTTTTTCGATAAGGGTAGCAGATAAGTGGAGTGGGCCTTTGCGATACTTTACATAACCTAACTGAACATCACGCCTGTAATCTCCAAAGGATTGGCAGAGGTGTATCCATCCATAGTACACCTACATTTCGCCAGCTATATCTGTGCCCGGTTGCGATACTTTAATGACTAGAATATCGCCACTTCTAATGGCATGTTCGTCCTTACCCTGGGCAATCAGCCCGCTTCTATCTTGTTCTTCTTCTTTTAGCGTGTCATTGGCATTATAAATGAGGTCTGGCCAGAATTTGGCTACGTGTTTGTCTCCTATAGCGTGCAGACAAAAGGGCTTGCTAAACTCTGCTAATGTTATTACCAAAGTATGTGATCGTTTAATTCATGACGTTAGGCGGAAAGAAAAACATCCTAAAATATGTAAGTTGGAATGACTACCATTAAAAATACATTTATATTTAAATTGGACAATAAACAGAAAATAGTGTCGACAATTGCCACATATCAAATACCAAACTGAGTAAAATAAACTTTTCCAGCGTAATTGGTTCACAATCGGACACGGACAATATCTGTCGAAGTGCAGTGTCAGTTTGTTTTTTTTTTATCGATTCAGTTTCCAATTTGTTTCCAATCTACTGGCGTTTTATTTTACGGCATTGGACATTTTTATTTTACAGTTAAACCGTTACATGTTTCGACTGTAAACTTTTTCAGTTATCAAAATAGTGCATGGTTATGGAAAATGGTTGAGTCTGGCTAGCTTTTGTTGCGTTATTCCCTAAAAATATCAGTTTTAAATTGGAATGGTATCGCAATGGGAATTCGCGACATTACGAAACGATTTTTCTTTCGACCATTTTCGTCACTTGAGTCCGTTCTTGAGGAGAAAACTTTATGAAAAAGCGCGTGACGTCTCTTTGAGCTAAATATAGATCTCGATATCCGAGATTGGTTTTTAGATAGTTACACTGAAAGCGCATTTATTTTGTAGCATTAAGAGCAGTTTTCGTAGTTCACATGTTACCACTGACGTGCAGATATCTGCACAACAAACAGTTTCAGAAGCCCGAATTGCTATAAACCTCAAAAATGATGGTTAATTTTTAAGGCTTAAGGGGAAAGCGATTACGTAGCCCGCGAAATTCAAATTTTCTTACAATTTTTGCAATTTGCAGCTCAGTGTATGGGTGTAGGTACGTTGATTAAAATATGATTCGCGACTGTAACAAATATGTATTTGCAGAATTATAATCATTAGAATCAGTAATACAACTTGTTAAGTTAGTCTAATCCTATCAAGATTTCATGAAATAGTCATTCCATAGGATTACTTGGTCTTAGAGAGTTGTGTTGATGACTTTAATGATTATAATTCTGTAAATACATATTTGTTACGGTCGCGAATCATATTTTAATCAACTTTTAACTTAATACTGACCAGCAAACTGCAAAAAACGTAAGAAAATTTGAATTTCGCAGGCTACCCTGGCGCTTTCACATTAATATCTATATTAATAGAAAGAAAGAAAGAAAATACGTTTATTTGCGGTAAACATGACGCAATAAAGAAAAAAAAAAAGAAATATAATACTAAAGCTTATATTTTTCTTCTAGTCGGTGTTATGCTACAGTACCCCGAACACACACCCGTATATATCAGACACCGAAAAGAAGTTCCTGAACCAGAATGTGGACGCTTTGATCCACACATATTCGAAGAAGTTGGATCCCATCCCGTGGAAGGCGCTGCTCAGATCTGTGCCTCTGTGGGCCTTGATTATTGCCGGTGTAAGTAATTTTTTTTTTCTTTATATACTC
Source organism: Oligia fasciuncula (assembly GCA_963082905.1). Lineage (NCBI taxonomy): Eukaryota > Metazoa > Arthropoda > Insecta > Lepidoptera > Noctuidae > Oligia > Oligia fasciuncula. The sequence goes on along the minus strand of OY720390.1, from coordinate 14,123,485 downwards.
TCCTCTTTGATCCACTTACACCACAAATCTCTAAATACGTTTATCATTAAACCATTTTTAAATGGGCCGTTATCCACCATGCGTGCCCTCCCCCCTCATAGAGAGAAGGAGGCCTGTGTCCCAGCAGTGGGAATATTATGGGCTGATTAAATTATGTAACTTTAAGATATCGTTTTTTTTCTGTCAATCGTTTGAAGATGACAGAGACAGAATTATGTTTTCTAATATGTTTTAATTAGAAAACTGGGTCTTATTGAAATCGTTTCTGATTTCTTTCAAAAGTAGAAAAATTTAATGGTTCTGCATTTTGATTTACTTACTCTCTTCTCTTTTTAATAAAATTTCTAAAGAAAGAACAAAAAACGCATTAAAAGTAAACAGAAAAAAAAATTAAGTTTCGTTTTTTTTCTGTCTCTCGTTCGGCATATACTTGAACTTGTAATTTTTAGTATTACCTGACACTTACGAGTAATACAGTACATACAGTACCTACGTGTTCGCTCATTTGTTTTTTATGATAATAGCTGCTACGTAAAGTAAATACTGTGGTTTAAACCACAAGCCATATAAAAATAATGCTTCAAAGAGAAACAAAAACACAATTTTTATCAATAACTATAAAAATTGATAAATTGCATAGTATGAACATAAAAACCGTTTATTTGCTGTCAACTTCTTATTTCATTGTTATCTACGTATATTTTTGTATAAAATCAAAATATTTTATTTTATATAAACCTACATGGGCACTTATGAAACGTCAGAAGCTAGGTGCACGGTTCCAATTGGTTGTTACCTATGGAAAAATGACTTGCTAGTTTTAGTCTAAATTTAGGTATCACAATTTAATTTTTTACTACGTGTATTAATATTTATGGAAATCGTTTCTTAGTTTGAAAAGTCCTAAGTTTTTGCGAAACTATAAAATAATTTCTAAGATAATGAGCGTTTACGCCGTACGGCATTCATACAAACATTCAAGCCCTTATTTTTCGAAATTAATGAACCGATTTTAATGAAACTTCATACGCTTAAGCAGGATACAAAGGTCTAAAAAGTTAGTAGAGAACATTTTCGAAACGTCTTATTTAAAAAAAGATAACTAGAAATCTCTGTTTCTATGGAAAATTTAAAATCGGTCTAATTTGGCTGTAACACTATTTTTCGGAAATGTTCTCTACTAATTTTTTAGGTAGAGTTAGTTTACAAATTTCTTTGAATTTGTTTCTAAGATACCCGCGAATATTTTATAGATTGCGTGGATTACCCTCTTTTGTAAAATGAAAATTAAATCTATGTCAGCTGCCGATACCCACAGCAGAACACCCTAAGACATAATACTGTGGAAATAAGCAAAGTATACTAACCGAGCTGTTGCTATATCTGTCAACTGCCTTATTTTTCTTACTGCATATATTATGCAGCTGAATTTAATCTACCTGAAAGAGCTCTAATGTGTGCGCCCATTGTAATTTTGAATCTAAAGTAATTCCTAGAAATACAGTTTCCGTGATAGCATCTAGTTTCTTGCCATCAAGTTTTAAGTTTAGACCCACTTGAGGTACATTTGGTAATGAGAACTTATGACATTTAATTTTGTTCGCATTAAGTAAAAGATATTAGCTGCAAACCATTTTGAAAGAACAGCCAGACTATCGTTGACATGTAAGACATCCGTATCTTTCTATCTATTTTGAAAATAAGGGAAATGGGAAGTGTATAGGTTTTATTATCACCATACACTTAAAAGAGTTTAGTGATAAAATATCGACTCACCAAGAACGAAATAGAATGTTAGGAAATGTTAAAAAATCAGTGCATTACCTCGTGGCCACAAGCTACACGCTCAAGCGACATGCATCTTGTGATAGCAATAGTGGAGAAAACAAATTAAAGAAGTTGTTTATGGGGGATTTACAGTAGCTCTATTGTCGCCGTGCGGCTGGTCGCTCACTAAATGTCCTCACAGCCGAATCGCCCCCCATTTACACAGGTCGATAAATCGCAGGTGCCTTGTTCATTTTACATCAAAATCATATCAGGTGTTCACCTTCTTGCGGCGGGCGATCGCCTGCGACTGAGCATTTTCACGGTCGATTTTAGTCACCCGCGGCCTAGTCGTATTGCCATTTAGACAGTCGATTTTGCCGAACGGCGAAAATCGAGTGGCTATATTCACATGTGTACGGTGACTTGTGACATGCTCCAAACTTCTTAAGCCTACATGACGCTTGACGCAAGTCGCACCGCTCGAGACTGTGAACGGAACCTTATAAAGACATGTAATTTTATATAAACAGATTGGACACGATTGGGGCTACTTCACAATGATCACGGATCTTCCCAAGTACATGACAGATGTTCTGAAGTTCAACATCAAATCCACTGGTCTTCTGTCAGCCTTGCCGTACGTTTCGATGTGGATTGCTTCCTTCTTCTTCGGTCTAGTATGTGATTTCTGCGTGAAGAGAAATATTCACAGTATTAGAACCGCCAGGAAGCTTTACACTACTATTGGTAAGTCATGAATGTAGTTAAGAGCGTTTAATTAAAGATGCGAAAAATGTCCCGTATTAAAATGCTTAAAACTAATCTATAAAATGAATTTATAATCTATAGCCCTCGACGACTCATGTCAGCACTAAGTAATTCAAACTTTTATCCTATTTCAAAACCTAGCTTTTCTAGCTCTAGCTATCTAACTTCTCACTTCTTCGATTTGCCGATGACATAATGGAAGAGACGCTAAGACAGCTACACCAAATGCTTCACAGCCTAAATGGAGCCTCTCGGCGGGTTGGCCACGGCATGAATTTGGACAAGACGAAAGTCATGTACAATTTGCACGTCTTGCCGAGTACAATCTACATTGAAGGGACGCTTCTCGAAGTTGTGAAGGATTATGTCTACCTAGGGCAAGTAATCCAGCTCGGTAGACACAACTTTGAGAAAGAAGCCGACAGAAAGATCCAGTTGGGTTGGGCAGCATTTGGAAAACTGCGTCAAGTCTTCTCGTCGCCTATCCCGCAGTGTTTGAAGATTAAGGTCTTCAACCAGTGTGTCCTGCTCGTTATGATATGGAGCCAAAACGTAGACACTGACGGTCGGGCTGGTCCACAAATTCAAGGTCGCTCAGCGAGCTATGCTCGGAATCTCTTTGAAGTATAAAATCAGGAATTCAATTATCCGGAAAAGAACCGAAGTTACCGACATAGCTTGCAGAGTAAACAAACTGAAGTGGCAGTGGGCTGGCCATGTTTGTCGAAGGACGGATGGCTGGTGGAGCAGACGAGTCCTGGAGCGGAGACCGTGTATCGGCAAGCGTAGTGTGGGATACCCCTCAGCTAGATGGACGGACGACCTAAAGAAGGTGGCTGGGACAGACTGGATGCGGAAGGACGCAGCCTGGGGAGGCCTATGTCCAGCAGTGAACTGCAATATGCTGAGTTGATTTACTAACTGGATTTTCAACGCTCTGCTTAGCGCCAAGAATTAAAAATCCAACAGTGTATTTATGTGACGCAACTGAGATGCTCTCCGTTGAATTCTTAATGCTCGGCTCAGCACCGAGAGTTGAGAATCGAATGTGCAATCAATAATCGTGGCGTTAAAAATCGTCCGTGGGGTTTTGGGCTTGCTTCCACAGTCCGTTGGGACGGCTCTTTCATTATATCTTTCTGTTCGCAGCGGCCACTGGTCCAGGTATCTGCATCATCATGGCCTCCTACTCCGGCTGCGACACGACACTGGCCGTCTTCTGGTTCATATTCGCCATGACCCTCATGGGAGCCTACTACAGTGGTATGAAGATCAACCCGCTTGACATCACTCCAAACTACGCAGGAACTACCACAGCCATGGTCAATGGAATCGCAGCAATTTCGGGCGTCATTACACCATATCTCATAGGGCTATTGACGCCAGATGTAAGTAATCTTTTTTTAACTAATGTATACTTTTTTAGCTTTGAAAAGTGCAAGGGTTGAATTGATTTAGTGAAAAAAGGTCATCATTATTTGTTTATAATACTTTAAGCAGACAAATGTACAAAGGCGGACTTAATGCCATAGGCCATGCCATGTTTATTAAATTAAAATATTTTATATGATACTAGCAGCGCCCCGCGGTTTCACCCGCGTAAGTTTCGATCCCGTGGGAATATCGGGATAAAACTATATTCTATATTCTTTCCCGGGACTCAAACTATCTCTATACCAAATTTCATCTAAATCGGTTCAGCAGTTTAAGCGTGAAGAGGTAACAGACATACAGACACACTTTCGTATTTATATTAGTATGGATTTGTTCGGTATGTTAACCCTTGTCTACCTCGTAAGTACCCGTGCTTTATCGTATTTCCTCGTCTTTTGTGACTTTCATGGGTAACACTTAGTTCTTTTTCAACAAAAAATTACTGCAACTTTTTCCGGTATAGGTACACTACACTACATTAGTAATCTGTACAGTGTACGCTATAGGCATCGAAATATTTACATTACATAATTATGATTAAATGTTTGCTTTAAATTAATATTCAATTAACTATTTAATAGTTGAATGGTAAATAATGTTTTGGTATGTATTTCAGTTTTAAACTGAAAATATGAAAATGCAAATTGAAAGATAAATATGTGGGTACATAATAGTAGTAATACGCTATTTTCCTGTAGCAAACAATTTCAGCTTGTCAATAAATTATGTATGTAAATACAATTTGTTCCGTATCAAGTCGACTAGAATTGATAAAGTAGATCGGCTTAAACAGGGTTATTGGTAACACATTTACAACCTCTTAAGAGGTAATTGTACTCATCATTATGAACAACTTTTACTATGGGACCAAACCTGAAATCGCGAAAAAAAATCAGCTGTTCCCTACATTTTGACGAGTTGTCCGACATAAATGTAGGGAAGAGCTGATTTTTTTCGTCAGTACATCAGATTAATCACACTAATATTATTAAGGCGGAAGTTTGTGAGTGCGTGTGTGTGGGGGTGTGTTTATAAGTTTGTTACTTCTTCACGCTCAAACAGCTGGATCAATTTTGATAAAATTATGTATGGAGGTAGCTGACATCCTGGATTAACATATAGGCTACTTTTTATCTCGATATTTGGGGCGCAGCTAGTAAAGTTATAAATTGTAGATACTTGCTTATTAAATCAAGTATGACGATTAACGAAACTGTGCAATATACATTATGATAACGGGATTTCGATAAAAATAATTAGGCGCTTGTGTGATACGAACTTGACGCTTGCGTATCAGCAGCGGTAGAAAATTCGAAAAGCCTTGTTTTGACCGAAACAAACTCTTTAGTTACGTGAATTATTCAACTGATGTAGAACAAGACAACAATGTAAAAAACTGGCCAAGTGCGAGTCCGGGTTCCGTAGCACAGGGCAAAAACTGTGAAAAAAACACGTTTGTTGTATAGGAGCCCCCTTAAATAATTATTTTATTCTGTTTTTAGTATTTGTTGCTATAGCGGCAACAGAAATACATCATCTGTAAAAATTTCAACTGTCTAGCTATCACGGTTCATGAGATACAGCCTGGTGACAGACGGACAGACGGACAGTGGAGCCTTAGTAAGGGTCCCGTTTTTATCCTTTGGGTACGGAACCCTACGGTTCATACTTTTCTTTTACATAACAATATTACAACTTTATTTTCTCTTCTTTACAGTCAACACTGAAACAATGGCGGATAGCGTTCTGGGTCTGCTTGGGAGTTCTAGTCTTCACAAACGTAGTTTACGTCCTCTTCGCGAAAGGAGAACAATTATGGTGGGATGACGTCAAATCCCATGGTTATCCAGATGGCTGGGCCCATGGCGACCTGCCAGTCAGACCCGCGGACTCAGAAGGAGAGAAAAAAGAAAAGAGCGAGAAGGAGAAAAAATAAACCGACTGTTAATGTAAACGTAGTGTTCTGTAAATATTGTATTTAGGCTAATTTTGTTATTTATGAATAAGATTATTTAATTGACGTATATTTGTTGTTTTATTTCGACTTAAGTTTAGCTGGAGGCATCAATATACCTAATAGTTATAAGAGAGAAAGCCAGAGGGTGAAGTGTCATTCTATCAATCAGCGATCATCACGTTAGAAAAGTAAAAAATATATTGGATGCTACCAAAAAGCTTATAACAATCTTATTGAAAGTCAATGTAGAAATACGAAACGGTTTGAAAGCGATTGCAACTTGCTAGTCCTTATATTTTTTTTCTGCCAAAATAAACTACTTCTTTAGACATTACATGGTTCTGTAATAAGAGCATCTGAGATCGAAATACTGTTCTTTATTCTAAACTGACAACTTAGTAGAGTACCTACTAAGTGGACTGATATTGTACTGACTATATTGACTTTACCTTCGAAATAAACATCGAAAAATAAAACAGGTTCGCTGTAGATTCGTGTGAAATAAATTTTAGTACTACAATATAGTATGGGTGTAAACCTTAAAACAGTGGCTTTTCCTTCGGCGTGATCAAGGATTTTAATAAAAACGCAATGTTTGATGGAATTTGGCATAAAGTACTTGTATCAATTACTTTTTGCTTCATTAATATTCATCATCATTTTAAATCAGAAACAATTTTTATTAAAACACTAAACTCTCTTTAAAAATCTTGATAGGTATGTTATTTACCTACTTAATTGTAAGATCAATATTTTCACTTTATAAGCCGAGTCCACATTTGTGATATTCAACGGACCCAACACCGTGACATTGACCAATACGCGTGCCATAACCAGTCATAGTCTGCCATACGCATAGTCAATATAGTATGGGTGTAAACCTTAAAACAAATGCCACTTGTGCCTTAGACATGATCAAGGATTATAATAAAAACGGAATGTTTGATGGAATTTGGCATAAAGTACTTGTATCAATTACTTTTTGCTTCATTAATATAGATAATTTTATATCAGAAACGATTTTTATTGAAACACTAAACTCTATTTAAAAATCTTGATAAGTTATACCTACTTAACTGTAAGATCAATATTTTTACTTTATAAGCCGAGTCCACATTTGTGATATTTCAACGGACCCAACATCGTGACATTGACAAATACGCGCGTCCTAATCTGCCATACGTTATGGTCCATTTCGATTTTGATGATGCATTATTTTTATAAGCACTAGAACCCTCAAAAAATGCTCAAAATTGCCGCTGTCAACATATACCTAGTGTACAAAGACAACTATTAATGAAAAAAGAAAACATGGACACAGTATAAATCCTTCTTATTCTGTATATGAAATATCTTTTAAATTGGTCCAATATTGGAGGAGAAAATAGGCGAGAGCCAAACCTCGAATTATGACTTTTTACTTAGGCTTTTTCAAAGTCTCTCCGACCGCATTTTCTGTGTAAACGTATAAAAAAATACATTAAAGATCATATCTTTATACGTTAAATCATAGGCACTCATGATAAACAATAGGACACATAACTAACGTGCAACATGTGACGGTTTAGAAACGTTGCAAAACGATGCACAGCGTTTCAACTTGCAACACCACGCAAAACAAAATACGTGCATTTGGATAGACAATGTTGCAAAACAAAAGTTGTTCAGAGGTTCAGAAAGTGATTTATGCGTAAATAAAACTTAAATGCTCTCTGGGCCATAACTTCAGATGTGACACAAAGGGCAGCTACCTTAACCGTTGCTGCTTCAGGAGACCATCCATAACTTTGCAGTAATTGCTAAATGAATTGACAGTTTTTAAAATCAGCAAGTTAAACTTCCTTTTTCTCTCACGCTTTAGTTTAATGGTGCATATTGTATAATCAATGCAGCTCCGTATAAGGATGAGTAGAATCTTTTGGATCAACTGAAGTAAGAGAAAATAGAAAATGTCAAATACATCGGTCACTAAGTATGCACGAGCACACGAGTGTGTACATACACGACCGACATGCGTTAAACTACCGCCGACACGCGTCGAATGTTGCAGTAGCGTCTGTCGTCGACACGTGTCCCTCGTGTGTATGCACATTGAGGTACTAATTTTTTAAAGTAGTTAACTAAATTCAAATGGGGTTCCACTGTCACTGACACCAGTCAAGGCTCCGTTAATTTGATTAACTATGTTGTTCTTTAATTGTCTTTGTTTCTCTCTAGCTGAATAACTATTCTTACAAAATGTACCGACAGTCAGCAACGAGGATGATTGTAGGACCAACAGCTCAGGGTGCCCGGGTAACTCGGGCACGGGCACAGTGGCATCATTCTTCAAGGCATACATTTTTGGAAAAGTTATGCTATTCCCCTACATCTACCTACTTTATTTTCACACCTAATAATAGTCCTCCAGATCGAATTCCAGTCATGGCGGACAATCTCATCGGCGCGGGAGATATTGTAGTGCACAGGTGTGGGCATACACAGGTGCACTGTCTCTTCCCTCACTCTGATAGTCCGATGGGACGGCAATCCCACAAGACCGGAGAGAGATCAGGCGCAGGACATGTTTGTTATTTTCACACATAGTTATGATTTCACACATTAATTGTACATGTTAAATGTATCTCTAAATAAATAAACAATTTTGCGGCTAGGAGTTAAATACCTAAATAAAAATAAGGTTGCTTGCACAACAATAAAGTATCATAACAATATGATTATGTAATTATTATCTAAATACCTATCGGTTTTTTACCTAACTTTCATACCGAGACTCATGTTTACTTTCTACTGAATAACTTATTATACATACATACATAAACTACTGCTTTCTTTCCCAGAAAACACAGAACGCTACGTGCTATGATCCTTACACTGCACTTTTGCTTCGTTTACATTCATACATCTAGTCAGATATTCACTCCAGTTGCGAGTACTACACACCTGACCTTGCCGAACATAATATAGGTACCTACTTACAAAAAAAATAAGAAAACAAGGAAGAATTACCACGGAAAGGACATTTCCTTAATAAATTAGTTACATTAACACACAATTCTAGGGAAAATAGAAATAAACAGACGCTTCTGCGCTGGAGTAGAAATTATCTCCGGATTTTTATTTATCTTCAAGATGTCTTGAGTGCCTTTCTTATCATAGATCTGTCAGATAGTGGTCATATGACGAGGTTATCGTTGTCAATTCTTTCATCCGAGTCATTGTTACCCTGTGATTTAGTAGAATTTGAAGTGTACCTTTATATGTTTTTACTATCTAAGGCGTTTTTATATGGATGATAGTGCCAAAATGACTCTGACGGGATGGCGGCGTGTTTTGAACAAAGGTTGGTGTTTACATATTTCATTGTTTTGTTTAAATGTCGGAAATTAAAGTGTACTCGTATGTCATCATCAGGTCTATAACAGGCGAAGTCCTCTTTGGGCGTTTCACCATGAACCGTTTACTTGACTGACATTATTTTTGCAACTCAGTTCATTTTATAACGTCGTTCTTTTTACGCCCCCAGGATGCCTACCATGATCTAATTAAAAACGATTCAAAAGCAAGACATTTCAGTTTATGTTCCTAAACTGGATCGCTTCAAAGTCTTACCATGACGTCCAATACACTCATCGGCATTTGGATCGTTAAAAGTGAATGAAAGATCGCAATTTGTAGCTGAACCGCATTTGAAACGTTATTGGTGAAAAAGAGACAACGCTATTATTATCAAATACCTAAGTTTGTTTCACGCACATTTTAGTGTCCGACACGTTCAGAAGCGAGTAACATTTTATTTGTTCTTATCTCGTATCATTATATAAAAGTAAAACAGACACTCAACAATTGTTTTTAAGATTCCACGTTAATACGTTAACTATTATTAAAATAATTCTTAGTCACAGTAGATATTTATTTACCTTTTGCTATTTATTAACCGAAAAAATATTTCTATTTCGACGTAATAAAACAATGTTTCTGTTTCGAACGTACCAGAGTAATAATAAGTTGTGCGAGTTGTCATGTCACTGTCAGTGTCAGTTTAACTAGATACGTAGTCTGTGGAGTTGTGATCCCCGTATTTAAATTATTGTACTCTGTGGTTGTGATTACGGTGGGAAAATTAAAGTGAAGTGTATAAGTTTAACATTATTTCAAGGAATGTAACTAACTCCGCGTAACTGGAGTCTCTTACGTTTTTGGGCATAGTGTGAGGCAGAATCTTCTTCAAAAAACTCAAATAAAAGAAGTTCATCAGACATCTGTAAAGAAAAACAAATGCCGTTAAAAAATGCATGTAAAATAAGTATTTTAGACTTTAAAGGAAAGATTAAAGTACACTTACATTGGTTTTTGTAAAATTCCACTAAAATAGAACAAAAAAACTTCGTTTTCGCCAATAATTCACAAAACGTTTCAGTTTATGTAGAGAAATAGTAACTTTTAGTGAATCGCTTAATTTGACAGTTAGCGTTTCAGTTTGAGCTGCTCTATGGACGTTATGGTACCAAACACAGTACAAAATTAAATGAATGAACCCAAAACTTGCGACTCAGTTTGGGATATTCGCTGTCAGATGGAGTGACCTAAATTGAATCGTTAAACTGACGTCATGGTACGAATTAGACGAACAGTTCAGTTTAGGTCCTAAAATGGATCGCGTTAAGAGGTTGTGGTAGGCCTCCTGTGCGATATTTCATACAATATCTTGTATTCAAATAAAATTATTTTATTTCACATAAACTTACCCAGGGCACTTATGAAACGTCAGATGCTAGATGCACGGTTCCAATTGGTCGAATCCTATGGAGAAAAGCCAGCAAGAAACTCCACGGTTACTCTTTTCAAAATAATTGGCTTTTACAATGTTTTCAAGGTACAGTAGTTATAGGAGGACAGCGTAGGCCTATCAACAAGTACCAGGTGCTTAATAAAAAAAAATAGTCTTCAGATCTAAAGTCTACAATGCCTACAAAGTACTCACATTCACAAAATATAAAAACCTATTAAAACCAAGTGATATGATTGCCATTACAACCACTAATAAAGAGTTGAAATTAGAATTCTCTGTATATAATGTCAAATAATAAAAAGATTATGTCAAAGAAGTATGTAAAAAAATAAACATCGTAGTTTGGGAGCAGTTAATAGACATTTACGTAGTTATGCCGTTAATGAGATGCCAGGGAAGCCACATGTGCAGAAGGAATTATTGCCAAACTACCTTGTCTTCAACGTAGTCTTTAATCTTATAATAAGCATTTTAAAAGTATATCAATTTCTTTGAATTTGTTTCTGAGAAACTAGGACCCATTTTATAAAAAGCCCTCTTTTTTAAAATGAAAATTGGATCTACGTCAGCTGCCGATCCCTACAGCAGAACATCATAAGACGTAATACTGTGGAAATAAGCAAAGTATACTAACTTAGCTGCGGCTTTATATGTTAACTGCTTTATTTTTCTTACTACATATGCAGCTGAACTTTATCTACCTGAAAGAACTGTAATGTGTGCGCCCTATTGTAATTTTGAACATAAACTAATTCCTAGAAATACAGTTTCCGTAATAGCATCTAGCTTCTTGCCATCAAGTTTTACATTTAGACCCACTTGAGGTACAGATGCCAGCACATCAAGCTACTACAATATGTCAAATTTATTCAATAGATTTTCAACTTTATCGCTACAGCATAAGGGTCGAGGTTGATTGGAAAAAAATTACAGTTTCGGGTAGCATGATGTGCGCCGTCTGTACATTTGGTAATGAGAACTTAAGATATTTAGTTTTGTTCGCATTAAGTAAAAGATAATTAGCTGCAAACCATTTAGAAAAAAACAGTCAGACTATCGTTGATCACATCCTTTTTTTTTATCTATTTTAAAAATATGGGAAGTGTCATCAGCGAATAAAATTATATCCGATACGTTAGCCACCATGTAAGAAAGGTCATTAATATATACTAGAAACAGGAAAGGGCCAAGAATTGAGCCTTGAGGCACGCCCATCTTAACTAGAGACCCCAAGGACGGCGCCCCATTAACGTTCACTTTTTGCTGCCTCTTTGATAGATAGGAAAGAACAAGAACAGCAGCTTGTCCACGAATTCCGTAATGGTATAATTTACAGATCAGTGTATTGTGGTCAACGCAATCAAACGCTTTTGAGAGGTCACAGAAAAGGCCAATTGCATCCTGGGACTTCTCCCAGAATTCCAAAATGTGGCTGATGAGTTTTACTCCCGCGTCCGTCGTCGACCTACCTTTCGTGAAACCCAACTGGCGACTATAAAAAAAGTAAAATCCCAATTGAGTTAAAATGTGGCAAGATCACCTGGTCTAGCATAATTTTTTCATATTTTTCTCAATGCTAGTGGCACAGATATAGATCTATAATTGAAGGGATCAAACTTACTACCCAATTAGAAAATTGGTACTACTTTGATAAGTCTACAGTGTTTTTTTATGTTAAAATTATTGTCCATTTTCCGGTGCAAAAAGAAAATAGTAAAATTGTGTGTCGTCTGTTAAATGCCTTATATTATAGAACTACTACCATACTATACCATAATCAGCCTATAATGTTCCCACTGCTGGGACACTGGCCTCCTCTCAGTGACAGGGAGTGGGCCGTAATCCACCACGCGGGCCCAGTGCGGGTTGGCAGATGTCACATGTTTTCGAATTTTTGGTTCTAGGACATGCCGGTTTCCTCATAGAACTACTAACAATAATGTAAATAACAATTTTGATGTATGTCATGAAAATATTACATTTGATCTCGTTTGTCTTCACTGGATTGTACACCTAGAAGTAGGAACAATGCCTTCAGGCGTAATAGTCGCCTTACGTAAAGTATTATTTATCAATATTAATATAAGTTAAGGATAAAAAGAAAATGTATCACGCTATTTTTTCGAGCGTAATGAGAGCTGCTATAGATATGGTATGTCCATCCCACCAATAATTATACCACTAATAATATGTATACTGTTATTAAAATGTTTGGTATACACTAATAGGGCTTTCCAAATATAATTTCAGATACAAAGGTTCATAAGCTATTCGATTCAAGGATAGTAACATAACGAAAAAAAAATACAGGATGTTTTAACGGTATTACGATTTATCAATTTTATTGCCATCTGTTGTAGAAAAAATAACTAGAGTATTTTTTTACTAAATGGTATTAGGTATTCTACAATAATACATAATTAAAAGTAACACAGGTACCTAAAACAAAAAGAAACCCTAAGTACCACTTAAAAATGGACCCAATATTCACGCAGTTTCCTTATAAAAATAATTTTGCGACGTTTACATTAAGGAAACTTTAAAGGAAATTCTAAAGTACCTAATAACAGTTGTTTATTTCCTTCAAAAGGGAAAGTACCTGTTCACCTTTATATTTGTCTGTCATCGTTGTCCTGGTAATTTCCAAACTTTTTCTACGATGATGTGGTTAGACCGCGGTTAAAACCTGAGGATGAGTACCTACTTGAGACAAGATTTATGTATGTGTATACAGTTTATGTTGATAGGTAAAAACGAAACATTACAAGGCATGTTCACCTAACAATCTAAATAAATAAAACAAAGTCGGCATTAGTTACACCATTTATAAATACCTCAAGAACAGCTGGATCGATTTTTATGATCTTTTATTTGTTAGATTTGTCTCCGCCCTGAATAGCAGAGAGAAAAATTCACAAAAAATTAAGATAATTCATTTTCTAATCCATTGTATGTGTTTTGTATAGAACGGAATTTTTGATGATATCTCGAGAACAGATTGACTGTTTTTCTTTTTTCATTGTGTTTGATTCGGAGGCGGTACGAAGTTCGCCGGGTCGGCCTATAATTATGACACCATATCTTATATCTTCTAGGTACTCACAATAATTACCTACCTTAGGTAGAATATGGAAGGCTGAGTACGTAGACAAACACGTGTATTTATTGGGTAGGTACACGGGTATACAGGGCGTCCCACGGCTATGCCACATGGAGAGAAAGTACCTTGAATATTGTAGATGGAACATTTTACTGAAAGAAGACATTATTTGATGTGAAATTTGAAGAAAAATGAAAAGATTTCATGTGAAATTTGAAGAAAAATTAAAAGCTGACATTGCCGTAAGGACATACAACTGACATTATCATAAGTACCTATTACTAAATTTAGTTTACAAGAACCAGTATGAAAATATTCACGAGCTACAAACAGAACTTAGACGTCGTATTATTCTAAATATCCACCACAACAAGATCAAAAAATGACAGGGAGTGAAATAATCAAAAGAGTGCGACTTTGTATTCAATAGTGTGGGACTCAATTTGAGCATTTGTTAAATTGATTAATTTTGTATTAAAAATGTTAAAATTCATGGTCTTCCTTTTATTTCCGACACTATGTTATTTAGCAAAAAATAATCCTTATGATGAAGCCTTTAGATCGGTATGATATAGCTACAGGGTAATTTTTTTTCTCGTGTAGCGGATTCGATTCCCGGTTCAACCATGTAATTATTTAAAAATCTATGAATGCAGTTTAAATTGTTTTTTAAATTAAAATAATGTCTTCTTTCAGTAAAATGTTCTATCTACAATATTTAAGGTACTTTCCCTCCATGTGGCATAGCTGTGGGACGCCCTGTATTTAGAGTGTAGAAAAAGGACACGTTCGCACAGAAGTGATAAAAGTTCAATATTAGAAAACGTACTTTGTTCTTAACTTCATTACATAAACTTCAAAATGTGCTAATTCGTGCGAGTCGCCTATAGAAATTATATTTTTATTTAAAAGTGACGATTCGTTCGATTCGGTCGAATAAATTCGTACGAATCAACTAATAAGCCCTTAAAATGTGGTGTTGGTGGTGCTACAGTAGATATTTCCACACTCGTTAACTTTCGGCTTTCGAGTTAAACTTTTAAAATGACTTAAAGCGTCAGTGCATAGCTCAGTTGAAACATCAGCTTTTAATAACTGAATCAGCGCCTATCGGTATTGGCGCATTAGCAGCATGAGTGTTTTCTGGGAAATGGGCGCAGAAAGACTTGGCTAAATTACCTAAACAAATAGATCACCCTGGAATACCCTTTCCTGCTTTTTCTCTTTCCCTTTCGAGATCAAAGTAGCGATGCTTGGGGAGGCCTCTGCCGGCCAGCAGTGGACGTCTTTCGGATGAATGAAGACAATACTCTTTTGTAAGTTGACAGAACTTCTGGCTTCCAATTACCTGCACCCGTAATGTAGTAGCACTAATAATTAAAAAAAAATACAACAAATCGATATAGGCGTCTGCGTCTATTTTCTAAATAAGTTTCTTTAAAATCCATTCTACGTTTTCAAATTTCTTTTCTCTTTCCAGTGATGGTCATCCCCCAGCGGTATGTCCTGGGTATTCTGGGGCTGTTCGCTTTGGGCAACTCCTTCACCATGAGGGTCTGTCTCAGCATGACGATCACTCAGATGGTACTCCACGTGCAACCCGGAGAACACATAATTGGGGAAACGTGTCCTGATCCGGCCAATGACGCTGGCCCTTATAACACGTCTACTAACAACGTTTCAGTTGTGTTGGAGGTAAACGAAACAACTTTCAAATGAATAAATCAGAATCCGAGGAATGAAGGTCTGAACTAGCCGTGGAGCTGTAGGCCGCATGTCAGTGGTAAAAAACCAGCATAAGCTGGCCTCTTCATCATCATTCTCCTATCCTTATACCGATATATTTGGGGTCGACGCAACATGTCTTTTTCTTCCATATTATCTATTAGTCGTCATCTCGGTAGTCACCCCTACCTAAGCTGGCCTCCTATTCTATTAAAACTCCATAAGCTAGACACACTCCAGGTCTAAGTATTACCACTGCCGTGCAGCCTACTACATAGGTGCTATACTCTGTATGAGTGTTCACGTTTTAAATCCTAACTCCGTCCGTTCGAATTTAGAGAACATTTCTGATTCAGATCGTATCTACTCGAATCTCAAACTCATATCGGATGCAGTGCGCAGAACGTTCTTAGAACTGTGCCATACTAATGTAGCTACTTTTCCTATTTCGGGATCCCATAATACAGAAAAAACCTGAAAATCGGGCTATTGTACTCATCTTTATGAACAAAGCTTACTTGGGGACAAATTAAAGATTTTGTCGAGATAAGCGAACAAAAATCCATGGAGCAGCTAATTTTTTTACTATTCTACTTTACAGACAGTGAAAGAGTAAATTATTGGTCTGAGCGCCTGTGAGAATTTTGACTCACTTGTCGAAAAGTTACGTATTTGTGTAATGCTGTTGGCGCATGTATGTCATGTCAGCCATGTGCCGAGCCATGTGCATTTGACAAAGATGTTTGTTGGTATGCCAGTCCCTATTGGCAAAGCATGTTTGTTTGCTTTAAAATAAAATCCTTTTGATGTGATCGGTAAATAACTTGACAAACGCATTAAGTACCTGATTGATAGACGGTCTATTTTGAAAATATATTTATTAACACTCCCAACTATTGTTTTACCCCGGATATCATAACAAAACTTCAAACCTGCATCCCCAGGAGGGGTAAGGAGTACAGTAATACCGGGTCACGGTATCTCGACAAACAAGACTTTGATAGCAGTTGTAATATAACACATTATGCAACAAAGACTCACAAAAATATCGTAAATCCTGAACCATAAAGTGCTCACATATTTGAATGTTATAACACTACTCAACATATTTTCATAAACTGTCGTCACTGTTTCTATCACGTACTGTGATAACTTCAGCAAATAACAAAGAGCGGTAGCTTCCTTTATTACTACGAAATAACTTAAAAGGATTATGTAGAAGGATTATGTCTTTTTATTATGTATTGTGTAAAATAATGTTATCAGGGTCGAGAGCGGTATGACTGGGACGAAGCAACACAAGGATTTCTTCTCAGTGCCTTTTATTATGGCTATGTTATCACCCATTTACCTGGAGGTCTGTTAGCCGAGAAGTTTGGAGGTAAATGGACCGTGGGCTGCGGACTTCTTCTGACCTCTGTGGCGACTGTTCTTACTCCTTGGGCTGTGACGGTCGGTGGAGCAATCGGGCTGTTCATCATTAGAGTCATAGAAGGCTTTGGAGAGGTGAGTCCGTTCGTTGTTTTTTGTCTTAACACAAAATCACAATTCGTCGTCTAAGAATCATGTCAAATGGTTCATAGAACACTACTATAAATAAAAATCGTTAATAATTTACGCACCCTTTTTACCGATATTTTTCTTTTGTTTCTTGCGTTCTATTTTCTGGGTTTGATATTTTTTTAGCTTTACAGTCTGTCAATGAAATCGAAAATTTCCAGGGTCCAGTAACACCGGCATTTGTACTGCTACTTGCGAGATGGGTACCCCCATCAGAAAGGTCCAGATTTGGCGCAATGATATTTGGAGGAGCTCAAGTTGGAAATATTTTTGGACCATACATTTCTGGACTCCTGTTAGCAGACGGCGGCGACTGGGCCAACGTATTTTATTGTTTTGGTGGACTCGGAATTATATGGTTCTTATTCTGGGTAAAGTTTATTGAACATATTTCATACATATGAGAAAATTTATGGACGCTGTAAAATGTGACATGAATGTATTATTTGCTGATGTGGGTGAAATGTTTCGGGTAACATCTGCACTTTATATGATTGTACACGTAGAGTTGTCTACATGAATACATAATAATATGAGAGTCGTTGCAGGCTGTGTAACGTCTCTATCTATTTACCTATTCAATATAAAAATATACACATTTAACTTATTTCAAGTCCCAATTACTGAGATAGTCACGTTACTATAAAGTACCATTACCAAAACAGTAGGTACTGAAGATGATCTTCATTTCGAGGATGATGATAACTAATAACTATATGGTTCTTTTTTGTAAATTATTAATGGTTTTTTTTCAGGTGCTCCTATGCTACAGCACACCGAACTCCCATCCATTTATATCAGATGAAGAGAAGAAGTTCTTAAACAACAATATAACAGCATCTGGCTTACATAAGAAGCTGGACCCAGTACCATTCAAAGCTTTGTTACGATCGGGTCCTTTGTGGGTCCTTGTATTAGCGGCCGTAAGTATCTTTATAAAGCCAAAGCCACATAGATAGAACTACTACTATACTAGCTGTATTAAATACAGCTAATGGTAATAGCAATTTCCTTAAAGTGCAATCTGGGAAGGCCATGCAACAAGGAAGTCTGGAACATTTTCTTTGCTTGTTGATATTGGAAATTATGGGCTCTGTTTGAACACTGTTCTTAATTTATTATCAATATGATATCGATTAGTGGTAGTGGATATTTTGTTTTGAAGCTTCTTTAACTACCCACTGATTAATCGTATTTGAAATTGATATTTCGCTAATTTCGCTAACGTGAATGAAGTCCCAAACACGCCATTTATCTAAATGTGAAATGCAATGTGAAAAGGTTCCAAATGGTTTGTGCAATCATTGTGAATAAAATAAAAGAAAGATCTTTTGTTGCATCAATGGTTTCTTTTTATTTTAATTTCGTAAGCATTTCTTTTAAGCATTATATATAATTCGCAGGTTGGCCACGACTGGGGATACTTTACAATGATCACAGATCTTCCCAAGTATTTCTCTGATGTCTTGAAGTTCAATATCAAAGAAACGGGTCTGATGTCAGCATTACCGTACATAGCCATGTACGTTTGCTCCTTCATATTTGCCAGTTTATGTGATTTATGTGTCAAGAAGAAATGGCATAGTATTGGTACTGGCAGGAAAATATATACCACTGTTTGTAAGTATGGTTCCAGTAATTGTTTTGAAATGACGTCTGAATATTTTGCAACAATTGATAAACAATAGCGTAGTTCTTACATTTTAATTCCTTATTAATTGCTCTTTTTAACTCTTCCGAGATATTGCAAGGCTGAGTTGTCAGTTTGATTCATGACTACATTTTTTTTATTTACTTACATCAGGCCGTGTATCATTGTCGGCACATCGACTTTTACCAACATTTGTAACAATCTTTCTCTTATTATATTCTAATAGAGATAGTGAAATTCTCTATAAGTTCAACGTCATTTACATATTAATAATGAATAACATCGACACAAACAATTGCCTTAAATATTGACATCAATTAAAGCATCAATAAGGTCGTTTTTTCTTTCACAGCTTCGTCAATACCGGCTCTCTTTATCATTCTGGCCTCGTATTCCGGCTGCAACCGAGCTGAGGCCGTCGGCCTCTTCATAGCCTCGATGGCATTCATGGGAGGCTTTTACAGCAGTGTCAAGATCAATGCCATGGACATCGCTCCTAACTACGCTGGCACATGTTCCGCGTTCGTCAATGGACTTGCTGCCATATCTGGCATTGTTACGCCGTATCTGATTGGATTGTTGACTCCGGATGTAAGTATTATCAGTATTAACAGTATAGTCTTAATTTAGAATCTTAATTTTAAGTCTATGTCATTATACCTTTATCGAAATAAAAAGAAGTTTAAGGAAAATCTTTAGGGCTATAAATAATTATAAATTATAGTTCAGAAAAAAATCATAGCCAATCACATAACGGTACCGCACAAAAAAAAATATAATAAAAAAATTGGGTATTTTTTAAATAAAGAGTTAGGGAAGGGCAGAGTTAGGGGACATTTACACGCTCGACCGAACGTTTAAATGTCGGAATAAATTAACTCAGGCGGTTAATTGACAATTTTTTTTGACAATTTTTTTCTGGAAAATCGTGACTTCCTCAATAAAATTTCGTTATTAGGCTACCTAATCAAATTAGATCGGTGATCGGTTTTTTGATTATTTAGGTTTATTGTTTTTTATTTATTGCTCACTGGTTGAGATCATTTCAAATATTTTTTGTAATCAGAAAAGTTTCAGGAAGGTCCTTAGAATACACTTATAAACTAGACATTAATATAACTATGAAATATGTCTGGTTTGAATTGAGATGACATCATCATCCAGTTTGGTTTGACTTGAGCATCTTTCTCGAATACAAAACTATTTTTTTTTCAGCAAACTATCGGACAATGGCGAATAGCATTTTGGACCGTATTCGTAGTACTAATAGGAACTAATATCGTATATCTTATTTGGGGTTCCGGCGAGCCACAGTGGTGGGATGACGTGAACAAGTATGGTTATCCTCCTAACTGGAAACATGGACCATTGCAAAAACGAGACGTAGATGGAGAGAAGAAAGTCGTTTATCCTAAACATGACCATTCGCCTGTATCAAATGATTGATTGTAAATTATATTTTAATTTATTTTTAATTGTGTTTTTTGATATTTATTAATTACTAGCTTCCGCCCGCGGCTTCGCCCGCGAGGTATGTAGATAAAAACTATCCTATGTCCTTTCCCGGGATGCAATCCATCTCTCTGCCAAATTTTATCGAAATCCGTTCACTGGTTTAATAATAATAATAATAATAAAATAATAAATGATTTATTTTGGACCAAACACTTGTACACATATATAAACCTGCCAAACTGCGTGACAGTTTGTCGGCAGGATTAGCGCTTGTCTTATATTTGGTATCAACAATTTCTTATACATCTAACTAAGATACAGTCTACAGACACTTTAAATGGACGGTAAGAAGCTCTAACAGCAACGAAACTAATTATTGTCGCATGTTGCGACAATTTCATTAAGCAGTTCAGTTTTTAATTTCACCTTTAGTGTTCGCTTACTAATTCCACTATTATCTTTTCTCAGCCAGTCGATATTATTGAACAGTGTAGGGGTCAAATACTTGTTGGTTCTTTTGCCATAGTAATTTTTTACTGGTGCTCGAACGAATTTACGCTGTCTAACGCTTCTAGTATTGTAAGGGTTTTGCACATATACTTTAAATTGATCATCATAGAACTGCTCTAGAACCACCAAGTACTTTACCTTCTCATGCACGGGAAGCACCTTACATACAACAAAAAGTTTCTCATAATTTTCTTTACACTCAAGCTTTAGTTTTGGGTTGACAAGGTATTTCATAAATCGAATTTGCAATGATTTTATACTATTCAGGTAGGTTTTAAATGTACGGCCATAAGTATTTAACCCATAGCTCAACAGAGACTCGGCAAGAGCGAAATAAATCACACGCAGCGTTTTTCTACTCAACGGTGCCTTCAGGATATAGAACTTACTTAACACTGACCTAAGCTTTGTACACACTGTGTCAACCTGTGTCTTCCAGTTCATGTTTCGGTCTACCCACAGACCTAGATATTTAAACTTACTAACATACTCCAGCGGTTGACAGACGCAGTTGACATTTCTCACGTGCATGCAATCATACGTGTGGCCCACGATACTTATGTCCTTACTATTGACATTTTTTGCCACCAGGTTGTGCGGCGAGTGCACATGCATCACTTTTGTCTTACTTAGATTTAGTATGATACCGTTATCGTGCGCCCACCGGGTAATATTGTCAAAGTCGGATTGCAGCACAGCTCTGACCTCCTGTATATTTTTAGAGGAGTACATAAGGCACATGTCGTCTGCATACATATAAACTCGACACTTCCGAACTACATTACTGACGCTGTTGACATGCCTGACATAGCCAACCGGCCCATATACGGAACCAGTCGGAACGCCAAGGTTTACCGTAGCTTCCTTACCAACCACCCCAGAAATGCAGGTCTGTAAGGTTCTGCCACTCAAGTAGTTCCGGAACCACCTGTTCGTGGGCCCCCTGATCCCACACTCATCCATGGCCTGCAACAACACCTCGTGGTCCAAGGTGTCAAACGCCTTTTTATAATCAATGAACAGCGCCAGGACCTGATGACCCTGGTCCAAACTACTATTCATGTCTTCCGAAAACTGTGAGAGAGCTGATGTTGTGCTACGACCGCCCCTAAAACCATGTTGTGCATCTGCTAATATACGATTCTGCTCTAAGAATTCGCTAACCTGACCGACTACTATTTTCTCCACAATTTTATTAATAGCAGATAGAATAGCTATGGGCCTATAGTTAGCGTAATCTGAGTGCGCTCCCTGTTTAAAGATGGGCCTAATTATAGCTTTTTTAAGTTGGCTTGGGTATACCCCTTTTGATAAACACAGGTTGACAAAGTGCGACAAGACCGGTGAAATTTGATTCTTGATTATTTTTAAGTCTATGACTCGAATGCAATCAATACCCGGCGCCTTATCACTGCTCAGCTGATCGATAACTTTACATACCGTATTGCTCGACACTGGCCTAAAGAGGAACGTTACATTACTTGACAAAACATACTTACTTCTATCTAATAATTTAATATTACAGTTATGTTTAATACTAATTACTTCTTCAGTAAATGTATCTGCAAAGTTACTGCATATATTATACATGGTGTCTTTACCTCCAAAATATCTTTTAACTATATCATCTATATTTGCTTTTTTTCTACCTGTCCAACTATTAATTTTATCCCAAATTTTTTTTGGGTCTCCGTTACACTTCTTTATTTTCTTCCTGCCTAAATTTATTTCTTGCTTTAAATATCAATTTGTTTACTTTATTTCTAAATCGTGTATATTCAAGTCTTTTTGTGTTATTGTTAGGTGTCTCTTTCCAATCCCTAAATAACCTATCCCTACGCAGTAACATATTATTTAAACCTCTTCCTATCCACGGTTGTGTATCCCGTCTTTTAGTTCTTGGTATCAGTGCAGTCTTACTATTTTTATAAATATCATTAAAAATACTTTGTAACTTATCATACATAGTTAACGGGCAATCAATAAATAACAGTTGAGACCAATCATATTCAGTGATTTTCTTAGCTACTAATTTATTATTAATCACATACCGAGTGTCCGAGTTCTTACTATCAGCGCAAAGTTGCGTCGCCTCTAACGGTATCGAGACTCCAACAACATGGTGATCCGACATGAAGCACTCAATCACAAACGACTGGCAGTCCCGCAGCTGTCCTGTTCGCACCCAAACATGATCGATACACGACACTTCTCTTACACCCGCGACGATAGCCTCTCGCGTCACCTCCGTAGGTGGTATTACGCACTGTAAGCCTAGTCCACACAGGCAGTCCTTGTATTTTGATATTAGATGACTTTCATTCACTCCTAACAGATTTATGTTGACGTCACCTAATATGATGACGTCCTGGTTCGCTGGGATCTTCCTGATTATCTGCTCGATTTCATCAACAAATAACAACTTATTCGTTTTAGGTGGTCTATAGACTGCAAGGATATTTATCGTTGAGTGCTTAAAAGAGAGTTTACCATGAAGGCCTTCCAGAGAACTCGTCAGGGTTTTATTTGCATTAAAAATAAGATAATCCTTAGCATAAATAAGCACACCTCCTCCTCTTGTATTCTCCCTCGTGTTTGTAAATATATTGTATCCCTCAATGCGGTATAATAATAACTCGTCTTCCTTAATATTGACCTCTGTTAGCACCAACACATCTATCTCCTTAGAGCAGTTTTTTACAAAAATCAGCACTTCATTGAAGTTTTTTCTAATCGACCGAATATTTAAGTGCACTGTATGTAGGTATTTGGTGTTGCTAGATATACTCTGGATCCATGTGGTTGCATTTATAAACCTTGAAAATTCACATTCCAATGTGACAATCGCATCGAAACGATCCACTATTATTTGTTTATCTCTTAATGATGCTCGAAGCGTTCACTTCGCACTATGTGTGCACTAGACGCGTACCTATAACTACAACTAGCAAGCCGCCGTAGTTACATTGCTATCTATGAATCGTTCAATATCACGTTCACTCCTAATTGACATTATTTTCTTTTGATCGTCACTCTTTCTTATGAGTATTTTTCCATCCTGTATCCAGATGTACTTGTAGGTTTTCTTAAGCTGGTTTTTAGTAACCCACAGAAGGTTTCTTTTATATCTTGTGAGATTCTCGTTTATATAAATACGGCTATCATTATTTGTTCCATAAACTTCGCCATTGGTCAAGCGTTTTTTGCGACTTTCGATCCACTTATCACGGGCCTCTTTTGTTCTCAGCGTTATAACTACTGGCAGAGGTTTCTCGGCATCTGGTTTCTCACGGCCTACCCTCTCTGCATACTCAATCTGACTAACGTCCATCTGGAGCTTTTGAGCAACCTGAGAAACTATTTTGGCAACAACTTCATTATCTTTTTTCTCTAATCCAGCTAACTCCACCTTTTTCTCCTTATCTTTTTCTTCCAGCTCATTCACACGTTCTTCTAGTGATTTATTGTATTTTTCCAAGTGTGCGTTCATGTTTTCGAGGGCCTTGATTCTTGTTTCCGTTGATTTCTGATACTCCAACAGATTGTCATACTTTTCAGACACGAAATCAACGAGATCGGCCAACTCACTTAGCTTTTTCTCCATTTTGTATACAACATCCATTTTTTTGTTCATATCAGCTAGGGTTACTGCAATATTCGGTTCCTCAAGACTAGGTGAGCTAGGCCGCGAGTCGGGCGGGGAGACGCAATCCTCACACTTTTCATTTTTGAAGGTAGCTCTCGTAACGCACTTTTTATGGAAGACTGCTTCACAAGTTCCTTTGCATTTACTGATCTCATCTTTCGCAATCGACACGACCTTATTGCACTTCTTACACTTCACCATTATTTATGCGTATTCGCTATTAGAAAAAACAACCGTCTTTACTAGATAATTAGTCGCAGTGTTACGTATTTGACTTAGATGCACGAAACACAGCCATACGCCAAGCGCGCACGCACGAGACTCTTAAGCGTGAAAAGGTAACATACAGTCAGACAGACAGACAGAGTTACTTTCGAATTTATAATATTATAGTATGGACTAGCGACCAGTTTCTGCTTTGCACGCATTTTACGACTTGACAAAACATCTAGATTTTTTATTATATAAGTCAATTTAATACTAACGTATTTATACATAAAAGCCTTCCAGAACATTTATTTAGACGATGGTAAGAACCACCTCAAAATCCATGGAATTTTAATACTTACGAAAAGATTAGATAATGAAATATTTGGTAACACAAAGTGTATAAATGTTGGTTATCGTTACATTTCACTGTCAGTGGTTGCAAGAGCGATTACTGAGCGTAGGTTCCAGGGTTCGATCCCAGGTCTGTAAAAGTGTATTATTTATTTGTCATACGCTGCAAAACATGTTGCTTTTGCTGTTAAGTTAATGATTATTAACATAAATTGAATTAAAACTTATTAAAACACAGCATGGAGTATTAAGTAGTCTTTCTTACAAAGCCTACAAACAAATCTGAAAAATTATGTTTTGAGAACTATAATAAGTAAACAATCTGAAAATTAAATGTTGTTAAAATGTCCATTTAATAGTAATACAAAATACAATATCACAGATACAGTCATATTTAAGACAAATGGTTCAAGTTAGTAGGTACTAACTTGAACCATTTGACTTAAATATACAAACTTTCTACACAAATATACAAAATATACAAACCTCTAAAAATAAACAACTATGTCATGTCAAATTATTGATGTTTGAATATTAATTACTATGACAATATACAATTAGAGCAGTGATGGCCCAGTGGTAATGACCCCGACTTACGAGGTGTAGGTCGTGGGTTCGAGCCCAGGCTGACTCTTCACTTTGCGTAAATCATTTCATCACCATTGCTTTTAAAACGGTGAAGGAAAACATCGTGAGGAAACCAGCATGCTCTAGAACAAAAACTTCGAGGACATGCCATGACATGTGACATCTACCAACCATAGTCAAAGAATAACGAGTACGTAATCGTTATTATTTGACGTACGTATATGAAACAACCGGCCCCCGGCCCATAGTGCGATAATAATTTGATAAGGCATCATAAAATGAACCATGAAACTAAACACAGCGCCATCTAGGGGTGTAACATTGAACTTCTTAGCGTGGTAGTTTCCGAGTAGTCTATGAGATGGTGTTACGTACGTAAGTAGGTAGGTACAATCAACCGCTCACTGGTCGGTCATTACTTTTGAACTACGAAAATCACCCTTAGAACCACATAGGTGCAGTTGGCGGCCCCCAGCTACATGGAACGACGAGCTTAAACTGTGGCTGGGACAGGCTGGAGGCGGAAGGCAGCAGACAGGGTGTTGTGGTCCAGCCTAAGAGAATGTCCAGCAGTGGACTGCGATAGGCTCGAATGTTCAAAATGATATTGGTAAAAATATAACTTCCCTGGCTGCTATTTGGGTTTGAAAGTACCAAAAATCATATTAGCAAGTACTTACTATAATGCGAAAGTAACTCTTTCTGTCAGTGCCTTTCAATGAAATTTGGCACACAGGTAGACCATGACCTGGGTTGGTTTATCCTGGTATTACGATTTCGTGTCGTTTCCAATCTCCACACTGGTGAAGCCGCGGGTAAAAGCTAGTAGTACCTACTTATAAAAGTTGGAATGAGTAGTGAGTACTCAGCTTACACCAGTTCAATTTTAGATCACAACTAATGCGTCTGACTCTGTAGAAATGGTTCTAGGCGCCAAAATTTATAATTACACTGTCAATACCTAAAAAATTATCCTATAACTCATACAAATATAAACTCATACTTCAATACCTAACCTACTCGACCCGACTATATAATAATAATAATCATTTTATTTCAGAATAATAAATCCATAATTACAATGGGATGGCTAAAATTTTTTCGCAATTACGATATTGGTCCCAAGGAGAAAGTTGCTCGCTTTAATGGCCTATACCACACCCTTAAAGACCACACCCCTATGGGTGCACCCTGTTTAAAAAGTTACTGGCTACCTAATCACAAGGCCAAGTCTGTCACGTGATAACATTATTTGTCATCAATTTATACGTTTTAACAGTTTTCCTCTGAGACCGAAACCTTACAAATCCAATTTTAAAACTATTAATATGCAGGTGTACTGGGTTGAAACGTACTTATTCCAAGGTTGCATCCAGCTTGGCCATTGACCAGAAAATGGCAGCCAGTCCCGAGGGGTTCCAGTCTCATTTGACACAAGGGTACCTAATGATTCTAGAATCTGTATTTATTTTTAGGTTTTCACATTACATAGTGAAGATTTTAGTGGTAGCTAGAATACTACCTACCTCTAAAATCTTCACTATGTGATCCTTATTTATTTTTAGGCAATAATATATTTTGCCTAAAAATAAAAGTAACTAACTTAACTTTTTACTCACAATTTGCACAGGTGTTCATTTTGTTTTATTTATCTCGGAAGCTATAGGTACGTGGGCGTTTTTCCTGCGCGTAAGTATAAGATCATTTTCGTAGGCTGGTAAAAGTGCATTGTTGCCGTCCTCAGACTGTACTTGTATATTATTATATTATTATGGTACGAGCATATACGCTACTGACCGATCCCCTGGTTCGAGCGAATACACCGAATAGACGCGTTTACGCGCGTTCGGTTTATTGAAGTTTAAAAAGTAGATTGTGTAACAAGCTTAAAACGCCTACATTTGAATTCACCTTTCTATTATTGATACCTTTATAAATGAAAAAGCACTTTCCTTCCAAAATAAAATTGCTTTGACAATCATCCACAAACCTTCATTTTTGCCCTTCAGGTTTATATATCATTGTAGCAACCCCTCCGGGAAATTTGATTCACGCCGCCTTACATGTCTATTTCTTCAAATATGACATTTCAGGTTATATTTTGGAAGAGAACATAATTGAAATGTCAGGATTGAAGTGGTATGATCATAAAAAAGTCTATCAACTATAAAATTGCAAGAACTTATAGGTACGAGTAGGTATATAACAGGCTGAGTTGTTCACCGAATTCGTCAAGGCAAAAAACAAAACTGTTTTATTCATTTATTGTGTTCCTCGTAGGTTCTTTTTTGGAAGGTGCAGAGGTATATTTAACTCCTACAGACCAAAACTACTTAGTGTCCATCTTCAGGTTTTAAAATCTTCGGTGCATCACACTTTATAAAAAATTCTGCATTGCGTAATATCAGTAGCAATGGCTTTCATTTTGACAGCTCAACAACATTCATTGCGTTATTTACGTTGTTAAGCAGACCAATTTTTCGAACATAAGAAGCAATGGATTAGTAATATCCTTCAAAATTATTAAAATTGTGATTGATAGTTTGTTACGCAATTCAATAGAATAAGAGGCTTACACTGGTTTTATTACCATTGATGACGCTATACACCCAAGTTAATGAACTCGTGTCTTCAAATTAACGCTCGGGAAAAATGGGACGTGTAAAGTCTATTCAAACGTATGTTTCAAATTAATATTATTTTAAGTTAAACAATTATCAACTTTATTTTAATGGTAAGTAATTAAGTTGATTTCAGAGTGACTAGCACTATTGAAAAAATTATAAAAATGTTTGAAGTTGTAGCGATTGTCTGGGATTTAGAAAACATTTTTTCATAAGCTCGTATTTGTTTACATTTTTGGCAAATAAATCGCGAATGCAGTATAAAACTACTTGTACTATTTATTCTGTGATAAAACGGTCAATGGCTCCCTCGCCCTTGTCGCAGAAGGAAGTATAAAATCGAAAGTATTGATCTCGCATAATAATACGAGTCACCTGTTATTGTGTTTTGTATTAATATGCGGGAGAAGCACGTGTTGCCACTGGTAATTATAAGGTAATGCAGATTTATTCAGTTTCAACAAAAACATCGGTCAGAAACGATTTTACCATCAGTAACTTTTTGTACAAGAAGATAATTTATGTGTGCTTTGGTTGCATTTGCTAAAGGTCCATTCTGTGTTAATCGCATGTATTTTATTATTTTACTACGAGCTTTCAAAAGGACGTTAGTTAATTTAAAAATCAGGGAAATTAATTATTAAACAAATGGACTTTAAAATTATTAAAACAAATCAAAGCGCATCTCAACACAACTAAGCACCTTTCTATCTATATGACATCTGCACGCAATCTTCATGATCTGTGGGCGCAACACTGAGGCTGCGTACGCGCTGATTCTCGCGCTAGTCGAGTAACAAGCGCACAGTCGCTCGCCAGTCTGTTACTTTACTTGACTTACTTTACGTTCGCGTGTAAAGTTAACACAAAGATTGAATGGAAAACGAAATATTGAAAAGAAAATTAGAACACTGGATTTTTTGGCTGATTTCTGTGAGTGTGATTTTTATTTACTAATATATTTTTAATAATCAAAATGAACCTAGTGAGAGTGAAAAAGGTATCAATATGTTTACCATAATGATAATACCTCATTGACATTGAATTTCGAATAAAATTTTGTGTTATTTTGTAAGTGGATTTTACTATATTTAGGTACTGAAACAGTTTAAAAAGTTTTAATGGTTGCAATAATATTCCGGTTTTTTACTTTCACTCTTTTTTTCTTTAAAAAATGCACGTTTAATAAAGAATATAAAAATAATTTAAAATCAATTATATCTTTTAAATAAGAATGTACGATTCGAATACATAAATATTTATTTATTAACAATTTCTAAGTGCGTTATTTCCGGAATACTTCGTACGTGTAATATATTTTAATTATAATTATTTCAGACCATTGGTTATATTGGTACGTCATTAATGATTGTAATGAAATGCGAACAGCTGGTATAATTGTAACGTTATTAATTACATTGTTTTATATTGAATATAATTTACATGTTTTTTCGGTAATGAAGAAAGGTGTTATAGTAAATGTGTAGAATCGTATGTTTAAACCTTGTTGAGGCAGCTGTTTGCAAATGCAAGCGAGTCGAAATTATTATTGATGTAATTTTTGACTACGTTTACTTTATCAGAACATTCATATTTTGGCAGAAACTTTTTTTTTTAAATGAGTCATCATAAACGTGAGACTTTAACATAGCATTTATTTTAACATAGCTAGCAAATTGTGGGAGTACCATAAACCTGTAACTGCCTACCGTTAAGCGGAAAATAGGCGAGGTTTTTTCTTAAAATCAGAAATTCGGATAGATACAGTTCAAAACATTAATATTTAGTCGAAAACTGGTTTTTTGCTAGGAAAATATGGGAGTACCATTCCTGCCTACCCTTTTGCGACAAATGAGCTAGATTTTTCATATAAATTTAAACAAATACCCATAGTTTTCAGATTTTTGTATTACGCTCTATTTAAAAAATTTCTACCACCATGTCATGTGACCATGCTTACTCTAAATATGTAATATTAACAGTCACTTTTGTGAATGAAGAAGAAACAAGAACTGAACTACCCATAGACGTCGATTAAGGTCAATGAACCATTATCTGACAATTACTTAAGAGTGTCCATTGCAAACATACTACACTTTAGCACATTGGTAACAAATACAAGCAATAATAATATGAACAAATGTTAGAAATCAAACAATATCTAACCAACTAGCTTTTGCCCGCAGTTTCTCGGGTGGAATAAATTATTTAAATTCCATAAAGGGCTGATTTTTCCAACGTCAGATAAGGTTTATCAGTGGAATATCATTAACGTCTGCCAGTTATTATATCTATGGAAAAACTGTACAAAAATCACAATCATCGGACAAAGATATCGTTTAGATTCGAAAGGGCTGTGGAAGAGGGACAAGACATTAGACAAGATTTTCTTTGTTTTTTCCAATGTCTTAGGTATCTTCTGGGCACGCTCGTTCTATCATAGACCTTATCTTTTGCTTTCCATCAGGCGTGATCGAGGTCAAGAGCGGGCCCATTCAGCAATTTTTTTTTTAATAACATGGATCTGGATTTACGTGGAGCGACTATTGTCTATCTGACCTTCAGTTTACATGACAAGATTGACTTATAGACAAGATGATGCATGATGAAATGCATATAATGAGTTATATTTTATGACGTTGCCATAAGTATTAAACTCAGAAGTCTTTATTCATATAAAGACAGTAAAGACGAGTGTTAGTAAAATAAATACAGGAATGTAAAGATAAAAACGATAATTGCTTCTATTTGTTTATTGATTAGGATGTAAGCAGGATTAACAACATAAGTACTTAGGGTTCTTTTATTTAAAAGTGGGCAGTTATTAAAACATTCAAGAAATACCTACTTAGGATTTTTTTGTTTATTTTTTATTTGGTGCACACAAAAGCACAACAAACAAAAGCACGATTAAATAATAACAAATTACATGAATGGTAAGAAAATACCTACAAGGTGCTAATACCAATACAAAAAATAACAGTTACTCAGTTGAACACATGTCAATGTTAAACATAATTTTGCACCACAAAAATAGAGTATCTGCCTACCATAAAATTTGAATCGAGCTGTACCTAATCATTTAAGGAGGCCTGTACCTACCTACTCGACAAAGGCTGGAACAAGACTCAAAATCAAAATATTTTATTTCACATAAACCTAAGGGCACATAAAAAACGTCAGAAACTAGGTGCACGGTTCCAATTGGTCGTTTCGTATGGAGAAGAGCCGGCAAGATACTTCACTCTACGCTCTCTACTCTTTTAAAAATAATTGGCTTTTACACTGCCAATGATGATGGTGATAGTAAATTATTTTAGTTGGTGTACCATAGAATTTTATTAAAATCAGTGGGATCTTTAGACAGCCCTAAGAATAACTTAAATTCTTATCTTCTTAATATTCTAATTGCTTACATAAAACATTTTTTCATTATACACTCGAAGGTGCTAACATCATAATTTAAATTGATCGCATAAAGAGAGTTATCATTTTATGTATGTGTTTATTAATGTACCTAATTAATATGAATTAATGAATAATTTCTTGTGTTATTCGAAGATACAAAATTCAGACTACTTAGTTCTGTTGTCGAGCGTCAAGTTTTTCGTTTTACGTGATGAGTGGATAATCAGTCGACCTCGTAATTGCTTTATCACCCTAAGGTTAAATATCACTTGCACTTTATAAAAGACTAGCTGCAAGTCTCGATACCATCGGATTAAATAAAGTCCTGTCCTAATCCAGGTCTGGTCTATCCATGTGCCAAATTTCATTCAAATCTGTTCAGCCGTTTTAGCGTGAAAGCACAGCAAACAAAAAGACAAAAAAATAATATTTTCTCTTTATAATAATTTAGACAAGGTTTTTTGCTGTGTATAGTTTCAACTTTAGTGAACTGAGAATTGTTGTCAAAAGTGTTAAAGCAAAGAATACCTTTATCTTAAGGAGATAAAGGTATTCTTTGCTTTCCTATAGGTAGTTATCAGGTAATTCCCTACCTATAGTACCTATTCATAATTTGTAAAGTCATTGTGCCATCGCCACATCTGATTGGTGAATGTCCACCACCATGCAAGCTGCGCGCTTACTTCAGTGCAAGTTACTGGCGTGTACATTCCTGGCTGTAGTTATAATAATCATAATAATATTATTTTCATAAAAATCAGAAGTCTTAAGCATCGTTCATATCAAACGTATTGTCCGCCGCAGACTGTAAGTATAGTGTAGTGACAACGCACTATATTAAAATAGCGTAAAGTCGGTTCGGTGTGAACGAGAAGTTAAATATATATGGAAAAGCGATAAACTGTGTAACGCACGCTCACAGTCAGCGGCTGACTTTGGTCTGAACAATACCTTAGCATAAGCATTTATTAGCCTATGAACTCACTGCTGGCTGGGACACAGGCCACCTCTGTGAAAGGTCATAAACTCATAATCCACCACGTGAGCCCAAAGCGAGTTGGAAGGGTCTTAGGCCTAGGTTATCGCTTTTGAAAAGGTGAACAAAGGATTTTAACCCTCAAGTTAAGGCGGAGATTTCAGTGTCGTGAGTTCTTATTTGACCCCGGATTGTTAATCCACTTGTAAGCAGAATTTAGAGGGTTAAAGGCTCAACCCGCCTTTCACTGCCTTTGACTTCTATAAGCCAGGATTCACGGCAGCCTGTAATGAAAAAAAAAATGTTTGTTTAGAATCTCTCAGTAAACATAGGAGAATTTATAGAAAGTTTTCTTCAAGTTTGCTGAATTGATAAAAATGTTACTCATCCGATGAAAAATTTAACACCATAAACAACAATAAGTTTTAAATAGGTACGCACGAGGACATTTTAAGCTATACATTTACAGTACAAGCTGACTTCTCATTGTACGAAAAGCCAGTACCTATACAAAGCCAAGTTTGCTAAAACTGGAAATGTATAGGCTTGATGTGTCGCCGGCGTGTGTACCAATCCATACTTTATTCATCCATACAATACTTACTATACTAGGATAATAAATGCGAAAGTAACTCTATCTGTCAGTCTTACAGTTACCTTTTACCGCCTTAACAGCAACGGATTTCGATATATATATATATTTTCTTAATATCCTGAGGACAGGATACTTTTATCCCGTGTGGGTCAATTACCAACCTCCACGCGGAAAAAGCCGGGGACAAAGTACACAATAAATAATATAAATCAACATTTAACGCCTCATTTAGTAACTCATTATGTTTCTCGTCACTATTTACTGCAGACAGGAAGTAACTGCAGTCATGGTAAACAAACCATATTATTAACCACCTCGCACACTATGCGACATGCGACTGCGACAACTCGACGACTAGACGCAACGGCAGGCTGCGGCCGAAAATTTGTTCAAAGCTCCACATAGGTACTTGGCGTCGAGTTGCTTGGGAAGTCGCATGCTCTCGCTACTTGACTCAGTTGACGAACGTTGCACGCGCACATCTGCACCCTAATTACGTAACACAATATCCTTCAAAATGAAAAAAAAAAAAAACCATCTATCCCAAAAAAGAAAAAAACATGCAAAAAAAAAAACAATCCATTGCAAGAATAAATCCATAAGAATCCAATCCATCTAAATCCAGAAATAAATAAAATAAAAAAAAAACAAGAATAAAAATAATGAAATAATACTGTAATTCAGAATCCATTGCATCAAGTCCGAAAAATTGGTCTGCTCAACAACGTAAATATCGCAATGAATATTTTTGAACTGTCAAAATAAAAGCAATTGCTATTGATAGTGTGCTACGCAATTACTACGCCAATGATATTCGCATGCGACAGGTCAGTGTCTTTTGTCGTCGAGCTATCGCAATACCGCTTATTGTGCGAGGTAGTTTAGAGGAAAACTCAGTGAGGAAAATCATTGTTCCGTGATGAAAATTCCAGTTTGTTTGATGGTTGGCAGGTCGTGTTTCTCACCTTGATAATGAAAATTCTGCTTATATTTGATTAGTAATAGTGATAATATGTTAGTAGCATTCGAGTTGATCGTTCAAATATTTTTGATTTGCTAATCGGGTGTGCGTCTTAAATGTTGATTCTTCTTATTAAATACCAGCTGTGAGTTCAAGTTATAGTCACAGTTTGAGGCTATTCGGAAGTATTTGATATTAAATACCTAATGAAAATACACAATTCTATAGGATACTTATAGTTACCTAGTTCTTTTCTAAGTGGGGCCCGTGGCTAAATAATAACAGCCGCACTGGTCGATTGATCAGGTTAAGCTACGGTAACAGCGGTTGGTTTGTGGATGGGTGACCATCTTTACATACCAAGAGAGGGCCGTGTCTCGGAAACCACGTTAAGCTGTTGGTCCCGGCTGTCATTCGGGGATCTTTGACAGTCGTTACGGGTAGTCAGAAGCCCGAAAGTCTGACAACCAGGGGTTTCGTATTACCCAGTAACTGGGTTGTGGACGTCAGATAGGTAGTCACTCCACGTAAAATACTGGTATTTAGCTGCATCCGGTTAGACTGGAAGCCGATCGCAACAAAGTTGGGAAAAGGCAGGCAGATGATGATTAGTTAGTTATTTTCTAGAAATTAAATGATTTGACTGAAAAATATCAAAATTTGATACGATAACTGATAACTTAAATCTAAAAATAGTAATAGGTAATTTATTGCTTTAAGGATAAGTGATGACAATAACAGACGTCATAACAGCATTCAACGCGGATGCAAAGTGACCGAAAACGGATGAAGCTAGGTTTCAATATTTTCCTTAATTTTATATTTTGAATTGCATTTATAAATACCGCTTTTTGGTAAGTAGGTATACATTTTCAGAGGTATTTAATATTTTTTTATAAACCAATCTAACTTAACAATAATTTTGTATAATTTAATTGACTGCGCTCTATCTATACCTACCTATAACTTAACTGACATAATCTTTTATTTTACGTTATTTGTAAACACAGACAACAAAATGGCTGAGACAATTCAAATTGAAAATCGAATCAAAATTTAATTTCAGCGAGTGCCAATCGAAAGAGAGCCACTATTGCCAACATTATAGTTGCAAGTTGAAACTGTTCTATTTTGCAGTAGGTATGAATGGATGCTTAAATACCCACTTTAGAGTCGATTACTCAGTAATCATAGGTAGTAAAGATAGAGGCTATCTTTACAAGGCCTGGTAGTTGTATGTAGGTAACCGTAAACCGTAAAGCCCAGTGCGGGTAATTAAATAGCAGTAGATATTTAGCAACATTTAAATGTCGAACAACGCAGCCGGTATCTTGCTTCACTATCGGACGATTTTGCATTCATTTTACGATGTTGGTAAATAACTAAATTATATGGTTGAAAGATTTCGTACACATTTTTGGTATTTATAATAATAATAAAATCATTTTATTTCGGACAACTAAAATATCCATAAATTGTTAGTTACTGAAAGGCCATTCTCGTAATGAACGTTCTCAGTCTCAATCTGTCAAAAATACCTCTATTTTCCCTACATTTTTGACAAGTTTGTGACATTGATTGCCGCTGAGATAAGATTGCGACTAGATTTTGAACGTTTTCAATTACGGGAATTGGTCTGCAGGTTTGCCCTTAAAATAGTATTGATAGTAACTTCAACTAAAGACGAATTCATGAAAAGACCACCCAACAACTAAATACAAGGCGAAGTGGAAACTAGTTTATAAATTTTGCCTTATTATGGCGGACGAAGTATCTGCCGCCACAGCCTTCAGGATGCTATTGTGACTGCATCTTATTGTGCTCAGGGGTGAGGCCGCTTTTTTGCAGATGATGGCATGAAATCCATCGGTATAAGTAGGTACTTATTGACTCTATTGCTATGACATGCCGGTTTCCTCACGGTGTTTTCCTTCACCGTTTTGAGAGCAGTGGTAATGAAATGATTTACACAAGGTAAAGCGCCTGGCTGGGTTCGAACCCTCGACCTACGCAATTCGTAACTCGAAGCCGTTTCCACTGGGTCACCACTGCTCTTTTTCTCCCATACCTACTTACTTCGTTATTTTAGTAGTTACATTTAGTTAATACTTAGTCAGATATTTTAAACCCATGCCAAACCTCACAACGTTTATGAAAAAAACAATGAAAACAATTATTTTATTATTATTTTATTTCTTTGCTGTTTCTACTGCACCTTCTTCCTAAATACACAATGTTAAGAAACTTACATTTTATTTTAAACATGATTGTTTTTGCAAGTTTTGGTTGAAAATTATATTTTTTTAAATTGAAATGAATTTTAACATTTCTTTAATGCAAGCAGTTTCAGCTTTAATACTGTCTCCTTAAAGGTTAGAATGGCGTGAATACGAAACAATTTAAACTATCATTGAATAGTTTTTGGTACGTGACACGAATGAATGACAATACTCACGTTATTATTATCGTGAGTATTGTTTCTTACTTTCGTTTTTCCTTATTATTATGGAAAAACGAAAATAAGAAACGTTATTTTCTCTTATCTTTTATTAAATAAAGAAACTCCTTGACTGACATAATTAGAAAAATATTAGGTAATTAGAAAAGTAAAATGAGCAAGCAATTAAAAATTGCAATAGACATAGAACCAGTTTATTTTCATCAACAATCAATTACCGATTGGCGGCGATTCGGCGATGAATTTCAAATTATCACCAGCATTGGGTCAAGTTTAACCACTTCTTGTGTGAAATACTTTGTGACGTCGTCGCAAGAAGTAGGCACTGTTTCGTCTTCTTTTTGCAAGAATTTTGTTTCTTTTTGTAGCAAGAGCAGTAGGAACGCGGCCGATGAAACAAAACCGAAGTAAATTATTCCAAAACATGTATGATTAAACTAAAGTTAATACCTAATGGTTGGTAAGGGGGGCTCGTGGCTAAATAATAACAGCCGCACTAGTCAATCGAAGGTTATGACATGCTTTCCGCGGTCAGTTCATGGTTATGGTGTGACCGACCATTGCATCAAGACCCCTCCGTGTCTGACGTTAAATTATGACAGCAGGGACGCTGTCATTCGTAGATTTTTGGCAATCGTTACGGGAGTCAGAAGCCCAGAGAGTCTGACAATCAGTCTAATCACGAATATCGTGTTACCCAATATCTGGGTTGTGGAGGTCCGATAGGCAGTCGCTCCATCTATAATGATGAGTCGACTATGGGTTCTACCAATCTTGGACTAGCTAATAAGATGAAACTAATAATCTGAGGTAGTGCCGCGCAGACCGGAGCGGTAGGCGTCACAGATATAAAAAATTTCGCCGTCATGCGCTCGGGCTGGCGTCACAGCCGGGGGGATTTGATTGAATTTTTGTATGCAGATTTGGAATGGGCGTTAGAAATACGCAATTTAATTTATTGCTGTATTGTCGCCTCCACCTTGTATAATTACTACATAATGTAGTATGGAAGTGACGTGTGTATGGAACTTTACTTATCGTTAGGCATATCCAAAGTAATCTCTCATCGGTGATCTTCAGATAAATCATTTACAAAATGCACTACACCTTACAAATATTATCTACTATTGCCTGTTTTCACAATCACTAGGCCAGACCTGTGTTGCATAAATAAAAGCGCACAGTTGGATTCATAGATATAAGAAGATTTATTTCTTGACGCGTGGACACCGACACGCCCCCTTGCAACTTCTCCTGTTTTTACATTTGTATGGTTGGATTAGTAACGCTCGCCTTGGCGCCGAGAGTTCAAAATTCAACAGTGCATTGTGTTATCGAAAACGGGTATAGACATAATATTTAGGTTATCTTCAATACTTATCAAAATCTTCCTTGTATGTTCACCATTATTTGGATTCGAGATCATCTTTATCTAGATACCTGTCAATCGATAAGTGTCAAATAAATTATCTTATCGATTCGTAATTTTATTTACAAACAGTTATCGTTAAACCTGTTTGATTGATTGATTGACTGAATCTTAACACTCTTATCGAACTCATATTCGAAGTGCGTACACATACACATCATAATTATAAACTCACCACCTGCTTGGAAACATACTCCTTTTTCAAAAAAAAATCAGCTGTTCCCTACATTTTGACGAGTTATACGAACATAATGTTGGGAATAGCAGATTTTTTTTCGCGATTTCAGGTTTGATCCCATAGTAAAAGTTGTTCATAATGATGAGTACAATGACCTCTGAAGAGGTTATTAATGTTTTACCAATAACCCTTTATATCTACATGCGTCATACACGCATGCCGGTTGCGAGTAGGTACTACGCACCTGACCTTTCTGGAGAACATCAACCATAAGGTCACTATTATGTCCTTCTAGGACGTTTCCATCCACGCATATCTGCTTTCTTCCATTCTTCTTCTTCTGTTAATTTTACATAGAGTTTTTATTTATGAATGCAAATAGATCATCTTCTTAGCGTGTCGATAGCAATCTAAATAGACTCGGCCCAGAATTCGGCTACTACTTGTTAGGCGCCATCACCAGCGTCCACCAGTAGTTCCTGTAACGTGCAGCTGACAGGACACGCAGGACACGATATTAAGTGTCCCATCGTTTGTGGAACAGCACCACATTTACACTCCAAGGCGGAGTCGGCTATGAACCTCCACCTAAACAGGTTTTCCTTGCTTCGGCCAACCTGGGTCCGGAGTCTGTTTAAAGACTTCCAGGTTACCCAAGGTAACTCATGTCCAGGTTGGTCTTCAGCGGAAGAAGAAGAATAGATCATAAAAAACATTTTCGTGCTAAGGTTCACGTTAGGTTATCTACCTGTTAAGAACAAACTAGTCCTTTTTAAATCCGGTTTCAATATAAATAAACGTAACAAATTAAGTTATAAACACATTTATAAAACCGGATCTTACAAAATACTTAATTATGATTAAAAATGCAAATAATTAATTGAACTAGTTCGCATATCAATCAAAGGTCATATCAATATTGAGTTATTTATTAATAGTTTTTAATGATTTAATCAATCACGGTTTGATTGGTGTCAAACAAGAGTTTGGTTTTGTTCTTTCTGACCTTGACTTTTGTTTTTGTAGAATGGTGCCTATTACCTAGACCTACTCGTATTATTGTAATAGTAAATACCGAGTTGATTTTTTTTATATGAAATTGTTTGGTTGAACAATTTTCCAATAGGTATATCTACTCATTAGTCAATAATTTAGGAGGTGTAATTGAAATAACTGAAAAACTTATAAGGGATCCAAATTAATCAGCTGCTCCCTTACATTATGTTCGCATAAAGTCGACAAAATGTAGAGAACACCTGATTTTTTTTTCTCTCTCGGTCCCAAGTCTCTGTTGGTCCCATAGGTA
The DNA here is from genome assembly GCA_963082905.1 of Oligia fasciuncula. Taxonomy (NCBI): domain Eukaryota; kingdom Metazoa; phylum Arthropoda; class Insecta; order Lepidoptera; family Noctuidae; genus Oligia; species Oligia fasciuncula. The sequence continues at coordinate 14,084,033 of OY720390.1, read as the reverse complement.
TTAAAAGTTGTTCCTAATGATGAGTATAATGACCCTTTAAGAGGTTTTCATATTAATTAAATATAATGGATAGCCTTTACCCTGTCAGTTTTAATGTTGTAAAGGGAGCATGGGCAGTACAGCCCGAGAATATGAGACATGTAACAAATTCAAGTGTCAGCATGGGTGAGAGGTGAGGTACAGTTCGCGTCAAATAACTTTGCCGCTCTGAAGTAGGCAACAAATCACTGCGCAGTAGTTAATCTTAGGAATAAAACAGCGGCTCGCATGCGCGGCTAGCGAAAAGCCTAGCTTCAGAGCGGCAAAGTTATTTGACGCGAACTGTATTGCGCAGCGAGTAGCGCACTTCAGTTCAGAGCCGCCATGAAGTTTGAATCGGGCTGTAGTTTAAGTTTTCCTGTATGCAAAAAAGAACACAATCTACCATCATGAAATATGATCATCTGATGATGACCCACTGAATTTTCAGCGGGATTATCCGAAAGGGTTACCTCTGGCCCGGAACATAAAGGGCTAAGAAAGGAACATGGGTGGGTTTTAGTCAGTAAGAGTCTGACACTCCCTTCCGCTCCACCCAGAGCGGGAGGGGTCATTTGATGATTTCCTATCGGAAAAAAAAAACCCATATCTGTATTTGACAAAGAGATTGATATCCTCTTTTTCAAATTCAATAAAACCTTAATTATGCGCTTTGTCCTTTTTTTGACATATCAATATGTCGTTGCAGAAGTAAATAAGCGTAGGTAATTTATGTTTTTTTTTTTAACGTTGCCCCACACTAGGAATTTGTCCTGTATTGTGGGTGCGTTTACAAACATTTAAACTCACATACACAAACAGCCAGACCCGAAACAACTACTTGTAGGTCATACAAATATTTGTTCCTTGCAGGAATCGAACCCGCGACACGCAGCGCAGCAGTCAATCGCTTAACCACTGCGCCAACCGTGCCGTCTTTTTTGATAAGTGTTAGCATTATTTTCTTTTTCCTGTTATTCTTATGATACTATACAGTCACGTACATACAACAGTCTACGTCATACTAGTCGTTCAACGTGAGAAAGACCAGTAGTATACTGTCAGACCACTCAAATGTGTCAAACCCATCGGAAATCGTGAGAGAATCGTGTATATAAATGTAGATAAACTATTATATGCAAACGTCGTGTGCACGGAAAGGTACTAGATGCTAATGCAAAGTAATTACAAGTATCTGAGTACATTCATAACGTAAGTACTACTTGGGCAAAAAAAACAACATTCCAACATGATGTCATGGTCGCATGCAGTAAGGTTTGTGGTTCGGTCAATACACTTGACCTTCAATATAGTTGTAGGTAGGTTAAAAGCAAAAGTGGATTGAGGATTCGAAGTGTTCGAACCCACTCTCCAGGGTAATTGCGTAACACACTATCAGTAGCAATAGGTTTCATTTTGACAGTGCAACAACATTCATTGCGTTTTTTTACTTGTTGAGCAGACACATTTTTCGAACATAAGGAGCAATGGAAATCATTCAACAATTAGGGTGCAGGCTCTTTACTTTGTGTAATTTATTTCATCATCAAAACGGGAATGTCCTAGTTGATATAGGTATTTAGTTCGTAGTTTAATTCTATAAATAAATATTTGTTCGAATATATTTATATTCGAAAAATATTTTATTTATAGAATTATAGTCATAAAAATCATCAATACCTTTCGAAGTTCATATTACCCTATTGAATGACTATTTCATGAAATCATGACATTTTTGGCAAATTCTAATTTAAAAGGAGGTGCTGATTCTAATGATTATATCTGTAAAGTCATATTTGTTACGGTCGCGAATCGACATCAACATACAACCTGACACTGGCCTGCAAATTGCAAAAACCGTAAGAAAAATTTAATTTCGCGAGCTGCCGTAGCAACCATCTAAATGAATAAAACCGTGATTACGAGATGCAGCTGGTCTAATTTCTAACTGATGAACACGCTAAAAAGTATTTCTTTTTCAACACCTAAGGCAAAGTGCAAAGTAAATATTGACCCTGCCAATATTCAAGGTGTAACCACGTGAAGTATCGTAACGTTGTAAAGACATTGTGACACCTACTGACTGCTAGATACCACTAAAGCTAAGCGCACATTATAGACGCGGCAGGCCGCAGCGCGCCACAAAGCAAAAATGCGCATGCACATTAGTGTCCATACACACGAGCGACACGCGTCAACGGCAGAGGCAACTGCAGTCGTCGACACCCGTCGACGCCCGCCGTCGATAACCGCTCGTGTATTTGAGTACGGTGTTCAAAAAGTATGCCGTTGACGCGGGTCGCTCGTGCGTATGAGCGCTTAGGAGCCGCGGCGCCGGCGGGCCGCACCACAACCCAGTAATTGTTACCTACGGAGAAATTCAAACTTCGGCCCGGTGCAGCTCGCCTGTAGTTTGCAATCAAGTTTGTGTCAAGTGATGCAGGAGGATTTTTGCAATGCGTTGCGATGCGCTCCGCCAAAATGTGCGCGAGCCTTTATAGAATGTAAGTGTTACTACGAGTAAGTTACACCTTAATTAATTCATTGAATGCGAGGTTTATTTCGTTGACTTGGCATTAGTTAGGTACTGGTCGATATTTAGGTCCCCAGCCCGCCAACTGGTTTTTGAGTTTAGTTCAAATTCTAGGATGTAATTGAAATGCAGTCTGAGACACATTTTCTTTCGTTAACATTATCAGTTACGGCCTGAGATCGTTGTCAATTACTATTTTTTTTAAAGTCGATCGAAGACATACTGTATATGTATTTTGTACTCCTTGTAAGGAACGGTCATTGACTTTAGGTTGCATTGCATCCGCATGCTTAAGATTATCATGACCGCTTCCAAAAAAGCACTAGGTAAATACATGCGGCTTGAAATTAAAAGATGGCCGTTGTCTGCGGAAAGACAATAATAACGCTTACGGTCAGTAAGTGCATACATTAATATTATGTTGTATTATTTTTATACAGTTTCAGTATTTCGTAAATGCATTTTCTTTCCGATCAATCAACTTAAAAAGAAATAAATAAAATAAAATATTTATTTCCATCAAGGTAAGGGTACAACAATTTCTTAATCTAGTAACAATTTAAATCTTAGTTTAGAGGTTGTACGCTGTCACATAGAATTATGGAATTCTCTAACTCCTTATCTAAGTCAAGCTTGTATTAGCCTATCGTAGTCCATTGCTGGAACCTATGCCTCTACCGGCTCTACCACAACATCCCGTCCTCCGCCTACCGCATTTTCTTTTATTACTTCAAAAACATTGTTATGACAGGTGAAGATGCCAAGATGCATGGTACCATAGGTGTACTTTCAAGGGTATTGGACTTGATAGGGGTCATTGTACTCATCATAATGAACCAATTTTTACATGCGACGAACCGTAAAATCGTAAAAATAAATTACTGTTTCCTACAATTTGTCGAGTTATCAGCCTCAGATTTTTTTTCAGGGTATCTTTTTAACATACATAAAAAAGGTTTTTAATGATGAAACCAATGACCTGTTTTCGTGCCCAACACCATTTAAATTACACCATTTATATGTTTTAGTATCGTTATATTCGAATGCCTAAGCAGAGATTAAAACCACTGTTAATTACAGGCTTGACTTAGCAAATTTATGATTTTGTCGGTCCTTTCATGCTGCGTTCACAAGATTTGGCCTTATAATGCCAGTTTCCCATGCCATAGGTAATTACTCGTTATTCGACACTGCATGAAGATTTCAATTTATTGTTAATTATTAAAATTATGCAAAAGAGTTATTTTTAGGAACTATGGAAATCTATACTTAACTGAATGATTATGTTCGTAATTATTTATTTTGTGGAAGTGATGATCACTGAATTGAATTGGAATTGAATCAGCTCGTTGAAGGTAAGGTCTGTCCTGCCTACTGTTAGCTGTCACCTCAGTTATCATGACACGTCCTTTCTAGCGGTAGTTTTTAACCGACTTCAAAAAAGGGGACTTTGATTTCGGAAGTCGGTGGCAAAAACAGAAATGCGGAACCAACGACACCGACTTCCGAAACTCAAGTTATTTTTCACTTTGTAGTGTTTTTTTTTGGAAGTCTGTTGTTTTCTTTGTGAAAAAGATTTTATCTTTAACCATAGATTTCGTTTTTCGTGATACATACATAACATCACGCCTTGTTTCTCATAAGGGTTGGGTAGAGGTATACCAGAGATAGCTTCGTCTTATCTTAATTTCTAAAGATTAACCAACATTTAGTACCTAACAATGGATTCTTGAGAACTTGCACAATATGCCCTTCGCTAGGGTATCAATGAATGCTAACAGATTGCTAATCGGTAAGTACTAAGGACGCTGACGAACGTTTATTATAGGCTAGCGCAGAGAGGCGACGCGCGACGTTGCGACGCGATTCTGGTAAAACAACTTCCATGAAGTTTTCATAGAAATTGTACTGCTAAGTTACCTACTGTTTAGTCTGAAAGAATCCCTAATTCAGACTGAACATTAAACTTAACTAATAAAAAAACCTAGAAACTAAAACGAAATATTTAAACAGTAAAATAAGTAGGTAATCAATATCTTAGTAAACTACGGAACGATATGTCATAATTTCATTTACTTATACGTTTCCTATTTAAGAACTGGGCATACAAACTGTATGTTATTATTAAAGCAAAGATTTGGTAAGAAAGGAAATAGAATAAGTTTATCCCTAGGTTTACCTCTAACTCTTGGTGATGCAAGATGAATAATTTGATAAACCCTGAGTTAGCTGTTACCATAACCATAACCATAATCAGCCTATAATGTTCCCACTGCTGGGACACAGGCCTCCTCTCGGTGAGAGGGAGTGGGCCGTAATCCACCACGCGGGCCCAGTGCGGATTGGCAGATGTCACATGTCTTCGAATTTTTGGTTCTAGGACATGCCGGTTTCCTCACGATGTTAACTGTGTAGTTAGCTGTTAACTCCACCTTATTTAGGATAACGCTCAAGTGGGCCTAAGTAAATTAATGGCGAAATCCAAATTATCACACTAATATTATAAAGGCGAAAGTTTGTGAGTGTGTGTTTATATGTTTGTTACTTTTTCACGCTCAAACGGCTGGACTAATCTTTGATAAAATTTGGAGGAGGTAGCTGACATCCTGGATTAACACATAGGATACTTTTTATCCCGATATTCCCACGGGATCGACACGTATGCGGGTGAAACCGCGGGGCGCTGCTAGTAAACTAATTTTTCGAGAGCGCAAAAGTGATGAAACTATTAACAGGCTCTGACTGACACAAATGGTTTAGCGTCACGAAAACTGTACTTTATAAAGTTTTTCAAGCTTTGTCAATAATTGGATAAGAAATTGACAAAAAAGAGGACCTTTTTCGTGCGCTGAGCCTTAACGCATTTAAAACGCACTCTTGAAGGTCACATTATACATCTTTTAAGAAAACATCAAACAAGGTAAAAATATAACACAAATTGCCTAAACCAGCCGCTGGTTTCTTTGACTTTAGTCAGGTTCAAGGTCTTTAAACGGGTTGTATCTCAAAATGTGCCAATATTAAGCAATTTTTGCTTTGTTTTTGAAAACATTTTAGAGACAATTTTACCTCTTTTAAAGTGAAACTATGCACTTTCAAAACATTAAAAAATGTATGGGGCAATTCAATACGGGCTTTATAGTATAAACACCTTTTATATTAGGTGGTCGGTCTCCTTGATCAAAATACAATCATTGTTTGGAAGTCATGCCTACATTTCTTGTAATTATTGTTATTATAAGTGCTGGACCATGAATGCTATGATTAAGCAACGCGAACATTCGACCTTGTGGTCTGCGACAGAATTGACCTTGGGCTGATAAACTCTCTAACTTATATACCTACCTACTTTTAATTTTAGAATCAAAATATTATTGTAACAGGTGATTGCCTTCGTTGTCTTGTCATTGGAGTATATTATTGATCAATTTTGAAATGGTTTTGACGTGTCAATGACGATGGTGCTTATAATGTAAATACGCTGCCTCGTTGGTCTAGCGGGCACAAACGCTACTGCTGAGCATGAGGTGCTGAGTTCAACTCCCAGGTTGGGTTAATTGTTATTGGGTTAATCCATTAGGATTTCTCAGTAGCTGTCCGGAGTCTGGAATCATGCACGGCTCGCCCCCTATTCTTTTTATGGGACAAGAGGAAATGCGGGTGGTCGTTTCTCCATAGAAACGATCTCGCCTCGTACCAGTATTTAGGTATTCATTGCCTCGAAAAACACGTCCCGGCGTTGATCTTTGACAGTCATTACGGATCGTTGTCGATCGAGAAGCCCGAAAATCTGCCAACAAAGGGATATTACCTGGTAACTCGGTTGTGGAGGGTAGTTAGGTAAAATACTGGTACTCAGCTGCATCCGATTAGACTGGAAGCCGACCCCAACATAGTTGGAAAACGGCAGGCAGATGATGATGATGGCGTTTCAAATTCATTCAAACGCATTTTGAACCATTCCATTAATGTACCGTAGATCACTATCACTAAAGAAGGATGCTCTAAGGTACCCCGTAAAATTCAAATTTTCTTACGTTTTTTGCAATTTGCAGGTCGAAATTTTAGTCAACCCTTCACGTGACCAGGCTGGCCTATATCTTGGCCAAATAATGAGCATCGCCATACAACATGGCAATGCTGCCAGAGTTTTGGGCAGTGTTCCTGTTGACAGTGATGCGGACGAATTTTTTGATGCACTATGATTCTTTTGCTTCTTTTTAGGGTTCCGTACCAAAATGGTAAAACGGAACCCTTATGGTGAGACTCAGTCTGTCTGTCTGTCACAGCTGGATATCTCAAGAACTGCTAATGCTATCAACTTGAAATTTAGAACAGTTTTAGATGACGTTTGCTCAACTATTTTGCAAATAAGAAATAAATAAAAATATAAGTGTATTTTTTGCAACAGGGACTGAAAGGGGGTCTGAAAAATTCGAAGTGGGGCTACTAGGGCATGTGGGGTATCATATGAAAGAGCGCAGTTTACACATTCTAAAACAATTTTTCTTTTTTTAAGCCTCATAGTTTTTGACTTTTGATGAAAAATGTAAAAAAAATACCGTCTCCCCCCCTCTTATCTCCGAAGTTTGCAAAGAGAAAAATCTGAAATTATTCTGTGTGATACAAGTTTATGTAAAGATACAGGAAAAATAAAACGAAGTCTCTAAATAGCACACTTTTTCAGAAATCATCAACAAAAGTTACATTAATTCCAATATCGGTCAAGAGATAGCGCTCAAAAACTGCAATATTCTACACCGCAGTGCATAGTGTTAAAATTCTCTGAGGAATATAGGCCTCGCCGATGAAAAAAGATTTAAAAACATGATGGTACGGAACCCTCGGTGCGCGAGTCCGACTCGCTCTTCACCGGTTTTTTCATATATATTTATATTATTTTAAATGTTAGCATAAATTATGTAAATATTATCTTGATTTGCAGGTCAGTGTCAGGTTTTATGTTGAACTAAATACATTATGATTCGCGACCGTAACAAATATGACTTTAAAGAAATAAAATCACTGAAATCATCAATACAACTCTTTAAGTTCTTATTATCCTATTGATTGATATTTCATAAAATAGTCATTAAATGGCGCTTCCCCCTTAATTAGTAATTAACTCCTCGCTAACTAGTTACAAGGCTGCCTCGCTTTGTATACCTACAGGTTGAGTGTTAGATGTGTTAAAAATAAATTAAGGTGCATTTAGGGCGCGGCCTTCGATGCAGTCGCACTCGCAACGCGGCAACTTTAATACATAAATTAACAACTCACTGTAGTTAAGTGGTTACTAATGTCAATTAGGGGAAATGGTATAGTTATTGGCCCCTACATAGTTATTAGCCATTTCAACATCAGTATTGAAAAACTAGCAAACCACATTACTACATGGTAAATGTAAAATGCACCATGGCAACACAATTGTTGACTCTCAAAATGTTTCGGTAAAACACCGCTAGGTGGATTCATTCTTTTTTAATCTGTGATTTTTTCGCGCCGGTATCAAAAATGGGTAAGTTTGTTTAATAAATGTTAAGATCATACAATTTTAGGATGTGATATTTTGAAGTTAATTTACATAGTTTAGTGATTGAAAATCTGTTAAATATATAGAGTGATATGCACAGTACGCATATTTGAAGTATAAAACGACAAAATCAAAACATAAATTTAAAAAAATGTAGTGGCCAATTACTGCACCAATAATTTAAATAACATTACAGTTATTGGCCCCCTATGCCAATTACTATATTCATTTCATCCAAAACAAAATGCGTTTATAGTGAAAAAAACTTTACCGTCTGTTATACTATGCATTATATTCGTTTGTCACTAATTTTGTACTATGAAGCCTGGAATAATTTTCAATACAAAAAAAGAGGCCAATAACTATAATATTTTTTATTTTTAGTTTGAACAAGATCAATCATGCTTATTTTTCTGTTCTATCATGTTAAATTAAAAATAATGCCAAAAAGACCTCGGTACACCAAAGAAGCCCTAGGATGAGGCGTTAGAAAACATTCAGAACAAAACAATGTCTTTGAGAGCAGTTGCAAAAAAATATAATATTCCCAGGGCAACTTTACAATTTAAACTTAAAAATCCCACATCTAAATCTGAGTTTGGACATAAGCCGTATTTGACTCATAAGGAAGAAGATTCCATCAAGCAATGGCTGTATAAAATGGCCCGGAAAGGCTTTCCAAGAAAACCAGTTGATAGTCTTGATACTGTACAAAAATTTCATATGCCACAAATGTTACGTAATTAACGATGATTCCGAACCTTCTGATGATGAGAACATTTTTTAATTAGTGAGGGCTATTGATTTTTGTTAAAGTTTCTCTTTTTAATGTTAATTATTATTTTGTTTTCTATGGCCAATAACTGTAAGAATACATGGCCAATTATTGTGATTATGGTGGCCAATAACCGATAATTTAATATTTGTATCTCGAAGAAGATTTTATTAAAAAAGTGTATGGAAAAAGAGTATGTAAGCCATACCATTGAATAAATACGTCAATGTTATATATTCAAAAAAATATTTCATTTACATCTACCCATTTTATATTTTTGTGCATTATAAATAGTGTCATGAGGTAGCTTAACTGGCCAATAACTATACCGTTTACCCTATGCTATTTGTTACAAAAAAAAAAAACATACGAGCAGTAATGATATGCACAGGAATATAAATAAATACCCGTCAAGTGCGAGTCAGACTCGCGCACCGAGAGTTCCGTACATATTTGGAGGTACGTAACTACAAATTTACGGTTTTCAAAAAACACCGAAAAACCGGAAACCGGAAAACCGTAAATTTGAGAAGAAAAATATCTATTTTCCTTTACATAAACGCCTGTATCTTTTTTGCGTTTGCATTGACTTAGAACTTTGACTTTTTCACTGCTTCAAGGGATTGCAGCCCTGAATATTTGATATTAATTTCAGCTTGATAACTCCACGCGTTCCTGAGAAAAAGGGTCTTGATAGACGGACAGACAGACGGACAAGAAGTGATCTTCCAAGGGGGAAGGGTTCCGTTTTTCCTTTTGAGGTAGAACGGAACCCTTATAAGGCAACCCTCAAAAGGAGGGGAAAGAAACATAGGGCCAAAAAAAAATTCTCCACAACACTGTCAACAAAAAAGTGCCTAAAAAGCTGGCAGGATTGCCACGTTGTATGGCAATGCTAATAAATAAATAAATAATTAGGCCAGCCCACACATAGCCAGAATTTTATGAAGAGAAAACCAACCGTTTGACGATGTCTCGAAAAACTGTCAGTTTTATAAAAGAAACATTCCTTATTTCTCTATTATACAGGATGTTTGTGTTGGATATTATATGAGACGTCAAAAAGTGTTTCGTTTTATCAGCTTTCGACGAGAGAGCACTGATGTGTTAAATCGAAATCTCTTTCCATCACTAGGTAGAGGATTGGTCTAGTGTCGCTTTCGTTTTTAGAGAAATGTTCATCTGTTTCAGAAATAACCAATATATTTTATGACCAGTATCCGAATTGCGTATCATATCAATCATAATCTGAATTATTTTGAAGTATATTTCTAACAAGCTTATGCCCGCGACTTCGTTCGCGTGAAATTTCACCCTCTTAGGGGTGGAATTTCGAAAAACCCTTTCTTAGTGGATACCTACTCTTCACAAAGAACACTCCCTCCAAATTTCATGTCTCTAGGAGCAGCGGTTTAGACTGTGCGTTGATATATCAACAATCAGTCAGTCAGTTTACCATTTGATATATATATAAGATGCATTGCTTCATAATATGTTAGAAAAATTTGTCTGCTCAACAACGTAAATTACGCAATGAATGCTGTTGAACTGTCAAAATGAAAGCAATTGCTACTGACAGCGTGTTACGCAATTGCCCTAGAGTGCACGCAAGATAAGTCTGCGCCCGACTTTGACTTCAAGATTATGTCCCGTTAGCATATTTAATCACTGATGGCAGTTATTTACTTTAGAAAACACGGAACACAACGCACTCTCTTGACACCTGAAATAAACGTCCATATGGCGGCAAACGCCTATTTTTGATTTCGGCCGCGCGCAGACTTAAGTAGGTATTTTGCGCGCACTCTTTATAGGTACTTGTCTGACTCATCATCTTCCTGCCCTTATCCCATGTTTACTTGGGGTCGGCGCAACACGTTTTCTTCTTCCATTCGCCCCTGTCGACCGTCACGCTATCATTCACTCCCTTCTCTTTCATATCATTCCTCACACAATCCATCCATCTTTTCTTCGGCCTTCCTCTCGCTCTCCATCCATCAACATGTATATCCATCACTCTTTTAGTCACATGCGTTTCGTCCCTTCTCATCACATGCCCATACCAAGACAAACGATTTCCTTTCAACTTTTCTGTCACTGGCGCCACTTTCAAACTTCCTCTTATATACTCATTTCTTACTTTATCCATTCTCGTCACTCCACACATCCATCTCAACATTCTCATTTCCGCTGCATGCAATCTTTTTTCATCCGTCTTCTTCACGGCCCAGCATTCAGACCCATACAGGTACTTGTCTGACTGATCAATATTTATAAACAAAATCGAATTGACCTTGAGTTAATACGGTTGATAAACTAAAAGTTACACTTTATTTTTGGGTTTGGCCTGCATAATAAAGCAAAAGTTACTTTTACTATTGGCGGCTGAATCTGAAATAATTATTAATTATTAGGTTTTGCCAGCGGTTTCACCCGCGTGGTCGAAATTTATCCCACGGGAACGTACTACCGGGGTGTAGTACCTAAGTGTTAAACTAGGATATAATCTATCTGTTTGCCAAATTTCATCCAAATCCGTTTTGCTCTTTTTGCGTGATTGAGTAACAAATAACGACGATATAGTGGTTATATTCTAACAAACATACAAACTTTCACATTTATAATAGTAGGATGAATGTCTCCTATTACCACCTTTATTAAAATGAAATTTTATGAAACACGGAACATTGCATACAGTATAAAGGCCTCAACACAATCCGCATTTGTGTTTTTTGCGTCACGACGTAGCTTTGTTGTTAACGTGTCATGAAATGGAAAGTAACATTACAAATATTGCGATCCAGATATATCCAGTTCACGTCAGCTAAACCGAATTATGTGAGGACAATCACTTAGTTAATTTGCAAGTAATAAACATAACTGGTTCCATGAGAACTGCGTTGGGGAAATATATGACTGTATTTTATGACCAGTTTTTAAGGATAAGAAGGATCAGGAAATGTCTTACTAAATGTTGTTTGTTATTTTATTTAGGTATATAATAATAATAATAATATTCCACAACTATCACACAACGCCGTCTAGTCTCAAGCTAAGCAGAGCTTGTGTTATGAGTACTAGACAACTGATAAACATACTTATATATTTCTAAATACATACATATATAGATAAATTACACCCAGACACAGAACAAATGATCATGCTCATCACACAAACATTTGTCCTGGGTGGGAATCGAACCCACGACCTCCGGCATAGCAGTCATAGTCACTGACCATATCAAAGGAAATGCTAGTTAGCTTGTTCACTTTTAATGTTTTTAAAGAAGTATAATGCTGTATTTTTTGTACAGCTGTAATACTACATTATTTCCCAAGGGATAAATGGTAGTGAACATTTAAGCCCTATGCACACGACGTTTTAGATACGCGCTTTCCGCGTATCGAACGCTCGCTATGTTGCGTTTTGTACATAAAGAAACTTGAAAATTTAGCACTAAGTGCGTTTGCACCGCGGAATTGATGCGTAAAAAGACGCCGCCGTCTGTAGTTTGCACAGGCCCTTGTGGTCCGTCGATGACGTTATTAGGACCAATTTACTCCCAAGTTGCTGCAGTAATGGGGTTCTCCCTATTCCACAGGCTACGCTTGCAACATCTTCAACTAATAGAAGTAGGTAGGTATAGTACCGTAATTCCGTTTCAATTACATAGGTCGACAGGTCGGTAGGTATGTTACAACTTTGACAAATCAATCTTTGTTTCTTAAAATCCTATTTGCTTTATAAGAAAAAACGCCGTAGTTTAAATACTACGGCGTTTTCCAAACTTAGAGCTCATATCACTTCATTTATACTTATAATAGTAGGTACAAAGATCTCTATTTCGTAGACCTTTTTCTGCATGATCAGCCTATAATCTTCCCACTGCTGGGACACAGGCTTCCTCTCTGTGAGAGGGAGTGGGCCGAAACTCACCACGCGGGACCAGTGCGGATTGGTAGATGTCACATGTTTTCGAATTTTTGGTTCTAGGACATGTCACGTTTCCTCACGATATTTTTCTTCATCGATTTGAGAGCAGTGATGATAAAATAATTTACACAAAGTATAGCGCTTGTCAGGGTTCTAAACTACGACCTACAATACAAGTTGTTAGACTCGGCCGTTTTCACTGAGCCACCACTGCCCTTAGATTGTTAAAAACTCAAATTAGAACCTAGTAAAAGGTTCTATTTAAATTTTTAACAATCTTCTAAATTCGCGGTCAATTTGCGGAGATAAAGGCATCAAGCTACTACAATTTTTTTCGTATTTTCTTTCTTTCTTTAGTAGATTTTCAACTTTATCGCCAAAGCATAAGTTAAAAGTTGATTGAGAAAATTTTACAGTTTCGGGTAGCTTGATGTGCTTGCGTCTGTAGGTACCTGCAGATTTATTGATAACTGACGTCATAATATTTAAGTATGTTTACACACTCAAGGTAAAGACAGCCTTTTGGTCTAGTGGTCGTCAGCGCATTAGCACCGGCATTAGTTTTTCCAGCTCGCAGGAGCCGGGAAACTATAGAAAAAATTATCAACGTTTTATATGCTTGAGTACGAGGCTTTTAACTAAGTTGTATGTGTATATTTTATGTCTTTTTTTTATTTGTAATGTGCGTTTTGTTTTTGCAGTTTTTCTTTATATTAGGTTTTCCATAACCGCTCGGAGACTGGATTTGTGTCCGGTTGATGGCAAATAGTTTGGCCCCTTATTATATGGTTATTTGAGTGTACTACAGGGCAGGTCCACACCTCTGTCTAACCCTTTGGAGATTACAGGCGTGATGTTATGTTTATGTATTGTATTGTACCCGCGGTATTGTCTCTATGATTGGGTTTATGTTGCAGGTACTATTATGTAAATGTGTAGTACCTAACAAAATAAGTAGGTCTGTAGCCATTTTTATGTTCTCTTATATAAATGTGCTGTTTACAATCGCATGGTCTGTTTAAGTGAATGGTTTGTTACCTACTTCATGTTAAGACGTCAAACGAATACCTACTGTATTTACATAAGAACATCTGTAATGAGTTCAGCTGATGATCTATAGTACAGCTACACACTGTTAAAATAATAATAAATATTTAATCAGACAACCAAGATTCAAAGTGGTGACCACATACATACTTAGTGGTTTATTGAGTGTTAACACGTTTTTAAACGTCAAAAATCAATCATTATTTACTTAACGCTACGCAACGTTTATAAATACACTTCCCCTAAGGGGTCTTAATGTTTATTTAACAAAATAAAAACTTCCATAAACTGTAACCAAGCTCCTACTTAAAAAAATAGCTCCCTGATTTATCGAAGTACATAATACAGTTCTAAAATTAATTCATTAATTCACTGACTAGAATACTGGTCTAGAAGATTGACATTGATTTGTAAGATGGAGGTGAGGTGAACAGAGAGAATTTTCGATAATTCATTCCCCAAAGTGAATAGATTGGAGATGAAACTTGGATCAAAGTTCGTCATTTTTGCCCATGAATAATATACAGGGTGGGAGGGACCTTGATGGGTAACCTTTTACTATGGATTTATGTATAAGATACTAGACAAAGGTCTCTATTTATATCGACTTTTGTAAGACCGAAGAAGACTCATCCGTTCGACATTTTGTCAGCAATCGATTTTGGTGTGAACTATCAACCCAAATGACGAACGTCGTTAGGTTATCCTTGCCCAGGCATTTTTACGTGCAAGTAGAGGAAATGGGAACACGGGCAGCAAAACGTGTTACAAATCTAACACTATGACCAGGCCTGGGAACCGGTACCAAGAGTACAGCCATTTTAATACCTGAAGGCCCGAAGAATTGCCAAACTTAAGTGGCAGTGGGCAGGGCACATTGCTCGCAGAACAACCGGCCGATGGGGCCGAAAGGTTCTGGAGTGGCGACCGCGTACCGGAAGACGTAGCGTTAAAAGGCCTCCCGACGGTGGACCGACGACCTTGTGACCAGCAGTGGACAACTTGTGTGGAAATATCGGGATAAAAAGTAGCCTGTTAATCCAGGGTGCCATCTACCTCCGTACAAAATTTTATCAAAGCCGTTTGAGCGTGAAGAAGTAACAAACATATAAACACACACACACCCCCACACACTCACAAACTTTCGCCTTTATATTAGTGTGATTTCCATATTATTTTTTACCGGGTTTCACGTTAGAACTAACTTATATTGTAACAAAGAAATTTATACATGAATGCAATAAAGAGTTGGAGATTATATTTAAGTACCTACCAAGATATCAAAATCAATAAGAAATCTTAGTAGGTACCTATCAGGCATGAGGATAACCTCATTTTCCTCAAGATCTTCACAAGGCAAAACATAAGTTAGTACCTGTCTCAGACGTAAAACGTTTTTTCCCCAAATACCTTTCAGGAAAAAGCTGTACCTACAAACAAAAGGTTATTTCCCGTGCTGTCATTAACAGGATCAACGTAGTTATTATTATTTCCAACAAAATGCACGTACCTATAGTGTATTTTTCCTTACACGTCTTGTTTGGTAAACAAACACGATACGAAACGAGTTTGGCATCAATCACACATTTTAGACAGGTTGAACGGTTTGACAAGTAAGAACACAGTCGTTTTAAAACTGCTTTGAATTAAAAAATCAATATCAATGAATCAGTCTACCTAGCCTTTTCCTAACTAAGCGTGGAGCGACTGACAACCCAGTTACTGGGTAACGCGATACCCCTTGGTAGTAGATTGGTTTTCAGACTTTTGGGCTTCTGACTATCCGTAACAACTGTCAAAGATCTACGAATGACAGCCGGGACCAACGCCTCCGCGAGACGCGGAGGGGTCTCGGTATGTAATGGATGTCCACCCATCCACGAACCGATCGCGGCAATCGTAGCTAAACCTTCTCTATAGAGATCTACGTTTTGGAATGGGCAACTAGCTTCATCTTTCTGACTAACTGACCGACTATTTAATATTGACAATTCTAAAGTGCCTGTACTAAATGCTTTGATTTTCAGTTTGATCGAATCCCTAGGTAAATTAAAAAAGTGGGGGTACCTACTTATTTAATATAGGGGCTCGCGTCTAGATGTCATTAAAGTGTAATAAGCTATAGAACATTATTTCTTCATATTCCTTACTTACGGTTTTTGTAAGATATTGTATTTTATTCTGCCATTCAATAGACAACTTAGATAATAAATCTACAAACATTGTTCTAAGACCAGATTTAAATGCATTGAAAGTGCATTACTAACCCATAAAACTAATGATAAATAGTGCCTTGCGCAATCACAATAATAACAAATCTTGTGACCGTATAAATAAAGCTTGAAGTCGAGTGGCACCATAAAACTTGAGTATTAAATCAATGCAGTACAATATTATTATATGAGTAAATTAATGGTTGTTGTAATAATATAGATACATACCTGCCTTTTAAATTAAGGTATCTTTGACTGCTTAAAATCTGAACAACAATTTATTAATCTGCCTAGACTCTTCCCAACTATGCAGTTGAATACCAGTATTTTCCATGGAGGTACTGCCTATCTGACCCCCACAACCTATTTACTGGGAAAGACGGTTTTGGGCTTGTGACGACCCGTAACGACTGTCAAGGTTCTTTGAATGACAGCCGGATTTCCATGGTCTGAACATCTGGTCGAAGTTTATTTATATCGTCCAGAACACGTTGTATACTATCTTTTTTGTCCGAAATGACATTATGCTATAATGGGATTTTGCTAATTTGACGTTTTGCGATGTGGCGTTTTCAGAATATGACAATTTGAGAATATGACATTTTACGAAATTCCAATTTATGTCATTTTGCTAATGGGAAGAAGGACTTCACGTGCGTTTCGAGGTACGGAGGGGTCTCGATATTTAATGGATGGTCACCCATCCTTGAACCGATCGCGACCGATCTGAACAACACTGACACAAATTCATTGTTATGCAAATCTCGTAACAGGTAAAAAACCAAAACAGAAATGGTTATTCAACCGAATAACCGATAACATCGTCAATCTATTAAAGAGAGTGGAGGTACGTGCTCTGTGTCCGGTTATTGAGTGCCAAAATACGAAATATTGCCCGAAAGTGGGTGACCTTTTAAAGTTATTGAGTGAGTTAGATTTGTGCTCTGTCGCAGTCACCCTCGTTCAGCATACAAGATTAGCTACACTTGTGTGATTCCGGATTTTTGTAAGAGCGGGAACGACGCTGGTTTTGTTTCGGTTACAAAAATCGAAGATCGGGGGGAAAAAAATTACATTCTACGTCAATTTGCCGTGTTATAACAATTTCATAAAACTATCAAAGATTGGCAGTTGTGATTTGAATATACGGACAATTTAAGTTAGTCGTAAATTAGTTTCCCTGACTTTACGTTGTCGATGTCCTAATAAATCTTGATAGCGATGACGTGTTCCAACCGTTTCAGAATACCCATTAATTTTAGTAGCGTTATTGATACGTGCCTTAATTGCTTGGCCCTGTATACATTCGCTTTTGACATTGGTTATAGTTCTTTTCAGTACCTAACCATTGTAAAAGACAGAATTGTGTGGAAAAGGGAAAGTGAAGCTAGTAGTTAGTTTGATGTAATAAGTTGAAAATACGAATAAAAAGACTTCAGAATATTAGATACTGTAACTAAATACAAATTAAAAGAAGGTAGAAAACAAAAGAAGAAAATTCTGTAAAAACTACCCATTTTTTTATTGGTCGGTAGAAAATCCAGCTAGACATCGATTCTCTTTTTCGTATCCGATTTTCTGTCTACTTAAGTTTCCAATTAAAAATATGTAAAACACACATTCATTCATTTTGCCGAATGCGGTTGTTTTTATTTTGTTCAGAAAACTCGAAATAATAGATTGTTTGCCATGGGAGCAAACTACCATTTTGAAGGCGACAGTGTTTGTTTGAATCCAGAGCGCAGCGAGGGATATAAAGTACGTCAATCGAGCTTAAAATATTGTTGCTGCCGAGGTGAACACTCTACTTTTTAACACCCTCTATGAAAAAATAAGTACATGCCACTTATGAATAAGAATAGTACGTTTATTTATTTACATACAATTACTTGAGGAAGACATACAATTTTTTTATAAAACAAAGTAAAATCCTAATTTGGGTAAACAATTATGAACGAAGGCAGAATGCTCTTCGCGCGGTTTTTATTTTTTCACAACCTTTTTTTTTAAGTTGGATCGCGCGTTTTACTTTATCATACAGTCTGTTACTTGTTCATACAATGTTTGTGATTGATCTTTTTGGTGAATGGAACTTTTACTAACAATATCCATATTACAAATTCAAATCACTTTTAGTCCCTAGGGATTAAATTGCTATTTTAGTCATATTTACGAAGATTAGACTAGCTCTTTTTGAATAAATGTCATAAATGAGTATTTTTCACCTTAATAAATATACATATTATTGACAAGGGCATTATCACTAGGTAAGGCCAAGTGTGTGTTAATTTAAAAGAGGAGTTTCTTGAAAAATGTAGGTATAGCTTGAGGAAAGAATTTGCGAATAATGATACTACCTACCGCAAATAATTACAAATGCAAAAAGTTAATACCTACCGGGTTTTTGATCTGCACGTTATTAATACCTATATAGTAGATACAGACAGCTTAATTATTAAGGAAGTATGTAACGTTACTTAAATAACTTTTTATGTTGAAAAAAAAAAGACTATTGCATGGTTACGTACTATACTAATCTAATAAACCTAAAGAGTTTGTTTGTACGTGCAAGTCTCTGGAACTAGAGTCCGCGCGGAACTAGTTGGCTGCGCCTAGGTATGTGAGCGGTGGGACGGAGGGGCGGAGGCGCTTTGTCATTACCCAGTACGTGCGTTGCGAACAATAGGCAACCCCGCCGCCCTCACCCCCGTCCCCACCCAAGGCGCGGCAAACTAGTTCCGCGTGGACTATACCAGTCCGATTACAAAATTGTTTTTGCATTCGATAGCCCAATTCTTGAGGAAGCTTAAAGGCTATTATCATCATGCTACGACTCTTAGAGGCCGAATAAAACGAAAAAAACTCAGAAAGTAAAGCCGAAAAAGAAGTAATAGCGCAAGCGGGCGTTGCTATGCGACGCGGTGGGTCGGGGGAACAAGAAATTTCACGCGGACGAAGTCGCAGACAAAAGCTAGTTTCTTTATAATGCGTAATACTATTTGAAATACCAAATTTAACTCTTTACTTAGGTGCCTCAAAGAGTAGATGCCAAAATATTTTTCTGAAATATTAACGCTATTGATACAGAAATTAGCATGAAAATACGTTATGTAGGTATGTATAGAAAATAAGCTGAACTAATGCTTTGAGTATTGTCATGTTCGAGATAAATCGTCCATGTTTATTGCAAATAATATTGATGGACGGCCGTTTAACTTGTACCTATCTATATGTAGCATAACAACTTACAGTTCAAGGTATTTTCAGGCATACAATAACGGAACTGAGTTGTCTTACTCAGCATGTAGCAGTCCACTGGACAAAAGCCTCTCCCAGGTTCAAACACCCGGTTCCTCCGCATTAAGGCTGTCCGAGCCACTTTTTAAGTTCATCCGTCATCGGTCCATCTATACTGCATTCGCGATTTAGTTTCCAAACATGTAAACAAGTATGTGGTTTTGGAAAAAACAACTAGTAATACAGTCCTCTCACATACAAGTTCAATTTGCGCTGTAATTTTTATTCAGAATTAAAATAATTATGTACGTAAATATCAACCTACTCCATACTAATATTATAAATGCGAAAGTGTGTCTGTCTGTCTGTTACCTCTTCACGTTTAAACCGCTGAACCGATTTAGATGAAATTTAATATAAAGATAGTTTGAGTCCCGGAAAAGGACATAGGATAGTTTTTATCACCGATATTCCCACGGGATCGGCACTAATGCGGGTGAAACCGCGGGGCGCTGCTAGTTCATAAATAAAAATAACAAATTTATATGCTTACTTAACTAAAACTATTCACAAACTAAAATATAGAGTTGAAAAATTAATCCACATCGCTGTCGACTGGTAATATGCCCAAGAGACTGGTGGCATTACAACGTTGTATGACAATGCTTAGCCTCTGGCCAAGGTAAAAGCCAGCCCCTTCCGCTGCAACTTCAAACATTTTCACGATCTACCTTATTTAAACTGTTATAAAGTTGATATTCGCGTAAGTGGAAATAACATCAATAATTTGAAACAACGCCTTATTTAAATAGACTTTAGCTGGAGGGAAGCCCATGTTATGAGTGTGTGCGTTCTAATGACTAAATAATTACGACTCAATTCAGCATTGAGTCGTGATTATTTATCAGCCTCACCTCATTTATCACAAGTTTTCGAAATTTAAACTGCACATAATTAACAAGTTTATAAATTATACGTCAACACCAGAATGCAAGCAGCTGCAAAAGACTTTAGATCTGTGAATCTACGTGTTCGTAGATTCACAGATCACTGCAGGGCAAGGCTTCCCTTCCCTCATAGTCTTAGTAAAAGTAAGACACTCGAATCTTTATCTGTTGGTCAGCGAAATCAGTAAACGTTGAGTGTTATTTTAGATTACTTATTTAAGTAAAAGGGTCAATTGATACTCGATTTTAATAAGTGCATCTGGTGCAACCTTTAATCATGATGGGATAACTTCAAGTGATGTTAATTTATATATTTCAAGACCAATATTATTCACACGGTAATAGAAATATCCTTATCATTAAAATGAATCGGAGTTCATTTAAATTGATCGAATTATGAATTAAAAAAGCGGCCATGTGCGAGTCGGACTCTCACACGAAGGGTATTTTATTATTGTTGTTTATTAATCTGTGAAAACGTAAATTACAATTGTCTACCTATTACGGTCTAAAAGATACAGGCCTGTGACATACGGACGGACAGAGGAACCTTTTACAAATAAGTCCTGTTGGCACACTTTGGGTACGAAACCCTATAAATCAATGTCTATTTATTTTATTTCCCTTTGGAAATGACGAGTCTTACACACGCGATTTTTTGCTTGGAGAAATGTACATTCATCATTGTTACTTTAGCTCGGAATCACTTATTGCTGAGTGTAGCACTCCCCTTTTTTCTGCCATACCTACTTACCAATTCCGTGTGTCCCGGGTTTCCCGCCACCATCCACCATCCAGCGGGGCAATTGCGTAACACATTATCAGTCGCAATCGGTTTCATTTTGACAGTTCAACAACATTCATTGCGTTATTTACGTGTTGATCAGACAAAGTTTTCGAACTTATGAAGCAATGGATTAGCAATTTGCTTCAAAATTACTCAAATTCCATTTGAAAGTGTGTTACGCAAATAGGGTGCTGGTGTTTCTCGCGACTTTGACGATATCGTCAACCTTGGCCACCATTCGCTCACAGGTATACTCCATCGGCCGCCAAATGTGTATTAACTGCTTAAAATGCTACCTGTGGTAGTTTCGGCACAAGACCTTTGCGTCTAGTATTACTCACAAAGTTTGGCTTTAGTTCAAGGTAAGAAACTCTATCCTTCTAAGAAATATTTTATTTTATTTTATTTGGGAAAACAAACAAACGTACATTGTATATTATATCTGGATACACCGTATGCTAAAAGTAAATACACACACTGCACTACGTTTCCATATGTTACTAGCTTATATAAGATACCTACAGTTTTGGACAAATTAAATAGAATCTATATCTCCCAACCAATTTTTTCACTATCTTAAAATCCAATAGTCAATACATACATACCTACTTAAATAATACATAATAGCTAAAAAATTTGAGCAAGGAGCTTAATAATTTGTTTTTAAAATTTATATTTAGATAGGGCAAATACGTCGATACCGTTAAAATTATTATTGTAAGCTTGAACAAATCTCGAATCTGAAAGTCATCCAAAGGGCAATGGAGAGGGCTATGCTTGGAGTTTCCCTGCGTGATCGAATCAGGAATGAGGAGATCCGCAGGAGAACCAAGGTAACCGATATAGACCGAAGAATTTTATTTTATTTATTTAAAAATAAAACGTTGCCCCATACTAGGAATTTCTCCTGTATTGTGGATGCGTTTACAAACATTTAAAGTCACATACACAAACAGCCAGACCCGGAACAACTACTTGTAGGTCATACCAATACTTGTTCCGTGCGGGAATCGAACCCGCGATACGCAGCGCAGCAGTCAATCGCTTAACCACTGCGCCAACCGTGCCGTCAAACCAAACCAATTGCCAAACTTAAGTGGCAGTGGGCAGGGCACATTGCTCGCATTGCTCGCAGGACAGATGGCCGATAGGGCCGAAAGGTTCTGGAGTGGCGACCACGTACCGGAAGACGTAGCGTTGGAAGGCCTTCCACAAGGTGTTCCGACAACCTGGTGAAGGCCGCAGGAACCCGTTGGATGCGAGAAGCGCAGAACCGGTCGAAGTGGAGGTACTTAGGGGAGGCCTATGTTCAGCAGTGGACGTCTTTCGGCTGAAATGATGATGATCAATGAACCAATCTCTGGAGCGGCGCTCTCTCTCCTGCATTTGTACGATGTTGTAGCAAACACTGAATAAGAACGTGTCTCTCATCTCATTACTATTATCCTAGGTATAATACAGCATAATATTTTACTTATCAATTCAGAGCAATCAAACTTATTATGTACAAGTCCATGGAGCAACAAGCGTGTAGAGCGTAATATTAATAGTCTAAACTTATAATCGTTTTAAAAAAAAAAAAAACATTTTATCTTCCAAATACCTCAGGCAATTTATTATTTTACTCCATGAAAACACTTTGACGACCACATTAGAATTCATTGCCTTATTTCGTTTTATTACAGCAATGTCGTAGTACCAATTTGATGACATCAGTTACATAATAATATTCTGAAGCCCAGGTGCCTTGCCTAATTGTCCGTCGTCCTTGGCCATAAAAATGAAATTGATCGTCGCTTCAAGTACGGTACCGATCGCGATCCTAGTACCAAATCACTGTTGACATATCTGTTTTTTTTGTTTTTTCGTACAGTTCTACCTCTTTTATAATACTTTCAGGTTTGACAATACTAAAGAAAAAAGGAAATAACACGGTACAGGATAGTACATACAGGGTTATTGGTAAAAAACTAACAACCTCTCAGGACTGTTATTTTACTTTTTGAAAAAGCCTAAGTAACAAACACATAACCCTCCTTTTGGGCTTCGCCGCAGTCGGGTAAAAAGTCATAATTCGAGGTTTGGCTCTCGCCTATTTTCTCCTCCAATATTGGATCAATTTAAAATATATTTCATTAATAGAATAAGGAGGATATAATTATACTGTGTCCCTCGATGTTTTTTCATGAATAGTTGTCAAATTCGTACACTAGGCCTCTGTTGACAGCGGTTTAAATCGGCATTTTTTTTGAGGCTTCTAGTGCTTACAAAAATAATGTGTCATCAAAAAGGAAAACATAGGGACATACAAGTAGTTAATATTTATTATTCTGTAAAAAATCATTGCTTTATTTATGGTCATTAACCAGAAAGAAAACAGGCGAGAGCGTTCCTATGGAGACTCGACCACCCGCGTTTCCTCTTAAAGTTACGACGTACTTTATTGTACATACCTACTTGTTTACAAAGTGCCAATCAAATAACACATTTCGTTTTAATTTCACCGGTCTTTATATTCCCTATTACGCGTTATTACAGCTTCACGTCAAAGTAAGCAATCCAATTAATATCTCAATATCTAAATCAACACGTGTAGCTAACATGTAATCAAAACACGTTAGCTTCCGGAATTGTGCAAACGAGCCAATGTAGGTATGTACAGTCAGAAAAAGAGGTAAGTATGCAGGACCGACGGAGTTTAAGAAACCGATGGATGTTCTCGAATAAAATTTAATTTTATTTATAGAAAACAAACAGCTCATTTATCAAATTAAATTTCAGTCGTCAACAACCATCGGTTTCTTACTAAACTTCAACTATATCCGACGATCATGCATACTTATCTCTTTTGTTGACTGTACATATTTGAAAATCCAAGATAAATTTTATGACTGAAAAAAAAACCTAAACGGTCATGCAACCCGATATAACAGGATATGTTATAACTTATCTATAGCCTATAAAACAAAAGCAAAGCATCATCTAATAGTATAAATACGACACAATGTCACAGACATTATTACGCTATTCAATAGTAAGTAAGTCGACAAATATATTAAAAAAAGTGACCCAAATGTCCATCGAATCGTGTTCTTGAAGGTGACGTAACAGATATTTCATTCTTACAAGAACCATTGTGTAATACCATAGCATTATCTTATTCATTAGATAATGGCGCCGATTCCCTTGTTCACAAACTAAACTAAATTTAAGTTCAGGCATCTTTTTCTTTCTATTTCATTAAGACAAGGACAGAAGATAAATATTAGTTTAGTCCTGTCAAATTAAGATACTCCATAGCAAGTTTAGACGTGATTAATAACATGGCTACTAAAAATACGTCAATTTACGTTAAGCGCTGTCTAATTTGACAGGACTAAACTAATATTTATCTTCTGTCCTTTTCATAATGAAATAGAAAGAAAAAAGATGTACTGAACTTAAAATTAGTTTACTTTGTGAACAAGGGAATCGGCGCCACTAAGAAGCTTAAAGTAGTTTATTTGATTTCGGCAATAGATAATTGTAGGGAAAAGGAGCAAACCATTGCATGAGTCTTATTATAATTTAAAAAATTACGCTACGTTACACAGTGCTAGCGATAATTTCCGAGGGCCCATTATTGAGCGTGCAAGTCACCCCCTGTCACTTTATCCGTGTATATTATAGCTACTAGCTGCACCCCGCGGTTTTACCCGCATAAGGAATATTGGGATAAAAAGTAGCCTATATATTAATCCAGGGTGTCTACCTCCATACAATTTTATCAAAATTGGTCTAGCCGTTTGCGCGTGAAGAAGTAACAAACGTATAAACACACACCCACACACACCCCCACTCACAAACTTTCGCCTTTAGGTATAATATTAGTGTGATTATCATTTCCATAGTCTAGGTAACCAATCTACTACAGTTTTTTTTTTTAATTTGTCTTGCACCAACCAGCACCCTAATTGCGTAACACACTATCGACCTCAATCTGAATTATTTTGATCCATTACCTCATATGTTTGAAAAATGAGTCTGCTCACGACGTAAATAACGCAATGAATGTTGTTGAACTGTCAAAATGAAACCCATTGCTACTGATAGTGCGTTACGCAATTACCTCGCGGGGGTTGTCCTTGGGTACATTTGTATAGTGCATACAGGGATGATCGTCAGTTGGAGTTTCATTCTCATTGAGTTGGCTTCGCCCCTTCGTACGCCTTCCAAAGGACCGCAACTTCGTGGTCCCGAGATTTTTGAACATAAATATAATAAATGATAATTAATAATAATAATTGCGTTATAAATTAGTGATTTTGTAGTACCTAGTAATCCAAGGAAAGACATTACATCTTGAAACTGGTAAACAGCATCAGTACTGTTTCGGTTTCATGTTTACGTACCAGAGGTTCTGGCAGGCTCATGAGACTGGTAAAACCAAATACTTAATACTTCGTGAAAGAGCAAAATTGCTCTGAACGCGTTTAAATCGTGCTACTAAGCCAAGCGCACATTACAGCCGCATCGAGACATAGGGTATCGCATTCCAATACAAAAAATGAGAGATGGTCGAAAGTGATGCGGGAGGATTTCTGCGTTACGGTGCGGTTTTAAATGCCTCAGCCTGTAGTCTACTTATTAGTGGTGGGTACCAGTTTCGCTTCCTAACGACAGCTCTTAAAGGCAATTTAGATGTGCTGATCGTATTCAGTTTCATTGGTGAAATTCGCTCTTACACGTCAATACTACCCATCAAAAACATTTTCATGTAAAATGTTGCCAAGACGAGACCACATATGGCTCGCACTGCCAAAAAGTTATCAGATCTCATGTAGAGCCAAGCTTCTAACTCTACACGCCCTAACTTCACAAAGTCTACACCTCAGTCAAAATATGAGGCTTGGCCGTTTCGTTACTACAAGAACTATTGTATAACAGAAAAGTAATGAACAGTGAATAAATTTTTCACCTTACGCCCATGTGATGGTAGCGAAACGGCCAAGCCACATATTTTGACTGAGGTGTAGAGTTTGTGAAGTTAGGGCGTGTAGAGTTAGAAGCTTGGCTCTACATGAGATCTGATAACTTTTTGGCAGTGCGATGCATATGTGGTCTCGTCTTGGCAACATTTTACATGAAAATGTTTTTGATGGGATTTCACATCTTTTTGAAAGTTCCTTATGAATTTTTTTTTTTAGGTGGGTTCCTTACTAAAAATCCTAAAATATGTATTTTATTATTTATTACAAGGAGTCTCTATAACAATTTTCAGAACTCTAGCATCAAAATTTGCGGAAGTCTCGTACAAACTTCCATCACATGTAGGTATATTGTATATCTATCATTAATAATTATATATTATTATCATCATCATAATTATATTATTATCATCAATTATATATTATTAATAACTATATCTCACATAATGCCTGCTTATCTGCAAAGTTAGCAGTCATCAAGAGCTGTTTTATCTTATTTATACTCTTAGAAAGATAATATAAAACTACTCAGAAATCTTTTATCTTTGTGCAGTGTGCTCAATTTTTCTTCTTTATTTTCAGGTAATAAAGTAGTGCTGGAGAGCAAGGTACTAGAACTACGTTGCAATGTTACCAAGATGGCGGCAAACGATTTCAAGACGTAAGTTAGAGGAAACGATTTTATTAGGCGAACTACTCACTTGTTCGAGTAGTTTCGGGCAGTATGTTTTGTAGGACAACAAAACCAACCCGAACCAATTACTACATGATTATATTCGAATTAGCCGACCGGCTGTGCCGATTAAACGCCGACCCGAACAAGTGAGTAGCCTGCCTCAGATTACATAGGGCACACTTTTTTTGCAAAATGATAAAAATAAATTTTTATTTCATTATCTTCTGTTTAGTTATTTTTGATGTGGGTAACTTATTTTTTCTGTATCGAGTAGGTATTGTACCTGAAAGTATAGTAGTAGTGTAGTGTGGGGGTGTGTGTGTGTGTGTGTGTAGTAAGTGTAGTAAGTGTAGTGTAGTATTCAAAATGAAATATTATCTTTATTTCTTGATTTTTCTAAGGTACCTAATACAAAGTTGGTCACTGATGGTGGGTAGTTTTAGAAATTAAAGATGTAATTTTTATCAGTAAAAGCAACATTTCTACGACGCTACATAACTAGAGTGTGAATATTTTTGATCTTATTAGGTATTCCACAAAATATTCGTACTGCATTTAAACCTACTCTAGGTACAATATACCTACCCACCTACGTGCGAAGTGGGTGCACGAGGGAAATAGAACCGAGAAGATATAGCTCGCCCGTAGCGTGTGGAATTTATTGGATCTACGTGCAATGTGCGATATTCCTTTATCCTATTGATTCCCTTATAAGTCTCGTCCGTTTCCGACCTCCGCTTTGCCTGAGGAGGAATTTAATTGCTGTATGGCAAAATACCTATATAGCCGAGAAATTAATCGGAAAATATTAACTACACGTAAAATGCAGCAAATTATTGTTCTTGGAAAAGTTCTTCGATACATATCCATCGCAGATTAGGCCCGTAGATATAATCAATTTCAAAACTTTTTGATGAAAGTGTAAACAAACCCTGTTCAGGTTAATAATATTCTAACGAAGTTACCTACGAAAGGATTCATCTGTATTTAGAAGATGACTTTTTGAATTCTAATTGAAAAGTTAGAGACGACAAAATGTCAAATGAAAAATATAATTTAAGGGGAAAAAACAGAATTTCAGGTTTATGTATTCGAACAATCAAATCAAAGCACTCAATTTGTAACTGGCACTACAAATTGACATTGACACGTACGATTTCTGACCCATTTGTGTACATTTTCATCAAATAATTTTGGAACAAAGTATAGTTTTAAATTACTTGTTTCACAAAAGTCTATTGTAAAACCACCATTATCCCACATTATCACTACCTACATATTCCACAGCAAATATTAACTACATGAGATCGTTTTGTCCGCTCAGTGTTCCTAATTCCTCAGCGGTATGTCCTGGGCATCATGGGGCTACTGGCGGTTTGCAACGCGTATACTATGCGCGTTTGCCTCAACCTGGCCGTAACACAGATGGTGAACAATACGAAGAACGAAGAACAACACTATGACCCTTACGCATGTCCGGATGATAGCGAGGTCTTGACGAATGGGACTGTCAGTTCGAGACCGGTGAGTGGTTCTTTTTTTTTTTAATTATTATGAAGATTTTTTTAGAAATTATGAAGCCGCGTTGGTCTTTATTTCATTGACCATTGTTCTCAAAAACGGTGAAGGAAAACATCGTGAGGAAACCGGCTAGAACCGGGAGACATGTGACATCTACTGGTGGATTACGGCCCATTCCCTCTCACAGAGAGGAGGCCTGTGTCCCAGCAGTGGGAACAGTATAGGCTGATTATGTTTATTATGTTGTTGGTCTTTTGGTGGCAAGGGCTACTGATGAGCATGAGGTCCTGAGTTCAATTCTCAGGTAAGGGAATGGTGGCGATTCTGTTGTTCACAAACTAAATTAAATTTAAGTTCATGCATCTTTTTCTTTCTATTTCAATAGGAAAAGTACAGAAGATAAAAATTAGTTTAGTCCTGTCAAATTAAGATACTCCATAGACAATTTAGACGAGATTAAAAAGATGGCTACTAAAAATACGTCAATCTACGTCAGGCGCTGACTAATTTGACAGGACTAAACTAATATTTATCTTCTGTCCTTGTCTTAATGAAATAGAAAGAAAAAGATGCCTGAACTTAAATTTAGTTTAGTTTGTGAACAACAGAATCGGCGCCAATGTGTTCATTATTGTATTCTTCTATCAGAACTTTCTAAGTAATAGCCCGAAGTTAGGAAATGAGCCCGGTTGATAGAAATAGGCTCGCACCTTTTTACCTGGGACATAAACAGGTGCTGTTTATTACAGCAGAAAACTATGAAAGAAACTTACAAAATTCACGGACTGTCACCCGTCACTTCTCTCTTTAATTATATAGGCCCCAGCAGAGACTTGTTTCGTTATGACTACTACCATATACTAGAAGGCCAGTTCCCGTAATAAAAAACGTTTAAAATCTAGTCACAATCTCATCTCAGCGACAATCTGTTTCAAATCTTGTCAAAAATATGCCATATTCGAGTCATTTTTGACAGATTGAGACTGAGATGAGACTGTGAATGCTCTTAAAATTACGACAATAGGCTATTTGACAATGTAAAAAATAAGGTCATAATTATTGACACTCGTATAGATTATCGCTTTTAAAATCGATTTGCATTAATTTTACTACAAAAAAATGTATTATTTATTAAAAAAATCCCGAAAAAACTTCATCTTTTTAAATCTGGCGCCACGTAATCGAAAACGGTCTGGATTGGCTGAACTTATGAAGACGTCATGATATAGTCAATTTCTGTCTATCGTTGACAGAACAGATGACTTTTGTCTAGTATCTCGACCGTTTCAACATTTGTTTACGTGTATTTTGACGTCACGACGGCATATTGTTAAAGATAGCGTTTTGGCGGCTTATTTAAACAGTACATTTTTATTTACTATTTTCTAAAAGAAATACATTATGCAATTTGAAGTAGGTAATAGGTTTTTGTGGGCTCGTTAGACACCATTAAATAATCTGAGATGTTTATCAGAAACCAGTCAAATAGCCTATTGTCCCCCTGATATTGTGGCAATTTTATTGCAATCCGCATTCAACTTTGGTTTTCACGAAATTATTATAGTATGCTTCTAGTATACGCAGCAACTTCTAAACTAAAAGTCTATCCACACATATCAGAACCGTGGCCTGGCTGGGACGTGACAGGGCCATGGCACACACAAGTCAGGCCATTGAGCTTCATCGCCCTCCGGCCCGAACACGGACGTGTGTAAACGAGTTCTTTTAAATTTAAAACACCATTTTTTTTTAAACCTAGTCGGGGCACGATCTGTTCACATCCTGGGCACGGCCCTACCTACACCCTTATTGCGCAACACACTATCACACAAACATAATGATTTTGAAGGATACCGCTTATCCATTGCTTCATATGTTCTAAAAAATTGTCTGCTCAACAACGTAAATAAGGCAATGAATGTTTTTGAAAAAAATGAAAGCCGTCCCTAGTTCCCTACTGTTAGTGTGTTACGGAATACCCCCCTGAAATCTGTGGGTAGGAGTTTAAACATAGAGAACTAAAATAGTTTCTATTTTCAATTAAGTACGTACCATGATTTACTAGCACAACAAACCTTTTTGTTACTATTGTCTGTCAGTTGTTCAGAATGATTGTGCAACATTTATACTAGTTTATACCAGATACAGGTTGATGTGAAGGGCTCAATGTAATCCCTTAAGTCCCCTTATTTTATCATTGTTATTGCAGTACTCGAGACAATAAACTTATCTACATACTGTACATACATAAATGGCACAAGACACTTTTCAAACACGTGTTACCTACTCGTAAAATTGATTTATTTTTTGTGACGTCAATCACAGTTGTAACTGTCGCATTATTGCAATTTTTTTTCTCAGAGTGTATTTTATACTTTGTTCTTCAGTCAACAAGATTACCGACGCGCGTCAAAAACGACCGGAGAAATAGGTGCAACATAGTTTTTATAAATACGGGGATAAATACGTTTACTTTCCAATCAAAGTAGTAAATATATTGCAAACGACAATAAACTCTATGTTTGAAAGTTAAGGTTTATAATTAAGGTATAAGCAATCGCGGCCACTTGAGCGATGTGTTTTTGTTCCTAATCCTTCCTTAATCTAGGGCTATTGTTGTTCGAAGCTATAGTAGGTACAGACGCCAGCACATCTAGCTATTACAATCTGTCAAATTTCTTTAATAGATTTTCAACTTTATAGCTAGAATATAAGGTTCAAAGTTGATTGGGAAAATTTGAAAGTTTTGGGTAGCTTGATGTGCTTGGCGTCTGGCGTCATACTGTATGGGAACCACATAATATATGCAATAAATTATTCCACATAGGTACTTGTTGTCGCCTTTTCTTTTCTGACGATATACATAAAAAATCCGAAATCGGTCGCGAAAAAAAATCAGCTGTTCCCTACATTTTGACGAGTTATGCTACCATATATGTAGGGAACAGCTGATTTTTATTCGCGACCATTTTCGTTGCTTTAACCCAATAAAGTCAATTTGAAACATAAATTTGAACAGACTTTACACTGTTATGAATATCTAAATTGGTTACAATCTGTTGCTTTCGATTCTCAATTATACCAATTATACGATAACATCACGCTTGTATTTCTCATAAGGGTAGGCAGAACTATTATGTGACTTTGAGTATTATACATATCTGGCTTAAGGGCAGGTAATATCAGGTAGGTATTAGATTTGGGGAACTGTCTTTTGTAATGTTGACGTTCGAAAAGTGCTGATTCTCAGCTTAATTTGAATAAAGTCACTTTTGATTTTTTAAATTTGTAACTTATTACATAATAACATAATACTTACGTAATTATAAATTAAAATCGCTTTTTGTGCCTGTTTGTGTGATCGCGTTTTTCTTTTAAAAACTTCGCAATGGATTTTTATGCGGTTTTTACCATCAAGTAGAGAATTTATTCCGGAAGGTATAATGTAGTTTTTCCTATGACACAATAATAATAAACTTACATAAAATAAAGAAATCTCTAAGCTTTGTCAAGTCGGGTCGCTAGTATGTATTACCCCTAAGGTGTATTCAAATTTGTGTTTCCAACTGAAGTTATTTCAAGTTAAACAAATATGAACTTTATTTTAGTCGGTAGTAATTAAGTTGACTTCAGAGTGACTACTTAGCAATATTAAAAAAATATATATAAAAATGTTTGAAGTTGTAGCGTAAACTGAACTTTATTGTAAAGTAATTAAAGTTATTTTTCCATAAACTAA
The DNA here is from genome assembly GCA_963082905.1 of Oligia fasciuncula. NCBI lineage: Eukaryota > Metazoa > Arthropoda > Insecta > Lepidoptera > Noctuidae > Oligia > Oligia fasciuncula. The sequence continues at coordinate 14,052,107 of OY720390.1, read as the reverse complement.
TATTTGTTTACATGTTTGGCAGTTAAATCGCTAACGCAGATTAGTCCTAATACAAATTGACATCATTCAAATCCAGATTTCGGTCTGCTACAGAAAATTCTTTAATGGACATGTTTATTAAATATTCACAATAAACTTACTTACTTTTGTTATTTCTGACTTAGGGATTTGCCGTGATGTTTGGCTTCATAATAATATTTTGTGCCTATATTGACATCATCGGCTGTAAATATTTCATAGGCCTTGTTTACACAAATTATCACTAGGTACATAAGCACAAAGTTCACACCGTCCACAAGTCGTGATGTTTTCTTTCTTAATTTGGACATTTTTAAGTTCCTATAATATGTGCTAACATAGAATGATTTTTGATTTGAATTTAAACCTACCTCTTTGAAAAAAATAGTCAGTCCATAAAAATGTTTTTGGGAAATGCTGTTTGACTTTATTTTGCTAAGTAACATATTCGTGTAAGCAAGCGCTTCATTTGAACATGAACATTGTTATTATAATTTATTATTAAAAAAACACTTGTTTGAGACATTTACTTTACTTACTAAAGTAAAATCAAAGTGCGTTGTGCGCAATTTTAACACCTAAAATTTCCTTTTTCCTTTCCATTTGGTAATCAATGATCTCAATGGATCTCCTCAAGTGGTAAATACTTGGGTAGGTACCCAGCAATAATAAAATAAACCAATCACTTTGATTCCATTGACAGACAGACCAAATAATTGCGTTCCAGCTTCATTGTTCGACGGATAAAATTAATTAAAAATATCCATTGTCATGCCAAATGAAAAATAAAGTGAAGTTACAAGCATAACAGAAAATATTTCATTGTACCAACTATATTTTTTAGTAAGACGTTAAATTGGATTTTCTTTGTCACAAAGACAGTTGGTATAGTTTATATCGCTGCCTATCTACAGATTTGTAAACAAGTTAACAATTTTTACAAGTTGTAACAACAAAAAAAAAACAAACTCTTCTGTTTAATTATTAGTATTTTGATTATGCTAACAGTACCGGGATGATCAAATGCATTAAATTCATCCCGAATAAAACCTCGTTGAGATCCAGTCAACAAGGTTTAAGTAATCTAGAAGCAGGAATAAAAATATAATTATTTAGGTAATATAGTCAATCACCCTTTTAGAACCTAACATATGATTACGTAGGTAATAAATTGCCGACACAATTTAGTAAGACAGAAATCGAAACATTACAAACCAACCATCAGCGCTTTTGTTGTATTACATTATACTCGTAGCTTACAATACGACCGACGCCGACGTTACTTGGCGGGCCTGAGTATAGCCTTTGCGAACTTTCGCGCATGTTCTCTCACTCACACTCGCCTCATGCCACCATTTGGTTCCTAAAAAACGTTCGTGCGCAGCCTTCTGCACGAAGTTCAGGCCTACATACAATGATAAAGTAAGAAATTTTACGCGGACGAAGTCGCGGGCAGAAGGCAGTCTCTAATAAATGAAGATCACTAATAAAAAAATTCTTTGATTTCAGTACGCAATATTCGACTGGTCAGAATCTACTCAGGGGTTAATCCTAAGTGGATTTTACTATGGGTACGCCATTACCCATGTCCCTGGGGGTTACTTAGCCGAGAGATATGGAGGTAAATGGACTCTGGGCATTGGTCTATTAAGTACAGCCATCTTTACCTTGCTTACACCTGTGGTGGTGAAGGCAGGGGGCGCAACCTGGCTGTTTATTCTACGAGTACTGCAAGGTATGGGCGAGGTAAGTGAATTATGTGTAATATTTATGATCTTGTAAGTGAGGGAAAAGGGAGTAGAGATAACTTTATTATGCTGTATTATATAATCTATGAGAGGTTCGTTTGTGTGAGCGTTTAAGCGTGCAGTTTGTATGTATAATCTTTTGTCATGTTGGTACAAGATATACAGTGGTATTTTAAACTGACTAGCTAAACTTCGTTCACGCGATGGGTATCGATGGGTATATGTAAACATGATGAAACAAAAAAAAATGGTTTTTTTTTGTGAGGTCAGCTACCGCAGTTATTGTAGTCACTTGAAATATCAGTTTTATTTTGTGTATAATTTACAAACGTGGTGGGTATTATATATTTAGACACGATAAAGCATTAAAAAAACAGTTTTTCTCACCTCATATTTTAAGTAAAAAGACCAAAACTTGTTATTTTATTGTGTTTAGATATCGATAGCGTCTGCAGAGTTTAGCTGGCCAATTTAAAATAACTCTGTATACGAGAGTAGGTACTTACTTTTAGTTCATTCTGTAGTAAGAAGATTAGTTCAGTCAGCAGGTTAGTGGCGAGGCTGACCGCATTGCGGGTAACCGCATAGTGCGTATGAGCCCTTAGGTACCTACTCGTGGAAACAAGTGCGCGGGTCCAATGGCTTTTGCACCTTTCATTTTGTAGCACCCTAAAATATAGTTCACATTTAAGTTATGGCTCATATTTAAAATTACAAAGTCTTAAACAACAAAAACAAGAAAATTTCAGAATTTTCAATGACGAGTCCCGCATTTCTGCGTTAACGAACATTATAATATAGTATGTACCTGTGTGCCAACGCAGACAATGGTCATTGTGACCAATTTTTACCCATATGTCTATTAGTAATAAGGTTGAAAAGTGCTCAAACGCCAGTGTTCGCGAAGGCATCTACACACGTAAAGCCTTTTATTATTTTAATTCAATACCAACCATGTGAAGATTACCGTAGTAGTTTTATTGTTTGCAAATTAACAAGATTAGGTAAAACATTGTGGAGATGACAGTAAAAACATCTTTTATGAGAATATTTTTACTATAAACGTAAACAATGAGTAGTTGGGACGCCATTGTTGTACAGAACAATACAAAAATGCAACAAATTTATTGTTTCACTTTGTTACAATAACAGAACTTATTAGTATACCTATAGGGAATTGAACTTAAATTGTATATTAAAGTTAAGTTAAGGGTATGTTCAATAGAACACAATCTTATTATCTTCTTGTATTCTAATAAGATTTTATACTCATGCCTTCTTCTCATGTCGATTGGCAGACACTACAGACCGCCACCTGCTACAATCCTTATATACTCCTTACTACCTTTACTTTGAGACATCTGCGGGTAATTGCGTAACACACCAAATTACGAATGACTTTCATTTTGACAGTTCAACAACATTCATTGCGTTATTTACGTTGTTGAGCAGACAACATTTTCGAACATTTGAAGCAATGGATTAGCAGTGTGTTAAGCAATTAGGGTACTACCCATACATGCGATTTATGTTACATTACTTTAAAATCTTCTTCTTCTTTTGAAATAATAATAGTTACTTAACATATTGAAAAATTTATGTGACACAGTTGTTCCACTTATGCGGCACTATTAACGGCTTCATTATTTGTTGATTGATATTTTACTATAAATATTCCTCTTTTTTATTATTTACAACGCTAGTCTTAAAATTTACCAAATTGTCTCATTGTGTATCTGTGGAGAACGTGGTTGATTTCACATTTGTATAATTTCTGTAATTCTTAATGACATAATTGTTAGTTTTCCCGTATAAATATAATAAAATGAACAAGTACCTATACCAATTCACATTCTAGAGACAAAAGGATTTTACATTAATTAGAACAATATTGCATTACTATGTTAGATTGCTATAATTCCAATTCAATGACAAGTGACAGATTAGCCATCAAATCGTGCAAATGCACAGCCTTGTTTTTATCGTGTCTGTCTCTACTCCTCTCACGAATGCGTCTCAAGGTTCCTGCACTTATAGTTTAATCGAATTCCAATTTCTCGTAGTTACAAGTAGAACCTCGGAAGATTAGGAAAATATAAAGTCAAAAATATAAACAATAATGTTTCCTGAACTCTGAAAAGTATTTTTCAAAGTGAACAATGCAATGTCCATTCAATTCTTACAAAGGACAGAATTGCATTCGCATCAATGAGCCTAAAATTATGAACGACCTCAAAATGGTGAACAAAATATTGAAGATAAATAAGTACCTTATTAGTAAAGTTATTTTTAGCGCTCATTTAATCGTAATTTATAATGGCCACAAATCTCCACTACTGAACCTGAATACCCAATATAATATTCATGAACTTATTACTCTCTAATCAACCACCCTGAATAATTACGAATTGGTGATCGCTGATTAAAATAAAATAAATTTGCATATAAAAGCAATATTTTTGTTCTGATGTTATATTTTAGTTCTTTATAACCTCATCAGTGTAGCCTTTTCTTCTGGCGTATTGTATCTCGTGCAGTAGGTCGCACGTCAGTGTTAGAAAAAAAACTGGGTTTTTCTGGCCTGTAATTCACACAAGGCCAGCTGAAGATCAAAGTGTTACCACTGACGAACGGTCAGCTCTACCAAAAATTACTCCCCATTGTGTGCCTGACAGTGACACCGACATTTAAGTAACCCTTTAAAAGCTTTGGCTTTCATAAAAAGCGGTTGACGTTAATACAATAACAGCTACCTAAATCAGAGGGTTTTTTGACACCTTAATGTCAAATCGGAAATGGTGACAAAATGACAGATTTTCATGACGGCCATTATAATGACGGAAGGTGGAGTGGAGTTTCTTTCCGGCTCTTCTCCATAGAAATCGGCCAATTGGAACCGTGCCTGTCCATAGACGTGAAGAAAGGCTGCGGAGCGGAGAAACGTAGAAATATTAACCAATAGAAAATGACATTGAGATTTTTATGCAATCCATTTCTCCGTTTCTCCGGTCCGCAGCCTCGCTCCGCGTCAATGGACAGACAGCCTAAGACGTTTCATAAGTGCCCATGTAGGTTTATGTGAAATAAAATATTTTGATTTTGAACAAGCTACTTACAGAAGTGGCAATTCGTGGTACGAGTTTTCATACTACATGTGTTACGTATTATGTATTACGAATTTAAGTTTTAATCTTGGTTAGATAAGAACGCGTTTTTCAATAATTTCAGGGTCCTACAATGCCAGCCTTAATGATCGTGCTAGCACGCTGGGTCCCACCTCACGAGCGCTCAAGACAAGGTGCTCTCGTGTTTGGAGGAGCACAGATCGGAAATATCTTCGGTTCCTTCATGTCTGGGTTCCTCATGGCTGGTGATGGAGACTGGGCTAATGTGTTCTACTTCTTCGGATGTTTTGGAATACTGTGGTTTTTGGCTTGGGTAAGTAGCATTTTGTATTCTGTTTTTATGGAGAATAAATGTAGGTCTCTTAAGTCACCCGCGTGTCGCCACGTGTTGCCCGTTTTACGTGTCACGTGTAACTACGCGAACTTACTGCCTGTTTGTAGAGTGCTTCCTCTAGCGAAGAAGAAATGAATGATTGTGGAATTAAATAAACTCTAAAAAGACTCAAAATTTCACATGATCTAAAGATAATTAAATATAGGTAGTGTCAGGTGGAGCGACTACCCTTATTTGTGAGATGAATGAGATGAATGCCTTAGACTGAATTTTGTCTTATAATCTATCGTTCGCTAACAAGAGATTATAAGACAAAAACACTCGTAATTCGCTAATTGCGAATGTTTTTAAAATATAAACACAAAAAGAGATTATTATGGATTTCTACAAGGTGTAACAGAATACATGCAAGTCCTGAAAGCAGTTTGTTCATAATTGAGTACTGAATCGATATCAGTAACTTTTAAAAATAGGTTGTTATTTTTTACCGACTTCAAAAAAAAGGAGGTTATCAATTCGATACGTATGTATGTAATATTATTGGAATTTCATTATATTCACATATGACAATCTATTAGGGCTTCCAAACAAATATACAAAATTTTGTAGACGTATGTATGTATGTTTGTCCACGCATATCTCCGGAACTATTAATCGGAACGTGACGATTTTTTTTTATTGGCTTACATTTACTTCAACTTAGGGAACAGTGCAAGTTTCATCAAGATCGATTTAGTAATTTTCAAGATATGGACTAACACGTGTAAGTGTGACGGCCTGGCTTATTGATACGAGCTACGGGTGTAGTGTCAAAGGGAAAACATCTCAAAACCTTGGTCAAATTCTAGTGCAAAAACCAATGATTTCAAAAGTAAGGATACGCCCGTCTGAACATTCTACATAGAAGTTCTTCGTTCGAAGTTCGAAGTTCGCGCGCACCACTGTCAACTGAGTCGCGTTGGCCCTAAAACCGTCATTTTTGGGGCAGCGCGTTGGTGCGATTTAGTCGCGCCGTTAGCCCGGTCCTTACGCTAGTAATATATATGTCAATGGCAAAAACTAAAAATTACGAAATAAAAATAATTTAAAAAAATTAAACCGACTTCAAAAACAAATAACTCAAAATCATGAAATAACTTTAATTTCGGAAGTCGGTGGCATAAAACTTAAACTAGAATACAGATCCCAAGACACCGACTTCCGAAATAATTTTGAGTTATTTCTTTTTGAAGTCGGTTTAATTTTTTTAAATTATTTTTATTTTTTTGTCCATACTGACCGCCGATTGAGCCAAAGAACATCATAAATCTTATTTCAAGGCAATAAGACTCGTTTTTCTCGATTGCATAAAGTATTACTAGGGCCAATACGATTTTCTTAATAATAATAGACAGGTTTAAAAAAAAATAGTTTCGGTCATTGTATTATGCTTTTAACTCATTAGGACTCTAATTGGGGTGTATAAGATCTTCCGTTGATTATTACATATTGTTAGATGTTCACTATGATAAAACTTTGCTATTAACATAGAGTCATAAACTTTAATAACGTTTAATGTACATAAGTGCTTACCTACTAACTGCATACTAGTTAGCAATTAAGGTTTATTAAACGTGACCAATTATAAATACTTAATTTTATTGTCAAGAGGCCAGAATGCCACTGAAGGTGATCGACTATCCTTTTCGATTATACTTATAGGTAAACACACTAAGATACGTTCGCAATTTAGTTTTCAAAGATGTAAACAAGGGTTTTGGAAAAAGAAATTTAAGGTATTAAATATATTTTTCCTAAAACCCTTAGCTCTATATCTTCAGTACTTCTGTTTGAAGATGTAGTGAAGCTGTAGTGCATTTTATGACTTTTTAAAATCAACTTAATTTACACACATGTCAAGCAAGTAAGTCAAGTTGATATTTATGTGAGTGCAAATGAAATCAATTTAGAATCAAGGTTTGGATATTATAGGTTAAAACTTATTTTTTGAACCCAGTGTATTTACCCATTTAAATTCATTTAACAGACACGATCTGAGCACCGATTTCCAGAAAAAATACTTTCATGATATAAAACATGCTTAAATTGTACTTAACTGTTATTAATAACAATTAACCCTATTACAAAAATTAATGTTGTACTACTTTTAAACCCTGCAAAAGTTAGAAGCTGGAAACGGACTAAAACTCTCTTAACATAGGTTAAAGTGTTACATGCTTTGTGATATAGGTATTATTTCAACCCTGGGGGTATCAACAAAAGGAGTATTTTTTTTTAATTTGCATTGAAGGTAAAAATATAAATAAATGCGAAAGTAACTCCGTCTGTCTCCTTTTCACGGATTTCGATGAAATTTTGGCAAACAGGCAGACAATAATAGATTAGGATGTCGCATACATTTTATCCCGGTAAAACCTTTCTGTAGGGTAAATTCCGTCGAATAATTTCCGTCAATTCCCGACCTCCATGAGGGCGAAGCCGCAGACAAATGCTAGTAGATATTAATATAACATCAATTTCAATTTCAGAGTATCCTGTGCTACAGTACCCCAAACACGCATCCGTATATTTCTGAAGAGGAGCTGAAGTATTTGAACGAGACGGTCACCAGCGCTGATACTATGAATGTCAGAGACCCGGTACCTTGGAAGGCTATAGTCCGCTGTGTGCCTGTTTGGGCACTGTTATTTGCTGCTGTAAGTATTTATTCAGTATCAAATAGAATCAGTAGATATACAAAATGTTAGGTTAAACGAGTAACCTACAACTTTTCACTAGACCCTACTCTGAAATAATAATAATAATCAGCAGTTTCCTACATTTTGATCGCGTAGAAATTTACGCTTTGAAGGGAAATAGCTGTTTTTTTTTGTTATATTTCGGGGTTGGTCCCTTAATAAAAGTTTTTCAATTTCATGAGTAGGTACTACTACAGTTCCCTAAAGCATGCTCGTTTAACCTAAAACTGTATTTTTGAGGGGTTATCAATAAGACTGTTCATTTTGGTACTGAAAGCGCTGTTAAATGCTGGTGGTGTGGAAGAATAATATTGCAGGACATACATAGACCTTGCACAGTAAGTCAGGCTGAAAACTGGTTTTATAACATCCAATAATGAGATTGTCCTTAATTGGGTTTTATTGAATACATAAATATTTAAAAAAAAAACCTACTTTGGTAATTTGGAACAACATTCTAATACCAAATTATTTCTTCAATATGTCCAATTTTCTTCAAGTCGACCTGTTGTCCATTTGTAGCAGAAATTGTTAGAAACCGTTTAGGTATACAGACCGACTGCCACGTGCACGAGGACATTCAAACAAAGCACTTTGTACCCTCTAATTGGATAATAATAAACGTTTACGTAATAAAAAGGCTCCTTTGCTTAGCTATTCTCATAGAGAAAATAAATTGGGGCAACTATTGTTTGGAAGATAGCGTGGTATTCTACGAAATTAATTTATTTCTGTAATACATTCAAATTATCTTAATTGTACAAACGTAATTGTTATTTATATGTACTTTCTACTTTTTGTAATGTAACGTCTTGTGTAGTTGATTATGATTTGAGGAAGTTATAATAATTTATATTATCATAATACCTTAAAAGTGGTTTAATAACAGCTTTCTACATGCTTACAAAATCTTTTACGCTCTTTTAAAATGGTTATATGATGTTTTCCAGATTGGCCACGACTGGGGTTACTACACAATGGTGACAGATCTCCCTAAATACATGACAGATGTCCTCAAATTCAACATTGCAGCCACGGGTACTTTGACAGCGATACCTTATCTCGCCATGTGGATAAGCTCCTTTATATTCGGCTGGGTGTGTGATGTTTGTGTGAAAAGAAAATGGCACACGATAAAGACAGGACGAATTATTCATACGACAATAGGTAATATTTATTTTTCTCTATATTATAATTATTATCCTATTGGCTGCGCCCCGCGGTTTTAATTGCATAAGTTTCGATCCCGTGGGAGTATCGGGATAAATAGTATTATATATGTTAGTCCTGGTTATAAACTATCTGTGTGCCAAATTTCATCCAAATCCGTTTAGCCGTTTGTGCATGAAGAAGTAACAAATATACTCACAAACTTTCGCCTACATAATATTAGTGTGATTACCTACATGGGACTTAAATATAACTGGCGAACGTGCTACAGACACATTTCTGCCTAACCCTTCGGAGAAAACCAGGCGTGATAACAAGTGTAATGTATAATTAATTAATTTATAGTTAATTAAAACGGTACAACACCAATTACATTAATTAACATAGAGACAATAATTACATTGATTATAATATAATTTGACAGGCCCGTGGCTAAATAATAACAGCCGCACAGGTCGATCGATCAGGTTAAGCTACGCTTGCCGTGGTTGGTCTGTGGATTGGTGACCATCTTTACATACCGTGACCCCTCCGTGCCTCGGAAAGCACGTTAAGCCGTTGGTCCCTGCTGTCATTCGTGGATCTTTGACAGTCGTTACGGGTAGTCAGAAGCCCGAAAGGTTGACAACCAGTCTTATCAAGGGTTATGGTATTACCCAGTAATTGGGTTGTGGAGGTCAAATATGCAGTCGCTCCATGTAAAATACTGGTATTCTGCTGCATCCGGTTAGACTGGAAGCCGACCCCAACCTAGTTGGGAAAAGGCTAGGCAGATGATGATGACTATAATATAATTTAACAGTGGACTCCCGTGCATAGTACCATAATAATCCCTAGCATAATATCTTTATCGGGCTAAACAAACGGTTTTTCTTCGCAATAACCCTGATAATAGCTTATATATTTACGAAAACCTTTCTTTGTTTCCAATAATCCGGCCCCTTGATATAACCGAAGGATTTTCGCAAACATTAGATTTTTCCACTTCTTTTCCTGGTACATTCTTACTCTAACGTTTGCTTAGTAACTTTCGAATCTTCCAACAAAACCACAGGCTAGCTAGGCTTAATATAATTCCATTTAAGTTATCAACTTGACCATAAAACAACGTCTGCAATGTCATTCAGCCGAGAATAATAATTTCGCCTCGTGCCGTTCGGTTCAAACTCAATAGTCGAGCTATTGAGTTTGAACCGAACGGCACGAGGCTCCGTAATTGGCTGTTGCAACTACAACTTGATTTGTAAATTTTAGTTTTTGGTACGGCTTATACTGATAGGTGGTTGGACTAATAATGACGTTCAGCAGCTTGGGTGACACGTCATTTTGAAGTTTCATTTTGACATTTCTATCATCATCATCTGCCTTTTCCTAACTATGTTGGAATCAAACTCAAACTCAAACTCAAACTCAAATCATTTATTTCAATTAAACCTTGTACAGGCACTTTTGAATTGTCAAAATTAAATAGTCTGTCAGTTAGTCAGAAAGTTGAAGCTAGTTACCCATTCCAAAGCGTAGATCTCTATGGAGAAGAACGGGCAAGAAACTCCATGGACACTCTTTTAAATCAAGATATTACAAAATCCTGGGTACATTATTCTTGTTGCTTCTATATGTGAGAACAATGTAAAAAAGACAGAAATGAAGAAACAATTCAAGACATAAGATTAAAAATAAGCCTTGGCAGTTAAGAGATGACCAGTCTCAACCGACGGCGCCCGTTCACGAACATGACGCGTGGAATCGGCTTCCAGTCTAACTGGATGCTGCTGAATACTAGTATCTAACATGGAGCGACTGCCTATCTGAACTTCACAACCCAGTTACTGGGTAATATGATACCCCTTGGTAAGACTGGTTGTCAGACTTTCTGGCTTCTGATCACCCGTAACGACAACCGGGACCAACCGCTTAACGTGCTTCCCGACGCACGGAGGGGTCTCGGTATGTAAAGATGGTCACCCATCCACAGACCAACCGTCGCAAGCGTAGTTTAACCTGATCGATCAGCGGCTGGTATTATTTAGCCACGGGCTCCTCTTTGAAATTTTTAACGTATTCCTATAAAAGAATTGATGGATGCCACGGGAAAGAAAGACCAAAGGAAAGATGGTTGGGTTGTGTGAGGAATGTTATGAAAGAAATATGCGCCGATCCCACGTAACATGGGACGAGGGCAGGAAGATGATAATTATGAGATGATATATGAAATGGTACACCACAGCCTACCTACAGTATTTGTCTGTTTTTTAATCCATCCAAAGGTTGTCTTTAAAAGATCGCTCTTAGCGATAAGACCGCCCATTGTGTCACCCGTTATACAGTTTCTATACTTATGTCTGTAATTTAGATGGTGTACATAATAAAGAGTATTCTATTCTATTCTATGGGTAGTTCTTCGAAATTTGATTCTTTGACTGATCCATATGGCCAAAATTTAATTTCACTTTCAGCTCTGTAACACATGTTCATATGAAAATAGGTATACCAAATAACATATATTTGAATGAGGGACTCGTTTTTATAAAGTAGTTTTCAAGATATTAATTTTGTGCCCAGATGAATCAGAATGTGTTACATATTAATCAGAAACAGAAATAAAAAGTAATAAATACACCGTTAGTTATGAATGTAAATTCTAAACAATAATTATTAATTCTTAAATAGGACTAAGACATATCAGAAGTATCATATTTAGAACAAGAATATACTCCTGTCATTTTTTTATTATTCAAAAGGTTATAGCTAAGTAAATAATAATAAATAAGATTAAAACTACTGACTTGTACACGGTCAAAAATTGGACAAGGAGAATTACGCAACAAAAGCGCTCCTATCGTGCTGGAGAGGGGAAAACTAATTTATTTTATTATTCATATGGGGTTTTGACCATACGAATCAGGCACAGATGAATCAGGATTTTGCCTACAATCAGGCATAACTCATCGTACATACAGACTTCATTATTTTCATTTTTCTACACGAATCTATAACCCAAAAGCATCACACGAAACACAGATTGAAGTTTTAAAACAATAAAATAAATTTTATAAAGTAGGCATTGTAATCAGGATGCCACCTGAACCAAACACAAATGAATCAGGTATTTTCCTTCGTAACACCGGATCTAAGCCAACCAGCCGCACGTCCACCTTCTAGGCCGTCCGTTGCACGACTGGCTTCCCCCCGCGCTGGAAGCCAGACTCTCATTATTATTACCCGACCAAGTACGGTCAAGCGCAGCTTACGCCACATTAATCAGTATTATACGCCGGACACTTCTTTTTTACTTATTTATAAACAGACTAACGTAGTTATAACTAATACACATTTTTTTTGTAAGAGGACAATTCATTTCCTTTCGATATAATTATAATTTATATTGATGTATCAAAGGGAAAATGCGACATCGACCATTTTGTTCCGGAAAATGGCAAACGGACGCGCTATATGAATCAGAAGAACGACCTTCAAATATTTTTAATTTGTACCTAGACAGCAATTATTAAAAAAAAATCATTTGTCCCAGTAAGGGATAAAGCTAAACTGTACAAAAAAAAATATTAAATGCCGTTTTTTTAATTGGTTACAGAAATATACCCACAGACATCGAAAATATTGTCCCTGAAGAATTACCCCTATGATGACTCCCGTAAAAAAATCCCACTATGCAATCTGTCGTTTACCAAAAAGATACTTATTTCCAACAAAACAATAGTATTATTCTTCCGATTATTTAGAGAGATATTCGCCATTTATACCTACGCTACTGAAACACATCCATGTAACACGCCCTAAAATTACTTCCAAACAAGATAGTAACACAGATAACTTCTACGTGTTTCTTCGAGATTGTTCTTTATTATATTGTAGCACGTTTCATAAATTCCCTGACATTTGTTCCAGCTGCTGCCGGGCCAGCAATATGTATCATATTGGCATCATACGCGGGCTGTGATCGGTTTGCAGCCGTCGCTTATTTCATAGCCTCGATGGCGCTCATGGGAGGCTTCTACAGCGGAATGAAGGTAATAAAGTAATCTTCCGCTAATATGTTCGCGGAGTATTATCCTGTTAATGCGTCTGAAGTGTTGTTTGTGACTCGCTGGGGAGTGATTTTTGAGTTTATTTGCTTGTAAAATTGGGTTAAAAGGGTGTGAAGGTTTAGGTAATTTCGTTGAATTGAATTACAATTTTTTAGTAGGGTTCTTTTTCAGAATGTTTATTACGATTGATTTAATGAACTTAAATAACATAATACGACAAATAAAAAAATATTAATTTCACACACACACACACGATGCATATTGTACTAATAAAAACAATTACTCTTACTCTCACACTTTGAACTTAATTTCATTCACTTGTATTTCGTATTTCATTCCTAAGTCGCGCCTTAATAATATTCTAATTCCATTATTTCGGTTAAAAGCTTCAGAAGCTTCACAAGATAAGTCTGTAGATGACAGTACTACTTTATTACGTCAGAAACAGGAGTGTGACCCGAATTTTGATGATAAGCCATCTTAGAGGGTCACGTATAAAATTGTGTTCCTCTGCTGGCGAATGTCGGTATGAGAATGTCTCATTGTGAACGAACTGCTGCTGATGAAATTGGAATCCTCGTATCTTTGATGTCATATACACAGATATACAGCATGTATCAGAAAAGTCTGCTCATATAAAAGGGACAGTACAGACCATCAAAATGGACAACTTTCTCCATGGGATCAAACATCGTAATCGTGAAAAAAATATCCTCTGTTCCATACATTTGGGTCGAGTAGGTATTGAAATTTTGAATGAGATACTTATTATTTTTTTCGGGATTACAATGTTGGTACATACATGCCTTTATTATTATCTTTTTCGCTTGACCATAACTCTTTTTGCAAAGAACTAAATCGTTCAACTCCAGTTCCATTTCTAATTATGTGGCTATGATTGTTCGTAACCCAGTCAGGCGGTGGATTGATATCACTGAAATTTCATGCTTAAGTGACTCAAGCTCGGGCCAAGGCGAACAAAATAGATAGAAGGTCGGCTCTACAAGGTGGGTACGTCAATAAATAAAACTTCGTACGAGTATATCTAATGAAGTTCTCAGTCTGCATACAAATCCATAGTCGGCCCATCACTAGGTACTATACTGCGTTTGCGATTTATTTGCCAAACATGTAAACAAAATATGAGTTTTTAGAAAAATAACTTTAATACCTACACAATAAACTTCGATTTACGCTACAACTTCAAACATTTTTATGTACAACTTCAAATATTTTTATAACTTTTTCAATAGTACTAGTCACTCTGAAATCAACTTAATTTTCACTATTCTAAAGTTGATATTTGTTTAACTTGAAATAACATTTATTTTGTTTGAAAAAAAAAAACACTTTTTTAATTTCGATGTTATGTTGAAAGTTCAAAGTAGGTACTACTCTGCATTAGTATTGCCAGTTTCATTTATTGTCGTAATAGCTTTTGAACGCGGCTTCGCTCGCGTGGGTATTAGAATCAAATCCCACCGGTACGTACGGCTGGGATTAAAAAGTATTTTAGGTGTTAATCCCGATAATAAACAATTTTGAATCTGGATTAACACATAGAGTACTTACTACTATTTGTGTGCCAATTTTCATGCAAACCTGTTCAGCCGTTTTTGCGGTAATCTAGACAAACGGCCAAAAACTCTGTTACATTTTCGGCATCAGACTCGTTCCCACACTTTGTAGCAATTGCTTTTTTTTTAATATTGAATGTACAGTTTTGACGTTACCTACTATTTTATATATAGATTGTCGTCTCCACATTGTATAACAAGAAAAATATGCGCATGCACACATAGATGCATACATTCAGCGATACCAAACAAATGGCAGTCGCGAGTGCAGAAGCGTATCTATGTGTGCGTGCGTTTTCATTCGTTGTCTGAAGCGGACCTTTTGCAGCTATCTATTTTGTGGTTCCGGGCCAAAGTGGTTTGATTCCCGGAAATTTACACCAACCTATTTAAACTTGGGAAACCCCGGAATGACTATTGGTCCTAGGGGAACGTTTGGTATAATGTCGCAATTGGTGCGACTAAATTACAATAGCGAAACGAAATTGTGACAATATTGTGCATTGGGGACTGACTTGCATACGAGAAAATAGTTTTAGTAGATTATTGTGAATTCTGTCAGATTTTTACTGAGAACAAGCTTCTGCCTGCGACTTCGTCCGTGTGAAATTTATTGTTTTAATATTAAATATCCTACGAATTTCGACAATACTGTAGCTTCCCATTGGTGAAAGATTTTGGGAATTGGATCAGCAGTTGGTATTTATGACCCCTACATGGAAATTACCCCTTTAAGCAAACTCACAAATACCTCCTTACTATAATAGTATAGATACAGACATAGTCTTATTTGGTAGCTTCATGTTAGAAGTATATAAAGTGCCTCTAAATCTTACAATTTAAAAACAAAACATCAAAAACTTGAAACTTTTCATGCATTTTCAGCCAGAACTAGACAAAAGAACATGTTACTTTATTCCATAACTATAAAAACAGTGCCAATATCAACATGAAAAGCTTACGAGACCTTTACACCCACGTGAACACATTTATTTCTGTGTACGAAGGCAATTTGGCAAGACTTGGGCTTCACATTAATTCTTATGTCCGTAGGTAAACGCGTTGGATCTGGCACCAAACTATGCTGGCTCCCTAACTGCAATGATCAACGGGACTTCCACCATCTCTGGAATTATAACTCCCTATTTGATAGGGCTGTTGACGCCTGATGTAAGTATTAACATCTTTTTAAGGTTCCGTAGTCAAGAAGGAACCCTTACAGTTTCGCCATGTCCGTCTGTCCGTCCGCAGCTTATCTCAGAGACTCTTATTTACTAGAAAGCTATAATTTGGCATGGATATACATATTAAACACGCCGACAAAGTAATTAAATAAATACATGAATACCTTTTTATTACGAATTTACGAGTAATAGTTAACCAACTTACATTTGCAGTTGCAATGTATGGGAGAACATGATTTTCAACTACAATGTTAAGTTTTTTCTTGCGATAAATTCATTCCAACTACGGAACCCTTCATTGTGCGTAGTCCGACACGCACTTCGCTGGTTTTTTATTGCTCTATGCTCTATCTATAGGTATACGTAAATACTGTTTCTTCTTGCAGTGAAAAACTACGTTCATTTGCCGTGTGTAGGCGCGGTCACTAGTGTTGTATGGATCACTATGGAAGCTTGTTTACAGGCATGTTTTTTCTACAGCGTGGTATATCCGTATCTTACAAAAATCGTGCCGTGTACAAAGGACCTAATGCTTAGAAAAAATGTCGAAAAAGCTCTTCTATGATTTGATAAGTTCTGATGATTTAAAAGCACACATGATGCACTTTATTGCGTGTGGCATATTATAAATTTTAAGCAACAAATGGCTTACATCGTCTAAACTCACTATTTCCTTTCATCACTGAGAGACAAGTTTCTACTATATTGCTATAAAAATAAAAACATTGTAAATATGAAAGTAGGTACTTTATAGGTAAGGGTACGGAAAAAACCTTTTGTGAAGCAACTTCTATTACCCGACAACATTCATGATGGAGTTATTGGGGTAGCCAGGGTATACCTTTAGAATTTAGTTATAAAGCCCCCATTTGGCTTCGCTTTTTTTCTTTTGTATCTTCGTAGGTATATGACATACTTTTATTTTATGGTAGCCCCCCTCTAAAGCTAAAAGCAATATTTATCTGATTTTCAACTTTTGGCTGCTGAGCCGAGCGTTGAAAATTCAACAGCTCGCTTTTATTTAGGCTTCGACGCAGTCGGTAAAAATACTTCAACTACGACTTTACATTAAGAATGAAAATATACCAGCTTTGGTTTTAGAAGTTAAGAGGCGTGTCGGTCCTGCATTGGAAACACGGAGAGGCTTTGGACAAGCAATCCCTAATTAACCGTCTAGTGAACTAACACGTTGACTGAAATATGTAATCATTTGCCCAGCACTGGTAATGATGCTTTTAACCTAAAATTAGTTTTGTCAATGATTGTTTGAAACTAGCCTCTGTTGACAGCGGTTTAAATCGGCATTTTTTAGGGTTCTAGTGCTTATAAAAATAATAAATAATAATAAATGTTTTATTCAGTATTAACATTGGTAAAATTATTACATGAAGTCTTAAAAATTATTTACAAAGGTATAATAATGTTAGATGCCTGTACTAGGATAAACCTGTATCACAGGCGGCATGAGCATACTTAATGATAATTGTAGGACTATAAAATTCTTAACAATATTTAACATTAGAAGTCTTGAAATAATGGCAAAAATTTTACTAATTAATTTTATACCTAGTTTACTTAAATACTATTTTATTTACCTTAAAGATTACAATAACAAAAAAGTCTTATTGTATACGAATTTTTGAGTCAGCGTAAAAGTAGTTTTTTGCACTTTATAACGAACACTGATATAATTTTGCGTCAACAGTAATTGGTAAGTGGGTTAAAGTCAATGTTGCACAAAATTAAATCACGTTCGAGGCAGTGTGTTTACCTATTAAATTTTTGCTGCGGGCGACTTATGTGCTTAAACATCAACAGAATCGAGGGTATGTAGGTCAGTGCAGTGTTTTGTTGCGTCAGCAGCAGGCAGTAAACCCGGAAGTCTGGCCTTAAGTATGACGCTCTAGGCGCCCTCGTAGTCGATAGAGTTGATGTACCTGTATTCCGCTATTTTCCTAGCAGGATACTCAGCATCTCCCGTCTTGTGGTTATTGCGCTTTTTAAAGCGTGAGCAAGTTGCACATTTCGGTGTATCAGATTTCTTTGCGCACTCTGACATCGAGTGTCCTTCTTCACCGCAGTGACCACACGTGGATTTTAGCTCTCTGCATGTTTTTGCTGCATGACCATATTGTTGGCATTTGTAGCATCGTGTGACCAAGGTGAAGTCCCTGACAGGGCATGACGTCCAATTTATAAAAAGCCTTGCTTGGGATAATAGGGCTTTACGTATATTAGCTGTAACTTCAATGACGTAGTTACAGGTCGACGCATCTTTCTTCCCAGATTTGTGGCTTAATTTAACCACGCTCAAAAAGGACTCCATAGGCATTGCTGGAAACTTATCGGCTACGTTCTGTTCATAAATGCACCTGAAAACTTCGGTTTCAGCCAAAGTAGTCGGCACACCTACAACCACGATCCGAGGTTTGCGTTTGTTTGGTTCGTCGGCGGTAAGTCCGGATGTAGAGAGCTCGACTGCGTGCTTGAGTTTGTCAGCATCATGTTTCGTCTCTGTACTTATAATCACGCCTCCATTTTTGGTCTTTCGGACACCACGTACATGCAGCTTCATTTGATCAGGGCGAATGATTTTTTGCACGAGGTCTTTTGTTTCGTCACTTGACTTTAATTTATCGTTGGGATAAATAGCTACAGAGCTTAAATTGTTCGGTCGAATGAAATCATTTGCTCCTTTCTTCACCATATCGGCAAACGAAACATTTCCCGCAGAACCAGAGTCCTTAATCGTCTGCTTGAGCTCCGAAATATGTTCCGTCAGGTTGCGCTTTTCCTGAAGGGCATCAACCGCGTTATAAGCTTGAATGGCTTTCTGCTTCAGCGACTGGTATAGAACTGCCATTTGTGAGGTACCTGATCCTACTTTACGGCACAGGGTAGAAATTTTCAGTTTCTGCTCCGAGTTGAGTTTGCCATCCGCGGCAATAGAGCAAACTTCATTTAAGTGCTGTTCGATGGCTGACATCCATTTTTGAATCTCGGGCGTTGAAATAACATCAACCGTGACCGACTCAAGGGCTGGGTTCTGCGTCATCGTCTTCGACGGGGAGGCGGAGGGTTGCACTGGTCCTCTTGGATTACAGGGGCTGTTATCCATTTTATATTTTTACGAGATCAATGATTCGTGTCCATTATACACTGAAACTACACACTAATAATAATAATAATATTCCACAGCTATCACACTAAGCAAAATTACAGTTGCATTACGTTGGTAATGCACTAAAGGAGGTCACTACTATTAAAATAGGTAATTATTAAATATTGCTAACGAGCACGTCTATACACTGCGAATGACCGCGACGCAATCAATAATGTATCATCAAAAATGAAAACATAGGGACATGTAGTTAATATTTATTATTCTGTAAAAAATAATTTCAATGGCAATGGCAACAATCGATCACGTAGCCGACTCTTCCCAAACTCAAACTCAAAGCATTTATTTCAATTAAACCATTTACAGGCACTTTTGACTTGTCAAGAAGTCGGTCAGTCAGAAAATATGAAGCTAGTTGCCCATTCCAAAGCGTAGGTATCTATGAAGAAGAACGGGCAAGAAACTCCATGGACACTCTTTTAATATAAGAGATATAATATCCCGATTTTCAAACTTTAATAACACCAAAAAAATTAAGTAAGATCTTCCCGAAAGAAGCCGCGTCCCCCAGAACTTCGTTTCTATCAATATTAATAATACATTTTCAACTCAGTGTCAAGTTTCGACAAGATGTCGAGTTTGTAACTTTAATGCGGACTTGATGTATTTGAAGTTGCTTCAATCTTGTTGACAAACATCTCTATTTATAGAAGGACTCGATAATGGTTCTAATCAGTTACCGGTTGTTATATTGTCAAAATAATGCAATTACGTGCTGCGTAGGCACCGATAACAACACATTAATGTTGGAAACTATGTTTCTATCGGCGCACTGTTTTAATCGATACTTGATCAAATAAAATCAAATCAAAATCGTTTATTTGTATAAAATGTGGTAGGTACAAAAGATGGTATAATATAAAATGGTAGTGCAAAGACACATTCCGCCATGTAATGATGGCATGCATATTTAATACTTACGTGAAGTAGGTATGTAGTAACAACATACAGAAATATACTAATATCGAAGTTGACTAAGGGCTGACTTTTCCAACGCCAGATAATTTTACTAAAGGAATTATTTTTAATTTTTGACAGTTCTTCCATACAAAATCTGTCAGACGTCAATTTTATTCCACGAATAAAACTGTCCATTGAAAAATCAGCCCTTAATCAACAAAGGAACATAAATACTTAATTAAAAAAATATTACAAAGCATTTGTTTTTTTTTTCATACTTGTTCTTCATACGTCCTTCATCTTACGTCCTTGGAAACTATTTGCAGGAGTGTTGTTTTGTGCGTGGCAATGTTTTCCTATTGATTATTTTCCCATCTGAAAGTTTATGACATACCGTCAAAGACATGAACTGCTAAGCAATTTGACGTCTTTGCTGTGTCATTTCATTCAACTGACAAAAAATGACAACAGTGATTTAAATATGCGGAATATTGGTACTTAATTGGCATAACAGTTATTTTCTCCCGACTTGATCTAGTTCGAAACCCAGTTCTAAATCTTATTTTCTTTTTTTTTATACATTTTCTCTTTTCCAGTCAACACTGGCCCAATGGCGGATTGCATTCTGGGTATGCTTCGCAGTCCTAGTAGGCACAAACGTAGTCTACATATTCTGGGCGGATGGTAAGCAGCAATGGTGGGATGACGTCAGGCAGTACGGGTACCCTGAAGATTGGAAGCATGGGCCTCTTAAGATGGCCAACCAAGACAAAGAGAAGAACAAGGAAAAAAACAAAGCAATCGAAGCAAGAAACTCTTCGAAATAAGTTCAAGTGTTGTGATTAGAACATTTTGAGACCACAGACTAGTTTTAAGCTGATTCTTTGAAAAATCTTGGTTATATGTTTGTTCCAAATCGAGTTTTAATACAGACTAAAGCCCACTTTTGAACTCTTCAATAAGGGTATTAGAATGTACATCATTTGTCAACAAACTTACCAAAATGGCGCTGATGAATGTTGGTTTTATAAGACTTATTGTCTCTCAGTGATGAAATGAAGTACCTACTGTGCTTTTTCTGTTTTGAGTGCATTCATCATTCTGTCATCAAGGTCGACCAATGACCTTGTAAAGGCTGCAGGAATCCGCTGAATGCGAGAAGCATAGAACTGGTCAAATTGACTGTGGCCTGTATCCAGCAGTGGAGGTCTTTCGGCTGTCTGTGGTCTATGCTATCAAAAAAGATAATTAACTTCAGTATTTATAAGTAACTAATGTGATTAGCTGAGTATTATAGCAAAGTAGGTGATATTAATTGAGACGAAGAGTGGAAGTTTATTCATTTGAGGCCCTGGTTTAATCAGGCCGAAGGCTGAGAAACTATACCGTGTCAGGCCATAACGAAGTAGGTACTGCCGTAAATAAGAGAACTTGGCCTAGAATTTTAATTGCGGTGCGACTAGTTAATTGGAATGAGGATTCATTTGGATTCATTGACGATTGGGTTTTGAGGCGGGTTTTGAAATACCAATTGGAATTATTGTTATACGTCATGATGATTGAACATTGGTTGTACCAGTGCTGACGCGGTGAATATACAAAAAATATTAATCATTCGATTTCCATTGACTTTTCTGTATAAAGTGAAATGTATGTAAGCAGGTAGATATCTAATTACTTTGGTAAAGTTTAAATAATTAATTCAAAAACTTAAAATAGTTTTTGGATTAATTCCATATAATTTGTTTACTTTAACAAACTTGAATTTTATATCAATGAATTTGTTGATGTGCCATCTTAAAATTCGTGTAGTTGCATTAGTTTACAAAATATATTCTTCATGTCATTTTACATATTTATTTTCATTTTATTTAAATTATTCTTTCTTACGAATACCAGAGCTTCATTCCAGTTATAAATACTTTGTAAGAGCAGTTTTTTTCCATTTTCATATCTTAACTCGAACCTAAGCTTGTCTATTGAATACAATATTATTAAGACAGTTTTCGGAACATTATTAGAGCATCTTCTTCAAGTTAAACTTGTCAATAAGTCTCCCATTCTTATTTTATAATTTATAATAATAAGTCGTATTAATTTAATAAGCAATTTCTTTACAGAATGTTGGTTACTTATATGCATTCAATGCAAATAAAACATTTGAGTTATCAAATAGCCATGTAAAATAATTTAAATCTAGTTTAATAAAATAGGTTATTTCAATAAATTTTCCTAACGTAATTTGCAGCGAATGTGATAATTATGTAATAGTAATAAATAGTTTTGCATACATTGAGCAGTCAACTAGATATTCATGAATTAACAAATGAATGAAAATGTGTTAATTTTGAAATGGTAGTAAAAAATAAATATTGTTAAAACTATGCTTTGTTATTTCGCTACCCACTCTTAAAAGTTATGTGAAGAAGCTTGTTCTAAGTAGAACGCCTGATGAAATTATTACAGCAATAAAGTTATGAAAGAACTTTTGAGTAAAGCTTCATTACTCCTAACATACTTTTAAATTATTTTGCCTATATGTATCTATTCAATATGTAAAAACCTATTTCGCTACAGTAGAACAGTCGACCTAAAGGATTTTATATTCTAAAATCTTCATTTCAGCTCGTGAGCTTGCTAAATAATTTATTAATTTGACATATAAAAATATCTACACAGATCATGGTGACCGTTAATTTAAGAGTGCAAATAGCCTGGCACAAAATAAATGATCAATGACCCCCTCCTAGGAAAAACCTTAGTACGGGTACTACCTATTAGTTATTCTGTGGTACGGGTTTACCATTACTAATGGTAAACCCGTACCACAGAATAACAGGTAATGGTCTATTAGCTACCTACTAAACCTTCTGGTATGATCAAAGTTACTATGTATTTCCCTAAGTTTGTTACAGTGTAGGTATATTTGGTAGGTCAGTTTATGTATGTACGGTCTAGGTACTCTTTAGGTAATGAGAGGAGCATTACCTACTAAGAATCAACAAGGTATGTAGAGATATGAGATAGGACGAGGAGAATTAAGAGACAGATATACTACTTTTTAATGTACACCATAAAAAAATTACACAGAGTAACTTACAGTGTGAGTATAATCTTTACCTTAATGCAAACCTACAGGTATCAATGCGGTATCAGCAATTTTTTTGTTAGCTTCCAAATTAATAATTAGCCTATAATTTTCCTACTGCTGGGACACAGGTAGATGCCGGTAGATTCTGTAAAAATCTCACCGTGAAAATTTAGGTGAAGTCAGTTTGTTTTTGCTAGGAATTGACACTATTGACAACTCACTCCACGTTCACTTCGCCTAAGTTTACACGGTGAGATTTTTACAGAATAGTACCGCAGGTCTCCTCTCTGTACCTACGGCGGAGTGGGCCGTAATCCACCATGCGGGCCCAGTGCAGGTTGGTAAATGTTATAACCCGTAAGTCAGAGCTACCACTGGACCACAATCATAAAACGACAAGGGCTATTTTTCTATGTGACAGTTAGATGATTTCCACCTAAGTGAAGTTTCAATTTGCTGCATTCACCCTCAGACCAAATAAAAAGTCAAGACATAGCGCTGTCATCAGTGAAGTGAAGCAGGCGATGTAAACATGTGTGCACATAGTGAGGTGTAGTTTGATTGTAAATGTTTGTAAATTTGTGCGTATGCACAGAGCGGAGGTGTAGTTTTTGCATGCTTCACTGTATTTTTCGCAGCGCTATGTCTTGACTTATTATTTAGTTTGAGCATTCACCGTTTTACGTCTATCATAGCGAATGAATATTATGTATCTCTTTAGAGACTACAAGTTATCTAATCGCGTATTTAAATTATTTAAATCGAGTATCTTGTATTCCGTACCAACTGCTGAGCCTAGTCAAACGGTGTGTGTTGAATAGTAAATATAATCACTTAGCCTTGTCAATAGTAAATTATGTAAATACACTTTGCCGAAGTAGGTACTGTAATGAATGAGTAAATTCGTGCATTAAATTAAATTATTAATATTATGATTCTATTATAAAGTTATGTGTATCCTGTATTGCAGTGAGAATTTATGAGTTGAATTGATACATTGTATTAAAGCTAAGTTTTTGGTGTCTATCTGTGTGATAGTTTAGATCTTTTAAAGTATACAATGGATTTTCATGCGATTCCACATAGTTTGGAGAATTTATTCCGGAAGGTTTCAGTGTATAATACTTGTATAATTAACTTGAATGATGTACATAAATCTTAATGTTTTGACATGTCGTCACATAAGTAGGTAAACACCTGTGTGAAGCAGGGGTGAGTTGCTAGTACCTACCTACATAATACAAAAGAATTCCAGCTGTGCTATTCTGTAAAAATCTCACCGTGAAAACTTAGGTGATCACTTCACCTAAGTTTTCACGGTGAGATTTTTACAGAATCGACCGGCAGTTTTCGTGTCTGTCCGTGTGACAGTGTATATCTTCTAAAGGACACAATGGTTTGTGAGCATTTATTCCGGAAGGTTGTGTGTATAATACAACAATATTTAACTTAGATAAAAGTAGGGCAGAAATGTTTTTCTGACAATTCGCCATTAGGTATATCCATGCATGCGAGTTTACGATAAATCTATACAGTGTTAACCACTGTCAATTGTATTCAATTGCTTTTAATATGTCAATACAATCTGTGAAGTCGTTCATTGGGTATTTGCAATGGCCGATTCAAATTACACTGTTATTTATTACTAAATGTGATTGATCGACATAGTAAACATGTTTGTATTCGTACTCATGTGTTGAATAAGACACAGAAAGACACATTGTAATAACATAGTCATATTTAGCTGTTGCTGGTCAAAACTGCGATGAGTAAGTTGACACCTATTTGGCACGACAGAAAAGTCTCCAATGTAGCCAAGAAGAGACTAGTCCGGACATGTATTATCGATATTTCTTTACGGATCGGATTCATGGACGATTCGGGCAATAGAGCGAAAAAAGATAGAAGCTTTTGAGATGTGGTGTTGGTGAAGATTGCTCCACATACCATGGACCGCCAAGAAACTATTAGCAAGAAAAGGGTATTTTTCTTTATATTTAGTTAAGCATAATAACAAGTAAACTGCGAATCTCATAACCTGATTCAAGTTTATGCCACGATTCAAATCATTTGCTCAACAACAATATAATTCTAAGAATCGGAACAATACTCAAACCAGTAAACCGTATGTATTATGTTTATCACATATCCGTGACGAAATCCACTCTGACCTGTTGCGACACAGTACGAGGCTACGAGTAGATATGAATGGTCTTGGGAGGCATTAATTATAAACACAAGCATGCTGACATCATGCAGTAAAACACTAAAATGATTAAAATTACTAGGTTGCGCAACCAAACGGTATAGTTAGCGTGTTCACTTTTCAAGCCTGGGAACAGAATATAACAACACGCCTGTTTTTTAGGATTCCGTACCAAAAAAGGAAAAAGGAACCCTTATAAGGTCACTTCGTTGTCCGTCAGTCAAGACCCTTTTTCTCAGGAACGCGTGGAGTGATCAAGTTGAAATTAATCAGCAATCCCTTGAAGTAGTGAAAAAATCAAACTTTTAAGTCAACGCATTCAAAAGATACGATAAAGAGCGTTTATGTTCCGTTTATGCCGCATATTTTGACACACGCAAGAAAATCAAAACCTAGACTACTTCCCGACCTAGAATCATGAAATTTGGCAAAAAGCAATGTCATGTACAATTCAATTTTATTCAGTAACAATTCACATTGCGTTCGAATATAATAGATAGGTACAAATATATAAGAATACATGCAATTCAATTTAAATTAGAAAATATGATTATGAATAATACCATGCAAACAAAAATTAAAAACCATACGTCAATAAATTAGTAGCAATTTAAACGAAAACAATAATCAACACTAAAAATGTGTGCAATGGTAAAACATGTAGCAAAAGTAAAGGAAAAAATTCGAAAACCGTAAATTTGTAGTTACCTACTTTGTACGGGACCCTCGGTGAGCGAGTCCGACTCGCACTTGACCGGTTTGTTTGTTAGGGTTAGGCAGAGTTGCCTAACCCTAACAAACAAACCGGTCTCCGGTCTCGGTCGGTCGGTCCGGTTCGGGGACTTGGGGATTAATAGGACAACCCATAATTCTCGGGTTATAGGGGGCGAGTCTATTCCTATAAACCGAGCACAAATCATGATTCCATGCTGCTACTGAGAATTCCTAATGGAAAAACCCAATAACCATTTGCACGACCTGGGAACCAAATCCAGGACCTCCTGTTTAGCAGTAGCGCTTGCGGCCACTAGACCAACGAAGCAGTCTGGGAACATTATAATGTAAGATACGATAAGATTTATTTATTTGTATAAACATTGTTTATACATAAAAGAGCATGCAAGATGATAATAAATTGCATTATAGTCCAATCACGTTTAGCCTTATAATTATAATATTAGCGTACAAATATTTTGGTCACATTACTACTTTTAATCAATCGAACATTATAATAAAATTAATGTCAGACACGTTTTTCGACAAAAAATTTAGACACACTATAATAGGCATGCTTTTTGCGATAAAAACAGTATCAACTGACGTGATGTTTGAACGCATTGGTTCTTAGCTTATATAGTTGGAGCCATGCAGATGATACTTTTGCGCAGGAGTGCAGTTTTAGCAGGATATACGCGAATTATACTCATAACCCGTCTATTACTTGGGACAGCGTAAATAGCTGAAAATTAGCCTGTGTCCTGTAACAGCTGTTCCATAGAAAAGTGCAATACGTACGCGTTCAAAATGAGAACAGCTGATCACTTGTTGATAGCCGACGAAAAATGTCAACGCTAGCGGGTCTAGAATCATATGCTGAATTTATGCTTACAGTTAGCTCGTCGATGTCCCTGCCACCCTGTATAATAAAGAAGGGTCGATGATTTGTCAAGTCGTAAACGCCGTGCGAAGCAGGGGCGAGTCGCTAGTTAATAATTAATATCTAGATTATTAGTATGGATGTTGACATTACATCCACCATGTTTGACTCATACTGAATTATACACACATTTATTTTCCTGTGTTAGGTTGATTGCTTTTTTTGTGGTGTATACTTAGGGGTGGGGCGATACGTGTTAATATTCTAAGGGTTGCTCTTTACTATTATGGTTGAGTGACATAGGGTTATCAAATACAAATTGGGGCAAAAGTAATGTCACAATGGGAATGTGCCATAATTTTTGCTAATGGCGTTATGATGTCATTGTGGTTTGATACATATTCAATTCAATTCATTTATTTTAGTCAGACAAAAAATATACATAACGTCCAAGTACAGTGATGGTGATGAAATAATTTACACAAAGTACCTAAAGCGCCTGTCTGGGTTCGAACCTACGACCTACAACTCGTAAGTCGCGGCCGTTACCACTGGGCCACCACTGCTCTCAAAACGGTGAAGGAAAACATCGTGAGGAAACCGGCATGTCCTAGAACCAAAAATTCGAAGACATGTGACATCTGCCAAACCGCACTGGGCCCGCGTGGTAGATTACGGCCCACTCCCTCTCACAGAGAGGAGGCCTGTGTCCCAGCAGTGGGAACATTCTAGGCTGATTATGTATGTCCCAAGTACACAAATTCAACAAAACATAAGAATATTTAATATCATAATAATATACAAAGTCAAAATACATACCTACTTTAGCAACTAAAATAATAATTTAAAATAGCAAAATAAGGAATATAATTTAAAAACACACTAAAATCTAATATTATCCCGTCCCGTGTGATCTCCCGTTTTGCCGAATTGAACTGGGGCGCCAGACTTTTCTTTAGCTTTTTGAAATCTCGCCTTTACCAGAGCAAACCAAGAACCTTACAAGTGTTGAAGCCACCATTGAAGAAGAAATCACCAATTTGGAGGATGTTTTGCGAGCAACAACTCAAAATGTCCTAAAACGAGCACAAATGTGCATCAATTCACGAGGTGATCGTTTGTTCGATATAATTTTTTCGACAATATTTTACTTAGGTACACCTTTTAATAAACTTTCTTTGAAAACAATTTTATTTCCAACCCAATGGCAGCCAATTCAAATTGACATGACATGACATTACTTTTGCCCCACCTTGTCTAATCGACTTCGTAATTGGTTTTACACCCTAAAGTTGAATGACCCTTGCACGGCATCAATGCCAAGGTACATATTTGTCAATATAACAGTATGATAATGTCAACCTTAGTAAATTTTAAAAGCACGTACAAGGTCGATTATACCAAATTTTTGTTACTAGCCTACGCTGTCCCACTTCTGAGCCTCCACTCGTTCCATCTTTTGTTACTAGCCTACGCTGTCCCACTTCTGAGCCTCCACTCGTTCCATCTTTTGTTACTAGCCTACGCTGTCCCACTTCTGAGCCTCCACTCGTTCCATCTTTTGTTACTAGCCTACGCTGTCCCACTTCTGAGCCTCCACTCGTTCCATCTTTTGTTACTAGCCTACGCTGTCCCACTTCTGAGCCTCCACTCGTTCCATCTTTTGTTACTAGCCTACGCTGTCCCACTTCTGAGCCTCCACTCGTTCCATCTTTTGTTACTAGCCTACGCTGTCCCACTTCTGAGCCTCCACTCGTTCCATCTTTTGTTACTAGCCTACGCTGTCCCACTTCTGAGCCTCCACTCGTTCCATCTTTTGCGAGCCCACGCGTCCTTCTTCCAGTTTAAACGGAACCTATCCAGCGGGGTAATTGTGTCACTATCACTAGCAAAGGCTTTCATTTTGACAGTTTAACAACATTCATTGCGTTATTTACCTTGTTGACCAGTAAAATTTTTCGAACATATCGTCGTTGCGACTTTAAGACCTCTTATGTGTCACTTTTGGCAAAATCACTTTTTTACGCCAGCCGATTCTACATTTTGAAGCTCTATCGAATGCAAAAACTCTCATGTGTATACGACGTTTAAATCGTAATTTATTTACGAAATTCAAGATCTCCAATGTGCTTGCTAATTAAAAGTTGGTGCTTAAAAAATCTTATGTGTCAACTAAAATTGTTTTAATTTTTTTTACAAGAAACTACTTTTGTTAAAAGCACGAAAATCATGTGGCTGATACCTATATTTTTGTTGTAGTTGGTTTCATTATATTTTTTTCAGTAGACGGTTTTTATCGATTTTCTCATAAAATTGATTTTTACACATAAGAGATCTTAAAGTCGAAACGACGATATAAAGCAATGGATATCAGATAACGACCCCGTCCCACCACAACAAACAGTATACAATTTTAACAGAGAACTAGAACTAGACCACTGGTCGCGAGACGATGGCGGCTAGAGCCATTTTTAAATTTAAATTTGTTGATGATTTAGGTATTTTCGTTTTGTTCCACTAAATGCACCTACTAATAAAACTTATCTACCCACAAGCTACCCGTTTCTGTTTAATACCTTCTGGAAATTTACTGCAGAAAACCGGATCCGCTATAAGTATGTATACTGGTTTTAGTTAAATGCTTCTAATAATAGATACGTTTAATCGTTTAAATGGGTAACTAATGCTGGTTGAATAATCCATAGATATCTACTGCAAAGTATATAATATATAGGTACCTACTTAGGATGACGATGTAGCCATTACTGAGTTTCCACCTGTGACTTCGTTGATTATGATGGATGGAAACAGTATCCTAGCCATTCGTAGCATAATATGCGTTCGAAATTTTGTTTCCAAACACGTAAACAAATACGAGTTTTTGGAGAAATACCTTTGATACCTACGCAATAAACAGGTATGTTTGCGCTATCACTTCAACATTTTTTATGACTCTTTCAATAGTACCTACTTACCTCATTAACCTCATTTCAAAATCAACATAATAAGTATAGTCTAAATAAAGTTGAAATTAATTTAAATTTATTTATGGATATATCATCAAGTTGGAACAAGGATTTGAATGGACCTTAGGTACACAAGCTACCGATTTTAATTAAAATTGTTTCACTGAAGTGTACGATACGTATAATAAAAAAGAATAGTACATACAATTTAAATTCGAGTAAATATCTAACAAAACTTGCGAAATACATTCATCAACATTTCATGTCGGTTATATTTCGCTCAGGGACAACAAGAAGTAGGGTATTTATTGTTACCCAGAGTCAATAAATTACGAAGTAGTGACATTCCTGAAGTTGGCTGATAAATTATTCATAGGTAGGTAAGTTGTAGGTACCTACTCCGGAAACAAGTCTTTTTTTGTTCTCATATTTGGTAACGAATGTCATTTTGCCAACATTCAATTAAACAAGGAGACACATAAGCCATATTATTTTGTATTAGTTTTAATATTTGAAAAAAACAAGATGATATTATGACTAGAAAGGGGGTGACTACTGAAATGACGACTTAAAGAGATGTGTGGACGAAAAAGACAAGTTGCGTTGACCCCAAATAAATTGGGGCAAGAGAATTATGATGAGTATATCCGCGGTTTCACCCGCATAAGGGTCGATCCCGTGGGAATATCGGGATAAAAACTATCCTATGTCCTGCATCCTATGTCCCCGGAATGCAACCTATCTCTCTGCTAAATTTTAGCGAAATCCGTTAAGTGGTATAGAACTGAAAAGGTAACATACAGACAGACAGACAGACAGAGTTACTTTCGAATTTATAATATTAAGTAATTATGGATTCGACAAATTATACAGAGTGGCAACATCGACGTACAAAGTGTAACCATGAATTCAGCACAATATGATTAATAGACTAGACTAGACGTAGTCTATAAAATAAAAATTTTTCGGCCGTTGTAAAAAAAAAGAAACTGCTGTTTCATAGAAAAGTGTAAGTCGCAGTCAAAGTGAACTGAACATGAAATTAATATCAAATACTCAGGGCTCAATACCTTGAAGCAGTGAAAAAAAAAACTAACTTCCAAGTCAACGCAATCAAAAGATACGTGCGTTTATGTTCCGTATAGGCCGCATATTTTGACACTCGCAAGGGAATCAAAACCTATAGGGTACTTCCCGTTGACCTAGAATCATGAAATTTGACAAGAAGCAATGTCATGTAGCACAAGTAAAGGAAAAAATCCAAAAACACGGGAAAAATATTCGAAACACGATTCCGTGTTATACTATTTACATACCTTCGGTGAGCGAGTTCGGCTCGCAATTGACCGATTTTTTTTTAATATCCGGCGATAAATTTCATCGCAGGAAGGTTC
Source organism: Oligia fasciuncula (assembly GCA_963082905.1). NCBI lineage: Eukaryota > Metazoa > Arthropoda > Insecta > Lepidoptera > Noctuidae > Oligia > Oligia fasciuncula. Next base: position 14,020,829 of record OY720390.1, on the reverse strand, counting down.
AGAATCCTCTGAATCCACGGTAAAATGTTGTGCGTCGATGTTTCTGCTACCCTGTATAACAGCCTGGATAGAGAAGAGGTTAAGATAATATTATGTAAAGGGCAGTTTCATAAAATTTTATGAACACTTCAAAAATAATGGAAGACCAAAATGGGAAAAGGCGACCGGCACCGACCATTTCATGACTCTATACCTAATAGCACACTTCTAAATAAGCTGCTATGAAGATTTTGCTCCGATATCGACAAACGCGGTGATCAACGTAAAAAAAAGTTCTACCAGAGAGAGGCGCAATGTTGCTTGCCTGTCGGTTTTCTACAGACTGCACTTCGGAGAGTGTGCACAGGAGCTCCGCGATCTGAGGGGCTATACTCGTAATTTTAAGAACGTTCAAAGTCTGATCTTAGTCTCAATCTGTCAAAAATACCTCTAATTTCCGTACATTTTTGTTAAGTTTTTGATATTTATTTGTCGCCGAGATGAGACTGCGACTAGATTTTGAACGTTTAATTACGAGAATTAGCCTTTTGATCCCACCATCGCCCTAAAACTACCGGACTACAAGACGTATTGCAGGGTTCCATTAGCAGTTGGTTGATTTCCCGATCACTCGTACTCAGCGCTTCTCCTCCACATTTATTACGCGCACAGCCAGTGTGGAACTTTGTCAGCGTCTGTGTTCCCTTCCACCTTTAACCCGTCTGACTTCAGCACAAGATTGAACAGGCATCTTCTGGGCACGCTCGCTCCATCATAGACCTCAACCACCATTTTCCATCAGGCATGATCAAGGTCAAGAGCAGGCCCATTCGAAAAAAATAAAAATAAAAAGAGGTTCCTAAGTGTAAAAGAATTTGAATATAGAACAAAAATATTGTCTACCATTTGTCTCAAAATGGATTAAATTGCTGAGTAACAAGTTCTATAAATAGCACCGTGATGTGTCATTCTAACCCCGCGTTCACATCTACACGATTGATTATGATTATGTTGTGATACATATTTTCAACTAGGTTTTGTCCACGGCTTCGCCCACGTGGGTATCTGAAAATATCCCACGGAAACGTACTACCAGGATTAAAACCCTTCCCCATGTGGTAATCAATACCCTAATGTTATAATTTATCTGTGTGCCAAATTTCATCCAAATCGGTTTAGTTTTTGCGCCTTAATTCATATACATACAACAAGTCTTCATAACTTGTTTTCGATGTTAACAGAAAACAAAACGGTAGATGCAACACTGTTACATCGGTATGGTATGGATAAACTGCTTGGCAATATCCTTATTGCCTGTCACAAGGTTAAGGGGCTTTATTAGGGTTTCCCTTCAAATACCTTACATCAAGGATCATTCATTTAGAATCTAGTGCTACAGTCGGACTGGGTAGCGGTCCCGGCTCTCATTCCTGGATTCTTGACAGTCGTTACGGGTCGTCAAAAACCTGAAAATCTGGCAACCCGCCTTACCAAGGCTTATCGTGTTATTTCAGTGATTGTGGAGGTCAGATAGGCAGTAGCCGCTTATAAAATACTGGTACTCAGCTGGATCTGGTTACACTGAAAGCCGACCCAAACATAGTTGGGAAAAGACTAGGCAGATGATGATGATGATGACATATTCAGGGGTTCGCAACCTTTGGATCAAATAAAAAAAAAACTGTTTTGTAATGATTTTTATTTTTTTATTATGTAGGATATAATAAAAGTATGTTAACACACACATAATTACTGTCATCAGACGATTCTGAGTATTCTGCATCTGCATTCTGCAGCATTGACAGCTTCAGCGTGAACTTACTTCAAAATGGCGGCCCAAATGTTTACGTTCCATGAGCCTGAAGTGTTCCAGTTCCACAAAACATTAAACGACAGCGCTATACATGGCTAAAATATAATCCGACAAAGTGAAATTGCTCGTAAGTTTCTTATTATATGTATGTTACTTTGAGGTGAATTTGGGATTATTTGTTATTGATGTAATTGTCGCTACGTAACTTAGTATTTACAAAATTTATAGCTTCTCGTGACGGGGACTTTAGTTTATTCTCATAACACGCAAAAATAAAACAAGCCATCAAACTAGACCACGCTTTTCCCAAATCGGTATATAAATAGACTCAAAGCCAGCCAGATAAATCCAAATCAAATCTGTCTACATACCAGCCGATATATCCGACAAGGAATTGTGTATCAATCATATTTTTGTACAAGTAGCGATAAAGTTGATTGATTATGTAGTACATTATACGAGTATAGCCGCTATCAGTGTTTCGGAGTAACAACAAGTTTAGTGTATGACTATGAATGACTCAAAGCCAATGGTTATTTAGGACATATTTATTCTAGATTATATTCTTCTTTCTTTCAGTTATACCGGAATATTAGCTCTCCATAATCAGCCTATAATATTCCCACTAGTGGGACACATTCTATGACAGAGACTGGGCCGGAATCCACCACGCGGGGCACACATGTCTTCTAATTTTTGGTGCTAGGGCATGCCGGTTTCCTCACAATGTTTTCTTTTCAGTGCTGATGAAATGATTTTCACAAAGTAAAGCGCCTGTCTCGGTTAGAACCTACAACCCACAACTCGTAAGTCACAGACGTTACCATTGGGCCACCACTGCTCACTTATTAGATCTTGCCATTGTATAAAGATTAGCTATTCAGCACGTCAAGAAAAGAACCGCAGTTAGCGACATAGCTTGCAGAGTAATTTTTTTTTTTTCATGGTCTGGCAGTTTGAGTAATTTATGTGGCCTACCCAAATGTCCTTTCTTTGGTATTGTTCGTCGAATCGTTGAGCTCCTTAAGTCTTGAGTTGAGCTGCACGATTTTTGACAAATGCGTGCACTGACTGGCCAGGTCCTCTCAATCTGTGTGGTTCTTTCCTCAAAAGACCACCTCAGACATCGATCTACATGGTCTTCATATAACCTGACCAAGATTATGTCTGGACTTTAAAAGAGACTGTGACGTCTGAGTTTGTTTCGGCCTTTCTTCTCAGAGTAGTCAGATAGGAAACGCCGACTTCATCTAGTTTAAAAAAAAACATGATTGACGTGTAAAAGTGTTTGTACAAACCTACTTACAAAAAATAAAATCATTTCAAAATCATTTCATTTCAAGCAAACTGAAGTGGCAGTGGGCTGGCCATGTTTGTTGAAGGACCGATGGCCGGTGGAGCTGACGAGTTCTGGAGTGGAGACCGCGTATCAAACTCAAACTCAAACTCAAATCATTTATTTCAATTAAACCTTGTACAGGCACTTTTGAATTGTCAAAATTAAATAGTCTGTCAGTTAGTCAGAAAGTTGAAGCTAGTTACCCATTCCAAAGCGTAGATCTCTATGGAGAAGAACGGGCAAGAAACTCCATGGACACTCTTTTAAATCAAGATATTACAAAATCCTGGGTACATTATTCTTGTTGCTTCTATATGTGAGAACAATGTAAAAAAGACAGAAATGAAGAAACAATTCAAGACATAAGATTAAAAATAAGCCTTGGCAGTTAAGAGATGACCAGTCTCAACCGACGGCGCCCGTTCACGAACATGACGCGTGGATCAGCACCATCCAGCTCAACCATTTTGTAGGGAACCGAATGATCCAACACACGCGCCACCATCGGTGAGACATTTAAGTGAGCATGACACGTTCTCAACTGCCATGCTATTTCAAGTCAACATCAAAAATCATAATAAACGGAAACATGGTTCTTACATTTACAAAATTTAAAAAAAAAAGATTCTAAATTATACAAAACTAAAATTAAAAAAGTTATGTTCGTAATGTCAGAAACACAAAAAAAGAAAAAGGGAAGCACCTCTTCCAAATATTGAAATTAACTACAAAGATAGTCTTACAATCTTCAGCAGCTCCAACAATACTTTCAAGTGTCAATCAATTAGTTGTGGTTGTGGAGCAGGACCAGCATTGAGCCAGGCATTTTTATCAGCGATGTAATCCCCTAACTTATAATATGCCTGACTGCATAGTGTGCGTTTTATACAAGACTTGAATTTTGTCTCATTCAGTTGAAGAATGTGGGGAGGTATTTTATTATAACATTTTAAACAGTACCCCATAAAAGATGAATCTACTTTAGCCAGTCTGAAACCTGGTTGAACTAATAGGTCCCTATTTCTAGTACTATAATTATGTCTTTCACCTCTTTTACTAAAAAGATGTAAGTTTTTCCTTACATACATGATGTTTTCGTAGATATATTGACAAGGCACCGTCATGATGTTAATTTCCTTAAACAGTTCCCTTAGAGAATCGCGCCTGCGGAGATTATATATAGCTCTGATGGCTCTTTTCTGCAGAATAAAAATAGAATCGATGTCTGCAGCCCGTCCCCAAAGTAAAATACCGTAAGACATGATACTATGAAAGTAACTAAAATAGACTAGTCTCGCGGTATCTACATCAGTAAATTGACGGATTTTTCTGACAGCATAAGCTGCTGAACTTAGCCGTCCTGCAAGAGATGTTAAATGAGGACCCCATTGTAGCCTTGAGTCGAGCGTGATCCCCAGGAAAACAGTTTTATCGACGAATTCCAGTTTCTCTTGATTCAATATTATCTCACAATCACTACTCTTGACATTTGGTAAAGAAAATCTTATGCACTTAGTTTTATTTCCATTTAATACTAAATTATTAGCAGTGAACCAATTTTGAACCTGCAGTAGGGCATTATTTACGTCGTCAAAATTTGTAGCACGTCTATTTACCTTAAAAATTAAGGAAGTGTCATCAGCAAATAACACCATTTGGGGTTGATTTTTTAATAAATGGAGAAGATCATTAATATACACTAAAAAGAGGAAAGGACCCAATATTGAGCCTTGTGGCACACCAATTTTTACTATTAAACCAAGTGAATTGACACCATTTATTTGAACTTGTTGTTGCCTATCATTTAAATAAGAACTAACTAAACTGAGCGCAAGTTTTCCAAGTCCGTAATGCTCAAGTTTCAAAAGCAAGGTTTCGTGATCGACGCAATCAAATGCCTTGGAGAGGTCACAAAAGATTCCTATTGCGTCTTGGGCCTCTTCCCACGCGTTAAAAATGTGTTTTAATAAAGTTACACCGGCGTCGGTCGTACAACGCCCTTTGGTGAAACCATACTGTTGATCGTGTAAGATTTTATTCGTGTTAAAATGATTGAGCATTTGATTAAGCATTATCTTTTCAAACACCTTGCTGAAAACCGGCAAAACGGATACGGGTCTATAATTATTGGTGTCTTTACTATCCCCGGATTTGTAAAGTGGTATTACCTTACTGAATTTCATTAAATCGGGGAAGACTCCTTGATCCACGCACGAATTAAATACTAAGGCTAAGTAAGGCGCAATAGTCTCAATTATGGAGGTACAGACCTTAATGGACATTCCCCAAAGATCTTCTGTCAATTTGATCTTAATTTGCTTAAAAGCTTTAATTACTGTTAAGGGGTTAATATGCCTAAAGTTAAATTCAACCGAGCAGGCTGAAACGTTCGCCCTTACTAAATCAAAAGCGAGGGAGGGCGAGGAATTTAAAGTTTCAGTTGTTTTGAGTGGGATACTAGTAAAGAAATTTACAAATTCTTGAGCCACTTCTTTGTTATCGGAAATGAGACCGCTTGACGTCTGTAGTGTGTAATCAGAATTATGCTTTTTATTCCTGTTCGTTTCATTATTTATAATTTTCCAAACCGTCTTTATTTTATGTTCTGCTGATTTAACCTTGTTGCTAATGAATAAGGCTTTAGCTGCTTTACAAGCGTTCTTAAAAGTTCTAGAGTAAGTAGCAACATACTTATTAAAAGTTTCCGTGTTAATATAAGGCTTAAGGCCATACAGCTCGAAAAGTCTTTCCCTACTTTTCCTAAGTCCTTTAGTTGCCCAGTCACAAAATAAAAACTTAGGGCTGATACTTTTAGTGATCTTCTTAAAAGAATTATTGAACTCGGTTTGGACTACCGAAAAGAATTCATTATACAAAATATTAACATTGTTCACTGTAAGGTTCTGATTACTTAATTTACAAGATAAAGTGCTATTAAATTTATTTAAATTACCTGATGATATTGGTCTGGATTGGATCTGCACTTTTTGTATTGGCATGTTGGACTCAAAACTTACAGTTTGACCACTGTGATCGGACGGGAGATAATTAACAACGGCTTTATCTAAATAGTCGCAGCAACAAAACACATTATCAATACATGTAGCAGTAGTTGTAGTTGTTCGGGTTGGTTCTACAAACACATTTGACAGATTGAACGATTTAAACAAATTTAATAATCTACTGGTATTTAAATTATTTTCTAAAATATTAATATTAAAGTCACCACAGATAATTACTGACCTATTACCAGTTGCAAGTTTTGCCAAAACATCTTCCATTACTGACTCAAATATAGAATAGTTTTGATAATTTGGGGGTCTGTAAACGCATCGGCAAGACTAGTGTGCAATGTGCATTGTAGACAAAACATTGTGATTGACTGGGGGCGCCCCACACTACGCGGTCTACTGTATTATTTGAACTAAGCTCCGATAAAATTGAACCAGAAATGGGCTACGTTCGACTTCGGATAATTTGCCCATGACCATAAGACAAGCCTCCATGACGACACTCAAGTTGATTAGACTCTTTATGGCGAACGTTTTTTGCGGTTGTTAAGTCAAATAGGGTGAAACGCCAAGTTGTTTGAAGACTGTATTTAATTTGCTATTGACCTTTTGAATACTAAGCACAGTAAACAATGTTTTGTCTCGTGACAAGGACAATTAAACGGTCGAATATATCATGAAAGATGTCGAATTCCAATCTTTGGTTAAAAGCACTGCGGGGTAATTGCGTAACACACTATCAGTAGCAATGAATTTTTGACAGTTCAACAACATTCATTGCGTTATTTACGTTGTTTAGCAGACACATTTTTCGAATATAATAATATTATGAAGCAATGGATTAGCAATATCCTTCAAAATGATTCAGATTGAGATTGTTAGTGTGTTACGCACATTTTATGAACTTTGCTTGAGTAATTTTTGAGCTAGCTTCAACAAATATTTATACGTAGAATAAGTCCTATTCTGAAAATAAATTTTGAATTATTGGCTATTTTTCCATACTAAAACTTTCAGGCGTCAATTTTATTCCACGGTTAAAAGATATCTGACTTTGGTAAAATCGGCCCTTAATGTATGGCAATACTAATTTGTGGGAGGACCTAAACTAAACAGTTTTTTTATCGTTCTGACCTCCACGCGGACAAAACCACAGGTTAAAACAGCTTCATAGTTGTAAGCACGAAATAGATAAAACCACTTTTACCTGTTCTGTGGTGGTAAGTACTATTTAAGATGCTGAAATGCTGATGTGACTAGGATCATGGTTGAAATGAATTTCCTTGTTGTCTTCGTTCGTTCGTATCTTATTTGCAGCCCGGAATTGGATTTGTGGTCAGTAATAGGAGAGTTTCTCGTTGTTATTACATTGCACCTAATATCGTTATCGATGCGATGAGCTAAGATTCTTCTTGTCCCCTCGGGGATCTAATGCACTTTTCTTGTTTCTCCAATTTTGGTAACACCAAAGTAAAGTCTGCGGTATTAACCTATTTGTTGTGTTATCTTAAAAACTAGACGTAGACCTTGTCCCTGGCACTAACATTTTCTTGGTTGTTTATGGTCTAAAAAGCTTTTTACCTTACAATAAAAATCCAATCGTTGTACTGTCTAGGCACTATCACACAAATATTATAAAGGCGAAAGTTTGTGAGTGTGTGTGTGTTTAGGTATATGTTTGTTAGGTACTTTTTCACGCTCAAGCGCTGGACCAATTTTGATAAATTTTCATATAGGCTACTTTTTATCTCGATATTCCTACGGGATTGACATTTACGCGGGTGAAACCGCGGGGCGCAGCAAGTCACTATTATTGTAATCACTGTTTTTAGAAAAAAAACACTATTTTAATTGTTATGTTAGGATTTATTTGATAGGTTCTATGATAGACTCGTATGCATTAATATTGTTTTCATTTATTGTCACATTGTCAACTCTACATTGTAAACATCATCATTTGTAAAGTTCGTAACGGAACTCACAGAAATAGGTATTGTTTTAACATAAACATAAATATATAACAATTAAGCATTACTTTGATACCTAATAATTAAATATTTTAATACCAAACAAAAATATTTAATTGTTTTTTTTAAATAAAGTTGAGAAACAGTTGAGCATCTCTCGTTTACCAAGAATACGGAAAAGCAACATAGAATGTTGCAGCACTTCAACATTCTATGTTGCCAGCAACATTAATCCAGCGACACAAATATAATTATGTTACTTTGTTTCTCAATGAATACGTACAGTCAGGGACAAAAGTCGATGAACACTTCAGTTTTTATTAATTTTTATTATTAAGTTAAATATTTACCCAATTAAAATCTGAACAGAAATTAAAATAAAGATATTAAGTAAGTGTGCTGACTCTTGGCTGTTATTTTGAAATGCTGAAATACAATATATTTAATACCTAAATGCGTCAATTTAGATGATGTGTAAAAGCAGCAGTTATTTAATTGACTTTATCGCTGACCGTACGTGTCTTAACTGTCAGTTTATAACCCTACTTCACAAGTTCTTATAACCGAATCTCATAGGTACGTACAATCCGCAGCTCTGAAGGTCACAGTTGAACAAAATTTAAATTCAACTTGAATGTTAAAACATTGTGATAACGTTTGATTCATTGACTACCAGTACCGTTTACGATAAATTGTTCGAAATAAGGTTAATGTAGCTGCATATTAACCTACATTGTGAGTTGTACTGGTTTTAACTGCAATGGATGACATAATATAGTATGTATGTAGGTGCCTGCTATGTTTAAAAGAAAATATAAATTACCAGCTTTTACCCGTGGCTTCGCCCGCGGAAAATATCCCACGGGAACATAATACCGAAATAAAAAGTATCCTTCATCCTAATCCTAATTTAAATTTTTCCGTACCCTTTGCTGGCAGCTTGCAGTTGTTATGGCGTGAACAGTTAACAACAGACAGTCAGACAAGCGAAAACACAGAGGTATGTACTTTCGCATTTAAAATATGTAGGTACCTATTAGTAGACGAGTCCTGCGGGGCAATTGCATAACACATTATCAATCGGAATCGGTTTCATTTTGACAGTTCAACAACATTCATTGCGTTATTTACGTGTTGAGCAGACAAATTTTTGAACTTATGAAGCAATCAACTTGCTTCAAAAAAAAATATATTAGGGTGCTGAAATGAAGCATCGTATCGGCAAGCGTAGTGTGGGATGCCCCACAGCTAGATGGAACGACGACCTTAAAAAGGTGGCTGGGACAGACTAAATGCGGAAGTCGGAGGACAGCATATTGTGGCGCAACCTGGGAGAGGCCTACGTCCAGCAGTGGACTGCGATAGGCTGAGTTGATTGATTAGTATGGCCTCTCACGACTTTGATTTTTTTTCCTGGTATTCTTTACATAAATGTACTGGAATTAATACTGCCAGTAGACCTTAGGTTACGAAATCTTATAAATAAAGACGAATGAATCTGTGTAGTTAGGTATATTGTTTGCTACATTCATGTCAATGTAACATATAAGTAGGTAAGTGTCTCCAACACCCATTAGGTACTTATGTCATACTTCGTTTTAGTTTAAACAATGAAGATAACAATATTAAATATTCATAAGAAAATAATGGCCTTCGGCTGAGTCAATGTTTTTTGTTGAAGTTTAATAGTAGTTAAATTTTGTAAAACCAGTTTGGGACCAAGCGAATGATGTGGGATATTATATTATATTATAGCATTCCTATAGACCGACCGCTTAACTGAGACGTTGCATGCGCGGTGCGGGAGGGGTGATAGTTGTCACAAGTTGACGAATCACTGAGCTCTCGCATCACGTCACCATACCCCTCCCGCACCGCGCTGCTACCTTTTTTTTTTTTCGGATGGTAAATCATCAAATGACCCCTCCCGCTCTGGGTGGAGTGGAAGGGAGTGTCAGACTCTTACTGACTAAAATCCAGTACCCGTGTTCCTTCCTTAGCCCTTTATGTTCCGGGCCAGCGGTAACCCTTTCGGACAATCTAGACAACGTCTCAGTTAAGCGGTCAGCCTATAGAAGGACTGGCACGTGTTAACATTTATGTTATAAATATGTATAAGTATAAGATTTCCATATTACTTGGGACTTTATCAAAACTGGCGAAATGTTGGTGTACTTTAGGTGCCACGTCTGCCTATCTCTTTGGGGAATACAGGCGTGATGGTATGTTATGTTAAGCGTGAGATTTTTTTTTTTTTTCTCCCATCAAAGTAATTAAAAAATATAAATGCTTCTGTAGAATACCCACTCAGCGGGGGCATATAGCACACATAAAATGGCAATAGATTGCAATGCGATTCATTTTGACAATTAAGCAACGTTCATTGCGTTATTAACGTTTTTGAGCAGACGAATTTTTCAAACCTATGAAGCAATGGATTAGAATATTTTTAGAAACCCCCAATTGTGATTCAAAGATTGTTACGGAATTAGGGTACTGGTTTATATGGATATTGACAGAAGACAACAATGACAAAATATTAGCAGTTTCACATGACTATACTTTACATTAATTTTTACAAAGCAAAAATATATTTTTTTAAATCTTATTGAATTTAATTAATCCAACTACCAAACATTATATTTAATTAAAATAGAGTCCAATTTAATTAAAGAAAAACAATATTTATTGCTTTGCGTTTGAGCAGTCTTAGAACTCGTAAAGCTCTATCAGGAAACCAGACGAGTTTGGTCACTGCCTACTTATCTTCAGGTAGATGTCAAGTCCACGACATAAATTATTATCTGTTACGATTACTTCGAAGTTAACTTAGTGATAACTTACGTTTTGACTACGTACAGTGGCAGAACGAAATGATAAATAGAAATAGTCGCTTGAGCTCCATATAAAGAGTATGAAGTTAGAGTACATAATCGTGTGAACAAAATCGTAACGGATTCGCAATTCAAACGGGGCGGATCGGATGAATATCACTCTACACTTTTCAATATCGCTGACCCCGCAACAGGTATCGCCAGTGTATAGAATTGTTTATTCCATTCAAGGCCGACAACCTCGTGCTGGGCCTGGCTGTGCGGCGGAACAGTTGACAATATTCGCTATGCGCCGGCGTCGACCACGCGGCCCGTAGCCTTTAAATCTTGCGCACAATTGATAAATAAATACTCGAACAATATTTTACACGATAAAGATCGCTAATTCGTGTCACTGTACTAGCGTTTGTTGTTCACATCGCGTGGGCTGTGTTTATTTTTTAACAAATAAAATAATGTAATGTGCCAGTTTTTTTGCAAGTGTGTTTAGTGGGTTTTTCTGGATTTTTTCTCGATTAATTATTGTGTAAGTGGAATTGATCTGTTTTAGTTGCGAAACCATCTGGCGAATAATTGTGCTATTTATATTTATTTTATGGATGAATGTATGGTTTTTATTTGCCTAGCTTGTAATTAAAGTGTCTGTTTTACGATTTTAGCACATTTAAATAGTGTAATATAGTTATTATTAGTTTTATGTAGTTTGAAACGTGTCATAATATAACGTTTTTAGAATGAAGTGCGTTAGAGCTCGTGTGCTTTGACATTTCAGTTACGATTTTGCAAAACTTATGGCAGTTTTTTTTCATCTCCAGATTACTTTTATTCAAGGAATAAAATGACGTTTGACAGTTTCTGTATGAAATAACTATCTGTCAAAATTTCAAAATGATTCCTCGAATAAAGTAATCAGATGATTGATGAATCAGCCCTTCGTAAATAAACTAACGGTTTATTTACCTAAGTATTTCTACAGAATAGTTTCTTGTGTCTCTGACAGAGTTGTAATTCGCTGTTAATTAGTCATATTTTTGCTTGTATGTTTCTACGTATTACGAAGTTAATAATCATTATATCCTTACTTATATTCAACATTTTTTTGTTGTTTAGTCTATGAAGAACTAAGTAAATTTATTCTGTTTCAAAATACATTTAAATTATATTTCAATAATTATATGAACATTTTATGAGTGAGTTTAAATTTAGTTTCCAAAGAACAATGTTACAATGTAATTTATTGTTAAAAAAATTATTGTGTTGTAAGGAATAACAATACTGCCGGGTCAGCGGGATTGTCCGAAAGGGTTACCGCTGGCCCGAAACATAAAGGGCTAAGAAAGGAACACGGGTGGGTTTTAGTCAGTAAGAGTCTGACACTCCCTTCCGCTCCGCCCAGAGCGGGAGGGGTCATTTGATGTTTTCCCACCCAAAAAAAAAAAAGGAATAACAATAGCGCCTTGGTTACAGTAAACGTTTTATTTATCGGCATGGCATTGATATATCAGACGCAACGTCGGCCCTTGAACCACGCCAGAGGTCTAGGTTAGGCGCGATTTCAATCACTCTTTTATGTAGACATATTATTCTGATTTGAGTAAAACATACTCGTATAATAATTATGTAGGTATATTTCTACCAAAAATATACATAGTTATCTACTGACACGTTGACATTCATTCTGACCAAGATTATGTCTAGTCAGATAGGAAACGCCACCCTCATCTAGCTTAAAAAAATATGATTGACGTGTAAAAGTGTTTGTACAAACCTACTTACTGAAATAAAATCATTTATCATTTATAGGTAGTAAATTAAATGACCAAGGGCTAATTTTTCAATCATCTGATAACTTTATTCGAGGAATAATTTTGAAATTTTGACAGTTGTTTCATTACAAAAACTGTCAAACGTCAATTTTATTCCTCGAATAAAAGTTATCTAGCGATGGATCAGCCCTTAGTATCGGTACAAAAAAACAATACGCGTTACGTGCAAATCCTAACTAATATTATAAATGCGAAAGTAAGTTTGTTTGTTTGTTACGCTTTCACGTTAAAACGGCTAAAGGAATTTGGATGAAATTTGGCACATGAATAGACCATGACTTGGAGAAGGAGATAGGTAAGTTTTCATCCTAGATAAGACGAAGTCGCGGGCAACAGCTAGTTATTAATATTCCGCTTATTCCGTTCCATCACATATGTACGGTCAAGGACATTCATTGTTTATCAAATAGAAACACTATGCCAATTTGCCATGTCATTACCATTTCATTCAACTGTCAAATAATTACAGTTGTGTTTAGAATATTATGAATAATTTATGTTTTAGTCAAAGTTAGGGAGCGTGACTTTACCTACTACCTACCCATATTATGAGTGAAAAAAAAACAGTAAATATTTCAGGTACCCATAGTAAAAGCTTATCAGTTATCACAATAAACGTTATCTCCATTAAGCACTTCCTTCTATTTCAGGGTATCGAAAAAACTTTCTTAGAGCTTCGATATGGCTAATCTGGACGATACGGAAGCTCAGGTCCAAGCTCATAAGCTTCTCGGGCAGAAGACTCAGATTCCACGACCACCAGACAACGGCCTTACGAGAGCCTTGCGGTCATGTAAGTACAGCTTTATTATTTTGCAGACAATGGTGCCGACTTCCTTTTTCAAAATCTAAACTTGAAGTAGAATCTCAACTGTCAATAGTGATGAGACACAAATACTTTTTTTTTTCTATTGTTACCGAACTTAATAAGTGTGCCTAATAGACGAGAGAATTGACACCTCTAAAGCCTTATTTACACGATGTAAGTTTCTTGCCAGTGGCGTGAAAATAAAATTTTATCAACAAAATGACTTGCATCGTCTAAACACAGCTGTTTAGATGATCCAAATTTTATTGTGGGTGGGAATCAGCGGGGCGATTGCGTAACGCATTATCAATCGGAATCGGTTTTATTTTGACAGTTTAACCACATTCACTGCGTTACTTACGTGTTGAGCAGACACATTTTTCGCACTTATGAAGCAATGGATTAGCAATTTGCTTCAAAATGATTCTGATTCCGATTGATAGTATGGGTGCTGGTTTTACTATCAGACAGCTAGGAAAAAAAAAGTGACAATTAAGAACTATGAAAGAGATATCGAAGATAACGTTTGAAGTCTGGCGATTGAGCAGGCCACGGTAGAACGTTGCGAGCATCGGCAAGAGGGCGAGCCGTGTGTGGACGTGCATTGTCGTGTATTAGTCGAAACGAATCATCCAACCGGCTCCAGAAAGAGATGATTACGTCTGAGCCTTGAAATTCGTCGTGTTTTTGGTCAAAAGGTACGTTCTGACGTATCAACTACACATATCTATGGAAGTTTTAGTTCAAATAAAATCTCTCTCTCTCTTATTCACATCCGTCCCTTTCATGTTTTACTAGAGAGATATAGATGAAAATAGTTTGAATTAAGTTTAGCTTGTTACTAAAGTCGTCGGAACCAGTGTTTATTTTACTATATTAGTAATAAGATATATCGTCGGGAGGGAGTGAGGGAGTAGTGGTTAAATAAGTCGCACGTGAAGACTGATCGTCGAGTCGATTTTTGCCGAATGAGTAAAAAAAAACTTATTATGACTTCGATCTTGATATCATATCAAAATAAGGAAGAGCATTTTTAACTTAGATATCTCATAAATAAATAGAAAAAGTGTAGAAATAAATATACATAGATAGATAAGTATAATATGTAGTTATCGAAAAAAAAATCTTTTTGAACGCGTAGAGTAGGTGCCAATGGTCAACCTAAAAAGGGGTCATTGACGGTGATCATCACTATTATGAACAACTTTTACGATAGGACCAAAACTGAAAGGGCGAAAATTACTGCCAGGTGATCACTTTTCAGGTTCAGGGTAATCAGAAACTAAGCTTGTATGAATACAAGAATATACAAGACTCCAGACCACAACTCCTTCTCCGAAACAAAAATTCCGCCACACAACGAATCAGCCCCCTCAAATCGAATCAGCCCTTGAACTTTACCGTTTTTGATGAATATGGTATTGGTAAGGTGTTGATATTATGTCAAATACGAATCACTTCATTTTACCCACTGTATGAGACGTGCATAATATACAGTGGTTTTTTATCTAGGACAATAGTGAAAAATCCGAATGCATGAGATACTTGGAAATTGTATAAGGAAACATTAGCTCTTTTTGCATGAAAAAATTACGAAAAATGTTTTATTTAATTTGACTAACTGCTGTTCATGTTTTTTTCTTCCGATACAATGAAATTGTCCTTGAAAATTGCTCAATTTCAGTAAATTTTATGGACAACTCGCACTCGCATAAATTGCGCAAAAAACAAACATAAAAGTACTGATAATGTTTCCCCTAAGACAGTTTCCCCGAATCCCCGTATCTCTTACGGTGTCGGATTTTCCCCTTTTGGCTCAGTGAAAAAAAACACTCTAATTAAATACTATAATAACAGCCACACGGGTCAATCGGTTCTTGGATGGGTTATCATCCATTACATATGGAGACCCCACCGTGCCTCGGAAAGCCCGTTAAAACCAGTAATTTTTGAAGATCTTTGACAGGCGTTACGGGTAGTCAGAAGCCCGAAAGTATGACAATCATCTTCACATGGGGTATATTACTAACTAGGTTGTGGAGGTCATTATAGGCACTCGCTTCATGTAAAAACTGGTATTCAGTTGCATTCGTTTAGAAAAGGCAGGCAGATGATAATAAAGACTGACACTCCAATACCTATACTCAATCAATTGTTATCTAATGCATGGCGCTAATGTATCTTCGAAGCCACACAGCGGAGCCTATTAGATAATAAGTAGATCAAATTAATGCAATTAAAGTAGTGGGTTCTGCGAGTGTGCCATGCTTTAGTTCGTTATTGTTGCTGAAGCGTGAAGATAAGTGGATTTTCTGGCATTGAGTCGTTTGAATTTGCTTTTTTTCGTCCGCTGCGTGCTATCATTATACGGTGATATTTAGGTTAGTAAGTATACAGAGACATTGATAATAATAAGGTGCATTCCTTGAAATGGGTTAGAGCTCGGATATCTATGGTTAGAGCTAATTTGCAACAATTTAGACCCCGATAACATGGGGTCCGAATTTTTCTGGGAATTTTAATATACCTAGGGTAAATTAAAATTCCCAGAAAAACTTAAAAAGGTAGGTATTCGACATAATAATTATCATCATCTGCCTAGCCTTTTCCGAACTATGTTGGGGTCGGCTTCCAGTCTAACCGGATGCAGCTGAATACCAGTATTTTACTTGGAGCGACTGCCTATCTGACCTACACAACCCAGTTTCTGGGTAATACGATACCCCTTGCTTCCTTTGGGAATCTACATGCTGGTAAATCCACGGGGATCCTGTTGCAAATATTTATAGATTGATTTATCTACTACAGATTAAAATTATATTATCTGTCATGAAATATTATTTTACATTTAAAGAAGAAAAAAAAGAAAGAAAAATATTTTTTGGCACTTTAGCACTCACACACTGACACATATAAATACAAAACTAATAACTTAATTCCAAAAAATAGGCTAGAATATACCTAAGTAGGAAGCCGAAACTTGAAAACATTGCTCAATTGTTTAAGTCGACAATCTGAAACCCCCCTAGGTATATTCCATGTTGTTTTAAAGTTACGAATTGCAAACTGTAGTGACAACAGAAAATGAACGCAATTGCAATACAAATTGAGCTTTGATACGGTGCAACGGTATCTGAATATTGGATAGCGGCCAAGAGATAGTGGTGGATAGTTGGATCACGTCACTATGTAAACGTTTCCGATGGAGCTTTTTTTATCTGTGTGAGTATTATGTCATTCTGTGTTCACTGGTACGACTTCGTAGGGGCTCGTGGCTAAGTACCTAAGAGCTCTATGAAGGTTCTACGATTTCTGCGATCGGTCAGTGGATGGGTGACCATCCATATCGTGCCGAAACTCCGTTGCAAAAAAATCTGGTGGTCCATACATTTATGTTCGCATTACCTACTCGACAAAATGTAAGGAACAGCTGATTGTTTTTTCACGATTTCTAATTTGGTAATTTGGGTTTTTTTTTTTTTTTAATAATAGTACTACTAATAATAGTTGTTCATAATGATGAGTACAGGTTTTTAGTTAGGTATTTTCATACATATTGTATCCATAACATATAGTTTCTGATCGCTATTTCGTCCACGTGGAATTTCTTGTTTCCCCGACCCACCCCGTCGCATCGCATTGCATCGCCTACCCACGCTATGACTTCGTTTTCGCTTAGCATTCTTTCTGACTTTCGTTAAGTTTGCTCGGCTTCTAAGGGTCCTAGCATGATGTAAAGTACCTATCGCCTTTCTCAAGAATTTGGCTATCAAATTCAGAAATATTTTTTTCAAATCCGAGTGGTAGTCCCATAGATTAGCGCATTCAAACAAACAAACAAGAAAACAAATAAACTCTTCAGATTTATTATTAGTACCTATAAACATAAATTAGTATAATTATATAGATTACTTATTGAACATGGACAAAACGAAGGTCATGTCAAATGCCCATGTAACACCCACTCCCATAAAGATCGGAGACGCTACACTCGAAGTCGTGGACGAGTATGTTTACCTCGGACAAACTGTCCAGTTAGGTAGGTCTAACTTCGAGAAAGAGGTCAATCGTCGAATCCGACTCGGCTGGGCATCGTTCGGGAAGCTACGCAATATCTTCTCGTCCCACATACCGCAGTGTCTCAAGACGAAAGTCTTTGACCAGTGCGTGTTGCCAGTGATGACTTATGGCACTGAAACGTGGTCGCTCACAATGGGCCTTATAAGAAGGCTAAAAGTCACCCAAAGGGCAATGGAGAGGGCTATGCTTGGAGTTTCCCTGCGTGATCGAATCAGGAATGAGGAGATCCGCAGGAGAACCAAGGTAACCGACATAGCCCGCAGAATTGCCAAACTTAAGTGGCAGTGGGCAGGGCACATTGCTCGCAGAACAGATGGCCGATGGGGCCGAAAGGTTCTGGAGTGGCGACCACGTACCGGAAGACGTAGCGTTGGAAGGCCTCCCACAAGGTGGACCGACGACCTTGTGAAGGCCGCAGGAACCCGTTGGATGCGAGAAGCACAGAACCGGTCGAAGTGGAAGTGCTTGGGGGAGGCCTATGTCCAGCAGTGGACGTCTTTTGGCTGAAATGATGATGATGATGATATAGATTACTAGATGCTCCCGCGGATTCACCCGCGTAAGTTTCGATTCCAAAAAAAATCTGTTGAGGGCCACCCATAACACCTAACTAGGGGTATAAAAATAGCCTATATAAAAATAGCCTACGGCCTATTCTCGGACCTACCAAATATAAACAAAAAATGTCATAAATATCGGTCAAGCCATTTCGGAGGAGTTTGATAACAAACACTGTGACACGAGATTTTTATATGTAAGATGTTATACATTATTGCTATACTTAAATTTTTTTGCTTCAGATTGATTGTATTGTGAAGCATGCTTTTAGTGTGGATAAGTCAGCATGAGGTTTATCGTATCAGCTGTTAGTGACAGTAGGTGTAATCCGGGAATAGACTGTCTAATGGAGGCGCCATGTGTGGCCTTCAGCACTTTAGATAACACACTATCGGTAAACAGACTCGAATTAATTAATTACATATACTCACGGAAACAAATTGACTACACTACGACAATTTTCCATGTTATGGACATTTTATACAACTGTCAAAGAATAACAGCTGTGATTTGAATATACGGACAATTTAAGTTGACAGTCAATTATATATCTACACAATTTGTTTTACTTGTACGAGTGACCGATACCTACTGTCTACACTAATAATATTAATAACAAAATTTGTCTGTTTGGTTGAATCTCTGGAACTAACTGTCGGATTCGAAAAAATCTTGTTGATAGCCCAATTCTTGAGGAAGGAAGGAATATAGGTTTTAACATCAAGCTACGACCCTCTTAGGCTGCCTTTCCACCTGAGATGAGCGAGGATGCGTAGCGAGGGATGTGTGTGAAACCAACCAATAACATCGCTTCATTTTTATAGCTTGAGCTAAGTTAGCGTTAGTATTGATTAGTTTTACTTACATCCCTCGCTACGCATCCTCGCTCATCTCTGCAGTTGCAGCCTTAGCAGTCGAGCGACAAGTCAGAAAGAACCCTAAGGAGAAATGAAGTAATAGCGCTGGCGGTGGATAATTGCACGCGGACGAAGTCGCGACCTTTTAGGCTCTATTTAAATTACTGTACCTACATTCCTAAATGTTAACAACTAAAAATACAGCTACCTTATTCAGACACCTTTTCTCTTTACTCAGATTCCATTGTGCGTAACTTGCACTTCCCAAGCTAACTTACTAACTTTCTCATACACTCCTAAAGTAATATATGTATAGTTACCGCGTGTTATGCTGGGAGCGATTTCCCAAAGGTAACACTTACACAGCGAAAATCGCCCTTATTGCTAAGACATTAAAGTGCTGTCTGACTGATGTGCGGTTAGCTGTACGAGTTAAATAGACTTTTCCTGAGAATATTACTCGGAAAGTTAGGCGGTAAATAGTGTCGTTGAACAAAGTGCCTATGTTCGACGAAGGTAGTGCATGAAATTAAATACCCGACTCCCACTTACACACAGCCAGCAGACGCGCATTCCGCAGTATTAGCAAACCGGGTCAAGTAAACTGTTCTGTTCTGTTCTGCAGAGCGGCTCATGCCACCGTCTCTGGGAAGATGGATTGTGTTCAAAAAATTTGGTTGAACAGACGAATTTTTCGAACATTATGAAGTATGAATTTCTTGCAAAATCCTTTGAATTGTGATGAAAAGTGTGTTAGGCAATAAGGATGTTGAGTAACTCCTTCGGGACTAAGGCAAGATTTATCACATACATGATGATAGTGTAGTGCAAATTAGTAATCGTTAGGGTAGCAGTGATTGATTATAATAACAACTGGCGACTGGTGTGGCGGCTTGTGAAAACATTGAGATTTCTATGTTATTCTAAGTTAAATAATATTAGAATCAATCTAAGAATTAGCATCGCCATACAACGTGGCAATTTTGCCAGCCTTTTCGTTCGGAAAAATTCGTCCGCATCGCTGTCAACAGGAATAGTGCCCCTATTCCTGTTGACAGCGATGCGGACGAATTTTTTGATGCCGTACGATTCTTTTGCTTATTTTTTTCCTATAAATATACATATTATTATTTTAAATGTTGCCTTATATATGTAAATATTTATGAACACTAAGTAATAAAGCTTATTTTAAAGTTAAATATAAATGTATGCATAAACCTTCCGCAATGAATGCTCTAAATGATGGTGAAAACCGTATCAAAATATATTGTGAAGTTTAGAAGATGGAAGTGATTACACAGACAGACACGAAAATCGATTCCGTTTTAACTAAACTAATATTATAATAAAGGGAAAAGATTTGATTGTTTGTATGTTTGTTTGTTACGCTTTCACGCTAAATCGCCTGAACGGATTTGGATGACATTTGCCTCATGAGTAGACCATTGACCCTGGATTAGGGTTGGGTTATAAACGGTGAAAAGACGATGATTATGCATTGACACAGCTACTTGTCATAAAACCAAATAAAAATAGAGTTCAGTTAAATTACAGCGAAAATAAAACATTGATAAGCTTGATGAAATAACATTAAACACACTGAATCAGGTGAAAACACCGTGCAGATAAGTATGCATAACATGTAAAGTTAATTAAATATTTAAAGCATGTGATACTCGGTTTCTATGCAATTAAATTATTGTACACAGGGGTAAATATTATTTTTTTTAGTTTCACATTTAAAATATTTACATAATTTTAAATTTATTTAAAGACGAATTCAGACTTTGACATAAAACTATGAAATTCAGAAATTATTAGATATCTACTAGTTTTTGCCCGCGATTTCGCGTTCTTGAACGTCTGAAATTATCCCACGGTAACGTAATCTTCCTAAAATAAAAATGAAATGACGTTTGATAATCTCACTAAAACTCGAGAACGACTGGACCCATTTGGCAAATTTTGGTTTTGAAATATTTGTAGAAGTACAAGGAAGACTTAAAAGGTGAGAAAATATGAAGAAGTTGTAAGGAAAATAGTAAAAGCAACAATTTTATTATCACATACAAACTGTTCGTACTTGTCAAAAAGAGTGCGTTCAGAAATTAAATAATACGGAGGTAATAACGTCACGTGCTAACCACACTGATGACTGAGCAGCGAGACACAGATAATAATAATAGCCGTATTGTTTTTTTTTTCTGCAAATTTTTTGTTATTGAACTTTGTCACATTATTTACTTCTGAGGCGGTACGAAGTTCGCCGGGTCAGCTAGTACCGAGATAAAAAGTAGGTATCCTTTATAATAATCGGTAATCCGTTCACGCGTTAATTAAGGCGTGAAAAGGTAACACAGACAGATACAGTTACTATTGCATTCATTTAATTAGTCTGGATTAGTTTCGCCCAATTATACGAAGGCTTGAAGGAACTACAAGAAATGCGAGACATGTTTGTATTATAGACAGGCATAAGTGTTATAACCTGGCTTCTTGCCAAGCCTTGTTTTCCTTTACCATTAATTACTACGCGACCTGTTCCTAAGTTCGTTCATAAATTATAGCAAGTTTCTGATTTCTACTGACTTTATTAGTTACAGTACCTTATTCATAATTACGTTCAAGTTCTATCGAGGAAATTGAGGTCTATTAAACTAAGTGCTTCCGCAATCCTTACTCCTATTTAAGAAATTCCAACTTTTTGAGCCAGTTACTGTATTTTAAACTTTATTTAAAGCATAGTAAAGTTCTGAATACCTCCAAAATTGACAACTTAGACTTAGATTTGACGTCAGTTTTTGCTATTAGAAATTTCACTTTGTCCAAATTACGTACAAAATTAAAAAATGGCTCGATGGTGTAAACCTTGGTCTAAACATAAACTTTGTATTGTAGTGAGGCCGGGAAAGTTTACCGACTGTATTACAAACTGTCCCTAATCCATTGAGATTCATCAGTATGGACAAAATAATATGATACCATACCACATTAATCATGCCTCTAGTTAACCAGAAGTACCTAAACCCTATAATCCTTTCCTATCTTCTTATACTAATATAATATTATAAAGCTGAAGAGTTTGTTTGTTTGAACGCGCTAATCTCAGGAACTGCTAGTTCGAATTGAAAAAATATTTTTGTGTTGGATAGTCGATTTATCGAGGAAGGCTATTATAGGCTATATAACATCACGCTACGACCCTTAGGAGCGGCGCAGCGTGTGAAACCACGGGGAACAGCTAGTAATATTATTTATGCGAAAATTTGTGAGGATGGATAGATGGATAGATGTTTGATACTCTTTCCCGAATAAACTACTGAACGGAATTTGATGAAACTTACAGAAATATAGCTTAAATACATTAGAATATCACTTTTATCCCGATATTCCCACGGGATGGACACTTGTGTAGGTAAAACCGCGCGTCGCTTGTAGTATAATAATAATACAGTAGTTGACGAAAACAATGAAGGTGCCTCACAAACATTGTAATATTTAGTAACATTATTAGTAACCTTATCAGATAAATATTTACGTTATCATAGAAGCGTACTTTCAATAGCTCAAAATATAGTTCCTAATTTGTTTCCTAGTACTTACCTACTTAGAGATCGATAAATTATATTTACCTACATTATAGGTATCAGTGTGAGTTGTGGAGGTCAGGTAGGCAGTCGCCCCATGTATAATACTGGTATTCAGCTGCATCTGGTTAGACTGGAAGCCGACCCCAACATAGTTGGGAAAAGGCTAGGCAGATGATGATAGGTATCAGTGGCAAAGTTAATTCCTCGATGTTCTAGTGGTCGCAAGTGAAACAGCTGAGTGTGTGGGGACTTGGGACCAGAGTACGATCCCCATCCCCACTCAGCATTTCTATCAGTAGCAAGCCTTTGCTCGTTTAATTACAAATAGGTCGCCATTTTTTGTTTTAGTAGATACTTGGGATTTATAGCAAGTAGTGTTATACGAATTTGTGTAGGGTAAGTAGGTACAACTTAAAAGTGAAAAATAAAAACTTTATTACAAAAAAAAAGAGTCGGTGGCAAACAACGAAAATGCGAACCAACGACACCGACTTCCGAAATTAAAGTTATTTTTCACTTTGTAGTGTCTTTTTTGGAAGTCAGTTATTATTAATTTTTTTTGTAAAAACGTTTTTTTTTTAATAATATAAGGAGATTTTTACGCCCCTACTGTTAAAGCCAAGATAACCATCAATAATTATACGATTCGAGTTAGCGGTTACAAATAAATGGTTATGTACCTCGATCAGGATCTGTCACTTGATCTAGATTGAGATACCGTTTGATGGAATAAACGTGTAATTTCACGCCTGAAGAACTTTCAGTTGTATGATATCATTGCATTATCTAACAAAGGCAGGCAGAATACTAATATGATTCGGAATATTTATAAACATGTAGGTATTACCTGTTTACCTACAACAATACACATCATAAGAGTAGACAACTTAAGAGTTTTACTCTTAAACCCGAAAAGGAGAAGTTCCTATTCGTTGAACAGCTCTTACCAAGGGACCAAATAATATGAAAGGGCAAAAATAAAATAATGAAAAATAAAATTTGTGGAACTGCTGATTTTAAGGCTCCTACAAACAGTCGCGACTCGCGATATAATCGCGCGCGACACGCACTGCTCGTTGCACGACTTGCGGTGCCCTTGTGAGCCTTTATGCGCGATTTCAGGATAAAACCAATCCCCGCTGGGTCCGCGTGGATGATTCCGTAATCCAGTGTTGGTTTCATGTATTTACCTACTATCGGCTCTTTCTCACAGAGAGGACGCCTGTGTCCCAGCAGTGGGAACGTTATAGGCTGATTATGATTCGGCTACACTAGTTAATTCACTCGAAAAAGTTGCGAGCCCTCGTATTGCTCAACTTTTGCAAGTATGGGTATGGTAAACATACTGTTTTGCAATTACAATTTGATACCACCACAGAGCATTGAACTTACGGTCATAGACTCGATTCTCGGTTGAAAGTAAAGGGCTTTAATCCGCGAGTGGGAGTCATGTTGTGAAATTAGATGAATTGACCCGCCGTCCTCGGTTTTGTAGTTATTTTGTAATGGTGGTACCTTATATGGGTAATGGTGTTAAGTCAATATAACTAAACCTTGAAAAAGTACCTAATCTTTTGTCAAAGAACCAGTAGATTTTTGGAATATTTCATATTTGTGTGACCGTGATCAAAGTACCTACAAATAATAAATGGTTTACGGGTCTGATTTCCCCCCCACGTATATTCAAATAGTGATCAGTCCTCTGTACCGACCTATATAAACTATTAGGTAGTAGTTTTTTTATTATTTTGTAAGTAGGTACATAGTGTAAATAAACAGGCAAATGCCAAAAAAAAACTATGGGGGAACCTCTGCCTATTGGCAGAGGTTATTTAAGCATTTACTTATTTTATGAAAAACTTTCCAAGGAAATGTCAAATATAAAAAGTTTCCACTGTCTTGTTTTGTTAATAAATTGCGGTTTATTTTCACTCATTTTCGTTAGTATTTATCAAGAGTCTAACTAAATATATTTAGCGCAAATAAATACATAGCTTAGCGTATATTTACTTTGTGACAAGATATCAGAAACTAGAGTAGATATCCTATCGGAGTATCGGGTGACATTGTCGGCGTACAGTCACTCGGCTAAATGAATCGATCAGTAAGCACCAGATTAACCCATTTCCCTTCATCAAGAAGAATCACGAGCGGGAAATTGAGAACGAAGGCTAGTTGCGTTTACTTTTTACCGACAAATAAAGGAGGAGGTTCTCTTCAACTCCTTTTTTTTATTTCAAAATTATTTGGGTAGAAAATGAGTTCAAATGGGTGACATCAAGGGTATGAATTCGTATTCGTTTTTTTTCATAACTGTTTGTCCCTGGATCAGCAAAATATTGACTGGCAGAAAATTTAAGTATTAAATAATAAGTACCTTATTACTAGATCGTTTTAAAAGAAAAAGCGCTCTGTGAAAATCATAAAGAACAGGATTTTTTATAATAATTAATCCAAGTCTGACCAAAACTTTTAATGCAAAGCAAGCTACAAAATTACGTTGGCAGTACCCACTGAATAATAAATAATTTCAATAACGTAATAACCAAACTTCATGCAAAAAACTTTTCCTTTCAAACTGACGCATCTTAAGCTGCCATCAAAAGTAATAATCTCAGCAAATGGCTGAACTCTCGAACCGAAACTTGCAATCTACATTTTTTTTTTAAAGGCAGACAATGTGATACATTATACATTGCAGCAAAAAGGGATCTTGTAGAAAAGTTGTAATGAATAGAAATTATAAGTAGATAGATGTAATAGATGACGGAGAGCAGTGGTAACGGCTGCGACTTACGAGTACTTAGTAGGTCGTAGGTTCGAACCCAGACAGGTGCTTTACTTTGTCTAAATTATTTCATCACTACTGCTCTCACAACGGTGAAGGAAAACATCGTGAGGAAACCGGCATGTCCTAAAACCAAAAATTGGAAGACATGTGACATCTACCAACACGCACTAGGCCCGCGTGGTAGATCCACCACCCACTCGCTCTCGAAGAGAAGAGACCTGTGTCCCAGCAGTGAGAACAATATAGGCTGATTATGAATGAAAATATGTAATACACTAGTACAGTATACAGTTTTGGAACGAAGTTCTTTAACTCGTGAAATCGTCACGTAACGAAAAAGCTGTACACATTGGACATAAACATCACTGGTGAAATGAGGGTGTTTTATAATAGGTACACATCCTAACTCTCCAGAGGTTACAGGCGTGAATGCGTGATGTTAGGTACGTTACTAAAAGAACTATCTTTTGTTTTCCCCAGGTTGCGTGATCCCCCAACGGTACATTCTCGGCGTGATGGGCCTGCTAGGGGTGTGCAATGCGTACACGATGCGGGTCTGCCTCAACCTTGCTATCACACAGATGGTCAACCGCACTAAAGGTGGCGGCTCGGATTACGTCGACCCTGATGCCTGTCCAAGCGACGATTTTATTAACAACGTCACTACTATTATTGCCCACAAACCTGTGAGTATCAGTATATTATAGAACAGTTCACATGGCGATGATCAGTACGATATATCACTTTCAAAAGTTGGGATCACACTTCAACATCAAACTGGTCATACAATTAAATAGAAAATGTACGGACGCCAGCACATCAAGCTACTAAAATCTGTCAAATTTCTTTAATAGATTTTCAACTTTATCGCTAAAACGCATCAATTAAGTTTCAGGATAGAGTTTTAAGACGTCAATTTATAAATAGCTACAAAAGTTTTAATCACTGACTAATAACTTTCACTTTGGATTTGTGTCGAAAATGTCTGACATACCTAGTACTTCAGATGAAGTTCAATATATTTATAAATTAATTAGGTTTATTATTTCTACATAAGTTCTCAACTTGGCCTCACTGAGTATTACTTGCATCCTCTGGTAGGTGATTCAATAGGAAAAGCTGTAACCTCACAATTTTCCTCCTTAGTAAATTCCTTTTACTTATCAAATAAGTTTCAAAGTACAATTTTATGACTGACGTCATAAAATTATTTAGAAATTGCTATACATTTTTTAATCACTGACTGACTCTGACTTTCCGTTTGGGTTTAGGTCGTTGGGTTATAATCCCTTTGTGACTTTTCGGTGGCTAGGTATTGGCAAATTACAGGGTATTTTCTTGCCATCTTTGGTAAGTTTTAAACTGCAGGTCATAGAGAAAATCGCTGAAAGAAACCATGAGCCTAACTTGGGCAAAATTTTAAAGAAAATTAAAGTTACTTTTTTTTCAAATTTAATTTAATTTTAATTTTCTTTCAAATTTAGCCCAAGTATCTTGCAGTATTTTTCTCTAGCTCTGTAGTTTACAATATAACCCGCTCTGACTTGAAAACTGTACACTTAATTTTAAGTGATGTAGATGTTAGAACCTTTATCCTAAAGTAAATACCACTAGAACAAATCAGGTCGACGAGCGAACAGGTTGTCTTTAATAACGTGGCATTCAAATATTTATTCTCCGCACTTTGTTGCACTAGGATACTTTGTTGAGGGAGTGCACGTTACTGAACTAACAAGTTTTTTACATAAATGTTCCTATATTGCGTGTTAGGGTTAGACGAGGGACATTGTAGCACTCATGAATTTTTTTTTTTTTGCTTAGATGGCCATCTCTGAATATGAAAAACAAATTGGCTGTTCTATACATTTTCATCCTGTTAGTACCTATTGCACGTTTGTATCGAACAGGATTTTTTTTCACATTTCAGGATTAGTCCCTTAGTAAAAGTTTTTAGTTATTACTCCCTCGTATAGGGTATCCAAACATACTAATTATTATAATGTTAATTTCATTATTTGTTAATTTTTTCATAATCATTTTCCGAAGATGTGTCGTTTTTATAATTATCGCAATTCCCAATAACGACTTAACTTTGTTGTATTCCGGTAACCAAAATTATATACGGCTGAAATCAAGCTGAAAGGGAAAAAAATCACAGTACTCCTTCTAACTTATAGTATATTTCGTAAGCCGTACCTAAAATGTTAAATTTCAGTGTCTACCCATTGTGCAACTGCGTCTATGTTAATTATTCTCATGATCTCTATAACTAGGTCCCATGGGAACTCCTGTAGGTTCAATAAATATGTCAATCTTCGTTGTCATTTTCAGCTGTTGTTTGTGCAATAGTGGAGGTTGTTTGTTTAATTGTTGTTAACTATGAGTTTAATGATGATCACTGAAAACTAATGAGTAATGGTCATTTGATCTTTGCCACCACTTCCTTTTCTAGGAATTAAAAATGATTGTGACTGTTTAGAATATTATGGTCCTTGAATATGCTTGTGTTAATAATGCTCACAATAGCTAAGCACTTAACTAGACCATAAAAACATCCATGAACAACAATGATAGGTAATATACTGGTTTGTCTCACAGTTATTATGAGTATTTTCAAAAGGTATTGTGAGTTTGTATGTACTTTCTGAGTTTATCTTGGACTTTACTGACATTGTTGAAGGAAAACGTCGTCGCGCGTCGTTTAAAATATTTATTCCTAAATTTTTATGATTGTTTGTCTCTGCATCACCCAAAGGTTAACTGGTAGAAAATGCCTATGGCATTAAGTCCGCCTCTGTAGATTTATGTGCTTAAAGTATTAAATAAATAATAAAACGTCGTGAGGAAACGCAATGCATTTTATTTTGACAGTTCAACAATATTCATTGTGTTGTTTACGCTGTTGAGCGGATGAATTTTTCAAACCGATGCAGCAATGGATTAGGAATTTATTTCAAAATCCTTCGGATTGTTATTGAAAATGTGTTACGCAATTAGAGTGTTGGACTTATTGTTAACTACCTGACCCGACGTTGTCCTGTTTTGATTCGAAAGGCACGTGGCGCCATCTATTATCATAATAACGTTATTGTTGTTTTCCTCTGGAACAGTACTTTTTTTCGGGATGAAAGGTATGTCCGTTTCTGTACCCCTGACAACGTATATGCAAAATTTCAGGATGATCGGTTCAGTGGTTTAGGCGTGAAAAGGTAACAAACAAACTTACTCTCGCATTTATAATATTAGTTAGATGTAGGTCTGAAATCACCAACCCTTCTTGAGTAAGGCTGGTGATCAATGCTCGTGTCTCTTCAGTATGAGAAGAAGCCTTTGCCCAGCAGTTGGAAAGTTATAGGCTGGTATTATTTTACATTTGTCGAATCCGCTGTTTTACAAAACCGCTAGTGGTTTTACAAAACAGCTCTGTTATGTAAAACAACTGGACAACGTTCAGCGGTTTTCCATAATTACTAACTTTAAAAAGCAGATTTGCATAAACGTTTTGCATTTATCAATGCAGCGGGTTCTCGATAAGCGGTTTTGTAAAACATCGTGAAATGAAACGTCAGATTGTAGATTTTAGTTCAAAATTTTGTCGGTCGTGGCTCTGTGTGTCGTAACAACAATAATGACATCCGAAATAAAAATAAATAATACGAGTAAAAATTACCTTTTAACTCGAGTGTAAACAGTGATTTTAAGTACAATATTAATTAAAAGTTATCAAAGTTTTAATAAAGATGCTAATTGTAACTGCAGATAAGCTATCCTTCATTACGTCTAAACGTCAGTAGCAGTTTTGTAAAACGTAGCGCAATGACAATCCAGCTGAACGTTGTTCAGCTGTTTTACATAACGGAGCTGTTTTGTAAAACAGCGGATTCTACAATCCATTATGATATTATTTATAGCGAGTTACGTATAACAAAGCAAAATTAGTCCTCCTTTATAGTCTTTAAAAATACAGGTTGAATGTAGGTCAATTTTATTTTGATTTGAACATTTATTTTGGTCAACTGATAAGAGACACTGGTAAATAAGAATATATTGTAATAAAGTTGTAGATTTTATAATGCTAAATTTAACTCGTGAGGGAGACATAGTTATATTTATAGCAAACACATTACTAAAATTTCCCAATATTTTTTGAAAATTGTGAAGAGTCTTAGGCGGCGATTTGATAATTGGGCAATATTTTAAGGAGGTGTCACGTTAGCACATTTCGTCACATGAGAGAGAAAAAAGATAACTCTTTCTGTCTCTCACACTAAATCTAATTTGCTATTAATTTTTTAAGAATTTTCACATCTTCCACATGTACCTACGGTGCTGCATGCGCAATTGTTTTTGTTTATTTATAATCCAGCAGATGCATAAAATGACAACCACATGCAGGGATAAAATACATTCATACATTGTGATTTATTATTCAAATTTAAACAGACACGATGATGTCATATACTCTGTCCTCATTTGAATGTCCTTTAAGTGAGTGCAAAGAGACTTTATATTGCTAATTTGCATTCTAAAAGCATTTAACTTTTTGGCACGAACCGTTTACGTTGATTATGCTTGCACATGTTTGATAAACAGTACCTATCTTGAATGGATGTTTCAGTTCTTATGATTAGGTACCTGTTTTGTTAGGTTATCTACCTTCTGAAATATTTTTGATTCGATTTTGTTGTTTAAAAGTTATAGTAACAATTATTATTCTGCAGACAGTTATTACTATAAAGGATGCGACAGCGGTACTCGACTCTAGCAGAACAATTTCTACTTCTAAATTTCTATTTCTACTTGAAAACATCAGTCATCAATAATTGTTCTACTTGAGTTGCGTCGCGCCTGTATACGGGAGTCTTAAGCTTAGCTGTTTCCTTTTTTATTGAGTTCTTGATGCACAAGCAGTAATTAAAACATCGTTTTAGAGTTCAAAGTTTATACTTAATTATAGCGAAAATAAAATCAACAGCGACTTGGAATAGTTTTGGAAAAAGTATGTAGGTAATAATCTTTCTACGTGTCGTAAGCATCGTATGCACATTATGCCTTTTCAACGTACACGCATGCAGGCTTCCGCTCCTAAGAATAACCACAACTACGCCTAAGAATAATTAATTACTTATAAACCTGTGTAACTTGAAGTATCTACACGACACATACAGTAATATTCAAAGACGCGTCCGTAGTACGTGGGACCACTTACAGTATAATAAATAACGATTATTTACATGTCATTCTACAATTAATAATCACCTCGAGTCCCTCTAACGATACCGACACACCGACCTTAAATTATGCTAAAATGGCGGAACAGATTACTAAGCAGGTATTAAAAATAGATTAGATTTGCTTGACGCTTGTGCTGTGAGCGGGAAATGACGCGGGCTCACCGAAGTACCTTAGACATGTCAAGTAACACGATGTTGGATCAGATAAATGAGAAGTTCCTACATTTATAAACTTATAATGGTTCCATTTTAAACGCTTGCAGGCTGGCAATTTAGTCACCTGTATCCGTCAAGGGAGTGATTCTACCCGTCTCGTACTAAATAACTATTTTAAGTTTTACTTTTTAAGAATCAGATATGAGTTTTATAACGAAAGTTTTGTATGACGGGTATAATTACGCCATTGCATGCAGGAGACTAAATCGCCACCTTGTATGGCAACTGTCTTGTCGCTGTTGCGCACTCGCTGCTCACTGCTCGTCAACTAACTTCTTCTCGTTTGTCGCTGGCAGTACCTAGGACAGGTGCCTTAAACTGTTATTTTGGTAGAAGCAGAATTTCCGTACGGATGATTTCTGTGCCATCTTTCAGTAGTTTATACTACAATGTATGTATTTTTTTTTGCAGTACGCAATCTTCGATTGGGACGAAAAAACACAAGGATTAATTCTAAGCGGTTTCTACTATGGATATGCAGCGACACAAGTACCAGGAGGGTACTTAGCTGAAAAATTTGGTGGAAAATGGACCCTTGGTTGTGGACTGCTAAGTACAGCAGTATTCACATTCCTAACGCCGATCGTGATAAGAGCTGGTGGGGCAACATGGCTGTTTATATTGCGAATCCTGCAAGGAATGGGGGAGGTGAGCTTTATATATCGATAATTATGGTCTTTATGGTGATGGGAGCATTATTTGTAGATCGTACCTTAACTAATATCGGACTAAGTTAGTTGTTTTTTTTATTATTTACACTTATTGGTGTATAGTCGACCTCGTAATTGATTTATCACTCTTAATTTGAATGTCACTTGCACGTCATAATTAGTTTACTAAATTCTATATGGAGTGTGTGTATTTTTATGTGTGATTCGCAATAAACGATATTATTTTATAAATTGACAATACCTTATCGATTTATGACCTGCAAGTATTTGTCTTTATGACAGTTACCAGTGACCATTTAGATAGTTTCAATGTTATTGAAGTATCAGTTTTCTGGAGAAAGTTGTCATAAGTAGTAAAATAAATTCGAGGTTTTAGACAATTTCAATTTTAACGTTAGATTGAGTTGTCTTTCAATAAGTAGTCTGCAAATAAATTAGTTTAACTGGCAGTTCTATATACATTTATGGACATATGTATTCCTGTACTTTTCTTCCTACTACAAAAATCAGTCAGATTCATTATCTTTTTTAGTGGTACTCAACAACACCTTATCAGTATAACAGAGGAATGGCGCGCGAACAAAATATGCTAATTTATTTATTCAAGATGAAACACAACAGCAATTTGTTTCCAAGCGTTACAAAAACCCCTCGACCTACTTTTTCGACGTTATTTTTTTACTGTAATTAAACTTTTAATATTTATTTTTTGTCCTGTACTTACAATGTTGTCGGGATTCGTCTTAAGATATTCGTAATTTATTACATATAAAATGTCGGAAGACTTACCTATTATTCTCAAGATTCAACTGCTTCTGAAGTTGTCGGGTTTAATTAATTGAACATAAATATTGTAACTGTACACAAGTTATTTTAGAAATAAATAAATAAGAGGGGCCCAAATAAGGTCTTGGAAGTAATCATAGAGTAAAATATTAAGGAATTGATCGTTTAGTCACTTGGCTGCCTATGAACAAAACAATGAGTTTCATACTGCATACTGTAACACATCGGTAACAAGTATTTGTATACTTGACTCAAGTGGTGATATTTTCAATAAAAATACTTTTGTGCATTCATGAATTGTTGTTATTTATTTATTTAATACTTCAAGCACATAAATGTTTATAGTCGAACTTAATGTCATAGGCATTTTCTACCAGTCAACCTTTGGAGGATGCAGATACAAACAGTGGTAGGTGCAATCATAAACATTGAGGAATAAATATTTTAAATGTAAAGATACGCAGAAACCTATTAGAACTATGAATATAATATATACCTAATTACATATATAAATATAAAAATTAAGAAATATATATATTATTATATTTTATTTTTAATATACTTTTCCTCACTTTGTGCTATAAAGTTACTACAAGTTCTCTGTCACTATTGTTTAAAATAACCATTTTATTTATACCAATTACGATCGTACAGTTCGTTATTAATATACTGCGTCTATCATGACGAGTTACATTTTATTTTAAACAATCGTAGCAATTTTTCTGCCATAAATATATTTTCTAGCGGAGAAGAATTTTCTGGCGCTTGAATAGGCTATTTGACTGGTTTCTGATAAACATCTCAGATTATTTAATGGTGTCTAACGAGCCCACAAAAACCTATTACTTCAAATTGCATAATGTATTTCTTTTAAAAAATAGTCAATAAAAATGTACTGTTTAAATAAGCCGCCAAAACGCTATCTTTAACAATATGGCGTCGTGACGTCATGATTCACGTAAACAAACGTTGAAACGGTCGAGATACTAGACAAAAGTCATCTGTTCTGTCAACGATAGACAGAAATTTACTAAATCATGACGTTATCTTAAGTTCAGCCAATCCAGACCCTTTTCGTTTACGTGGCGCCAGATTTAAAAAGATGAAGTTTTTTCGGGTTTTTTTTTATAAATAATACATTGTTTTGTAGTAAAATTAATGCAAATCGATTTTAAAAGCGATAATCTATACGAGTGTCAATAATTATGACATTATTTTTTACATTGTCAAATAGCCTATTAAACAGATACCGGGGTGCGTAAAAAAATAACTTTATAGGTATTATAACATCTTCTGCATATTTTGTGTCCATGAATAGTATTAAATAAAGTAGGTTTTCGTGTCTGCCTGTGTGCCCGCTTAGTTTATTGAAACCACACAATAGAATTTTGATATGGTTTCCTCCGTAATTTAGAGAATAATTAGGTATATGATAAACATAGATATTGCACAGATATTATCTCGATGTTATGACATGTCACCACATATTTTGTAAAACGCAGCAGAGAGCATTGCGAATCAGTGGTAGGTCACTAGTCTGCATAAGAAAGATAGAAGGAAGAAAAATAGGTATGTTTGTCACAAAAAGATAATATTATCTGCTTGAATTATAAAGAAAAAAAGAAAGTAGATCTATAAACACGAGCGCAGAACAGAAATAGTTGGCAGCTGCACGTCATGACTGAAACAAGAAGGCTTCCACTCAGCATCATGCTGTTCTATGGGAGACTCACAGGACAGCGCTGACTTTCAGTGTAAAAGACGAACGGAAACCAAGTCAAATTAAATAAATAGTACAGATTAAACAAATAGGTAAAATAAAATAAACAGCACTTAGAATATAGTACAGATGACCTATTGATATACTCTACAAAAAGCACCCTTAACAATCTACACGCCACTCCATTACTTGAACGTAGTCAATAATACAAGTACCTAATGGAAAATCTTAGTTATTTAACGCATTGGTGCATGAATGAAATCGATACAAAAGCGTCACGGATGAAGAGTTTTATTCAATCTTGTACCTTCTGACATGTGCATTTATATACAGGCTGTACTGTTTACTTACAGTAGTCCATAACAATTTTTTGGCGCCTCTTTTCTCGGGCTTTCCGAAACAATTATAATTATATCTAGTTTATACTGGGAAAAACTCAGCTCGAAGAGAAACATTTAGTTGGGGTGTGTGTGACTTACATACGTACATATACAGGTTGGGTAAAAATCGTGGATCAAACGAAACAGGGCGATATTTGGGGTTATTTGCAGTAAAAAATATCTTTGTGGCAGAGCCCTAACTTGATCTCCCTATAAGTTATCACAATTTTATTGTTTTTTAATAAAATACCAAAATTTGTATTAAATAGACAATTAGAGTAAAAGGGGGTGTACTATGCCAAATACTCGAATATCAGTTGATCGACCACTATAAATCAAAAGTCTAAATACTCGAACTTTCATAATATCGAATGGTTAATAAATCGAATATTCAATATATCGTACACTCAATACATCGAGTGTTCAAAATATCGATTGTTTGTTTGACCGAGTGTTCAACGCACCGCATTTCATTCTTTCGAAACTTTTCCAATTTTGTCAAATGAATATTAATGCCTTTTAGAACTAGCAGTTCAACAGAGATAAAAAACCATTTTAATAAACACTGAATGCAATAATAGTTCCCTGCAATAGAACAGACTTCTGTGTGTTTAGCACTGGTCAACTTTTCTAGCTTTAATTAAACATTGCCTGCCCTCTATTCTTTGTCGTTCATGGAATGAATTGAATTTCAAAGGGGAAACAAGAGCATATTGGGCACGAGTTGTATCTACGTACAAAGAAAGATTCTTAAGTCTTTTAAGGGCAGGTACATTAATACTGTGCTGGCTTTGGATAAGAGAGAGCTTTTAACAAAGAGATAAAAGCAGGAAAAAATTAAATTTAATGTTTTTAGACGGAAAATTCCGACTGAAGCTAGAATTTTTGTGAGTTCTGTGAAAAGCGAACACTTGACCCAGTGTAGTTGTGCTTTTTACTTGCAATAGCGAGCACTTTTACCTATCTATGCATATTTTTTTATGAAGAAAGTCTTACCAAGATACCTAAGTCTAAAAGACGACCCCAAGATTGTAGGGAAAAGGCTATGCAGATAATAAAATGTTACCATGGGGTATCGTAACTGGTTATGACGGTCAGAAGGGAGTCGCGCAATGTATAGTACTAGTATTCAGCTGCATCTGGGAAGACTGGAATCCAACCGCAACTACTTCTGAAAAAGCTAGGCAGAATACGATAATAAAGAATAAAATATGATTTGGAATGACGTTATTTTCCCGATCTAAAAACGACGATAGTAAAAAAACTGTTTACTTCACGGATTTATGTTTCCTTGAATTGATTCGTGTCGTCTTACAATTTATACGCCTTATAAAAAAAACATTATATTACTTCGACAGGGTCCCACGATGCCTGCCCTCATGATAATGTTGGCGAGATGGGTTCCGCCCCATGAACGGTCGTTCCAAGGAGCGCTCGTGTTCGGAGGAGCTCAGATCGGCAACATCTTCGGGTCCTTCATGTCAGGGGTATTGTTGGCCGATGGAAGAGACTGGGCATATGTGTTCTACTTCTTTGGAGGATTCGGGATCTTTTGGTTCTTGCTTTGGGTAAGTACACTTTCTCCACATAAAGTCTGATTTACATGATGCAATTTAATTGCCAGTGGCCTGCCATAAGATGAAGCAGACATAAAAGCTGCACCGTTTAAACAGTGTTTAGACGCCGCAAGTCATTTGTTGCTTCAATTTGTTGTGTGCCAAAGGCAAGAAAATTGCATTGTGTAAATGCTGCCTATGTTGTACGACCCGCTCGAAGTGGGAAAATCGACTGTTCGCGGGAAAACTGAATAGCTACAAGCA
This sequence comes from Oligia fasciuncula, assembly GCA_963082905.1. Taxonomy (NCBI): domain Eukaryota; kingdom Metazoa; phylum Arthropoda; class Insecta; order Lepidoptera; family Noctuidae; genus Oligia; species Oligia fasciuncula. The sequence goes on along the minus strand of OY720390.1, from coordinate 13,984,549 downwards.
CCACTATTTTTTAAAACAATAAAAAGATGGGGAACATAATTTATTTCTTAATTATGTAGGTACAGTCAGCGACATAAGTTGATGATCATTTCGGAATTTTGATTATTAAGTAAAACCTAACTTTGAATGTAATGATCACAATGGTAGTCTTTGAAGTATTCTCTACTCTTCGAAGAATTGACACAAACACGAAACAATATTCATTCAAATTTCTCTTCTGAAACATTGGACTGTCGACATCTACTCGATAGTTATCACCAATATATATGTAGGTATCACATACCTAGGTATATAAATTTAAGAGAAGTAAACATTATCAAAATGGTTTTTTTTAATGCGGTTGATGCGATTACCCTTCTTTGTATAGTGATACAAAGAAGGGAAGTTAATTTCTAATTATCAACCGCATTGTAAAACAACCAACTACTAAAATGAGCCTAAACAAAGCCCATTAATCACAGTCCTCGGAGTAGCAAACCCAATAAATAAAATAAGTGAGGCTTTTGCAAAAAATAGCTACGAAAGCCGAGAATAAAATTAGTGGGCACGAAATCGGTACCGATAACGGCAAATTGCCGTGTGCTTTTCTTCGTGCGTAAATTGATGGACGGCTTTACGGCGATTTTATGACCACTTGTGGGATAATAATGTGGATTAGTGTTGAGTGATTGGTGTTGACTGATGGTGGGTTGAAATTGACGTTTATTGCTCGACTTGATTTGTGGATAGTGCTTTTAGTACTTTCTAACTTTCTACAATACCAATCTGTCAAATTTCTTTAATAGATTTTCAGCTTTATCGCTAAAACCTGAGGTTCAAAGTTGATTGGGAAAATTTTACAGTTTCGGGTAGGTTGACGTGCTGGCGGCGTCTGTACATAGTACGTACGTATTTACATAGTCCGGATAACATTTTGGTATATTATAATGTGTTATGACTTGAATATTTACCCAAGTCATAAGGATTTATCTAGCTGGGTTTGGCGGTTGATCCAAAACTAACAAAAGTATTTACATATGAAGGACCATGTGTTCTCGCCGTTTCATTTATCTACCTTAAATTTTCTTTTAACCAAAAAAGGTGTCACTCTCCACGACAAATTACCAATGTACACCAGTAGGTTCATCACTATCACGATTCGCGAAAAAAAAATTCATAAAATAATTTTCTTTTTCAGAGTCTTTTCTGCTACAGCACACCGAACAGCCATCCTTACATATCTAAGAAAGAGCTCACGTACTTAAACAACAATGTGACGACCTCTGATAGTATTCACAACAAAGACCCGGTGCCTTGGAAGGCGTTACTGCGGTCAGCACCGGTGTGGGCGCTTGTTTGGGCTGCAGTAAGTACCCTAATAATATTAATACCCGGTCGGGGTCCGCGGGTGGAGAGCAGTGGTGGCCCAGTGGTCACGGACACGACTTACGAGTTGTAGGTCGTAGGTTCGAACCTAGACAGCTTTACTTTGTGTAAATTATTTCATCACCACTGCTCTCAAAAACGGTGAAGGAAAACATCGTGAGGAAACCGGCATGTCCTAGAATCAAAAATTAGAAGACATGCGACATCCACCAACCCGCACTGGGCCCGCGTGGTGGATTACGGCCCACTCCTTCTCATTGAGAGGAGGCCTGTGTCCCAGCAGTGGGAACATTATAGGCTGATTATGGTTATGGTTCGGGGTCCCGAGGTGTCTCCTCTGAAACCCCGCGGATTCCGCGCGGGAATTGAGCGGCTCTGAGGATGCGATATATTTATTTATTTAAACTTTTCGCACAAAAAGGTACAAAGGCGGACTTAAAGCCTTAGGCATTCTCTACTAGTCAACCAAGGGTGGTGACGAGATTGGATGACAGGTGGTATATCTATTAGCACCTGTTCAGACACTACGGGAACCCGCGGATTCCGCGTGGTAATTGATGGCTCTGAGGATGCTCATGTATAAGATCAGGAAAGCGCGGATCCCGCTGTGTCTGAACGGTTACGTTCTCTTCTTCTTCGTCCCGAGTTCCGTGCGAGATTCTTCAGTGAGGCCAGAGCTAAAGAGACGTTGAAACGTCAAAAAATAGGCAGATGTTTTAAGCAACGTTTATAAATAAACCACTTATGTGGCGGAAATTCTACATGCTCAAAGTATTTTTCCGTACCTTTATCTGTCATTCGATGTCTGGTGGTAAAATATTATTATCATAATATACCTAATAACAATCATAACACAGATGGATATGGATCTTGGGCCCTAAAAAGGTCACTTTTGGCAGAATCATAAAAGTATAACAGAATGGATAGATAACTGTTAAATTAATCGTATCAAATCCCATTGTTGAAGCATTTTTCAGTTATTTTTTTTTGTCTGTGCTAAAATACCAATCAATCCAATCCAAATCCAATACCAATCTCTTTGATTGTACCTACGTAGTGCAGCGTAAAATAGAAAAACATGGACTGTCTTCGCCATCTTATAATTCATAATGTTATCCTTTTATGATTCTCCAAAGTGGCCTTTTTAGGCCCCCTTATCTGTGTATTGTGCTCTGTTTTGAGAATTATTATTATTGTAGGTAGTTAGAGATATTTATTATCAACTGATGTTTTTTTTTTTATCTTGCTAATAAACCGTGGCAATTCTATTTTATATTCCGACACTGAACCCATTGAGGCAACAATATTTTAAATGTAGCATCAAAACAATGTCCAACACGCGCACTTAGTCCAACTACAAGGCCTCACCACAGTTAAGTTAAAAGTGATAATAAACCGCAAATAGCCACATAATACTTGACTCCCACCTAAGCTTAAACTGCATCTTAAGGCATCGTCCACGGCCTTGAGCGGTGTGTCTATCGTCAAGCGAACGCGCGCGCGTCAGCTGTTTCCATCCGACGCTCCGCAAGATTAGAATAGAAATACTCTTTATTATGTACACCATATAAATTACAGACATAAAAATAGAAACTGTACCTAAGGCGACACAATGGGCGGTCTTATCGCTAAAAGCGATCTTTTAAAGACAACCTTCGGATGGATTAAAAAGGGGAAGGACAGACAAATACTGTAGGTAGTCTGTGGTGTACCATTACATAGTACAATAAATACATACATAACGTAGATGCGCAAGCCGCGTCGCGTGGACACCTGGCATGCTCAAAACAACTTCCTTTACTTGTTTTCTTCGGAGTAGCTATCGCGAGACGCGTGTCGCTTGAGCGTTTAGATCGGGACCACGAGGTAATTATGTACCTAAAACACCCCTTTAATACTGACAATAATATAAAGCAATGGATTATAAATCCCATCCTAATGAAGAAAACTGTGAATGATTAACGCAAAAATGATTTTAAATACATAATTATAATGTGGGTAGGTACTATAGTAACAACTCTAACTAACACTTCGGGGAATTCAGGCGTGATGTTAAATGTATTATGAAAGTATAATATGACGTATTTCGAATACTTAGAAAATTTTAAAAATATCTCGACAAGAATAAACCATAATTTAAAAACATACATAAGTCGGCTCACATAATGAGATATTGTTTAATCGCTCTGTCTTATGCGAGATCTTGAATTATAAAACAGAAACATCTAATAACAACCAAATAGAAAAGAATGCAGAAAGTCCAGTCCACAGAGCACGGAGACGGCGTCAATGGCAACATTTTCCATATAAACTAAACGTGTTACCGTTTGCTTGTCCTACATCACAAAAGGACCCTCTGGATGTAATCTCGGTATTCCTGATCAAAACCCATTCAGACCGATTTTGAATAAAATCCCACCAAAACATTTTCAACACTGATAAAAAGTTATCAGATCGAATGTATATCCAAGCCCTTCGACGACTCCCGGCCACCGTAGGCGCGGGCCTGCGGGCGGAGAGTAATGGGTAGCTCACCGTCCGATCAGGACCAGGCCCGTGCCGGACGGCGCGTACGTGTTCCACGCGCGCCTCAAAGAGATGTCAGCATCGAGGAGGGGCCCCATAGGGCCCAAGCCTGCCGGGTCAGCGGGATTGTCCGAAAGGGTTACCGCTGGCCCGGAACATAAAGGGCTAAGGAAGGAACACGGGTGGGTTTTAGTCAGTAAGAGTCTGACACTCCCTTCCGCTCCACCCAGAGCGGGAGGGGTCATTTGATGATTTCCCATCCGCAAAAAAAAAAAAAAGCCCTTACTCTAGAAACCTTACATCTTGGTCAAAATGTATGGCTTGGCCGTTTTACAACTTACTCTGCTAACTACACCTACATGTTATCCTGAGAATTTGAGCTCTCTAGCATTATCCAGGCCAAAGCTATGAGGGTTTGAAAATATGACGTACCTCCCCTGCCTTTTGTTTTTAGCTCGTCTTGGATACAGATACTGCCTGGGCCCTAATTCTCTAACGATTCCTTAGTTGACACCACGTCAGTTCCTTAGCTGGGGAACCAATCTCGCATTCATTTCGCTTGGTTTCGTTCTTTATGTCATAGAGAATAAGACCCCTGATTCGGTAAAGAAACCGAAACCGATATCCACGAAACCGTTAGTTTCCTGGGTATGGTTTCTTTAAACGTAGAGCACAGTACTCTACGTTTGTAGCCGTGCTTGGCAACCACAACAAGCAGGTATTTTTTTTATTTCTACAGTACTGGGTTCACCTTCTGAATATAGTTATTTAATGTTGTTTTTAGCGCCCACGGGTTGTTGAAGGTCACAGATAAACGTAGTTTACTAATTGATGCCTATTGATCTTAATATAATGCTTCGGATATTAGCTTAGCCCTGTTAACAGTTTATTGTAAAGTAAGGGAAATTAATGTTTAACCAAATTGATTACTAACTTAAATTGACCGTATCACAACAGTCGTTCTTGACACTTGTTTAAAATGGCTATAAAACGGTAAATCAATCGGTATCGGTAGGCTGTCAATTTGCTTGACAAATGATTTCCCTGAGTGTACATGGGTAATTCGTCTGGTCGACAACGTAAATAACGCAATAGATGTTGTTGAATTGTCAAAATGAAACGCATTGCCATTGTACCTAAGTGTGATAAACAATTACCTACTCTGTGCAATTACCCCTTAATGTTCATTTTGTACGATAAATACACGACGGCCCCTAAAATATTTCCTTATTATTTTTGGTATCGAAGAAGTTTTATTTTGTTTGCTTTATTTCTCCAATCAGACCTACAGTTTCTGTAGTGCTAAGCAATTTTTCCGTCACTTGCATCATTCACGCTTTTGACCCTTAATCCTTACGCAAGTGCATTATTTATCTCTGTAAAACCACAAATGACAGGAAGGATTTTACATTAAACTACTAATAAAACAACAATGCTTGTCCTCATGTCGGAAATACACACAATCATAGGTACGATACAAAAGTAATTACTTACGCAACTTTGTTTGGTCCGCTAACCACAAGGCCATACATATAGGTAGGTAGGTAATATAGGATCTACCCAACTGACCTTTTGAAATCTCATGGTCTACCAAACGTAACCACAGGATCGAATAGATTGAACAGCATAGTTCATTCACAACCATTCGACAGGCTTCCTAGTCAAAAATTACACATTTTCGATTACTTGATTTGAATCCCCAACATCGTCTATTTGGTTTATTATTATTAGCCTGTGATGTCCCACTGGTGGGTTTGCCCTCCAGTGGGACATCACAGGCTAATAATAACCTTCCTACTCTCTTTCCACTTCTCTCTGTTCAAAGCTGCTAAGGACCAATTCTTGTTGAAGGAGTCCAGCTCATCCCGTCATCTCCATCTGGGCCTGCCACGATGTCGCTTGCCATTAAGAGGGACCCATTTCCTCGTAAGTTTGGCCCATTGTTCGTCTAAAATGGAACTGGGCTGGACACATCTGCCGCATATCGGCAGATGTGTCCAGCCCAGTTCCATTTTAGCGTGGCAGCTTTCCAAGTGACATTAGTTCTTTGTGATGGAACGCATGGTCGTATTCCTAACCTGGTCTGTAAGTTTGATACCCAGAATACTCCGTTCCATAGGCCTCTGGCAAACCTCGAGCGTGAACCTCTTCTGATTTGTCAAAGACAATGTTTGACCACCATTTATGTGAGGATAGGAAATATGCACACGTCAATGAGTCGTCTCCTACGGGATAAAGGAAGATCACCCTTCATTAGGTCTTTCATGGCGCAATAGCTCCTCCAGGCATTTTCGGTGCGTCTTGCAGTTGAAATGAAATGAAATGATTTTATTTTTTGTAAGTAGGTTTGTACAAACACTTTTACACGTCAATCATGTTTTTTTTTAAACTAGATGAAGTCGGCGTTTCCTATCTGACTACTCTGAGAAGAAAGGCCGAAACAAACTCAGACGTCACAGTCTCTTTTAAAGTCCAGACATAATCTTGGTCAGGTTATATGAAGACCATGTAGATCGATGTCTGAGGTGGTCTTTTGAGGAAAGAACCACACAGATTGAGAGGACCTGTCCAATCAGTGCACGCATTTGTCAAAAATCGTGCAGCTCAACTCAAGACTTAAGGAGCTCAACGATTTTTTTTTTTGCAACTTCTTTGTTTTGACTTGCCTGGAAAGAGACTATTTGACCAATATAGAGAAACTCATCAACGTGCATCGTATTCAACCTCCCCACCCGCCACAGTGACATTCATCTGAAGTCCGACCTCTAGGCTTGTCGTGCCAAGATCGTCTAGCATTGTCAACTCGGAGGCTGAAGACGAAAAGAGCACAATATCGTCGGCAAAACGGAGATTAGTTTTTTTTTAACAGTTTTGTAATGATTCTTATTTTTATATAGGGATATAATTAAGCTAACACACACATCTAATTACTTTCGTCGACGATTCCGAGTATTCTGCATCTGCATTCTGCAGCATTGACAGCGTCAGCGTAAACTTACTTCAAAATGGCGGCCCAAATAATGATAAGTTCGATGATTCAGACGCGTTCCAGGACCACAAAACACACACACAGACGACAGCGCTATATATCGCTAAACTAAAACCCGACCAAGTGAAATAGCTCATTAGTTTCGTATTACCCTTATGTAATACGAAACGGAATTTGGGATTATTTGTTGTTGATTGAATTGTCGCTACCATCGATCACTAGTTCTTTATTAGTGATCGATGGTCGCTACGTAAGTTAGGGCTGATTTTTCAATCATCTGATAACTTTGTTCGAGGAATAATTTTGAAATTTTGACAGTTATTTCGTACAAAAACTGTCAAACGTCAATTTTATTCCTCAAATAAAAGTTAACTGGCGATGGAAAAATCAGCTCTTAGTAGAAGTTCTTTATTTACAAAATTTATAGCTTCTCGTGACGGAGACTTTATCTTCATCTTTTGTTCCTAGTAAAGTTTAAATCAAGATTTTTTAGACTATTTGGTTTAATATGTCAAAATTTCGGAATTGTTAACTACGTTTAGAGGACTCTTTCGATAAGATTGATTTATGTTCGATTCGCACGGAAGCGTATCGAATGGTTGTGAATAGGTATGCTGGACTGAAGAGAAAATAAAATGAAAATACTATAGTAAAAGTGCGGTATTTTGTAAGTATGTACTTTGTTTCCTATTGTCCGTTTACAGAAACCGACTATAAAAATACCGTTCCTCGTTCCACTATTTACAGAAAAAGTGGAATGACGAACAAGTGGTTACGAGTTTTACGTTAGGTTTTGACAACAGCTGTGTGGAATTGTATCGGATGACGTCATCATCCTCCATAAGTTGAATGTTAATCCTAACCATTTACTGAGCAGAACTATACAATATTAAACAAAAAATCGGAAAAATACACACACAAATCTTTGCAAAATGTTTGCAATAACGGATGACTTACAAATATTTGAAAAGAAAGAGAAAGATAGGTTTCCGCATTATAGAATACGGATCTATTCAAGAAAGCAGCTCAACAAGTCACGGTGCTTATGGGTACGAATTCACAAACGTTGCAACAATGGTCCAATATAAGTTTTTGACAGATTATACAAAATCTGTCAAAAACGTCACAATGGAGAGACCCATTGCAACGTTAGTAAATTAGTAAGCTTGGCCTTAAGAGGAAATCCGGGTGGTCGTTTCTCCATACAAACGTTCTCGCCTGTTTTCTTTCTGGTTAATGACCATAAAGCAATGATTTTTTACAGAAATATAAATATTAACTACTAACCTATGTTTTGCTATTTGATGATACATTATTTTTTACCGACTTCACAAAAAGGAGGAGGTACTATGTTCGGGTGTTTGTATGTTTTTTTTTTTTTTTTTTGTATATTTGTTCATCGAATACTCCGTCAATTGTCGACGGATTTTCAAAATTCTTTTTTTGTTCGAAAGTAGATAGTTCTGAGGTGGTCCAATTGTCACCAAGTTAGGATCTGATGATGGGATCTTAGAGAAATCGAGGGCAACCCTCAAATATTATAGGCTCACTTATTGTTTTTCGCATATTTTATGAAGTATCTTGTGTATTTGTGTATGGTTGTCACTATCTCAGGTAGCTGGGCTAATGATGGAAGGTACAACTCCTTAACAGTAAGAAGTTACTCGAACAGGCAAGGACTGTTTTAGTAAATTGTTTTGATGTTTGATAGGGCATTTGCCACATTTGGTCTCATGATCATCAAGTCATGACCTGATGCTGCAGTCAGGATAGTCTGCAGAGTACCTAAGTCCTCGACAACTAACAGCAGATATATCGTGTTTAGGCTAATTGAAAAGGGCTCGATGTGTGGATAAACGTACTGTTACTGAGGAACACCGAAGACCTGATGCTGATGCCAGGAGCATCAGAAAAAGTACAAACCTTGAAATTACAGCACCGTAGTCGTGTTTGGGCTCATTTTAAACAGGACTAATTTTATGTTCAATGCAATGTTGACATAAGTCTGGCCTGATGCTACAGCCAGGATTATCAGCATCTAATCTAAAAACTAATAAAAGAAGAACTCCTCAACAATTAACGTCCCTGCATCGAGAAAAGGAATATTTTATAAAAAGGCGATGGGCAAGTTGACATTAGTAGATAAATTATAAACAGACCCACTAAAAAGCGAGAAATAAAACCTTTTTAACAAAAAAAAAACCGACTTCCAAAAAAAACATTACAAACTGAAAAATAACTTTAATTTCGGAAGTCGGTGGCAAAAACTAAAATACTGATCCCTAAGACACCGACTTCCGAAATTAAAGTTATTTTTCAGTTTGTAGTGATTTTTTTGGAAGTCGGTTTTTATAAGCACTATAACCCTCAAAAAATGTCGATTGAAACCGCTGTCAACAGAGGCCTAGTGTACAAATTTGACAACTATTAATGAAAAAAGAAAAACATAGGGACATAGTATAATGTATATTCTTCTTATTCAGTTTATGAAATATCTTTTAAATTGGTTCTATATTGAAGGAGGAAATAGGCGAGAGCCAAACCTCGAATTACGACTTTTTACTTGAGATTTGTCAAGTCTCTCCGACCGCATTTCCTCTTAAGAAGGCGCTGTGCCTAAATACATTAAATAGAGTATATCAGCGCAATGACACAGCAAGTAATAGTCAATGAGGTTACAATACAAGTGACGTTTCAGCAGGGGCCTCCTAGGGAAGGAAAATTGCATTTGTCGCAGACGGCGTCCGAGAATCGTTAACAATACGCCATCGTGACGTCAGACGAGACGCCAGAACAGCTCTGTCATGTCATTGTAGATTAGTCAGCTAGTCGGCAATCGTACAACAACTGAATCGTCGTAGGGCAGTGGCCCGTGGAAATAGCCCCTTAGGTCGAAGCCACACAGGCAGGAACTTCGCTTGTTGCTTAGAACTAGGCTGCGTGCTATGATCTGTTCCAAAAGACTCTGATGAAAATGTAAACAAATGGATTAAAAAACATACCTATCTGTGGATGCAAAATTTATAAATTGAGTGCTTTGATTTGATTATTTGAATACCTAAACCCGATATTCTCAGTTTAAATCACCTTAAAGATATTTGATAATTGAGGTTAATTTTATAACCTCAATTTACGTCGTTGAATTTTCATCTACAATTTATTCATGTTATTACAACAATAATAAGTGGGAAAATGTGGTAAGATGTAAAGTTGAAACCCTCTAAATACAGATGAATATTTTACCAATTCCCATTAGTAACCTAAACAGGGTTTGTTGACACTTATCAGACGCTAAAATACCTTGCTCTAGCGCACATTGACACTTGTTGTCACGCTGCATAACTAATAAAATGTCTTATAGTTCGAGCCACGCTACTCACCAAACGTGACCCCAAAACTAAGCACCTGCCTGTGTGACTTCGGCCTTAGGAATACTTTCCCGTTCTAACAGCTAACCAATTTTAGTAAATCTTTTCCCGGTCCCGACACTTATTGGATATCGGATGTCTTTGGAGGCAAATATTGCAATTCTTTCGATACGCATTACTGAAACTATATATTATGGGAAGACAAAATGGTGTCGTTTACTTGAGAACTCGGGAACCGTTTACTGTAAAGTGCTCGGTATGTTAAATAAATATAGCAACCTTTCAGAATGTATGTAGGAAAACGGAAAGTACTAGTAGAATGTTATTGTGACTTTTTCTTTATGGTTGGCCCGGACGACTAGTGGAGCAAACGGAACAAATAGTTTATGTTCTTAGGGAAATGGTATCGATCGTCTTTTTACGTACTTACGGACAAGATGTATTACAGTCTGATAATAATATTGTTGCAACTCTAAAGTAATCATTGAGTTTTCAGTTCTGAACAACAACTAGGTAATTTGCATTCGTATCACATTCTGAAACTGTTACACAATGGGTTTAGAGGAATTAGGACTTTTAAAATTGATGATATAAAGTTCAGTTTCCGTAATTTATTTGATTTGCAATTGTACATGCCACATGCAGCATGTCTTATTCATCCCCACAACTTTCCCTCCTTTTCCAGTTATGTACCTAATCTTTCAAACAAACCATCTATCGGTTCTTTAGTAATTTCTCTTATTGAAAATACGTATCCCTTTTCTTAATCTTAATAAATTGTTGATTCCCCATCTTCAACTTTACTGGCATAGCTTGCAAATTATTATGCATACAAAATTTGAATATACCACGGTTTCAAGGAGCGAATGGAGCCAAGAATTTATATGAAGAGAAAACAAATGAATTAATGATGAGCTTCTTAATTTGATGGAATATTTAGATGAAATATTACGCGTCTTGAGAGCATGTAAGCGTGTTGAGCTATGTTGAGCTGCCAATGCGTTGCCAAGGCGTTATTGATCGTCGTGTATACGACTGCGTAATTTGGGAGATCATTATTAATGGCACTTCAATTATATTCAGCTCTCGCTAGTGAGTGCTCATTATCGGCGAGATTTTTATACCGGTATTTTTAACGAAAGTAAAAAATGATATTCACACACAGTAATTGCAAAAAATAAAGTAAGAATCAGCGCGCGGTGTAATTGCGTCACACACTCACAATCCCAATGTATTTTACAATATTTATCGCGTTATTTACGTTGTCTACAAGACACATTTTTCAAACTAGAGAAATACTGGTTTATGAATTTCCTGCAAAATCGTTTGGATTGTGATAGTGTGTTCCGCTTTTATACGCTTTTGGAGTGCTAGTGTATTAAAAAGTCTGACCATTTAATTAACCTTAATATGACATAATGAAAAAATGTGGTTTTTCTATTTCGTGTAACTTGTTATGTATGTGGAATAGGGATTTAACATTTTGGTATATGTTTTTTGACTCTTTGGTCTAGTATCATGTAAAAGTAATACACGATTCAATGATTTTTTCACGATACAAAAAAATTGCAAAGTTATTTTTTTTCTTTTTTTTCGAGATCACGGCGTAACGCAACGTAACGGGTTATTCAATGGAATTTACTTTAAAACATAGAGAATTATCATATGAAAGTTTACTCAAAGTAGTTTTAAATTTCATTAATTTATTTTGTTAAAAAAGGAGTAAATTCGTTTTGGCACATACCTCGTTTTACGCACCCACATTATAGCCATCTCTCTTCTTTTGCGTTTCAAAAGTAATTGCATCACTTTCGCTCGCTTAGTATTTAGTCGGTACGATTTATTTTCGAGGTAGCGCGTTAACAATCGGTTTTATTTTAAGGTACCTTATTGTTTTCTGGGCAATACCAATTGTACCAATAGTCGATACCAATGTTAACGCGGGCAGCAGTAAATGAGTAGACTGTATTTTTAAGCAAAGGTTTAATGCCGTTCTTAATTACAATATTATCTTTCCCTGACGAACAATAAGCTAATTTTAAGAGAGATGTATCGTCTGTCGCGGTGGATTCCGTGGAAGCGAGTTTTGTAATTAAGAATGGCATTAAACCATTGCCTAAAATACAGTCCACTCATTTCATTTACTGCTCCCCGCGCTAACATTAATGATGTGATACCGACCGTATTACCCCGAATTGAAGAGAGAATAAGAAGAATAGATGATGTAATTCCCTAATTCGGCCGCAAAAAAAACTATAAAGAGGTTAGGCCAAAATCTTAGCCTTCCCATTTTTTTTTCGACTTCTTAAATTTTTCTTTTCATAGTGTAATCATAATCAAGTGTGCTCTTCTACTTCCAGGTTGGCCACGACTGGGGTTACTACACAATGGTAACGGATCTTCCTAAATATTCCCACGATGTTCTGAAGTTCAACATTGCAACTACTGGCACGCTCACTGCCTTACCTTACATCGCTATGTGGATTTCCTCCTTCCTCTTCGGACTGGTCTGCGATATTTGTATCAAGAAAGGCTGGCATACCATCAAGACTGGAAGAATTATTCACACAACTGTCGGTATGAAGTTTTGCAATTATTTTTCTTACTGAACCAGCAGGGTAATTGCGTTAACATACTATCAGTAGCAATGGGTTTCATTTTGACAGTTCAACAACATTCATTGCGTTATTTACGTTGTTGAGTAGACACATTTTTCGAACATAAGGAGCAATGGATTAGCAATAAGCTTTAAAATAATTCAAATTGAGAGTAATAGTGTGTTACACAATTAGGGTGCAGGACATATTACCAGTACACACGACGACATAAAGCTATACATTTCTAGTTTTAATTGACCACGCATTGTAAAGACTTTTTGTAGAATGAGAAGTCAGTTTATACTGGAAATGTATAGCTTGATATGACGGCGTGCGTACCAAGACCTAGTAAAAAAAATACCTTTATAGTTTTTTTTGCAGGTTGTTCAAAATGATGAGTACAATGACTCACTAGAACGTAAAGAACTTTATGACTTAAAAAAACAAATATATATTTTTACAAATAAAAAAAAACTAATCCACCAACACATTTAAATTACAGCTGCCACCGGTCCCGCTATCTGTATCATCCTGGCATCCTACGCAGGATGTGACAGAACTGCTGCAATGGTGTACTTCGTTCTCTCAATGGCTCTCATGGGAGGCTTTTACAGCGGCATGAAGGTACCTTTCCCACCTATACTCTGTTCCAAAAGTATCTGTTGAAAGTGTAAATAAACCCTGTGCAGGTTAAATACTTACCTACTCACTCATTCAATAAAGGGTAGAAGGAACACATTCTTCTATATTTAGAAGCTTTCAACGTTATTTCTTAATAGCTTTTCCAACAGTTATTGTTTCAATAGAATAATTAATTTGTAATTGAAAATCATGGAAGGAAATTGAGGTTATAAAATTTGTCTAATGGAAATCATCTTTAGAAGATTCAAAATTAGAATTTCGGGTTTAATTATTTAAATAATAAACCAACGCTCTCAATTGGTGAGTGCCATTACAAATTGGCATCCACAATTCCACAGGCAGGTACGTCTACTGACCCTATTTGTTTAGATTTTTATCAGATACTCTTAGAACAGAGCATACCTACTTGTAAATAGCCTCTGTAACATGTTCTAAGTAACGGCGACGTTTTTGGAATAAATTATTCGCTTTTATGCCAGGCGGAGAGCCTGTCAACCTACTTTATTTTAAGCCATTCATTTCGTTTTTTTTGCGAATTTAACATATATATTATATTGTAGGACGAATGAAAACATGGAAAAAAACATAAAACTAATAGGTATATAATACAACATAAAATCCCACTTAACCCTTGTTACTTACATCAAAACAATAAAATCTCCTTATTGGGCCCAGTTCCAATTTATGACGAGTCCAAAATCTTGGACCTCACCTACTTAAAAATAAAGTATTAAAAGAACTGGACAAAGTTTTTTTAAGAATTTTCCTTAATCCAGTAAGCCTCGTATTACTTTATTCCCAAGGGTTTCTTATAAGGAGTAATAATACTTAGACCCTCAGAAAGGTTTTTGCGGTTTTCTCAGAGTCGTATAACTATACTTTCAGCGAAATATAGGTGCTAAGCATAAGTTATTTTACTTTGTTTACACAGTATTGTTTACGAAAAGGGGCCTCGGGTTTCTTATTGCGGTTAGGGAGCGTAAATATTAATTAACGTATCCTTCTCAATAATCTTTCTAACAGATAAGTATGAAGGAAAATATTATTCTTGTTTTACTATAATAACAAATTTAAGGAGGCGCTATATAGTAGGTAATGGATTGACTTTGGAAATTAGCACTAAAATATATAGGGTGAAGGTTGCTAGCAATATACGAGCATTTTCAGCTCGCTAACCCCATTAATATTATATTGATACTTTGCTTTATACTTCTCGTTAAGTTCTTGTTCCCATTGGCAAAACTGACGAACTTCCATAAAAAAGTTCATCCCCTAATTAACCTCTATACATTTTTAAAAATCCTTTCTTGTTGCTCATTCTCTAAATAAAGAATTCTTATGCAAAATTGATGCTGATATGATAGTATTTTTTTATTTTTATGATTTTACATAACTCGGGATCTGGAGTCCCAGTCCTTTGGAAGGCGTATGAGGGGCCTTAGGAAATTTAAATGAAATGCGGCACCAACCGACGATTATCCCTATATGCACTATGCAAGTGCACCCAAGGATAACCCCCGGTTGGTGTAGGACTATCTATATTATATTTATTATATGTATTTCTTTTTTTTTCGGTTATACTGGAAGCCGACCCCAACATGGTTGGGAAAAGGCTAGGCAGATGATGATGATATATATTTTTTTATTATTATATTGTCAAACAGAAACTGAAATAGATTACATTAAAAGACAAACCAATAACGTTGACAACAACGAAACAAATACCCTCCAAAATGCTCTATAACATTTATAAAAAAAAACTTAATTTTTCAGGTGAACGCTCTGGACTTGGCCCCGAACTACGCCGGCACGCTGACGTCACTAGTTAATACGACATCAACCTTCGCTGGCATCATCACGCCGTACCTAATCGGCCTACTGACGCCTGATGTAAGTTTCCATACAATCTTTATCTAGGTGAAGTGCTTTCTACCTCGTAAAAACTCACGAGTGAATGGATTTAACTTCATTTAGCTCGGTTTACAACGGTACGGTACGGTTGGAATTCGCATAAAATTTTAAGACGTTAAGAGGGAGACAATGTTTATTGTATCCCTCTGAATGAATGTTTTCGTTGATACCATCCATGTTTGTATGTATTTTATGTATATAATATCAAATTCCATCTTTAAATTAATTCTGATTAAATTCTGTTGTTAACTTTCTTTATCTATTCTATAAACAACATACATTATAAATTACTAGCTGGTGCCCGCGATTACGTCTGCGATCCAGTGTGAAAAGTAGCCTATGTCCTTCTCTAGGTCATGGTCTACCTATGGGCCAAATTTCAGCCAAATCCCTTCAGCCGTTTTAGCGTGGAAGCTTATCAGACATACTTTCGCATTTATAATATTACTAGCAGCGCCCCGCGGTTTCACCCGTATAAGTGTCGATCTCGTGAGAATATCGGGATAAAAAGTATTACTATGTGTTAATCTTAGTTATAAACTATCTGTGTGCCAAATTTCATCAAAATCCGTTCAGCCGTTTGTGCATGAAGAAGTAACAAACATACAAAGGCACTCACAAACTTTCGCCTTTATAATATTAGTGTATGTGTTAGGATATTCGCTTTTCGTGTCTATCTGTGTGACCACTTCTAAGCTACGCAACAGAAATTGAACCGATTTTCACATAATACATTAATATTTGACATTGATATAGCACTGAATTATTGAGAATTTGACAAGTCGCAACATTAGTAGATTGCATCCGTACGAAGGAACGGCGGGTACTCTAATACACTAGTACGCGAGATATTTCTACGCAATACCACCAAACGGGGTGAATAGGAATGCAGGGGTGAATTGGGACAAAACTTTAAAATGGATTTTAGCGTTGAAATAATACAGTTTGTTCCCGAAAAGGACATTTAATCATTAATTATAATTCAATAAACACATTAGACTCTTTTTTGGCAACAAACTATATTATTTCAATGTTAAAATCGCTTTTAAAGTTTCGTCCCGATTCACCCCTGCATCCCTATTCACCCCATTTGACGGTAATGCCTGTAGTACAGTCTATAGAGAGTAGAAACTATATGTCAGTTACGGTATCTTTTATCGAACACTAGCTGTACCCCGCGGTTTCATCCGCCTCGCTCGGCCCCTTCCTCAAGAATTGGGCTATCAAATGCAAAAATATTTTTTCAAATCTGACTACCAGTCAACTAAACAAATAAACTCGGCATCTAAACAAACTCTTAAGAATATATTAGTATCTAATCAGAGTCAGCATCCGTCGAACAGAAAGAACAAGTAAAAAAAAAACAAAAATCCACACATCAAAGAACGCATAGTTATGAAAAATAAAAATTATAATAATAATGAATAATGTTTATGAATCTTATTTTTATGAACATAAAATTAGGCTGCACAAAATGATACAGATAGCTTTAAAAAATATATCCATTTAAATAAATATTAACCGCTATATTTAATTTGGAATACGCTTTTACTATAATACAACGCATTAATTGATTCGATTGATCGGTATTTATAGCCCATAAAATTTTACGGTGCTTTAAAAATAACATTTATTTTTGATTTGCCTCTTCATTCGTGTAAGATAATTTTCTAGAGCAAAGTGACCGATAATTATCTTTGTTTCGATGTCAAAACACAAGCACATAAATCAGAATCAAGATCCAAGTAAACAAAGATCAATGTATTCTGATTAACCTATAGATACTTTTGAGAAACAAAAGCTATCGTAACAGATTAAACTTGACCTACTCGTATGTTCGATCTTGAATTCGTCGTGTCGGATTTTTCTTGTTGCTTTTAATTTTAGTGCTTTTGAAGGTCCTTTCTTTCTAGTAAATTGATGGATGACTTCAAAAGTAAATGAGGAACGGATCCTTCTAAGTTGGTTTATAGTTGGGAAGTAATTGTTTCCCGGTTTATAATTGGGAAGTAATTGTTTCCCGGGAACTTGTAGGCTGTCTTTGTTTACATTGTAGTCACGGAGATTTAAAAAAACCGGCCAAGTACGGGTTCCGTACCACAAGGCATAAAATGCCGAAAAAAAATGTTTCTTTTATACTCCTTTAAATTTTAACTTCATTTTATTTTTATTATTTGGTGTTATAGCGGCAACAGAAATACATCATCTGTGAAAATTTCAACTGTCTAGCTATCACGGTTCATGAGATACAGCCTGGTGACAGACAGACAGACAGATGGACAGTGGAGTCTTAGTTAAAGGGTCCCGTTGGGTACGGAACCCTAAAAATGGAAGCTCGGGGGCTAATTTTCTACCTTCCGAATTTCGGCCACTTGATCTTCTCTAAACAGTTGAGCGTATGAGAAACATGCATCAAGATTAACTCCTTCTTCTTGTTCTGTTACAGTCAACTCTGGCGCAATGGCGGGTGGCCTTCTGGGTGTGCTTTGCAGTGTTGGTAGGCACAAACATCATCTACTGCATCTGGGCTGACGGCAAGCAGCAATGGTGGGATGACGTCCGGCAATTTGGCTACCCCGAAGGATGGAAACATGGCCCATTGACAAGAGACATAGTCGAACAACCAGAATCAGTGAGACTGTCAGACCACAAAACAGGATCATCATGATTTAAGAAATAAAAGACAATGCAACCAATGCAACTAGTCAGTGAAGAATACATAAATATAGTACAATAACAGTGCCTTATACTCTAAGTTCATATCGACATAATAATAGATAAAAACGAGTTATACTTAATCGAATTTTTCTAATAATAAATCTCCTTTTTTAATACTTGTTTTGTATTGTATTCCAATTTAAAAACTTTACACACAATACTGTATAAACAGGGGGATTTCGAGAAGACACGATTTATCAGAGAGGATAACAATCGGCTACAGGTTTAGGAGTAATTACTTTTCCCTTCTCTTCGCAATACTTTGTATCAGTTAGAGGGGCTTATGGCTAAGTAATAATAGCCGCACGGGTCGATCGATCAGGTTAAGCTATGCTTGCCGTGGTTGGTCCTTGGATGGGTTACCATCTTTACATATCAAGAGCCCTCCGTGCCTCGGAAAGAACGTTAAGCCGTTGGTCCCGGCTGTCATTCCTGGATCATTCGACAGTCGTTACGGGTCGTCAGAAGCATGAAAGTCTGACAACCGGTTAGTACCGAGGGCATGGTACCTAGTTACTAGTGTCCGACCGAAGCTTCGGCTTCGGCTTCGGCTTCGGCCAAAAATTTGCCGAAGGTTTGGCCGAAGCCGAAGGTTTGCTAGTTGTCAAAATTTGAAATTTACTGAACGATGCTAGAGCGAGACGGAGAGTGTGCAGAGCAGCAGAGTTTCGCCGCGCCGCCGCACCGGACCAAACGAATCGCAGTTAGTAAACTAACGAGTCAAAACAAGTTTGAGAGCGCGTCTTAAAATTCTAATAAGTGTTTTGTTTTTAAATATTTCATATTTGTTATTACAAATTATTTTATTTATTACTGTGAGTAGTACCTGTGGTGATACGTTCATTATTGTGAGGCACTCTAAGAACCAAAAAACCGTAGTATTGTCTGGTTTAAAATATTTTTATGTTATCTAACGTTAGGTAGGAAACTAAATGGAAACAATGTTGGTATGTTACTCACAATATGTATCTAGTATATTCTGAGATCAAAGTAACTATCGTATTTCTCAAGGTCAATGACACCTTCGGCTTCGGCCGAAGGTTTTGGTGAATACCGATTAATCGGCTTAGGCTTCGGCTTCGGCCAGAATTGCACCTTCGGTCGGACACTAATAGTTACTGAGTTGTGGAAGTCAGATAGGCAGTCACTCCATGTAAAAATATTGGTATTCAGCTGCGTTCCGTTAGACTGGCAGCCGACCCCAACATACATAGTTGGAAAAAACTAGGCAGATTGAATACTTTGTACAGACGCCAGCACATCAAGCTACCCGAAACTGTCAAATTTTCCCAATCAACTTTGAACCTTATGCTTTAGAGATAAAGTTGAAAATCTATTAAAGAAATTTGACAAATTGTAGTAGGTTGATACCTTTTTACCTGTACCTTTTTTTAAAATAAGTAGGTATATATACTTTTTACTGCAGAAAACAGTATCTGAATGATACAAAAGTTTCTTCTTTATACAATAGCGCTTGAAAATAGAAGTTTCACTACAGGTCGACCGGAATATGCAATTAAAATAAGTTCTCTAATTGCAAAGTTGTTTATCTTCCATGATACCCACGGGCAAGCTCATTAATTAATACGCTACGGAACCCGGTAACGCAGGATGTTGTTACTTAACCCAATACTAAGCTATGCATTGTTTAGTAGTAATTAAACAATGCATAGCTTAGTATTATGCTGTTGTTTTATTATTATATTGTTAAAGTTAGTTTGGGTCGGAATACTTAGTGGGGTTTTCGTTTAAATCCGAAATTGGGTGTGTTAAGATTATCTTAGTTGTGTGAACGCTATACAGGAAGATTTTTTTTATCACCATCCAAATTCTTACAGGGTGTTCTACCCATGAATATAAACAACTTTCACTATGGGACCAACTCTGAAATCACGAAAAAAAAATCTGCTATTTCATACATTTTGATCAAGTAGGTAGTATTGAGCTTTTGTATTAAACAGCTGATTTTTTTTCCTGATTTTAAAGTTGGTCCCATAGTGAAAGTTGTTCATATTCAAGGGTAGAACACCCTGTAAAAATTAGGATGGCGATAAAAATTTGGATGGTGATAAAAAAATCTTCCTGTATAATAACGCTTTCTAGTGTATTTGTTCATTGGATAAATTATTAAGAACTCGGTGTATAGCAAAGTAAAGTGGATGGAAACTAAATATTTTTGTACAAAATAATGAACTATAGTTTATCAGTGTCATGACTGTCATGAAAAAAGTGTCTATTAAAACTTTTCTTATTCGTCATGTAAATTCTTTTCTTCAATATAAACTAAGTGTCATCATCATCATCATTTCAGCCGAAAGACGTCCACTGCTGGACATAGGCCTCCCCCAAGCACCTCCACTTCGACCTGTTCTGTGCTTTTCGCATCCAACGGGTTCCTGCGGCCTTTACAAGGTCGTCGGAGCACTTTGTGGGAGGCCTAAGTGTAACGTAATATAAATACGCAAGATTTTACATTTAACCCTATCTAGGCAAACATTCTGCTACTCAAGTAATTGTAATATTAATAACTAGGCAGGGTCCAAAACTTATTTTAAGAAGTCTCTCGCCAAGGGCTTTCCGAAATCCCCCATGTATGTTTGGCCAAAGAAAACTTGGCTTAAAGGGAAACAATTTGTTCGAATAATTCCTTCCAGATTTTCAGTCCCTAAAAATTAAATAAAGGAAGTATCTCAAAATCTCAGTTGTTTTAAAAACTTATGGACCGTTAAATTGGTTCAACGAGTGGATGTTCGTTGCGTAACAAAATAAGCTTGCGCAACGAATGTTTGCAAAACACCTACGCGAAGCGAATGATCGCGGTGAGTGCGTTCTTCAATAGTAAATTGAAAGACAATGAATACTGAATAAAATTTATTATTTTATAATATTTCTACAACGATTTTGAATAACGATAACAATATTTCAACTTCAACTAACAATTAGGGAAAGTTTAAAAATTGAGTTATGAAATAACAAGCATTTTGCGTAGACTTAAAAAACAAGAGGCACGAAATACTTAGTGCACCTTATTAAAACAAATAGGTACCTACTTACATTGAATACACATCAAAATACATAAACGCTTCTGTGCTATACAATAATAATGTAGGTCGTCTATTTCACCTTTATTTGAACACAAAGCTAGAGTATAAAATTAATGAGGTATACATATTAATAGGCAAACATATTTTATTTTATTCATTCACCATGCACTTTGTGTTTCTCGTCTAAGGCTGCTTTTCCATCAGAGATGTGCTAAGCTACGTTGCTATGGATGTGATTGATATCCACAAATCATATTCATTGGTTCACATAGCGTTGCACTGGTGGAAACGGGTTCAACTAAGCTATGTTTTTTATACGGAAGGATGCGTGCCATGGATGGGTGCCATGGATGGGAGCTATGGATGCTCGCGTGGTGTAGTTATGTGCAGAGCAGAGTACTCCCCGTGCCTTCCCTACTATCGATGCATCACATAGCTCGAGCTGCGCAACTTCCTCGCACAGCGACCCCACGACGGCGCATCTTCATAGCACATCTTACACGCTTTGTTACACAGCTTAGCATTAGTGGAAACAGTCGCATAGTTTCGTAGCTTAGCTTTCACATCCTCGCAGCATAGCAGTATAGCACATCTGTGATGGAAAAGCAGCCTTAGGCTGTCTTTCCACCAGAGATGAGCGAGGATGCGTAGCGAGGGATGTGTGTGAAACCAACCAATAACATCACTTCATTTTTATTGCTTGAGCTAAGTTAGCATTGGTCACATCTTCCTCGCTCTGCTACACAGCTTAGCATTAGTGGGAAAGGTTGCAGTTTCGTAGCTTAGCTTTCACATCCTCGCAGCGTAGCTGCATAGCTGGTGGAAAGGCAGCCATGTGCGAGGATACGTAGCGAGGGATGTGTTTGTTAAGAACCAATAGAATCACTTAATTTACCTAGCCTCGCTCGGCGCAGTTCTAGTGGAAACGGCTCGGCGGAGCGAGGTTTTGTATGTTCAAATCAAGGGAAATATGTGTGCTAGGGATGTGTTGCGAGGGATGTGTGGCGCGCGCGCTCCGCTCTCACCACACCTCACCCCGCTCGCATCTGAAAAGAGTCCGCTACACATCCTCGCGGCACACTGTTTCGAGCTTAGCAACGCATCCTCGCACTACACATTTGCACACCGTTCACTTCTAGCACATTTCCGGTGGAAACACTCACACCGTTTCACAGCCTCGCTACGCATCCTCGCACCACCCAGCTACCTCGCACATCTCTGGTGGAGAGGCAGCTTAAAGCTACGGTTTGCTAGAAAAGAGGTGGTCGCCACACATAACGGCCGCAGTGATGACCTTCACAAAAATGATGGCACCGGGGTTTGACTTTACGATGTCAAAAAACGTTATCTAGGAAAACACCCATTTACTTTCATAAATAACGGTTTTGTAACGTCATTTGACGGTAAATTGTGGACGCTATGTGATGGCCAGGCGCAGTCTTAGGAAACCCTAGCTTGACGACCGAAACACTTGTATGTAGCACAATTTACGTCATTGAATAAGGCCATCTCACAGAGGGTAAACATCTGACCAGAGATGCGTTACTACAAGCACAAGCAGATCATATTTGAATACGAGATTAGCTGTAGTAGATACCTACCAGTGTCTCTAGATTATAGACTTAACTTGGCATTAAGTTAGGTACCGATCACACGTACCACAACCACACCACAATGACAACACGTGGAGAGGCGCAAATTTGTATGAAAATGATAGTTTAATCACACAGACCACATTTGGCCGTTAAAGTCAACTGTGTGGGCGATACCGACAACATCAAGGTCACGTCGCATCCACAACGCAACCTGTCTGCAAACACTAGCCACAACGTAACCACATTGCAACTACTAGCGTTAACGTAACACATCGAAATTTTATAGTTACCACAACGCAACCACAAGAAGCTGCAGCGATACTATACATACGTAACCACAGCTGCTTGTCAACATTTTGTCGCTGCGATGTGGTGTGGTGTGCAATTAGGGCCACACGTAACATAGTACTTGTGGCGGTGTGGCCCTAATTGTAGCTTTTTCAGATTCATTATGGTGGTAAGTTATCCTGATTCTGTATGTTCTTGCGAGCGTTCCTCAATTCCTGTGAGGCTTTCAGGACCTGTGCCTCAAGGCTTTTCTTCCTCTGCGCTAATGTCACCACCTGGTCAGACAGGGCTTGTTATACAGGGTGGATTTTGAGATGGGGCGGCTAACTACTGCCCCATCTCAAAATTCACCCATCCATGTGTGTAAGCACAGGAGCTCCCGGTACCATCCGAGACACGGGCGTTGAGGAAATGTGTGTGTGTGTGATACGTGCTGACGCTACTCATCTTCACGCACACATTCACAGCGTGTTTGTAGACTTGGTCACACAAGTAAAACGCGCGTCGCTTCGTAAGATAAAAATACTATAGTCTAGTGCAGTAATGTCAAATAAATAATATAGGTTACCTCGTCCGTGGAATCTTGGAAGTCGCGCAATAAATCTTTTCTTGTTAGGAGGCCGGCTTTAAGTCTCTCATCCTCCACGGACCAACGCAGTTTATTGCGACGCGTCTGTGCAATATAAAAAAAGAGTTTTTCAATAAAATAGTTGTAATACCCCCTTACTAATAAACGTTGTATAGTGTCTGTATAGTTACACAACGCTTTGTATTCTTCTTTCAAAAGTCAAATCACTGACGACTGAAAGAGAGAAATCGGTGTGTAACTATCATCTCGCACACCCAGAACAACACTGCACTAAGTCTAAATAGCTCATTTTTCAGAATCGACGAAAAACCGTTATCTCATATTGATTGTAACAGTTATTGCGAATGTCCTGCATTTGATTCTTTACATGCAATGTGCAGGACATTCGCAATAACTGTCACAATCAATAAATAACTGTCACAATCAATAAATAACTGTCACAATCCATATGAGATAACGGTTTTTCGTCGATTCTGAAAAATGAGCTATTTAGACTTAGTGCAGTGTTTATCTGGGTTTTTATTAGTAAGGCGTATAGTATATAATGTACTGAGAACCACTCTGCTTTTAGGGTGGACTGTGTGAAAGATGATAATAATATGGCTAGAAAGAGGGTGACTGCTAAGATGACGATTAATACAAAAATATAGGAGAAGTAGACATGTTGCACCGACCCTAAATAAGTTGGGATTAGGACAAGAGAATGATGATCTAAACCACATTCACCTGAATGAAAATGCTTAACAGCGGGGTAATTGTGTAATACATACACATAAAATGACAATTGATCGCAATGGATTTCATAATGACAGCGTTTATTGCGTTATTTAAGTTGTTGGGCAAACGACTTTTTCAAACCTATGAAGCAATGGATTCATGATAGCGACAAAATTACATACATAGAAATTAACGTTCATCTGCTCATTAAATTTATTTTTTGATCATTCGAAGCGAAAGTGAAATATGCTGAAATCCAGAATAGAATAGAATAGAATAGAAATACTCTTATTTATGTACACCAAATAAATTACAGACATAAAAATAGAAACTGTACATAGGGTGACACAATGGGCGGTCTTATCGCTAAAAGCGATCTTTTAAAGACAACCTTTGGATGGATTAAAAAGGGGAAGGACAGACAAATACTGTAGGTAGTCTGTGGTGTACCTATTACATAATACAATAAAACATACATAACGTATATTATACTAATCTAAATAAATATATACATATAATAATAAACATGAAACAGGAGCAAAGAAATCCAGCCTCATTGGATAGGGTCACTATTGTATTCCTATTTCACTTTTGATTAATTTTGTGTTCTGACGTTTTATTTCGAGTGAAAGTTGCCGAATATCAGACATAAATGAACAAATAGTGAAGGGTGTCTTAAGAACTGCTAATGAAAGTCCAAAAAAAAAACAAAAAATCGTCGTCGTCGTCGTCGTGTCTTCTCCAATAAAAACTACAGCTAAGAAAAAATTATTACCTTAACCGTGCCCAAATCTTCTCTTGCCCTATAAAACTCTATTTCAGCGTCCCCAAGATCACATTCCGCAAAGTCAATGACCTCATCAGTATGATGCATCTTCTCTCTAATGTGAGCCAAGATTTGGTTATGCTCTGTGCATTTTGCACGGTTTTTTATAAGCTCGTCTTCACGTTCTGTTGAAAAAAGTATTTTGACGATATGGGCAATTTAAAATGGTGTCAGCTTCATGAAAGGATCTTTAGAACAATATATTTTTTGGCATTTAGTAATGTGTTTTGTCGGTTGTGTAGAATATGTACTCCGTAACAATTTCCAAGTTTTTATCTTTAGGTATCATTGAGAGTTTCAATAACACCAAAATCTTAAAATAATTGAAAGTCCTGACTGACTAATATATCAACGCTCAGCCTAAACCGCTGGTCACACATGCAATTTGGAGACTGTGTTCTTTGTGAAGAGTAGGTATCCAATAAGAAGGGTTTTTCGAAATTCCACCCCTAAGAGGGTGAATGGGAGGAGGATGAAATTTCTCGCGGACGAAGTCGCGGGCAGGAGCTAGTTTTCTAAGATAGAACTGATGCCTTTTTCCCATGGCGGTAGGGAGAAACTATAGAACGTCAACTGCTACGATCCTTACATGCTTGGTATAATAAATATGTTATATATATGAGATCAAAACGATAGCAATTATAAAAAGCTGTTTAAAATAATTACCTTCAATTTTAGTATTATAATTCTGATTATCAATATTGAGTTGTTCATATTGCCATACGTAAAGTCCTGGGCCCAGGGTTTCCAGCTTCTTCACTATAGCCTCAAGTTCAGCGACGGCGTTCCTCGCACGAATGTATCGCAGACAAAGGGCAGAGGATTGTTCACTCTTGCGCCTTTGAAGAGTTAGGAATCGCTCCACAGTCTGCAGTTAGTAGAATACTATTCAAAATCATCATATGCCTAGCGTTTTCCCAACTATGTTGGGGTTGACTTCCAGCCTAACCGGATGCAGCTGAATACCAGTATTTTACATGGAGCGACTGTTTTTCTGAACTCCTAAGCCCAGTTACTGGAATACTAAAGAGTCGGTACCTATACAGAAACGATTACTGAAATGGGCTGGAATGACAGAGCTTCGATGAATGATGGTAATTATCTTCTACTTAGTCATGAGATTGGAAAAACTTTTTGTGTTTATTTAGCGTGCTTAGATATGTAAATTGATAGATACCCATCATGTGTATGGTTTTGTCAACTAATTATAACGCACCACTTTTGGTTATTGTAAAGAAAGTGCTCATTTATTCTGGTGGCCATTATCAAAACTTACATACATTTAGTAGAAAATAATTAATATGAAAATAATATCTAAATATAACAAACGAAATTTTGTTTCAAATTCAGTCTCAACTGAGTTGGATCAGTTTATACAGGAGATTTTTGAGGTTCAGTCTTCAGGGCGTACCTAATCCAAAATTACAAATATAGTGGAACAAAGTGGTCACCAAGAGCTCTATTTAGTAGAAAACTAAAACTGCAATTTTAGTTTTTTTTTAAGTACTGAATTTGGTAATTGTCTTATCACTATGTATATAGCGATCGATGGCAGTACCTTACTGTTTTATAAAGTTCAACAATGTTAGGTAAAGTCAGGGAAATTCATTGAAAAGCAAACTTCAGATTTAAATTATTAATACAAGGTGTAATTTAAATGGTGTTGGACCTGAAAAGAGGCCATTGTACTCATCATTAGGAACAACTTTTACTATGAGACCAACCCTGAAATCGCGAAAAAAAATCAGCTGTTCCCACATTAAATTACACCTTGTATTATGGCCATCAAGCTACGGTTTTCTAGAAGAACGGTGACTCCAGATAGCGTCCGCAATTTACCGGTGAACGACGTCACTGAAACGTTATCTTTGAAAGTTGATGTGTTTTCCTAGAAACCGTTTTTGGCACCGTAAAGTCAAACCCTGCTGCACAATGATTTAAATCGCTAAATCTGTCCTCACCGTACTTAAACACGCAAGAAGTGTCCATACTGAGAAGAATGAGCGCACACATTACTCGTATTATGTAGCGTTTCCATGGCAATCAAGTCAAGTCACTGCGTCATTGTGTGTCACAGGTGTCAAAACGAAACAGAAACGCGATTATCTTTTGACGCGGCGTATCTAGCGAACTAAATCTTTGCCGCTGTCATCATTTTCATGACAGCCGTCACTCTGGCCATTATGCGGTCACCACACTCACCACTTTTCTAGGAAATCCTAGCTTTACACGTATACTCACGGACGGTGTGAATTTGCTTATCAAATTAACTTCTCTGACTTAACATAGGCCTATTATTATACAACATTGGTTTTTGTTTATACTAAACCCGATAAGGGGTCATTGTACTCATCATTATGAACAACTTTTACTATGGGACCAAACATGTAATCGCGAAAAAAAAGTCAGCTGTTCCCTAAATTTTGACGAGATAAACGAACATAAAAGTAGGGAACAGCTGTTTTTTTTTTCGCGATTTCTGGTTTGGTCCCATTGTAAAAGTTGTTAATAATGACGAGTACAATGACCTCTTAAGAGGTTGTTAATGTTTTACGAATATGCCTGTATATACTTTTTTTATATTCCCTTATGTCCATGCACTGACAGATCTCTGTTCTAGAGTGAATTCTTACCTCGGGTAAAGTCTTACCTTATCAGCGATAGGTTTCCCTTTTCTTGAGTAAATTAGTCCCGACCCGGTTGTCCGCTCGAGTTGTTGCAACCCATCAAACTTTGTGTTAGCATGCTCCAATCTACCACCATATTTTTGCTCAACTTCAGAAACTTTCTGTTTTATCTATAAGAAATAACAAGCTTTTAAGTGAAATGAAATTGAAATATGATTACGTTGAATAAGTAGTGAAAGTAAAAAGTCTCCTAAGTAACCTATTTAGAGTTTCCTTTATAAAATGTGGGTAAGTATATGCAGGATAATTTTTTAACCAATGCGCCAACTGTAACCCTGAATTCAGTACATGATTCTGAACCAATTTGCGTTGAAATTTTTGAGGGTTATTAAAAAAAAATTGCTCTGCCATACATTTTGACCACGTGGGTATTGCACTTTTCTATGAAAGAGCTGATTTTTAGGGTTCCGTGCCTTAAAATGAAAAGCGGAACCCTTATAAGATCACTTTGTTGTCAGTCTGTCTGTCCGTCTGTCAAGACGCTTTTTCTTAGGAACGCTTGGAGTTACCAATTGAAATTAATATCAAATAATCAGGGCTGCAATCCGATGAAGCAGTGAAAATCAAACTTTTAAGTCAACGCAATCAAAAGATATGGGCGTTTATGTTCCGTTTATGCCGCATATTTTGACACTCGCAAGGGAATCGAAACCTATAGGGTACCTTCCCGTTGACCTAGAATCATGAAATTTGGCAAGAAGCTTTACTTAAAAGGGACTTTTACTTAAAGGGAAAAATCCGAAAACTGTAAGTAGTTACATGACATACCTACAAATTTGTACGTAACCCTTGGAGCGCGAGTCCGACTCGCACTGGTTTTTTTTTTATAACCGACGTAGAATTTCTACGCTAGAAAGAATCGGGTCTAGAATCATGTGCTGAATTTATGGTTACAGTTTGCTCATTGGTTAATTTTTTTCCTGTATGTGTCATAAAATCATCATCATCATCATCATTTCAGCCGAAAGACGTCCACTGCTGGACATAGGCCTCCCCCAAGCACCTCCACTCCGACCAATCGGTGCTTCTCGCATCCAACGGGTTCCTGCGGCCTGCGTTTCATAAAATATGACCTATTGTAATATTATATATTTCACCCAATTTCCATAAAATAACAGTAGAGTATTAAGGAAATTGGGTGACAAATTTATTGCTTTTGTTTAATCCAGTTTACATATTTATCTAAACTCATATTTTAACGTAAAATTCTTGTTACGAAATCGAAATATGGCACTGTTATGGCAGAGTGTCAATTTGCGCTTTTATAATTTCTTACATCACAACATTTTCGTGGACGTCCACGACCGTGACTTTAAAATGTACGGAAATACTTGCAAGTTATACTTAACGTTATCGTAAACCGAAAGGATGATGCCTATTTTGGTACCCCCTTTTTTTTTTTTTTTTTTTGCGGATGGGAAATCATCAAATGACCCCTCCCGCTCTGGGTGGAGCGGAAGGGAGTGTCAGACTCTTACTGACTAAAACCCACCCGTGTTCCTTCCTTAGCCCTTTATGTTCCGGGCCAGCGGTAACCCTTTCGGACAATCCCGCTGACCCGGCAGGCTTCGGCCCTATGGGGCCCCTCCTCGATGCTGACATCTCTTTGAGGCGCGCGTGGAACACGTACGCGCCGTCCGGCACGGGCCTGGTCCTGATCGGACGGTGAGCTTTTGGTACCCCCTTAAATAACCATTTGTTATACATCGTTGGATAGGTCTTTTCAAACCGAATGGAAGATACCCTGGTGCCAAATTCCAAATTCCTTGTTCGTTCAGCTAAACTGTACTAAACATGCCACTTTTAGCAATACACACATTACTAGGCATACCTAGTCATATTGCGTGTATTGCTAAAAGGTATGTACTTACTACAAGTCACAAATCAGAAAAAACTTTTCCCTTATAAAAAGTTTTTTACGATTTGTGACTTTTCTAGTAGTCTCAACCTCAGTTTGCCAAGGAGTCTTTGAATCCTTATACGAAACTACAACGATTGAAATCATAAAAATAAAATGTCAGAATTAACGTTTTTCTAGCTGACTGTATTTTTTTTTTCAAACATCTGTTAAAGTTAGCCATTTACTCAAGAAGTTAAGGACGAGAGTCTCATAAGAACGTTTTTTTTTTAGCTACAACGATCAAGGTGGGTTCCCTTACTGCCTCATCTGAACTTCCACCAAGACAATAGCTCTTGAAATTCTTGTATTAGATCCTTTTACCTTTCTAATGATATAGGTATAATTTATTCCTATTGGAGCGGGTACCAGCTTCCATACATTTCGTGGCATCATTGAAAGCGTCTTCAGATATTTCTTTAAAAGCATTTTCAAACATTTCCATACATTTTTACTTCCCTGTAAATGCAGTCTATGTCCACGATAAAATCGTCACGTAAGAAATTATAAAAGCGTAATATTATGGTTCTATTTTTGATGTTTGTGCAACTAAAACGTTTTTTTTAATAATAACTTATGCAACAGTTTTACAGACTAATATTACTTGTCGGGTAGCAACCTTTCATTATTAGCATTAGATGCTTACGTCAGCGATTTCACTCTCTGCCTTTTTCTTCAATTCTTCGTAAGCAAACAATTTTTGTTGATATTTTTCTTCCATATCTGCAGCACCCTCCAAAGGCTTCAAAACATGTTCACATTTACGTTTTCTGGAAAAGTAAGGGTTTATGGGATTCGGGAAACATCTCGAATACAAATAATAGGCAGTTAATGCTACAATAATTATTTTATACCTACCTTTTTGGTATTGACTCGTACCTTGCAAGATTCGTATTTTACGTGATCGAGATTTAAAGTACATACCTAATTTATTCAAATATTGAATTATGAACTCGGACATTATCATAAATAATTATATTATCAAAAACATAGTTAGCAAAAAAAAAAATCCTTGGCTTGGGTTTTCTTTGGCTTGGCTTGGTCGCTAGGAATTGCGAGAATGTATAGCAAAAAAAAAAAGTTGAAAAACGATATAGATTGTGGAATTGTGTATCATAATATTTTCTCTTTAATTCATAACGACGCGACGTGGGTTACGATTATTTGACACATCAGCAGATCTACCTAAATCACATCACAAAAGTGTTGAAATTTCAAGAATTTGTTCATCGATACAATGAATTACAAAAATATCGGCATTCTGGCAGACATGACAGCACGTGCAGTCTGCCTGCCAAAATATTATACAACTTCTTGTTATTCGCATACAGTTCAGTGGGCTAGTATTTTCTTTCAATACAAATGAGCAACTCAGATGGTTGCGCCAAACTCGCGACGATGACTAGAAAAATAAATATACCATCAGTTTTATTTTACGGTTGAAAATTTTATTCTTGAACGTTGTGTTTTGTCTTGTTACTCGTATTTTTACAATTTTACTGCCACGTGAATTGTACGGGCGAGTGTACCTATATTATTTATGGCGTCATTCCAAAATATATGTGGTTGATAATTTTCACAATGCAAAAAATGTGCCACGTCTGGCCATTATTTAACAGTCGAATGACAAAGAAATAAAAGAAAATTAAAGCATATTTGAATGTCAGAGAAATTAATCAAAGACAATGCGAGGAAATTTTTCGCCTTTTTTTTCTTCTTTTGACAACATGAACATTTAATAAATAGCTCCTGCTATGGTTTAGAGATACTGTCCGCAGTAAAAACGGTGTGAGGTGTGCTACAAAGATGTTCGGGTCGGCCGGCACATTCCATTTGGCAGTTTCTCTTGATTAATAAAACCGTCCCGAGAAAATAACTACCTATATTCGGCTAACATTCGGCTCATGCCGATCGGCAAAATCTTTTCGGCATCTATCTTCGCTGAACGTTGTAGTTGATTTTTACCACCCGGCTCTGCGGGTACGGTCTATAGCGCCTTTATGTCGTCGGTAGTATTAAATGTGATTTTCGTAGTGCAAATTTTACCACCGATGTTTGGTTGAGTATACTTACGTCCAGTAACTAAGCCGAGCGGCCATTTATTCCGAATACCTATATTTTCGATTTACCGCCCGGCTGCTGTGTCGATTAATGCCAGTCCGCTTTATAATACTTATATGAGACGACACTAAATTAACCTGCGTGTATCAAATGACGTTCTCAATCGAAAAATAGTGAGCCAAATTAGATCAATTTTAATTTTTTCATAGAAACAGAGATTTCCAGTTATCTTTTTTTAAATAAGACATTTCGAAAATGTTCTCTACTAACTTTTGTATACCTTTTGTATCCTGCTTATGCGTATGAAGTTTCATTAAAATCGGTTCATTCATTTCGAAAAATACGGGATTGAAAGTTTGTATGAAACGCCGTACGGCGTAAACGCTCTAAAATAGGTACCTACCTATATGTAGTTTTGTCACTGTACCTCGTCGGCTGATCGGCAAAACCCCTAAATAGGCCTATCACTACTATTTATTTAGAGACCATGGGTGGTTGGGGGCGCACTGAGGCCAAGAAGCTCATTAGTGAGATAGGGTACAAGCTCCGTGACAGAACGGGTGACTCCCGTTCCGGCTCGTTCTCCGTGAAAAGGTTAGCCATTTGCCACCTAACGTGGCAATGCAGCAAGCGTTTTGAGCACCTTTGCGCCGGGAACAGTCAGGGGCGGGTTATTTCACTAGTTGTTTGACGTGTTGTTGTGACTGTTATTATTTAAAGTTAATTTAAATGCAAGTTGTCAATAATAAAATAATTCAATAATAAGGGATTTGTTTGATAGTTTGAAAATACTCCAACGCATTAGTATTTTGGTAATACTAGCAGTATTTTCATTTATCGTCGTATTGTCGTCTCCACATTGTATATTTATGGTATAGGTACTTGTAATATTCAGCAAGTCGTCTATGCAGTATGTTGTTGAGTACATGTTGATGGTTGCGCTCCAACGTGAGGTCTCTGTGAGCTTGCAAGTACTCTTCCCGGTCCACGTGAATAGTACCCGACATATGACCAATCTGGGCACTTTGTTCTCTGTCTGCGTCATCCAGACTTTCTGAAAAAAATATTAATTACTCTATAAAAACTGTAGGAGGGGCAGAATTTGGGCATAGAATATAATTTTAAAAGAGCCGAACAAACTCAACACATTATATCTTATTGTAGGTACTCCTGATACGCACGGGTGAATTCGAAATGTCAAAACATCGAGATTGCTATTATGATATTGCTATAGGTATTCACGTTAAATATTAAATGTGTTGTGTGTTGTGGAAGAAATTCTCGATGGTATAAACAGCATAAAAATCCATCTAATTTGTCCAAGGACCGATGACCATTGGAGCAAACGAGTCCTGGAGTGGAGACCGTGTATCGGCAAGCGTAGTGTGGGACGCCCCCCAGCTAGACGGACTGACGACCTTAAAAAGGTGTTTGGGACAGACTGAATGCAGATGGCGGAAGACGAGTGTTGTGGCGTAGCTTAGGAGAGGCCTTTGTCCAGCAGTGGACTTGATTTAGGTATTGGTTGCGATAGGCTGAGTTGTTGACCACCTATTGAGGTAGTTTGAGGGATTTGCGCTCTGTCTGACGGTGACCTTGTCGTTTAATGACGCGCAAATGACATTTAACCTTAGGGTATCCACTATACCTATTATATAGCACAAAAGTAGAGGTAACATTGACATATATATTACTAGCGTAAGGACCGGGCTAACGGCGTGACTAAATGGCACCAGCCCGCTGGCCCTAAAATGACGGTTTTAGGGCCAACGCGACTCAGTTGACAGTGGTGCGCGCGAACTTCAAATTTCGAACGAAGAACTTCTATGTAAAATGTTCAGACGGGCGTATCCTTACTTTTGAAATCATTGAGAGGTAATGGTTTATTGACTTACCATTGGATCCACTATCAGAATCTGAGCTTGTATCGCCCGTTCCCGTGGCTTTAGTAGTGTTAGACTTTGTCCTTACTTTCTTTTTTGTCTTTGGTTTATCCTATAGGTAATTTACAAAATTGTAAAAAGTTACGTACTAAATATCGTATTGTCACCTCAGACCAGATAAAAAGTCAAGACAGCGCCGCGAACAATACATTGAAGCATGTATAAACTACACCTCCGCTCTGTGCATACACGCTCACATTTACACACACAAGCACACATTTACAATCAAACTACACCTCACTATGTGCACACATGTTTACCAAATCGGCTTCACTTTACTGTTATAGCCCTCTGTCTCGGTTTTTTATTTGCTCTAAGATTGTCACTGTTAGTGTTCATAGTATGACTGGCAGTAAATCCATTTTTATTCACTAATTCACTAGGCTAATTATTTGAAGTGGCAGTGGGCTGGCCATGTTTGTCGAAGGACCGGTGGAGCAGACGAGTCCTGGAGTGGAGACCACGTATCGGCTAGCGTAGTGTGGGATGCCCCCCAGCTAGATGGATGGACGACCTAAACAAACTGGCTAGGACGGACTGGATGCAGAAGGCGGAGGACAGGGTGTTGTGGTGTAGCCTGGGAGAGGCTTATGTCCAGCAGTGGACTGCAGTAGGCTGAGTTGATTGTTGATAATTATTTTATGATTATACTCTTGGAGATTGAGGCAAACTAACTATAGAGGTTCCCGACACCGAAATTTTTAGGAAATTAGAACAACGTGATCATATTTTTACGTTTTACGTCACCCTATTTTGGGCTAAAAATATGAAATATTTCGTAAAACGTTTTGGGTAGTTACAATATTATGTAGATATAGCAATCCTTAAGGCACAGTTAGCAAAATGCGCGGCTGATTGCCTTGACTTAAAGATACAGTCCAACCTATTGCTGAACGGAATGATTACTAAACTGTTGCTCCACCAGTATTTAAATTTCTAAACAATGGTCAAAACCAACCAAATTAAAAAAAAAAAAAACCCTAAAATGTCCTTAATTAAAAGCAATAAATATACTCTAGAAATGAATGAAAATACTTAGGCAAAATACATAACAGGAAGCAGGACTAAATATATAGCAGCAATATAAAAGTCGCCCTGAATATTCCTGCGTAATGAAACACATTTTGAATCGTCGGCATCGTAAAATAAATTATGCAAAGAACGTAGCAGTTACTAGTTCGTCGGGCTAAACCCACGGACATTATAAATGCTAATAATGAAGTCACAGGGGACGGGGTTCGTGCAAAGTTCTATGAACAGAAGCCAGAAGCAGACGTTGACGTAACAACTCGATTGCATGCAAACAGTATCATGTTAATTAAATTGAAAGGGACAAAAACGTAAAAGAATACCTCAGTTCCAGGCATATTGCGTGATTCGTTTGAATTACTCGACTTTTATTGATCTGCTTAAGGTTATAGCCCGAAATTATTTCACTCCATTATCTTCCCAGCACAACATGCGAAGACTGTTGAATGGTTGTCATGGCAACTAATAAACGAGTATCGAACGGCTTTCAAAGCTTTGATGCCAGTTCCAGATGCATGCGAACATAAAAAATTAGGTTTTATTTTAGGCGAGAAAATTGTTTTACAAAGTATATCGGAATATCGTCGGGATTTCATAGATCGTTGATTCGAACACAAGCTTATTGTTTTTCTTTTATTTTCATCATTACAGCTGAATGACTTGCATTAAAAAACAGTTACATCGACCGGTCCTGTGCTTTTCGCATCTAGCGAATTCCCGCAACCTTCACTAGGTCATCCTCATCAGTCTATCTTGTCCCAACGGCCTTCTGTTCTGCCCAACTGCCCACTGTCACTTAAGTTTGCCAATTTTTCGGACTATGCCGTGGTAGCCTTAGTTCTCCTGCGGATCATTTCTCATTGGATCACGCATTCAAACTCCGGCGAGCATAGCCCACTCCATTATCATTTCCATAATTTAATCTCTGTATATTTCCATTCATTTGTTGTATTTTTAACCCCTGACAAAAACAAAGAGGTCTTATAACACCCTACATGCCAGGGAAATTCTTGTTTGTATTTGCTGGTAAGGTTGACAAAGATCATTTTGCAAAAAAAACGGTATTTTCTAAAACCAACAAGGTTTTTTCTTAAGAGTTTAAAGCATCACTAAGTATCACTAGAATAGACTAAAACTGAACTGTACGTGTTGAAGTGCTTGATGTGAAAAACTGATTATTCTCTCTTAAAGGTCATCCAATGTTACACTGAAGTTGGTTCGTTGAAATAAACATAGCTATACTTTTAAATTTTCAGTAAAAGCAATCTTGTATTTTTTTACCTATTATTAGAACAACGGACAAACTCGCATTTTTATTTATAACTAGCTGCGCCTCGCGGTTTCACCCGCGTAAATGTCGATCCCGTGGGAATATCGGGATAAAAAGTAGCTTATAAATGTTAATCCACAAAATTTTATCTAAATTTTTGTAGGTATAGGTATAAATAGTTTTAAAATTATTTTTTTTGTAATGTAACTACACATTTATGGTATTCGGATTTTTTCCTTTACTTGTGTTACATGACATTGCTTCTTGCCTAATTCCATGATTCTAGGTTAACGGGAAGTACCCTATAGGTTTTGATTTCGAAACATAAACGCCCGTATCTTTTGATTGCGTTGACTTAGAAATTTGATTTTTTCATTGCATCAAGGAATTGCAGCCCTGAGTATTCGATATTAATTTCAATTTGATAACTTTACGCGTTCCTGAGAAAAAGGGTCTTGACTGACGGACAGACAGACGGACAACAAAATGATTTTTTAACTAACCCAACGAGTTCCTGCGGCCTTCACAAGGTCGTCGTACCACCTTGTGGTTGCAGTCGCCACTCCAGAACTTTTCGACCCCATCGGCCATCTGTTCTGCGAGCAATGTGCCCTGCCCACTGCCACTTAAGTTTGGCAATTCTTCGGGCTATGTCGGTTACTTTGGTTCTCCTGCGGATCTCCTCATTCCTGGTTCGATCACGCAGGGACACTCCAAGCATAGACCTCTCCATTGCCCTTTGGGTGGCTTTTAGCCTTCTTGTAAGGCCCATTGTGAGCGACCACGTTTCAGTGCCATAAGTCATCACTGGCAACACGCACTGGTCAACGACTTTTGTCTTGAGACACTGCGGTATGTGGGACGAGAAGATATTGCGTAGCTTCCCGAATGCTGCCCAGACGAGTCGGATTCGACGATTGACCTCTTTCTCGAAGTTAGACCTACCTACAGTTATGACTGGCTTTATGACTGGCTTATATGGGTTCCGTTTTTCTTTTTGAGGTACGGAACCCTAAAAACTCCAAAACGTTCTAGCCGTTCTGAAGTGATGCGCTTATCAACAAACAGCATTTCATTTTTATTATATGGAAGAAGTAAAAGTAGGCCGGGCACCAAACATTCAGTTTAAAGCACATGGAGTCGGAAAATAAATTAAGGTTCTTTGTTAGATAAAAATCAGAGCGGATTAAGTTAGCAGTTCAAGAATGGAACCGAGTGGAATGAAGGATGTGAAACTTCCTTCTTGACTTGAGCGGAATGCGACAAAGGAAGGAAGCGTGCAACGCGAGCCACACCTACTTATTTATTTACGGAACTAAAGCCTGATCATCATCATCATTGCAGCCGAAAGACGTCCACTGCTGGACATAGGCCTCCCCCAAGCACCTCCACTTCGATCGGTTCTGCGCTTTTCGTATCCAACGGGTTCCTGCGGCCTTCACAAGGTCATCGGACCACCTTGTGGGCGCGGTCGCCACTCCAAAACTTTTCGGCCCCATCGGCCATCTGTTCTGCAACCAATGTGCCCTGCCCACTGCCACTTAAGTTTGGCAATTCTTCGGGCTATGTCGGTTACCTTGGTTCTCCTGCGGATCTCCTCATTCCTGGTTCGATCACGCAGGGAAACTCCAAGCATAGCCCTCTCCATTGCCCTTTGGGTGACTTTTAGCCTTCTTGTAAGTCCCATTATGAAAAAAAAAGCGTGATACACGATGCAATTGACCGTCCTGCAGCATGCCTTGTTAAAGCAACAATAAAAAGTCATTTGTTGATCGGAACCCAGCAGCTGACCATAAGAACTGCTGGGCTTTTCTTTCACCAGTTTTTTTTAGGCCACTAACCTCTGTTGACGTTGGCAGTGTCACAGCTCTACTCTGGGCCGATGCCAGACTTTCGACAATGCTCATCCCAAAATAACTGCCGTTGAAAGTTTATACGACATTTTTCTGTTGTAAAATGTTAAAGACTTGGACCGCAATACATCAATCCAGAATGTTACTGCAATATAATTACCAAAACGTTCTTAATTTAATTCATAACATTTTGACACAGTCATATCATAAACATACTTTAATTAAAGCTGGAAGTCGTTTCGGATGGCCTGTCATTTAAATGAATTTTGTAAACATAGAAGTTTATTCATGACTCGTTGGACATGCGGCAAACGTGTACGGTACGTTTGCCGCATGTCGAACGAGTCATGAGCCAAATCTACCACCATGTAGGGTCCTAGAAGACGTCCAGCAACACCGAGGCAGACTCAGAAGAAATGGCGGGATGACCTTGCCGCCTACAAACAGGATTGATCCCCACTGGCTCAAGACAGAAAGGAGTAGAAAGGAGAAAAGCCTCCACGTTTTCCCGGCAGTGGAACAACATAGGCTAAAAATCCTACTTAATAATATTATAAATGT
Source organism: Oligia fasciuncula (assembly GCA_963082905.1). NCBI lineage: Eukaryota > Metazoa > Arthropoda > Insecta > Lepidoptera > Noctuidae > Oligia > Oligia fasciuncula. The sequence continues at coordinate 13,946,073 of OY720390.1, read as the reverse complement.
GAAGGTGTTTGGATGTTTGTTACTCAATCACGCGTAAACCGTTGAACAGATTTAGATGCAATTTGGTATAGAGATAGTTTGAGTCCCGGGAAATCACATAGGATAGTTTGTATGCCGATATTTTCACGGGATCGACACTTATGCAGGTGAAACCGCTGGCCGCTGCTAGTAAAAAATAAATGCAAAATCCAAAAGTGCACGACTCGTAATGCTCATTTGATCGTTTAAAAAACCATAGATATATACAGGGTTATTGGTAAAACATTAACAACTTCTTAGGAGGTCATTGTACTCTTCAATACGAATAAATTTTACTGTGGGACCAAACCTGAAATCGCGAAAAAAAAATCAGCTGTTCCCTACATTTAAGTTCGAATAACTCGTCAAAATGTAGGAAACAGCTGATTTTTTTTTACACTATTATGCTTCGCATTTTTATATTATTATTGAGTCGTGCATTAAAAAAATAGAAGTTTATGGTTGGGTCAAAAAAGTCACTAATAAAGTTTAAAAAGTTTATTCAATAAAAAAGAATTAAGTATGAGAAGAACGTACATAACATCAATACACACGATAATGCAAATATAATGGAATAAACAAGACCACTCTTCAGGATGCATTCCGTAACTGTTTTAACTCAAACTTATCTACTTTGTTCCTCAAGCCGTGTACGGACTAACGAACAAAACATGGCGAACACGAATATAATGGATTGCCACGAACATTTTTGACGAACACAGGTTATGTTCGTTAGTGGTATGCACGTGCGAACAAAGTGTTCGATGTTCGTGTTCACCATGTATTTGTTCGTACGTGCGTGCACGGCTTAAGATAGCATTTCCTGCGCTCCCCCGCTCAGTAAGTTCTATAAATAAGTCCCCGATGTTTAGACAATAGAGAATTTTATGTCCTGTTGGTCCCAACTCGATTTGTTCTTCTATGGATGAGGAATTCCATTAATACAAATACCTATAAGTTCCCCTATGTATTTATACTATGAATAAGAACATGAGTTTCCTCATAAAATATTCAAACAAATGACGGAAGTGATCCTTACAAACATTGCACTATAATATAAGTTTGACTAGAATCAAGTTACACTCTGGCAGCATAGTAATAGTACAATATATTTACATAATAACGCAAAAGATTACGCATATTTTCGTATTTTATTAATTATAAAAAACCGCTATTTTATAACACGATGTACGTTAACTTCGTTAATCCTATAAGTCCAAGGCGAATACAAGTTTAAATACGTTTTTCACATAAAAATATTGCAAGGCGGTAATAAAAAATGTCGCAATAAAGATTATTTTTTCCATCGCTTATAAGATTAACAAGGCGTACTAATATAAACGTCACGATTGACATTCAGGGTGTAATTAAATTGAAGGTAACAGAATCAGTCAAGAATTATCTAGAAGCTGAAACTGACGGTGTGTAATTATGCTAGTAATGCGACTCAAATTAAGTCTTTGCTCAAGTTAACCGGATGAGTTAATTTGATTGTAAGAAATCGCTTTCGATCACGAGCTGATTTCTTTGGCGAATTCCATCGTTTTCTAAACCAATCGGGTGTAAGATCAGACTCCATCGAGTATGAACGACTTCAGAAACCGACTCGACGCGAAATTTTCTGGCTATACAATACATCTGAAATACCAATTTTTTCGTAAATAATGTTTGTAGATAATTTGTCTAAAGCATGGCTTCATTTTAATAACATGATTAAATGACGATTGGAATCAGCTATTTACTTTAAATATATCACCGATTTTATTTTGAACAAAATTCCATTCCGACGAATCGAACAATTCTGCAAACAGCTTCGAATGGCAAAACGTCATCCGGGCCGCATCACTTAGTCTTATTTTTGTAGAATACATTACATGGAAGACTTGAACATAGTTACAGCTATTGGTCATTTGAGCACTGTTCAGTAAAGATTTGAGGAAGCTTTCCCACGACGGAAGATGTCGCGTGACAATGGGTCGCTTGAAGCGTCATCGGCCGATAATTGTGGGTTCATCAGCCATGGCCAGCTCGTCTGTTGCTGCTTTGTCGCCTTTCCTCTTGCGGGAGTACCAGAGAAAAGAGGCAGCAGCGAAGAAGTTCACGAGAACCACGAACCAGGCCAAGAAGAAACTGATGTTATAACTGTGGAAAAAGAGGAAATTAGTGTGACGTCAACTGACAATAGATAAAAAAATATATAGCCACGGTATGCTTACATGTCTATACAAAATTCTACAATGGAATGCTTTCAGCGCGAAATGATAATGCTCGCATAAACAATGGATAATGTTAGCCGCACTTGGTCTGATCGTATACAAACGTCTATCAAAGTAGTTAGTAATACGTCAAAAGCATATCATTGTGTAGAGGAGCCAATAGAATTTTGCAATAACGCACGAATGGTGTTCATTCGAAGCCTATAGAATTTTGGAACAGCGGTGCTATTCTGTAAAAATCTCACCGTGAAAACTTAGTTGAAGTGAGCGTGGAGTGAGCTGTCAATAGTGTCAATTCCTACCAAAAACAAACTCACTTCATCTAAGTTTTCACGGTGAGATTTTTACAGAATCGACTGGCTGATATCCAAATGATGTTGTAGAAAAAAGGTAACAATTGTTTGCGGGAATGTTATAGTACCTATATTAAGTATATTACTTTGAAATAAATAAGAAGATCGAGCTAAACAAAATTATTCATGACAATCGAATAATAACAATTTGATGATTATTACATGAAGAAAAATATACAATTATATTTCAATTAATAATTTGAGATAATTTTCAAGTTAAGTATGGAACAACAAACTGAACATATAATATTGTTCCTTAACTTGAAAATATTTATACACACTAACAAAGTTCAAATTCCATTGCAACCAAAAACTTATTAAGACTTTTTCTGTTAGAAATAGTCACGCAAAACTCAACATTACATTTCACTAAAATAGATAATGGAATGTAAATTATCTGAGATTATGAACAATGCTATAGTGATCGTCCACAATATGTGATAAACACGTTAATACTTACTAATGGTAAGCCTTTTCGGGGTATATAAATTTCACGTTTCTCTTCATATGATCCACTGAAGTCATCATTACTTGCACCACCACGAATGTGCATGAGGCTGCAAAAATGTAAATGATTAGTATGTATCCCTGAGCCATTAACTAATGTATTAATTTGTGTATTAAAGTTTTCCATGTGGAATTTCTCAGTAGCGGAGTCTGGATTTGTATCCAGTTGATGGCAATTATAGGCTCGCCTCCTATTACATGGGACTCAAACATAACTGGCGACAATAGCACTAAAGGTGCACCTCTACCTAAACTTTCGGGGAATACAGGCGTGATGGTATGCTATTTGTAATTAAACATGAACAAAATAAAATAAATAATATAAAGCCAAGTGAGTATAGGTATAATGGAGAATGTAGGTAGTTTGATGTTCTTTTATAAGAGAAATAAAGATAATGTCATCAAACTAACGCATATCTGGTAATATTTGATGCAAAAAATAATATCTTCCCGACTAAATTTCGGTCACGGCGGCCAATATCAACGGAGATTATCCAAGTACACAGGAGATATTACATTGCACAAGAATGTGCGCTAGAACAGGTGCACTCCCTCTTTTTTCACTGTCAAGACTGGGGAGATCAGGCGCAGGACCAACGGCTTTACGTGCTCTCCGAAGCATGGGGGTGTGACAACACCACTAACTTCCAAATTCCAGGTTGCTGCTGAGAAATTTCTAATCGAAAACCCCAATAACACTTGTAAAACGGAAGATCTAAACATTTGCAATACTAACAACAATATTTGTTTGAACAACCTCATCATCATCGGCCTAACCTTTTCCCATCTATATTGGGGTCGGCTTCCAGTCCAACCGGATGCAGCTGAATACCAGTATTTTACATGGAGCGACTGCCTATCTGACCTCCACAACCCAGTTACTGGGTAATACGATACCCCTTGGTAAGACTGGTTGCCAGACTTTCGGGCTTCTGACTACCCGAAACGACTGTCAAAGATCCACGAATGACAGCCGGGACCAACAACAGCTTAACGTGCTTTCCGAGGCACGGAGGGGTCACGGTATGTAAAGATGGTCACCCATCCACAGACCAACCCCGGCAAGCGTAGATTAACCTGATCGATCGACCTGTGCGGCTGTTATTATTTAGCCACGGGCCCTTCACCTATCTGACCCATATTTAAAAGTAAATCAAGTAACAAAACACAAACTTCTGAAATACTTACTGCTAATGAAGTGTATGCCCGCGGCAAGACGCTTGAACATGTATCGAGGGTTGTGGAAAGTGTATACGGAGAAACCACAACCCATCGCCATGACAAACAGGCTGATGATACCAAACGATATCATGGTCCTTACGTAATCTAAACAAAGAAAAATATGTATGTCAATGGAATCACTACTTCAGATATATTCATCAGTTCAATTGTATTACGTCTTTAGCGGAGAATAAAATTCAATAATACAAATACAGTACCTACAACTCCGTGGCATATCGTAGAACATGTACGATTTATATCTGATTACAAAAGACTTTGCCTGCCTTTGTCACCTGATATTGGAATCGAAACAGAAGCGAAAAATCTGAGGGGGTTGTATCTTTATGCTGTGTGTAGCTGCAACACCCGGGCATTTTAATAGAAAGTAAAAAAAAAGTTGCCATGGCGGCGCAAAGAAGTTGTTTATGATAAATTGGACAATTTGTTTATGGACATTACCATAATAATTTAATTAGTAACCTTACAATAGACTTTTATAGACTTCACTTATTGATATTTTTTTATTGTATTAATTAAATACAAGTCCTTCGCTTATAAACAATATATAAAAGAGAAGAATATACTTACTAGCTATATCAAGATCATAGGCTAAGTCAAAAGGACGGTGGTCTTTGTCCATCACAGGCTGGGCCAAATAATTGGTGCATTCTGCAAAGAGAGTAGCAATTAATAACACTATCATTAAAATCAAGTGGCTATCAGTTGGTCACGGCATGGTACGGCAAGTCATTAACATTTGAATGGCCGAAGCTTTCCGCGGCTTACCGCAATATCCCGTGGTATGCTCAAGTCCCCTTGTATCGATATCAACAAAATATGAGTGAATTCAAAATCATTTCCGCTTGCGAAAATCTTTTGCCATGCCATGCCACACCGTGCTGGTGGGTGAGCGATGGTTAAGTGAGGTAGATGTTCATTTGAATATCAAAATTATTCATAAAATATAATATTAAACATGATCACGAGAAAAATAAATTATCTTTAATTATAACATATAACATTATCATAGAAAAAATCTTATCTATGGTCTGGACAGGCCAATAATATCGTAGGTATGTGATTAAAGAAAACAAAAAACAAAGGTTGAAAAATTAACCAAAGCAACAATAACAGCCAAAACGATTTTCATCAATAAGTAATTTTAATTTACACTCACTTCTACATTTCAGTGAAAAAGGAAAATAAATTTAGCCCATTAATATTTATATATTTTGGAGTTTCATAAAAAGGATCTAAAAGCATTTAATGGGCACATCAGCCGCATTTTCCTGGAAGAGGCAGTAAGCATTGTTATCATCTTAAATTCCATGTCTGTTGGAATTAAACTCGAGAAAAACGTTGGTACCTACATAAAAATGGAAATTTTAATTTTACTTCGAAAGCTCTTAGAGGTTTTATGCTGGCACTTCATCGTATTGTTACTCAAAAAAGCGAGAGGCAGAAGTATTCGGTACTAAAGTGAAGTGTCACTTGTTGTTATGTTAGAAACAATTTGTTATAATCCTAATCCAAAGGGGGGTTGGCAGATCAATAGCCAGGTGGGGACGACCTACAGAAGATCACGGACAAGACCTGGATGAGACCAAAACTCACATTGACCAGGGAAGCATGGCACAAAAGGGAGCTACCAATGATGATGATGAATCCTAGTTTTAACAGTCACGTGCTTGTCAGTCGTACGAATATAATCTAACTAGCTGCGCCCCGCGTTTTCGCCCATATAAGTGTCGATCTCGTGGGAATATCGGGATAAAAAGTATCCTATGTGTTAATCCTGGTTATAAGCTATCTGTTTGCCAAATCACATCCAAATCCGTTCTTTAGTTTTTGCGTGAAAGAGTAACAAACATATAAACACACTCACAAACTTTCGCCTAGATATAATACTAGCAGCGCTCCAGGGTTCCACCCGCATAAGTTGCGATCCCGTGGGAATGTCGGAATAAAAAGTATCTTATGTGTTATTCTGATATATAAGCTATATTATTGTACAGTTTCATCAAAATTTGTTCAGTAGTTTTTGCGTGAAAGAGTAACAAACATTCATCCATCCTTACAAACTTTCGCGTTTTTAATAGGTAATAAGTAGGAAGTAGCATAGTAGGAAGTAAAAAGTGTGATGAGATTTTAATAGGTAATAAGTAGGAAGTAGCATAGTAGGAAGTAAAAAGTGTGATGAGATTTTAATAGGTAAAAAGTAGGAAGTAGCATAGTAGGAAGTAAAAAGTGTGATGAGATTTTAATAGGTAATAAGTAGGAAGTAGCATAGTAGGAAGTAAAAAATGTGATGAGATTTTAATAGGTAATAAGTAGGAAGTAGCATAGTAGGAAGTAAAAAATGTGATGAGATTTTAATAGGTAATAAGTAGGAAGTAGCATAGTAGGACGTAAAAAGTGTGATGAGATTTTAATAGGTAATAAGTAGGAAGTAGCATAGTAGGAAGTAAAAAGTGTGATGAGATTTTTCGGGTTTCACCGAATTACTGAGACTACGCCGACTGTATGCCTAAGAATAGGCCGTTTGTATGCCGTCCGTCCGTCTATTTGTCTGTGTGTATCTTTTTACAGTATTGTATTGTATAATGGGCTGGCATCCAAAACTCCCCGTTCATGGGCCTATTTTTGTACGGCTTTTTACGGTAGGTGAACCAAAACGCGTGGTCACGCCCACAGAGGCCGCCTTCGATTTTCCGAACAAAAAGTGACATATGATTATGAACGCACCGATCGCGTATTCGCGCGACGATAGCTTAGGTACGCTTAGAACCCGGGGTCATAGTTTTGGCGGTACGGAAACCTTACAGGTCCTTGACCGGTTTTTATATTCATTATTCCTGTTCATGTACATAACATGACATAAGCGACCTTGGTGGTACATGCGTCATGACAGGAATTTAAGTCTGTTCAACGTCTCAGAATATTTGCAAGCACACCCAAGGCAATAAACTAGCAGCGTTCTCAAAAGATTTATTGAAATACTTCACTTGTAAAGAAGTACTTAACTTGGAAATCTGTTTCGTTATTTGGACAGAGATTAGCGTATTTTGATTACATTTAAAGTGCGTTCGTTTATGAAATATTGAATTTTGCCGTCTGCGATTTTGTGTCCAATTTAATTTCGTGCCCGAAGAACCAATTTTCGATAATGACAATTTATTGTACAAAATTCTGAGTTCTTTTGATTTAAGTTTTTATAGATACGATATATTTTATAGACAGCACTGATTTTTTGGGAAGTTGTTAGGTTAGGTTAGGTTATACCAATTATAGTATAAAACCAAACTTTCAGCTTCGAGACCTGTGTGCTAACTGCGTGGTGCTCCAAAAACCTCGAAATTTTCGGACTTCTATCAGTTTTTGACTTATAACTTCTTAAAATTGAATGAACTTACAATAATTAACATTTTTATTTTTTATACATTATTTTATTACAATTCCTATTTTGCTACCTTTTGTACGAGTTCATACCTAAATATTTGTCAAAATTAATAACTATACCATTCTATACTTTGTAAGCATGTATTTTAGAAATGGAAATTTGTGTTTCAGTCAAAGTTCACGATACTCTTACTGCCTTTTATATGGTAAGTATCTAAAGCTATTTCGCTATAGTAGGTCATTAACTGCTAGTGCAGTATCGTAGATGTTTTACGTTGCCTACTACCGGACATTTGCTTCTTATCGCGTCCCTACCCGGTTATGGGTGCCTGGTACTAGTTGCCGGATAAGTGGGGCTCGTATACGCGGTTTATCGCACTGCGGCAAGAAATTTAATATCTGCGGTGTTCACAGTGACCGTAGAATGTGTATGGAACTATGTAGGGTGAAGTTTTCGCTTTTTATAGGAAATTATACTACTTACTTTTTAAAGTTTTGTTATCCTGCGGGGTATTTGCGTATCAGTTACAATTGAAAGTTCAAAAATTTTCATTAAGTACGGTTTTACGTTGTTGAGCAGACGCATTTTTCAAACAAAAATGAAGCAATGGATTAGGAATTTACTTATTTTTTTTTAGGATTGTGATTAAAAATATGTTAAACGATTGGGGTGCTCTACTCAAAAAAATATATAAATATTACATGCGGTGAGTAGACACCGCATGTATTTTTTTTTTCGAGGAATACTTTTGCTGCGTTTCAAAGTTGGTGTTTCGAAGAATACCCCGATACGTCGATATTCGTCGGCGCCAGTACCGTACAGTTAGTTGCCTCTGGTGTAGAATTGTGTCAGGAGTGTGGAACCTTAGATAGAAACACGCTTGTATGATACGACTACATACAGAAAGCACAGCTAATAGAAATCTCTATTCCTAGACAGCACGTTTCGCCGAAAACTTTGTTGATAGAAAACATTGTTCGTAGATATCTTGGTTCATAGGAAGCACTGTTGACAGAGATCTCTGTTCATAGATAGCACTTCTTGCCGGAAACTTTGTTCATAGAAACCACTGTTTCACAGAAAGCGCCTTTGGTTCACGGAAACCAATTAGATCATTATTTTTTTAGGTAAGCTGTATTCCCATTCGCTTGCTCTTACATCCTATGTCGACGGAGCCCCGCTTCGCGGGGCCCCTATTTCTGTGTAAAGGGTTTAAAGTAACCTAACACAACCGAACCTCGGGGTGCCCTTCGCTCGCTCTTGCATCCTACGTTGCGCTTTTTTAACCAAGGTATCTGGTTGACTATATAGTCAATTCATCATTGAAATATAATCATATCATACTGTAGGTATTTAATCATCACATCATCACTAATATTATAAAGGCGAAAGTTTGTGAGTGTGTGTGTTTATATGTTTGTTACTTCTTCACGCTTAAACGGCTGGACCAATTTTGATAAAAAAAATTATGGAGGTAGCTGATACCCTGGATTAACATATAAGCTACTTTTTATCCCAATATTCCCACAGGATCGTCATTTACGCGGGTAAACCCGCGGGGCGCAGCTAGTACGCCATACAATTAAAACATTGCAAAGGCACATGCATTTTTTTTGCTCCGGCTTACCTCCGTCATAAATTCACCCTTCGTCACTGCCAAGTGTAATATTTTGGATTTCAATAACATTAAAGAAGGAAAACATCGTGAGGAAATCTAGGACATAAAGTCTGAAATCGCCAACCAGTCTTGTGCAAGCGTGATGTTAAATGCCTTCTTTGTATAGAGGCCTTTGCTCTGCATAATCAACCTTTAAGGGGCTTACATGACCTAAAGCGCGGTCACTGTCGGACTGCATAGAAAAGAAAGAGAAGCGCGATGACACAACACTGGTAATTTATTGCAAAACATAAAGCGAATTATTTAATTACGAAAACATTATTGTTTGGACAAAAAAATCAAAACACTAGTATTTTATAGTATGTTGCTTGTAGAATAATCTGACAATAAAAAATCATAATGATTGTATGTATGGTTTTTATTGTAAAAATAAGTTTTTAGAGGTATCTTCATGATTTTTTTCTATCGTATAGTGGTATTATGTTTTCAACACACTATCACCTAGCATATATCCTAAAAAATATCACATATTTTTCTGATTTTGTTTACTGTGGTCGATCATATACTTTTATTGTTTCTAAAACTTGCGTTTTTTGTGTTTAGATAGATAGATAAAACGTTTATTCAGTGCAAAAAAAGACACACAATACAGGTATTAAAAACATCACACAATTATACAGGTATTAAAAAATATCAGAAAAGGTGAAAGAAAAAAAAATAACAATGATTAAAAAAAAGATAAATTGACCCATAGAGTTTAGGTCCTGTAAGCCCCATAATGTTCCCACTGCTTACATTTACACAAACTGAAACTCCTGCGTGGGTTCGAACCCACGTCCTATAACTCGTAAGTCGAGTCCGTTACCACTGTGCCACTACACTACTGCTCTGCCCTGCGGCGGGACAGTAATAGACTGGTATTCATAAGTGTTATTTTAATCCGACAAACGATTACTATTTATATGTTTTCGTTTGAGTTGTATCGGTTGAGACAAGTAATAAATGTCAAAAGATTATAATATCACGGAGTTTTGTGGCTCACAGGCCCACGTGATTTATGTATTTTCAGAAAGCCGTCTTCAATTACATTAATCAACGTTTTACGAGTTGTTTCTTCATTTAATAATCTCATTTGTTAAAACTAATTTAATAGTTTCGAAACTTTTGAAGTTTTATTGGTTACTAGCTTCTGCCCGCGACTTCGTCCGCGTGAAATTTCTTGTACCCCCCCACCCCGTCGCAACACTTCGTATTCGCTTAGCGTTCATTCTGACTTTTTTTTTGCTCGGCTCCTAAGGGTCATAGCGTGATATTAAATAGCCTATAGCCTTCCTCAAGAATTGGGCTATCAAATGCAAAAAGATTTTTTCAAATCTGACCGGTAGTTCCAGAGATTATCGCGTTCAAACAAACAAACTCTTCTTATTAGTATATACGAGACTACGAGTATATAGATTCAGATAGGGGCACACGGCTACTTAACACATCAAGCTATAATAATAATTATTATTATTTATTTATTTCTTACCACCAATTACAGAGTTAGTAAATAATAATAGTCTACAGACTATTATTATTATTTAAACAAATTAATTTGAATTTCATAATTAATTTGTGGAAGACTGGTGCCTAAACTAAGTTTTTTACAAAACCTGTATGTCAGGTCACCAGGCCCCCTAATCAAAGTTGTACGTTTTTTTTTGCAACGCTATACATTTCCAGTTTTAGCTGACTTCGTATTGTATTGGTTTTTCCAACAATCAGAAGTCAGCTTACACTGGTTAAGTATAGCTTGACGTGTAGCCGTGCATACCATTTGGAATCGTATCACTTGGAAATCTGACTCATGATATTCAGAATCGACCCTAAAGACCCGGTATAATTATCTTTACAGTATTGTGACTCGGCCCTATTCTAGAAATAATTACCTACAGCCGCGCGGGTACGTAAACACGCGATAGGGCTCGAGCCTACAATATTTTAATTTCCTCAACCTACTTGAGTTTCTTTCTAGTTTTGTAATTGTATAGGTAAATATTATTTTTTATTTATTTAAAAAAATAAAAACAGTGGCACTTCGGGAGTGCCGCCAGAAGTGAAAACAAAACACAAACAGAATACTTTGCCATCACTCACTGACATATCGGATATACACATGGACGTAATATACCATACCATAATCAGCCTATAATGTTCCCACAGCTGGGACACAGGCCTCCTCTCAATGAGAGGGAGTGGGCCGTAATCCACCACGCGGGCCCAGTGCGGGTTGGCGGATGTCACATGTCTTCGAATTTTTGGTTCTAGGACATGTCGGTTTCCTCACGATGTTTTCCTTCACCGTTTTGAGAGAAGTGGTGATGAAATAATTTACACAAAGTAAAGCGCCTGTACCGGAAGACGTAGTGTTGGAAGGCCTCCCACAAGGTGGACCGACGACCTTGTGAAGGCCGCAGGAACCCGTTGGATGCGAGAAGCACAGAACCGGTCGAAGTGGAAGTGCTTGGGGGAGGCCTATGTCTAGCAGTGGACGTCTTTTGGCTGAAATGATGATGATGATAGCGCCTGTCTGGGTTCGAACCTACGACCTACAAACTCGTAAGTCGCGGCCGATACCACTGTGCCACCACTGCTTCTGTGCCACCACTGCTTCTATTCTTCGTGTAATGGACGTAATATAATAGTATATTACGTCCATGGATATACATTAAAACCGAGTACATCCCGAGGACAGAAGAACACACCATGGCGCGATTTCAATAGTTTTTCCCATCTCAAAAAATGCTCAACGCGAAAGAAGTTTTCACTTCAAAAATGAAATTCGTTGTGAATGAAATAGGAAAAGTTCAATAAAAACACATGTTGTGTTTTTTGATTAGTAGATTTAATAAAAAAAACTTATTGACGAATTCAAACCACCAAAAATAGCACAATATAGTCTATAATTGCTCTGCCATATTAAGTAAGTACTTGTACTTATTTGAATGAATATTTCTCATAAATCGCACGCTTACTGCTTACAAAACCCCACCCCACCGTCCGGCCTCCGTTCGTCACTGCGGAGCATTCGAGACTGTTGACCGAACTCGAGGCGCGTAGGTATGACTCGCGTTCCGACCGTTTGCATGAAGATAGAATACTGTATAGATAATTATACCGTGCTAAAGATAAACTGAATCGTAAAATTACATTTGTTAGTAGTAGTAATGAAACTACGAACACCAACCTGTCCGTCAACAGTAGTGTTTATATTATAGATACTTGGGGATTGTCGACTTTAACGGGCTGAAGAGAAATGGATGGTGCTATTTAAATCCTGTTTCAGTAACTGTAGATACTTATGTTTATATAAAAGTGCCATCAAATAGGCCCTTGGTCTAATAAATAGGTCCTGACATGAGCTACATAATATAGAAACCACTTTTGTATAGGTCAAATGCGGACTACGGTGCGGAACCCTGTGCCCTGCAGTGAATGCCATATGAAAATGCCTCACAAGAGACAAAAAACAGATGGACAACGCAATTCAAGTGAAACCACTTGAATTGCGTTGTCCATCTGTATTTTTACGATGTAGCTAGGTACCTATATCACACTAATATTATAAAGGCGAAAGTTTGTGAGTGTGAGTGTCTGTGTGTGTTTATATGTTTGTTACTTCTTCACGCTCAAACGGCTAGACCAATTTTGATAAAATTTTGTATGGAGGTTGCTGATACTCAGGATTAACATAATAGACTACTTTTTATCTCGATATTCCCACGGGATCGACACTAATGCGGGTGAAACCGCGGGGCGCAGCTAGTCAGTAATAAAGAATACTCCATCTGTCATTTCAGTGTCAGAAAATAGGTACTTAATAGAACAAGAAGTATTATAAAAATAGATGAAGAAATGGCAAACTTATTTTTAGCCTAAGGTTATCTAGGCCACAGGATGTAGATGTATCAACTACTATTAGAACTAGCAAGACAGTAGTGTACCTACATATTTCGTAGAAACTAAACTGTTAAGAAGTCTACCACTTTTGTGTCTATTCCGACATGTTCGAGCTATAATATTATGATGAATTATAAAAACTATAAACAGTAGTGCTACTAGCACTTGTTTTGATATAATGTTTACAAATATAACGTTTCAGTCGTGACATGATGCTATGATCAAATATTATTTTGGTAAACTTAACAAACACACGTTTAATTTTTAATTAGCTGGTAGCCATTCAAGGGTTACATTATCTAGAGTCCTGGCCAAAACCTAGCTCGTCATCAGGTCAAATGTGTAGGAATGGGTACGTATTTGAATATCGAAAATTAAAATATCGACTGTTAAAATATCGATGTTCAAAACATCGAAAATTTAAATATCGATTGTATCAAAATGTCGAAAATTGTTATACCTACGCTTAAAATGTCGAAGATTGAAATGCCGAGTGATTAAAATTTCGAATGATTCAAAATATCGAATGACATTATGCCTAAGTTCAAAATATCAACATTTAATACATCGATGTTCATAATATCTACGTTACGTTACGTTTGGGTTTTTATTATGTAAAAATAATTAAAGTACCTACATTACATGAGGTTTTCCTTGTTTTTTTTTTTGTAACCCACCTAGTAACTGATTACCATCTAGCAAACAAGCATGCAGCAATCATGCAACATTCAAGCAAGCATGGCTTCTGTCACGGCTCCGGCGCTGTAGGGCTCCGGCAGTCCCACGCGAGCTTAACTTCGCAGATGGTCTAAACGCTCACCACCGCAGCTTCGGCTTGTTGGCCGGCTTCGCCGGCCAGCCTCAGCTGCGGCGGCGGGTGTTAAAACCACCTGCTCCTCAGCTCGCGGGCTGCCTCGCCCCTCCGCGCCTACGCGATTCTAAATTACACTCTAGGGGTAGGGCAGACAAGATTACGTGGAGTCGGTTTTGCAGCGATACGTTTCTGTCACTAACTTTAGTAGCACAACCTGCACAACATATTGACTTTCAAGAAAATATTTTAATTTAAATAATACCTTCACGATTGACCTAGGCTTGTACACTGGACACTGATTTTCATGGATAAAATATGTCGAAATTGTTCCAAAACCGAATTTGGGCACCCCGAATTTACGTAGTCTTTTAGCTGTTACCCCTAGAGTGTATATAAAAATCCGGAGGCGCGAAGGGAGGGCAACCCCCGCCCGCTGTAACAAAGCATAGGCACCCGTGGGAGCCGTAGCGGCTGAGGCTGGTCGCCGGAGGCGACCAGCAAGCCGAAGCTGCGGAGGTGAACATGGGTGCCTATCCTTTGTTATGCAAGGGCGAAGGGGTTGCACTTCCCGTAGCGCCGGAGACGTTGCAGAAGCAACCTTTTTCCACTCATACTACTTATACCTATCAAAATTTGTTCGATATTTTAACTTGTACGTATTTTTAGGGTGAATTAATGAATGTATTAAATGTTGAAAATTAACCCATTTTTACACGTAGGTATATTAATTTTCGATGTTCAAATAATATATGTACCCATCGATATTTAGGACGTTCGATAATCTGTTTTTCGATATTTAGATCTTTCGATGTAACTTTTGTAGATATTTAGATTTTAGATATATTGGACGTAGGATATTTAACCATTCGATAATATAAACTTTCGATATTTTAATTTTCGGTTATATGATCGTTCGATATTTCCATTTTCGATGTTTCGAACATCGATATTTTAACAGTCGGTATTTTAATCTTCGATATTCAAATACGTACCCGTAGGAATCTTTCATAAAAATCTAATCAGTTTACTAGTGACGGAACTCTTGAATGGCAAGAATTCCGGTAACCACCTTTATCATCATAGTTTTTTTTATTGTGTGTCAATTACACAAGCTCTTGATTTCGATCTCGCCAAGCGATGAGATCTATAACAGAACAAGCGTGCCCTGAAAATGCCAGTTCACACTTGCTTTGAAGGCTGACTGGACCAGCTAGATGGTAGGTCATTATTGTAGTGCGACAAGATCAAGAACATGCTTGAATAATCTCCAACCTCCTTAGCACTATTTATTGCTCATCGGTGACTCAGGTACTTATACCTAAACGTTAACATTAGCCAAAACATTTAGCAATGTTGGTAAACAACAATAGAAAGTGAGATCCAAATTAACCTGGCAACGAACCATATTCTATACATTAGTTTCTTGAAGCTATACCTAAATATCTATATAGAATTTATAAACAATTTGTTGAATTACTAATGAACGCGGTTGACGCCAAGATATGCATGTGCAATGCGATAATGCAATGAAGGGAGGACCTAGCGTGACGCATAATACAAGAAATGCAATAAAATAATTAGGTTTACGAGATGAATTTGTTGACATATCTATATACTTAGTTGATATGCAGAAACTAGCTTTTGTCCGCAAATTCGTTAGCGTGTAGGCAATGAAAGCACAAAAAAACGTCTAGTTCTTCCGCACAAGATTGAAGGGAAAGTTATATAAGAGAGTCACTATAGCTAGGTACTTACATACTCCTGATATCCTTTTCCCATCTTTTTTTTTTTTGTGGATGGGATATCATCAAATGACTCCTCCCGCTCTGGGTGGAGAGTCTGACACTCCCTTCCGCTCCACCCAGCGAGCGGGAGGGGCGCTCTGGGTGGAGCGGAAGGGAGTGTCAGACTCTTACTGACTAAAACCCACCCGTGTTCCTTCCTTAGCCCTTTATGTTCCAATCTACCCGGATGCAGCTGATACCAGTATTTTACATGGATCAACTGCTTTTATCCTCCTCAACCCATTTGCAGGGTAACACGATACTCCTGGCAAGACTGGTTGTCAGACTTTCGGGTATCTGACTACCCGACGACTGTCAAAGATCAACGAATAACAACGGGAGGCACGGAGGGGTCTCAATATATAATGAACCTCGGCCAGTGTTGCTTTACCTCGAAGATCAATTCGTACGACTGTTATTACTTAGCCATGGGCCTTTGCCCTCTTACTTAAAATATAGTTTCAGTTTTTCAAATAAAAAAACTATTCTTGCTAAAGATGCACACAAGAAACTCGTTTAACGACCAGTGAAACTCGGGCAGCTCGTAAAGAAAGATAATTATGCTCTAGCTACGCAACTGCAGTCATGTAGTAGGTACACCGTTCGCAGCTCCGAACTGTTTTTCTTCACGCCCTCCATTCTGCTTTACTTTATTTATTTACACAACTAGAACTGTTAATATCCACGGATTTGGGCAGTTAGCGACTTTAAAGAATCCATGTGGTATTTTTATCGGTGACTATAAATCGTATTGTGTGGGCCGTAACTGTTTACTCTTCGTGAAAATTTTGACGGTTTCCGCAGCTCTGCGAGATTCTTGGTGGGTATTTTTTTCTCGAAAGTTAATGTGAGCACCTGGTTTAATGATTTAATACTCACGCGGTTCATAGCTGTTAACGTTAAATAAATTTATGAAACAGATACCAGTCAGCACAAAAATAAACTGTTTGACATGAACTAAACAATATTGGGCGCTGGATGATTATTTAGATTATGTATCAGAATGAAAAACAGTGTTCGAAATAACACGTAAAACAAAGCGGGTAATGAGTTCGTGACGTCACTTTATTATACTGCATTCATAATAACATAAGACAAACAACAATGTAGTGCAAGAAAATAGGCCGCCCTGATTTCATTTTAACGTGAGCATTTGTTTTTAGTATCGATTATACGAGTAGTACACCGGTTTCTACCCGCGACTTCGTCCGACCCTTTGTTCAGCTCCGTAGTTCCGCTCTTAGGGTCGCAGCGTAATTATAAATAGCCATTTTTTTTGTTCCGTGGTGGAAAATCCTCCTGGATGTCCCAGTCGCGGGAACGTACGATACTTCCGCAACAATATATTAAATAGCCTATCCTAGCCTTTCTCGAGAATTGGGCTATCAAATAAAAGAGGATTTTTTCAAATCCGACTGGTAATTCCAGAGAATAACGCGTTCAAACAAAAAACTTCAGCTTTAGCGATCAAAGACATTTGGAATTTAGAACAATGGCAGCGAAAAATAAAAACATTTCATTATTTTCCACTGAAATCTGTGAGCTTTAATATTATAAGATCATTCTCAGACGAGTTTAATAGAACGATAATGATTATTACAATCTTAACAGGCGACATGAGGTCACTACCCGCGGCGCGACTAAAACATTGTCTGTGTTGGGGCCGTAGTACAACGAGAGCTTTTAATTGAACATATTTTTCTCTAACGAAAGGAACCTCTGGTGTTTGTGTTTAAAAATAAAATAGTATACTTGAGTGAGTATTATTTCCATCGTTCATTAGTAAAATTCTTTTTAAAAGATGACTGGTGACTGGTGAGATATATCTAAAAAAATACTTAAGGTTTTCATAACTAACATAATTTGCTAACATGTCAATATTGCTTTTACTTTTTGAACCAATACTGGCCCGACGTCTTGTAATCTTGAGTTCATACAAAAACCCCATAGAAAAAACCGCTTTCAGTTTTTCGTGAATATTCCAATTTTTCGGGCCACTTTATGCAATTTTTCATTCCATACAAACCTCACTCGGAGAATTACGAACTCAATAAAGAAATTAACACATTTTTTTGTACGTCTTTGATCAGAAATTATATCCTACTAATCACACTAATATTATTAAGGGGGAAGTTTGTGAGTGTGTGGGGGTGTGTGTGTGTGTTTATATGTTTGTCACTTCTTCACGCTCAAACGGCTGGACCAATTTTGATAAAATATTGTATGAAGGTAGCTGACACCCTGGATTAACATATAGGCTTCTTTTTTAATCCGATATTCTCACGGGATCGACATTTACGCGAGTAAAACCGCGGGGCGCAGCTAGTATTAAATATGGGAAAGTGTTTCACCCCTGTAGCCATGAGTTTTGCCTATGTTGCATATAAATTTTATGTAGGCACGTAGTAGGTACGTGGAACATAAAAAAATAAGAGGCCAAGTTTTTTTTTAGTGCCAGGCCTAGATAATTTTCATAGGGGCCATGACCAGCCGGTCGATTCTGTTAAAATGTCACCGTGAAAACTTAGGTGAAGTGAGTTTGTTTTTGCTAGGAATTGACACTATTGACAGCTCACTCCACGCTCACTTCACCTAAGTTTTCACGGTGAGATTTTTACAGAATAGCACCGCAGTTTTATTTAAAGTTATGTAGAGCTGCTATACACTTTATCCCCCTTATTCATAAACGTTACTTTAATATAAGTAGTGATTAGCGACTGTTTAACCATACATTTTTGACGTTTGAACTTCAATCGTGTTGGTCCAAGACGTCCAGCACCCTAATTGCGTAACACACTATTACTCTCAATTTGAATCATTTTGACGCATATTTCTAATTCATTGCTCCATATGTTCGAAAAATGTATCTGCTCAACAACGCAAATAACGCAATGAATGTTCTTGAACTGTCAAAATGAAACCCATTGCTACTGATAGTGTGTTACGCAATTACCCTGCTGGACTCCCCACCTTGACCCTGACGCTAGTGCATGAGTACCCTAAGTTACAGGTCGTGAAATAGGAACAAAATGACAGATGAGCTTGGGCGCATTCCAGTCTACGTAAGAAGTTATAAATAAACCTCAATATATTTATCAACACAAATATTATAATGACTCTAGGACAGCTAGCAATATTACCTAGGTCACCAAGATAGCTCGGGAAAACTTTGAATGATAGCATAATTAAATAAGAACTTCTTTTAGTACGAATCTTTTTAATTTTATTTTAAATTACTAAATTATATTATTATTTACTTTTAATAAAGTAAACGGAATAAAAGGACTATATAATCGTCGTAGCAGGTGGTGTTATGTAGTTTGTGTCTACCCCCATGGGAATAAGGTATGACTCCGTATTACCTAAGTATGTACAGACGCTAGCACATCAATCAAGCTACTACAATCTGTCAAACTTTAATAGATTTTCAACTTTATCGCTACAGCATAAGGTACACGGTTAATTGGGAAAATTTTACAGTTTCAGGTAGCTTGATGTGCTGGCGTCGGAACAATAAATTATTTATTAAAGTACCTACAAAGATTGTTATAACTGCATTAAGTGTTTATATATTATAATAAAGTCATAAAGAAGACGCAGTTATAGAAATAAAACGTTTTTGACAGCATAATTTACAGCTCTTCAGATTAGATTTTCAGGAACAATTTTCCATATTATATTTTATAATATAATATGGAAAATTATTACTGAAAATCTAACTAATAAATCTCAATAAAAATGCTGCAAAAAATGGCACCAAGAAAAGAATAAACATTAAATTCTTATAATATCGTGACAGTGACAGATCGTGTCGGTGAGATAAAACTACAATTCCCAGTCAGTAATAATGATACTTAGTATGTGGTTTTTCTATTACGTGTAACTTGTTAAGTATGTGGAATAGGGATTAAACATTTTGGCATATGTTTTTTGACTCTTTGATTTAGTATCATGTAAAAGGAATACACGATTCAATGAATTTTTCTCGATACAAAAAAATTGCAACATCAATTTTTTTACTTTTTTCGTCATCACGGCATAACGCCTAAGAGTTATTCAATGGAATTTACTTTAAAACATAGAGAATTATGATATCAAAGATTACTCAAAGTAATTTTAAATTTAATTCATTTATTTTGTTAAAAAAGGAGTAAATTCGTTTTGGCACATACGTCGTTTTATTCCGAGCGCATGCACATTATAGCCATCCCTCTTCTTTTGCGTTTCAAAAGTAATTGCATCACTTTCGCACGCTTAGTAGGTTTTCGAGGATGTTAGATTTTCGAGGTTAGTGCCTTAAAGTATAATTTCAAAATTCCACCTTTATTAGTTTTAGTTTCAGATAGGCTCCTCTCCAAATACATGCAACTGAGCTTGATCCTCGGTCACTAATATTAGATTTTAATCTGAAAGCACGTTATGCCGTTGCAGTTGGTCCCGCCTATCATTCGTGAATCTTTCTACAGCCTGTATGGGTAGCCCGAAAGTCTGATACAGTCTTACCAAGGAGTTTCGTGTGTTACCCAGTAACTGGGTTGTGGAGTCCAGATAGGCAAACGCTCCATGTAAAATACTGGTATTGATCTGCATTTGGTTAGATTCGAAGCGGACTCCAACATAGTTGGGAAAAGGCTAGGCACAAACAGACTGTGAAAATCGTCCCTTTACACTGCCTGAGGGAATAGAATAGAATAGAAATACTCTTTATTATGTACACCAAATAAATTACAGACATAAAAATAGAAACTGTACATAGGATGACACAATGGGCGGTCTTATCGCTAAAAGCGATCTTTTAAAGACAACCTTTGGATGGATTAAAAAGGGGAAGGACAGACAAATACTGTAGGTAGTCTGTGGGCCTCCTACACTACGTTTGCCTCCTCGAGATCTCTTCAAAATAAATTTTGTTCCTCAACTGCCATCTTTTCGTTATATTAATCATCAATTTCGTAGCTCATAAGTAGGATATCTACTGCAAATAATGATGACCGCACCGCTCCTATACAGGGTTATTGGTAAAATACTAACAACCTCTCAGGACTATATTACAACATCATCAACAACAAATTTTGTTCTATGACTTTTATTAATTAACTTTTAATTCATCAGACTTTCATACAAAAGTAAAAATATTTCGATTCAACCAATTTAAATACCGATTCGATTTTCTGTTACGAACTCTACGCGAAGCAAACGAAAGCGTTAGGTAAACAAACTGCCAATGTCCAATATAAAATTCAGCGGAGGGGAGCGGGGGCTAGATAAAACAACGAAATCTTAAAGGTTTGTTTTTGGTAAATATAATATAATTATGTTTCGAAAAAAGTCATCGATAGAACAAAAGTTGTTATCTATGATGTTGGTAATCCAGTCCTACAAGGTGTTGTACCAATAACCCTGTAGACCAGTAGGTATTACAAGCTCGTACAATGCTCTGCGAGTCCAATACAACAACGCCTTCAGAGTTATGTTGGGGCTGCCGCGCTTTTGCAGTGCATCGGGGATGTTCGCGGAGAATGGCGTGCCAGATTTTTACGCACTGATGCGGACACGGATTGCATCCCTGATGCGGCGAGTGCGCGACAGCTCCAACAGCTTGGTGGCTATAGTAGCCGACAGGACAGACAGTCCAATGATGTGGAAATGGATGACCACTCATCGTGCGTCATTCCAATATTTAAAATAGTGTTTTTCTTAGTGTATTTTTTGTGTAGCTATTTGTTTTTATGTGTGTATGTGTATTTTTGTGTATAAAATTGTATTGTGTGTGGTTTTTTATGGACTTATGGTCTGAAATAAAATTTATTATTATTATTATTATTATTACAAGAAGTCACCAACTACCAAGTACCTACATCACTGTGATAAATCAATCAATCAGACTTAGCCACTCTACGAAAATCTTTACTTCAAAAAACAGTTCATACATCACTGGATCGTTCTTTAATCTCACTATTTTAAACAAAAGTCTGCATGTGAATGGGGAAATACATACGTGATCACAGTCACGTAGACTTTTAATGCTACCGTTTTCTTCTGTGAATAAATCGACCTTACTAAAATATGTATCTATAATACTTAGTGTTCTTGTTGACACTGCAATTATAGGAGTGGTGTTACCTTTGAGTGATCTTTCGTATTTGATTTCACTCCCGATTTAACCATAAAATTCTGTATATCAAGATCAACTATTGCAGCCCTGCAGATTAAACAATAGAGATGGAAAGTTGTTAGCCATTTTTATAAAATAGCTTTTATTTATTTACCTAACCAGCGGTGTAAATGTGTAACACTTATAAAATGGCAATCGACCGCAATGTCTTTTATTTTGATAGTCCAGCCACTATTATTGCGTTATTTACGTTGTTGAACAGAAGAATTTTCCAAACAAATGAAGCAATGGATTTCTTTCGAAACCCTCGGGTTGTGATGGAAAGTGTGTTACGCAATTAGAATGCTGATGACGAATGATGATGATGTGTGTGATGATGATGTTCAGCCTAATTAGGGGGAACTAAAAGTGATTTTCCTTTCACACAACTTCAGTCTAGCTGACGTTCCAAACGCAATCTAGTTTGGCAGGTCTAAGCAATGATATTAATAAAAAGAGGTAGATCTACACGCTCCGCAAGTGACACGTCAAAACTTGGCTAATTAGCCTAGTTACGTGTCGTTTAGTCTCATTTTCGCTCCCGATAATTACGACATGCCATCCTACATCCACGTGGTATGTAATAGTATGACATTGTACCGTTTTTGAAGACCGAATGTTGGGTAGGTAACCTATCTACCTCTTTTTAACCGACGAAAAAACGGAGGAGGTTCTCAAGTCAACGTGGATTATTTTTTTTGTATATGTATCACACTAATATTATAAAGGCGAAAGTTTGTGAGTGTTTATATATGTTTGTTACTTCTTCACTCTCAAACGGCTGGACCAATTTTGATAAAATTTTGTATGGAGGTAGTTGTTTCCTTGGATTAACATATAGGCTACTTTTTATTCCGATATTCCCACGCGATCGACACTTATGCGGGTAAAACCACGGGGCGCAGCTAGTAAATAAATAAAACACAAAAAGCCAGCACCAATCTCAACTGGAGAATGTCTTTTGGTGATTTATACAAATGTAAAATTTTATGTGCTGTTTAATTTATTAATAATGACAACATGTTGAAAC
This sequence comes from Oligia fasciuncula, assembly GCA_963082905.1. NCBI lineage: Eukaryota > Metazoa > Arthropoda > Insecta > Lepidoptera > Noctuidae > Oligia > Oligia fasciuncula. The sequence goes on along the minus strand of OY720390.1, from coordinate 13,923,019 downwards.
CTGCTAGGTGAGCCAACGTCTTTACGACTAGTGTACGTCGGTCGTCGCCAGAGATTTTAGAACTCAATACAACGTATTGTCTAACTACTGTACGAGTATTTTCTGGCTGTAATACGCTCGGCCTAGATATGTTTATCTTGTAATGATGGTTAGTTAAATGAGCACACCACCAGTGGTTACTAATAGTCTTTAAATCAATTGAGCCGGTGCAGCAGTCTCCCGCTCCGTGGAGCGATAGGAAAACCAAACATGACTTTTTTCTTAATAGGTACAAGCCGTGGGCCCGATGGGATTTCCCATCAACGACATGTCGAACTTTCATACAAACTTTCATCCGCTACACTCTCCCTGCCGACAATATAAAAAAAATTTTAAGTTCAGGAGGCCATGGGGGCCGCCGGCGCCGGCGGGCTCCAAAGTTTCTGCTTGTGAGTCAAAAGTCAAAATTATTACAAGAGGCCGTGGGATACGCCAGCGGGTCAAAAAAAATATATTTTAGGACGCCGTGGGATCCGCCCTGACCTCCCGAATCCAAATAGTTTTTACAACTACTGGCGTGCTGTTATGGAAAATGTGATAAAGTATTAAGAAATGTGCTTTGGCCTGCTGAACACAATTTTTTGGGGGTCGCCGGCGCCGGCGGTTCCAATGGCAGGAAGAGTGTTAACCTCTTTGGGGGATGAACTTTCAAAAATCCTTTCTTAGTGCTCAACTTTGTTAAACAGGGTTATTGGCAAAACATTAACAACCTCTTAAGAGATCATTGTACTCATCATTATGAACAACTTTTACTATGGGATCAAACCTGAAATCACGAAAAAAAAATCAGCTGTTCCCTAAATATATGTTCGTTTAACTTGTCAAAATGTAGGGAACAGCTGATTTATTTTCGTACAATGACCTCTTAAGAGTTTGCTATTGTTTAAGCAATAACACTGTATATGAGACACTCTTGTGCAAAATATCATGCTTGTAAACACAGCAGTTGAGACTGTGCGTTGCCTGTCAGTGAATGAATGAATTCAACATTTATTATTGCGCTCGACTAACCTACATGAATATTACTTATTTATAGTCACACAATAATATTTCTCATTCCTCTCTTCAAATAGCTGTGGTATTAAATTCTTGTGTCCGATGACATACCCCGACGCGACGGCAGTAATGGATGATTCAAGACAAACCGTAATAAAGCCATAATATTATATATGCCTCTGAAGAGTATTAGTGACGTGGCTTGTACCCGAATGTTATTACGAGTAAGACAAATGTAAAGTCTGATTTATGATACGATATAATTGTCTACGGCATACCTTAAAGGCGGATACAGACATTGCGAGGCATGCGCAGCGCACGGCGCTCATTGCATGATTCGCAATGAATGGACGTTCATATTCGTGGTGAGGCATGTGCTTCCACATGCCTCACCACGAATATGAACGTCTACACATTGCGAGGCGTGCGCAGCGCACGTGGTTCCACATGCCTCACCAAGTTTCCACGAATATGAACGTTCATACATTGCGAATCATGCGACGAGCGCCGTGCGCTGCGCACGCCTCGCAATGTCTGTATCCGCCTTAACTTGAAGCAACATAAAAGGTTGTACTGTCTAAACAGTGTTGATACGATGCAAGTCATACAGTTGTTTCAATTTTATTGAAGCCTCCTGATTTGTAACAAGAATGATTAATTATATAATAAAATTATAATATATGAATTAAAAACGACGTAGATAAGTACCTAAATCGGATATGTGTTTCTTGTCTAAAGAAGCGCAACAACGAACAGATATACCTACAGAGACACGATATAAAAGATGACACAACCATTTTTGTAATTATTTTGTTTACTTCTAATCCCAGTAAATGCTAAGCAGAAGGTGGATTAAGTAACTAAACCGCTATCCAGTGGAATGGCATAAACTGTGCGTTTTATTTTTGAGGTATTTACTTTTAAGAAACCTGCGGAGATACAGCGAACACAAAAAACTGTACTTTACAAAAAGTAATTGCTATGTAAGTGTTTATTCGTACAAACGAATTGCTCCAACACAAACTGTGAAGAGAAAACCGTGGAACTAACGACAGATTTGTAGGTGTTAATAATAGGTAAACACATTGTGAGCGATTAACTGCTTGCGTCTGGGCCAACGCGTTGAATTTACGAGGAAACACTACAGCGCGCGTCATTTTAGCCAAATGTACGGTTTTGCACACCATTCAACGGTTGATAGCATGAAGCAGAATATTATTAGTTTGGGAAAATATATTATTATAATAGTGAGGAAATGGACGGGTGTTAATGTTGAAATGTGTCCCCAACACTTATTCATAAATGTATTATCTTATGACCTATAGTATCCGAGGCCCTAGCAAGAACGTGCAAAGTGAGCGTAACGGAACTTCGAACGATTTTTTAATCAAAAATTCAACTATCCTACACCATTTTGGTATAAAATGCGGATAGCACAATTACTTAGTATCATAACTCATTGATATGAATGAACTAATGATGTAAGCTTTTTTAAATTAATAAACCTCTAAAAACTCTTTGGGCTTCTAAATTTGGACACTTTTTTAAATAAATAAGCTTCTTTTTAACTTTCTGCCCTTTTGTCACAATTGGCCCCAGTATCTAAGCTGGGGTACCCCGAGCAGCGTTTAAGTACAGAAACATATTTTGTATACTATGTTAGTGGGAATCACACTAATATTATAAAGGCGAAAGTTTGTGAGTGTGGGGGTGTGTTTGTGTGTGTGTTTATATGTTTGTTACTTCTTCACGCTCAAACGGTTGGACCGATTTTGATAAAATCTGGTATGGAGGTAGCTGATACACTGGATTAACATATATGCTACTTTTTATTTCGATATTCCCACGGGATCGAAACTTATGCGGGTGAAACCGCGGGGCGCAGCTAGTTTTGCAATAATAGCGTACTTCTTTAAATCCAAAGGTACAATGTAGGTTGAGCTACTTTCTGACTACTACTTCTGACTTATGATTTTTTCAGTTCAGATGCGAATCTTCTTCATCACCTGTCTCTTTGTACTTCGCTTTCCTTCCATCTTCTCTTCATTTGTGTACTTACGACAAATGAATTTTATCAAATGTTCTGTTTTTTATTAATGTTCCAGTTTGGTTATACATTTTTTTGATTTGTGGAATCTATTTGAATAACGGCCACCGCCTATCTGTAATACCAGAAGCATCGTTGCTGATGAGTTGCCATCCTAGAGACAAATTTGAAACGTCTCATGTACAGTCAACAAAAGAGATAAGTATGCAGGATCGTAGAACATCCATCGGTTTCTTACTAAACTTCAACTATGTCCGACGATTCTGCATACTTATCTCTTTTGTTGACTGTACATACCAGCTGATGTATTCTGTAAAAATCTCACGAAATTAAGTGAAATGATCTGTCAATCAGGTGTAATGACAACTCACATCAAGCTCATTTCACCTAAACACAGTGAGATCTTCACAGAATAAACCTACTGTAATTCCGACCCTTCAAATAGGAACATAGCAATGTTGCTGGTAACAGAAATAGATAATTGGACATTAATTCTTTCCTAATTTATATTTATCTTTGTCACCAAACCCGTAAACATGACAATGTTTCGCAGAATCCTACAAGAAATAGCTCTTACAACTCTCAAAATTTTTATCTGAAATAATTTAGGACGACGTAATCAAAATTGATAGGCTCATTGAGTTTATTCGCAATAAAGAAATCGAGACATCGAAGCAATAAAGTGTAATATTTTATCTATTTTTTAAATTTAAATAGATTAATCAAAATTGATAGGTCTGTTATGTTTATCCGCAATAAATAAATCGAGACATGGAAGCATTTTTTTAACTATTTAATTTTTTTTAATAGATTCTACCAATCAAAATAAAAACGCAGGAATATTAATAAAAACGCAGAAAAAATTATGAAGGTAATTAGTCATAAGTACACAAATGAGCAGAAGTTGAGAGGAAACTAAAGTAATATTTTTAAATATTAGATTAAAAAAACATTTAAAAATATAAAAAATAGTAGCCCACCGGTATCTGGTCAGGGCTCCAGAGAGAGGAACCTCCTGACAATGCGAGCCGTGTCCAGAAGTACTGCTTTCTGGATCAAGTTCTTGATTCAGCTGCCCAACGAGAGCCTCTTCAGGTATTGGTCGAGGCTCTTGGCTATTAATCCATTGGCTGTCACGACTATCGGCACAGTGATTGCCGAGTCAACATTATTAGTCAACATTCAATCGTAATTGTAGTTTGAATTCATTAGTTATATAAGATAGCAATGCGACAATAAATTAAACTTGTAATTACGTTCCCAGTATGCAAACAAAAATTCAACCATATTATCTATTAGGCAGCGCCCCGCGGTTTCACCCGCATAAGTGTCGATCCCGTGGGAATATCGGGTTAAAAACAATCTATGTCAAATTTTATCGAAATCCGTTCAGTGGTTTAGGCGTGAAAAGGTAACATACAGACAGACAGAGTTACTTTCGAATTTATAATATTATTAGTATGGATCCAATAGTTTAGTCACTATGGCTAGTCATGGATTTACCAAATCCATCGCTACTTCTAATTTCGAGATTTATTTGATAGTTTTAAATTCATTGCCAGTGTTTGCATTATTATTATACCTTAAAAAATACATAAACGTTTAACTACTTACGAAGTGTCTGATTAAAACTGTTCGTAGAAAAAGTCGTGTTTCTATTTAACACTTTAGCATCAACTTTCTGTCTGTCAGTCTGCGAGAATTAATTGAAGATTAAAAATGTTTAGTAGTTCGTAACTAAGAAAAGAAAACAACGTTGTAAAGTAAACCAGCGGGAACTAATGGGTATACTGAGTGAGTAAAACCAGAAGGTGTCAGGGAAAAATATACAAACATGCGTTAGCTTTAGAACGGTGTGAAAATTCACGTGAGATTTTCAAACATTCCATTTTTTTAAATGTATTTCATTTCTTTCACTGTTTTTCAGTCGTTGCCAACCGCAGCTGATAAAGGCTCCCGCAAACATACGCGAAGTGACTCTATTAGAACAATTATTTCTCGGAAAACTCCTTGGAAATTGTTCCACAAGAGTGACGTCGGACCTGTCTGCGGGAGCCTTTATTCCTCGCGGTTTTTCTGCCGAATTTTCAACATGGCGTCGCATTGTTTAGGAATGGACTATTTTCGCGTCAGGCGTCAGTAAAAAGTCTTCAAAGGAATATGTATTTGGTGTTTAGGTTAAAACTGTTGTGGTTAATTTTGCTCTAATGAAACAGTCTATTGTTTGATTTACTAATGCACACTGGAGTAAATTATTTTGCTAAACGGTTTTAAATGCCAGTAACGATAGGAAGTTCCACTGGAATTTTATCAAAGACAAACACGAACTACCTACTGCTCTTATTTCATTGACATTGATACAAGGACGGTTTTATTTTATTTATAATTAAAGCGTTTATCATTCTCGTCAACTCATCACTGTTAAAAATAATCAAACTACTAATAATACGCACGACAGAGAAACTATACAAAAATAATAATAAAGTTATATATCAAAACATTATGTCGCTACGAAATATCTACCGCCTCCGCACGATGCCAACTACTTACCAGCTACGTTAAATTCTCTATAGTGTGCATGACTCATGGTCAAACTCTTTAAAAAATTTCCTCGGCTACGACACGACACGTCTCGTGCAGAAGTTCTGAACAATAACCTGACAAAAAGTACCTACTGGGCTTGCATGAATTCAAGATAGTATTTAATTTGTATATTAATATATATAGCCTATGTCCACCTGAAGTAACGTACCTTTCAAATGATGAAAGATTTTTCAAGTGGTTCCGGATAGTACCACATAGACACAACCTTCGCTGTCTCTCTTTATAATATGAGTATAGATTGTAATAATATGATATTTGAGGGGGAATTCTCGTAATTTTAAGAACGTACACAGTCTGGGGGCCTAAAAAGGCCACTTTGGCAGAATCATAAACGTATTTTGCTTTTTTTCGTTGCAAGAGATTGGGATTGGATTTGGATTGGTATTTAAGCACAGACAAAAAAAAAATAACTGAAAAATCCTTCACCAATGGGATTTGATACGATTAACTTAACAGTTAACTGTCTATTATGATTTTTAATGATTTGATGAATTCCTTTTATGATTCTGCAAAAGTGGCCTTTTTAGGCCCCCTGATCTGTCTCATTCTATCACAAATACCTATAATTTCCCTACATTTTTGACAAGTTTATGACATTTATTTGTCGCCGAGATGAGACTGCGACTAGATTTTGAACGTTTTAAATTTTGTGCTAATAAAACGAAAGAAATAATAAAAAAGAGTAAGTTTTGTTTATCGGTTATTTTGCCCATACTGTGGCCTCCTCATATTCACCAAACGGAAATCGTTCTTTATTTATTTTATACTTACACCTTCTTACTTTAGATATTATTAAAATCGACTTACTTGTATGATACGAGCCCGTCAACCCGGTAATGTTCAGGGGTGGGTCCGTCACCGAGACAGTCTTATTTTGAGGCTGAAAGACGTATCGACACATCTGCCATACTCCGGTATTGCTGGACATAAAATACCGGCCCGTGGGCAAGTAAATACCTGGAACCAAAGAGAATAGTTAAGAAAGGAACAATCGGTCGTGTTAATGACTCCACGCGATCGTTTGGCGCCATTCCAAGCAGTTAGCAAGTAGTAATTAATTTAGATCAAAAACAAAATTCACTGTTCATAGTGCCAAGTTGTTTTACGCCGATTAGTGAATTGGATAGAAATTAATGTTGTAGCGTGTAATTCGATGTGAGTTTTTTTGAGCGGTGTTTGTTTTTTTAGCTTTTTTTTCTTTGCCTAGTGCGGGCTGGTAGGTGTCACATGTCTTCACATGTGACATCTATCATCCCGCACTTAATTTAACAAAAAAAAAGCAAATTAAAATAACAGAATATTACACATTTATTCCCCGAATGGTGAGCAAGAGGTGTACAGTCACGAGCAAAGTATTTAGTACTTTATTCAAAGTAGATTTTCTCCTTTATTTTTGAGTGAAATTTTATATTAGTAGGAACATAGTATTTTTGAACCCATAGACATATGTAAAGTGTCGTATTTCAACGTTGCATTCGTTATTTCAATAAAAAAAATCGCAATTTAAAGTTGCCAAATGTTGACATATTGGTGCTCGTGACTGTACCTAAAGTACAAATTTCGCCAGTTACTATGTTTAAGTCGCATGAAATAAGGAGCGAGATTAACCACTCTAGTGCCCAGTTGATCTCGCTCCCTATCATCCAGACTGCGGGCAGCTACTGAGAAAATCCAGATGGCAAAACCCAAGTAACTGTACTCAGGCATTAAGGTGCCACTAGTCAATATTTTTTTCCATACAAATTTCGGGAGAGTATTACTCCACTGTTTGACATTTTGTATCCAAAGTTAAATATTATATCGTGTTGACTTATTATTAATTTTGTTTGTACGGAAACAGAATAGTAAAGTAAAAAGCCATTAAAAAGTAATGAGCCGACAAAGATTAGTTTTTCTTGATATTTTTAACGTACCTTTGGGTGTAAATAAGTAATAAAAGATCTCTAAAATCTTCAAAACCAAGTCCGTCCGACAAAGCTCAGTTATCGAAGAGGTTAATGAACTTTATTTGTAATTGATTTATGCAGTGGTTTTCCATAAAACTCGATTTTCCGAAGCACTTTTCATTTTTTTTTTACGCGCCTATCAGTTTGGAACGTGTTGCTGTGCGTGAGAACTAGACGTTGTTCGTGTAGACTAGCGTCTAACTGCTCATCACTGATACTAGCTCTGTCGGACATGAAGCCAGATGAGACAGCGTGCTTTTTCACCATGACCGCAAGTGACTTCGAGCTCACGACTAATTTACTCTTAAGTCCGCCTTTGTACAGTATTTTTTTTTACTTATGCATGTTTCGATAAATAAAAACCCAATAACACTTTGCACAACCCGGGAATGGAACCCAGGAATTCATGCTCAGCAGTAGCGCTGGCAACCACTAGACCAACGAGGCAGTCCGGGAAAATCCGTCCCTGGGCAACTCCACCTCGCTGATTTTAAAATAATTATTTTTAACACCAAATCCACCACCCGTCCGGATATGTCCGGCTTTTCGGCCCCAGTCCGGAATTTGTCCGGAGTTTCGTACATGAGATCTTTTTTGGAAATACAAAGAATTTTATGAGTAAAAAAATTAAAGAGAAAAATTAAAATACCGGATTTTTCAGGATTTTTCATATTCCGAAATGGTAACCCTAGAAAGAGTATTATATTTAATTTTTTGTGTCTCTTTACTGAAATGTTAAGAATAATGTCTAAAAGAGCTGCTCTTGCTCTGGTTCTATGTTTGTTTGGTCCAATCCAAACCCACAATCACTGGTAATATTCAAGATCGTTTATCCAAGCGATGTTTTTATGAGTCTTACGTTCACAAGTGGACGTTTACGACAAGTCCATTTGATTGATTTCTAAAACAACCGTTTATACTCCAACGTCCAAGTATTCTGTTATGTTTTCTATCTTTTGATCAAAAAGAAAAAAAGGAAGGTTGGTTTTAATTACAGGGCCTAGAATAGTGGCAATTACAATCATTTTATATTAGTTAGTTATTTATCGTCTGATACTGCATCACCGTTAAAATGACCGTGATGCGCGTTGGGTTGCTGCACTGACAAGTCTGTCAATATTACAGTGATCTTTATTGTCGTTACAATAAGACTGCTGTTGCCCGTACTAACCCAACAAGATTTAGATTGTGTTCAACAATCAATTGAAGAATTGTATTTGTGTCTTCAATTGTTGTTTAAAAAAAAAACTATAATGCACACTTGCTTTCCCAATTCAGTTTTGATATTGGCAGAATGGTCGAAATCAGAGGCTATTCTCGTAATTTTAAGAACGTTCACTGTCTGATCTTAGTCTGAATCTGTCAAAAATACCTCTAATTGTACATTTTGACAAGTTATTGACGTTTGTTTTTCGCCGAGAATAGACTGCGACTAGATTTTGTACGTTTTAAATTACGAGAATTGGCCTTCTGCTTAGCATAAAAATAGAACAGAATAGAAGGTTGCTGTTGCTGCTGTCAGAGGAAAATAACGGTGACAGCACTGCACAGTGTTTTATGAAGCCCGATTTTCGGACATCCCATTTTTATTGACAAACCTGACAGAAATAATCATTTAAATGCAAGATTTCGTATCCCCATTTAGCTGCCAAGTCTAGTTTCGGAGATATAATTTTTTGAAAATCGTAATTTTTCCATCCGGGTATTAAGAAAAAAAATAATTAAGCTTAAACTAAGCGTGATACGAAAAAATTATGTGAGGTACATTGATGGCGTATCTTATGCAGAGTATTTTAGTCCATAAATGAACCTCGCACCATTGTTAGATCCAGATTTATGCGAGTATTTCGGTTTTTAGTTTTTCTTCATTTTCTCGAAAATTCCGCCCTTTCGGGAAAAGTTATTTATACAGAAATAATTCTATTTACGTCCCCAATACACCACAAAATTATTACATCCCGAATCCATGGAACTCAGAAGTTATTCCAATTTAACTATTTTTGTTAGGGTTGTCAATTTTTTTATCCTTATTTTGTGAATCAAATTTTTCGCAAAAGTAAAAGTTTCGTAGTCAGAATGAGAAAAAGAACGTGCACCAGTTTACTAGTATCCTCCTGAGGCCTTTCAAAAATATTTATTTATTTATTAGTATTTACTAAAAACTCTATGCACAAGTAAAAAACATTGTACAAAGGCGGACTTAATGCATTAGGCATTTTCTAACAGTTAACCTTAGGGTGGTCCAGAAACAACATGGCAGATGCAATTTATAAGAGAGAAACGGAAAGGAATTCCTATATAATACAGGCTGAATTTTCCAAGTGGGCGTGGATGGCCAAATTCGAAACTATGAGGAATAGCGAAAAGTACTGAAAGGAGTCGATTTTGATGAAAACTAAAACTGCATCATTGGATTTTTGAAAAATCAATATTTCTAGCCAGGAATCGTACCCGTTGATTTTGAAAAAAAAAACCACACACTGTATTATTACCCCATTCGATAGTGTCGCTGATAAGGATCGTATTCTGGGAAGTAATGACATACGGGAAACTAAAGAAAAGAGCTCATTTTTAACAAAATACTTTTTTATTTTTATTATGTTGTGGCGCTGTCCGTGACCAGAGGACGCACCTGTATGGAGCGCATGTAGCTCGCACCTTCGTCGGCCGCGCGTGGTGTGTACCTCGACGCCCTGCACCCGCGCACCGGTAACGCCCGCACGCCCCACACCGCCGCCGGCGCTGGGACTTTAAACCGCGATCGCTCGGTCATCAGCACCAGTCGTTATCCTACTCCGACGGCGGATGCCCGCGCTAATTGTCTCAAAACTATAATTACGTTTCGCTGCCTAGTTTACTCTAAGTCTCTGTTTCTTTCTAATTCTTGATACTGTGTCTTCCTAGTGCTTGTTCCTTTATAAACTTCAAACTGTAACTTCTATTAAAACTCCTATCTTCAACTTCAAAATCGCCTGTCATTTCTACACACACCCTCTGAGCAACCACAAATTGGTGACCCCGACGTGATCAGGATGGCGGACCCGAAAGGGGATGGGTGTGGCCCTGAAACCCTGCGTGTAGGAGTGCGCGCACCCCCTTTTTGGCCCGAAGAACCCGGATTGTGGTTTGCCCAGATGGAGGGCCAGTTCGCGCTCGCTGGTATAACCGCCGACGCAACGAAGTTTTACCATGTCATCGGCGTGTTGGATCATCGCTTCGTGGCGGAGGTCAAGGACATCATCACCAACCCTCCAGCGGTGAATAAGTACGATAAGCTTAAGGCGGAGTTGATCAAGCGATTATCGGCCTCGCAGGAGCGGAGAGTGAAACAGCTGCTAATGCATGAAGAGTTGGGGGACCGGAAGCCGTCCCAGTTTTTTAGGCACCTGCAACATTTGGCAGGACCGGCGGTACCCGAGGAATTCCTGAAAACGCTGTGGTCTAGCCGGTTACCGAACAATGTTCAGACTATCGTGGCTTCTCAAGCGGATTTACCCATAGACAAGATGGTGGACTTGGCGGACAAGGTCCACGAAATCGCGCCGGCCGGTGTCCAACACGTAGCGAGTGCAGCGGTTCCAGTGACATCTACCCTCATGGAAGGTATGGAAACGCGAATCGGCGAATTAACCAGGCAAGTGGCTTTGCTCGGTCAGCAGGTGAGTGCAATGCATATACAGCGTCGTGAGCGCTCCCGCCAGCGATCTAGGAGTAAAAATTCTAGACATAGGTCTACATCGCGGTCACGTCAGCCGCCTGAAAACCACCCTCATTGCTGGTATCATTACGTTTATGGTTCGCAGGCAAAGAAATGCCGGCAGCCCTGTCAGTGGCCGTCGGAAAACTCCATGGGCAGTCGGAAGTAGCGGCCTACCACTGCGGAACCCATCCAGGCCGTATTTTTGTAACGGACCGACAGTCGAAGATGATGTTTCTGATAGACACTGGGTCTGATTTATGCGTTTTCCCGCGCTCAGCAGTTAGAATGCCCTGCGCGACCACGAAATACGGCCTAACAGCTGCGAATGGTACAGCCATCAATACGTATGGCCCAATACAATTACATCTGGATTTAGGACTGCGTCGGGTATTTTCATGGCAATTTACCGTTGCGGACATATCGAAACCGATTATAGGAATTGATTTCTTAAAATTTTATAATCTGATTATAGATTGCCGCAACCATAGGCTGATAGATGGCACCACATCTCTCTCCGTACCTGCATCGCATCAGAGGATACCAGATGACGTGGCGTCTGTCAAGACTGTCGCCGGCGAGTCAGAATTTCACCAGTTGCTCCGTGAGTTCCCGGAGGTGACCCGACCTGCAGGTACTGTGCGTGAACCGAAACACAATACGGTACACTATATTAATACCGCCCCTGGACCACCGGCATCAACTAAGCCTAGGCGACTGGATCCAGACCGCTTAAAAATTGCAAAAAAGGAGTTCGAGGACATGCTGGCCAACGGTACGGCCAGGCGATCAGACAGTCCATGGTCGTCAGCCCTGCATTTAGTCAAGAAGAAGGATGAGGGGTGGAGGCCTTGCGGCGACTATCGCGCACTCAACGCACGCACAATTCCTGACAGATACCCGGTGAGGCACATTCAGGATTTCTCGCATCAGCTCTCTGGCAGCACTATATTCTCTAAAATCGATATGGTTAAAGCATATAACCAGGTACCTATCTATGGACCCCACATACCAAAGACGGCAATAACCACACCATTCGGTTTATTCGAATTTCCCTATATGACCTTCGGTCTGAGGAACGCGGCGCAGACTTTTCAGAGGTTTATGGACGAGGTACTTGCTGGGCTAGACGAATTCTGCTTCTGTTATTTAGACGATGTTTTGTGTTTTTCCCCCACTCCAGAGCTGCACAAAATGCACCTGCGACGGCTGCTAGATCGCCTAAGAGAGTATGGAGTACTGGTGAACTCGGCGAAGTGTGTCTGGGGACAACCAGAGGTAACATTTCTTGGCTTCAATGTCTCTGCTTCCGGTACCTGCCCACTGGACACTAAGGTACAGGCTGTCCAGGACTTACCGGTGCCGCAAACGGTGAAGGAGCTACGAAGATTTCTGGGTATGCTCAATTTTTATAGACGCTTTATACCAAACGCAGCTAAGGCACAGGCACCGCTTAACGCTGTATTGGCTGGAGGCAAAACCACGAAGAATCAACCAGTTGAAATGACGCAGGCACAGCTAGAAGCTTTTTCTGAATGCAAGAAAGCGCTTTCCCATGCTACGCTTTTAGTACACCCGCTTGCTAACGCCGAGCTTTCTATGACAACGGATGCTTCGGATGTATCAATAGGAGCCGTGCTACAGCAACGAAACGGTGAGCAATGGGAGCCACTAGGTTTCTTCTCCAAGAAGCTGAGCCCAGCGCAAAAGAGGTACAGCACCTACGATCGCGAACTGCTGGCAGTGTACGAAGCTATCAGGTATTTTCGTCACATGGTGGAGGCCCGAAACTTTGTTGTTTTCACAGACCATCGCCCGCTAACATACGCCTTTACCACGCCACGCGAGAACTGTACACCAAGGCAGTACAGGTATTACGACTACATAGCTCAGTACACAACGGACATTCGCTATATACCTGGTTCCGAGAATGTGGTCGCGGATACATTGTCCCGAATAGAAGAGGTACGAGTTCCTAAAGGAATTGATTATCAGGCACTTGCACGATGTCAGAAGACTGATCCAGAGCTGCAAAGTCTCCTAAAAAGCGGATCCTCGCTTAGACTCGAAAAGGTTAGAATACCGGATACAGACATCGAGGTCTACTGCGACGTTACGGTTACACCGCCACGACCGTATATTACGCAGGAATACCGTCGTCAAGCGTTCGATTCGCTACACAACTTGAGTCACCCCGGTAACACAGCTACAGTGCGACTGGTGGCACAGAGATTCGTTTGGCCAGGGATGCGCAAGCAATGTAGAGAGTGGTCCCGTAGATGCCTAAAGTGTCAAGGCAGTAAAGTGACACGACATACCTTTGCTCCTCTTTCCCAATTTCCTGTCACAACATCAAGGTTCTCCCATATCCACCTTGATATCGTCGGCCCTTTACCTATCTCTTATGATTACAGGTACTGTCTCACAGTCATCGACAGATTCACCAGATGGCCTGAGGCGTACCCCATCAAAGACATCACGGCTGAGACCTGCGCAACAGCGCTGGTGTCCGGCTGGATCGCCAGGTTCGGTTGCCCACTCAAAATAACAACTGATCGCGGCACTCAGTTCCAGTCACACCTCTTCCGAGCTGTCGCTGCCATGGTTGGTGCGCATCACTACAGCACAACCGCCTACCACCCTGCCGCGAATGGCATGGTCGAACGTCTGCACCGGCACATGAAAGCAGCCATCATGTGTCACTCTACTCCACAATGGACCGAAGCTCTTCCACTAGTACTTCTGGGGATACGAAGTGCATGGAAGCCGGACATCGAAGCATCACCAGCGGAGTTGGTCTACGGTGAACAACTTCGGCTACCAGGGCAGTTCATCGCACCAACTGATGACTGCAAGTCATCTGACGTCACTGACCTTGCTACGCGCTTACGAAGCCGCATGGCCAACCTCACACCAAGGCCTGCATCCTGGCACAGAAAAGGTCCATTTTACTTACCACATAGTCTCAGCGAATCATCACATGTGTTCTTGCGGCAGGACTTCGTTCGAAGACCGCTGGAACCACCGTATGCCGGCCCGTACAAGGTTATACAGCGCCAACCCAAGTATTACAAGCTCAACATACGTGGTAAAGAAGTTACCGTCAGCGTTGATCGGCTGAAGCCGGCCTACGTCATACAGGAAGCAGATCAGCCACCATCAGTTCCTGAGCCACCAGCTCCACTCCCTGATCCACCAAAAGAAGAGGAGAGGAGGACGAGGTCCGGGCGTCGGGTGCACTTCCCAGATTATTACCGCCCGCAGTAGCGGTCTAAGCGGGGGAGTACTGTGGCGCTGTCCGTGACCAGAGGACGCACCTGTATGGAGCGCATGTAGCTCGCACCTTCGTCGGCCGCGCGTGGTGTGTACCTCGACGCCCTGCACCCGCGCACCGGTAACGCCCGCACGCCCCACACCGCCGCCGGCGCTGGGACTTTAAACCGCGATCGCTCGGTCATCAGCACCAGTCGTTATCCTACTCCGACGGCGGATGCCCGCGCTAATTGTCTCAAAACTATAATTACGTTTCGCTGCCTAGTTTACTCTAAGTCTCTGTTTCTTTCTAATTCTTGATACTGTGTCTTCCTAGTGCTTGTTCCTTTATAAACTTCAAACTGTAACTTCTATTAAAACTCCTATCTTCAACTTCAAAATCGCCTGTCATTTCTACACACACCCTCTGAGCAACCACAATGTTACCTACCTATTAAACCTTAACTGTTTAATTGTTCAAAATGTGATGACCATTGTTTTCAATACATAGCTGGATTCAACGTCTCAAGGATTGTACTGCATTTAACTATTGAATTTAGGTCATAATGTTGTGAAGGTGACTGTGCTGCGGGTGTATTGAGCATCATTTCGAGCAAGGTACAGGTAATGTCGGTATGAATACCTACTCTAAAATAAGAAGCAGTTTATTAAAATCCAACATTTTCCTTAAGTTTGCCTTATGTCATTACTTCCCAGAATTTGATCCTTATTGGGGACACTATCGAGTGGCGTAATAATACAGTGTGTTTTTTAAATTAAAATCAACGGGTTCGATTCCTGGCTAAAAATATTGATTTTTCAAAAATCCAATGATGCAGTTTAAGTTTTCATCAAAATCGAGCCCGCGACTCCTTTAAGCACTTTTCGCTATTCCTCATAGTTTCGGATTTGGCAATCCACGCCCACTTGAAAAAATCACCCCGTATATACATATATTGATAAATACGTAGATACATATGAACAATATTGATAAGAAAAAAGTATTTGGTACGTACTACAAAAATACTTAAATAACAAAATGCCTGAATCTGCCATTTAACATACATCGGTAAACAATATTGTATTTAGGTACCAAGCTGGTATCCCCGGCGTCTTCACGTCAGATAATCCAAACCACCGATTTTACTACAAGGTAGATATATTTTTTGACAAAGTTATATAAAATCCGGATATAAATAATATCTGAGATTTTGACAACCCTGACGACGTAAAATCCGGATAAAACTTAAAATCGTTGTGATTTCTAAGTTCCATGGAATTGGGATGTGAAATTTATGTGGTGTGTCGAAAAAGTTATTTAGATCATTTCAGTATAAATAACTTTTCCCGAAATGGCGGAATTTTCGAGAAAATTAAGAAAAACTAAAAACTGAAAAAGTCCTATATTTCTGGATCTAGCAAAGTTACGAGGTTCATTTGTGCACTAAAATACTCGGCATAAAATACACCATCAATCTACTTAGCATCAATATTTCTATCGAGATATAATTTGGTCGATTTTCAAAAAATTATAACTCCGAAACTAGACTTGGTAGCTAAATGGGGATACGAAATCTTGCATTCAAATGATTATTTCTGTCAAGTTTTTCAATAAAAATGGGATGTCCGAAAATCGGGCTTCATAAAACACTGTGCACTGCACTCTCAATGAGTTTCGTATTTCTACGACAACCACTTTCAACAGTATTGACATAAAATTTTCGGAAGCTTATTCTTATGTCATCGTCGTTATCGCTGAGTGAATGTCATTTTGTCTAGACCATTAGGTTAGGTAAGGTGATTTCACATAGCTGCCAGTATTTTCTGTGTGGCAGTGTAAATCCCAAGCATCAGGTGATTTTTTTTTTAAACTTTGCACCACACTAGGAATTTTTCCTGTATTGTGGGTGCGTTTACAAACATATATAAATTCACGTACATAAACAGCCAGACCCGGAACAACTACTTGTAGGTCATACAAATATTTGTTCCGTGCGGGAATCGAACCCGCGACACGCAGCGCAGCAGTCAAAAATCCGAAATCCGTGGAATGAAAGCCGCCACTTTCTTTATTCAGGTGAAAACCTTTAAAAGGCGTCCGGGCTTTGGGTGCTAGCACAAAGAAGCGGGTTCCCGGTAAAGACAAGTCGGTACCGATTGGTGCGGGTAAATACGCGCTCACACATATGGAAACAGGTAAAACATGTAACCGTTTCCTTCCGAAGATCAATCCGCTTCTTTATGTAAGCACTCTTTGTGATTATGACCGGGGATTATGTAGGAGTTTTACCTCACAAAAACTACCCTGGTTCTCACCATCTGCACATAAAAAGGGGCACCGTTACCTCTCAAAAGACTGATACGTAACCCCCTCTGTGCAACGCCTGCTAGAGCACATACCTGGGGAGACTGCAAAGGGGTCTCCCCGAAACCAAACTGTGCAAGTGTGCAATGACAGCTACCAGCGGCGCTATTATGTGAAAAGATCACCGTGATAACTTAGGTGAAGTGAGCTTCAAGTGAGCTGTCATTCCACCTGATGCTAGGGTTAACGCTATTGACAGCTCACTATAAGCTCACTTCACCTAAGTTTTCACGGTGAAATTTTTACAGAGTAGCATTACTGCCGGTCGATTCTGTAAAAATCTCACCGTAAACATAGGTGAAGTGGGTTTGTTTTTGCTAGGAATTGACACTATTGCACTCCACGCTCACTTCACCTAAGTTTTCACGGTCAGATTTTCACAGAATTGACCGGCTGATGTTAGCGATTGACACTATCGACAGCTCACTTCACCTAAGTTTTCACGGTAAGATTTTTACAGAATGGATCGGTAGACCTACATGTTTTTGTATCTATTTATAGTTTGCTAATATGTAACTTGAAGTCAGTTCCGACATGAACTTACATTGTTGGCGTTTGCTAACTAGGTTACTACTTATTTATAAACCCATATAATACCTACTCGTACCGCGGTTATAGGTACCCTAAACTTAACACATAAGAAATTAAAATAACCCAGAGTTAATTATTTCAAAAACTGCACAATATAATTAAGTTAAGTACCTTATTTAAAATAAAAAAGTAATTTAAAAAAAATTAACCGACTTCAAAAATAAATTAACTCAAAATTATGAAATAACTTTAATTTCGGAAGTCCGTGTCTTTGGGATCTGTATTTTATAATTTTAGTTTTTTTGCTACCCACTTACGAAATTAAAGTTATTTCATAATTTTGAGTTAATTTATTTTTGAAGTCGGTTGAGTTAATTAATTTTTTTAAATTAGGTACTTTTTTATTTCGTAATTTTTAGTTTTTGCACTAGAATTTGACCATGGTTTTGAGATGTTTTCCCTTTGACACTACACCCGTAGCTCGTATCAATAAGCCAGGCCGTCACTCTTACACGTATTAGTCCATATCTTGAAAATTACTGATTCGATTTTGATAAAACTTGCACTGTTCCCTAAGTTCCGATTAATAGTTGCGGAGAAATGCGTGGACAAACATACATACATACATACGTCTATAAAATTTGGTATATTTGTTTGGAAGCCCTAATAGATTGTCATATGTGAATATAATGCAATTCCAATAATATTACATACATACGTGTCGAATTGATAACCTCCTTTTTTTGAAGTCGGTAAAAATAAATTGCTGAGCCTACCTACGGATGTTCTCAGATATCTTAGTTTTCGACTAAATATTCTGTAGGTAGATTGGTATGATTGGTAGATTAGGCTTGTGGCTAAGTAATACCTAACATCCGCACGGGTCGATCGATCAGGTTAAGCTACGCTTGTCGCGGTTGGTCCGTGGATGGGTGACCATCTTCACATACCAAGACCCCTCTAAGCCTCGGATAGCACGTTGAGCCGTTGGTCCCGGCTCTCATATTTAACAGTCGTAACAGAACGTCAGTAGCCCGAAAGTCTGACAACCAATGTTACTAAGGGGTATCGCATTACCCAGTAAATGGGTGGTGGAGGTCAGATAGTCAGTCGCTAAATGTAAAATACTGGTATTCAGCTGCATCCGGTTAGACTGGAAGCCGACCCCAACATAGTTGGGAAAAAGCTAGGCAGATGATGAGGTAGATTGGTATGAAACTATTCACACCTAAATAAAATTATTATGGCGTGAATCCTCACAAAAATACCAGTTCAAATCACCCATCGCCCGTGTATCTTGGCAGTAATTCAAAGAAACACAATGCAAGTAATCGTGCTATAATCTTTATGTTGTTAAACTTTGCCTAGCTGTCGGGAATAGAAATAGATCAAAGGTCAACGCCCCCTAGCCACCACGTATGTAATTAATTATAAACTGCCCGATGCATGGTACCTATACGATTTCCTTAATTTTAAAACAACGGTTACGGACTCGTGTTTCAGCTATAAATAGAACGTCTCATCACTTCCTACGGATGCCGTCATAAAAGAATGATGAAATGTACTGAGATGAGTTACAGTCTAGATTGACGTACCTACCTAAATAGTAATAACGTCATCACGCCTGTATTTCCCAAAGGGATAGACAGAGGTGTACAGTCACGAACACTAATATGTCAACACTTGGCAACTTTCAATTGCGATTTTTTCGTGAAATGACGAATGCAACGTTGAAATAAGATACTTTACATAAACCTATGGGTTCGAAAATACTATATTCGTAATAGCATAAAATTTCATAAAAAAATAAAGGAGAAAATTGCCTTTGAATAAAGCCAAGTGTATACATACTTATGCTCGTGACTGTACCCTCAGTAGACCCACATTTCGCCAGTTATGTTTAAGTCCCATGTAATAGAGAGCGAACCTGCCACCAACCGGGCACGAATCCAGACTCCGGGCTACTACTGAGAAATTCCAGGTGGAAAAACCCGAATAACACTTTTCCCGACCCGGGAATCGAAGCTAGGTGCTCATGCGCAACAGTAGCGCTTGCGAGGTTTACTGCATTATTATATTATGCCTTATTGGTCTAGTAAGGCATATAATAATGTACTGGTCTAATCCACTGATGACCTATTCCCTGGTAAAATTTGCGCTTCCTTGTCTTGAACTTTGTACCCAGAAATCCATTTGATAATAATTTATTAAATAAAAACGTTTACAAAAGGTGTAAGTAGGTACATTTAGCGAAGAGGAACAAATTTTCTATAGTGCCTAAAAATAAACTAAGACTATTTTTTTTTTATTACAAGTAAAAGTAGTGATGGTTTGGAATTAGAGTGTTAGGAGATTATCCCACTGCCACGCGTCACGCAGCGGTGTGCGGGAAACGGAGCCAAATCCCACGTGCGTGAGTGCGTTTTTATTGAATTTGTATGCAAAAAATCCCGCGCGTGGGTGCGTTATCTGCGCCCCGCTGCGTGATGCGGTGCAGTGTGCGTATCGCCTTAGGGGCCATCTCCACGAGCGAGAGAATCGCGGCGATAGCCTCGCCGTGCCATCAAAATTTCACCCCGATGATATCGCCAAGTAGAGACACGTTCTAAGAGAGTGTATAGAAATACGTGGCACGACGATAATATCGCCGCGATTCTCTCGCTCGTGGAGACGGCCCCTTAGGTAGCGACCCGCCCGCACTATGCTTATTCAAACCTGTGTTTCAGGCCAGTTTGATTTAATTTTCAATACAGATTAACGAATATCACGTTGGTATTTTCCCCATGGTGTTATTCAATATGACTGTAAAAATAGTGTTAAGAAAACTATTAGTACATTACACCAGACTGCTCATGTAGCTGTCATCGCGATAAGGCTTAGCGCTACATCTGAAAGGTCGAGAAAACACAGACATCGAAACTGTTTGAAATTCCTTGTTCTATTATCGGCTTTGAAAAACAATGTAGATACCGAGTCGAAAACGTCAACAGTCTGCTAATACTGATGAACAAAAATAGAATGAACTGAAAATAAGTATAGGTGCGGTCTGTACTAGCCACACTCTATCCGATGAGAGAATGCGTTCCATGACACCTAATGTGTGTACGTTCCATGATTGAACGACGAAGGTTTACAGAGCTGCTATATTCTGACCACAGAGAGAATGCGTTACTGATCCCTGTCACCAACTAAAGTTTAAATTCGTAAAACACACGTTTTGTACTCAGTCCACTGACAGTTATTTTACATCTGACAGCAACCTTATAAGAACAACAATAGAGATCGCTATCATCATGCAAAAGTTAGAGGTAAAAATACCTAACCGTGAAATGACTTCAAACGCTGAATACAAAAGAACACGTCATTTACGAATGTAAACTTTATTAGTTCCTAATCGCGTCCGACAGGTGTCAGGAACACATTCTCTCAGTGTTCGGAATATAGCAGGTCTGTAACCTTCACCGGTCAATCAAAGTAGACCAGTTGACGTTGAAGTCAGAATCGATTATCTAGCGCAATCGCCTCAAAATACCAACGTAGATGAAGTGAGCTTGCAGTGAGGTCATTCTACCGAATACTAGTTAATGACACTGTTGACAACTCGCTTTACTTTTACTTTTACGGGTACTTTTTTACTTATACTTTTCAGAGTGATATTTTTACAGATTAGATCTACATGTCCCTCTGGAAAAGCGATTCTTGAAGGTCTCGAACTATCGATGCCACTGATTTATAGCACAAAACAAACAACGTTACTATAGACGTCAAACATTATTAAACACTTCAACATACCTACATATAAACAGGTATTGATAAATAATGGTTTCTACTACTGTGATAAACGATATTAAACAGACCGACCAGAACCAACGCACTAAAATACCTGCGTGAATAAATATTTACTTACAATCGTAATGAATCATTCTTGATATAAATATTGCATTATCAGATAGGTTCCACTTTGTATTATGATGGGCACAATAAATATCACTGTTGATACACTTGAAGATTTATCGAAACGCGGTAGTCGACAACCGTGTTTGGGAGCTTTCAACTTTATTTTGTTGTATAAGATAAACTTTTATTAAAAACTAGCTGACCCGGCAAACGTTGTTTTGCTCCTACACTACTCCTACCCAACTCCTACCCTACTCCCACACTACTCCTACCCTACTCCTACACTACTCCTACCCTACTTCTACCCTACTCATACCCTACTCCTACCCTACTCCTACACTACTCCTACCCTACTCCTACACTACTCCTACCCTACTCCTACACTACTCCTACACTACTCCTACCCTACTTCTACCCTACCCCTACCCTACCCTACTCCTACCCTACTCCTACACTACTCCTACCCTACTCCTACACTACTCCTACCCTACTCCTACACTACTCCTACACTACTCCTACCCTACTCCTACCCTACTCCTACCCTACTCATACTATAAAAAAAAAAAAAAGAAAAAAAAAAGTATCCTATGTCCGTCTCCTGATTCTAAGCTACCTCCACACCAATTTTCAGCCAAATCGGTTCAGCCGTTCTTGAGTTATAAGTGGTGTAACTAACAGACTTTCTTTTTTAAATAGATGATAAATGATTTTATTTTTGTAAGTAGGTTTGTACAAACACTTTTACACGTCAATCATGTTTTTTTTTTAAAACTAGATGAAGTCGGTGTTTCCTATCTAACTACTCTGAGAAGAAAGGCCAAATTAAATACATTCTTTTGTTTTTGTGTATTATTTTACATTGTATAGGTAGTAATTATTACAACAACTTTTGATTAATTTTGTACGTTCGGAGTTCAGACATTATACATTTTGCGACCATAAGTCATTTTGCGCTTTTGACATTTTGTGACTAAACGCCCAAATATTCTTAGTAAGAAAAGATCCAAGGTTCGATTTCCGTAGTCTGACATAACCTTCTGTTCTCCCCAGGGCAGGCGGAGGCTACCCATGAAAATGTCCCCATAGAAAAAAAATATTGAGTAAAGTGATATTAGATTTTTTCATCAGGAATATTGGGTTTCCCTCGCCCTTATAGCTGACAAAAAGTGGGTAGGTAAGTAAATATAAAGCTGGTCAAGTGCGAGTCGGATTTCCGCACTGAGGGTTCCACTGAGGGGTATACATTTTTAAGTACTTATGTAAATAGATTTTACGGGATTTTTTTTTGTTATTTAACTTCAGGATTTCGGTTTTCGGATTGTTTCCTTTACATGTGCTACATGACATTGCTTCTTGCCAAATTTCATGATTCTAGGTCAACGGGAAGTATCCTATAAGTTTTGATTCCGGAACATATATAAACGCCCGTATCTTTTGATTGCGTTGACTTAGAAGTTTGAATTTGTCACTGCTTCAAGGGATTGCAACCCCTGAGTATTTGATATTAATTTCAACTTGATAACTCGCGTGGAGTTCCTGAGAAAAAGGGTCTTGACAGGTGAACAGACAAACAGACGGACAACGAAGTGATCTTATAAGGGTTCCGTTTTTCCTTTTGAGGTACGGAATCCTGAAAAAGGATTTATTGACTTGGAACAAATTGGTGCAGAATTTTAATGTATAATGAGTTAAAACTATGATCTGGGTACGTTGCTAATAAGGTACCTAAGCTAGGGTATCATTCAGCAGTCGAAGTAAATAAGAGCCTGTATTTCAGCATCTCTACAACGTCACACACAGCGTCGACAACGTCGTCTCTGAAACGTCTGGCGCGGATTAAAAATGAATATTTTATTTTAATTGCCAATATTTTACTTAAATCTATTTTATTATTTATAATTATATTTCTGTAACTGCCCGTGACATCACAGCGGGCCCCATCAGAATACCTGCGTTATTTTTTAAATGTCGCAGCATTATGCCTATTGGCCTCGTATAGGACTTTCCGTTTAATTTTTCTTTTTGTTACTTTAAAAAAATATAATTTGGTTTTTTATTTTTGACTGTGTATAGTTTGGTTTGTGACCTTCATAATATACTACCCGCAATAAATACTTTTTCTTTCTTTGATACTAATAAATACCTTTCGGAGAGCAAAGCCGTAACGTTATGTTATTTATATGAAAAAAAGTTATTGCAAAAGCCTCACAGGACGTCAAAGAACTATATTGAACCGCTGATTATTTAAATATTGCAATCATTTATACTGTAAATGCTCCGACAAAAGTGATAGTGGTGCTCCCGATAAAGCGTAGCATTAATGTAGCTATTTTCGGACGTTTCAAAAATTTTAAACGATTCAAATCAGCGAACTACAGCTATTATTATTATTTATATAGGTACTGGCTTGTCGGTGGCCATGGTGCTCCGATGGCTGGAGCAAACGAGTCATGGGGTACACCAGCCCACGGTAACGCCAGAGGTCATTGCACCTCCTCTAGCAGTCATCATCATCATCATTTCAGCCGAAAGACGTCGGCCTTCACAAGGTCGTCGGTCCACCTTGTGGGAAACCTTCCAACGCTTCCGGTACGCGGTCGCCACTCCAGAACCTTTCGGCCCCATTGGATATCTGTTCTGCGAGCAATGTGCCCTGCCCATTGCTACTTACGTTTGGCAATTCTTCGGGCTATGTCGTACCCCTCTAGCAGTACAATTTTAATATTACTTCACAGTGAGGAAGAGATAGAGATAAACGTCCTGATAGCTTCATCGCCTTCTCACAAATAAGTAAGATTACAATATTACTGCTATAGGAGATGGTGGTAGTCACTGGAGTAGAGACCGCGTGTCGGCAAGCATAGTGTGGGACGCCCCCCAGCTAGATTGACCTGGTCAGCGGGATTGTCCGAAAGGGTTACCGCTGGCCCGGAACATTAAGGGCTAAGGACACGGGTGGGTTTTAGTCAGTAAGAGTCTGACACTCCCTTCCGCTCCACCCAGAGTGGGAGGGGTCATTTGATGATTTCCCATCCGGAAAAAAAAAAAACTATATTGACCGACGACTCTTAAGGTGGCTGGGACAGACTGGATGCGGAAGGCGAAGGACCGGGTGCTGCGGCGCAACTTGGGTGAGGCCACGAGTCCTGAGTCAGAGGACTGCGATAGGCTAAGTTGATTGATTGAGGTAGGTCCTCGTAACTAAAGTCACTTGCACATCATAAAACGACAAGATCTGCGTGACAGTTAAATCATTTTATGCTTAGCGAAGTTTCAATTGTTGTCAAAAGTTGTGAAGGACGACAAGGACGATTTTGGCTATGGTAGTTTTAAAGACAATTTGCTTTGTAGTGACAAACGACCGAATTATGTATAAATATTATTATAAGTACAGTCGGCAACACGTCTTGGTTTTGAGCTGGTCTAGTACGCTAAGCTGGCTTCTTATTCTATTGGAACTCTGTACTACGGTACAGAGTTCCAATAGAATAAGAAGCCAGCTTGTACTGGTTTTGTTACCCCCTGACGTGCGGCCTACTGTAGGTACAGATATACGCCTTTAAAGTAGGACGTTCGCGATCAAATTAGAATGACGTAAAACCAACTTTGAGTGGCGTAAAACCAACCGGGTAAAACAAATGGAACGAAGTCTTTAATCAACTTACAGTATTATTCCAATAGTATCACGAAAAAATGTAAGTCATTGCAATATAACTCTTTACGGTAAGGTATAAATTAGAATGATTGCAGACAGTTTTATACCACGGCAATCATTCTGATTATAAATACTTTATTATAATGCAACCATTTCTTTCACATGTTCAACTTACCATTTCCACCTTCTATGTGCACCCACTTCTCCGTGCATACGGCTGCAATCCAGAGGAAAGTGCACAGTCCTATAAAACACGTGCATCCGAACAGGATACGTCTCTCAAGGACCAGCGCCTGCATCAATGGCCGACGCTCTGCGGCCCCAACAGAAGACGCCGTCGACATTTTGTCAGTCTCCATCGTTGTTTATTCTGTAACAACTGAAAATACACAGGTTGATTTATAGTGTATTTGACAGGTTTTTTTTTATTTCTCGAAACTTTGAAATAAAATATAATCCACGATTTAATACAATGAAATATCACAAAAAATGGCGAAGTTAGCAACGTTTTGAAGCCGGTTTATGGGCCCGAACACAATGAGAGTATGTTGCGCCACGTACTGCTTGTTGTCGAGGACTTCTAGGCGTAAGTGCCGGAGCACACGATGTGTTGCGGGCGTTGCGACGCCGCAATGCCCGAAGCGTGTACGTGGCTCGACGGAGGGACGTAAGTCAATTTGTATTTAAGTTTTGTATTTAAGACCCGCCTTTAACAAAAGAGCCAAGTTCGTGAAAAAAGAGCTGTTTAAGAAAAGCTCAGTGTGTTTGGGCCGTTCGTTGGCACTATTTCGGTATAACGTCACAAGAACAAAACGCCACGCGCCATTATAGTAACTTAGCGCCGTTTAGTACAATGACCGTTTAGAGTGAAAATGTGATAGAACAACAATTTCTTAAGCGTATTTTGTTCTGTAACATTTTTAAAATAAGACAAGTATTCATTCATGTATTTTTGAAGTGTGACGGTGACGCTGAATCGGGTATACGCGGTTCCAGTCGTAAGTTTTCACTTCTATCATCATCATCATTTCAGCCGAAAGACGTCCACTGCTGGACATAGGCCACCGGTCCTGCGCTTCTCGCATCCAACGGGTTCCTGCGGCCTTCACAAGGTCGTCGGACCACCTTGTGGGCAGCCTTCCAACAACGCTACGTCTTCCGGTACGCGGTCGCCACTCTAGAACTTTTCGGCCCCATCGGCCATCTGTTTACTTCTATAGTGTGGACCTATCTTCCACACCTTCTTTTTTGGTAGTCAACTCAATACATACAATACAGAAATACAGGCTAGCAGGGACATCAATGTGCAACCTGGTACCATGAATTCAGTACATGATTCTGAATGATGTTCCTGCAACCATATATGGTTACAACAGCTTGCCAGCGGCCGTACAGTTCACTACTCACTGTAGTTTGGAACCCTAACTGGTTTTTTTTTATATTACCTATAGTGGTCTTGGCTACACTGTGAGAGTTTTCTTTAAGAACGTACCTAATAATACCTATATCTAAATAATACTACCTACTATTTTATAAAGATCTACAGGAAAAGATCATCACCTCACGGCAAGTTTCATAAGAACTTAGCATGGGTTTCCAAACCCAGTAATATATTTCTGGGTTAAACTAATAACATACCCGCCAGGCAGATACCTAAATATTTACAAAGAATATCACTGTGTCAAGAGAAGTGTTTACATTGTTAATAATACTTTCATCTTCAGAGACAATAACGGCTTTATTTACCGATGCCATCGACCGGTTCCGACGACATCGTGCCGTATCTCAATCGGATGTCTATATTATAAGGTCCCACTAAAATAGATGGACAAACTTTTAGAAATCATTCAGACCACTAAAATAAGGACGATGGTAAAAAAATACATAAGAAAAACGCGAAGATATCTACTTATATATACAGGGTGTCCGGTAATTAATGGATAACCTTGAAATAACAGAGATGTTAACTGAAGGGATATTTCTTCTACGGGAAAATATTACGGCTTGACACTTAGGAATAGAATGCTCCAGTTCATGTTCCGAGAGCCAATCATTCAAGTAACCAAGAGCAGAGTTCAATTTAAGAGCACCACTGGACAAAGAACAACATATGTGTACGTTACCCCAGCAGGAAAGTAGCTCCTAGAATGATATGAGTGGAACGTATAATGATATGAGTAGAACATATAATTAGTGCGTAATCTGCTGTATAAATGTGCACCACATAAAAAAATTGTGCGCTTTGTCGTTTAATAAAAATAAAAATTTAATTTAAAATCTAGCAAGAGTTCGGAACCACTATGTTTGTTGATGGTTAATTAATTATTGTTTTGTTGATGTAACTCATAATCTAAGGTCGGGGTTCGATTCCGAAGGTTGAGAAAAATCGGTGACTAGTCAAGGTAACTATTTATTAAAGTCTGTAAATTAAAATATCAAACGTGCTTACTAGGTACAGACGTAGGTACAGATACAATATAAAATCATTCGAAAACATTTTTTTTTTAAACGTTGCCCCACACTAGGAATTTCTCCTGTATTGTGGGTGCGTTTACAAACATTTAAATTCACGTACACAAACAGCCAGACCCGGAACAACTACTTGTAGTTCATACAAATATTTGTTCCGTACGGGAATCGAACCCGCGACACGCAGCGCAGCAGTCAATCGCTTAACCACTGCGCCAACCGTGCCGTTCGAAAACATTAATACACTCGTACTCGTATACTACGAGTAGTTCATTATACTCTAATTGAAGATACTATGGAAGCACGCCAAATAACCGGAGACGCAGCGTGTGATAGAATCTCATAGCTACATTAGTCACTCTGTTTACCAGTTTGACATTTCAAATAGTACAATTGGATTTGTAAGTGACACCGACAAGTATTTAACTAGCTAAAGATAATGCTGTAATTATTTTGTCATTTATTGCATAATCAGCCTATTAGGTTCTCACTGCTGGGACACAGAGCTCTGTGAGAAGGAGTGAGCCGTAATTCACCACGCGGGCCCAGTGCGGGTTGGTCGATGTCACATGTCTTCAAATTTCTGGTTCTAGGGCATGCCGGTTTCCTCACGATGTTTTCCTCCAACTTGAGTGCAGTGTATGAATATTTTTTTATTAAAGTAAAGCGCCTGTCTGGGTACGACCCTACGACGCCGACGTACAACTCGTAAGTTGCGGCAATTTTTTTTTTTTTTTGTTTGTAAAATCATAAAGGAAGTCGCGGCCTTTACCACTGGATTGATTGGGATGCACAGAACCAGGCGAAGTGGAGGTGCTTGGAGGAGGCCTATGTCCAGCAGTGGACGTCTTTTGGCTGAAATGATGAACAAGATACGTAAACCTTGTTAGGACAGGTTCTTGTTTGGTTTGGTGATCCTTCATTAGAGCGTTTACGCCGTACGGCATTTCATACAAACTTACAAGCCCTTGTTTTTCGAAATGAATGAACCGATTATTAAACTTCATACGCATAAGCAGGATACAAAGGTCTAGAAAGTTACTTAAGAATATTTTCGAAATGTCTTATTTAAAAAAGATTATTGGAAATCTCTGTTTCTACGAAAAAAATAAAATCGGTCTAATTTGGCTGTAACACTATTTTTCGAAAATGTTCATAAGTAACTTTTTAGACCTTTTTATCCTGCTTATGCGTATGAAGACAAGTTTCATTAAAATCGGTTTATTCATTTCGAAAAACAAGGGCTTGAAAGTTTGTTTAAAATGCCGTACGGCGTAAACGCTCTTAAATTAAGACATTAAAAATTCCAACAGCCTAGGGGGAACAGTCGCTATATAACGTAACGATAACGTTATAACATCTTTAGTAATTTGTTTTGATAAAAATAATCAACAGCTTGAAAAGAATGACATGAATATGTTGTATAGCCAACCTCTTAATTGATTTACCACCGCGCACCTTAAGGTTGAATGTCACTTTGCATATCATCAAACGGCAAGGTCTACAAAGTGTGACAGCTGTTGCTATGCTGTGCTTGTGTTAAGTTCGGGCCACACTTTGAACTCTGCATGAATACATAACATGCGAATGCTCCCGGTGAATACTCACCTTAAAACATAGCAACAAGTGGGAGTTGGGACTGCTATAGACATTTCTCCTCCACCACACTGACGTGGATATAAATTGCACTATTAAATCGTTTGTCAAGGGGCTAAATTATATTAGCCAGGTCGATTACCACGGTCGGTTCGTGGATGTTTGACTATCCATTAAGCACGTTAAGCCATTGATTTGACTCCGGTTGTCATTCTTCAACTTCTTTATCTTTGACAGTCGCTACGAATAGTCAGAATCCCTAAAGTCTAACAACCAGTCTTACCAAGAGGTACCATGTTATCTAGTAGGTATAACTGGATTGTGGAGGTCAGATAGGCAGTAGCTCTATGTAAAATATTGGTATTCAGCTGCATCTGCTTTGACTGGAAGCCGATCCTAACATAGTTGGGAAAAGTCTAGGCAAATAGATTTTTGCTAAATTCTGTCTAAATAATAACTAAATATACGATAAAATCAGTTAGTCCAATCAATAGGATCAGCTGATGCTTGTAAATGTCACCTGATAATAATATATTATGCGAAGAGCCTGGGTTCGTTATCGTTATCAGTAATCCATTTGTCAAATGTGTAGGTACACAGCTTTTAGTGTCACTTCACTACTCCCTTTCCCGAGTGTGTGATATATGGTTAAACTTTACCTACTTACGCAAATGCGCAGACTGTAACCTGTAGGTACCCTAATTGCGATACACACTATCAATCACAATATGTTATCATTTTGAAGGATATTGCTAATCCATTGCTCGAAAAATGTATCTGCTGAACAACGTAAATAACGCAATGAATGTTGTTGAACTGTCAAAATGAAACCCATTGCTACTGATAGTCTGTTACGTAATTACGCCGCATATTGTAGGTATTCAGCACATCTTAGACGTCCTAGCAATTCTTTAGTCGGTTAAAAGAAAAATTTGCTTTTTCATAGAAAAGTGCAGTACCTACGCGGTCAGAATGTACTGAACAGCAATTTTTTTTTTTATAACTGACAAAAAATTTCAACGTATTAGCGGGGTTCAGAATCATGCACTGAATCCATGGTAACAGGTTGTCGTCGATGTCTCTGTCACGCTGTATACACAAACCATAGAAATGTAAACGCAGACACAAGCCGTTTGCCCGACTGGATTTCCTATCAGCAAAAATGACGAACTTCAATACAAAATTTCATCCCTAGTTAACCCTTTAGAGAACGAATTATCAAAAATCTTTCCTTAGTGCTAAATTTTGTTATACAGCGTGGTAATTTAGTCACCTGCAGTGCTATTCTGTAAAAAGATCACCGTGATAACGTAGGTGAAGTGAGCGTGGAGTGAGCTGTCAATAGTGTCAATCCCTAGCATCATGTGGAATGACAGCTCACTTCACCTAAGTTATCACGGTGATGTTTTTACAGAATAGCACCGCTGTTTCCGTCAGGGGGTGATTCTACTTGTTTATTCTACCTATTTTAAACAACTTTCATTACGAAACTTTTAGTCGATTCGAGAA
Source organism: Oligia fasciuncula (assembly GCA_963082905.1). NCBI lineage: Eukaryota > Metazoa > Arthropoda > Insecta > Lepidoptera > Noctuidae > Oligia > Oligia fasciuncula. The sequence continues at coordinate 13,892,416 of OY720390.1, read as the reverse complement.
AAAAATAATAAATTTGGACCTGTAGGACCTCTTGTGCAAAATTTCATGATACCCAGCAGTTTAGGCTGACAGTGAACTTATTTTTTATCAAGTAGATAAGTACAATCGTTATCACAAAAATCAAGGAAAGTATTAAAGTACATGCCTATATTGATTTTAATCATAATAATAAGCCTCTCGTTGGGCTGTTGGTAAGGTTGCCACCTTTTTCTGAAAGAATAAATGATTAAGTACTGTTTCAAAAAGCATAAATAAAGAGTCTTAAAGACTTATAAAAATGAGTAGGTAGGTATTATTTGTTGGTCATTTTCAATCAGTAGGATTTTGAGTATTTTTTTTTTTAAATAATTTTACTACTCTAGACATTATACATTAGTTTTTCGATTCACAGCCGTAGGTGTACAGTCAATTCTTACGAACATTATATAATTTAGGTTTACCATTAAGTACTTCAATGAGTGGAGTAAAACTACAAACGAAATCTTTAACTTTAGTAGAGTCTATGAAACTGTTACATAGTTAGATATCAGGGGTATTTGAACTTACCAATAAGAGCAAAAAAGACGTTTTTATTTCAAAACCTAGCTATGTAAAGTAATAATAAATCTTATTAATCAAAAAGTATCTAACAATATAATTTAGCCAAATGCGGTGAGCCACAAAGTTAGCGTCAGGAGCGCGATTAACAAAGTTATGGTTGGTTACCTTTCAGTTTGAGGGTAATTATTCAAGACAAGATCGAGAAAAATATAACAATAAAACATTTTGTCAAATTCGAGTTATAAAGAAAAGTAGAAATAGTTAACATTTTGATGGGCTTGCGTAGTTATGTGAGGTGTGAGTGTGTACATTTACGATCACTAATATGTCAAAACTTGGCAACTTTAAATTGCGATTTTTTCAAGAAATAACGAATGCAACGTTGAAATACGACACTACATAAATTATGGGTTCGAAAATACTATGTTCCTCATAATATAAAATTTAATTCAAATATAAAGGAGAAAATCGCCTTTGAATAAAGCCAAGTAAGTGTATCGTTTTGGAAAAAAGTGGAAAAAACGATTCCTGCTAGGGTAACGTTTTTCCAGCAGGAAAATTCTAAACGAATGATCGGAGAGAGAAATAGGTATAGTGCATGGGCAGAGAGCTTATATTTGTGCAAAAATGTGCGCTGAAAATATAATTTGTGCGTCTTCAGGTTTTTGTGATCCTATTGCATTGAGAGGTGTCTATGGTGTCATCGTATACGAAGAGCTAGGTTATGGTTGAGCAGTCTCTGAAGTCGCAGATTTTACTAACTTTATAATATACAGAGTGGATATTCGGAAGTAAGGGCAGTGTACCTTGGCCGTTATAGCCATTAGCCACAAAGTAGACATTTCAATATACTTGTACAAGCAACCGTTCTTCGGAGACTGTTTTGACCTGTATTCACAGATTTTGAAAACTCTACAGTCAGCAAGACTGAGCGATTCACAAACTTTAACTTTTTTATTCTATCCATTCGCGTAACACCACACATCCCTCTTTGCATTCTTATCTAAGCGGCATGTTGTAATCTTCCTTACATACTTCCCTTTTGTGGCCCAACATTTTGATCAATAAAAGACAGCAGGACTAACCATTGTTTTACAAGTCTTCCCCTAAACTTTAAGAGAATAGTGGGAGTCGCCGCTTGTGTCCGTGACCTGCCCCAATTCCATCCATTCAACTTAATTCTGTGCTTAACAGTCCGATCTACTTCGCCATCGCTTTGCATGAGTGACCAGAAGTTTTTTCTATCACTATTACCAAAACGTTGATGGCGAACGTTTTGGTGATAGAAAAAACTAAAACCAGCGGGGGTAATTGCGTAACACACTATCAGTACCTAGCAGTGGCTTTCATTTTGACAGTTCGACAACATCCATTGCGTTATTTACGTTGTTGCGCAGACAATTATTTTTAACATAAGTAGCAATGGATTAGCAATGTGCAGAAAACATAACCCCTTTTCCCGTTTTCGTTAATTTCAATTACACCTTGTATGTACTCACACGAATAAAGATTACTAAAATAACAGGTGGGTGGGCAGTGGGTACTCGCCACCGGAGGATGTGTACCTATGACCAGTGAATGGGCTTAGCACGAACGCACGTAGTTAACGTAACGTAAATTCGAATTTGAAAATACTCGTTTCTTAACATAGATAATATTTATATATCTTTAAGACTTACTTTTATATTTGGTAGGTATGGTGGTAACGGCCCGACTTACGAAGTGTATGTCGTGAGTTAAAACCTAAACAAGCACTTTGTGTAAATTATTTCATCACTACTGCACTCAAAACGGTGAAGGAATCGTGAGGAAACATGTCCTAGAACCAAAAATTCGAAGACATGTGACATCCGCGAACCCACACTGGGCCCGCATGGTGGATTATGGCCCACTCTCTCTCTCATAGAGGAGGTTTGTGTCCCAGCAGTGGGAACATTATACGCTGATTATGAAGCCTTTACTTAGTCTGATGCGAATAATTGTGCTTGCCGCATACATTAAACCAAAATGCTTGTCGATTGAAATATTGTTTATTGTTAGCCGTAGCTACACCAGTAGTTAGCCTTTTAAAGATTTATTTTGTTATAGTACAGAATATTTTACCTTATAAGTATAAAATTACCACTAACTCTCGACTCCTTAATATATTGTAGGGTAGTTTCACGGGCACCATGTTATTAAACTTGTAATTAGTTTCTTGATCATTGTAATAAGCTCAATTAGTAAGTTTTTTTGTTAAATCTATAAATTTTGGGGCTGACTACTAGGTGGGGTAGGTAGTTATCTATAATATAATTTTAACCTACCCTTTTTTATTACTTTCTTTTTTTGTTATTATTCTTAACGTAAAAATACCATGTTTATAACTCAATCACAACATTTCCTATCAACTGTTAAAGAAAGGCCTTGCATATCACCATGCTTCAGCAGGTAAAGATCCTTTTAAATATTTTTTAATTTTTTCAATTTTTTTTCCGTCGATAAAATTTAGCTATGTTTCCCTAGAATCGCACTCCAGGTCTGAGTTTCTAAACTCTGAGACACATCGTTTTAACAAAGTTTTAAGTCCTATTTTTATTTATTTTAGAAAATCATGTCCAAAATACCAATCCATTGTAATACTGAAGATCAGTCATCGAATGCTATGGTGGCAATTCGAGATGGTAAAAAGATAAGGAAACCTAAACATAAGTCGACTCTAAAAATGAAAACGTAAGGTAACTTATTATAAAGTACTCGATAACTGGACTTCTGGTACAACGGTTGGTATTTTGGACATGATGTTTTTCTTAAATAAAGAAAAATGGTAACAAAATCTGTAAGAAAAGCTATAAGTCTCGTTCGATAGAGTTCAATTTACTCTCTTATCACATTATGACCGATAAGCTGCTGAATATTGGATTCGAAAAGGTTGACCTCAGGTACCACGTGATGGACTACAATTTTTTTGTTAAAAGTAGTTTTTTTTTGTATGTTCTGAAGGTTTTCTATTTTTTTTACTAATCAATTACGGAATTTAATAAATGATCATTATTTTTGCACAACTTTCGTTTCTATATTCACTACACTTGAACTGACAGTTCTTCAAAATAAAAAAAATCTACAGCTGGGTGTTTTACCCTATGTGTGTTAAAATTAGTTTGTAAACAGCAAAATTACCATAAAAGTTGATTAATACCTAATATTTTACATTATTCATAATCTACAAGTTAATTATAAGTGTCTGCTGCAGCTGGCATCCTAAAGCTACCTAAATAACAATACGCCAATAAAAAAAAGCAATGTTCTAAAACAGTTTTCAAGACTCATAAAAATATTTATTTTATTTTGTTACTCAACCTCAACTGCAATGACCGAACATAAGACTAAAACATTTGCAGCTGTGATATATGGTTTAGGTATTTCGCCCATTATTTATATCAATACCTAATTACCTACCTAGATACCTTATTTTCTAATCGGAAATATAACATTTTGAAATAGATTCACGGCAATGAATCAAACTTTTGATACAATAAAACTGACCTGTTGATACAGACGAGTAACGTTGCCAGATCCGCAGTACTGACGTGATATCATGAATATTTAATGACTCCGGTCATCTTTCACGGCGATTATGTTAAAGTTAACAATATTTAATGACACACCAATAAATTACATTATCGTTGTTATTGCCACAAGCAAACACGAATTGTTATCGTACGGTTACTTAAGTTTTACAACGCGTTTGTAGAAAACACCGATTTATAGTACGGAGTGCTTAAAGTACGGGCGGGAACCGAGTTCGTGAAAAGTGTTAGCTCGCGGCCAGCGACTCGTCAACTGATCAAATCAACTGAAGTGAGCTGCGCCAACCCGCCTGTTGCCGGGTTACCGTGTCTCGCTCCTCCAATAATGGCACGTCGCAGCCGCGCCGCCCGCCCGCCCGCGCGCCGGCTTCGCTTCAGTTTTCCTGTTTGTGTAACTTTTACGAAACATTATTAGTACATTTTGATGCAAGTGTTGAAAGTGTGCAAGTTTGCAGTTAACGCTTGCATCCCCTTATCCATGATAGATAATTGAACAATTTTAAAAACGCGAGTGTCACGAGAACAAAAATCTGCTGTTCCAAACGTGTCCATGCCATGTCAAAATAATATATGAAACCGCTGGTTTTTTTTCGCGAATTCGGAGATAGTTTTTTTTTCTTGGTTTTTCGATGTATTCATGTATAGGTAATATTCATTTGGTGCATTCAGATTACGCGAAAAATAAGTGTAAATTAGCCATTTCTTCTCAGGGCTAGTTAGAAAGGAAATGTCGAGTCCGTTGTTATTGGGTTTTTCCATCTCGAATTTTTTCAGGGACTTAAACATAACTGGGAAAAAAGTGGGTGTAGGTACAGCATGTCGATTCTGTAAAAATCTCACCGTGAAAACTTGCGTGGAGTGAGCTGTCAGTGTCATCCCACCTGCTGCGGTGCTATTCTGTAAAAATCTCACAGTGAAAACTTAGATGAAGTGAGCGTGGAGTGAGCTGTCCATAATATCAATTTCTAGCAAAAACAAACTCACTTCACCTAAGTTTTCACGGTGAGATTTTTACAGAATCGACCGGCAGATACTAGGGATTGACCAAGAATACATTTAGGATCATTTTCGAGATTTTAGTCATATTTTTTATGAAAATTCTATTGATCATTTTATTATATCCGTAAGGATTGAGGAGCCACTTCAGATTTTTAAAATCTGATCTCACCATTATTTAGCAGCAATGTAGCTTATTTTGCAGCACGAATTCTAGATTTAGCAGCAAAATATATCACTAGTTATTTTAATGCAAAAGTGGCTCCTCAATCTAAATGTTTGAATTGAGGAGCCACCTGGAACTCGTTAAGTAATAGATGAATATTTATGAAAATTTTGCATCATTTAGCAGCAATTTTGCATATTACCGTCTAAAAATTTAGGATCTGTAGCGCTAAAATAAAAGAAAATACAATACTTTTAATATGGCTCCTCAATCTAAACTCAAGAGGTGAATTTCTATTGGATGTGAGCGATCAATTAATATATTCGACATATTGATCATTTAGCAGGTGTTGTGTTTGTTTTTGCAGTATAGGAATAAAATAGTAAAACAGAGTAAATTTTGTATATGAACGCATTTTCTTTGGCTCCTCAATCCTGACGTTCTAATTATATATGTTTCACTGTAGCCACCTGAGATCTCAACGGAATCTAAAGCCAGAGATACTAACATTTAGCAGAAATGTCTGCTAAATATATCTGCACAGTTCAGCAATGTATATATTTTGGATTCTGAAAAAACAATACTTAACTATTTTCTTGTAAATTCAGTGTGTAGGGTGACCATATTATACTCGTATTAATGAAACCAGGATAAGTAATTTAATAAATTTATATTTCCATAACAGATTATATCTATCGTACCTATTGGTTATTTAGCAATCAATTTCGCTATAAGTTATAGAATGAATGAATATTGGCTGATTAGTACTTATACGAATTTTAGAATCGTAATCATCGTAACAGAACGTTTCATCTTTCGGTGTAAGATAGTGACATTTGTAGTGGCCTATGCCAGTTTCGATAGTTGCAGGCATGTTGCAGGAATAAATTCTATAGCACCTACTTATTTATATGATTTAGTCGAAAACATTACAAATTCTGGTATTATTACCTATTAACAAATATTTTAGAACATTAAAGTGCTTCAATTTGGTCTATTTTAAGAATCGACCGTAGTACTTATGTATTTTAATTTGTAAACTTCGAACCCGAACATACTACATATTAAATAAATAAATGTAAAAAAATAACAATAGTCATACATCAAATCCTTACAACTTACAACAGGATATCAATTCCTTTTTTTAGCCGCGAATATCTTATTCAGCCTTGGGTTAATCATACAATTCGAAACATTCACACTCTATCTCTTTCCCGCCATTAGAAAGTGAGAGAGACAAAGCAAAGACCAGCCCTTTCGAAGTTCCGATTTTGAATTCGACCTCAAAGACAAACACGTTCGGAATTTCGTACCAACTAAATAAATTTTTCAAAAAGATAATTTAGTCTTTTAATGTAATTTATTGAATTTTTAACTTATTGTTGTATTTAAACGAAAATAAGTATTTACTGCAAATAAAACTGATATTTAACCTGTAAATATTTATTTCTAGTTTCAAATGTTACGTAATATATTTTGAATAATAAAATATCATGGGTGCTATTTCCGAACACGCCTTACAAAGGGCGCTTTCCGAATTAGCTATAATCGCTCACATTATCTCACATGCGTTCCGATTTAGATATTACTATTATGACAGCTGAGAGCTGTCAACAATTCGGAACGCCCGTGAACGCGCTCACAGTGCTTACTCAATGTAAAAACGATATTATTACCGTATTTCTTTGTATAAACACCACATTTCTTCTTCTTTGGTTAGGTGGCGACTATCAGTCAGAAGTACAATTTCGAAAATGCCACGTTAGTTTAATTTTATGATAAGATGCAAATCAAAACAAAACACACACTGACACATCCTCACACACACTGTCATTTTTGACAGCGCTCACGGTGATATTATTCTAGGGCATGGTCGGCGTTATCGCAAGATGGCGCATGTCATGACGTCATCTATGACGATTCACGGGACGTCGTTATCGCGCTCGGGCTAATTCGGTACGGGTTTAAACACGCTCACATCGATTATTTCCCTATCTCGGAACGCAGGGAAAGTGTTCTCGCTGCTGAAGTGAAAAGTTATGTGTGTTACACACAGAGTACTTTTTGATAGACTGAAAGTGTTACGAGAGCAAAGTTTTTTGCATCTCGTGCCTTTGAATCCCTCGCCACACTCAAGATTCGACTTTAGAATCACTCGCTACGCTCGTGATTCAATCTTGAACTCGCAGCAAAAAACGACTTTGCTCTCTTGTTGCACAAATAACTATTGTAGGTACCTACCCCCAAAATGTGGTCACCCTACACACTGAATTTACAAGAAAATAGTTAAGTATTGTTTTTTCAGAATCCAAAATATATACATTGCTGAACTGTGCAGATATATTTAGCAGACATTTCTGCTAAATGTTAGTATCTCTGGCTTTAGATTCCGTTGAGATCTCAGGTGGCTACAGTCAAACATATATAATTAGAACGTCAGGATTGAGGAGCCAAAGAAAATGCGTTCATATACAAAATTTACTCTGTTTTACTATTTTATTCCTATACTGCAAAAACAAACACAACACCTGCTAAATGATCATTATGTCGAATATATTAATTGATCGCTCACATCCAATAGAAATTCACCTCTTGAGTTTAGATTGAGGAGCCATATTAAAAGTATTGTATTTTCTTTTATTTTAGCGCTACAGATCCTAAATTTTTAGACGGTAATATGCAAAATTGCTGCTAAATGATGCAAAATTTTCATAAATATTCATCTATTACTTAACGAGTTCCAGGTGGCTCCTCAATTCAAACATTTAGATTGAGGAGCCACTTTTGCATTAAAATAACTAGTGATATATTTTGCTGCTAAATCTAGAATTCGTGCTGCAAAATAAGCTACATTGCTGCTAAATAATGGTGAGATCAGATTTTAAAAATCTGATGTGGCTCCTCAATCCTTACGGACATATTTTATTTATTGTTCGTGCGTGACGCGCCTCAGGCTATTTATGGACTAGTCTAGGAAAAAAAGAAAAAAAAAAACAATGAGGTTCTGACTAAGTTTCTGTTTTGCTATTTTAAAGCCCCACAAAATGGTAATGTTTTGACAACTAAAATACTAGCTTTGAAATTATATAAAATGATAAATAGATTTATCATAAATATTATTAAAATCTCGATAGGTATGTGCATAACTCCAGCTTCCTCATACCTATGTGATAGGACAATTCTAAGATGCCGACAAGAGCCAAATATGCTTGTCTTAAACAATTTTTTTGCCAAATCTATAGATACAGTTTGTGACGGCGGAAAAAATATATGTTAATCTTGAACATAATTCTTATAGTGCAATTATTAATTCACTGGAGTAAATTGACAGATGCTAAGCTATATTTATTGTAATAGTGATGAGTTCCGTTTGTTGTGATTCAGTTCATTCACACAAAGTCAATAGAAACATTGACTTTGTGTGAATGAACTGAATCACAGCGAACGGAATAAGAGTGTATAATAAAAGGGTAGTTTTTTTATACGCTCCTAGGGCGAGGCCACAACACTGCGTTGCGGCGTCGTATCGCAAAAACGACGTCGCACAGTTACAGTGTCGTAAATACAATGCGTCGTAGATTTTTACGATGCGACGCCGCAACGCAGTGTTGTGGCCTCGCCCTTATTGATTTCATTTTATTTTTTATTTTTAGTTTTTTAAATTTTGTTGTTGATCTAGCGTGGACGAGCATGATATGTAATCTCTCAAAATTAAATAAAACCAAAATAATTAAAGACAATTTAGTATTTATTTTTCAATAATAAGTATGTAATATTTTACAATATTAAGACTCCTTTTTATGCGCGAAGGACGGCTTGCGTATTACATCCTGTGTCTATGAAACGCAAATCTTTACAAAATCGTCGTGCAATTTTTGCTGCTGCTCTATCTCCGCTGAGCGCTCTTGATTTATGGCGAATTTCACCAATAAAACTAATCGCGATCATCAAATCTAAACGACGTTAGCTGATAAGAGCTGTGTTCAATATTCCACAACAATGATGACACTTTCAGCTCTTAAACGTGGTTTAAATGTGCGGATAGCGTTCAGTTTCATAAATTAAATTCCCTCTTAGATGGTTGGTAACAAGGCGTATAGATCTCACTGCTCACGACCGGTTAGTCGTTCTTAACACTTATTGACTTAACGTGATAACGTTGTGCTGAGGTGTTGAGTAGCAGCAACGACAGTTTGACAGAGAATGAATGTAGTAATAAATAAAAAAAAAGAACTTCTCTTAAAATATATCATAATATAACTTTTCTCCTCTTACTGGCACTGGAAACAATTACAGCCATAAGCCACCAATGGTATAATAATAGTGGTAATGGTAGACCAAAACCCGTTACGTGTCTAAAAAGAAAAAAATACTTATTAATAAAAGTCTTAAAATTGGAAATGGTGCGCTTTTATAATTTCTAAAGTAAATATATTATTGTGGACGTCCACGTTCATAAAATGTATGGAAATACGTGCACGTTATAACACAAACGCTAAAGTGGACGGAAATTCAAAAGCGTCTTCATCACTACATAGTATACAACAAAGTCGCTTCCCGCTGTCTGTCTGATGCGGTTTTTTTAGTACCTAGATAGATTGATTCAAGAGGAAGGTTTATTATGTATAATACATGCATATTGTAGTAGAGAAAAGCCGAGAAATTTAAAGATTTGTAATGTGATGTCGTAACAAACATATTTTTGTGCGCTTGCATTGTAAACGCTGGATAAACCTTACGAGAATTAATGTACTACTACGGAATTGTATATCTTAAAAATATAAATAAAAAAGTCCGCAATGGTATATGTTTATCTCCTAATGATAACCCACAGTAACAATTTTTCTCTTTTACATAATAAAAAAAATAAAATTATCACCAAGCTATTTTAATTTAAACAATACAATATTATTCCTTATCCAATTAAATATATTAAATACGTTGTGCATTTTATGGAGATCAAAATTGCCCTTTACGGCATATCATTAAAATGAATATCTTAGAAAATATCAGAGATTTAAAAAGCGGGGACAGAGCGGCTGGCGGGGCGGTACGAAGTTCGTCGGGTCAGCTATTATATTATATTTCCATACATTTTACATCCCCGTGTTGTGAAGCCGTGACGTGGTCATGGATACGTCCACGATAATACTGCGACGTTAGAAACGATTAAAGCACGCATTAAGTATCTCATGTAAAATTCGAGAAAATCAGGTGCCATTTTAGGGTTTGACGGCATAATATCACGTTTGACAGAGTATTTTGTATGGCACCGTTGACGAGAAACTAGAAAAGCGACAGTTTTTTGGCGCAAGAATAGGCTATTTGACAATGTAAAAAATAAGGTCATAATTATTGACACTCGTATAGATTATCGCTTTTAAAATCGATTTGCATTAATTTTACTACAAAACAATGTATTATTTATTAAAAAAATCCCGAAAAAACTTCATCTTTTTAAATCTGGCGCCACGTAATCGAAAACGGTCTGGATTGGCTGAACTTATGATGACGTCTCTGACGTCTATCGTTGACAGAACAGATGACTTTTGTCTAGTATCTCGACCGTTTCAACGTTTGTTAACGTGTATTGTGACGTCACGACGCCATATTGTTAAAGATAGCGTTTTGGCGGCTTATTTAAACAGTACATTTTTATTTACTATTTTCTAAAAGAAATACATTATGCAATTTGAAGTAATAGGTTTTTGTGGGCTCGTTAGACACCATTAAATAATCTGAGATGTTTATCAGAAACCAGTCAAATAGCCTATTGTCACGTGCGTACACAGCAAAAATAACAAACGTTTTTCCCCCGAAGGGATAAAAACGATATATTTCATGTCTTGCCTAGGCTTGACCTGTGAGAGATTACATCCTTCAATTTACCCTTAGATTCATGCGTGTCCTAGCTTCCCGTGTCGTCTAGCCGAGCTGCGTCCCTGTTCCGCGCGACCTCGCCCCTCTGGGCGGGGGTGCGCGGGCGAAAGCGCGGTGATCGTCAGTACCTTGAGATGGCTCAGTCGTCAAGGGCTTACCTGGTCAAGCCTAGGCAAGACATGAAATATATCGATTTTATCCCTTCGGGGGAAAAACGTTTGTTATTTCATGGTCTGTGCCGTCGGCTTGACCTGTGAGAAATATTTGGATTCTGACGACACGGGAATAGCGTACTGTGAAATATTATTTGACTATTGTGTATGTATGCCTTATGCGAGTGAATGTATGTAAGTGCTTGTATGGAATTCAATAAAATGACATTATAATCATAATCATGTTTATTTAGATAGTATAAAAACGGTTACAAACCTATATTGATTAAGTGCTAATTATCACAAAGTAGTAAAGCTAGAATTTACTAAACATAAGTCATTGGAATCATCTTTGGACGGGGTATTAATTATTTCCTTAAAATAATGTTTAATCACATTTTTATCACTTCTCCAATTACCATTTCTTAATATTATATCTATTGGAACATTACTGTCCTTTCTGGAGGAGGCAACAGCAGACCTGATGCTACCAGGTGAGAAATTAATGTTTAATTCTAAAAAAGCTGTTTTTATCCATCCTGCAATTACTGCTTTGGAAGCAGGAGCTACTCGACCTCTAGAGGTGATAAACAAAGACTGAATCTGATTGCCACCTGCGTTTCTTCTCGAATCTGACACGTTAAGATATAACCTGATCCATGATACTGGATCGAGATTCCTATTTGGGACTTGTAAGAGTTTCCAGGCGGATTGCCTATAGGAGTGACTGTCAGTCTTAGAACCAAATTCTGGCCAAAAAGTAACTGATGATTCATCTATTAACATGCTGTTTTCATCAATCTTCAGTAAGGTAAGGTCATGGATTCTTCTCCCAGATGCTAATAATAGTAATAGAGCGAGATGGCGCGAAATTTGAAAAATACTATCTTCCTGAATTGAATTATTTTCTAACCAATTAATTAGATGCTTAACATCCTAAATTTGTTTTTTAACTGAAGGTGGCTTTGACAATTCAATGGCTTTAATAATTTGCTTAATTATTGGGCTGTTCGTTATAGAATCCCTATTAGTGGGGTCAGCAAACGTAACAATAACTGATTTATGTAATTTTATGGTACTGGGAGACAATTTCTTCACTATATGCAGATAACTTAAATGTTGTGCAACTGATGCTGCGTCAGGTTTATTAGGGTTCAAACCAAGAACCTCACACCTTGCCAACCATGTTTTCCATGGCGCATGGTATGTTTTTAATGATGAAATTCGCCATGCCTTTTGAATTAAACTACAGTCTTCTCTTGACCAGTTTTTAGTTAAAATTGACCACCCCGTACCTTCCAAGCCTCCAAACGTAGATGTTGAATTCTCGTTAGATTCGTTTGGGGTGTTAAGTCTTTCAGGTGATGGTGCAGGTTCCGGATTTGAAATGGGTGGTCTATCGCCCGTGATCGTAGATCCGATCTCCAGAACACTCTGTCCCAGCGTGGAACAATCAGAATGTATGAGCCTTTGGCTTGATTTAGATGAGCTAACACCCGAGGGATCAACGACGGGGGTGGAAAGATCCAAGCTAACTTGTATTCCCACTTCTTGCTGAAGGCATCTATGAATAGAGCATTTTTGTCCTTTGTATCTCGGGAAACATAGGCAGGAACCACCCTCGAATTGTTCGATGCAAACAAGTCCACTTCGGGAACGCCCCATTTTTGAAATATCTGGCTGCATATTCCCGTCGAAAGATGCCAATCTGAGAGACTCTTTTGTCGGGATAGACTGTCGGCTACATCGTTGTACATTCCTGGTATATATTGGGGACAAATCTCTGCGTGCAGCTCCTTGGCCAAAGTTAACAGCTGGAATACTAGATCTGTTAGTTGCGATGATCTCGTCCCGCCCTGATTTTTTATGTATGCGATTACAGTTCGATTGTCTGACTGTACAACTACCCTTTTGTTTTTGATTGAATCTTTCTCGGACTGAACAGCGAGAAGAACAGCAAACAGCTCTTTTTTGTTGATGTGCCACTGACACTGGTGGGTGTCCCAAACGCCACTGATATGCTTTTCGTTTATCTGTGCTCCCCAACCTTGGTCCGAGGCATCTGATGTGATGAATATGGTCTCTGAAGATTTGAAAAGGGGATCTTTCTTTTCGAGGTTTTGAATCCACCATTTGCATTCTTCGAGAGCCTTTGTTGGAATGGGAAACTTTTTGCGAGCTGACTCCTCTGGTAAAATATTGGCTGCTCTTTGTATCTTCCTGGAGTGAAGTCTTCCAAGTGGTATTACAAAAGACGCAAAGTTTAGCTTTCCTAGCAAGCTCTTTGCGGATTGCCAACTCCATCTTTGACTTGATAGAAGTTTGTTGAGATCTTTTCTTAAGGAGAGTATTTTCTTTTCCGGGAGGGCTTTTGTGTTGTGGAAGGTATCCCATTCTATCCCTAAGTATTCGATGCGTTGAGATGGGTCTTGAAGAGATTTGTTCATATTGATTATCCATCCCAATTTTAGAAGGAATTGTACCGTCTTGATAGCATCTTTCTGCAGCTTTATCGGATCTTGATTGGCAATCAAAAAGTCGTCCAGGTAAACAATGACCCTTATATTCATCTGTCGCAGTCGCGATGCTACCCAGTTTGACACCCTCGCAAAGGTGAGAGGGGCTGTTGATAGACCAAACGGGAGGCATGTAAACTGAAATACTTTCTTTTGGTGAACTATTGATAGGAATCTTCGATGACGATTGGCTACTGGTATGTGAAAGTATGCCTGTGAAATGTCGATTTTTATGAGGAAATCTCCCGTCTGTAAGAAGTGGGGTACTCTGAAGTGGTTTAACAAGCGGAACTTCTTTGGGGTGAGAAATTTGTTGAGGCCTTTCAGATTGATTATTGGGCGTACTTTGCTGTTGGGTTTTGGTACTGGAAACATGGTTGATAAAAAGCCTGTCTGAGCCGTTGAAATTTCTAAAACCTTTTGCTGTATAAGAGTCTGGATTTCTGAATTTAACTTTTTTGTTTCGAATCTGGAAATTATTTTCGAATGAAAAGGTATCCGTGGAGGTTTTTTCACAAAAGGAATGATGTATCCCGTTATCGTTTGAAGGATATTTAGTGGTGCCCCCTCCTTTTTCCAGACCTCTACAAATTGTGAAAGGCGTCCCGCCTCGAATACGTCAGTCTTTCCTGTTTCTTTTTGAGGTATGTTCCTTAGAAGGTTTGTTTCGGGAAAAGGTTTGACCATGGTCTTTGTTTTTGGTGCTAAATTGTCGTTTGAAAGTTTCATGCGTTTTACCGGTACCTGGTTTTCGTTGTCTATTGTAAGGTTTCGACGTCTTTGAAACTTTGTGTGTTGGTCTTGCTTGACGTGTAGAGTACGTTGAATTATAGTTCTTAGGCTGCAAGGGTTTTTTGTAGGGGTTGCGAAAAAATGTTTGCTGAGATGGTTGTTTGAGTAATTCCGCTAGTCCTGCTTCACAGAAGAGGTGGGTGGTTGATGGGGGAATAGCACCAAGGAGAGCTGCCTGATAATCTTCCTTGGGAAGGAACCCATTTCTTCTCTGCTCTATAATCTCTGCTCTCCTGCCACACACGTATTGAAGTAGATCATCCGAAAGAGATTTAAAAGTTGAGTCTGCTGATAAAATGTTTTTTAAATCATGTTTCATAGACGGATGTTTGTTAGCCAGATCCTTAAGTATGTTCGCCAGAGACTCTCGTTGAAGCAGCAGTCCGTGGGAAATAGTACCTAAGGTATAGTCCATTCGAACCAAGTGCTCTTGATTGGGGGAGGTTCCATACGCAGTAAGAATGGGATTAACTTTCAAAGGACCGAAGACAGGGCTAGCATGTAGTTTTTTCTGAACCTCCGCATATCGGATTTGGTTGAAAGTTATATCGCCTAGTCGTTGACATTCAGCGCCTTGTGTGGCAATGTGAGGTTTAGCAGCTGGAATCAAGGGTTCCTGTTGTTTTGTAGCTGGAGTCCAGTCAAAGTCATCGTCAGCGATAGGGGTAGGTGCTTCCCAGGGTTTTGGTGATAAAGTTTGAGGTTGAGGAATATTTTGTTCATCCTCCGATGATTCTTGGGAAGTGGAATCATTCTCTGAAGCCGAACACGGTTGTGTATCAGGTTGAAAGTTTTTTATAAACTGTTCCATCATATTTTCTAACTTAAGCTGGCTTTGCTCCAGCCTATCTAAACGACTTGGTTTCTTAGTTCTACCAGATGTAGTTATTGTGGACGGAATCGACACCTCATCATCAGAATGACCAACTTGTCCACACAATTCCTTATCTGCCTCTTCCCTGCTTACAAGTAATGGCTTCATTTCCGCAATGGCTGCAAGCACCAGCTCGTTCTGGACTGCTGAGCCACGGACTCTAGCAGCTAGAGACATGGGGTGAACAATAAGACCAATGCACAGAGGCCATTCCAAGAGCTTCAATTTTATGTCCCGATAAGACTTCTCTTTAAGAGAGGTACAATTCGGCGAAAACGCTCTAGCTAAGTCAACAGTAGGTATTGCAAACCTGATTTTGTTTAAAATTTGGGGGTCGAATTCGCTGCCTAGTAACTCCTCTTTTTTGAATATTCTTATTTTCCACTCGTTCCATCCCCTTGGTAAGTGGTTTCTTATGATTTGCTTGATTCTGCTCAAGATGATGTTGTCTCCAGGGTCATCTGCTTCCCATTCCATGAGGGACTCAAAGGTATGCATATCCGCAGGGGATGCTGCCTAAAACAAATAGACAAAGTTAGCCTTTTCATCTTACCAACCTGGGCGTGAGTGGGGAGATATAGGCTATTATTACGATATGACCGGTACGTTTCGGAGACATGTGATCCGTATCGCTCGAGAAATCGACCCGTACGTCCCCAGGAAACGGCCCGACGGGCTCGAGGAATTGGCCCGTACGGCTCAAGGAATCGGTCCGTACGGCTCGAAGAATCGGCCCGTACGGCTCAAAGAATCGGCCCGTACGGCTCAAAGAATCGGCCCGTACGGCTCGAAGGATCGGCCCGTACGGCTCAAAGAATCGGCCCGTACGGCTCGACGAATCGGCCGGTACGGCTCGACGAATCGGCCCGTACGGCTCGAGGAATCGGCCCGTACGGCCCGAAAAAAATTGACCCGTACGGCTCAGCGTATTGATCTGTATACTTCACATATTCAAACCGTAATGTTAATAGACAGTTACGGGTTGCGAAGTTACACCCACAAGCTTATCGGATGAAACTGAGGCTCACTTGAATGGTTAAAAGATCACAAATCTGGGCAGTGTGGCACGCAGATTATATTTTACGCATTTAAATAACTACTTCCTAAATGAGGGAAGTGAGTTCAACAAGTAAAGTACCACGAGAATCATGAAAACACAGGATTGGTACTATGTTTTAAATAATGTAACTAGGTATATAGTATACCGGGCTAAAATAAACAAAGTTTACAAGCACTTACAAAAATATTCATAACTTACCATTATTCACTCGTAAAACACAACACTGTCGATCATAAGTTTCTTCTTACGATCTCGAACGAACACTCGTCGTTAATTTTCGTAAGTAAAGTGACACGCGTGTATCGCGGGTCAATCGAAAGCGTACTGACGATCACCGCGCTTTCGCCCGCGCACCCCCGCCCAGAGGGGCGAGGTCGCGCGGAACAGGGACGCAGCTCGGCTAGACGACACGGGAAGCTAGGACACGCATGAATCTAAGGGTAAATTGAAGGATGTAATCATAGATATAAGAACATCCAGATGCCTAGTACGCGCTGTCCAAATGCTTCCAATTCAAAGACACCAAAAATAGCGTCTTCGTTCGTTAGCCCCGCCCACAGGCCGCCATTACGCGACAGACGTTCAAAGCGCGCACCGCTGTTAAATATAATTGAAAAAATGACTGTTTGTGCGGTGAAATCGTGTAAAAACTACACTCCAAAAAAAGACAAGGATACGAACATTACTTTTCACAGGTAAGTTTGCAATTTTATGATGAATTTCTTTGAAAATATTACGAAAACTAAATAAATACACAACACGACTCCATAATATTTGAGTATTGCCAAGGTACAGTGTGAAATATTTTTACCCCTTTTTTGTGCTGCGATATTTTAATATTGTAAAATGTTACGAAATCAACATTATTATTAAAAACACAATACGTTTCACGGTTTGGCACAGGTTGTCCAGGGAATAACTCTGCGTACATTCTTCGAGCCTCGTTCAGGTTATCACGCGACGCGGCGTAAACCCGAACCATTTCGGTCCACTGTACGTTTGTGTACGACATAATCACTACACAATAATCACTAAAATACTAACTACCTACACACTTGCGCGAAAACTACTTTCGCGCGGCTTTACCCGCGCGAAAGTAGAAATACATTCAGTCAGTCGTTCGATCTTTAAGAAGAAGTACCTAACAAACATACACAGAAACATGCACACACACCACTCACAAACTTTCTTCTTTATAATGTTAGTATGATATTAAAAGTTTTTTGTTCATTCACACATGTTTACGAAAACCATGTTATAAAATAAAATTATAACAATCTCCAAAAACTATCATAATAGGCACTCGGTATGAATGTAAAAGGCGGGTTTCATTTTGTACACATATATTAACTACATAATTACCTATGTCAATATGAATAAGAAAACTACCCGAATTTTCCCATATTTTGGGGTAATCATTTTGCGCTGGTATTAGAAAATGTCACGCACACAAACGCAGAAACGATAATAATACACTTGTGGTGGGCGGTCCGCACACGCGCATTACAAAATGCATTCAATTTGAACGTTGCGTTTTGTACGGTACACTCCATCTGGTTCTTATAAATCTATGGATGTAATCTCTCACAGGTCAAGCCGACGGCACAGACCATGAAATACTACCTACTTGTCATTTGCGATACAATAAATTCACAAAAGTTTTTTGACATAATAATAATTATTGATTAATATTTTTTGTTTGCAAGAGGGTTTTTCGGCAAGCATAATCAGCTCGAATACTTGATAGCGGAGTAGGTTGTATGAGAGAATGCCGAAAATGTATTCGAAAAGTTTCAGTTATGAGTAAAGCGCGCAAGACATCAGATTAAAAAAAAAAAACTATGTTTAGCGCTGTTGATTTCATCCCATCGACTCGACGATTGGACGACTCATAAATACTTAATTTTGACATTTTTGAAAGCATTCAGGGCAAATAATAAAATCAAGTATAATGTGTTCAGATTTTCTTCTGAAAAATGTTTTTTTTCGCGTAAGTACTAGGAAAAATCTTCACTTTTACAGTTTGGAAAGTGAACGTTTTGTTGTAAATATTGTTAGAATGCGGAAAAAGTCTATATTACAAACCTTTCGAGAACCAAGCTGGTAAAAATAGTAAATCAGGCCAAATAATAGGTGCCCACGTCAGCAAAGCCAACCAAGTTAACGTAATGGTGGACACAGTAGGCCCAAATCCGTTATACATCTGGAAAAAAAAGATTTGACATGCAGCGGAATATTGGCTCATATTATATAATACATAATTTTCCATGAAATAAGTTGCAATATTATTTGGGTTAATACAGCCTTGCTATTCTATCAAAATCTCACCGTGAAAGCTTAGGTGAAGTGAGCGTGGAGTGAGCTGTCAATAGTGTCATTTTCTAGCAAAAACAAACTCACATCACCTCAGTTTTCACGGTGAGATTTTTACAGAATCGATTAGCTGGTTTAATTTTGACGGGGTATTAAGGGCTGGCACCTTTAGTTTAGCTATAGGAGAACGTTCTTAGGATACTGTCCTTATCTTTTTGAGTGATTGCTGATTTTGGAAACAAAAATGCTCAGGTAGAAAATAGAGGCAGAGATGTTGGTTAAAAACGTATCTAATTATAAATAATGCTCGGTAAGGGGTGAATGATGATTTGGTTAGAAAGGGGCTGACTACCGAGATGACGACTAAGAGAGAAGTATGGGAGAAAAAGAGATGTTGCGTCGACCCCAAATAAATTGGGATAAGGGAAGGAGAATTATGATAATGATGATGCTTGGAAACGCGTGTTTTATTGTATAGTAAAAAGTTAAACAAATATCAACTTTATTTCAATGAAAATTAAGTTCATTTCAGAGTGACTAGCACTATTGAAACAGTTATAAAACTGTTTGAAGTTGTAGCGTAAACTGAACTTTATTGTGTGGGAATTGAAGTTGTAGCGTAAACTGAACTTTATTGTGTGGGAATTAAAGTTAATTTCCATTAATTCACATTTGTTTACATTTTTGGCAAATATATCACGAACGCAGATTAACTATAGCATAGGCTCAAAATTCTTCAACAAACGCGATTTATATGAAATGAAATGATTTTATTTTGTAAGTAGGTTTGTACAAACACTTTTACACGTCAATCATGTTTTTTTTTTTAAACTAGATGAAGTCGGCGTTTCCTATCTGACTACTCTGAGAAGAAAGGCCGAAACAAACTCAGAGGTCACAGTCTCTTTTAAAGTCCAGACATAATCTTGGTCAGGTTATATGAAGACCACGTAGATCGATGTCTGAGGTGGTCTTTTGAGGAAAGAACCACACAGATTGAGAGGACCTGTCCAGTCAGTGCACGCATTTATCAAAAATCGTGCAGCTCAACTCAAGACTTAAGGAGCTCAACGATTCGACGAACAATACCAAAGAAAGGACATTTGGGTAGGCCACATAAATTACTCAAACTGCCAGACCATGAAAAAAAAAACTAACAGAACAGAGAGAATAATAAAAAAAAAAATATATGTAAAATGACCCACATCGTCTTCACATTCACAATGAAAAAATAATATAATACTTTACAAAGTAAGCAAACGTCATTGTTTAAAAAAAAATAATCATCAATGTCCATGTGTATATAAAAAAGAAAAAAATCATTCAAAATGCAGAAATTGGAAGCAGCTCAATCCCAAGCCTTTTTGTCCTCAATATAATCTTTAACGGTATAAAAGGCTTTCTGGCACAACTTACGTTTAATGAAAGATTTGAATTTATTAAGGCTTAGATCTTGAACGTGGCTTGGTAGTTTATTGTAAAAGCGTATACATTGGCATCTGAACGAGCCACCTATTTTCTTGAGCCTGGTTGCAGGTACAACATATTTGTGTTTGTTTCTAGTATTTATAATATGGATATCACTGTATTTTTTATACAATTTTATATTTTTATGGGCATATAAAAGATTTTCATAAATGTACTGAGAAGGCACAGTCATTACATTAATCTCTTTAAATTTGTCTCTGAGAGAGTGTCTCGGACTTAATTTATAAATTGATCGAACAGCTCGCTTCTGCAAAACAAAGATAGTCTGAATATCGGCGGCATTTCCCCACAATAGAATACCGTACGACATTACACTATGAAAATAGCTAAAGTACACTAAACGAGCAGTCTCTATATCAGTTAAATTTCGAATTTTTCTAACAGCGTATGCTGCAGAACTTAGCTTTTTTGACAATTTATCTATATGTGGACCCCACTGAAGCTTAGCATCCAAAGTTATGCCCAAGAATACTGTGTTGTCTTCAGGATTCAATTCCTCGCCCTTTATCAACACATTAGTTTTCACCTGCCTTACGTGGGGTAGCGTAAACTTAATGCATTTGGTTTTCTTCTCGTTTAGAAGCAAATTATTAACATTGAACCAGTGGACTACTTTCGAGATCGCGCTATTTACATCGTCAGTAACCAACTGCTGACGTTTAAGTTTAAAGAGGAGTTTAAAGAGGTACGGCAAGTCATTAATATAAATGAGAAACAAGAAAGGACCAAGAATTGAGCCCTGTGGGACTCCCATTGTTACTATAGATCCGGGTGATCTTTTTCCATTAACGTCAACGCTCTGAATCCTTTTACTCAAGTATGAAATAAGAAGATCCAGAGCAGTGTTTCGGATCCCGTAGTGGCGGAGTTTCCTGATTAACGTTTCGTGAAGAACGCAATCGAATGCCTTGGACAAATCACAAAAGATGCCCAAGGCATCGCATTTATCTTCCCATGCATTATAAATATGTCCTAATAGTTCAACGCCGGCATCAGTAGTTGAACGACCCCTTGTAAAACCAAACTGTTTGCTATGTAATAATTTATGTTTATTAAAAAATCTTTGCATTTGGTCTAAAATTAATTTCTCAAAAATTTTACTAAAGGTAGGTAGTACAGAAATAGGTCTATAATTTGTGGGGTCTGATGTACTACCTGATTTAAACAAAGGTATTATTTTACTATTTTTCATAAGGTCAGGAAACTCCCCATTGTCAATACAACTATTAAAGATAATAGCTAGAGTAGGCGCTACAATGTCAATAATAGACTTGGCTACTTCTACAGAATTACCCCACAGATCTGCAGTCTTTTTTACATTTAAAGTGTAAAAGGTTTTAATTATATCTCTACAGGTAATATATTCAAAATGAAATTCCGAATCGCAACCATTAACATTTTCCTTAAGCAAAGACTCAGCAACAGAAGGTGATGAGTTTAGTGATTTAGTAGTTGAAACGGGAATATCTGAAAAGAAATTTTCAAATGCCTCGGCGACTTGTGTGTCTGATTTTATTATGTTGTCATTAATAGACAGGCTGTAGTCAGTATTTCGGTTACGAGATCTTCCCGTTTCACTATTAATAATATTCCAAGTCGTTTTAATTACATTACTGCTGTTTTTAATCTTTGAACCCAAATAACGTGACTTGGCCATATAACAAATAATTTAGAATAATTTCTAACATACAAATTAAATTCATCAGTGTTAATATAAGTCCTTTCATTGTACAGTTCATAAAGCCGTGTTCTACTTTTATGAATACCAATGGTAGCCCAATCACTGAACGATGCATTACTATTAACCGAAATAGTCTTGGGAATAAAGGTGGAATCAAATTGTTTACAGTATACATTAAAAAAATTTTCATAAAGATGATTAGGATCAGCATGAATAGACAAAACTGGTAATTTATCAATGAGTTTAACTTTAAAAGCCTCCAAGCGACTTGCAGTTTTGGGGTTAACAGTGATATCCTTTTTAGCCACTTTTTTGTTTTGATTTTGAATAGTAATCCTTTGCCCGCAATGATCAGAATCTAGTAAAGTTATAATTTCTTTATGGCTTGGTATAATATCTGTATTATATTATCTAGGCATGTGGCACTAGTATATATATACTAATTAAATTCATTAGTCTAGATATATATACTAGTATATATATCTAGACTAATGAATTTAATGGCTCTATTTCTATTGTAAATATAGTTAGGTACTATATACTTAAGCATCGCATCAATTGGCAACATAAAAGTAAATAAAATAAAACTTAGAGATTGTCATTTTTTTTGTTGACTAACTATATTTTTTTCAATATTTGTGACTAGTTAACAATATGCAAGTAATTCAAAACTTTATCCTAACAACGTTTTACTGTAGCTACAAAGATCCCGATCTCAAACATCTACTCTGTATCACTGTATGTAAAATAGAAAGCGACAACTTTTTCTTTTGCAAAGGGATAGGTACACAATATAATTATTTTTTCAACACACTTGCTCGTAAAGTATCTCTTATTGTACCGCTTTTAGGTCCATAATGGCGTGTATTACGAACGCGTGCTTTTTCTTTACTTTATTCCACTTGTGCTGTAATACCACAGATAACTATTTACTAGTCGGAGATGCGCGCTTTTTTAATCTCATCAAAGAGACTTCATGCCAAAAGAAATCCGCGGGCTATATTTCACTTTTTTTTTTGAATAGTCTGGATTGTCCTTGGTCGCAAAATGAACTAATATTTATTTACCTTAAGGTGAATGCGCAGGGACCACGGACAATTTAAGGTGAATGCCATCGCAGTGGTAGACCGCGAAATTCAAATTTTCTTAGGTTTTTTGCAATTTTCAGGTCGGTGTCAGGTTGTATCTTGATCAAAATATGATTTGCGGCTATAAAGAATCATTAATACATCTTTCTAAGTTAGATTTGTTCCTTAAGAACAAATCTCTTATGGAAAAAATTTCTTAAGGAACAAATATAACTTATGGATTCAATCCTAATGACTATAATTCTGTAAATACATATATATTATAGGTAGTCGCGAATCATATTTGATCAAGATACAACCTGATATATAATAAGGTGAATACCTTAAATTAGTCCGTGGTCCCTTCCGAAACCAAACGGAAGAGACCCTGACTGGCGTTCTATTATTGCGGATTCTCACTGAACGAATGTATATTTCTCTATGCCAATAGTACTTTCTAATTCCATACTAAATACACTACAATTTGACGTACGACAACACTACGATCAGTCTAAACATTAGCTAGTTTGTGTTTATTATTATTTATTTTTTCCTATAGGCTGTTTTGTCAGTGCCAAAGACTAATATATTTAAAATGAGAGTCAATGCTGCGCGCGCATCGCTAGTGCTGGCTAGCACGGCGCGCGGGAAAACAAAACCAGCGCGCCATTTTCCATACAAGTTAATATTTAACAATACAAGTCTGTTTTTTTTTTCCTCGCAAGTGTGTTGAAAAACGTCGTATGAAACGCGTGTGCATTAATCAATATACACTCGGCTTTCTTATCGTTCTAGCCTGCGGCTCGCGCGAATACTATCGCCTCGAGTATAATGATCAACATAGCACACATGTATGTATGTACTATTATATTGTTATAAATTGTATGTATATTTTTATTCGTTCGGGCCTATGCACACGGCGCGGACGTTATTGTACGCGTGCAGACACGCTGCAAACGCAATTGGCGCTGTATTTTCAAGGCAGAAAAGGCACCGTTCACGCACAGAAGACGCGCGTTATATGGAGTCCACGTATAGACAAAATGTGCATAGGCCTTTATAGACAGGTCGATGTGAGAAAGGACGATAAGGTACCATTTTATTTGTTGAAACTTTTGCAGCACTTTGCACGATAAGATTTCCAGGAGTTCCTACGGGTAGCATGAAACAGTAGGACGCTGCCAATCCCGAAGCAAGGCAATACCACAATGGATTTTGATCTATATTTTGTGCCTGAAACAAAACTTCCAAGAATGAACAAAACATCATTAGTTTTGAGAAAATGGTAGACCATTTATGGCATGTCGTCTCGTGTTCGGTTACAATCAGGCACAGTTTTTCCATAAAGGTCATGGCACACTATACTGGCACCGCAACGGCACCGCTCCAACCCAGCAATTAACTTGTCATTCAATTATTACGTAATGACAGTAAGAAAAATCTACCATTCAATCCGAATATTGTTTCATTTATCTCCTAAAAACTGGTAAAAAGCTATTACGTAATTTAAAAAAAATATTTTGTTTCATATTTAGTTCTTTATCAATTAATTACTGAACACTTCTCGAGCACCTTGCTTCTCTGTCTGCACTGATCCTATTCGGATCACGCAATTTTCCATACAAAGTTTAGCTCCCAACTTCATTTTGATTTCCATTGACGGGTAGTTTTGAAAAACTTTTTCTAATATGACAGAAACAAGAAACTCAAAACGTGTTCTATTACGGCAGAAACAAGAAACTAACCAGTTGCATTGCTATTGGTGTAAAAACAGTACAAACAGCGACGTTGGAAGCAAAGTTGGTAATAAAAACCACAACGACGATAATAAGCAGCAAAATCACAGCATTGTTTAGGCCGTATAAGGTGTCCTTGATGTAGTTGCCGATTATGGCGTTCAAACCGGTGGTAGCGGCCCCATCCGATAGTGTAAAACCACCACCTTAAACATAATAATATTTTGTTTTAGGTATGTAAACATAACTCCGTTAATGACTAGTTGTTACCATTGACTTCAACTTGTCTGATAAATAATGAAAACAAACCTAATAGAAAACTGAAAGCATAAGGGCAATGTGTATTTAGTAACTTCCAGTCCAAAACGCCTCTCCCTCTTATCTTTGGTAGATCTTCTTTAACTGGAAAAGATCAAAATATTAAAATTTATCGAAGTAAGAGTGCTTGTGAAAAGAAGCAAATTCGATCTCTCCAGCCTTTCCGTAAGCCGCACCCGTGTTCACCCATTTGAAGATCATCTTACATTGCGCACCCATGGCTGACCAACCAAGAGAGAACCATGAACTATTGAAAAACATGACAAAATTTAAAAAAAAGAAGTTTACGTCACACAATTTGTGTGATACTCTAGATAAATTGCACAATTTTCTCAAGATAATGAAATTTTAGAAGCGCGGCTCAATAAAAATTAAAAAAAAATCAGACAAAATTTCATAGGACTAAAACTAAGGAAGGATTTCTAAAAAAACTTCGCCCAAATAGGGGATAAAACTTTGTAGGGTAGTTTTTCAATTTTGCCGATGGGGAATCCTATCGGGCACACGACTTGTATTTTAATAATTTACTTGTAATTTAACAATTTACTTACACTTGCAGGTAAAGTTTTTAAAAAAGCTGGTGTCTCTAGGGAAGAGGGACATCAGAAATGCAACAAACATAGCCAGGCTAGAGTCACCAATGCTGTAAACAAAACATAATTATGTTGCTATTCAGTTGCCTGATTGACACACACACCCATAAGTGTCATTACGCACTGTCGACTAGTCGCCGGCGACACGGTCGCTGGCGTCTGTGACTTACTACAGTTTAAATAGGTGGTTACGCACTTGGTCGTCGGTCGCTCAGGCGACTCGGCGACTCGCCAAGTAGTGGCGACGCACAAGTACCATATGTAAATAAAGGGATGCCTGTCTATGGTACCTAAAATGCCTGAATTTTCAGAAAAATGCCTGTCTAAAGCAAAACGCTGTAGGTAATAAGTAAAAGCCAACAGATAATAATTAATAAGGATATTTATTACTGATATTTGTCAGAGGACATTATTTTTTTAATAGTTCTTTCTTTTCTAATCTAAAAACGTAAAAATCTTCACAAGATACAGTTTTCTAATTTTCCAGTATAATCAATATTTCTTTAACTGATCCAATTGTCAGCCGATTTCTTTCTTTACTCCACTGGGCGTTGACAAGAGAAAACGTACGTTCTACGTTCGCATTGTGTGCCAAAATAGAGATCACAAACTGGCAGATTTTCATGAATTCTGTAATGTCACCATTCAATTCCCTACTTTTGAGAAAATTGCACCATTAAAAATGCCTGTCTCAGACCAACGCCGGCCGCACGCCTGCCTAAACCTTAAAATGCCTGTCAAATGCGGCAAACGCCTGTCATATGGTAACCCTACGCGTGTGCGTTACCCCAGCCAGATATTGTCGAAAATCAGTAATAATTAACAGCGCTTAGTCAAATTGTTAGGGCCAGCACTGACTGACGTCGCGGCACGGTAAAGGATTTTATTTCTGATCAAGTTCTTTTTATCTTTATTCCAATGTGCTTAGAATTCGTATTACTTTTTTTCGATATACTCATACCGCGGAACATCGTGGCTTGCCGCGGCGGCCGCGGCATGTTGTTTCATTCCACGGATTGCGGCGGCGTGCCACCGCGTCTCGCGAGTCACATAGGTCGAGCCATACAGCTAAACTAATTCAAATAAGGTTTTGGCAAGCTGGGCTTTCTGCGGGATGCCACGACGTGACGCGGCATGCTTCGCGATGCTTCGGCATGCCTCGTCATACCAAAGCGTCCTTCGGGCTGCACGCCCTGCCATGCCGTGTCATTCCGCGACGTCAGTCAGCGCCGCGAAGCGGGGCTCCGTCGACATAGGATGCAAGAGCAAAAGTAGTTTACTTTCGCGGGGCCCCCCTTATTTCTGTTAAAGTAACCTAACCATTTCTTTTTAACATTGAGAAATTCTCATGCATTCTTCACTACCACGGGGAGATAGTGCAGTTATGTGGGACTCTAACCCACTAAAACTCCACGGTGTCCTCCTCTGCAGCTTATGGCGGGAACACGGGCACGCGTTAGCACTCATCCGTGAACCCGCCGCGACTGCCCGTCACTGGACTCTCCTCCGGGGAGTACTCCCCATCACCGGCGCACCAGAACACATACAGGCGGTGGGGTTAATATTATTACGCTAGGGCTAATTTATGACTCCTATAAGTACTGCCCGTGGACAATACGCGGAACTTCAACAAAACATATTTTTTTCTTAGTTAATAACCTTTTTTTTTGTTACGTGTAAACTGGACTGTAAACAAAACTTGAAAGTTATCACTAAGTAACTTTAAAGTTTTGTTTTTCACAATTGTAAATCTGCCATGTTTTTTTTTTATATATCGGTTAATCGATCATCGATAATTTCGCTGCGAAAAAACAACCATTGACAACGTTATTATACCTATTGTAATGTCACACTATAGATTAACAAGTGGAAGTAGGACGGCGGCATGTCGTAATTATCGGGAGCGTAAAAGAACCAAGCACATGTTGCTTCCCCGTTGACTCAGCTGCGCAGGCGCGACACTGAGTTCAGGCACGGTAATATTAGTGCTACCTAGCCCACTTTTGACGTGACACTTGCAGAGCATGTATAGCCTATATACTTTTTTTTACCTATAATTTGAGTTTTGAGCTTAGCCAGATCAGAGCATTTATATGGAAGTTATCGTCACAGGTGTCATTTTCATGGTTTTTGAGAACGTTGTTGTAGATGCCTGATGATGTTGATGTTGATGCATGATTGATCTGTGCCCGCGTCTACACATCAGAAATAATATAAAACAAACAGGTTAAAACTAAGTACGCACAATTTCATATCCTCTATTTTGAAATAGTTGATGATTATTTCACCCCAGCCATCGAACATTTTTGGAGAACGACAGAAGAAAGAAACCATGGCACCACCAAACAGAAGGACCACCATCTGTAAATTAAAAAACACGCTACAGGAAAAGGTACGAATTGAGCCAAGTGTTAACGTAACAAAAAAAAGGAAGTCACAAACTAAAACAACAATTACAAATACACACACAACATCACACTTGCATTCCCTGAAGGGTTATGTAAAGGTAAACCTAATCCTAGAGTCGCCCTTCTAAAGACATTTTCATTTCTCATACTCGGAAAGTAGTGTTTGTTTGATCCAAATAGCGGGTGGAAGACGCTACTTCCCACCTTAGGGTGGGAAAGACTCATAGCAATAGCGGGAATGAATTTAAAAAAAAAATAGAACTAAATTTGGTTAGTTTCAGTTAAGTTTTTTTTTTTAATAATTAAGAAAATTGCAGCGGTCTTCAGAGTTTATGAACAGTCAGTGTGAAATTTAAAAAAATACTTAGGCCCGTATTAATAAACGTTCCTCAACGACGTACAGCAGTGCTATTCTGTAAAAATCTCACCGTGACAACTTAGGTAAAGTGAGCGTGGAGTGAGCTGTCAATAGTGTCAATTCCTAGCAAAAACAAAACTCACTTCACCTAAGTTTTCACGGTGAGATTTTTACAGAATCGACCGGCAGTACTCAAGTGCGTTATCATTTGATACGCCATTATTACGATATCAGCATCTTAAGAGCCTATACTACCTCAGCTAAAATTCACTCTTTATCTCGCTCGCACGATACTGCTCGCGGACTGTGTGAAAGCGAGACAGAGTGCGGTGCTGGGCGGGAGGCAGCGCCAATAGTTTAGGTATTTGCTTTTTACGGTGAAAATAAAGGTAATTCAAAAAAACTAACTAACATAAGACCTGCTTTATAGTTAGTTCAGTTACTAGTATGCAAAGTTTCATGATCTAATTTGAAGTATTTTTTGAATACCAGCGGTTTATTGTTCGGTTTGGAGGTAACTTTGGATTTTTTTTCTATCGAGAAAATTTTATGGAATCGTGTTTTCGTCTAACATAAGACCTTACATTAATCCTCAACTTTAGCATATATTTATTTCAAAATTAATGCTGCAGAATTTTCGACATAACGGAGGATCATGCTAAGCCATTTGAGGTAGTATAGGCTCTTAAGATCATTGCTAATTAATAAATACATGAAAACAGTATCTCAGTTACCAAGCTCAGCTCCTCTAGACGCTGTAGGTACTTGAGGGCTTGATCTCGTGAACGATAAGGTACGTCACATTGACTGAAGTTTAGACTATCCTTCATCAGATTTCGTTCTTGCTGTGTCGTAAGATTTATTGAAATAGGTACTTGTATTTTGTTAAAATTTTAATGCAACTACTCAAGAAAGCCTTAACCGTATAGTTCGGAAGCTCCCCGAACACACGAACCTCCGCCGGCTCGGTACCGGATCCCATCGTACCCAAGAATGACGACATACGACACATGATTATGTAAATATATATTATGCAACCCATCAAATCTTATGAATGTGCATTTATTAGGAGAGTTGGATAAAAAGCTCATATTGTTAACGCCATTAAATCTTTCATAACCAGTACGCGAAATGTGACAAATATTGATTAATATTGAAAAAAAACCAGTTTTAACGTAATATTCAAATACAGGATCAATAACACGTATTAATCATTACCACTACTCAATTTGTGTTCAAAATCGTCAACCATTCTTGTTTTTTTTTATTGCAATGATGTGTGAAAGCGATTATTCCAAACGATTACTTTTTTAAATTTCGATTGACTCGAGTACCTAATTAAATATGCTTTTACTACAATCAGCATTTTTTTATTAGCCGCGCTTTCTTGGGCTTTTGTATGGTGCGAATTTTAATTAGGACACCTATTGGACATAATTATATACATATATTATTCTTCTATTGATTGCAATGCACGTGCGCGCACGGCGACAAAAAAGTTGTCGGCTAGCCATTTGCCGTTCAACCGAAAACAAAAGTAGCGTTGCTGTCGCTCCCGTGTATGCATCGTCCAAATCTCGGCGAGGAGACAGCCGCGACAGAGACAAAAAAGCTGCTGGACAACTAAGTTGCTTGTCCTCCCTTGGCATCATCTCAGTTTATGTAAATATATTGATTGACATTTTGTGAAAATAATATCCTGGAAATTGTATTGTAAAAACAAGATGGCGTCGTTACTTCCAATTTTCGCTGCGCGCCAAGATCCTTGTATCGCACACGCAATTTGTTTTTGTTCCTGCAGTTTGATTTCTAGTTTTTGCACAGCCATACTACGATCTTACCTTCTCCCAGTGCGACATTGGTCCTCTTTTCTTAACTTCTAATGCTATTACTTCTGCTGCGGCTTGCTGTACGGGCTTTGGTATTACTGAACGTTTTGCTATATTACTCTTAGGTCTGGAACATGTTAAAGGAGAATGGAATGGATGGATGAATGGTAAAAGCATACCCAGACACATAAGTTCATTGTGGCATTATAAACTATGTCCGTCTTGTTGCCCTCAGTTAAATTAATCCTAAGACAGCATGTCTGAGTTCACTTGAAGAAAAATATATATTACTAGCTTTTGCCCGCGGCTTCGCCCGCGTGGAGGTCGGAAATTATTCACAGAAAATTCAACCTCCCATTTCACCCACTTAGGTTAGTTCACTAACTTCGGAAAACCCTTTCTTAGTGAAACTCTTCACAAAGAACACACCCTCCAAATTTCATGTCTCTAGGACCAGCGGCTTAGGCTGTGCGTTGATATATCAGTCAGTCAGGACTTTTAATTTTATATAGGTCTAACTATCAATACCAAGTTTCACTATAATCGGACCGCGTGTTAAAACTCTTTCACACTAATTTTGACACTCCCAATCCCCGTTTCGGGGGTAGTTTAGAAAAACCAAAAATGCCAAACTTCATAATTTACCTAGATCAGTATTCTTGCCAAGTTTCAAGTTTATTAACTAAATGAATAAGATTTTTCATATACACTGTATTCCCGCTTTTCACTCCCACAGGGGTGGAATTACGAAAAATCGTTTGGGGTATGTTCATTACTTCGACTCAAAGATTATTTATACGAATTTTTGAGTTAATCAAGCCACGCAGTAAAATCTTCCCATGTATAATTAACTACCCCCTTTCACCCCGTCAGGGGGGGATTTTAGAAAAACCCTGATACACGTTATTCTTTATTTTTGATCTTAAGTATAAATACAGCGTTTCGGGGTAATCGGACGGAGCGTTAAAATTCTTCCATACAAATTTTGACATCCCCCAATCCCCCTTTAACACATTCGCCTCCTCTACACTTCTCGTGTACCTCATACGCTATGCCGCCGTACATTTCACTAGTATACCCGCTAGCGGGTGAATCGGCATTATGTATGCGCCAGACTGAACCCTCGACGTGGGTTTGTGGTATATGGTATGTAAAACACTCCCCGCACGTAGAAGCGAAGCCGTAGTTTTGCTAAAAACACCATCCCTGGAGGTTATCTTGTGCTCAGTGGCAGTAAAGACTTCCAATCAGTAAAAAATGGGCAAGTAAACAAATTTTTATTATGTTGGTCTTGTCCCGAGGCATTGTTGTTCAACCTTTTTAGGAAATTCATAAAAAATATTTATTTATTTTTACAGCTACCAAACGTTCAATATCTCCTAGTGTGCTTGACACTTAAGACTCGAATGACTCACAGTCTTTGTTAAGGCCGAAGAATAATAATAAACCTAATAAGAAAATGAGAAAATCTATTGAAGTAAATAAAAATATATGTAACAATTGCGACATTATCGAAAAAGCGGCTTCAGAAGAAAATGATAAGAGAAATGAACATTTTACACGATTGGTATTTGAAGAGCTAAAGCATGTCAAACCATGTTTAAGGACGCATATATATATGAAAAAATTGCATGCATGGAAAAAAATGTTTTCGATCCCTATATTTCGACCCACGACGTGGGTCCTCAGCACCTAGGATGAGGTTCAAAATAATTTGTAGAAAAATATCCTTCAATCTTAAAACCAACGCATACCCTAAAAAGTGACTTTCAAATATTTATTAAAATTTATTTGAGAAGAACAATTTAGTTTTTAATAGAGCCCACTACGTGGGTTCCCGGGTTCATGAATGTAGCAAAAGGGAGCCCTCGACGTGGGTCCTTGGCATGGAATGTGTTAAGGGGTAGTTTAGAAAAACGAAAAATGCTAGACTTCATAATTTACTTAGATAAGTATTCCTGCCAAGTTTCAATTTTATTAACTCAAGGAATAAGATTGTTCATACAAACTTTCATCCCCTATTTAACTCCCATATGGGTTGAATTTAAAAAAATCCTTCTTTATTCCTTGTCTACATTATAAAGGGAACCTCTGTGCAAAATTTCAGCTCTCTAGGTCCAAGGTTTTGGGCTGGGCGTTGATGAGTCAGTCAATCAGTCAGTCAGTCAAGACTTTTCTTTTTATTTATATAATTATATATAGAAGATAGATTTAACGAAGTTAAATTTGATGGATTATTGGATTGGAAAATAAGAATCCCACCAAAAACATTTTAATATAAAATGTTGTCAAGACGAAGACCATATGGCTCGCACTGTCAAAAGTTATCAGATCTCATGTAGAGCCAAGCTTCTAACTCTACACGCCCTAATTCTACAAGCCCTAACTTCACAAACTCTACACCTTAGTCAAAATATGTGGCATGGCCGTTTCGCTACCATCACATGGGCGTAAGGTGAAAACTTTTTTCACTGTTCATTATTTTTCTGGTCTCGTCCCCCGACGAGCGGAGATGCGTAATGTCATGTCTCAGCAAAAAAAAATCCTCTCCCTCTCACAGAAAGGAGGCCTGTGTCCCAGCAGTGTGAACATTATAGGCTAATATTATGTTATGTGTAGGTCATTTTGTATACATTTTGTTGGCATTGAGAGAAGTGCTGTGTTATACAAGCAAACAATAGTTCTTGTAGTAACGAAACGGCCAAGCCTCATATTTTGACTAAGGTGTCTGAAGTTAGGGCGTGTAGAGCTTGGCTCTAAATGAGATCTGATTACTTTTTGATAGTGCGAGCCATAGATATCCGAGAGATATGCCTTCACTGCATAATTATTTGTTCAAGTTCAAGTGTCGCGCCACATTTTCCCCGCCTCGGAAACCCCCATAAAAACAAAAGAAATAGATACGGCACACAATCAAAAGGGGCGGCTTTTTTGGCACGCACACAAGTAAAACAAGCGTAACACTTTTGTGATATCTTATTGCACACATGCTCAAAAGGGGCGGGCACTAGAAAGTATAGAGAACTCACTGAATGCACACATGCAATTCTAGCATCAACTAGGGACGATGGGTTAATAAAAATATTTGGTAGATAAAAATATTGATAGAAATCAAACTTAAAAAAAACACAAAAAAGTGTTTTTTTTTGGTTTTGGGTGGACCACTGGACCCAACACACTACCTTGTGGCACGCTAGCTTTAATAATTTTTACTAAGAAAAGGCATCCTCGTGCCTTACTCGAAACATCTATACTTAGTACTCGTATATAAAATTCAAAGTCCTGAGCCTGTGTGACTGACTATATCAACGCACAGCCTAAACCACTAGTCCTAGAGACATGAAATTTGGAGGATGTGTTCTTTGTGAAAAGTAGGTATCCAATAAGAAAGGGTTTTTCGAAATTCCACCCCTCAGAGGGTGAAATTTCACGCGGACGAAGGCTAGGAACTCACGGAGCGATTTTCGCCCGCAACCGCCGCGGTCGTGGATCTGCGGTTTTATTTCAAAACTCACGAGACCGGTTATTCGCGCGGTTACGCGGCCGCCGCGGTTGCGATCATCGCCCGCAAACGTGGCGGGCGATGATCGCAAGACGGGCGGTTAACGATCAGTTGAGGTCCAGACCGCCATGGACACACACCAGAAACGAGCCGCCAACCGATCGCAAAGCGCGCGGGCGCCACCCGCCGAGGCTGCGGGTAACCGCGGCCCGCGCGATTCTACTAGTTGCCCGCCGGTACAGCGGGAGCCGCATACAACCGCGAACACCGCGGGCGTAAAACGCGTCGTGAAATGTGCTTTAATTTTTTATATAAATATTTGCATTCTACAGAAGCTGCGGGCCCGCAACCGCAGCGGACGCGGGCGAAAATCGCTCCGTGAGTTCCTAGCCGAAGTCGCGGGCAGAAGCTAGTTCTATCTGTAACGTATATTTGCAGGATATCGGCAAAATCATTGTGCAGCAGCTTAGCTTATATATCAAACCCTTATGGCAAATTCTATCAAAAGCTTGTGCCACATCTAGAAATACGGTAGGGCAGACTTTTATCTTTTCATATTGAACATTATGAATAAATTAGTGATAATAATACCTAACAAACAATATATATTTTTTAACTTCAAAAGGCTTTGAAGATCCGTGGCATACCTATCTGTCCGCCATTGTGATTTTTTTTCAGAATGGCGGCCACGCATAAAACCTATATGAATCGTTATTTATTTAAAGGACACATATTATAATTATCGGGGCCCGTGGCTAAATAATAACAGCCGCACAGGTCGATCGATCAGGTTAAGCTACGCTTGCCGCGGTTGGTCTGTGGATGGGTGACCATCTTTACATACCGTGACCCCTCCGTGCCTCTGAAAGCACATTAAGCCATTGGTCCCGGCTGTCATTCGTGGATCTTTGACAGTCGTTACGGGAGTCAGAAGCCTGAAAGTCTGACAACCAGTCTTACCAAGGGGTATCGTATTACCCAGTAACTGGGTTGTGGAGGTGAGATAGGCAGTCGCTCCATGTAAAATACTGGTATTCAGCTGCATCCGGTTAGACTGGAAGCCGACCCCAACATAGTTGAGAAAGGCTAGGCAGATGATGATGACACATATTATAATTATCGATTTATATAAATAGGTCTGATAGGACGATATACAGATAGGTTCCATATAAAAACCTTCAATCCCCTTTGAAAAGATAAAAAAGTACGAAAATACGTTTCCTAACACGTAATTTCGTACTTTTAAAAATATAAAAAAAAACTTGAAATTCCTATCTCTTGTTTTTTATTATCAAGTAAACATGCACAATAGTTTTGCACGTGGCTGTACTAATAAAATAGTTAACTTATGGTTTCCATTAAAAATGTGTCTTTTCGCGGACGGATTAAAACAATCCTCGTTAAATTATAAAGAACAAATTACACTTTGGTTTGAGGCAAACCAATGATTTTCCTTGTCTGTTCAGTTGCATCTATCCATTTATTTTTAATTTCTGGATCTTTCTAGAAATCTTACATACATAGGTACATACATGAACTCACGCCTTTTTCCCATGGGAGTAGGCAAAAACTACGGAACGCCACCTGCTACGATCCTTTTTTTTTTGGGTTGGAAATTATCAAATAACTTCTCCCGCGCTCTGGGCGGACCAGGAGGGCGTGTCAGTATTTACTGACTAAAACCCACCCGTGTTCCTTTATTTGCCTGTGCCATGGGCCACGGTAACTCTTTCGAACAACCTGCGATCCTGGCAGGCATCGGCCCTAGCGGACCCTGTCAGTTAGTGCTGACATCTCTTTGAGGCGCGCGTGGAACACAACGCGCCGTCGTCGACACGGGCCTACTGTGCTATTCTGTAAAAATCTCATCGTGAAAACTTAGGTGAAGTGAGCTGTCATTGTCAGTTCCTAGCAAAAACAAACTCTTTTCACCTAAGTTTTCACGGTGAGATTTTCGGCTCTAAAATGCATACTGCGATCGCCAACCCGCCTGCCAAGCGTGGCGATTATGGCAAACCCCTACCAAGAATGACAAGCTCAAAAAACACTTGGCCCCTGGCAGGTATCCGGCGGCCCGCCTACCCTTGGCTACGGTAGCAGCCAAGGCCACGGTAAGGCAAGGGGTGCTAAGAATCTCCGGAAGGACCGACGACCTTCTGAAGGCCGCAAGAACCCGTTGGATGCGAGAAGCACAGAACTGATCGAAGTGGAGGTGCTTGTGGGAGACTTTATGTCCAGCAGAGGACGTCTTTCGGCTGAAATGATGAACCATGACCTTGCTTGGCGCCGTGGTCAGGCACTAAATGAAGCACCTACACGTCTAAATAGTGGGTTATAATGATAATAATCAATATTTTGTCTGAATTGTAATGAGCTGCAGGGCGAACAATTATTTTAAGATCATAAAGTTTTTAAAGGATCAATTAAATATTCTCAAAACATACCTTAAAAATCCAAAATTTACAACCGCGATATACATGTAGATAAAGAATTCGCAGACAATCATGTAAGGAACAGTAAATGCGGAAAACTTCGGAAAGGATAAATATTCTGGAGCTGTCGGGAATGCCCTGAAACCAAAATAAATGACTAAGGCCACTGTCCACGGCCATGTCAAGGGGACGTCGCGACGAGAAACGAGATTATTCAAATCAAACGTGAAGTTACCGGTGATGTCGATAGTTTGTCCACCGCCACTGAACTCGGTAGTTCAGTATGTTATGATAAAACAAAACTCGCGCGAACGGCGCCGGTGCGACAGCAGTGCGTTTGATCTTCTATTCAAAGGTGTTTTGTATAGCCGGCACAATCTAGGGCCGAGTTCTAGCGGTCGCGCCAAACTACTCGAACATTCGGAAGCCGGCGGGATCCCAGCACTTGGGTAAAGTATTAGCGGTGGACACGCGGTCATACTAAGTCTAATTATCACCACTTGGGCGCCGTCATCTCGTTATCGTTGACGTCCCGTTGACGGCGGCGGTGGACAAACGCCCTTAGGGTACGAGTAGTATTCTAAAAAGATAATAGGTTGACTTGTTGAGATAATGTTGAGGCACAATTTTCTAATTATAATATAAAATAGTCAGCAGCAACAATTTACAGCCCCATTAGATAACAGGGTTAAAACTGTCAACTATCCTCATACACGTGCTACACGAGCAATGCATATGAGCGTTGTAAGCATACATTTAAATCTACTAACAATGTACGGGACAAAGCGATCAACATCAAAATCTACTTGGTTTTACTTCTGCTGGGCCCACCG
The DNA here is from genome assembly GCA_963082905.1 of Oligia fasciuncula. Taxonomy (NCBI): domain Eukaryota; kingdom Metazoa; phylum Arthropoda; class Insecta; order Lepidoptera; family Noctuidae; genus Oligia; species Oligia fasciuncula. The sequence continues at coordinate 13,855,313 of OY720390.1, read as the reverse complement.
CGCTCAGTTTAGTTATATGTCTCGTGTCATAGGGTGCTTACATAAAGAAACAGGTTTCCGGTGCAGTGCAGGCGAGTCTGTGCGAGTCGGTACCGATCGGTGAAGGTGAAATAGTCCTACATTAACTTATGCGCTCACACATAAAGAAACAGGTAAAACATGTGTAAACATTTCCTTCCGAAGATCAACCCGTAGAGACCTGTACCGGGACTCGGGACCGAAAACCCGCTTCTTTATGTAAGCACCCATACGCCTCATATGGCCAGCCAGGTCGCATTGTGTTTACAAGAAAAATTATTTTCGAAGAAAATTTTTATTGTACATTATGGTATCGCAAACGTCGAGCGTCGTTATGATAAAATTACGGTTTGTTTTCGTTAGTATTTTGTCATAATAGAGTATTTAGATAAAATAAATAAATAACGTAATATAATAAGTTAACTTAGGTTATAAATTGCTCGAATGGCTCGTTTTTGTAGCACAAATTTTAATATAGCCTGAATGTCGGCTGCATTTCCTCACATTAAAATGCTATACGACATTACACTATGGAAATAACTAAAATATACTAATCAAGCTGTTTCTACATTAGTCAAATTACGGATTTTATAGACCGCGTAGGCTGCAGAGATTAGCCGCTTCGACAATTTGGTTGTATGGCCCACTGAAGCTTTGAGTCCAAAGTACCTAATAATACCTAAGAAAACAGTGGTGTCCACAAGATCCAATTCCGCTCCATGTAGGTACTTTAGTCTTTTTCTCGTTTAAAAGTAAATTATTAACACTAAACCATGCACTATTTTAACCTATGCAAAGTAACCATTAGCCCTCCTGATGGTTGCTTTGCAAAGGCCCTCGGCCTTGTTAGCGAAAATAAAGGTTAAGTAGTAATTTAGTGCTTTGGACTCTTATACATTCACTTTTTGTCACATGTATCTGAAAGTATTCTACCTGCCGTTTTTGGTTTAGAAGTTATTTCCGTTTTAATTTTTTAACTTCCAGCGGGGCACAATTATTATTTATGTCGTTGTTTTTTGTTCGTCGTCGTTTGATAAGCCTTGCTGGGCCTCAAGTCTGCTAATACAATAGTGTCAGAATGGTCCATCATTGATTTCATATTTGTTGATTTTGACAAGTTTGGTAATCTACTAATAGTATAATGGCGTCATTTTGACTTTCTAATGGTCAACCACTGACACTCCATTGAAAGAAATGGCATAGAATGGTAATCTCGTACCTATATACGAGTACATAATAACAAATGAATTACTGTCATAAGGGGGAATCTGCTAAAATTTTGACAGTTCCTTTGAACAGTGACCTACATTAGAATTTGCAGTCATTGCTTTTAATTCGTTAAGAGTATCGTATATGTTCTGTGCCATTGACCGACCAATGATCGACCATTATGAATTTAGCAGATTACGAACTTTTAGCAAAATGACAATGGGATCGTGTTGGAATGACGAATTTATAAAAATAGCAGACTTAGGCCGCTTAGGTATCTTGTTCGGACCTTATTTTATTCAAATTGTTTTTATTTTGTTGAAAATAAAGCCCATTTACACGGTACAAGGTCATTGCCTGTGGCATACCATAAAAATAGAGCAAAAGTTGACTGGTACCGTCTCAACAACACGTACAATTGTTGCACGATATGGGAAAGTTTGTTGCCGTTCAAAACTGGTTGTAAACATCCCGTATAATAAAATCGCATTAAATTCTGGCATGAAATTTTTTCATCATTCAAACATGAGTGCGTCGAGTGGGGGGCTGTGATAAGAAATCTTAAAAGAAATGTACAAGGACCTGTGTTTATACGAAGCAAACCTTGCATGCAATAATCGCCTACAATATAAGTTGCATGTAATTATTAAATGACAAAACTTGCATTCAATTAATGTAAGCTATTTTATGGAAACCGCACGCGTGTAAACACAATCATGCAATTCTTGAATGGCAACAATTGAACGTGATTTTAGGCATGCGATTATTGCTCTTGAACGTTCCAGAAACTTGCACCGTGTAAATGGCGCTTTAAGCTACTACTTACCTCTGAAAAAATCCTTTGAATACTAAATTTGTACCGGTACCCACAAGTGTGCCGATTCCACCTGCAAGATATTATTTTATAAAGCTAATAAGTACATAGAAAGAACACAGCAGCACAGTTTTAAAGGAGACAATTCAGAAAAGTTGGTTTAAATTGTAGTATGTGATAGCTGAAATTATATTTTGACCCTTATCGTTGGCACTAATTACACCACAACCTGTATGAACAGTTCATGCTACACCGTGTCACTTTAAAGAGTATTTTCCCTGCAAATCGAGCAGATATGGAGTGGCAACACTACGGTATCATCCCTTAACTGTCTTCAATCGAGTGTTTTTTTTGCTAAATTAAGATAAATAATTAAAATAATTACCTACCTATAGTTGCTGAAAACGTAACCGCACAAAAATAAGCCGCTGTTGTATCACTTGCAATTTCGTCACCAACAGCTGTCTTTTCATATACAGTAATTACACCTTGCTATAAAAAAATAACAATACATTAGAGTTAAAATATTGCATATCGAGAATTTATTATAAAGAAGAGGTACAGCTGTTGTTTGTATGGAAATGAATGATCTTACGATCCAGATACTTTAACAATTACAGATATTTATCGTTCATCTATACATAGGATAATAAAATCGTAGCGAACTCAAACTGTGCATTGAATATTTTTGAAAAAAGAAATTGCTACGAGGTTTAAACTACTCTCAATGTTAAAAATTTAGTTTTTTTGTGTGTTTGTCGTCTGTTTTCTTCTGAACATATTTATGTTCAAGCATCACGCGAAGACTACTAGGACAGCTTCTGTTAAAGTTTTGCAGAAATAATCCCTATAAATGTGGTCAGTCTAAGGTAGGCTATAAAGGCGATCCACTCACAGAAGCGCATTGCAGGAGATTTTTAACAAGTTGCCTGATTCGTAGCAGTAACGAGGCATAAATGTTAGCGGCCACCAGCTTATAAACCACCGCTTTGCAGATGATATAGTGTTAATCTCCACATCACCTTCAGAACTTGAAGAAATGCTCCAAGATCTGAGCACGGCAAGTCTTGAGGTTGGACTTTCAATGAACAGATCCAAGACACAGGTCAGGGAACCAACAGCACGAAACGTGGGGTCGAGGTAGATGGACATGGGTTGCAATTATGTCGATGAGTATACATACTTGGGCAAGATATTGTCTTTCAAGAAAATAAATAAATACAATTTATTGATTAATAATAAGTTTACAAATAGTGTACATATGGTAATTAATGGCACCCACGAAAACACCCTGTGCAATCTAATGCGCCAGGCCCTGAAAATAGTAGAAAACTGGTGTAGTAAACACCAACTATCAGTGAACCCCACAAAAACTGAACTGGTTCTCTTCACAAAAAAGAGGAAACTGACGACACTACAACTACCACGTTTCTTTGGTACAACCCTAAGCCTATCATTTGAAACCAAATACCTGGGCATCTTTCAGCTGAACTGTGCAAAACACACGAGCTATATTACCACGAAAGCCAGTATATCCCTGTGGCAATGCAAGCGAATGCTTGGTAAGAATTGGGGGATTAGCCCCAGGGTCACTCACTGGCTATACACCACAGTCATCCGACCAATCATTACTTACGGCTCACTAGTCTGGTGGCCCAGAACAGACCTGAGCACAGCCCAAAAAGACCTTGAAAAGCTGCAGCGGTTCGCGTGTGTGGCAATCACTGGCTGCATGAGAACCATACCCACTGCTGCCCTACAGGCTATGCTTGGACTGCCGCCTCTACACCTCATAGTGAGGGAGGAGGCGACCCTGTCTGCCTTTAGGCTCTTCAAATCAGGGACCCTGAGCAAAGACTCTAGGGTCAAACACATACGTTTAAAAGAAGATGCGATCAAACGGCAGCCAATGATGCCATCACCCTGCGACAAAGCCCCGAAACAATACTGCTTCCAAAAGCATTACAACATTGTGCTTGAAGAGGAGCGGTGCGACCACTCGGGCCCGAAAGAACTGACAATTTACACTGATGGCTCAAAGACCGACTGCGGAACTGGAGTCGGTGCCTTCTCACACGACCTCAACATAAAAATATCCAAACCGCTGGGAATGCTCAACACGGTCTACCAAGCAGAGTGTATGGGCATAATGCAAGCGGCTTATGCCATAGCGGCCAGGAGAGTCACGGACACCCATGTCCGTATACTCTCCGATAGCGCCTCAGTCCTCCAATCCCTAGACAAAAAATGTATTACATCGAACCTAATACTAGAATGTCACAATGCGCTCGAGCGGGTAACTGTATCGAACCGCAATACAGTGACACTACAATGGATAAAAGGACACAGTGGATCGCTAGGCAACGACGTAGCTGATAAGCTGGCCAGAAGGGCTTCCAGTATGTCAGTCTGTGGACCGGAACCTATCGTGCCCATCCCTTTCAACCAACTACGCAGGTGGCTACAGGAGCACACCCACACACAAGCAGAAAGCTGGTGGACGTCGTCACCAGGATGCAGGCAGTCCAAAGAAGCCATGCCGTTATTGGATGGCAGGCTAACCAGGCGCTTACTACGACTGGACAGGAAAGGCCTGCGCCTGGTGACGAGGACCATCGCGGGACACTGCTCACTAAATAATTTTTTTTACACATTAAGCATAACAGACAGTCCCCTGTGCAGGGCTTGCATGGAGGTTGATGAAACCATTGCACTTGTGCTCTTTGAGTGCACAGGCGTCACCCAGATAAGATCAGAAACCCTCGGGACACCCAGATCGTACACAGATGTTCTTAACAGACCAGGAGACTTGATCAGCTTCTGGAGGGAGGTGGGCTGGTTGGAATAACCACTGACGGCCGCCATGGCCCACGCACAATGGTCCACTGAAGGACTAAGTCCGGAAACCAAACCCACAACATAGAACATAGATAGTGTACATATGGTTCAGTAGTATATATTAATCTAGGCCTATAATAGGATTATAATAATCTGGATATAGACTATGGTATGAGAAATATGAGATTACAGTCAAAAATGACGGTAATGTAGTGCGTTGCCTGATCTAGGTTTATTTAAACCTGTGTTTCAGGCCATCTCCCTACGAAAGTATTTGTTAAATAGGACTGTCGGTCAATTAAATTAACATATATTTTCAGTATCTGAGCAGATACAATATTTTGCGCAACCTTATTATAAACTAGGTTTATGGGATGTATTTATATCTATAACTAAAATTATTATGAAATAATATTAGGATAGGTAATTACAGTTAAGTCAGCAAGTTTAGTTCAGCATAGTCTTTCCGTGTCCGAGTAATTTAATTTTGCTAAATAATCGAATAATTATATTATACTACACCTATTATAACTTACATTATAATGTCTTATGCAATTTGTTAAATTTATTATACAAAGAAAGGTCCTAGAAATAAATAGAATATTTTTGAGAAAGTATGTTTAGTCTGAGCGTTCGTGCAAACCAAATCCTTTTTTCTCTTAACTGAAGGTACAGGTTTAAAATCTAGTTCAGTGTCCTGCAGTAAAACTATACTTATAACAAAAACTTTTTGTTCTAAGTATAGTTTTTTCCACACACCAGCTTTATAATTATGTCAAACATTTTATATTAATTGTCTGTTATGCTTATAAAAATTAGTTACTTAAGTACTTACTTTAAAATTATATCAATAGTATTAACTGATCATTATATAAATTAAAATTACTAAAAAAGGGGTAAATAATACAGTGTGAGTCTTCATAATGTGCACATAACGAAATGAGGGAATAATAATAATATAGCTTTTATTTCCATAACCAAAAAAAATTAAAACATAAAATTTACACAAGTGGATTATTAAGAAAAATACATTAAAAAATATATAATGCTTAAAAAACACAAAATTATTTTTTTTTTTCTAAAAGGTTATGGCCCCTTTTCGGGTACAGGCCTCCTCCAATTTTTTCCAGGTTTCCCTGTTTTTGGCTTTGACCATCCAGTCTTTGCCTATGTTTTTATTAAGTTCATCTACCCAGCGTTCCGGTGGTCGTCCTCTGGGTCTTCTTCCTGTTGGTCCCGACCATGTCGTAGTTCTATGGGTCCATCTTGTGTCAGGTAGGCGTGCTACTACAGGTACTGCGAAATGAGGGAAACTAAGCTTAATTTTATCGACGGAAAAAATATTTAAAAAAACCAAAAAAACACTATTTTTGTAGCATTTTTAAAATTCTTGTTCGCTGCTGTGACCCCTGTGTAAACAATTGCCCTCAATTGAGAATTATGGTTTTTTTTTAACAAAAATCTGATATTTTTTTATAAATTTTTACAATAATTGTAAAATTACTTAATGAAAGCCCGATTACCTACCCTTTTTTATTACTTTAAATTATTCTGCATCGTATCAGATTTCTAAACGTAAAAATACCATGTTTAAAACTCAATCACAACATTCCTATCAACTACCATGTTTATAACTCAATCACAACATTTCCTATCAAAAAGGCCTTGCAATCACCATACATATACCATATAGATCCTTTTAATTTTTTTTTTTTTTTTTCAAAAAAAAAATCCGTCGATAAAATTAAGCTATGTTTCCCTCATTTCGTTATGTGCACATTACGAAGACTCACACTGTATTACTTACCCCTTTTTATTTAATTTGCGGATGGGTTATCATCAAATGACCCCTCCCGCTCTGGGTGGAGCGGAAGGGAGTGTCAGACTCTTACTGACTAAAACTCACCCGTGTTCCTTCCTTAGCCCTTTATGTTCCAGGCTAGCGGTAACCCTTTCGGACAATCCCGCTGACCCGGCAGGCTTCGGCCCTAAGGGGGCCCCTCCTCGGTGCTGACATCTCTTTGAGGCGCGCGTGGAACACGTACGCGCCGTCACGCGGCCCGGAGCGTCTCCCGCGGCGGCTGGGACAGGAGGCTCTCTCCCTGAGCCGTCCCGCCACCTCCTTTGCTAGCATGACTGCTTCGCAGAAGGAGGTGACTGCCTCCCACTCCCTCTCGCTCCGGACCATGGCTTGCATGCACCAGGGCCGGACGCGAGAGGTCGCTGCCGCTACCAATCGCCTCTTCGAGGACACGGCGGTGCTCAAGCTCGCCCAAGCGGGGCAGACTCCACCGTGTGCTCCACCGTGTCCTCTGGGCGATCCTGGCAATGGTGACACCTAAGCATTTCCTCCTGCCTGATGATGTGCAGGAACCTCCCGAAACTTCTGTGTCCGGTGAGGACCTGCGTCAGGCGGTAGGAGAGGGCTCCGTGGAGCCTCTCTAGCCACTCCTCAAAGAGGGGTCTTATCGCCTCTATCGCGGCGTGCCCTGCGCTGGGTTGCAACAGTCGCTCTTTCCATGCCGCCATGAGATCGCGCCGGAGATCCGTCCGCTCCGCTGCGATTTGCCGCGGAAGCGGATCTTCCCCCCGGCTTAGTGCCTCCGCGTGCCACTCATACAGGCGCGCGAGGACTATCGCCTCCAGATCCCATGGCGGCAGTCCGGCAAGGAGGCTTGCCGCCTCGCCCGAGATCGTGCGGTAGCCCCGGATGAGCCTTACGGCTACCACCTTCTGGGGCGCGTTCAGGTAGTGGGTGACTCGCCGCCGCAGTGAACGCGCCCACATTTACTTACCCCTTGATTCAATTAGTAATTGATGGGGGGGGGGATGACAACGTTATGATGAATATTGGACATTCTGCGTGTTAACGCCGTGTCCCATCCCTATCGCGGACGCCGGCGGCCGCCATGACAGCGCGCGGGCAGGACGCGCCGCTGCGCTGACGCCCCGCCACTCCGCCATGAAACACACTCGCAAACAGTCTGTCATGTAATAAATTGCTTTGCTCACCTATCATGAAATACTTCTATTAAATATAATATTTTGTAAAATGTTTTTATAGTATGTAATACTACAATACACACTCTCGAACAATTTGGCGACCGTGACACGACTATTTCTGTGCGGGAAGCGCAGAAGATTAGAAAACAACGAAGATAGTCAACGGAAGTACGGACCAGTCGAGGTTGGAAGAAGAAATCCAGGGCCTGGCAGCAAGCTACATCAGTAATAAGGTGTGCCCGTTCCTTAATCCTACCTACCAGACATCGCCTATTCCGATAACTATTCTTTTGTTTGTGTGATCATTGTTTTATTGCTTAGAATTTCGGTTGCGTGTGTCTAGCTCAACTGGGTGGAGTCACTGTTACAGCTACCTACTAATGCGTACATATTCGTTCACCCGAACGATTACATAGGCTGTAACCCCAAGTACCTAATACATCACTCATTTAATCGTTTATTTCTTATCTATTTCATTGCCTTTTTTGCAATTTCCCGCCTATAGGGACATCCTACATACCTACTTTGGGTCTCTGGTCAATTTTCTCCGAAACCCTGCACGCTGCTAGCATCTGCACCGCATTACAGCGCATGTTTATAACCATTTCAGCTCAAGCGCATACCTAGGGCACCTAGGTATAGGTACATGGTACATACATAGTGCGCATCGGGACACGAGGCGAGCGACGCCTGTACCGGACGAACCTCCCTCCCCGCGCGCACCTACCTTCTCCCCGTGCCACGTGCCGATTCTACGGAACACCGGGACCTCAACAAGTGGACTACTGACGCTGATTTGCAGCTGCTGCATGTAATGGTCACGAGGTTTGCGTGGAGATCAGGTATTTTAACGTTTTTACTATTTGGTGGGCTTATGCCAGTGTATTTCTAATCTGCATTATGTCTGACACGGAGTTAAAAGACTTGAGACGTAAAAGGGGATCGATAAAAGGAAGGCTAACACTTTTCAAAAAGTATCTAAGTGAATTTACATGTGAAGATCCATCTATATCTAAACAGCAATTCTTGGAATTAAAACTAAGATTAAGTAAAATTGAATCGTTGTTTAGTGACTACGATGAAGTGCAAAATAAAATAGAGATTTTGGATTCCACTGAGGAACTAGACTCAGATAGGGATTCAACGGAAAATATCTTTTATAGCCAAATAAGTTTAGCACAAGAATTAATTTCGAAGTCCAACCATGCTCAAGATACTTTCGAAAGTGTCCACTCACAGTACGGTGAGAAAAATATTAACAATATCAAATTGCCCACAATCAAATTACCCAATTTTGATGGGAATTTCAATAAATGGCTCGAGTTCCATGACACATTTAGTTCGTTAATTCACAATAATCCAGATTTAAATGAGATAAACAAATTCCAATACCTTAAGCTTTCATTAACCGGTCAAGCAGCATCGGTGATAGAATCATTAGAAATTTCCACATGTAACTATGCTGTAGCATGGAAATTGATTTGTGATCGATACAATAATACAAGACAATTAGTGCACAACCATTTAGTTTCACTTATGAATATACCCATTATAAAGAAATCTGAAACTTCACTAAGAGCATTAGTTGATCATATATCAAAGCACATGCGAGCATTGGCTAGTCTAAATGAAAAAACTGAGAATTGGGATACTTTAATTATTTTTCTATTCAGCCAAAAATTGGATTTAGTGACCTCCACCAAATGGGAGGAGTATAGAAATAGTTTACCAGATAAACCTACCCTAGATAATTTTTATGAGTTTTTACGAAATAATGCTGATGTATTGGAAATGGTCAATGCAAGCCACAGTGACAAACACACTAACAATGAAAAGCCACAGAATTCAAATGAGAAAGCATCTCGTTCGGAACGGTCTCATAAGACGTTTGTTGCTGCGGCATGCCAAGACAATCCAAGTAAATCTAAATATAAATCCTGTCTAATATGTGGTAAAGAACATTTAATTTACTACTGTGAAAAATTCAATGGTATGTCTATCGATGAAAGAAACGCAGAAGTTTCTAAACATAAGCTCTGTACAAATTGTCTGCGGAGTGGGCATTTTGTTAATCAATGTCCAGCCACTCCATGTAGATTTTGCAAAAGGAAACACAATTCCTTATTACATAAAATTAATGTGTCTAGTTCTGATAATGTAGAAAGAAAGGATAATTCTAATCCTACCACTAGTGTATGCAATCCAATTGCATTGTCAACCTGTATAGAAAACCAGGTACTTCTATCAACAGCTATTGTTATATTAAGTAGCAATAAGCAAAGCCATGAGGTCCGATGCCTATTGGACTGCGGCAGTCAGTCATCGTTCATATCGGAATCTCTAAAATCTAAACTATGTATTGATAGCCAATCTATTAACACTGTATCTGTAACTGGCATCAATAACATGACATGTGCAGCTCTAGAATGCTGTAACATAACTATTAAATCTCGTACTAATTCATATTGTAAGGAAATCAAAGCATTTGTTATACCACAGATAACAAGTAGCTTACCTAATTCCAAAGTTGATGTATCAACACTAAACCTGCCCAAGAATATCACACTCGCAGATCCTACTTTCTATAACCCTTCGCAAATAGATCTGTTGTTGGGAGCTGATGTTTTTTGGGAGGTTATTTGTCCTACTAATCAGATCAAATTGGGAAATTCTAATCAACCTGTACTACAAAACTCTCAATTTGGGTGGTTGGTAGTAGGGCCCATCATGTGTCCTAACTATGTACCAAGTAAGGAAATTCATTGTAATTTCAGTCAAGCCATACGACAACAACTGAAGCAATTCTGGGAGCTGGAGGAGCTGCCGGAGACCTCGAAGTTAACCGTGGAGGAACGTGCCTGTGAGGACCACTACGTGCAGCACACGCGCCGCCTGAAGGACGGCAGATTTTGTGTCACGTTGCCTTTGCGAGATAAACCAGAACTATTAGGCGATTCTCATGCTCGAGCTAAGCATTGTTTGTATTCACTAGAGAAGAGATTCAAAAGGCAACCTGACATAAAGGAACAGTATGTAAGCTTTATTAACGAATATGCTAGCCTAGGCCATTTATATGTAGTGGAGCAACCTGACCCGGTGAACCTATTGCCACATCATCCAATCCTAAGATCACAGAGCGAAACGACAAAATGTCGGGTAGTATTTAACGCTTCCTCGAAAACCGAATCAGGTCTCTCGTTAAATGATTTGCTTATGGTAGGGCCAACAGTTCAGGATGATATTTTCTCAATATTGATCAGATTTCGGCAACATACGTACGTAGTTACTGGCGATATTGAGAAAATGTATCGTCAAATCCTAGTAGAAGAATCTCAGAGATACTTGCAAGTAATTTTGTGGCGTAAAAACGAGGAAGAGCCTATGAAATACTTACAGCTTAACACTGTAACCTACGGTACTTCATCGGCCCCTTTTCTAAGTACGCGATGTTTAATACAGCTGAGTCAGGAATGCGATGACCTGTTGATCAGAGAAATAATGTCACATGATTTCTATGTAGATGATCTAATTACTGGTTGTAATGACGAGTCCACACTTACAGAAATATATCAACAGATCATTGCAAAATTAGAATCAGCTTGTTTCAATCTGCGAAAAGTTAAAAGTAATTCAAGTAAATTTATAAATTCAATTTCAAATACAAGTAACTCTGAGCAAGCAAACTTTAAGATTATCTCATCACCAGGTCATGCTCTCGGAATAGAATGGAATCCAAACACTGATAAAATTTTAATGGTATCCTCTAAACTATATGACTGTAACAATGATACTCCATTTACTAAACGTTCCATTCTGTCCCTTACTTCTAGTCTATTCGACCCTTTGGGTTTACTAAGTTGTTGTACTATTGTATGTAAAATACTTCTACAAATGCTATGGTCTCTGAAACTATCGTGGGATGATGAGATACCTCCTAACATTAACAAAATGTGGAGAAATTTTATTGATAATGTGGATCACTTACAAACTATAGATATACCAAGAAATGTTTGTTGTGCTAATCCTGTAACCATAGAGTTACACTCATTTTCTGATGCCAGTATGAAGGCTTATGCTGGATGTGTATATGTGAGGTCAACTGATGCTCTAGGCAACTGCACAGTACGTCTTTTGTCCGCTAGAGCTAAGGTGGCGCCACTGAAGACTACAACCATACCCAGGCTAGAACTATGTGGTGCTCTTCTAGTTGCTCGCTTATGCAATAAAGTTTGTAAATCACTACGTTGTGATATTTCTAAGAAAACATATTGGTCAGACTCTAAAATAGTACTGGGTTGGTTGTGCACGCCTTCTCATAAACTGCAAACTTTTGTTGCAAACCGTGTTGTATCTATCAATGAACTGTGTAATGACAGCAATTGGCTGTATGTCCCTACCTCACAGAACCCAGCTGATATAGCCTCTCGTGGCGTTTTTTCAAACGAAGTGAACTCGTTGTCATTATGGTGGCAGGGACCTACATTCATTCACGACGGGGATGACTATTGGCCAAGTCAAGTAGGTAGCTATGCAACACTGCCTGAAATACGAGTAAATGCTGCATGTGTCAATGAGACACAATCTTCTAATTGTGTAATTGATATAAGGAACTATTCTAGTTTCCCTAAGTTAAGACGTATTGTTGCATATCTATTTCGTTTTTATAATAATATTAAGAATACGAAGAATCAAAATAAGCAAATGTTAACTGTAGAAGAATTAGAATATGCAGAGACTAAGTTAGTATGGATAGCGCAACAAGAAAGTTTCCCAAATTTTGAAAAGCAATGTAAAGTAGCTCCCCTTATTAGTTTAAGTCCATTTATTGATGGTGATGGGTTAATGAAGGTTGGGGGCAGACTACAAAACTCTGAATTTGAATATAATAAGAAGCACCCCACTGTCATTGATTCTAATCATCACTTAGCAAATTTATTGTTCAACTACTATCATACTTTACACATGCATGCAGGTCCACAACTCCTCCTCTCACTAATTCGCGAAAGGTATTGGCCTATCAGAGGGAGAGCTTTAGCTCGAAAGGTTTTTCGAAAATGCATTTTTTGCACTCGTATGAGAGGAGCAGTTGCCAAACAAATAATGGGTAACTTACCCTCTCCGCGGTTAACTCCAGGCTATCCATTTGAAGTGACAGGTACTGATTTCGCTGGGCCATTCTTATATAGCGATAGGAAAGGTCGCGGTGCTAAACTAATCAAATGTTACTTTTGTGTATTGGTGTGTTTCAAGACTAAAGCTGTACACTTAGAGTTAGTAAGTGGTCTGAGCACAGAAGCTTTTATTCTAGCTTTACGTCGTTTTATAAGTAGAAGGGGCAAACCCCGTGAAATATGGTGCGACAACGGCACGAACTTTGTCGGTGCCAGTCGCGAGTTAGGCACATTCTTAAAATCTAACTCTGTGTCAGAGCCTTTTGCAGAAGAAGGCATAAAATTTAAATTTCTACCTGCATACTCCCCAAACTTTGGAGGTCTGCATGAGGCAGCTGTAAAGTCTGCTAAGTACCATTTGAAAAGGGCCTTGGGTGATTTCCATTTTAATTTTGAAGAGCTTACAACTCTGCTCATACAAGTAGAAGCAATACTGAACTCACGGCCCCTTTCTCCTCTCTCTACCATCCCTCACGATCTGTCCCCTCTTACCCCAGGGCACTTCCTTATCGGAAGAACGATGACATCGCTGCCAGCGCCCGATCTACTGGAAGTCAAGGGAAGCAGCCTACAACGATACGCCAAGATCGAGCAAGCCAGGCAGCATTTCTGGCGTCGATGGAGCCACGAGTACGTCTGCGAGCTACAGCAGCGCACCAAGTGGCAGAAGCGCCACCCTAACCTGTCACCTGGTCAGCTAGTTCTAATCAAGCAGGAGACTACCCCACCATTGAATTGGCCTCTGGGAAGGATCGAAGCCGTTTTCCCAGGCTCCGATGGTGCTTGTCGAGTCGCCGACATCAGAACTACCAAGGGCATCGTGCGCAGAGCCGTGAACCGGATCTGCCCACTATTCGAAGATGAATCTTGAAACGGGAGGTTTCAAGGCGCGGGAGGATGTTAACGCCGTGTCCCATCCCTATCGCGGACGCCGGCGGCCGCCATGACAGCGCGCGGGCAGGACGCGCCGCTGCGCTGACGCCCCGCCACTCCGCCATGAAACACACTCGCAAACAGTCTGTCATGTAATAAATTGCTTTGCTCACCTATCATGAAATACTTCTATTAAATATAATATTTTGTAAAATGTTTTTATAGTATGTAATACTACAATACACACTCTCGAACACTGCGACTGCTGGACATATTGCGAATTGGACATTCTGCGAACTGGACATTCTGCGAACTGGACATTCTGCGAACTGGACATTTTGCGACCGCTGGACATTTAGCGAATTGGACATTCTGCGCCTATACGAAATCAAACTACACAATCTTATTAGTTACCTCCGTATTACTGAACGCACCTTGTTTGACAGGAACAGTTTGTATGGGATAATAAAATTGTTGCTTTTACTATTTTCTTTCCTTACAACTTCTATAAATTTTCTCACCTTTTACACCTTTTTTGTAAAACTGTATTTTTTTAACGTGTTCTACAATCTTATGTCTTGAGTAAATAAATAAATAAACCTTCCATGGACTTCGTCATTTCATTTTATATATATAGACTATTAAAAAATAGGGGTTGGTGGTAGAAGGGTGAAAATTAAGAGTTGCATGTATTTTTAATGCCGAATCGTAAAAAAATTTAAATAAAAATTTTTGTCCAAAAAATAAAAATAATTTTTTTGGGGTGGACCACCCTTATTACTTAGGGGTATGAAAAGTAGTTTACGTCTTATTATCAGAACTACTGAATATACACAAAATTTCATAAGAATCAGTCAAGCCGTTTCGGAGGAGTTTTGTTACAACACGAGAATTTTATACATTAGATTTAACGAATTATCATAAAAATTAAATACTTACAGTGAAGTCCATAGACAGTGCTTCATGCCAAACTGTCATTTACTCAAAATACACTTAAGTAATTATGGTTATTTATTTATTACATTAATTTGAGAAGTATAATATTAAGCATAAACAGACATTTATTCACCATAAGACGGCAGAATATTGCTTTACGTCCGTACTTCTACAGTTTACCACATATTGTAAAAAGACGAGCTAAAGGGTTATATTGTAAGATAGTTACAGATTTATACTTTTAATTGATTATCAGCACGCTATACTTTTATAGAGCTAAGCAGTCTGTCATGCTTAACATATTATATTGACGGCAATTTTAATCAACTTTCAACAAAGCAAATCTACATAAATTATATAAAAGAAGAAACTGACTGACCTAACATTTCAAAGCACAGCTACAACTACTGGGACTAGGAACGTGACATTTTGCACACGACTTTCTTCGGACCGAATACTGTGTGTATCTATAGTATTTATTTAGATAAATAAGTTTTCAAAGTGGTGATGGCGTCCGAAAAAAATGTTCTGGGACATTCTAGATGACGTCAACGCGGGGAACGGGACGTGTCAGTGGCTAAAGGCAGATCCACACATGCGCCTGTGCATCGCACGCGCACGAATCGTGATCACTACCCGGCTTTAACGGGTATGGGCACACTCTGTGCGTGTGCGCGCAAGTCGCAAACAGCTTACACGCAGTTCGCGAGAATCGATTTGTGCGAATGACACGCTTCATTGACTGATTTTGTATGGACGCGTTCGAGAATACATCGCGAAACCACGCATTTGTGCACGTCGTGAATATTACAACTTGCACGCAAACCCATTACTGGCCGCTCGCAAACGTGTCCAAATATGTTTATACTACGAAACGTACTACGTAAGTTTCTAAAGGCGGATACAGACATTGCGAGGCATGCGCAGCGCATGGCGCTCATCGCATGATTCGCAATGTCTCGACGTTCATGTTCGTGGACTCGTGGTGAGGCATGTGGAAGCACGCAAACAGCACTGTTCAGGCACATGACATGCGCCACAGGTGTGGATTTGCCTTAGACATGTGTCTTATTCAAAAAGTGATAAGAGCCGCAATTGACTATGACAATAACATAACATTAAATCACGCCTGTATTCCTTCAAGGGTTAGGCAGAGGTGTACCTACACCACATTTCACCGGTTATGTTTTAGTCCCATGTAATATGAGGCGAGCCTACTGCCATCAAACGGGCACAAATCCAGAATCCAGACTGTTCAACGGCTATCATAGCGTGCCGTAAATAATAAATAAATAGTAAATAATAAATGGACTATTAAGAATACTCACTTCTTCAAATACCCTTAGTATAGCGAAATTTATTGGAACCATCATGGTTGTAGCAGCAGTGTTTGTTATCCACATGGAGACAAAGGTCGTAACAATGCACAAAGCCAAGAGTAGTCTGCAAAAAAGAGTAATTAAAATGTTTTAACATTTCTAAGATGCGATAAAGTGACCCGGGTACTTCAGCTTTATCCTAGCTCTCGACATTAAGCACGTAATTTCATCATATTCCGTATAAAATAAACTTCACATCATCGAGATCTATCGTCTATGACAGTGACGAAATATCTCTTTGGCCCTCTCGCTGGCTTTCTCAACCCTTCTCATTGGTACCATAATTATTACACCTCTGCTCAAATATTGTAACAAGTTAATAAAATCTAAAAAAAAATAATGTACACAGCGTCAGTATGTGCTAACCCCTTTTTTTTGGGTATTATCAAATAACTTCTCCCGCTCTGGGCGGAGCGGGAGGCGTGTCAGACTTTTATTGGCTAAAATCTACCCGTGTTCCTTCAGTTGCCACGGTATCTCTTTCGGACAACCCGCGAACCTGGCAGGCATCGGCCCCCGTCAGTTAGTGCTGACATTTCTTTGAGGCGCGCGTGGAATACAAGGCGCTGTCGACCCGGGCCTGGCCCTTACCGGACGGCGAGCTGCCCATTGCTCGCCATCCGCATGCCCGCGCCTACAGTGACCAGGAATCGGCTGTCGATTCCCGACGCCCAGGGCGTCTCCTGCGGCGACTAGGGGCGTGAGGGCGCAAATATTGCCTCTTCATCACGCGCTCCGCCTCCTCCTTCGCGAGCATTACTTCGCAGAAGGAGGCGACGGCCTCCCATGCACTCCCGCTTCGTACCATGACCTGGAGTAGAGCCGGACGCGAGAGATCGCCGCCGTGAGGAGGTAGCGGTGCTCTGTCCAAGCTGGGCAGACCTCCACCGTATTGCTCCATCGAGTCCTCCAGGCGATCCACACAATGGTGACACCCGGGCGTTTCCTCCCGCCTTATCCGGAACCTGCGTTAGGCGGAAGGCGAAGACGCCGTGGAGATTCTCAAGCTACTCCGCAAAGAGGGGACTTATCGCCACAATTGTGGCGTGCCCATCACTGGCTTGCGACAGTCGCACTTTCCATGTCGCCATGAGATCCCGCCGGAGCCGCGATTTCTCGTGACAGCGGAGTTATGTGCTAACCCCTCATGTTTTAAAAATTTACACTGCTACCACATTGAATTCGTTACGAATAATCTAACTAAATAACCAGTTCACCTTAGCCACCCAAACCCATAATCCAATATATTTGTTTTCATATCCTGCAATAGTCCTACACCAACCAGGGGTTGTCCTTGGGTGCACTTACATAATGCGCACAGGGATAATCATTTGGTGCCTCATTTTCAATAAAAACGTCTAACGGGCCTCTGCGAGTTGGCTTCGGCCCCTCGTAGGTACACTTTCCAAAAGTCCGGGACACAGGGTACCGAGAAATGTAAAGAGACTAAAATATTCTTACTTTAAGTGAGAATAACCGATCATTTGTATAAAACAGTATGCCAAGCGTCTATGTAGTCCAGACTGTTCCACTGAATAGGATATTAACAAACTTCCTATAAACATCATGACAGTATCCTGTAAAAAGAAAAATCGGTTACGGCTCTTTTATAAAGAGAATTTTACGATATTAATAATTGTCGTTGAGTGGTGGAAAAGACCAGCCAAAAGTGACAGAAGTCCAATCAATCAACGGCCAAGCCCATGTTGGGGTCGACTTCCAGTCTAACCTTACATGGAGCGACTGCCTATCTGACCTCCACAACCCTGTTACTGGGTAAAATGATACCCCTTGGTAAGACTGGTTGTCAGACTTTCTTCTTCTGGCTGGGCTTCTGACTACCCATTTAGACCGTCCCGTAGCT
Organism: Oligia fasciuncula; assembly: GCA_963082905.1. Lineage (NCBI taxonomy): Eukaryota > Metazoa > Arthropoda > Insecta > Lepidoptera > Noctuidae > Oligia > Oligia fasciuncula. The sequence continues at coordinate 13,837,208 of OY720390.1, read as the reverse complement.
GCTTTACTAAGCCTTCCACCTTGGACACATGCTGTGCCATCGTATCACTGGCTCTATATGAATATTGGTAGAACTGCTCATGAATTAACATTTTGATAAATTCTGATTTCTGTTCATAGATGGCTTCTAATTTTGTCATGACTTATTTAGCAGTCTCGCAGTTTTCTATAAGAGATATTTGGTTCAAGTCCATGGACGACGTTACAATGAACATGGCCATGCCATCGTCTTTATCCCACTGGACTTGCGAACTGGTTTCCACGGGTCTTGCTTTTCTATGTTCAATCCCTTTGCTCTTAATGCACATTTTACTTGAAATTTCCATTGCTTGAAATTTCTGCCATCAAACTTCTCAATTTTCATCGCGTTCGTAACCTCCATTACGTAGGTTAGTTTTACACCGGTAATAATCTTGCTCTTAACTTGACTTTTTATTGAAATATTTACTTATCATGTGCCTGGGCCCATAACCTATTAGGATTTCAGCAATATTTCAATAAGACTCATAGATTTTTTTTATAGAAACGATAGAGACTTTGATTTCTATAGAAACGATATTTATTATTGAACACAACGGCATGACATTTGTATACCAAAGAAAAAGAGCAAACAGCGCCACCCGAATCATAAAACGGAAACTAAACTCACACGTTTATGAAGACACTCTTTAACAAAATGTTTACAAAGAGATCTACGATCTATCTTATAAATTTATATTTATTCAACATTGTTGGTCTGCAAATACCATTCTCTTTGAACTAATTCAATCTTCTCTACGTTCGGAAATTACATTAAATTGTTCCATTAGATGTTGTTCGATGTTACCTAATTTATTTGGTGTATTAAACTTGATCTTATAATGTATACTGCCATATTACTAAATCTTATATAATAATAATATACTATTTGGTAAAGAACTATTTTACCAAATAGATCCGATGATCTTAATTGGCTTTTTACCCAGTATTTCTAATGCCTAAATAAAGATAATTCCAGTGAAAAATCTACCTTTAATTTAACTTATTTTCCTGGACTATCCTTGCCACTATTTTGGCTAATTGCTAATTGCATTCGACTAAAAGTGAATGTGTAAATGTAACCTTACATTCATGTAATTTTCGCAGCAACGTCGGGTAGTCATTAATCCAAGTACTGGGAAGATCGCAATTGGTAGGAATGCTGTTATCGCCAATGGTATACATTCTGATACCCAATAACCGGCCATTATAAGAAGCGTGTACGCAGTCCATTGTGCGTCCTGGAAAACAAAACAAATATTTAAGGACATGGTCTAAAGTAATCGGTACGAATAAGCTGTACTTATTCAATAAATTAATATAAAAAAACTTTAAAAAAAGCTTTTATTTACGCCCTAAAAAGATAAAAATTTCAGCTCAATCGGATACCGGGAAGTGGGTCAAAAACTTGCAAGAGTCCACCTTCACATACATACAAGTCAAGTTAAATAAAAGCTTTTAAAAAGGATTAACATTTTCATGATCTGAACATCTGGTCGAAGTTTATGTATATAGTCCGGAACACGGTGTATATAGTATAAAACCTCGGGGTGCCCTTCGCTCGCTCTTGCGTCCTACGTCGTCTATTGCATTCGTTGAGTTCGGTGCGGTAAAGTATTTATAGCGAAAGAAGATAATAAATTCAAAAATAATTCGGAGTATTGAAAATCGGAATGTCGTTTTTCGGACCGAGAACCCATCGAGCATTTGATTCTTCGAACATATGAAAATACAAAAACAAACAAATCACATTTATGACTTTCGGTAAAATAAATTTCGTGATTTTTAATAATAGTCATTATAATTCTTAGGTATAATGAGACTCGGACTTTTGAAAATCGGAACATAGAAATTCTGAATATTTGTGTGTTCCCAGTAAAAATGAAACAAAGCATATTTACCGATGGAGGGAATGGCATCAATACCGGTAGAAACACAATTGGCACTAGAAGTACTACTAGACCTCGCCAATGACAAGCCAGAAAAATTTTTGCTTTCTCCCCCATCGTCATATTGGGCTCCGGCTCTTTAGAACGAAGGAAATAGGGGAGCCGGCTCGGAGCGGGGGCGTCCTTTTTCCTGCAAAAACGCAAAAAAATTCAATCTACCACACAGGCCTAATGCGGGTTGGTGGATATCATTGCACCAGCCTACATTGAGTCTGTATGGTAGATTACGGCCATTTCCTTGCACAGAATGGTCTAGTCCAAAATTAGTGATAATGTGCAAAATTAGTGATAGTGATTTTTAAATCTTGTACTATGGTACGGAACCGAATCCGACTCGCACTTGGCCGATTTTTTATGTATGTTCCCCGAGCAGGTAAGTACTCGAAAACGGCTGGGCTTCTCTTTTTTTTTTGCAAATTGACAACATTGACAAATAGACATGTTGACAATACGAGTTTTTGACGTAACGTATAATTTGACGATACGCTCCATTGGCCAAACGTACACTTTGACCAAACACACCCTTGACCGACCGCCACGAACTCGTATTTGCGTGTCATGCTCTGCCGCAGAGCCACCTTCTTAGAAACGGATCAATTATATCTTAAAATGATGTACGTAAAACGTACATAATGTACGTACTGCCGTTATCGCTGTACGTGCATTATATAATGAAAAAATAGACATTGATTGTGGCTCTGCTGCAGAGCATACTCTGCAGCAGAGCCACCAAAGTACATGTACTCAGGAAAGATAAACGCCACTGTTTTTTAATAAAAACTGTTGTACGAATAGTGTTTATTGTGTACGTGTTGAAAAATATCATTATTAATCAGTGGTTTTATTTATTTTAATTATTTTAACTTTACTAAAATTTTCATAGTAAGCGCCTGATTATTTTGTGTCGGCAAAAGTTTTTGTAGACAATCTGTTACCGTCAGGATGGCTGGACCCAACGAGATATGTACAGTCACGAGCATAAGTATGTATACACTGGCTTTATTCAAAGGCAATTTGCTCCTTTATTTAAAAAATAAATAAATATTTTTTTAAGAAATTTAATGTTATTACGAACATAGTATTTCGAACCCATACATAGGTTTTTGTAAAGTGTCATATTTCAACGTTGCATTCGTCATTTCACGGAAAAATCGCAATTGAAAGTTGCCAAGTGCTACCTTTGCGTTAAGAAACATCAAAGAAATAAAGTGGTCAGCCATTCTGACGTCAGGTTGGCTAATCACTTTCAAGTTCTCATAGTTTTAGCGTTGTATTAACTGCGTTGTTAATGTAAATATTTACTACCTATTTGCCATGAAAGTGATCAACCAACCTGACGCCAGAATGGCTGACCACTAAGCCCTCTTACGCACTAGCGGTTAACCGCGGGGGCGGCTAGCGGCGCGGCTAGCCGCTTTTCCAATTTAGTATGCAACCGCTTATGATTGTACGCACTAAACCGCCGTACAATCATAAGCGGTTGCATATTAAACTGGAAAAGCGGCCAGCCGCGCGGTTAACCGCCCCCGCGGTTAACCGCTAGTGCGTTTGCCCACTGAGAGTTTTTTCTCAGAATCATAAATAATATGATAATTATGATCGACGAAAATTAGCATGTTATTTATTACTGTAGTGTTACTAGATTTATTTTTCGAATGTGCCTAAAATGAAATACTAAAATTTTCATAGTAAGCGCCTGGTTATTTTGTGTTAGCGAAAGTTTTTGTAGACAATCTGACTTTCAATTAAATTAAAAACATAATTAAAAAGGATAAGATAGATAATATTTATGTGCGAAAAGAAAACAGTGCATTACTTTCTTTAAAGTCTACATTAATAGACGAATTTAAATAGTTTTAATTAAAGGTTATTTAGAGAAAATGACATTACTAACTATTTACACTAGATACTAAATTAAATTACTAACTAACTGCACAAATAAATACAAAAACAAAGGACAAGACGTCGAAGTACTTGACCGCATCGCTGTCATCCGGAAACGTGCCCAGAAGACTGGCAGCATTGCCAGTCATTGCGGTCATTATTAATTATTATTATTATTTCCTTTATTTCATTAAATATATTTATTATATTATATTTCATTAATAATATTAGGATATAAAAACATTTAAAAATATAAAAATATTAGCCACCTGTATCGGGAACAGGGTCCAAGCAACCGGCGCGGCGGTCAGGGCTCTAGAGAGAGGAACCTCCTAACAATGCGGGCCGTGTCCAGAAGTACCGCTTTCTGAATCAAGCCCTTAATCCAGCTGCCCAACGAGAGCCTCCTTAGGTGTTGGTCGACGCTCTTGGCTATTAACCCATTGGCTGGCACAACTATCGGCACAATGATCCACATCCTACATGTCGACAACCTTGCGAGCCAAGTCATGATACTTGATCTGTTTATCTTTCTCGGCTTTCACGAGGTTCTCGTCATGCGGGACGGTTATGTCAACAATCATTGCGCGTCGCTCTGATCGATCCACCAGTTCCACCATCACTATATCAGGCTTATTGGCAACAATAGTCGTCAGTGATGATGGATCGATCCCAGGACAATGTGATATTATATTATATTATTATTAGTTACGGCTAAAGATAGGTAGATGGAGCTCTATTATATTATTATTGTTGGAATTTTTACATTGTCATATAAATTATTGCTACTACTTAAAACTATGAGAACTTGAAAGTGATCAGCCAACCTGACGTCAGAATGGCTGATCGCTTTATTTCTTTGATATATTTTTTCACGCAAAGGTAGCAAATATTTCAATAGAGGTAGTAAATAGTAGCAAATAGGTATTAAACAGTGCACGTAGTCTCATGTACAGACGCCAGCACATCAAGCTACCCGAAACTGTCAAATTTTCCCAATCAACTTTTAACCTTATGCTTTAGCCAGCACATCAAGCTACCCGAAACTGTCAAATTTTCCCAATCAACTTTTAACCTTATGCTTTAGCCAGCACATCAAGCTACCCGAAACTGTCAAATTTTCCCAATCAACTTTTAACCTTATGCTTTAGAGATAAAGTTGAAAATCTGTTAAAGAAATTTGACAGATTGTAGTAGCTTGATGTGCTGGCGTCTGTACATATCTCGTTGGGTCCAGCCATCCTGACGGTAACAGATTGTCTACAAAAACTTTTGCCGACACAAAATAATCAGGCGCTTACTATGAAAATTTTAGTAAAGTTAAAATAATTAAAATAAATAAAACCACTGATTAATAATGATATTTTTCAACACGTACACAATAAACACTATTCGTACAACAGTTTTTATTAAAAAACAGTGGCGTTTATCTTTCCTGAGTACATGTACTTTGGTGGCTCTGCTGCAGAGTATGCTCTGCAGCAGAGCCACAATCAATGTCTATTTTTTCATTATCTAATGCACGTACAGCGATAACGGCAGTACGTACATTATGTACGTTTTACGTACATCATTTTAAGATATAATTGATCCGTTTCTAAGAAGGTGGCTCTGCGGCAGAGCATGACACGTATTTTCGAACTGGCGTGGCGTACCACTCGTAAAGTTATTCGTAACAGCCTGTGTCCATTGAATTTTTGAAATCATTGCCTGCGTCGCAATGTCATTCGAATCTTAATAATTATCACTCCCCTCCATAATGTTAAAGTTAATGCATGCAATCTACCTACTTTAATTTTAGTATGCAAACTTCTTTGAGTGCAATGCGTGTCACCCCATAGAAACCTTGTTGTTTGAAGGTTGTTAATTTGTTTTGTCAAATAAAAACCACTTAATTTTGAGATCGCGTTTTCATGTTACTGATAATGTTTAAATCGAGACTACACAACTCGTAATACTTAAAGGTCAGGCGTACCACTCGTAAAGTTATTCGCAACAGCCTGCGTCCATTGACTTTTTGAATAATTGCCTGCGTCGCAATGTCATTCGAATCTTAATAATTATCACTCCCCTCCTTATAGGTCATAAGTACACGTATCAAACGGGAAAGGGATCGGCATCATATCAACTCGAGCCGTTCAGTATTCTTTGTGTGAAACTCCGTAGTGCCACGCACACTAATCGGAATCTTAACGTTACGGCTCATCGTCCCTGCGCTTACGGCTCGTCTTCCCCGCGCTTACGTCTCTCCGTACCCGAGCTTACGTCTCTTCGTCCACCCTTGCCCCTCTCATCCCTCCCGCGGCCTGCCTGCACCATCAACCAGTGGTCGGCGAGCCGTAAGCGCGGCGTTGCGTGCGTCGCCTAGCCGTAGCCGAGTCGACGTATCGGAGTTTCTGATCCGCTTTGGTTACGTGCTTACGTTAGGTTGACGCCTGTTTGACGGCGAGACGAAAGGCGATACGGTGCCGATCCCTTTTTAGATTTGATACGTGTGAAACCTTTATCCATATCAGCGTAAATAGATTCAAAGAAAAACAGTAAGTATTACTCACCCGCCCATTTCCAAAGCGTTTTTATATTATTCGTAGTTAACCAATTATTTTTCCTTAAATAAATAATATGCTACGCAAAACGTCAAAGGAAATTTTTTCTTCGTTCTCTTTGACTTCTGCGACTTGATTAAAAAGAAGAGTATTCTATTCATAAAAAATTGCAATCCAAAGATTGCCAGTATTTTTGGTTAGATTTATTTTTAAGGAATATTATGCCGATACACTGACCTCTATAATACAAGTACGCTGGACTGCATACTATCGATGACAGAATGAAGCCATTTGATTTTCGCTATTTTGGCGCTGATAGCAACGTGAAGGGACCGTGGAAATAGTTCCACGGTCCCGATATATTTACCGAAATAATACTCTCAAAGTGGTTCTAACGATCGATAAAGTTCATAAAAGTATTTTTTTATCGTAGAATTAATATATTAATCGTAATTATATCGGATCACTCCCAGTTATTTTTATGCACAGACTAAAATATAATGCAGGGTATCCTTCATTTTTAGGGTTCCGTGGTTCCTACAAGGAACCCTTATAGTTTCGTCATGTCCGTCTGTCTGTCTGTCCGAGGTTTTGCAAAGAGACCGTTAGTACTAAAAAGCTGTAATTTTGTAGGAGTGTGTATATCAATTATGTTGACAAAGTGGTAAAATAAAATTTTGGAAAATATTTTTTTAGCATAGCTCCCCTACGTGTGAAGTGGGGATGAATATTTTTTTCGTCGTCTACCCCATCGTGTGGGTATCGTTGAATAGGTATTCTAAAATGACTTGGGGAGCGTACTTGTAATAGAGAGGCCAGTGTTTTACTCTAAAGCATAGTTTACACAAAGCCAACACTGGCTGCCAATAAGACTGGCCGCCAGCGCTGGCTTGATATTGCCTTGTGTAAACAGTTTTTCAAGCCAAGCCAGCGCTGGCTGCCAACCCTGGCGAGAATAGAGCGCCCGTCTATTTTTCTAGCCAGTGAGCAGTGGCAGAACTGGCGCCAGCATTACTGGCTTCGTATAAACTCTGCTTAACAGAAAACATTGACACAATAGCGGGCTGTCAGCTGTCAATATGGCGACCTTTGGCATTTGAGTTGCGTTCTAAAATAAATAAAATCTAATAATAAATAAACCTTTTTTCAACTTTCCTTTTTAACTTCTGTTTGATTTGGCGCAAAGTAGCCCCGTTTTACTTGGTACTTGATAAGTGTACTTTTAATAAGTCAAAACAATGCTAGTAAATACTTGCCATCGCAGATCGTGCCATCATCGTAACCCGTTATTAATTTCTGAATATGCTTAATTATTAATACGCCACTTTCAACCAACATAAAAAAAATAAGTTAACAAACAGGAACAGTGCAACCGCGTGACTCAACGCGACAGTGTCCTTGGCGTCATAACTGCATAGGTGCGAAATAACAACATTATATTATATTATTATTAATTTTGTTCATAGCAATAGCTATGAAAAAATAGTAGGCGCCAAAATTTTTTTTCTTGATTTTCTTGTTATTACTCGTCGTCGCATTATATCCTCTAGTAAATATTAGGTAACCATAAAATATCTATTACATTCATTATCAGTATTCACCCGTTATGTCAGGACTGCGGCTCACTTTAGTATTATAATGGTTCTTGTTTCTTGTTTCTATTGCTGGTACAGTCGTCTCAACTAATTAGTTTACATTTTACAAGTGTGGGTGAAGATAAACGAGTAGTTATGTACTAAATAATACGAGCGAGCTCTATTTTTATTAGTGTGCGTATGGCATACCAATTACCATATACCAATGTACGAGTATATAGTACCACCAGTCAGTAGTCAATACCTTCAGCAGTAAGTATGGTTTTAGTACTATTAAGGAACCTGCCTAGTTTTTGCGTGGTTGATTCACGGCCAACTCGATTTGTCGCCTAGTGACAATTATCTAAAAAACTAATTTGCATGATATCGTAATATTGATCAATTCTCATGTGATCATGGCTGAAGATTTGGGAGATTTTATTGAGACACAAACAGAAAATCCACCTCTTGACGGGTAAGTTTGTTTAAACCTTCATACTCTAAACCAGTGCACCAAGGCCTTTACTAGAATGGTAAGATGGGAAACACGCCTCCTAAGTGTTATAGGGTACTTAATTATTGCATAGGTCATACTTAACAGTAACCCTGTATAATGATTCATTATTATAATACCTTCCTCGGTTACATTTATACGCAGGCCTGAAGATCCAAAAGTCCCATTGTGGAGAAGAGCTATATTGTGCCTAAGCACTCACTGGCGCGGGCTGGTTTGCCTGTTCACTCCTCTTCTATTAATTCTCGTGCTCACACCTTTCCCTCCAAAGGTTAGATCTTATCACATATTCATTTAGATGATAGTAATTAGCTGGCCTGTTGGTCTAGTGGTCAGTGACTATGACTGCTATGCCGGAGGTCGTGGGTTCGATTCCCACCCAGGACAAATGTTTGTGTGATGAGCATGATCATTTGTTCTGTGTCTGGGTGTAATTTATCTATATATGTATGTATTTAGAAATATATAAGTATGTTTATCAGTTGTCTAGTACTCATAACACAAGCTCTGCTTAGCTTGAGACTAGACGGCGTTGTGTGATAGTTGTGGAATATTATTATTATTATTATTATTATTATTAATTATATACTCCCGACCAAACCAACAGACCAGGCAGCCAATCACAACAGAGACTAGCCAAGTACGCAGGAGATTTATGTGCATCTCGAATCACAATTTGCCGTGATGTGATTGTCCGGGTTAAAGTTAATATTGCAGCCAATCATAATCATTTCAGCCGGGAATCACCCACTGCTGGGTATAGGCCTCGGGTTTCGTCTGCCACACTTCCCGGTTCTGTGCGTCTCTCATCCAGGTGTTTCCCGCGACTTTGACGATATCGTCAACCCAGCGCGTTTTTCGACGGCCCTAGTTTCTTTGGCCGAACCTTGGCCACCATTCGGTCACAGCTTTACTTCATCGACCATCTCTTCGTCTAGCTAGATGTCCGGCCTAACTCCACATGAGGCGCACCGCTCTGTTCCCGACTTTCGACCGACGACGGATTTCGGTGTAACGCACTCGGTCTAGTAGGGTTGTGCTAAACATGGCTCGCGCCATGGCCCTTTGTACTACTCGTATGCGGTGGACAGTCTCCTTTGTAAGTGTCGGCATCGTAGGTTGGCAGGACACATTACCAACCCAAGCTGTATTCTCCTGGAAATCTCTTTGCTGGAATGCTCCTTGTCAAAAGATAGAACATGTCCCAAATAACTGTAGTGGTCAACTAACTCGAGACACTCGTTTTCAATCAACTACAATAAAATTATGATCCGTTTAAAAGCTCTCTCCTACAAGAGCCCGAAATGACAATATGTTTTATTGTTTTTCAGAAATATCAGTGGTGTGCCTACACTCTTCTGTTAATGGCAATATTCTGGGTAACGGAATGTATTCCTTTGCCAATTACTTCTTTTTTCCCTATTTTTATTTTTCCCCTGGTTAATGTTATGGACACACGGACTGTGTGTCAATGTTATATGAATGTGAGTAGGTATGAGAATAATGTAAAATACATTTGAAAGTAAATGGTATAGTTTTTTTTTTGTTGTAATATTAAGAAAAAAAAACAGATAAAGTTATTTAGACATGTGATAGCAAAATGAAGTAAAATTACGCCTCACTCATAGGAGTCCTAAGCAAAGAGCCGCATGCATGGTTTACAAACTCTAATGCCACGAGGTAAAGCTTGGGTTTCCTAGGAAAACGGTTTCATCATATTATAACGGCCGTCATGAAAATCTGTAATTTCCACCAGTATTTGACATTAAAATGTCAAAAAACGGCTTGTATTTGGACAGCCGTTAATGTATGACCGTTGTCCGCTTTCTTTGTGCTCATACAGAGCGACACGCGTCAATACAAGAATAAGAATAAGCTAGTAAAGTACTAATTTATAATAAAAATATGTATGTTTAGGTTAAGGTATTTACCTATGGGCCTGCGTCGCCTGAAATAAATGAATAAATAAATAGCACAGGCAACAGCTGTCGACACGTGTTGACGGCAGCTGCCGACAATCGTCGATGGCTGCAGTTGCCTCGCCGTTGACGCGAATCGCTCGTGTGTATTCACACGTAAGAAACCAAAACTTTACAGCTTCATATTGCGCACTGTCTTCCGTTACTTCAGAACTCAGTACGTACCAAAGCGTATTTTCTCTAACAGATAATTATTGTCTCTAGGTAATATTTTGTTTTTAAACTCAGGATACCGTTTTAATGTTCTACGGAAGCATGGTGCTTGCATATGCCGTGCAGCAGTCAGGATTACACCAAAGGCTGGCGTTATATGCTATCCGGATTATTGGCTACTCTCACTACAGGTTTTTATTTATTTTTACTGTTTTTGTGATTAGGCTCTACTATAGTACATTATGATAAATGTGTGCTATGTTGATTATTATACTCGAGGCGGTATTATTCGGTAAGAAAGCCGAGTGTCTAATGATCAATGCACACGCGTTTCATACGACGTTTTTCAACACACTTGCGAGGTAAAAAAAACAGACTTGTAGGTATTGTTAAATATTAACTTGTATGGAAAATGGCGCGCTGGTTTTGTTTTATCCGCTCGCCGCGTTAGCTAGCACTAGCGATGCGCGCGCAAGTGTAAATAAAAGCATGAATAGCACTGACAACAGAGCGCTAAACAGCCTATAGAAAAAACACAAAGTAATGTTTATACTGATCAAGGTAACTTCTCTTCTTAGTCTGTGGACTGATCGTAGTGTTGTCGTATGTCAAATTGTAGTTTAGTTAGTATGGAGTTAGAAAGTACATAGGCATAGAGAAATATACATTCGTTCAGTGAGAATCCGCAATAATAGAACGCCAGTCAGGGTCTTTTCCACGGAATAGATAAATAAGGTTGGAATGGTAATGTGGGCGGGGCAAGCGCGCCACAGTTATGATTCGATAATCATAACTCGACCGATTCATGCATTCACCGCGTTCAGTGCGCATCGGAATAGTTTGGAGAACAGAACTCTGCTTAATAATGCCGTGTTGTGCAATTATAGCATGTAAGACAAAAAGTGAGACCTCAAGTATAAAGCGAGGAGGTATATCTTTCCATCGGTAAGTCCAAAATAACATTTAATTACAATATTATTTGTCAAAAACATAAAAATATACTGATCATTATGAAATACCAAACATTAACAACATTATTGCAACAATTTACAAAAAATATACATTGCCCGCTGTGTACTCGCTCAATCAACACAATGACCAAATACGCGTACAATGTACTGCATGCATTGCGTCCTCTACACTTCAACCGTTGACGTTTCGTCCTTTGCTCTGATTGGCTGTGATGCACGGCGCATGGTCATCGATAGTGAGGTAACCATGTGGTTAAATAAAATCATCGATAGTATTCTCGACTATATTTACGTTTGACAAAGTAAATTTTTGGATTATTTTATATTTAATTAATGATAGTATATTTTTATTTAGACGTATTTTGAGTAGGTTTATTTAATATTATATTAATCATTGAATGAATCCTACCGAATGTTATAAAGGGACTAATCTCTGATTTTTTATTTAAGTTTATGCATTATGTGTATTATTTTGTTATATTTACGTTTATATTCTTAAAACTTTTATTTACACCATTTAGTAAAATTAAATTTAGGAATTTGAATTATGCAATCTATACTATCTATACTATAATATTATAAAGCTGCAGAGTTTGTTTGTTTGTTTGTTTGTTTGAACGCGCTAATCTCTGGAACTACTGGTCCGATTTGAATGATTCTTTTAGTGTTGGGTAGTCCATTTATCGAGGAAGGCTATAGTCTATATTTTTTTTTTCAAAATTAGGGATCCGTAATAAAATTGCTATTTTGTAACACAAGGTGTAAAATCGAAAACCTATTTTTGCGTGCGCTGCAAAAACTATTGACAATAGAACAAAATGATGTACTACGGGTTTGTAGAGCCCATTAAGACCTACAAAAAAGTCCGCGAGAACATATATCTAGCTATCATGGTTTAATCACAATAACCGATTTTGTGTTCAAAATAATTATTAAATCGTCTGAAGAAAAAAAACTACGTTAAATATGTATCGTAATATTAATCTTTATCGAAATTAAGCATTATGTTATCAAGAGTATTTATGAATAAGTAAAATACTTTTTGTTTCATCTCAATCGGATATTTCGTTTAAAAGTTATCACGTGTGTAAGATGTTAAGAGTTGGTACCTATTAAGGAGTTATGGGCCATAGAGTTTTTTATCAACATAAAATCCTGTAATAATCTTTTTCGAAATATATTTGTTGATGATTGTAAGTATAAGATCTTTGAAGAGTATAATAAATACATTTCTAAAATAACTCTGCTAAGGAAATCCACGCGCGCTTGATGCAAGCAAGACAAGACGCTGGTTGCATTTGATAGCCCAATTCTTGAGGAAGGCTATAGGCTATTTAATATCACGCTATGACCCTTAGGAGCTGAGCAAAAAGAAAAAAAGTCAGAAGAACGCTAAGTGAATACGAAGTGTTGCGACGGGGTGGGGGTACCATAAATTTCACGCGGACGAAGTCGCGGGCAGAAGCTAGTAAATTATAAATTTTAGGTTTCCTAAATTACGTTTTGTTTGTTTTATTCCAAGGACAGTGATTATTTGTAATTAATCAAAATAAAATAAAATAATTTCTTAATATTTATTTAATGTTTAATTTTTCTCCATAAATTCATCAGATAATTTATCGACAAAGAATATCGACTTTGTCAAGCACTAGCGTGTATGAAAATTTTTATTGCATTTATGCGTGTTTGAGTGTCTATGCCTACGGGAGCGTATTGCTAGTGGGTGAACGAATATCTGCCCTGAGATTTATGTGTGTGTGATTTGGTTGTGTGCGAAATATTTGTAAGACATAGTATTGCGTATGTGTTGAAATTAAAATGGGAGTCAAGCGGCGACACTGGTCCTAGTACAAAATTGCAGCGAGGGCCTTTCCAACCTTATTTATCTATTCCGTGGTCTTTTCCGTTTGGTTTCGGAAGGGACCACGGACAATTTAAGGTATTCACCTTGGTTGTAGGTATCTTGATTAAATATGATTCATGACTATAATATATATGTATTTACAGAATTATGGTCATTAGAATATAATCTTTAAGTATCTAACTTAAAGATTATATTATATTGTTCCATAAGAACTTTTCCACAAATCTAACTTAGAAAGATGTATTAATGATTCTAATTCTGTAAAGACGTACCTGTTATAGCTGCAAATCATATTTTGATCAAGATACAAACTGACACTGACCTGAAAATTGCAAAAAACCTAAGATAATTTCGCGGTCTACCACTGCGCATTAACCTTAATTTGTCCGTGGTCCCTGCGCATTCACCTTAAGATGAAAATAAATTTCTAGTTCATTTTGGGACCAAGGACAATACTATTTAAAAAAAAAAGTGAAATATGACCCGCGGATTTCTTTTAGCATGAAGTCTCTTTGATGAGATTAAAAAAGCGCGCATCTCCGACTAGTAAATAGTTATCTGTGGCAATAAAGCACGAGTGGATTAACATAAAGAAAAAACACGCGTTTTTAATACACTGCATTACCTATGGACCTAAAAGCGGTTCAATAAGAGCCACTTTACGAGCAAGTGTGTTGAAAAGATTATTATATTTTGTAATCTCGGACTTGTTTGATTTGACAAAAAAAAATATGCAGATTGCTGTTCGCAATGTCAGTCACAACTATGTTTTTCTCGATGTGGATCACTAACACCGCAGCAACAACTATGATGGTGCCTATAATTTTTGCCGTGTTACAGATATTTGAAAACGTGAGTATTGTAGATGACTATTGATATAATTTATGAAACGTTACGTAAAAAAAAAAAGTTTTTTTTGTTTCACATACAATTGTTCTACAACACAAAATTGAGGCAGCCCCAGTAAGTTATAAGGATACTTGTGATGGGGTTACCTCGCAACTTCCTATGGGTTCTACAATGTTGAGACATAATTAAAATAAAATAAAAAATAAAATAAAAAGCTATAATAACCATAGAAAGTTTCTAAAGCGTACATGCATGCATTATTGAATAATATTGCCTAAAGTCGAAACGACGGGGTCGTAACTTTGACGGCAAAATACAAGAAATCGGCTAAACTCAAGATGTGTAAGTGTAAACCAAAAATTAGTGCGTTTATCCAAGAATATATATTATAGTGAAAATATTCAGTTTGGAATGTTTCGCATTATGTAGATATAAACAAAAAACAACATGTAAACAACGGCTGATTATCCGACCAAATTCGAATGATTACAAAAAAGCAACGGATTCATACATATCGATGACTTTCTTTATAAGTCGTATTAAACGTAAGCTGTTGCCGTACAGTTGTTGTGCCTGAGTACACTGAAGTAGAAAAGTAGTAAAAAAATAACTTGTTATTAGATTATATTCTAATAGCTGTTTCCGTGACAGCAGGAATCGTTTTTTCCGTTTTTTTCCAAAACGACAAAGCACACAATTTTTTTATTTGGCGCACATTTACAGCAGATTACGCACTAATTATACGTTCCATTCTTAACACTCTAGGAGCTACTTTCCTGCTGGGGTAACGTACTTTGATTGGATTCAGGTTATTCATTAGCATATTCTGGTTAATATAGGTACGTTCAATTGCGTCGTACGTTTGTGACTTTAACCATTCCGTTAGAGTATTTTTACGTACTTACACCCAGAAAGCACGGAGACGCCTCGAACGCCGCTGCTGCGGCTGTTGGCATGGGGATTTCACGCTCTATGTGTACACTTTAAGAATGTCACTAACTATTATTTTTAACCCGTGATAAACTCTCTTTCACACATTATGTACAATCAACAAAGGAGTTAAGTATACAGGAGCGTCGGATACTTCAACTAAGTTTACTAAGAAACCGATGGATGTTCTGGACTGAAATTTAATTTAATAAATGAGCTGTTTGTTTTCTATTAATAAACTAAAATTTTATTTGAAAATATTCATCGGTTTCTTAGTAAACTTCAACAATATCCGACGCTCCTGTATACTTAACTCCTTTGTTGACTGTACAGTCAAAAAAACAGATAAGTATAATGTAGGATCGTCGGATATAGTTGAAGTTTAGTAAGAAACCGGCGGATGTTCTCGAATAAAATTTAATTTAAATAATAGAAAACAAACAGCTCATATAGCAAATTAAATTTCAGTCGATAACATCCATCGGCACCTATCAAACTCTGCACCTTTGGCTTAACTGCGGTGCGATTCTGAAAAATCTCACCGTGAAAACTTATGTGAAGTGAGCGTGAAGTGAGCTGTCATAGTGTCGATTCCTAGCAAAAACAAACTCACTTCACCTAAGTTTTCACAGTGAGATTTTAACAGAATCGACCGGCAGAAATAATAATTCATAATGTTCGTATAATTACAGCAAAACCTGATAATCATTTATGAGAAAGACAGTAACGGTGAAACGATAGCTTCCGATATAACAACTTGTTATTTTTGTGCTGCTTCTTTTTCAGCAACTGTTGGTGAGTTCAAAATCAAAATCAAAATCAAAATATTTTATTTCACATAAGCCTACATGGGCACTTATGAAACGTCAGAAGCTAGGTGCACGGTTCCAATTGGTCGTTTCCTATGGAGAAGAACCGGCAAGAAACTCCACGGTTACTCTTTTTAAAAATAATTGGCTTTTACAATATTTTCAAATTACAGTAGGTATGGGAGGATAGCGTTAGCGATAGTTGGCATTCTATCTCTTCGGTCCTGTGCGTAGTTCAATACGTTGATGCATGCTTATAAAATACTAGGTAGACGCCAGCACATCAAGCTATCCGAAGCTGTCAAATTTTCCCGATGCACTTTGAACCTTATGCTTTGGCGGTAAAGTTGAAAATCTATTAAATAAATTTGACAGGTTGTAGTAGCTTGATGTGCTGGAGTCTGTACTTACACGATTTAGTCTTGCAAAAATACTTTGTGCCAACATTTGTTATGCAACGAACAACAAACAAACTCTCGTTCACGAGTGCAGTTTCAGCCTTTTCACAGACACAAGATTCTGATTTTCACCACGCGCCAAAATGACCTTGACGCGTTGTAGTTAAGCAACAGACATTCAACCGTATGGGGATAAAGGACTTTCGTGGGGAGCTATTTTTATAGTCCCCCAAGAAAGTGCTTTATCTAGAACTCACGGAGGGGACCGAGGACCGGATTGACCGTTATTTCTAGATTTCCTACATGTATATTATCTGATTAATGTTATGTTTTAGGAGGTATCGGTACTTTAGTGGGCACTGCTACTAATTTAGTCTTCAAAGGGCTCTTCCAAAGGTAAAATGTACTTAATAATTAAAGAATATGAAAAACATTTACCGTTTCGTGCGGATTACATACTCGTAATTCTATTGATATATTTTGTATGAGATACATCCAATTAATAAATTAATTGAATAGTTATTTCAGGACATATCCAATGGCACCAGAATATTTATCATTTCCAAAATTCTCTGCATTTACAATCCCTTACATGCTCCTGCTGGAAGCGGGAATATATTTTTTCCTAATAGTTGTATATTTGGGATTTCTAAGGTATGTACCTATTTCATACGGACCTATATTTTAGTACATATAGGTAGGCTCCTTAACATTTTGACGGCTACACGTCAAAAAATCAAAAACGTGCCCTCGGCGTCAAAGTCTGTCATGTACCTAGGTAGTCGAACCGTGGCGTGCTGGGCACATTTTGTTTTGTCATCTATACATGACTGTGGCGGTCAAAAGGTTAAAAATGCCTTGATAAGTAAATAGTTTCGTAAGTCGGGCCAATTTGGAAAACTAAAGAAAAAAGCCTAAGAAGCTTCTTTTAAGGTTCTATTTCTATAGACATTTTATATTTTATAAAAAGTTAAACGTAAACTTGTAAGCCAAGCATCCAAAATACCGATTTATTTTAGGTACACAAGTCTATGCAACGATAAATAATTTCAGGCCTAAGAGTACTGCTGCTCAAAGTGCAACGATACCTGAAGAGGGAGTTCTAGCTGCTAAGGATGTTGTTGAAGAAAACTGGAAAAAATTAGGGAAAATCACTTTTTGGGAAATTGTAAGATTTTATTGCTACTCTTTTTATTAATTTAGCTGCTATAATTGGTCCCACAAAAAATTCTTATAATATCGTGCACAGTATCCAACTAAGACCTTAGCTCTTTAGAGAAAAGAACCTCCCTACGACGAATGTCATGTCGACGAAAACATATGTAGGTACTTACGTGACCCTTGGTCGCCCCGCAGCGGGGTTTATATTATTAAATTAGTGTCACGAAATAGTAGCTTGACTGGGCTATAGCTAATTCAATTCACACATGGTTAGAGCCGGTTTTTTGATCCGTAGTTAACCAATTGTTAAAAATAGTAACTAATGGTCAACTGGGTCAACTAATAGTTAATTATTTGATTTAAAGACAAACGATTGATCAAAAACACATTTTGTTAAAATTTTACCATTAGTCACTATTTTTATCAAAAAACCAGCCGCCCTAGTTGAATGAAATAATTCTAACTAATGTGCCAAGTGGTAACGGCCGCGACTTACGAGTTGTAGGTCGTAGGTTCGAACCCAGACAGGCGCTTTACTTTGTGTAAATTATTTCATCACCACTGCTCTCAAAACGGTGAAGGAAAACATCGTGAGGAAACCGGCATGTCCTAGAACCAAAAATTCGAAGACATGTGACATCTACCAATCCGCACTGGGCCCGCGTGGTGGATTACGGCCCACTCCCTCTCACCGAGAGGAGGCCATTATAGGCTGATTATGGTTTATGGTAATGTTATAATGGGTAAGTAAATTTGGTTGTTTATATTTTGTTTGTTACGCTTTAAGCCTGGAGGCTTTTATTTAGGCGATTGGCACACACTGCTGCGTTTTACGCAACGGTGTGCGGGAAACGGAGCCAAATTCTACGCGCGTGAGTGCGTTTTTATTAAATTTGTATGTAAAAAATCACGCGTGTGGGTGTGTTATCTGCACCCCGCTGCGTGATGCGGTGCAGTGTGCGAATCGCCTTAGGTGTTCCAGCGGTTAAACCAAAACATTGCGGTGTACAGTCAACAGCAAAAGTAGATGATCAAAGTCAGAAAATCAATACTAATTAACGGAGTTCGCGTCAGAACTGTGTGGCGTCGAAGTGATTCAAAAGTATTTTACGTAGTAAGTATTCTAAGTAGTAGTACTTCGATGCCACACAGTTCTGACGCGAACTCCGTTCATTAGTATTGAATTTCTGATTTTGATCATCTACTTTTGGTGTTGACTGTACCTACATACCTAATTGTTTTTAATATAAGCTAAGTGCCTGTTCATCACCTTTTCTTTTTTTCAATTATACCTGTTTTTAGCTTTACTGTTTTCATTCATATTTTTAGTTTTTTTTTTTTTTTTGCTTGAATTTAGTTTTCATTCTATTTATTGGTATATTGGCTTTTTTTTAATGTTCTGTTATATTAATTACTTTGCATACCTACTATTTATTGTATAGAAGCAAGTTTTTCTTAATGAAAAGACCGCTGTGCTGCTGGGGAGTTTCTGCGCTACTTCTCTGCGAAAGCACTAGGAAGTGGTGAAGGGCGGGCGTTTTGGGGGACTGTTTTATGACTTTTGACGTTTAAAAAATGTTGTCTCTCAGCGTAATTTGAATAAATGACTTTTGATATTGATGTTGATAAAAAAAACAGTGGCACTCCAGGAGTGCCGACAGAAGTGAAAACAAAACACAAACAGAATACTTTGCCATAACTCACTGATATATCGGATTTAAAACCGAGTACATGCCGAGGACAGACGAACACATCCGAATGTAGCGTGGTGTCGGTAACAGTATCGCGAGTTCAATGGTTTTTCCCATCTCAAAAAATGCCCAACTCGCCTAAAGAAGTTTTCACTTCAAATTTTTTTTTGTTACAGATGGTTATATTATTATTCAGTAGCGCTATTTTACTGTTCTTCTGTCGTTCACCACAAATATTTTACGGATGGGGTGACTTTATTTCCGATTACTTCGAGTTAAACGATTACAAATTGTACGTATTTTCTCATAAATTATTATTTTGATTCTAATACAGGGTGGCAGGGATATCGACGCACAACTTGTTACCATGGATTCTATGAAACAGCAGATTTTTTTTTATTACCAACGAAATATTTCTACTATTGGGAGTCTAGAATCATGTGCTGAATTCATGGTTATAGGCCTGCCACACACTCGTCGAGTGGCATGGGAAGTAATGAGGAAAGAAGGAAGAGACCATACTCGTCATGCCGCAAGTCATTTCCACTGCTCCCAGTTTTGTCGGTTTTTTGGGCGCGAGTCAAAGGACCAGCAATAAATTGTGCGATTAATTGCGTGAGTAGAGCAGTGTGTGGGCAGAGAGGGCAACATCGCGGCAGCGCGAGGAGCATAGTGTGGCAGAGCCATTACAGTTTGTGCGTCGACGCTCCTGCCATGTAAGCTAAAGCACCGTTAAGTGTTCACACACGAGCGACACGTGTCGTCGATACAGGCAACTGCAGCCGTGTATTTGACTACCTACGGTGCTCAATTACGCGAGCGGCATGTTATCGACGGCTGTAGTTTCCTCTGTCGCCGACGCGTATCGCTCATGTGTATGCACACTTAGGCTAAGCGTTTGCTATGACGCGGGCGACGCAGCACAGCGTAAAAGACATAAATATACTAACGATAGACGTGATAACGTGATAAATATCGTTATCTGCAATCGAACAATATAATGTTTGGTAAAAAACACCGTGACAGAGTTTATTAGGCATTTCTTCTCTGGGACCAGTCAGCTAGGAACTGCCAGCGCCATCTACACTGCTACAAGTATTTTTTTAAACATAATTTCATTTGATTTCATATAATTTTACACTTTACAAAATGAACTGAACAGAACCGCGTCGCCTGCGTCTCAGCATTTACTCAATACTCAACATATTTATTGCATTCCACAATGTGAGGTTAGGGTTTGACATGACCATTGTGGACCCCGTCGGGCACAGCAAATTAAGAAAGCGGAAGCGGGCTTTACTTTGACTGATTAGTTGTTACACTATAAATAAATAATAATAATTTATTTATTTCAGACATAGTTATAGTCCATAGTTTCAAATTCATACTCATAGGTCTACATTAAAATTACTAATAAAATAAATTAAAACAGAAATAATAATAATAAAATTATCTGCACAATCGTTTATAATTAAATTCAAAACAGGTAAAAACCCAAAACAAAATTGTGATCATTTAAAAATAATAAGTTATATAAATTTAAAATAATAATAATAAAATTATAAAAATGCCAGAATCGAATAAAAATAAATAAAATGTCAAATATAAAATTGTCAAATTGTAAAAAATGCTATAAAAAACTGCTATATGTGTAACACAGCATCATGCCTGTATTTCCCGAAGGGTAAGGTAGAGGTGTGCCCATAGTACACCCACATTTTGCCAGTTATGTTTAAGTCCCAAATAACAGGGGCCTATTACCATCAACCGGGAAAAAATCCGGACTTGGGGCTGCAACTGGGAAATTTCAGGAGGATAAACCTAATAACACTTTGACCGGCCCGGGAGTTGAACCCAGAACCTCATGATCACCAGTAAGATATGATGGCTTGAAACTTGAAAGTGTTATCATTTACTTGAAAATATGAAAAAAGTCAACTAATAACGGTAAAGGCATAGTGCTAAATTTAATCATAAACGATAGACCGAGTAACATAAAAAAAAAAATATTTCCTTCAGTTGTACAAAAACTTTTAATGGTAGGTAAAAAAAAACACAAAAAATTATGCAGCGTTACAACTAAGAGTGTTTTCGATGAACTCTGGCACCCAAAGTCAGATTTAACTTGTATTTAAGGTCGGGCCAGCGTCCTCGCCTGCAATTTGAACATATATCAGCACTTTAATTGCGTTGAGCATACTTCGTAGTATCTACGCTTTTTAGCAGCATTCGGCTTGTATGGTATACAAGAGGGATGTTTGGCCAGAATAGTGCCAAGAACAAAGAGCTGTCTCACAGTGAGAACCTGACATTCAAATTTTCAACTCTACAAGGGTCAAGTTAAATTAGTTAGTGAAACTCCACAAACGTGATGGGAATCGATATCTAAACACGATCAAATAATAGGAAAGATTTGATGTTGGTTTGCATTGGTAGTGTTGTTACTTACATGAAGTATGACTTGAGAAGATCTGTTTTCTTTTGTTTTATTGAGTTTAAGTATTGATACCCACCACGTATCACAAAAACTGTAGTTCGTCGTCGATCAATCGTTTTTTTTAATCTAATATTATATACAGTGACAATGACACTAGTAATTAAAGAAATTCAACAGTTCTTCACAAAGTATTTTCCGGGATATTCGTTTTTAACTAAGCCATTTTAAGCTTATCCAGTAATAACTGGGCAACCTGTATCGTTATTTTTTATTTCAGCGCACGAGACTCTGCAGCGGCTTTCGTCGTTTGTTTCTTAATGCTTCTTCTGCCATCTACTTTGGATATTTTCTTAAACTGCTCCGCAAACAGTAACGCTGACATTTTATTTAAATATTTATTTAGAGTATGAATGAATGCTATGATCGCTAAGTCTACATCCCACATGGCACAACCTTGTTTGCCAAGTTAAGATACTTGATACATTGATCAATTTCTGTTCATGGGTATGTGGCGCCATCTATAACGGCACATACGAACTACGCATCACGTTGTGCATAATAATCGTACAGCTTAGTCCTACATCGCGGACGCAGAGTTGTACGCGTGGTTGGCATATACTTCATATACTCACCCTGTCCCTTATATGTCAGGGTACCATAATAATTATAGTGTTTTAGTTTGTTTTTTTTTTTTTTTGTGTATTTATAATGTTGTATGTATTTATAGTATTTTGAGTTATATTCATATTGTATTGTATGTGTTTTATATGTATAATAATAATAGGTACAGTCCGGAGCATAAATATATTACTATGGACAGTAATTTGGCACTATGGTCGGACTTTTAATTAGCTGCAGTAAAATGAGAGCTTATGTGTTACCAGTTTTTAAAACATAACAAAACATTTTACATAAGAAAATATGGGTGATGTTTAAAATGTTAAATAATTAATGCTTTTTTGTGTGCATTCGGTAACAAGTAATCGTTGATATAGGTGGCACAAAGTTCCACAGAGAACAAAGTTTTTACTCGCATAACTTATAGACTCTTTAAAAATCATGATATTCTTTAAATTGAATAATAATATTAAATAATGCAGTATAACTGTTCGGTCCGATGTTGTAAATATTGTTTTACATTTCTCGCAGTTCTTTTTGTAATTTTTTTTATCAAAAATCCACACACAAGCACATGCTTGTGTTTCACCATTCTCCTCAAATATTTTTGAAAAAATTATTTAAAACTGTCATAACCTCATTGCTGTCGAGCTTACAGTTTCCATCACCAATATGAGAAAGATTACTTAAAATAGCTGTTTTTAAGCCTGCGACAAACTGGTCAGATCATAATATGTCGTGTGTATTTGGAGCCTATAAATTTTTAGTGATTGTAACAATAATTTCATATCCCTTATAAATTTAAGATGTGGCGGTGAAATTTTTAAATTGGTCGCGAAAGGTTTTCCTCTCTGCAGATCGACCGTGTCGCAGTTCAGAGTGTCGAACAGCTTGTCCATTCTGGATATAATATCCGCCGTCACAGCCGCGTCAACAGTTAATTCACAATAACAACAACAACAACATAATACAACAACAACATAATATTCAACATAATATTTCATTTTTATTATGATGATTTAAAATATAGTAAATAAATTGAAACATTATTCATTTTATTTACTACTAACTTCCGCCCGTGGCTCCTCCCGTGGATAAAATCTCTCTAATAAACATTTGGTCTTTACATTTCATTTTATCATCAATTCTAATATGAAGGATACGTAAACATGAAATAAAATTATTACCTAGCAAGACATTGATACTTGAACAAAAAAAATATCTAGGAATCCTTTACATGCATCATCATCTGCCTAGCCTTTTCCCAACTATGTTGGGGTCGGCTTCCAGTCTAACCAGATGCAGCTGAATACCAGTATTTTACATGAAGCGACTGCCTGTCGCTTCACTGGGAGTAGCGGTGGCCCAGTGGCATCAGCCGCGACTTACGAGTTGTAGGTCGTAGGTTCGAACCCAGACAGGCACTTTACTTTGTGTAAATTATTTCATCACCACTGCTCTCAAAATGGTGAAGGAAAACATCGTGAGGAAACCGGCATGTCCTAGAACCAAAAATTCGAAGACATGTGACATCTACCAACCCGCACTGGGCCGGCGTGGTGGATTACGGCCCGCTCCCTCTCACAGAGAGGAGGCCTGTGTCCCAGCAGTGGGAACATTATAGGCTGATTATGATGATGAGACTGGTTGTCAGACTTTCGAGCTTCTGACGACCCGTAACGACTGTCAAAGATCCACGAATGACAGCCGGGACCAACGGCTTAACGTGCTTTCCGAGGCGCGGAGGGGTCTTGGTATGTAAAGATGGTAACCCATCCACAGACTAGCCGCGGCAAGTGTAGCTTAACCTGATCGATCGACCTGTGCGGCTGTTATTAAAAGCTTACCCACCTAATTTAGTGAAATTAATAAATTTATAAAATAAGTACCTAGGTAGCCTCTGCCCGATGCGTTGCAGTAAATTAAATTAATTACTTATTTGTTGTCTTGATTGGTTACCCTTTTGTTTTTAAAGTTAAAAACTACGCTATACGAGCGTATTATCTACCATATTCTGCGTAAATTATATTTATTCAGTTTTAATAATATACACGAATAAATTAACCGAAATATTATATCGGCTAATTTGTTGATTATTAATTTAAACAAAAATGTTGCTACTACTATCAGTTTTACTTATGTTGCAATCTTAGAAAACGTAGAAATAGAGACCGAAGAAACGTAGAAATAGAGACCGACTCAAATAGAGACCGAAGTTTTTAGATCTCTCATAATAGAGGAGAACTTGGTAACATAGGTCTTAGCCCCCGTAGCCATTCCTAGGTTTGCCCAATGAGACGACCCCGCCTGGTAAGAAGTGTCATTTTACTGCACCTAATTTTATTATAAGTCAGGAAGAGCAGTGGTGGCCCAGTGGTCACGGACACGACTTACGAGTTGTAGGTCGTAGGTTCGAACCCAGACAGGCGCTTTACTTTGTGTAAATTATTTCATCACCACTGCTCTCAAAACGGTGATGGAAAACATCGTGAGGAAACCGGCATGTCCAAGAACCAAAAATTCGAAGACATGTGACATCCACCAACCCGCACTGGGCCCGCGTGGTGGATTACGGCCCACTCCCTCTCATTGAGAGGAGGCCTGTGTCCCAGCAGTGGGAACATTATGGGCTGATTATGGTAATTATAAGTCGAACCATAGGCTAACCATAGGCTCTTCGAGTGACCATCACAATAAAAAAGTTATAACTTTATAATTACATGTTTCAGTTGACGAACTACCAGACAAACCAGTTCCTTCAGTATTGAATTGGGTATTGATGGATGCAGTGATGCCCTACAGTTTTATGTTCCTCTTGGGTAACATTTACATAAAATTGTATTATAGCTTAAGACTTCTTTGGTCTTCCCCTACTTCTCCTCCTATATTGGACCAATTTAAAAGATATTTCATAAACAGAATAAGAAGGATAAAATAATATACTGCGTCCCTATGTTTTCCTTTTTAATGGTACATTACTTTTATAAGCACTAGAACCCTCAAAATTGCCGCTGTCAACAGAGGCCTAGTGTATGTAAAAGTTTGACAACTATTAATGATAAAATAAAAACATAGGGACACAGTATATATCCTTCTTATTCTGTTTAATTGGTACGTGATTGGAGGAGAAAATAGGCGAGAGCCAACCCTCGAATTATGACTTTTTACTTAGGCTTTATCAAAAAGTCTCTCCGACCGCATTTCCTCTTAGGTGTCACATAGCAGTACATTATTTTATAGTACTTAACTCACAGTTAGTATAAGTATAATACGGCAATGTTTTGGAAGAGCGGAGTCTCCTAATACAGGCATTGGTTGCATAAAGGGAGTCTCAATGTCAATTATGCTAAACAATTTTGTCGATTTTGTATTTTGTAATAGATTATAATATAACCAGGGATACTTAGTATAAAGGGGATTTAAGATTTATACATAGAGCCTCGCATACGTACAATACGACCGACGTAACTTGGCAGGCCTGAACATAGGCACTAAGAACTTTCGCGCATGTTCTGTCACTCGCACTCGCCTCATGTCACCATTTGGTTCCTAAAAAATCTTACTTATCCTTCTGCGCCAAGTTACGTCGGTCGTATTGTACTGCCGCGCCATAATAGGAACAAGCCCCGTAAAGGTACAATTCCGAGATGGGCTGCAGACTGCAACCGCAGGTGACAATGCGGCTAGCGGCTGCGGTTGACCGCAGTGCTGCCTGCAGTCGCGGTTGCTTCTATTTCCAAGCACGGCGGCATGCCGCGGCTGCACAATGCATAGGACGATGCCTCAGTCACTCCAATAACTTTGTGCGCGACAGAATGTCGGACAACACTACCGATAGTTTACTAATGTGTATGTGAACTCTCTGCGGTTCGCGACACCACTGGCGCTGCAGAGTGTTGCCACGCTCGGAATCAATTTCATAGAAATTCATTACTATGAATTTCTATGAAATTGATCCCAAACTGACCCCAAACTGCAAGCGACACCACTGGTTACTACCAGTGGTGTCGCTTGCAGTTTGGGGTTGCAGTTTGCGGTCTGCAGCCCATCTCAGACTTGTACCTTAAAGCGTCACGTTTCCAACGGTCAAAATTGATCACATGTTATCCATATTTTATGCACAAATGTAGGTATTACTTTAAACTTTCAGAGTGATTATTTCAAACATTTATACAACAAGATATACATATATCTCGGAAACGTGACACTTTACGGAGGTTGGTTTTATTATATTTCTCGTTTGCATTTATGTCAGTTATCGATTTATATAGGTATCATGAATGGCCGCAATTTAAAAAAAAAAATGGCGCGACTGTAGGTATGCCACGTATCTTCAAAATCCTTTCAAAATTGTATGATGTGCCTTAAATACGATTAAACATTATTTTATTTTAGGAGGTGGATTCGCTCTCTCAGAGGCAGCCAAGAAAGAATACTCAGATCTGAATGGGAGAATTGGGACTTTATTGAGAAATCTCAACATATTTCCAAATTACTTTATCATCCTTTTAGTAATTATGTTCACTGTTTTCATGACAAACTTTGCCTCAAATGTGGCAGTGTGCAATGTTATCACGCCAATAGTCATGCAACTGGTAAGAACATTTTTTGGTAAGAACATTTTTATGAAGGTGTGTTTTTGTATTTACGAGTGCAATTAGCCGCTAGCAAAGGGGCTCATGGCTAAATAATAACATCCGCACAGGTCGATTGAAGGTTAAACTTCGCTTGCCGCGATCGGTTCGTGGATGGGTGACAATCCATTATTACATATCAAGACCCATCCGTGCCTAGTCGTTGGTCTTGGCTATCATTCGTAGATCTTTGACAGTCGTCTGGTACTCAGAAGCCCAAAAGTCTGACAACCAGCCTTACCAAGGGGTTATCGTGTTACCCAGTAACTGGGTTGTGGAGGTCAGATAGGCAGTCGCTCCATGTAAAATACTGATATTCAGCTGCATTCGGTTAGACTGGGAGCCAACTTTAGCATAGTTGCGAAAAGCGTAGCTTAACCTGATCGATCAACCCGTGCGACTATTATTACATAGTCACGAGCCCCACTACTTCGAAACTCATGAAATTACGCTAAAATCCAACATTCCTCTAAAAATAGTACTGGCATAAGAACCTTATCACACTGGCGATTTGCAAGCAAGTCCAAAGGGAGGCGAGTGCGCAGCGAGCTCACCGCGAGTTCGCAGCGAGCTCACCGCGAGTTCGCAGCGAGCTCACCGCGAGTTCGCAGCGAGCTCACCGCGAGTTCGCAGCGAGCTCACCGCGAGTTCGCAGCGAGCTCACCGCGAGTTCGCAGCGAGCTCACCGCGAGTTCGCAGCTAGCTCACCGCGGAGAAAAGTTGGATTTTTCTTTTATCTAAAACATTCTGAAAGTACCTATACACCTCGCATAACAGCGCAGAGAATGCCCTACAGATTTGTCCTTACAGTAAAAGATGAAGAGAAAAATAATAAGTAGGTATATTCTGTCCATTGCAATACAAGTATTTTGTCCTTTAGGTAAATAAAATTCAATTTTTACAGGCTACAGAAATTAACATAAACCCGTTATGGTACAATATTGCCTCAGGTATTTCGGCTTCGTTTTGTTTCTGTTTACCTGTAGGCACTCCAGGAAATTTAGTTATTCAGAGCGCTGCAAATATACCTACAATGAAAATGGTGAGTAACTTCTAAGAAACCGAAAAGATGGAACATTAACTGTACTCCAATTTTAAAAATAATAAAAAGCAAACACTCTGCAAACTCGGCGGAGGCAGCGGCTGTTCGCGCATCCGCGCGCGCTCTTGCGCATGCTCGCAGAACCAGAATATTAAAAGTTAGCTTCGGCCCCTTGTATGCCTTGTATTCTAAATGTCCGGGACCACAGTTCCTAAGATATGTCACAACTAATATTACTTCAATCAACAACCAACTCAGCCTTTAGCAGTCCACTGCTGGTCATAGATTGCATATGCGGCGGAGGACAGCGTGTTGTAGACAGAGACAAAGACTTACGAAGAATTATCAAATTGTTTGTAATTACTCAATTACAAACAATTTGATAATTCTTCGTCTTATACAGGGTGAATAGCGAAAATAATTAGATACAGAATACTCATTCTGTATCTAATTATTTTTGTGACCAAAAGCGCACGGAGGCATCCGCAAGACTGCTACAGCACGCATCCTTGAACAGAAGGCGCTGCGTCCGTCGAGTTTACGCGTCGGACTTTTCCAGAGCATGCTCGAGTTACAAGGTGCTCGAACTGTTTTACATTGGTTAATTGATAATGAACTTAAAATTAATTGAAATAAAGTTGAAAACAACGAGCAAGATATAATTACGCGCGGCGTACGATGTTAGCGAACTTTCGGCGTTTCGGCAATCAGGCGTAAATGTAATTAATTGAAGTCTAGCTAAAAATATATGTACCCTCCATCTTGATAAGAGGTGGATTATTGCATTGTGATACTTAGGTGGTCCTATAAAAATCGGTTTCTTAGTGGCGAATGTGGTAGGCAACCAGTCAGCCTGGGGCAACTCACAATGCAACGTTCGTGAATTAGTAAACTTGGGCCCCAGATCATGTTGGTATTACCGACAGCATGCATCGGTGGAAGAAACAGGTCTTCAACCTTGCGGTAGATGCGACGAGAAGACGTCGTTATGCATGTCTGGTGTATGGTGGACGTATTGTATAGTATGGCCAGATCCGAAACTATGAGTATAGAGATAGAGAATAGCGAAAAGTACTCAAAGGAGTCGCGGGGTCGATTTTGATGAAAACTAAAACTGCATCATTGAATTTTTGAAAAATCTATACCTACTTCTAGCCAGGAATCGAACCCGTTGATTTTGATTAAAAAAAACACACTGTATTAATACACCACTCGATAGTGTCCCTAATAAGGATCAAATTCTAGGAAGTAATGACATACGGCAAACTTAAGGAAAATGTTGGATTTTAATAAACTGCTTCTTATTCTATAAAGTATTCATACCGACATTACCTGTACCTTGTTCGAAATGATGCTCAATACATCCGCAGCGCAGTTACCTTCATGTTCTAAATTCAAATTTTGAACGCAGTACAATCCTTGAGACGTCGAATCCAGCTATGTATTGAAAACAAGTGTGCGTGTGGATTGAGTGCTCCTTTTTAAAAGTTTATTATATTTTTACACAATCAAGGAGGAATTTAGGAAATAATTGTCAAAACTTCATGGTGAAGATAAAAAAATTGTGAAATCAATGGTGAGAAAGTTGTGGTCAATTAACTAGAACACTCAATCTGCTAACCTGAGAAAATACTGCAACTCGTGTCTCAAAATATACTAGATATACGTTTATCATTTTTATGTGGAATAATTGTATTCAATTTGTGAAAACTATTCACAAATATTCAATTGATTTTAACGGTTTATTTGGATTTTATAAAGGTTTATTTAGACCACTCAATCCTCCTATGGTGCACACGGAGTGTTCCAAAACTCTTCAACTATGGCTAAATAAATTCATAATATTCTTACTCTATTTTACGAGTATAATTCAGAGTCAATTTGTGAAACAAAAATCTAGACATAAAACATAGTAGTTAGAGAGTAAATAAAAAAAAATACTTTCTTTTCAACGTCCCGTTTGAGTGTTCCATGATCTAGCGTTTATTTATTTAACCCGAACTTGTAGACAAACGGCGGTCACATCAGAAATTGTGAAAATGTTGTCACTAAAGTTTAACATAGTTTTCTTTTTTTTGTGAACGCTTAATTATAACAATAATCAACTTTATTATATTTCTGAACGACAAAATTGTGTAGGGTAGACATAATTTTGTCGGACACATTTTTGGTCTACCCTAATGAGGGTAGACAATCAAACTATTTACTAATTATTTTATTATTATTTAATGGTCATCATTTTGAACAATTAATCAGTTATGGTTTAATAGGTAGGTAACAAGAAAAAAAAACTGATTTTGTTAAAAATGAGCTCTTTTCTTTCAAAATCGAGCCCGCGACTCCTTTGAGTACTTTTCGCTATTCTTCATAGTGTCGGATCGCCCACTTGGAAAATACACCCTCCTATATATTACTCATAGATAGCCGAATATTACTGGTGGACGTCGTTCTTTGGGTCAACCGCTATTCTATATCGCTGCATCTTTAAACATTCGACTTAAGCTTTAATTTGTTTATCTACAGGTGAAAGCGGGTGTTGGTCCTACAGTTACAACAGTATTAATATCGTTGATATGTATTTATTTCTGGGCACCCGTATTATGGCCTGACTTGAGTAAGAAAACCGAGGAATTGACTTGGCTCGAATAAAAAGATGAATGTGCTTCCCTGTTATTTTTATTTTATTATCTTTTTCATTAGCTTATAGAGGGCAGTGTGGTATTTAAAAGTTGGTTTCTTAATTAAAAATAGTTTGGCACTACCCAACTAACATTTAGGTGCTAAGACAAGAGTTATAGAAAATGTATTAGAGCGCTAACCAGATCCTAAAGTTATAAATAAGTGATAATAAGATCAACGATGATTGGGTTTATTATGATGACAATGAAAACAAAGCTCATGGAAAGCTCAGTGCACCCTATAACCAGGGCCGGATTAATCATGTCGGGGCCCTTATGCAATGCAATTCTTGGGGCCCCTTTTCAGCCGTTTGAAGACCATCAGCTCTTCTAAAGTTGATGAAGGGATCTGAGTAATGGCATCAGCAGCATCACCGGACTGATGCTTAACTCCTCAGGAGGTTACAGTAAAAGATTTGCATTTGGGCTCATCGAAATGGTTTTAACGAATAGGTTACAGATACGTGATGAACTGATGATCCAGGTCTTAATAAGAATAGTATATGAGACGAGACCGTCTCACTGTCTTATGATGGAGCAGGAAAGAAAAATAAGACGCGGGTGTTTTAATGTTACCTTTATTCTTGTTAAATGCAATAAAATATATCCTTTTTCGAGATGTTTCTGCATAATTGCCCAGCGATGAGTTAACGCCAAAAAAAAAGTTGTACCTATAGTGCCTGTACAAATCCGAAGAATAAGATAGCTCCAACGCAGCTCTCCGCAGCAAGTATTCCAACCAAATTCTGTGAGTGCGTTGAACATGGAACGTAGTGTGCGAGATTTTTTTATTTTCTTAATAAGCCTGTAGACCATTGTAATAACCAGACATATTTGTCGCATTAACGTAAGTCTGGCCTCTCGCAATTTTTAAAATTAATATTATAGTGATTTAAAAAAATTAAAATTGTAGCGGCGAGTACTTCCCCTTGTGACTTACTATACGGATAAATGTACTCGTAAGAAACGTTCTGTCCTACACTAATTATAATTATCATCAAATATGTAC
The DNA here is from genome assembly GCA_963082905.1 of Oligia fasciuncula. Taxonomy (NCBI): domain Eukaryota; kingdom Metazoa; phylum Arthropoda; class Insecta; order Lepidoptera; family Noctuidae; genus Oligia; species Oligia fasciuncula. Next base: position 13,805,501 of record OY720390.1, on the reverse strand, counting down.
CTACACGTTCTGAAAGCGCATATTTTGCTACTTCTCCATTTGACGTAGGTATCTCAGCACTACAGTAAGTATATGAGATACAACTGAGAAAAGAGATACAACTGAGAAAAGAGATACAACATATAAAACATGTTTAATCTGTATTTTTAAGAAATACAAAAAAGAAATACACTTAAAACCTTAGTTCCCAATATTTCAATGAGTTCCTCGCAAATCGTTGAAGACAAATATGATTGTCTTCCTATCCCAACATTACCATATTTGGCTAAATTCGAACTAAGGAACGGACTGTACTCCGCGAGTAATTCTAAAATTCTCAAATAGTTGCCATTATGTTGAGAACCAAGAATTTCTTCGGGATCCTGCCGGGGTCTCCCTTGTTTCACCAAAAAGAAATTGCCAAATGGAACACTCAAACGGGACGTTGAAAACAAAGTATTTTTTTTATTTACTCGAACTACTGTTTTATGTCTAGATTTTTGTTTCACAAATTGACTCTGAATTATACTCGTAAAATAGAGTAAGAATATTAAGAATTTATTTAGCCAAAGTTGGAGAGTTTTGGAACACTCCGTGTGCACCATAGGAGGATTGAGTGTTCTAAAATAAACCTTTATAAAATCCAAATAAACCGTTAAAATCAATTGAATATTTGTGAATAGTTTTCACAAATTGAATACAATTATTCCACATAAAAATGATAAACGTCTAACTAGTATATTTTGAGACACGAGTTGCAGTATTTTCTCAGGTTAGCAGATTGAGTGTTCTAGTTTAGACCACAACTTTCTCACCATTGATTTCACAATTCTTTTATATTCACCATGAAGTTTTCACAATTATTTCCTAAATTCCTCCTTGATTTCGTAAAAATATAATAAACTTTTAAAAAAGAGCACTCAATCCACACGCACACCTGTTTAAGAGAACTGCGTGGCCGCGCAGTTCTCCACGTTTCGACCACGCGGCCATCGTTAACAACGTTCTGAATATTGGATCTACGAATTTGCGAGTTTTATTGTTAGCGTTCTACAAATTCCTTCGTAATGTTGACATAGTCGTTTTTCTTCTACGACACTGTGGCCGAGCAGTCGAAACAAAATATAAAATAAATAAAATAAAGTTTATTTATTTATTTAATTGTTATGTGCGAGGGTATTGGATGATTTTTTATCAGAAAAAAAACTCGGGAGATTTTAAATACGGAATTATATTAGCAGAAAAACCAAAGGCTTGCCCTGTACAGCATAACACAACTACAACTAAATTAAATCAACTTTCTTATACATAAAAGTTAAATGTAACTTGTAACATTTTATGTTTAGTCATCATCTTTACTTTCTGGTGCGGCGGTAGTAGTAATTTTCCCCATATTTGTTTGAGGCAGTACTGGCAAGAAGCCTATGCCGTCAGGATCCCACAAAATTGGAGCATACAGGATTAAAGCAAGATATAATATTATGGTGCATATTATAATGCTCGGTATGGAATATTTTACCTGTAAAAATATGAATAAATTACAATATTATTACCTGGGTTGCAGTTTTTTTTTAACGTAAGTATGTTTAATGTTGCAAATTAAAATAATAATTAACGAAGCAAATAATTACTAATAGGTACCTTATTAATTAATAAAAATAACAAAATTAAACCCCTAACTTAATTAAAACTATAGACAAACTAAAATATAGCGTCGAAAAATTCATCCGTCGCGTCGACTGGTGATGTACCCAAGAGACTGGAGGCATTATCACATTGTATGGCAATGCTTAGCCTCTGGCCAAGGTAAAAGCCAGCCCTTGGGTCACGGGAAGTGTCAACTCGTTCATATTGTCTTCGTATTTGTCTGCTCTACATACGTAACGTAATAATGCAATGAATGTTGTTGAACTGTCAAAATGAAGGACATCGCTACTGATAGTGTATTACGAAATTACCCTGCAGTTCGTCCCGCAATCTCCTACGCTACGCTATGCTTATAAATAAAGATAATCCTGGTGAGAAAACTTCACTTCGTAGACTTCTTTCTCTTTCTTTTTTTTCTTTCTTTTCTTTGGCTAGACTGGCAGAGCGGGCGCGAGGCGGACGCGTGCTGCTCGCTGCGGGGAGCACGCGGGCAACTCACACCATAGCTCGTTCATACAAATGGTCGCAGTGGGTGCGCGGGGCGGGCGCGCGCGTTCCTCGCGCGGGGACCGGGGTTCTCAAACTAGCTCGAGCTTTTTTCTATTAAAAATAAGTCTTATTTTGAACAACGAACACGACAACACGCGGAACGCAGACGCGCTCCAGTGCGGACAGGCAGCCCGCGCACGCTCCTGCACCCGCACCCGCCCCGGACCCGCCCCGCGCCCGCGCGCCAATCTAGCCAAACATTACGAATTATTTTCCTGGACTAATGGGAATGTTACAGACGAACAACTTGGCCTATGATATAAAAAGTATTTCAAAACATATTTACCATTCTCTTTATTGGTGATTTTCCAGTGTTATGGCAGTAGTAAGCCGGGGTATATTGAAAAGGTACGCAAAATCCGAAATTAGATGCTACCCCCACACCTAATGCCGCAAGATAAACCTGTGTCGGCCAAGGATGAGCGCCATCAACTGACTGCAATAATAAAACAAACGCTGGCAATAATAAAATATCAAGACTAACTCCGAATGTAAAAGATAATGACCAAAATGTATGGCACAAGAAAGAGAAAAATAGCCGCCATTTATGCAACTGTAAAAATGAGGTAAGTATAACATTAAAAACGAAATAATATCTCCTTTTTAGAAGTCGGTTAAAAAATAAGAAAATAGTATTTTATGGGATTAAAATGTTTGAAATTTTGTCAATTGACGCCTTTTAATATTCATATTTTTGTAGTCGATTTGCACGACAATACTATCATCTTCAGTAATACGTAGTTTTATGGTAATGAACACCAGTGAACGAAATGTTTATTTTCGTTCACTGATAGAACACATTGTAAACCAAGAAAAAAACCATTGCAGAAAGTTCCTTAGTATCTAACCTCAGCAGAATGAATTACATACCTTAGAGAAAATAACACTGGAGAAGCCTTACGAAAACTTCCCTCAAGTTCTGAGGTGAGCTACATGATTATTGATAAATGCTTGCACCTACTTAACTGGTCCAGTGAAATCTGTGTGGTAGGTACTTTCCTCAAAAGACAATTTCAGACATCAATCTACTTACATGGTCTGACAAAGATTATGTCTGGACTTTAATAAAAGAGACTGTGACCTCTGAGTTTGTTTCGGCCTTTCTTCACAGAGTAGTAGTAGTCATATCGGAAAATCCAACCTCATCTAGCTTATTTATTTTTATAAAATGACTTGTAAAAGTGATTTCGATATCCTATTTAGAGAATAAATTAATTTCATTTTATTCATTTCGTTTCATAATAAAATTTAATTTAATTTCACCGCGTATCAGCCATTACACGCAGCGCGGCGGGTGTAGCAAGACGTGTGTTGCGGAGCGTGTTGTGTTGTGGTGAACGTTAACGTGAACGGAAGAAGACTGTACTTACATGGGATGGAACAGAAGCAGTGAGCTCAAGCCATAGCACATTATTGTTGAAGGTAGGTACTTGCAATATAGACCAGCGAACCATCTGTTGCTATCCTCATACAATGCGTTTGATATGGTATATGAGTTATGCAAGACATGAAATTCATTTATGACCAAACACAAAAGGGGTTGAAAGCGTTATTGCAAGGACTACCGAAATGTGATAAAAATTCCCCAGAATCTTTTTTTTTATATTTATTATGTAAACCTAGCGCTCATGGCCATTTTGATCATGAAGAAACAGGCCTTTTTTTTTTTTTTGCGGATCGGAAATCATCAAATGACCCCTCCCGCTCTGGGTGGAGCGGAAGGGAGTGTCAGACTCTTACTGACTAAAACCCACCTGTGTTCCTTCCTTAGCCCTTTATGTTCCGGGCCAGCGGTAACCCTTTCGGACAATCCCGCTGACCCGGCAAAGAAACAGGCCTAGTACCTAGTACCTAGTACCTGAAGACCAGCGAATCAATAACAACTATTTGCGACTTTAAACGAATGTTCAAAATATTGTTGGCAAAACTAGGGGGGTAGGGGTTATGGCTAACTAATAATAGCCGCAAGGGTCGATCGATCAGGTTAAGCTACGCTTGCCACGGTTGGTCGGTGGATGGGTGACCATCTTCACATGACAAGACCCTCCGTGCTTCGGAAAGCACGTTAAGTCGTTAGTCCCGGCTGTCATTCCTGGATCTTTGAAAGTCGTTACGGGTCGTCAGTAGACCAAAAGTCTGACAACCAAGGGGTTTCGTATTACCCAGTAACTGGGTTGAGGAGGCCAGATAGGCAGTCGGTCCATGTAAAATACTGGTATTCCCCTGCATCCGGTTAGACTGGAAGCCGACCTTAGGATAGTTGGGAAAAGGCTAGGCAGATGATGAGGAGTCAAAGGGTTATTCTTGTTAAATCTACATTTATATTAGGTTATGTTGTAATGAACATGTTCGGGATGTTATTATATTTTAAATGTTTTGTTTTTATAATCTCAAATAGAAGCCGTGGCGCTCCTATTCTTCAGTATCCCGACTTCTCCAACTAATGACGCTTCTAATTTCACTTGGGCTAATTTTAGGCTTGCGCTGTAATAGTAAAAAAACGGTAAAGAGCGAATCGGACTCGCGCACCGAGGGTTCCGTCCAAATTTGTAGGTATGTAAATAGTTTATCACGGGATATATATTTTTTAATGTACTTCAACTAATACGATTTTCGATTTTTTTTTTACATGTGCTACATGACCTTACTTCTCTTTTCTTTTGAGGTACGGAACCAATGACACGGAACCATAAAAATGCTCAAGATGTTATTTCCCTAGAAAATAGTACTTTTTTTTCTGGCCGCCTCTTAAATTTTTGGGTATAAACTGTGACTTGTTTGTCCTTTAACTGTTTTGTGCATTAGCGGTTTTATTTCATGGATTCCGAATGAATATAATAGTTTAAAAAAAATCGAGGGTGCGGACTTCTCTTTTCGGGCGAGCAGTTTTTTTTTTGAACCTAGTAGGCCCCCCTCTGCCGAAAGTGACAGAAGTTTTGTTCAGAATATTGCGCTATGACTTCTCCCAGTGTTATATTCTCTAAGTTTAGTACATACTAGTGTAGGTACTAATACTACCGTAGTAGTGTTATTATTTTTTGTAATTTGATTTGATCCTTAAAACCAGCAGGTAACATACCTACTTACTATTTTTTGTAGTAGGTGTAGTTCTGTTGTTTCTACGCGTGTGCGTGTGCGCGTGTTGGCGTGAGTTTATGTATGTGCCAAAAAATTACATTACCATGAGCAGCACAAAGGGAAGCCACATTGAACACGCCGCCATTGCAGTGAGCACGTTGCATAGTATCGCTGCTACAACAACAACAACTAAAATCCCAACATTCCAGGGTAGGCCTGTAATATTTGTACCAATATTTAAGCCAATAGTGTGATCCAGTTCAACGTGTGTAGCGGCATGAAGAAGGGCAAAAGCACTCCCTGAAAAAAAATAACAATTTATCAATAACAATTTGTCATAATCAAGAGATTGAAATAGGTGGAATATATTTGCCTAATTTTCAAGGAAGTAAGTAACAGAGTGGATACCGCCTTCTGAAATTCCGAAATAATAATCATGATCCTTCCATTCCGGGATATAAGAATGTGTCTACGTTACCCCAGCAGGAAAGTAGCTCCTAGAGGTCACCGTGGAAAATTAAAGAAACACGTTTCTAGATAAATTGTACCCTTTATGTACTTTATGGTACATGTACTAAAAAAATTGTACATCAACGAATAATGAAATATAATGAAGTTTAAGTTGTTTTTTTTTTCACTACGGTTTTTGTAAACTATTAGGCGTACCCGGACATAGTGTACCTACACTAAAGAATTGTACCAAAATTGTATTACTTTAGAAATTATAGCCTTGTGTTGGTGGCGTGGCTAGGGAGTATACTTATACCAACACAAGGCTATAATTTTTAAAGTAATAACATTTTCGAATCTCTTTATAGCGGACGGAAAAGAACAATTTTGGTACAAATCTTTAGTGCCTTTTCACACGTCCCGGCAACCGGGTACCCGGCACCGGCTACCCGGTTGCCGGAACGTGTGAAAAGCGCCTTAGTGTGCACTATGTCCGGGTACGCCTAATAGTTTACAAAAACCGTACAATTTTATTCAGTACATGTACCCTAAAGTACATAAAGGATACAATTTAACTAGAAACGTGTTTCTTTAATTTTCCACTGTGGCGCGGCCAGAAAGTATCACAACTCCTACTTATAGTGATATGAATGAATAAAATGAGTGGAACGTATAATTAGTGCGTTACATAACATAATCAGCCTATAACGTTCCCACTGTTGGGACACAGGCCTCTCGGTGAGAGGGAGTGGGCCGTAATCCACCACGCGGGCCCAGTGCGGGTTGGTAGATGTCATATGTCTTCGATTTTTTTATTCTAGGACATGCCGGTTTTCTCACGATGTTTTCCTTCAACGTTTTGAGAGCAGTGGTGATGAAATAATTTACACAAAGTAAAGCTCCTGTCTGGGTTCGAACCTACGACCTACAATATTGAGGTATATACAAGGGTAAATCATTAATGTAAACTAAAAAGAAGAATGGACCCAATATCGAACCTTGAGGAACGCCCATTACTTCTAGGATTTGATTCTAGGACATACCGGTTTCCTCACGATGATTTCCTTCACCGTTTTTGTGTATTTATCGCTACGACATGAATTCATCATTCAATAACGGAAAATTAGTCTGAGCCGATTTTTTTTTAACTGTGCTTACCCTTCTAGGACCTCAACGAAAAAAACTTCCATGAACTACTAGCCTACATTACATTTTCAAGTATACATTTACCACTTCGTTAAAATCTTTTAACGAATTGCACTAGACTGTAAGATAAGTTTATAAACTATAGAAAATATCATCATCATCTGCCTAGCTTTTTCCCAACTATGTTGGGGTCGGCCTCCAGTCTAACCGGATGCAGCTGAATACCAGTATCCAGTATTATAGAAAATATATAATTACCAAAAGTGATAAGATTATGAATTATAGAAAATATATAATTACCATATGTAAATATATAAGCATAGTTTACGTTTTTATCAATAAACCGCCACCATAGAATGGCTGATTCTGGTTTTAGAGGCGGCAAATTACTTTTTTCTGAAACAAAAACATGATAAATAAATGAAAAATGATTTTATTTAGGAAGTAGGTTTGCACAAACACTTTTACACGTCAATCATGTTTTTTTATAACGAGATGAGGTCGGCGTTTCCTATCTGACTACTCTGAGAAGAAAGGCCGAAACAAACTCGGAAGTCACAGTGCCTTTTAAAGTCCAGACATAATCTTGGTCAGGTTATATGAAGACCATGTAGGTCGATGTCTAAGATGGTCTTTTGAGGAAAGAATCACACAGATTGAGAGGACCTGTCCAATCAGTGCACGCATTTGTCAGAAATCATGCAGCTCAACTCAAGACTTAAGGAGCTCAACGATTCGACGAACAATACCAAAGAAAGGACATTTGGGTAAGCCACATAAATTACTCAAACTGACAGACCATGAAAACAAACTAACAGAACAAAAAATAACAGAAAAATATAAAATGAATAAAATGACCCACATCGTCTTCACATTCTCAATAAATAAAATTTTTTTTCATCGTTTAGTTTTTTATCATCAGACGCGGCAGGGGGACTCAAACTCAAAAAGCAATTTTTTTTTTTAAACGTTGCCCCACTAGGAATTTCTCATGTATTGTGGGTGCGTTTACAAACATTTAAAGTCACATACACAAACAGCCAGACCCGGAACAACTACTTGTACGTCATACAAATATTTGTTCCGTGCGGGAATCGAACCCGCGACACGCAGCGCAGAAGTCAATCGCTTAACCACTGCGCCAACCGTGCCGCGTGTTCACTTAAAACATTTACAGGCACTTTTGAATTGTCAAGAAGTCGGTCAGTCAGAAAATATGAAGCTAGTTGCCGTTGTAGACTTAATTAAGTGATAGTTATGGTGAAAGGTTCTTCTACCCTATGGTCTCGCACTCGTGGTCTTATTCAACTTACTTTGAACACTCCAGATTTTCGTAAAACCAAAGCTTTTTGGTAAAATATGTAATATTATACAAAATATAGCTCCAACTGTCGCATCTTTAAGTCTGCAACAAAGGAAAATAGTCTTTAAAAAAGTATGTATTCGCCTGAAAGCAAACATTTTGAACCCCGACTATAAAGAGTTACGTATATAAGCCTGACGGCTATTGTCGTTCCGTGTGTGAGACAAACAAATAATTGGTCTGTGGCATCGCATACATCGTAGCTCCTAAACGAGTGGTTCGATTATAATGCGGTTTTTTTTTAATTAGGAGACCGATTTCTTAGATATGCCTCATGGAAATCGGTTCAGCAATTTTAAAGATAATCAGGTTTTTTCTAATTGGTGTAGGCATGTACATATTGTACATATATCAGCCCAAAATAGTAATTTCTTTCACTTTAACTCATCCTATCGACTTTGAAATTGCAACCCTATAATTATGCGGTAACCTTGAGCTAATGTTGCAGCTTAAAAAATATGTTCAATAACCAACTCCTAAACAGCAGAAGTTTCGTGTTTGGGATCATTCAATTAAATTCCATGAATAGTTGACTTGGAGATGGTTAACAAGTGAACAGTCTGTTGATGGAGCAGGACGGTGGTAGCAGGACCTCAGCCTTACAAATTTTAGACCAACCTAGTTTCGACCGTTGGAATGGCCTAGTTGGTAGACAGACGGTGAAAAATAACTGACGCTGTATGTCCATTGCCGATAAATAACAAAATACTTCTAAATACTTTCTCTCAGATTATCAAAATGTTTGATGTGCCTTTTTACACTAGAAAGAAAAATGCGTTTATTGGCATTACATCAAAATAAGTACACCTTAAAACTATAAAAACAGAAAACAAAGATTATAATGCCAAAAGGGCCTCAGCTCAGCATAATGTCAGATGACAACACAAGGTGTACCACCTGACGCTGTTTTTCAGCTGCAACCCACGAGTGCCATACGCTGGAATAACAAACACATAGAGATATGCGTGTCCGTTAAAATAAATTAACAAAATCAAATAAAATGTTGCGACATTGTTGTGTGTGTGTTGTTGTGATTAATGAAAAACTGAAATAAATAACCCATAGGTAAATATGTGCGTACTACCTACATTTAAAACAAATAAATAAATAGAAAGTATATATATAGGTACTATAAGACAAAATCGTGTGACTACATTGAGAATCGCATAAAATCCATTTCGTAGTAGAAGAGTCTACTACGAAATGGATTTTATGCGATTCTCATTTTCATAATAATTGACTAAAAAAAATTAAACTGATTGAAATTAAAAGTAATAATAATAAAATCGTTAAAAATTGGTAAAGTTGATAAAATTTATAAAAAATTATAAAATTGACAAAATTGATTGTTTTATATGGCAGATATGTCGGCTCGAATATTTTCAAAATCTTTTTGATGATCACTACGACCGCAATTACAAAGATATTATTACCCTGGTATTACTGGCTCAAGTTTGTCTTTAGAATAATCAGCCCATCCGGGTGTCCACTTGTTCCAACGGAAAAATACAGCCATCAAAAAGAGGAACGCAAAAAATACGGTAAACTGCAACAAAAAGAATTAATGAGTCAGGTAAAACACACATTGAGCACAAATTATGGTAAGAAAAACATAATGGTAAGAAAGAAAAATTGGAAGTGTACAGTCACTAATCGGAATAAATAAGTTGTACTCAGGCTAAGGCGCCATCTCCACGTGCGAGAAAATCGCGGCGATAGTTATGCGGTGAGATTCTTTCGCTCGTGGAGATGGCCCTTATCAAGATTCAAAAGCGATTTTATCCTAAAGCATTGATAGAAAAGACATAGACAAAGTGCGGCACAGTATAGTTTTTACCGACTTCAAAAAAAGGAGGTTATCAATTCGACACGTATGTATGTAATATTATTGGAATTGCATTATATTCACATAATTATGACAATCTACTAAGGCTTCCAAACAAATATACAAAATTTCATAGACGTATGTATGTTTGTCCACGCATTTCTCAGCAACTATTAATCGGATCGTGACCTTTTTTTTATTGGCTTACATTTACTTCAACGTTGGGAACAGTGCAAGTTTCATCAAAATCGATTCAGTAATTTTCAAGATATGGACTAATACGTGTAAGTGTGACGGCCTGGCTTATTGATACGAGCTACGGGTGTAGTGTCAAAGGGAAAACATCTCAAAACCTTGGTCAAATTCTAGTGCAAAAACTAAAAATTACGAAATAAAAAGTAATTTAAAAAAATTAAACCGACTTCAAAAAGAAATTAACTCAAAATTTATTTTCGGAGGTCGGTGGTAAAAAACTAAAACTCAAATACCCAAGACACCGACTTCCGAAATTAAAGTTATTTCATAATTTTGAGTTAATTTCTTTTTGAAGTCGGTTTAATTTTTTTAAATTGCAATTTCTATCTAGCAGGAAAATCGCCTTTGAATTTCGCATTAGTGTAAAGTAAGTTTATGCATAAATATATTAGTATGAGCAGCTCGGCAATAATATCTGATTTTATGATACATCCATTAATAACATGTGCGTGTGTGGGATTGAGTGCTCTTTTTAAAAGTTTATTATATTTTTACGAAATCAAGGAAGAATTCAGGAAATAATTGTGAAAACTTCATCGTGAAGACAAAAAAAATGTGAAATCTATGGTGAGAAAGTCGTAGTCAATTAACTAGAACACTCAATCTGCTAACCTGAGAAAATGCTGTAACTCGTGTCTCAAAATATACTAGATATATGTTATACCTACTAGATATATGCGTAATCTGCTGTAAATGTGCGCCAAATAAAAAATTGTGCGCTTTGTCGTTTTGGAAAAAACCGGAAAAAACGATTCCTGCTAGGGTAACGTTTTTCCAGCAGGAAAATTCTAAACGAATGATCGGAGAGAGAAATATTGTGCATGTGCAGAGAGCTTATATTTGTGCAAAAATGTGCGCTGAAAATATAATTTGTGCGTCTTTAGGTTTTCGAGATATTGCATTTCCTGCTGGAGTGACGTTTTGCAGAGTCGTGTATCTCTAACACCATTGTATGTGCGCCTGTGGAATAAACATACACGAGTAACCCTTAATTTGTGTAGTATTTGTGACAAGAATTAGATTCAAGAAAATATTTATAATTTTCAAGTAACCGCGCTTTTTTGAAATCCCGAAAAAATATCACAGCGCCTAAATGAGTAAACGTATAAACGGGAATTAAACGGGAAATAAACGGGAAAACGACGAATATAGAAACGGGAATATATATTATACTAAACGGGAATTTGCCTTCAGGTTTTTCACCCTTATAGGAAAATCCATCATTAATCTTTTATACCTTACCATTTCATGTAGACTCATTTTGGGTGGTATGGTGGCACCCTCTCTCCCAATAAACTTCTTTAATTCTGTCGTATGAGCGTCTGACATGCCTTCGGAGGAGCCTTTAGAGACCCTAAAAGAATACATTTTGTGAGATTTAGGTCCAAAGCGTAACTAAACCGGAGAACTTTGGGTGTCAACTGACGCGTTTTTAAGATGGTTTAAATCATTGGAGCATTTCAAGATCGCGGGCACAGCGGAACCTTAAGAGCGCGTACAAAGCCAGAAAAAAAAATTCCACCCTGTATATGTGTTTGAATTTGAATCTTCTGTAGTAAGTATACGCACAATAATCAGATAAAACGGCTCTATTCAGTGTACCTAAATATGATCGCTGTGCAAGTAGGTACCTATATTATTCAATATTATTGTATCTGTTCCGATGCTGGTGACAGATTCACGGACATACAAGTAATACAGCCTATGAATTTCCAATTCCGGATTGAAAGACAAACTTTATTAGATAATTATGCAGTAAAAAAATATTTTGTTAGATTGGAGAGTAAACAGTTGAATGAACTGGCCATTTATGCCAGCTTATATACTATATACTTTTTTATATTATGTAGTTGTGTTTGGAAAGTCAACGTCTTTTTCTTTTTTTTTTTTTTACTTCAGATGGGAAATCATCAAATGACCCCTCCCGCTATGGGTGGAGCGGAAGGGAGTGTCAGACTCTCACTGACTAAAACCCACCCGTGTTCCTTCCTTAGCCCTTTATGTTCCGGGCCAGCGGTAACACTTTCGGACAATCCCGCTGACCCGGCAGGCTTCGGCCCTATGCGATGCTGACAACTCTTTGACAACAACAACAACATAGTCAACGTCTTAGGGCAAGTTTTTTGATCCGCGGCTAATTCGGCCAATTGTTAAAAATAGTAACTAATGGTCAACTGGGTCTCAAACTCAAAGCATTTATTTCAATTAAACCATTAACAGGCACTTTTAAATTGTCAAGAAGTCGGTCAGTCAGAAAATATGAAGCTAGTTGCCCATTCCAAAGCGTAGGCGGAGAAGAACGGGCAAGAAACTCAATGGACACTCTTTTTAAATTAAATTTTACAAAAATATTAGTCACATCATTACTTTTGAATTTATAATTAAATAATGTGAGAACGATGTAAAAATAAACAAGACGTATGCGTTAAAAGCGTCCAGAGTACAACTAATAGTACTAAAACAACAATCCAAAAATAAGCCGAGGCAGCCAAGTGTTGACCAGCCCCAACTTACGGCGCCCGTTCACGAACATGACGCATAGATCAGCACCATTCAGCTCAACCATTTTGAAGGGAGCTAAATGATCCAACACACACGCCACCGTCAGCGAGACATTTGAGCAAGCATGACATACTATCAGCCGCCAGGGCACATTCAAGTCAATGAAAGACATATTATTATTACCCGGTAAATGGTAGCTATAGAGTAACATAGAACTCACATCTGTGCTATGCAATTATACAATACAAAGGAAATTGAGTTTATACAATGCAAAGATAGTCTTAAAATCTTCAGCAGCTCCAACAGTATTTTCAAGTGTTCAATTAGTTGTGGTTGTGGAGCAGGACCAGCATTGAGACAGGATTTTTATCAGCGATGTAATCCCCTAACTTATAATATTGACTGCATAGTGTGCGTTTTATACAAGACTTGAATTTTGTCTCATTCAGTTGAAGAATATGGAGAGGTATTTTATTATAAAATTTTAAACAGTAACCCCCAAAAAAGATGAATCTACTTTAGCCAGCCTGAGTCAACTAATACCTAGTTAAAATTATTTGACAATTCAAAGATAAACGATCAAAAAACACATTTTGTCAAAATTTAACCATTAATTACTATTTTTAACAATAAAATTGGTTAACTTAACTATGTATCAAAAAACTGGCCCTTAATTTGCTTTTTTTTTAACCGTATGAAGACTATATAATCGCATCATTTACCTTAAACTTATTTACTTTGAGTCGATGAAAAAGCTTTTTTAGAATGACGACGTCATAAAAGTCATATTACGGACGAACTCTATCCAAGATCTTAGAATATTTATGTGTCAGTGATCAGCAAAATTTCTCGTAATGGTTTTTCAAATACAATATTTAAACGGAATAATATGATCATTGGCCATTCCCTTTATTTTTAATGAAATTCTTCAGTAGGCAAAAGCATCTTTTTGTTTTGCATATACTTACTATACGCTAAGCTTGAATTCAGAATTTTAGAATGCCATGTCTTAGTCATGGTTTGGTTGGAACCAGACGTGAAAGAGCTTCAATTCCAATGTTACAAATTTTTATTTAGGACCTATACAAGTTGGGCGTCACGACATCTTCGTGGAAATGAGTGATATTTATTATTATTATTATTATCAGCCATTTCTGTCCCACTGCAGGGCAAAGGCCTCCCTTCCCTCCTTCCACTTATCCCTATCCAGTGCTGTTAAACGCCAAATGAGTGATAACCAAGTAAAAAATTATAATGTAAGTCGAAAGTTTATTAGGTTCCACTTTTGAATATACTATTTGATGATTTCTCAACCACAAAAAAAGGGTCCCGATAGACGATAATTATTATAGTCACTAATTAGGATTATTAATAAACTTAACTTACTTATCAACAAGCACCATGTGGTAGGCTACATTTAAAAAAAACATAGCAATAGCTACAGGAAACGCAAACGCCGAATATTGTAGGTAGTTAAATATATCTGGGTACTCAAAGCTCATCGGTGCTAACCTGCGAATAATAAAAAAAAATGGTTGCCTGTAAAGTCGGTTTTACGGGCGAAGATTTTACGTGACAACGTCTTTTTCTCGGTAGAATATTTATTGATATGAATATAATTAAATTGCACAATAGGAACAAGGAATTAAATGAAAATAAGAACGTAACGTTACCGAGCGTTACACTTTTTCATAAGTGACTCCCAGCCGCAACCTAATTTAAAATAAGAACGTAACGTTACCGAGCGTTACACTTTTTCATAAGTGACTCCCAGCCGCAACCTAATTTAAGACGTTGTCACGTCAAAAAGATGATGAATCAAAAATGGCGGAATGCCCTTAAAAAAACCTTTTCCACGTGGATTTTGGGCCATGAAAAATAGGCATAATTTCAGGTGAATAAAGGATATGATAGCTGCTCTCTATCGTGAAGTCATCATCAATCATCATTTCACCCCGGAATCACCTACTGCTAGGTATAGGCCACCCCTCCCTTTCTTCTGTCATACTTTCCGGTTTAATGCGTCTCTCATCCAGGTGTACGTAAAGTAACAGAACTAAAATCACAGTTTTATGTTTAGATTTACCTCGTTATATTTCTGAAAATTAACCCAAAATTAAAAAAAAAACCGGGCAAGAGCGAGTCGGACTCGCGCACCGAGGGTTCCGTACCATCATAATTATGTTTTTAAATTTTCACCGGCGAGCTACTTACTAGATCTCGTTCAAACCAATTTTCGGTGGAAGTTTACATGATAATGTACATCATATATTTTTTTTTGTTTTATCATTCCCTTATTTTAGAAGTTACAGGGGGGGGGACACACATTTTACGGTGCATACCCACTTCGGCTTTTAAAAAAATATTCCCTGAGACTGCACACCTCGCAGTTGTGGAGGGTCTTCGCATTTAAAAAGCCTCGATCCCCGAACTTCCGCGGGATATACAGTCTCATCACCGATGATCGTGGGTGATGCATCCGGTTTGCAGTCAGTAGTGTACGGACTCTTCTATCCAGGGTGATAGATCGATTAGCGCGCCGCACAGTGATTGTCGATGTTACCATTCCACATGACGGGAACCTCGTGAAAGCTGAGAAAGAGAAACAAATTAAATATCTCGACTTAGCACACGAGGTTTTTGACATGTGGAATGTGAGCTCGGCTATCATTGTGCCGATTGTCGTATCGGCCAATGGACTGATGGCCGAAAGCCTCGATCAACATCTATCGAGGCTCTCGTTAGGCGGTTGTATCAAGGGCCTGATTCAGAAGGCAGTACTCCTCGATACGGTTCGCATTGTGAGGAGGTTCCTGTCTCTGGAGCCCTAACCACCGGTAGCTTGGACCCTGCTCCCGACACCGGCGGATAACTATTTTTTTAATTTTTGTTAATGTTTTTTATACTTATTTTATATTTTTAGAAATATTGAAAAATGTAATTAGGTCAGTAAATAGATGAATAAACGATAATAAGAATAATATCAAACTTAATATAAATAAAATTAAACAAGTACATGTGGTACTTGTTTAATTTTATTTATATTAAGTTTTTAGGAGTAATAATTGATCAAGATATAAACTGGAAGGAACATGTAAATAACGTTAGTTGTAGAATTAATAAATTCGTAATATTCAAGCAAGTCAAAAATGTAACAAACATAAAAACTGCTATTATATCTTACCATGCATATGTTGAATCGTTACTACGCTATGGTCTTATAATGTGGGGTAACAGCACTGATCTAAATAGAGCGTTCATCGCTCAAAAAAAGAGCCTAAGTTCAATTTATGGACTTCAGCCGGACGATACATGTCGGCCAATATTTAAAAAACTTGGTTTGTTACCGCTTCCATCTCTCTATATTTACGAAATATATGTGTTTGTGACCAAGAATAAACAATTATTTAAGACAGCAAGCGATGTATATCCTCGGAGCTGACGTGATCCTTATGGACTGGTGTTAAATGATTTACCAAAGCTATCCAAATATAATAAAAGCTGTCTAGCAATGTGTGTGCGCATTTATAATAAAATACCAAACAATTTTAAACGATTAAATGTAAGATTATTTAAAAACAAATATTCCAATGGCTAAATGAATGTAGCTTTCATAGTTTTATTTATAAGATTTTTTTTTTTTTTTTGTTAGCCTAGTTTGTGTCCCACTGCTGGGCAAAGGCCTCCCCTTTCTCCTTCCAAACCTCCCTGTCTTGTGCGATCTCCGGCCATGTTGGCCCTGCGAATGATATTAGATCGTCACGCCACCTTCGCCTTGGTCTACCTCGACGGCGATGTCCTGCCTCAGGCGTCCAGTGAGTGACGATCTTTGCCCATCTCTCCGGGTGCATTCGTGAGACGTGTCCGGCCCACTCCCACTTCAGCCTGGTTTTTTATCTATAAGAATTTATAGATAAAAAATATTGACATTATAATTATTGACATTAAATTGACATTGACATTAAATATAATTTTATTTTATTTATTTATTTATTTTAATCAGCCTCTAACATTAAATTTTTGCATGCTATGTTTTATCTTAGCTAAACATGTTTGTGCCACTCTGACCTATGCTTATCACCATTGTATACCATGTTTTACGCAAATAAATTATTTTATTATTATTATTATTTATTACAAACCCGTAGACTTGAGAGTGACAAATTAGTTGCAACTCATGGGTGCGCCCCCTCCTTAAAACTCATTAAATTTTTTCTAATACTCTTTACTCAAGAATACCATCGCGGGTATACATCAAGCATATTTCTGGATAAAACTGTACTCACCATTTACGTACTTTTACCTGTATGTGTAATGAATAAATTTGAACAAAAAAAATGGATTATGCAAATTTCTACTATTTTATATGAGTAATCAAATCGACTTTCAGCTGGGATTACTCCCTTCGCCGCCACTCCCTCGGTTTACGCCTAAGTAAAGCTGATGACAGTTTTAACACTATACTTACTCTTGATAACACCCCCGGAACATTATATTCACGATAGAAGAATGTATTATTGCAATACCACCTGAAAATCACAATTATTATTAGTATTTTTTTTTTAGGTGTATTAAGAAAATCCATTTGTGTGCTTATATTAAATAAACAAATAAAATAACGGAAAGAGTACCCGAACAAAAATTACTTAAATCAGCAAGGAAATAAGTCGAAACCTATGGAAAGATGATAGAAAACAGAGTTTATTTTTTAAATCTCCCATACAAAAAACTGGAGCAATTAAGAAAGCTTTTAACCTTAAGCTTTTTTTTTTTTTTTTTGCGGATGGGAAATCATCAAATGACCCCTCCCGCTCTGGGTGGAGCGGAAGGGAGTGTCAGACTCTTACTGACTAAAACCCACCCGTGTTCCTTCCTTAGCCCTTTATGTTCCGGGCCAGCGGTAACCCTTTCGGACAATCCCGTTGGCCCGGCAGGCGTCGGCCCTATGGGGCCCCTCCTCGATGCTGACATCTCTTTGAGGCGCGCGTGGAACACGTACGCGCCGTCCGGCACGGGCCTGGTCCTGATCGGACGGTGAGCTACCCATTACTCTCCGCCCGCAGGCCCGCGCCTACGGTGGCCGGGAGTCGTCGCGCGGCTCCCGACGCCCGGAGCGTCTCCCGCGGCGGCTGGGACGGGAGGCTCTCTCCCTGAGCCGTCCCGCCACCTCCTTCGCTAGCATGACTGCTTCGCAGAAGGAGGTGACTGCCTCCCACTCCCTCTCGCCCCGGACCATGGCTTGCACCAGGGCCGGGCGCGAGAGGTCACCGCCGCTGCCGATCGCCTCTACGAGGACACGGCGGTGCTCCGCCCAAGCGGGGCAGATCGCCACCGTGTGCTCCACCGTGTCCTCTGGGCGATCCTGGCAATGGTGACACCCGGGCGTTTCCTCCCGCCTGATGATGTGTTTAACCTTAAGCTTAAGTTAAGCTTTAACCTTTTAACAGACTTATTGAAAGTGGCAACAGACTTATTGAAAGTGGCAACAGACTCATTGAAAGTGGCAACAGACTCATTGAAAGTGGCAACAGACTCATTGAAAGTGGCAACAGACTTATTCAAAGTGGCAACAGACTTATTGAAAGTGGCAACAGACTCATTGAAAGTGGCAACAGACTCATTGAAAGTGGCAACAGACTCATTGAAAGTGGCAACAGACTCATTGAAAGTGGCATCAGACTTATTGAAAGTGGCAACAGACTTATTCAAAGTGGCAACAGACTTATTCAAAGTGGCAACAGACTTATTCAAAGTGGCAACAGACTTATTGAAAGTGGGAACAGACTTATTGAAAGTGGCAACAGACTTATTCAAAGTGGCAACAGACTTATTGAAAGTGGCAACAGACTTATACTCTACATATGAATCTAACGAGCCGTAACCAACAAGACAGACAACCTAAGCTCTATTTAGGGCTGTTTTTTTCCATCGCCACATAACTTTTATTCGAGGAATAAAATTGACGTTTGACAGTTTTTGTGTGAAACAACTGTCAAAATTTCAAAATTATTCTTCGAATAAAGTTATCAGATAATTGAAAAATCAGCCCATAAATACTTGTTTTCATTTTATTTCTACATAGAAAAATATCAAATTTATGTGCATATTGAGTTGATTGTAGAATAAGAATAAGTACTATTGCAAAAGTCATAAAAAAATAAATTTGTAGCGCAAACTATGCTTAGCAATTAAGGTTATTTTTTCCAAAAAACTCATTATTTGTTTGTAACTTGTTTGGAAACTAAATTGCGAACACAGATTATGTATGCCATTGAGCACGACTCATCTTAATGTGCTACAAGCTGAAATCAGGCACAGATATAGATATAATAAACAAAACTATATAACAAAAACGAGGTTCTTGAAATTACTCTCCGAACCGTTGCAAAGCGTTTTCAAAGTACTTTTTGACAATAATTGAAACTAGATCTACTCCGGAGCAGTGTACTGACTCGACTAAAAAGGCAACCACAGTAACCTTAACAACTATAAACCCATCAGTCTGATGTCAAATGGAATTCTCAATAGAATGACACAAACAACTCAATACGGGAAACGCTACAAAAAGGTGACGCCAAATAGGTAACTCTGCTACTGAAAATATACAATTGGGTTATCAAATATATGTAGGTATATGTTTTTAATCTTACGTACCAATTCCCGAAGAGGTTTGAATTGCATTATTAACTACATCACGCATAGCCATGTAGTCAGGAGCCCCGGCGGCTTTCTTTCCCCCCTGAAAAACCAAAAGATTCATAAGTGTAGTCTATTCAAACTAATGTTTTAAATTAATATTATTTCAAGTTAAACAAATATCAACTTTTCAATGGTGAATATGTGATTTCAGAGTGAGAGAGTTATAAAAATGTTTGAAGTTGTAGCGTAAACTGAACTTTAGTGTGTAGGATACACTTTTATGGCTACGCGGTTTAATTTGGTTTCTTCGTCCAAATTTAATGCCGTCATCTGTGTATTATTATCGAAATGGGAATAATAATATTAACTATTAATAAAAATGTACTTACGCCTATTTTTTCGTATGCATTAGTCATAACTTCTGTGAGGGTAAATGTCGCTATTAGCCGATTACTAAATATCGAAAGAACGAACGCCGCACAACTACATTTGAAAACCATTCTAAAAAAAAAACATTTTGTCAGCAAAGCTAATTTATTGCACACAAGGCTCGGATTGCAGCCCGAGCTGAAGGTGAGGACCATAATGGAGCCGAGTATACATCTATTTGATTATTCGTTATTCTGCCAAAATAACCTCTATTTCAAGCCGCATGTTCTAGTAAAACCCCTCATTGGCTTAATCCCATTTTCCGCTCTCCACGAATCGTAGTTTTGCAGACACTACTTCTATAAAATTAAAGCCACCTAACGTACAGTCACGAGCAAAAGTATGTATACACTTGGCTTTATTCAAAGGCGATTTTCTCCTTTATTTTTGAATGAAATTTTATATTAGTAGGAACATAGTATTTTCGAACCCATAGGTATATGTAAAGTGTCGTATTTCAACGTTGCATTCGTTATTTCTTTAAAAAAATCGCAATTTAAAGTTGCCAAGTGTTGACATATTGGTGCTCGTGACTGTATCTATCTGTTCTGTGTGACCACGTTGTTCTTCTAAACTACGCAAAGAATTTTGATGTGGTTTCCACTATTATTTAGAGAATTTATTCCAGAAGCTTTCCAGGTATATTACACTTACATGTAATCAAAAAATCAATGATGTTTTTTGTCAAGTCTTAAGTATTTCGCTGGTGTACTTACTATACACCGTATTCCGGACGATATACATAAACTTTGACCAGATGTTTAGACCATGGAAATAAGCATTTTTCATTATGGACACATTAATGATTTTTTTATTTTTGTTAATTTTCATACAAACTATAATACGTTAATACCTTGTCGTAAATCACCCGATATGCATGCCTCTTTAACCGAATTGGCAACGTCGTATTTTTATTCATAAGATTTGGTGGGCTGAAACTTGTCAAAACTAAGTTTCTTTGGTTTTTTTATCTCGTGCCTTTTATAATACGTTTAATCAAATCAATCAAAGGTAAATTATATCAGAAACGCGCCGACCAGCGAATCGCCGTGGTACTCTCGTACAGCCGCTGTAGCATTTTCGTCACAGAAACCGTAGACGAAGCTCGCGTACGTTTTGTGGTAGACTATTTTTGTTCTAGGTGCATCGTCTTCACATAAAATTATTTGAATGTATACAAGACCTTGTAAAACATTTTAAAAGAGTAACGATGGAGTTTCTTGCCCATTCTTCTCCATACCAACACTACCTTTTGGAAGGGGCGACTAGAATTAATTCTATTTCATTGTGATTTGTGACGTTCAAAAGTGCCTTTTTTGTGTCTATCCATACTAATATTATAAATTCGAAAGTAACGTATGTCTGTCTGTATGTCACCTTTTCACGCCTAAACCACTGAACGGATTTCGATAAAATTGAGCAGAGAGATGGATTGCATCACGGGGAAGGACATATGATAGTTTTTATCCCGATATTCCCACGGGATCGACATTTATGCGGATGAAACCGCAGGGTTTAAAATAAATATAATTTGACGTTGAATTTGAAGTGAATATCAGCTTGGTGTTGAGCCGAATACTCGTACGGCATAGTGAATGTTGTAATGGAAATGATTGTTAAATTAATCAAAAACCCAAAAGCAAATTACAATAAACGACAAACCTGACAGTTAAAATCATGCAAGACAAATAACAACTTAGGTATCCATAGAGAGAGACCAGTTTAATCTCTTTGATAGATTCGTTATCAAAAATGATCATCCTTCTTCGCTAACTCTCGGGTTCCTATCGTACGTGCAAATGACATGCAAATAGCATTTGATAGGTTTATCATTTTAATTGCACTAAGCGGCAATGTAGGCCTAATTAAGACCCATTCTTACTGCATAGCATCATTATGGACTGATTTATCAATCGACAGACAATTTTTATTCGTGGAATGAAATTGACGTCTGCCAGTTGGAATGTCAAAAGACTGGAAGAATTGTCAAAAATTCAAAATTATTCCTCCGATAAAATTATCTGGCGTTGGAAAAATCAGCCCTAAATGAAATTACAAATATATTTGTAACGAAGCCATTATAAGTACTACTTCCTTTGTCAGACTTGATTTGTAAAAGCTATAGAAGCGTTTGCCAAAGTTTATGCATAACGTGAAGAACGCGGTGTATACAATAAAACGTACTTACTTACCGTCTTCCAGTAAACTGACTTTTATCTCCGGAATTTAAGAACCAGAAAGCGAGGCGTTTATCAACCCCAGAATTATTGAGCAGTACTATTAGCCAACCAGTTAATACGAACAGCATGACAGTCTCCTGCAAATTAAAGTGTTGATTATTCATAGGTCATCATCATCATCATCATTTCAGACGAAGGACGTCCACTGCTGGACATAGGCCTCCCTCCCCCCCAAGCACCTCCACTTCGACTGGTTCTGTGCTTCTCGCATACAACGGGTTCCTGTAGCCTTCACAAGGTCGTCGGACCACCTTGGATTCATAGGTCATTTTGTCGAAAAGAAGATACTATAAGTCCGCGCGGAACTAGTTGGCCGCGCCTTGGGTGGGGACGGCGGTGAGCCTATTGTTCGCAACGCACGTACTCAGTAATGACAAAGTGCCCTCGCCCCTTTGTCCCACCGTTCACATACCTAAGGCGCGGCCAACTAGTTCCGCGTGGACTACAGAAACAGTTTTTTTTTTTTTCAAAACAATCTGCACGCGTACATGACAACCATAGAAGCGGTTTTTGTCGATGGAAAAATAGACAAAAATAACAGATTGTAGAAAGATTTCTACCGTCTTAAGCATGGCGATGAAGAGAAGAAATGTTTTTATTCTTCAGTCGACAAAAGTCTACAATGTCAAGCATAACGATCAATATTTCTCTACTTTTGACACTTAGGAGTAGAAACATTTCTTCTCAACAACTGTCAAATATGTATGTACGTCGTATTGGCAAAATTTGCTCCCCGTTGCTATTGAAAGAATAAATATGTCATGTCTTCATAGAAAGCCTTACGGGTGGCCCCGTGCTCGGGCAGAAGAGATGTCGAGTTAGATAGAAAGAACTTTCTATTCTTGGGAGAATAGAGTTACTAATTGGTCATGCTACGCGAGCTGGTGAAAAATCTGATGCAAGGTAGAGAATGCTTGATTTCCCATCCGAAAAAAAAAATAGATAATGTTTGATATTTTAGATAATTTCGCATAACTTATATAATACCGTAGCTTTTCGCGGAAATTAATATTGTGCTCTATTAATTGGTGGGTACTAACCCAAGCTATGACCCCTCGTAGTATGTCGCACTATTGACTGGACCCCTATCTAGCATCTAACATTGCATAGGCGAGAATTAGGTCCCTGTGGTGTTAGATAGCTAATTGTAGTAATTACTATAAATATTAAAACAGCTTACGTTCATGTAAGCTTTACAAGTCGTAGCCCCCTTCATAATACCACCCATGGGCAGAAAAAAAACAGGAACAAGTGATGTGACGGGAACCGCAACTGGATGGATCAGGTAGAACCACAACATCATCAGCCACATAATCTCAAGTTTCTTGGCTTTCTAAAACAAAAGAAGTTGTATTGTAATACAGAGGTACTACTTATATATACTCTTTGTGAGAGGGAGTGGACCGAAATCCACCACGCGGGCCCAGTTGTAGATGTATATATGTTGGGGTTTCTTTGTCAGGTCGTCGACGTGTCAGCGTCGTGGATTGGAATCAGACACAAGGCTCCTTGTGATAACGTGTAATATCGGTTTACAATGTTTGATGTACTTCTTCACAATTTAAAAACAGTTATAATAATTTTGTGTGGTTCGTTGGCGGGTCACGAAGACAATGAAGTTAGTGAAGATCTTCGCGCACTGCCTTCGTCATCGGTTAGCGTCACTCGTCGTTAATAGATGGCGCTGTGGCTTTACGGTTTCCTCGCAATGTTTTCCTTCACCGTTTTGAGAGCAGTGGTGATGAAATAATTTACACCAAGTAAAGCAACTGTCAAGGTTCGATCTACAACTCCCAAGCGTAGACAGAGTAAAGTATAGACTGCTGCATATCTTCTTTTTCATTCGCACAAGAAAAAGAGAAATATATTAACGTCACTTGCAAAGAAAAGAGACAGAGAAAGAATATTTCTGTCCCTTACTGCGTGTCGGCTAAGCACATCAATGTGCACAACAAGTTTGACGTTTATGAATGAAATAATAAAAATTATGAATGAATTAATAAAAACTACACCGCGATTAAACGGAAAATAAGATCTTTTTCGTGCATAATTGAATAATAGTACATTTGCGCAACTGTGAAAATGGTAAAGTGTAGTGTAATAAGCTGTAAAAATGATAGTATGATGAAGATTGCCGGAATTTGTTGTCCCTTTCGGTGACACGGATACCATGAGTCTATAGATTAGGTACTCTGTCTACGCTCCCAAGTCACAAAAATAAAAAAAGTATGGCGTAATAAAGAGTATTCTATTCTATACTATTCTATGGCAATTCTATATATATTATATTCTATTATTATGTGTGTGAGCAGTAATAGGCCATCCTGGACCAAAGTTTTTAAGTTTCTAAACAGTGTTTCATATAAAGTTTATTACGTTTAATCCCCCACCGACAGAGGATTTTTGTAAAGAAACATCTGGTACGTTTCCATACTTGACTGTGATTATTTACTAACCGATTCTTTAGTTAATCAAAGCAAAAAAAAACCCTTATTATTCAATTATATTTATACTTATTTTTTGTTGCGAAAAATTCCACTTTCTTCATAATTTAATGATAATATTATATTGATACCTAAGTAAATTGTTTATTTTATTCTGTAATAAATAAATGAAAAAATATTATGATTTGCCTGACCCGCTGGCCCGGTCTTTGTAGCCCAAAAAATAAGGTAAATTAAATAACCCACGAAATAAATCCTAGTGAAGATTTATCATCAGGATTATTTTTGTTTAGGCATTAGATACACGAGTTTTAATTAACTGACCCACTTAGCCACAGCAAGGAAACCGGTGTCGACTTATCTTTGTTTTTCCATAGATATAGATACACCTTGATAACGCAAGAGCAACTACTTCGCGTGCCAAAAATCACACCAGCTTACGATAAAGAATCGTAAGCCGCCACTTTCGCGCTCAGTCCTGTGTACTGCTGGCTGGGTAAGCGTGAGCGAGAGCGCGAGCTTTTGACGTCATAGTAGGTAGTCAAAAAATGACACGCTTGGTTTTCATACAGTTCGTGATACTTGCGTTATCTAGGTCTATCTATATCTGTGTGTTTTTCCTTTTCAATGTACACAGACTACAGGCATTGATGATTTTTTTGTGGAACACCGCATAATACTACCTATTAACGTGAAAGTGAATCGAAGTGTGAATAAGGGTATTATGGGGGAAGCGCTAAGGCAGCCCGCGAAATTCCAGGCCCGTGCCGGACGGCGCGTACGTGTTCCACGCGCGCCTCAAAGATATGTCAGCATCGAGGAAGGGCCCCATAGGGCCGAAGCCTGCCGGGTCAGCGGGATTGTCCGAAAGGGTTCCCGCTGGCCCGGAACATAAAGGGCTAAGGAAGGAACATGGGTGGGTTTTAAGTCAGTAAGAGTCTGACACTCCCTTCTGCTCCACCCAGAGCGGGAAGGGTCAGTTGATGATTACCCATCCGAAAAAAAAAAGGCCCGCGAAATTCAATTTTTTTTACGTTTTTTGTAATTTGCTGGTCAGTATTAAGTTGTACGTTGATTAAAATATGATTCGCGACCGTAGATATGTATTTACGTAATTATAATCGTTAGAATCAGTAATACTGACCACCAAATTGGAAAAAACGTAAAAAAAAATTATTGAATGGCGAGGTTTTCCGGGCAGTTTGACAGCATTTATTTAGTTTTTACGTTTACGTCCGCCTCTCCAAAATGCAGCGCGACGTACTTATTTATGTATGTATACGACCATTTCCTTGTTAGTGCTTAGCCAGACTGGCAGCGTGGGCGCAGGGCGGGCGCGGCGCTGTGTACTCAAACATAAGAATGTGGGCACATGGGCGCGGTGAGCGCTGGGGGCTGCTCGGCGCGGGGAGCGCGCGGGCAACTCACGCCATAGCTCGTAGACTGGCAGCGTGGGCGCGGGGCGGGTGCGGCGCGGCGTACTCAAACATAAGAACTTCACCATAGTAGGATGTGCCTACTATGGTGAAGTTCTTATGTTTGAGTAACTGAAACTAAAAACTGTGAAAATGGCGATGGAAAAATCAGCCCTTACTGATACAAAAGGCATTACAGTGAAAACTAAAAATAATGTTAAGTATCCTGAACTATCGTCTGCTAAAAAGCCGATCCCTCACAGTGAGTAGGTACCTACCTGTATGTACCGGAAACACGTCAAAGTTCTGATTTGTCTATCTTACGTATCGTACACTAAAACTATTCGTATAATATGAACTATTCTGATACCAATTCTATTATTCTCAATCTTGTTCTAAATATAATTAAGTAGTTATATTTTCTTGTTACTTAAACAAAGTGTATTTTTGTTGACCAGTCTTATAGAAATTGGCCCATAGGTATAATATGAACTATTCTGATACCAATTCTGTCATCCTCAATCTTGTTCTAAATTTAATTAGTTAATAAGTTTTCTTGTTACATACAAAAAGTGTATTTTTGTTGACCAGTGATATAGAAATTGGCCATAGGTATAATATGAACTATTCTGATACCTACCAATTCTGTCATCCTCAATCTTGTTCTAAATACCTACAATTAGTTAAGTTTTTTTGTTACATACAAAAAGTGTATTTTTGTTGACCAGTGATATAGGAATTGGCCATAGGTATAATATGAACTATTCTGATACCTACCAATTCTGTCATCCTCAATCTTGTTCTAAATACAATTAGTTAAGTTTTTTTGTTACATACAAAAAGTGTATTTTTGTTGACCAGTGATATAGGAATTGGCCATAGGTATAATATGAACTATTCTGATACCTACCAATTCTGTCATCCTTAATCTTGTTCTAAATACAATTAGTTAAGTTTTTTTGTTACATACAAAAAGTGTATTTTTGTTGACCAGTGATATAGGAATTGGCCATAGGTATAATATGAACTATTCTGATACCTACCAATTCTGTCATCCTCAATCTTGTTCTAAATACAATTAGTTAAGTTTTTTTGTTACATACAAAAAGTGTATTTTTGTTGACCAGTGATATAGGAATTGGCCACAGGACTCTGGTGTACCATTACTGTTAACCTGTCCGCCGCCGCCTCTGTCTAAACCACGTATTACTTGTTTTTGTTTAATTTCGGCGTTTGGATATAAGAAATTTTATTGTTCGTTTAAAGTTGTCACATGATTTAATTTTGTTACAGGTTATTAAAACTTTAAATTATTTAATAGGTAGTAGGTACAGTCAACAGCAAAAGTAGATGATCAAAATCATAAATTCAATACTAATTAACGGAGTTCGCGTCAGAACTGTATGGCAGAGCTGTTGCTGTTGTTGTTGAGCTGTGTGCAGAGACTGTATGGCTGTGTGGCAGAGTTCTGACGCGAATTCCGTTCATTAGTATTGAATTTCTGATTTTGATCGTCTACTTTTGCTGTTGACTGTACGATTTACACTGAAAAAAATCATTTCTTACAGCACATTAAAGCGATTTCATTAAGACTTAAGTACTGACTTTAAACAGTAAGAAGAAATGTTTATAAAACAGTAAAAGACACAAACAGTAACTTGTAATGACTGAACAAACTATTTACTGAAAAAAAAAGAAAGGAAACCACCCTTACTGTAATGTACCCAAGCAAATTTCAATGGTTTGAACGATATCACCAAATGAATAAAACGGTTAACTTTGTGACCTTTTAGCTACTTAAAACGTTAAAGTTTAATGTCATGCTGTGTGCTGATTCTCTGCCTAATTTGAATAAATGACATTAGATTTTATTTTCGGCGTTCAACGTGTATCTATAACTTTAATAAATAAAAAAGTGAGAACATTGCAACCTAATTTGATAGGTATATTATATACAATATTATTGATATTAATTATTATATATAGGTATATATAATAATCCATCACCTTCCCAATCATCACTGTTCAACCATGAACAAACAGAATTTACACGCGCCAGCAACAGCATCGCAGCAGCGTCAGCATCAGAGCAAAATTCGTTTCACATACAAGCACACCGTCAGCGCTAAGAAGTGACCTAGTGAGATCTTCGCTTCATCGGCTCAATACACACACAACACACATGTAAATAGGTATCAATGTGTATTGAGCACTAAAATTGTATATAATTAAGTTAATTATTGTAATAAATCAGTCATCAAGCTGGAGTCGAGTTTGATTCACCTTCCATAACTCCCCTCACTGTGGCCAAGACACCTTTAGCCATCATCGGTCCTATGAGTCTGTGGGATCGGCAGTGAGAAAACCATTTCCTGTGTACATTGCACGACGTACACAAACCCTATTTCCTACCCAAATTCCGTCTGTGCCCGTAGGTCTCTTGGTAACAGACTTCCCTCACGTAAACCAACGTAACTCACGTTTGGTGTGGTTTGTATGATAGGGTAGGGCGTTAGGGTGCTAGGTAGTTGCTGTAGGGCTAGGTTTCTATTCAGTAGGGTGATCATAGGTACCAGGCTCCATTGTTATAAACTTAGCCACACTGTACGCAATTGGGATAACGGCCGTACTAAGCTGTGAAGCCCAGTGTCTTTGTACCTATTTTTCTGTTCTGTTTTACTTGTCTGTTTATATGTGTGTACATAAATGGTAAATAAATAAATAAAAATAAATATATTATATATATTGAATATTAGGATATTCAGGTATTTGTACTCACATTATATCTTTCTACTTGGGGTAATAATGCAATCATTGGTACAAGTACACCGAGTAAACCCCTGAAGTTGTTCCTCGCCACATTTGAAAACCGTTCGCCCACGCCTTTGATTGGGGTTTTTTTAGGTTCCGATTTGCTAAAAACATAATATTATTATGTATAATGGCTGCAAATGCTCCGGCAACCATTAATGTTTCCTGTACATGACGCCGGAGCCGCACCGGCGCCATCGGACCGCAAGTTTGTGTATAGGAATGAATATCACATTATTGCGGTGCACACGCGGTTCCAGCGCGGCGGCGCGGCGTCGGTGCGGCCGGCGGGCGTCGGTGCGGCCGGAGCGCGCGGCGGTGCGACGCATGCACTACATGCTAACACATCAAATAGATTAAGGTTGTATTTACTGTTTGATGAGAAAACCATTTTTAACTGTCACTCATAAACCTGATCCCAGATCACCACCAAACACGTCGTTTTGCAAAATTGCGTTGTATCCACTTGCTTTTATAAAAGCGCTTCTAATTTAAGGTTCACCGCACACATAATTATCAGCTTGGTACCGGATCAGCTTAACTTGACCTGTTAAACATTTTGCTTACATAGGTCGTCGCCGCGCTTGCACTTTCCGTGGTTAGGCTTCCACCTAGCCAAAAGCGTGGTGTCCGCGCCAGTGCGATGTCGCCCGGGGTTTCAGCCGATCCGGTTACGTTCCTTCCTATGTTGGGTCCCGTCCAAGTTAATGCTGAGCCGATGAGGCGAAGTGACGCTGATCCGGTGCCGAGCTGATATGTGTGCGATGACCGTTAGCCCTCGTTCACACAGCATAGATCAGTATGATATTTTACTGTAATTTTGGGATCGCATGCAGTTATGGCATTATTGTGCGGTACTTGCTTTTCTCGTATCGTGTAAACAGTGGGATGCTGACGTATGATCCCAACTTTTTACTAGAAAATATTGTGCAGAAAATATAAGCGCCAAGTGAACGGCCGCTAAGATGGTTGGAGTTGGTTTTATCCCACGCCTGAAGATGTGCGAGTGTCGTACGGCACAGATTCGGTTTTTTTTTGCATTGAGTGGGTGTTGCAAGAGAGCGTTGACGTTGCCGGAATGCTCGCGTGCAAGCGCGGTATATACTTCCATCACACCACTCCTTCCAACACCAACCGGTAATCATCTAAATTAAATTAATAAGGTCTCTTTGTTCAATCACTTTTTCTAAATAGAGGCGTCGCTTTCAAAATCTAAATAGAGACGTTCTACGATATTATAATATTGTCTTCTCCGATGAACGGTTAAGCCCTTAAGGCTGAAAATACTGTTGGTCTCTGACATCGGTCGAGTACCGATTTTTAAGGACTCGCGCTCGCTGAACGTCGCGTCGGTGTTAGAGTAAACTCGTCCATTTATCATCAGCGTCTTGGTACGCATGTCCGACGGTACGCGACCGACGACGTCAGCGTAAGAGGAATTCAGGCCTTAGATGACGAACATATTTCGGACGTGACTGTAAATTCGTTTACAGTCACATTTACTAACTAAAACTACACAATGATGATAAGAATTATTAGAACATAAATTGTAAAACTACCTACGTGAGGGGGGGTTTGTTTGCTTTATGTTTTGGCTTTCAACAACACGCTTCACTTGCTTACTTGCTTGGTTTGGTTTTGTAGACGCAAACCTACCTTGCCTCCTCCTTCAGAGGTGGCAGGGTGGCGTGGTCTTGAGAGAGAGCGCAACGGTCGTGTAGATCCTCAAGGCAAGTCTGGTGATGTTCCTTCTCGAGGTTGCCCCCCTTTATTGGTCTAATTCCGTATGAATTAGACGTAACAGAAATCACCGGGCGACTTATCTCAGGGGTGGCGAGGTCATGCTCCTGGGTGTCCACCATCGAACAAGAGCAGATGATGGACAGCAATGACCTCCCGCGTGTTTGTGCCGTGCGCGGGACCCGTACGGAGGGATGAAGGAATCCTGGTGGTTGAGTGGAGCAGGTTGCACACACCACTTTGGCCCGGATTTCCTCTTACACGGGAGGTAGTGGGGTAGCTACCCACCATCAACCGGCTGAGGCATCCCAAAAGCGGGATGTCAAGCGAGGATCGGCTTAGTTGGGGGAGGGCAGCCGGCGTGGCGAGGGGTCTCGGGATGAGTTGCGGCATAGTCTCGTGTCGTATACAGTCCCGTGATCCTCCGTCGCGTGCGGGCTCATCAATTTCCTACTAGGTTGATCCTATACCGAAGGAGTAGCTCTGGCGATCGCTCGTTGAAAGGGCGACGTCCCCGACTGAGAGCTCCATGGCGGGTGGAGAACTCCAACGGTGAATTATAAACGTCCAAACCTATGGATAATGAGACGAACACAACAACAACCAAGTCACAAGCTGCGTCCCGCTCGTCGGATGCGCTTACAATAACCAACACACCAAGGGCTGCGTCTTCAGATGTCATCCACATGGAACACAAGGGCTGCGTCTCAAGATGCGCCTAAGCGGCAAATGCCTAAAACCGCACAAAAAAAAACACAAACGCTTGACTGCGTCCGAGGATGCGAAGAGGAAGGCAACCGCAGAGGATGCGCCACAACAGGCTGCGTCCCGAATGATCCCAACCTCATCTGCGTTCATGGATGCGCCCCATTTTTTTTTTTTGTTCCGTTGTGGAAATACCACCCCGGTGCTCTACTCACACCTACGCCGGGGGTCGCGGGTCGCGGGAACGTACGATCCTTCTACAACCCCCGACTGGTGCCTGCCGGATGGATGCGCCCTTTAACACAACCCGACCGAAGGCCAAGGACAGCACTCGCTCATGGTGACTCGAGGAGCACTGCAAAAGTAGATTCACCCAAAACACGGACTGCGTCAACAGCTGCGGTCTTTGAGAGGAACCTGACGAGTCTAGCCAAAGCCTCGCTGGCATGGGCATCAAACGACGATTGGCAAACAGTCGCAAATAAGAAGACGTCCCTCAAGGCAGTGTCTGCCACGGCTGAGAAGCCAAAAGGTGAGGCTGCCACTGGCGTTAAGCGCAAACGCAGCGAGAGGCCAAGAGGGCGTAAAAACCCAAACAAGATAAACATGGAACCACCGGCCAGGGCGCAGAAGCGTTCGCGTCCCGAAGATTTACGGGCAACAGACTGTAGACGGTCAAAACTGGCTTTACCAATGATACACCCGCGACTAACCAAAAAACTTATCAGCCTGAGTAGAAATAACCTTAGAATAATAATAGGTTTAATTACGGGCCACAACCTCCTCAACATAGGCGCCACAGATAGCCCCCTTTGCAAGGGCTGCCTTGACGCCGAGGAATCAGCCGCCCACGTCATCCTGGAATGCGAGGCCGTCGCTTCTGCACGTTGAGAAGCGACGGAAATCCTCGGAACAATGTGGTCGCACCGCGAAGCCTATGAAGCTCCCAGGAAGCTTCTGTGCTTTTGGGCGGAGCTAAGCTGACTCTGTTAGCCAGAATCCCCACGCGCAACAGACCGAATGAGAGTTTAAGTGCGGAAAAGGGAGTCCCATCATCATCATCATCACCTACGTAGAGAACAGTATTGAGGAAAATAATTAAGAATATAGAATGTTGTAGTACAGTCAAGCTCACGTCAACAATTAACACTTGAATTACGAAATCCGACCTAACTGCCACGAAATAGAATACGAATCTCAATATGAAAAGTTGTATTATTGTAGCACTACAAAGTTTTTGTCCTCATAATATCTTCTTCCTTCCTGTCCAGTTAGGTAGGTCTAACTTCGAGGAAGAGGTCAATCGTCGAATCCGACTCGGGTGGGTAGCGTTCGGGAAGCTACGCAATATCTTTTCGTCTCACATACCGCCACTACAGTCTCAAGACGAAAGTCTTTGACCAGTGCGTGTTGCCAGTGATGACTTAAGGCACTGAAACGTGGTCGCTCACAATGGGCCCTATAAGAAGGCTAAAAGTCACCCAAAGGGTAATGGAGAGGGCTATGCTTGGAGTTTCCCTACGTGATCGAATCAGGAATGAGGAGATCCGCAGAAGAACCAAGGTAACCGACATAGCCCGAAGAATTGCCAAACTTAAGTGGCAGTGGGCAGGGCACATTGCTCGCAGAACAGATGGCCGATGGGGACGAAAGGTTCTGGAGTGGCGACCGCGTACCGGAAGACGTAGCGTTGGAAGGCCTCCCACAAGGTGGACCTTCAAGGACGACCTTGTGAAGGCCGCAGGAACCCGTTGGATGCGAGAAGCACAGAACCGAAGTGGAAGTGCTTGGGGGAGGCCTATGTCCAGCAGTGGACGTCTTTCGGCTGAAATGATGATGATGATGATGAATATCTTCTTCATGATTCATGAGACATGTCATCCATGTTGTAAACAATACTTACGGTGAAAAAAAGTGTTTGAACAAGAGGCCAGCCGGTCAATTCTGTAAAAATCTCACCGTGAAAACTTAGGTGAAAAAAAAAAACATACAAACATCCGAACATAGTACCTCCTCCTTTTTGTGAAGTCAGTAATGAGTTTGTTTTTGCTAGGAATTGACACTATTAACAGCTCACTCCACGCTCACTTCACCTAAGTTTTCACGTTGAGATTTTTACAGAATAGCACCGCAGCACCTTAATTCCATAACATACTTTCGATTTAAAGAAATTGCTAATCTATTGCTTTATAAGTTTGAAAAATTCGTCTGGTCAACAACGTAAATAACGCAATGAATGTTGTTGAATTTTCAAAATTAAAGACATTCCAACTGTGTTACGCATCACCCCGCTGGATCACTAGGGAAGCTTGTTGACACAAACGGCATACATTATGCATATACATACATATATATTGTGTATACGTCATGTCGGCATCATATCACATGTAGCCAGGACAAACACTTATACGAAAATAAAACACTTACAATGGATTAAACCTGAAACAAAAAATATTTATCATTACTATCTAATAAATTAAATAGATATTATTAGCGCAAATTCGACCAAACTTTTGAACCTAATTTATGTCATAACCTGCGAATAAACTTTGAATTTTTAACACATTCTAGGGTTCCGGTCAGATAGGCAATCAGTCACTCCACGTAAAGTACTGGGAAACTGACTCCAACATAGGCCGTTTTCACACTGCGACGATAACGACACCGACACTTCTATATCGTATCGTCAGTTCGGACGACAATGATATCGTCCGATGATATCGAGACGATATCGGTAAGTGACACGTAACCAACAAGCTTTATGGGCATGCGGTATGCCACAGTTTCGAAATAGTCGCGTTGCGCCAGCAAAAGTTTACGTCGCCGCGCGATTCCAAAAGTATAAAACTGTATTCGAGGTAATAATGGCAGCAGCGAATAAGTTACATTTGCTTTATCTTTATATTTACGGCGGAAAAAACGATATCGTAAAATAACCTTTTGGGTTGAAGTGCAATATTTAGAGAAAACCTATTACCTTCTCTTCTACATGTTAAATTGATAAAGTCTTGTTGCAACATAATGTAAACAGAGTAGTGCGGGCGATGCGGTGCGGCGGTGGGCAACTGGCATTCACACACGGTCGTCCGTCCGGTGCCTCCTGCCCAAGCCACTCCCCGCGACCTGCGTCCCCGCACGACACAGTGTGCGGGGCCGCAGCCGATATCGCAACGACGATATCTCTTTGCGATATCGGCACCACAATCAATGTCGGCGAAGATACCGGATACCGTTGACTACACAACAACGACACAGTGTGAAAGCCTTTAGTAGTTATCGTGTCGTTATCATTATCGTCCAATGTGAAAACGGCTATAGTTGGGAAAACGCTAGGTAGATGATGATTCTAGGGTTCCGTAGCGTACTAGCTTGCTAGTTTACTAACACTAGCTTACTATCCTAGCTTCAAAAACTTCCCCTGGTGTATATCGGACATTACAAGGTATACGATGAGGTAGCCCTAGATATTCAATTTAAATTTTCATACGTTCATTGCAGTTGTCTAGTACTCATAACATCTGCTTAGCTTGAGACTAGACGGCGTTGTGTGATAGTTGTGGAATATTATTATTAATTTGCAAGTAAGTTAGTATCAGGTTGTATATTGATCAAAACATTAATTGCGACCGTAATTATTACTTATTATTTTATTTATATTAATAGGTGGCGTTAGTTTTAGTAAGTAAATATTATATACTGGATGAAAATCATACCGGCAACGGAGAATTTTTTTTTATTATCTATTTGTGTATCGTCGTTTTGATAAAAGATTTATTAGTGCATTCGCGATTTATTTGCCAAAAATGTAAATAAATATGAATTAATGGAAAAATAACTTTAATTCCTACAAAATAAAGTTCAGTTTACGCTACAACTTCAAACATTTTTATAACTTTGTCAATAGTGCTAGTCACTCTTGAAATCAACTTAATTATCATTGGAATAAAGTTGTTAATAGTTTAACTTGAAATAGGGTGGGGTTGTGCAGCACTACGCACTTTTACTTTATGAGAGTTGTTTTCAATGTTTTTGTTTGTATATTGGAGTGTGATTGCTGACATTATAGAAGATAATGTAATTTTATTCAGTTTGCACATAATTGTATAGAATCAAGTTTTTCTATTTCAATAGACAGCTGTGTTGCTGGGGAGTTTCTCTCTCCAGCTACTTAAAAAGTTGGTGAAGAATGTTCAAGAAGATTCTCAGCCTAGTTTGAGTGACTTTTGATTCCTTGCGGAGTAATTGCGTAATTAGAGAATCTGATGTTCCGAGATGAAAGGGAAAGAACATTGTCACAAAAATACACTCATGACCATGTCCATGGGTTTAATGATATTTTAAGTAGGTATGTACAGTCATGAGCATAAGTATGTATACACTTGGCTTTATTCAAAGGCGATTTTCTCCTTTATTTTTAAATGAAATTTCATGTTATTAGGAACATAGTATTTTCGAACCCATAGGTTTATATAAAGTGTCGTATTTCAACGTTGTCTTCGTTATTTCGTGAAAAAATCGCAATTGAAAGTTGCCAAGTGTTGACTTATTAGTGCTCGTGACTGTACACCTATTTCTTTTAATATCATTTTTTTTGTGTTACCTCCTTTAAATTTTACTAGACGATGCAGAACCACATTTATAATCATAGGAAAGCTTTTGTGGAACCTGTAGGTATTAATGTAAATGCACAATTACATGCAATACTTACGAGTACGATGCCATTGTTGTGTAGTATTATTTTTCCACTTATTACTTAATAAATCAGTATCTTAAACGATCTACAACTTTTACTCAGAATATAAAATAATCATCTTTCGATATCTATCATCTATTTTATTTACGTTTGACTTTGCCGGCTGATGATTGTCAAATTTAGAAAAACTGAATATCTCGTAAAACAAAAGTCGATTTTTTTATTGAAGAATGTAGCTTTTAATTTTAATGAAAAAGTTTTTGTATTTGAGGTTAATAAAGGTCTGTTTAACAATCCCATAAAGGTAAGCGTCCACCATGGAATAATGAGTTTGTATTACACGGTGCGGTGGCACCCCGTCGACGCGCATCCTGTAATCCTGTTGCCATGAATTCAGTACCTACATGATTCTGAACTCAATGCGTTGAAATTTTTCGTCGGAAGTGTCGTTTGTGGACGTTCATCTTAAGGGTTCCATTTTTACCGTTTAGTTACGGAGCCCTAAAAAGCGTTGTGCGGCTCGCTTGTAGTGTGCGAGAACAGAGGGCGCTGGTTGCCATGTAAAAATCAGTATCAAGTTATTGAAAATACAAAATCCTATTTCTTGAGTTCGCCTACGTCTACGTGAACAACCTGTTAGGAGGCACCCCATATCTATCTATCTATCTATATAAATAAAAAGAAAAGTCCTGACTGACTGACTGATTGACTGACTCATCAACGTCCAGCCCAAACCCTTGGACCTAGAGAGCTGAAATTTTGCACAGAGGTTCCCTTTATAATGTCCCTTCACAAGGAATAAGGAAGGATTTTCCGAAATTCAACCCATAAGGGAGTTAAATAGGGGATGAAAGTTTGTATGAACAATCTTATTCCTTGAGTTAATACAGTTGAAACTTGGCAGGAATACTTATCTAAGTAAATTATGAAGTTTAGCATTTTTCGTTTTTCTATAGTAAAAGTTGTTCATAATGATGAGTACAATGACCTCTTAAGAGGTTGTTAATGTATTACTATAAATAAAAATCAATGTTTGTATGTTTTTCCTCTATGCGTTCCGAAACCATTAGTCAGATTGTGATGAAACTTTGGTAGGGTGTTCTGAGGACGTCCGTGAATAAATACGTGCTAGTTCGTAAATGAATACGTTTTACTTACTTTATATGCACCGCCCCCCCCGACTGACTGCCCCGTTGGTCTCGCGGCTTCTCAGCATTCCGGGGTTCCTGGGTTCGATTCCCAGTTCCGGCAAAATTTGTGTCCTTGGTTTTTTTTTACATTTACATTATTGTGTATTATCGATAGCCCTAACGTCTATGGAGTTTCGCTAGCTAATTTTGATCATGTATGTATAAATTCAACATGAATGATGTAACCAGTATTTAGTAATATTATAATTTAAAAGATTGCCCATGGAGTTTCTTGCCCTTTCTTCTCCGTAGGAACCTGCTACGCATTGAAATTGGCAACTACAGTCCATTTACAGTTATTTTATTTACCTCTGATTTGGTATCACTGTCAAAAGCACAATGATCTCTATAGCCGTTGCAATAAGGTTGTTGTTGGGTTGCTGCCATTGACAAGTTTGTCAAAATGACAATAAACTTTATAATCGTCACAATAAGGTTGATTTGAGTTGCTGCTGTCATAGGTAAAATAACTGTGAAAGGACTGTAGGTTCATCTTCCTGAATGACGTCTCCTTTGACAATTCAAAAGTGCCTGTAATTTTTTTTTTTAATAAATTCGTCGAGTTTGAGACTAACGAGTCGTGCTTAAAAATAGTACATACTAATTCCATGGCCCTGTTATTTATTGGATACCTTGTTTAAATGAGGTTTATGCAAAATTCATTACTTAATGAATTTGTAGTTGTATTATGTTTTTAACACACTATCTACCTAGCACATAGCCTGAAGGATATAATATATTTTTCTGATTTTGTTTACTGTAGACGATCATTATACTTTTATTGTTTCTAAATCTTGCGTTTTTTGTGTTTAGGTCCTGTAAGCCCCTTAACGAGCTTTTGCCCGCGACTACGCTCGCGTGGAGGTTGGAATAAAATATATATATTATATATATAAACGTTCTACATGAAAAAAAACGGGCGTAGGTTTAAGCCAATTTTCATGGTGATCGGCCAATCGCTGTTGCCTGTTAGAGTTTATCAATCTCTTAAATACCAACATTCATTTTTATACTATTTAGATATAGATAAAAAGTAAGTAGACAAATGGCAGTGTTTATTTAAGGAATTATAACAATTAAAAATTTCATAACACAAGTCACGTATGCACCTATTATACGTTCATAAATTCGAAAGACACTTCTTAACTGTATCCGGCTAGGTACGAACATTAACTATTTAGTACGTAGCACGTGAATAAAATCGTCACTTATCACTTCTCGATATGCTTTATATTCGGGGTGGGAAACCCAAGTTCTTGGATCAGACGGGCGTCGTTCTGCGGTAAGGGTCGGTGCCCACGGCACGGTCGTGGCGCGGTGGCGGCGGTTGCTCTTCACCGCCTCTTGCGCCCGCACCGAAAGTCACCATCTCTTCTTCCCGTGATGGCGGAGGCTCCACCGCCGAAGTATCTAGAAATCGGCCGCTTGCCACCGACGCCTGCGACTGAAATATCGACGCACTCCTTAGTCCACTCAAGGTATTAGCGCTTTGAGGCACCTCTTTGAATTCTTCAAAGTAATTGTCGCAGGCCGTTGGTCGGGGCGCCGCCGGAAACCCGTACAGCGTTGACGACGACAAATCCTTTAATGATGCTGAACTTAAATTTATTCTCCTATTTTTATTGTGTATTGAACAATGTGGCATTTCATCGCCGTCGAACACGAAGCGCCTTCGCTCTCGTGGTGTCGCAGCTGAAGACCCTGAAGGGGGGTATGTGTCCCTTTTCAACATTCGCCTTTCTAGTAGTGTGGAATCTCGCTCTCTGAATTCTGTGAAGGCATACTCACGATCCCACGCACGGCAATCAGCTTTGGCTTTTTCAGTTAGCTCTGTTATCCAATCTTTCTGGTACCACTGAAGAAATAGGAATATCGCCGAGGTGCCTGCTAACTCGGCGGCCACGAAGCCACTGATGTATAGCCCAAATGAGTACCCGTAACTATATGACATTCTGGGGGCTTCAAAATATGTCATGTAGCGTAACTTGTGGCCTACTTGTGATTTAAAGACGGATATGTACATGACGATTCCAGTCAGCATTATTAAACCTGAAACGATATAATTTTTAGATTAGTGGATGAGCAACTATATGAGTAACTAACAGTGCCCCGCGGTTTCACCCGCATAAGTCTTGATCCCGTGAGAATATCGGGATAGAAAGTATCCTATGTCCTTTTCCGGGACTCAAACTATCTCTATACCAAATTTCATCTAAATCGGTTTAGCGGTTTAAGCGTGAAGTGGTAACAGACAGGCAGACAGCCACACTTTCGCATTTATAATATTAAGTATGGATTAAAATGTGGTCTTAAATGGTTCTTTATGCCAACGCTTGAACGAGGTTGTGTTAAAGATGCTTTTGCGCAAATAAATTATAAATACGAACTACGTATGATGTAAGTTTAAAGAAATAAGAGTATTCTTTATACCCCTTAGAAGTTTTGGCATGAAAAAGCATTTGTTAACACGCAGTTTAGATTATGACTTGAAGCACAATTAGGGCTAATAATAATAATAAGCTTTCATTAAACGTACCTATCAAAAATCTTAATTTTTCTTCATTCTGCTTCCGTACCCAAACGTTGCCAACGGAACCATATTATTAAGCCTCCGCTGTCCGTCCGTCTGTACGTCCGTCTGTCCGTACATCAGCGAGCTGTATCTCATGAACCGGTAT
Source organism: Oligia fasciuncula (assembly GCA_963082905.1). Classification (NCBI taxonomy): domain Eukaryota; kingdom Metazoa; phylum Arthropoda; class Insecta; order Lepidoptera; family Noctuidae; genus Oligia; species Oligia fasciuncula. Next base: position 13,765,723 of record OY720390.1, on the reverse strand, counting down.
ACTATTATACCGGTTACCGGTCTGCCTATGTAGACAGTTCAAATTTTCACAGAGAGTGTACCTATTTCTATTGCCGCTATACCTAATAAAGATACATAAAGGCACACGTATCAAATCGGAATGGGATCGGCACCGTATCGGCTTTCGCCTAGCCATCAAACAGGCGTCAATCTAACGTAAGCACGTAACCAAAGCGGATCAGCAGCTCCGATACGTCGACTCGGCTACGGTTAGGCGACGCCGCGCTTACGGCTCTCCGACCGCTGGTTGATGGTGCAGCAGGCAGGCCGGAGGGGTGAGAGGGGCAAGGGTGGACGAATAGACGTAAGCTCGAGTGCGGAGAGACGTAAGCGCGGGGACGACGATCCGTAACGCACCGCACGTAGCGCACCGCGGTTCGTGAGCTTATCCCGAGGCGAAGCGATTACGTTACGATTCCGATTAGTGTGCGTTGCAGTAGGGAGTTTCATACAAAGAATAATAAATTGCTCGAGTTGATACGGTACCGATCCCTTTCCGGTTTGATACGTGAGCTTAAGACCTTTACGGAACTCTTCGCGTGCGAGTCTGACTCTGGGCAACTAGCTTCATCTTTCTGACTGACCGACCCCTTGACAATACAAAAGTCCCTGTAATTGGTTTATCCGTAGTAATTATAAATTCGAAAGTAACTCTGTCTACCTGTCTGTATGTTACCTTTTCACGCCTAAACCACTGAACGGATTTCGATAAAATTTGGCAGAGAGATAGAATGCATCCCGGGGAAGGACATAGGATAATTTTTATAGACATACCTCGCGGGCGAAGCCGCGGGCGGAAGTTAGTAATGATATAAATTAGTTGATCGCTGACAGTACACAGCACTGCTGCACTCTGGTGAGAACTTTGTCAAACAAACAACTCGTTTTTAGTTGCTAGCTCTACTCGCTTCTAGTTAATCGCTAGAGGTGAGACACAGGTACCTTATTGTACATCTAATCCATAACTAGTTAAGTGTTTGCTCACCCGATATAATAAATAGGACGCCCGCAATGAATGTGCAAAGCCGTCTTCCTTTTACGCAGTGCCCTAAGACGCAACACAGCGCTCCAACCGCTTGGGCGAACACAGCAAGAAGCAGTGGGGCTGCCGACCGGGTCACCACGTCTGAAACACATACATTAACTAATATTATTATTATGTAAATACTGCACAGGGCTTTTGATCGTACAGAGAAAAAACGAGCATTAATTGCGATTGCATCAGTAGCACGTTATAGCAACTGGTAGACGCTGGTCATGGCGCCAAACAAGAAGCCGAATTCTGGGCCGAGTCCATTTAGATTGCTATCGACACGCTAAGAAGAAGAATAAATTGTGATCAATGTAACACGCAGCGAGCAAGTGTATTGTTCTAAGAAATAAAGAAAGAAAATAGTATCATTATAAGTTGGTTATTGCTAGTATAGTGTTTTTTTTTTTGCTGGGTAGTATGGGGAAATTCGAATCAATAGGCTGTGGGCTGTGGCGACAGATACTTCCTCCGCCATAATAAGGCAATTTGTGCGAAGACTTGTTCCATAGTTTCTGGGTGTCGAGTTGTTGGGTGGTCTTCGTACGTTTTTGTCTTTAGTTTAAGTTACTAACACTTGTATTAAGTGCAAAACTGTTACTAACAAGTTATGGATCTTATAGTTGTCCGAAATAAAATGATTATTTTTTTTTTTATTTTTTTTTATTATAATTATTATAATAGGAGAAACGGCAAAATTGTTTTAGGAACCACTATTTGCTCTTTTTTCATAAAAACCAATTTCGCATACTCAATTTTGCTCAAAAAAGTAGTAAAATTTTCCTTTTTAATGCTTATTGACTAAGTTTCATGTAAGGATCATTTCATTGTATATCGGGCACTCAGATCAAAAATTTAACTATGCCTAATTTTTTTAAATGAAAAAACGAGTATTGATTGGGTGGTGAGAAGGTGAGGGATAACATAAAACAGGTAGGTAATTAAATCGATTTTCAAACAATTTTTAAATAATTCATCAATTTTCAAATTGTCGACTGTTTCAGCACCTTTAAATATTGATTTAATTTTTGTACCTCGTTAGATAGCTGATGATTCAATAAAGATTTGTACGCTTAATGCCATAGTAATATTTCGAGATAACTGGTTTCAAACTTCATGTAAGTAGCTGTACTATCTATGATTTTTGAAAATAATAGATAAACTTCTTCTTTTTACTGTTTGATTTTAGAAAATTTTGTTATCGATATAAACCAAACAAACCTTTAATAAACCTTTCGATAAAGGTTTGTTAAAGTATTAGATAGTCAATGATAATAGCAATAATAGCAATGATGGCCTTGAAATTTGACAGTTTGGAGAAAAGTGATATTTAGTGACGAATTCTGGGAAATCTTCAAAAAAACATGAAAATTGTTTTTTCTCAAATTCCATGCATTTTCACCTGGGCTTTATGGGGTGCTTAATTGTTGCAAATAAGTCAGATTACCACGCCCTGGAAGGAATACGTCAAATTACTAATCACCCTGTATATTTATTATATCCTTGTTCCCCAGTTTTTGTTGACTTGTTACGTAATAAGCAAACTGTTATGTTATAAAAAAAAAATCTGCAGGTCGACTTGAGAACCTCCTCATTTTGCCGTCGTAAAGAGGGACAGAAATCTTGATATTTTGACCTGTCACCATTACATCGTGCGAAGCAGGGGTGGTTCGCTAGTTTAAAAATAAAACTCATCTGCAAAACTCACATGGTATCGCGTTTGTAGAGTCACTCGGGTCCGGCTGCCATTGAGATAATGGAAAATATGGGATGTCGAGACACCGAAACACCGAGCTGCCAGCTGAAACACATAAGTTTGATAAATTAATACAGGATGTAATTTAAACCTAAAAATGGTAATACTCATCATCATGACCAACATATTGCCCCCAAAGCCTGAGTAAGCCAAAAACGGTAACTCAGTCAAAATAAGTTTTGACGAAAAACGGGAATTTTGTAAAAATATATATTATGTATTTATGCCTGTGGCTGAAGCAGTTGCGGCTTCTCAAGCAGTCTCCTCTATGTCAATCAAAGGAAACAAATATAGGCTACTAGAAGGTCGTAGCAATTGGTTAGTAATGACTGCTTCAACAGGCCATGCATTTATGGCCGCTCTAACACAGATTCAAAAGGTCACAATGATAATGATGCTACTTGCAGCTACGGAACATCATAAGGCCTTCTTAATAGATTGGTCCCGTATAAAAAGCATCATTAAAATAACACACAAAGCCCGTTATTTAACGAAGGAAATGAACTAGTCTCGAATGGGAGTCCCACAGTTACGGACGCATCAACGGACTTTGTAATGGAACGAAAGTGGGCCGGCTTGGACTGTGGCACAATGCATTTCCCACGTGCCGCGACGGAACCGGAACGCATTGTAGGACCGCGACACACGCGGAAGTTTCCTACCCTATTGTACTAAAAAGTACCTACCAAGCTCTATATTCCAAGCCGATACGTTTTATGTGGTTTTCTATGTTTTTATTCAAGAGGCTAACGGGTTTATTTATAAACGTTGATTAAAGTTAACAGCGTCAAAATGTATGGTTAAATTAATAGTTGCTAATCAGTGATTGACTTTAAGACCGTTTATAAATAAAGGGGTAGGTGACGCATCATACATTCAGTGCGTGAAAAAAACATGTTGGTCTAAGGAGAGCCTTAAACATACTTATTTAGAATTTATATTATTGTTAGACCTGTGCATGCCGGCTAAAACCTAGATGGCAAAAAAGCCATATATGCATAACGATATATTACCTACATTGATGTTGAAAAGGTCAAAAAACACTTACGATCTGTGTGGCATATCCTCCATAAGCCGGACACGGTTTGCTTTGCAACTAGGTCATGTCTTCCCGTGCCGTTGTACGAGGGGTTCAGCATATTCTCCTGCGTGTGAAGCCAGTTGTTGGTCGATACTGCTACAAGAACTGCCACCACAGCAGTCCCAGCTGACAAAGGCGTCAGTAGCCAGAGGCACGCTACTGAAGAATCGATTTGAGCCACTAAGGTTGGTGACGGAGGAGACGGCCTGAAAATTAGCAGGAATTGATGTGAACAATTTGTAAAGCAGATAAGTAAACGAACACATAGATCGTAAGGTTAAAATAATTTTATTCGAAATGAAGTCTAATACTTTGCATAAACAATTTACGGGAACGGGAAGTAATCTAGCTGACTATCAGCACAAAAATGTTAAAATTCAATGATTACGGAAAACTTGCTGTACTGAAAGTGGTGCTCCTGCAGGCTAGCAGCATAACATAATCAGTGCGATAATGGTTTCTCTCACGGTTTGTCGAGATTTAACTACAATTCTGAAGTCATCGTAATGTCTACCACGTACGAAGCTCGAAAAAAGCATTTTGACATCGCGCCGCCGCGACTTATAAATCTTTCTACAATCTGACATTTTGTCCTTCATTTCTTCCGTTTGTACGGTGGTCGTGCTACGCGTGGGCCTTGGGTTATCTGAGAGAGGACAACCGGTTTTGCAAGTAATATCTCAAGTATTAAAAAAAATAATTGAATGTTAGATGTGGTGGAATTTGCAAAAGCTTTTAGCTATAAACTGTTGCTATTATTGCGAATTTGCGATATACCAGAACCAAAATGACCTTAGTGTATAGAACGGCAACGGTAACATTTAAAATGGTTTTCGTAAAAAAAGATAGAAAAATGTATGAATTTTGGCATTAAAAATCTCCTTAACTAGATGGTTTCCAGAACAAAAAAATTAACATAGCATGGAAATCATAGGTATTTTGACAATCTGTTCCATTTAGAAGAGAAATACATAATTATGATAAAAGAGCACAATAGTAGATATTTACTAAGGAATAAAGCGGTATTATAATGAATGTCATAGGCTGTAGGCGCTAGGATTTTAGAATATATATATTTTTTAAAGCTTACATGCAAATTAAGTAGTCGAGGTTCCAAATTCGAATCACATTATTGACCAGCGGGTTTTAATAAAATTCTATACAAATATTATTGCTCGGCTAGAGCCTAGGGCTTATTCTGCCTTACTTTAAGTCTTTAGGTTAGGTTTGCATGACATAATTTGACATTATCGGGCAGGTGGTGGGAAACGTGGTTTGTTACCTGGGCGGGCGGCGGCTGGCGATGGCGCCGCTGAGCGTGGGCGCAGCCTGCGCACGTGCGCCGCGAGGTAGCGAGGCATGCACGCACTGCGCACCGCCTGCCCACATTCCTCCCTTCCGCTTCACTGGAATACATATCGAAATAAAATATTAGTTACTTGCACCCCATAACCGTCGTGATCATAGATATCCGTGGTCGTGATGAACCAGTGGTTAAGACCTCGCCACTCATGCAGGAGGTTGTGGGTTAAAATCTGGGCAAGCACTTACTTTCTAAGTTTACCTATCTTATACATCTAAGTAGGTACACGTAAAATTACATTGAAATAAACGAATGTTATTTAATGTTTTAATTCAATTAACAATGCTTTTCCAGCACTTATTCAATGCATGTTCAAACAGTTTGCTGCCATAATATTATAATTGAATCGATAGATTGATTTGTTATTTTCAGTGCACCTGCACAACGCTTCACGTTCCATAAAGCTTAGGTTTCCTAAGAAAGCGGTGAACGATCACACAATAACGGCTGCCCAAATAGAACGTTTTTTGAGACAATGTCAAATACTAAGGAAAATGATTTTTATGACGGTCGTTATTATTATAATGACCGTCATAAAAGTCTGTCGTTTTCCTCGGAACCGCTTTCTTAAGAAACCAAAGCTTAATCAGCGCCATCTAGAAAATTTAAAAGAACTACTAAGTTCTTTTGAAATTTGCTAGATGGCGTTGATATAAATTATAATATATTATTAGAAGAGTCCCTTTTTGCCATTTGGCCACAGAAAACCCTAAAAATTAAATGTTCAACTAAACTAGTGAACGCAAAGTTCATGTAAGCATTATAAGGTCGAAATTATCCTTATCTTCTATTCGAATTTCTGAGCAAGTTTCGACCATATTTCAAGCACGTTCTAGCACTCATGGGTTTAACGGCTGGACAGTGGACGGCGATGTTTGTCTACATAAGTGGCGGTGTGTGGAATAAGGGCTCTTCAGTAATTCTAACCGTCTTCAAAAAAGGTGTATTTTTTTAATACAATTATGTTCACAGTTTTCCTGGTGACTACTGAGTCTATTTACGTGATTCTTTTATTCATTTGACAGGGAGCTCACGCGATAGTCCCATGTAAAATTAATTAAGAACTTTGCTTTGGTAGGCTTCGAGAGGCTTGTGGCTAAATAATAACAGCCGCACGGGTCGATTGGTCAGGTTAAGGTACACTTGCCGCGATTGGTCCGTGGATGGGTGACCATCTTTACATATCAAGACCTCCGTGCCTCGGAAAGCACGTTAAGCCGTTGGTCCCGGCTGTCATTCGTGACAGTCGTTATGATTCGTCAGAACCCCGAAAGTCTGACAACCAGTCTTACCAAGGGGTATCGTATTACTTCTAATTGGGTTGTAGAATATGGATGTCAGATAGGCAGTCGCTCCATGTAAAATACTGGTATTCAGCTGCATCCGGTTAGACTGGAAGCCGACCCGAACATAGTTGGGAAAAGTCTAGGCAGATGATGCTTTGGTAGGTTTTGAGCTATTAAGCTTCAATAATCCGTATTTAATTCCACTTTGTGTTGAAAAGAAAAAGCAAATGTTCTACGAAGAATATGAATCAAAATTATCATATCATTCCTACTCCTGCTAATGTTGTTTACATGGCAAGTAGTGGTATACGAATTTGTGCGGGCTAAAACCAACCAACTTCTATAAAAATACTACACAATGAAAAAAAAAAAGCGGAAGTCGGTGCCTTTGGTTTTGTTTTTGATATTTGAACATCTTGCGACCCTAGATAACGTTTGAAAACCGCAAAATTGTAAAGTACAACCCCACTGAAACAGCAGCGACGCGCAGCGGCTGTAGGGGCTTGTACACATAACTGCGAATTGGTGTGATGCGATGTGAACGTTATGTGTACAAGCCCTAAGAGCAAGTGACTTTCCTCTTTTGGACTAGTCGCTAGAAGGCTCGTGAAGCGTTGCGGCGCCACGCTGCCCCCTCCTTTGCGTTCAAAATTAAATGACTATGGATAATGGCCGCTGCCGGCCGCTGCTCTTTCAGTGGGAATTGACCCTAAAAGGTTTGTTACTGAATTATTCCTACTCCTAGCACTTAGCACCCAGGTGGTATTTATGTTCTTGTGGTCTTTTAATGGTCATGGCTAAATACTTCAGCCACGCGGGTCGATCAAATGTTAAGCTACACTTGACGAAGTCGTTCCGTGGATGAATGACTATTCATAACATATCGAGATTCGAGACCCCTCGTCATTCGTTGATTTTTAACCGACGAAAAAACGGAGGAGGTTCTCAAGTCGACGCGTATATATTATATATATTTTTTTAATGTATGATTCGATGAAAAAAATGGAGGAGGTTCTCAAGTCGACGCGTACCTATATATATATATTTTTTTTTGTGTATGATCACGCATTACTTTTTACAGAGTAGTCCGATTTTGATAATTCTTTTTCCGTTTGAAAGGGTATACTCTCAACATGGTGCCATTGTCATCCAGTTGGAATCTGATGAAAGGATCCCATAGAAATCGAGGGAAACCCTCAAATTTTATAGGCAAAGTTATAGCCATTTTTTAAAGTAACTTGAGCATTTTGCTCTCGGAAATCATCATTTGGTAAAGTGGAACTGATGATGAAGACCACTGATGGCCATCGGAACTACTCAATGATAAATATTTCACGGGTTGCGATTCGATTACTTACTTTAATATTATGGTTGCTAAGAAATGTATACTCGTCACAATGCGAATGGTGAAATGGAGCTGATGTGGAATACCAGGAGAACTCCTCAACAATTAATGTTCCTGCTTCGGGAAAGCAATATTTTATAAAAGGCGATGAGCATGTTGACGCTATGCCATTGTAACTTAGATAGATTATAGTAAAAGCGAGAAATAAAAACTTTTTAACATAAAAATTAAACCGCCGAAAAAACTGAAAAGCATAAAATAATAAACCTTTTTTATTAAATCTTAATAACTAAGTTCTTAAACTAATGTAAGTATACCAAAGTAATTTTGAGTCGGCAAACAAACAAGCAAATTAATTAAGTAATTTATTACGTAAAGCGTGCGTGATGCGCGGCGGCGGCGCCGACTCAAAATTTTTGTTAAAAAGTTTTTATTGTCAATCGTTACGGGTTATTCAGAAATCTGAAAGTCTTACCAATGGTTACCGTATTACCCAGTAACTTAAAAAGAGGCTATAGGCAGTTTAATTAAGTACTTTAATGTTAACAAGCACCTCCAAACAATTTATTTAAATACCCTAAAAGTACACAAGCTAGCATCCCGACATCGACACGCCAACTATCACCATGAATTCACAGCACATGATCCTAGCGTAGACATTTTTTCGTCGGTTAACAAAAAAAATTGCCATGCTGTTACATACAAAAGTGGACATACAAAACTTACGCGGTTAAAATGTATGAAACAACAATTTGTTTTTATATATCCGACGAAAGATTTTATCGAAATAATGGTGGTTTGGCACTAGTGGCCCAGTGGTAACTGCCGCGATTTACGAGTTGTAGGTAGTAGGTTCGAACCTGTCTGGGTTCAAAATCGATCAATATTAAATATGAGTTTAATATTATTAGAGGATTCTACAGGGTCGATTCATTCAGTTAACATTCATTTCAAAATCGATCAATATTAAATATGAGGTTAATATTAATAGAGGATTTTACAGGGTGTATCAGTAGTATCGGCCGCGACTTACGACTTATAGGTCGTAGGTTCGAACCCAGGCAGGCGCTTTACTTTGTGTAAATTATATTCTCTCAAAACGGTGAAGGAAAACATCGTGAGGAAACCGGCATGTCCTGGAACCAAAAATTCGAAGACATGTGACATCTACCAACCCGCACTGGGCCCGCATGGTGGATTATGGCCCACTCCCTCTCACAGAGAGGAGGCCTGTGTCCCAGCAGTGGGAACATTATAGGCTGATTATGCTATTCCAGAAATCATGCACTAAATCCTGGGTAACAGGTTGGGCGTCGATATCCGGGTGCTAAGCCTGTATTTCAATTCCTGAAGGCTGAGTTCAACATAGCAGAGTAAAGAACACGATGGGCTATACAGCGTGTTACGGAAAGGGTATATCCATACAAACGGGTTGAAGAGTGTATCTGGTCCAGAATCTATGTGCAAAGTTTCAGCTCAAAAGCAATAACTTTGAAAATGCATAATATTTTTTTTATTTCGATAGTTTATTAAATTGAAATCATAACAAATGTGTCACCGCACTACGAGGGTCATTAACATTATCCATTACGTGTCTGTGCGCCTAGCACACACGCACATCACGGCGGCGCCGCGCGCCGCGGCGATCGGGAAATCCCCGAATCGTAAAAGAGCACCGCGCGCGGCGCGGCCCCTTTCTTTGCCTACGATGTTACGGGAAACGTAATAATTATGTAAAAAATTAAGAATAACTTGATAAATGATTTTTTTTAAAGTAACTTACATTTTAAAGGTGAGGTTCAATGTGCTGGCCTTGGCGTTGTACGCACAAAGCCGCACGCTCGTTCAGATTTCGCTGAACATTGCGGAGCATATCCGGCGTTACACTCCTGAAGGCGTTTTTAATTCGCACTTCCATTTCGAGCACGGTATCACACTCCACTGCGTACACATCATCATCTCATAGTATTCGCTATTACTGCGTGACGACATTTTCACGAAAATTTCTACAACGATCACTGATCTGTGGCCTTAGTGTGAGTTTTTTCGACTCACGTTCGATTGCGAGCGCGTTAGAATTTTGTATGGGAAATTAGGTTTCTCCTAGTGACCACCAGGTGGCGCTATAACCTTTTTCCATATAAAATTCTAACGCGCTCGCTATCGAACGTGAGTAAAAAAACTCACACTAAGGCCACTGCTAATCACAACTTCACACCGATACAGACAGAGAGCGACTAAAAAGCACACGAAAAAAGTCGGATATCCTATTATCTTAGTACTAAGGGTAACTGACCCAATTATTGCTTTCGAATTTTTTTTTCTTTCATAATAAATTGACCGACTTACGACACGAAACACGTCATAAGAAGCATCTTTCATGCACGAAAATGATAAATCCATTTGAAAATTAACCTTAATTAAATGAACAATACTTACAAACATTGTAATTATTGTTCACTAAAAGTTTATTTTGAAATGAACAAGTAAGTTTTAGTTGCTAAACTTTGCTTACATGGATATTGGGGATAATCAGGAAATAAACAAAAGTTTTGAACATAAAACATAATTAAGCAAAATGCTGCTGTAAATCAAAATGAAAAAATAATTTCATAAAAAGCAGAAAACTGCCTCATTGACCCTAAACATCACTGTGTGGGTAACCTTTGTTATCCTACATGATTGTAAAAGTACAGAAATTAGGGTTCAGTATTATTACTGTGAAAATTTCCGTTACTCATGAAGTGAATAACTTCTCTTGCATATGATGGAGACATTCGCTGATTACGGAAAATTTAAACACTTCCCGTTCAAACACGGCGCACGCGCCTGTCATCGACGATCGGACAACGGGACAAAGTGACGTGTTTGGATACATTTAATAATTCAATTGTTTTTGATATTATTAGCGGTATGCGATGTCAGCGGTTGTTAAGAAGTAACTACAGCCATAACACCTACATATTCAATTTAAAAATTTACTAAAAATAAAATTAAGTGCTGAACCCTCTGGCATTATTTGTACCAGGACACACATAAGTTACGTAAGAAAGTTTTCTAGGGTTCATTTTCAACTTTATCGATTTTTTTTTTTGTATTGAGTAGTTTTGTAGTTTCCTATTATTGCAGTTTTAACACACTTTTGACAGCCATTTATCTCAGTTAGTTACAATGTCAAAAAAACTAAAAAGGATGATTATGCTAAACTTAAAGGAGATTTGCACGAAAATTGTTATTATTGCTGACATAGAAAATTTATTGAACTTAGTTGGATAACTGATGATGACTGCATGTAGTCATTTAATTCATAGAAAATTTGGGCTACAGCTTTTAGGAGTGTTTTAGTTGATATTTAAAAGATTTTATGAAAGAAAAAAAAATACTCATACTGTATTAATAATTACGTAGATACATACTAGGCAGCACGTTTTTTTACTAAAAAACAAGTAACTCATTTGTGTTCAAATGTGTAATATTTTGTGGAATAAAACTAACATGCGGAACCCATTTAGCAAATAGTACCAGGAGAAACAAATCTTTTACCGAGTTGTTCTTTTGTTTGTAGTTTATTGACACCGATCAGCTGACTTGGTCTAGTGATGTGTAGAATTCAATTGGAAGCATTTGGATTTTTAGTTAAATGTTTTTTAACTTTCTAATTATGTAGGTATAGGTATTAAAAAATGTTGCCATGTAGTTCATTATCACCAAAAGAATCAGTGTGTTTGATATGTCCATACCCTTTACGTAACACACTGTATAATAAGAATAACGCAAGTTACAATTAAATTTTACTATTTTAATTAAAGTCTTGAGGCGATGGCCCAGTTGTGGCCCAGTGGTTAAGGGCTCGCCTCTCATGCTGTCATGCACGAGGTTGTGGCTTCAAATTCGGGTAATTGAATTGAAAGCAATTTGAATTGTTACTGAATAAAAATTAATTAATTGAAGTACCAATGTAACTTTTTCAATTATAGTTATGTATTTTCTGAGTTTATCTAGAACGTTAACTGACATCAGTAAAGGAAAAACGTCGTGAGGAAACCTAGACTTATCACACTATCACACTAAGGCGAAAGTTTGTGAGTGTGTTTGTATTTTTGTTACTCTTTCATGCAAAAACTGCTAGACGGATTTGGATGAAATTTGTCAAACAGATAGTTTTTACACTAACATACACTCACTTTACCAAACCTGAAAATCGAACCCAAGACCTGATGTTGACCTGACCAGCCGCCGCGGGAGACGCTCCGGGCGTCGGGAGCCGCGCGACGACTCCCGGCCACCGTAGGCGCGGGCCTGCGGGCGGAGAGTAATGGGTAGCTCACCGTCCGATCAGGACCAGGCCCGTGCCGGACGGCGCGTACGTGTTCCACGCGCGCCTCAAAGAGATGTCAGCATCGAGGAGGGGCCCCATAGGGTCGAAGCCTGCCGGGTCAGCGGGATTGTCCGAAAGGGTTACCGCTGGCCCGGAACATAAAGGGCTAAGGAACACGGGTGGGTTTTAGTCAGTAAGAGTCTGACACTCCCTTCCGCTCCACCCAGAGCGGGAGGAGTCATTTGATGATTTCCCATCCACAAAAAAAAAAAAAGACCTGATGTTCAGCAGTAGCGCTTGTGGAAGAAAGAAAGAAAGAAAATACGTTTATTTGCGGCAAACATGACGCATAAAAAAAAAAAAGAACACAAACAAAAAAAAAACAAAATAATAATTTGGAAGAAAGTATGCGTCACATCTACGCAAAAAGACAGACAACTAGACCAAACAGGCAGATGACAATAAGGGACAATAATAAGCTAATAATAGTGTTACATAAAAATATCTTCGATGTCATACAATAAACCAATCCTATGGTTATCGGTATCCAGACCCTTTTGTTGTTGTGAACCTAAACAGAATTACAAAACATTGTCACAGGTGGATATTGATATTCAATAGTAGTTTCCGAAGATTTTTTGTAGCGACATCAGCACAATTCGTTCCTTTACTAACCCTAAACCCGCAATGTTAATAATGTTAAGGACGACCATAATAAAATTCAATTATATCCTCCCTCTGTCCGAATTCATGTTACAATTTGGATCGTTTGGTTCGACCCTATTTCTCGCTATTACGACGTTTTACTGTTATGATTTTCAGTTAATCCGTTTTCCTTAGTTTTCCTGTGGGATATTTTCAGTTTTGTAAATTAAATGTGCAATTACAACTGTCGTATTATTTGATTGTTTGAAAGTAATACGTTTTAAGAAGAATGATTCGATATATATCTAATCTGAAATATATCTAAAATATCTAATCTGCAGCAAGGTATGTTTCAATATTTATTATAATTATCAACTCATTTGGGTTTCATTTCCCTGTTTTAACCAACTTTTTTTTCTGGATGGAAAATCATCAAATGACCCCTCCCGTTCTGGGTGGAGCGGAAGGGAGTGTCAGACTAACCGACTTCAAAGGACGAGTTTGTCGAGAAAATCTGAATACCTACAAACTTATTTTTACGATCCATCAAAATCCATAACTCGCATGCATAAATCAATCAATTAGCACTTCCAAAAATCTTTATCTTTTGTTCCATACAAGTTTCTGAATAATTTAATATATAGAAGCCAAGTTTATATAACGGAAAAGTTAACAAGAAATAAATCTTTGTGACTGTTACCAACCGGGGGGAGTTTCTTCCCTTTTTGTCCGACTTATGGGAAGGGGAGGGTAATGATTACACCTTCCAGACATTGTTTTGTTTGCTGTTGTACTTGTTACTTTGTAGATATTGTGGTTGCTGTGTCGGCTGCGTGGTTAACTTATGGCCCAGATTTAGATACCGATTCGCAAACAGTGCGGTAGGCTCGGTTTTGGCGAACTGTCTCTGGTAGCTAAATGAGCGTTGTGGCGTTGCAGATTATAAACGCATAAATATCACACAATCGTCATATTAAATACCTACCATCTTGAATTTATGCAAGCGTTCGTACTTTTTGTTGGGTATTCACTTGGTTACGGTTGGACTTTATTTACAACTGAATGTGCTTTGAATTTTGTTTTGTGTATTATATTTTCGAAGTAGTGGAAATCGACTTATGGTCATTGGAATCATGAAATTTGGCAAGAAGCAAGATCATATAGCAGAAGTAAAGGAAAAATCCGAAAACCGTAAATTTGAAAGTACATTAAAAAAACACGTGATAAACTATTTACATAGGTACCTACAAAGTACGGAACCCTCGGTGCGCGAGTCCGACTCGCACTTGACCGGTTTTTTACTCTAAAAATCCTATTAAATCGATTTTAATTTAACGAAATCATCTTTTTAAATAAATTAAAGTTTTCACTAGGAAAAGTTAAATATACCTCCTACCTACTGGGTTATTTGCAAAACACCAAAACAAGAATATTTAAAAGAAATGTTTGGGATTAGAATTTCTGCGTTTTATAAATCCAATCCGATCACTGACAATATGATGAAAAAACAATAATAAAGCATTGCTCTTTTTTTTTATTGTTAACTTATATTAACCTTAATTTCGTTCAGGTAAGCTAGCACGCATGTTTTCAAAAACGCGTTTACAGAGCGACTGAATCTTGATCGATTTGAATGTTATACCTATCCATGGAACTTGAGAGTTTTTTTCACATAATAACCAGTAAGGTTTATTTCGTAATTCCCAATATCGATGAACGTGCACGAAGTGATAAACGGGGATTTTTTGTTACAGAAACCATAACATGTTCAAATTTTTTTTTCGTGCCTATAACCGCTGGTATAGGTCCTAGTCTGGGACTGTTTAATATTGATCCTGCAGCTCTCAACGTTGCTACCCAAGACTACATATGGTTGATAGATGGTCTATCACGTAATCGACGAATATCGTAACGTTTACTAAATCGACGACGTGTTTTAGTAAGCGAAAGTCCACTTGAAATCCTCACGGCAAAATCGCGGTGCTCTCCACTGCACTCTAAAAAATCCGCAGAGTTTACGCTTTCAACGAAGTCCCCCGCTCGTCGTTGCCCGCGCCCCTCTAATGTGTTGCGTTCAGAAATTACGTTTGTTCACACTGGACACCCTGTCATCATAATCATTCAACATAACCAGTTCTAGGATATGTCGGTTCCTCACGATGCTTTCCTTCACTGTTGTGAGAGCAGTAGTGATGAAATAATTTACACAAAGTAAAGCGCCTGTCTGGGTTCAAACCTACGACCTACAACTCGTAAGTCGCGGCCGATACCACTGAGACACCATATTGATCGATTTTGAAATTAATGTTAACTGAATGAATCGATTCTTTTGTCATATCACTATTTAAATTTCGTTAAAAATGGTAACACATAATCTGTCATTTTACTGCATCTCTTTCGATGTTTTTCATCAATAGTTCAGGTTAGAGAGGGGTCTCTAACTACCACCACTATAACCGTGGGTGCGCAATATGGAATACTATGGGTGATCTTCGAATTGGTAATCCACACGGAATGCTTCAGTGTGATAACTGGCAGACGAATAACTACCGGCGGGGACGGACAGGGTAGTCAGTGGGGTCCTAAGCGCTCTCATTAGTCGCGCATAACAGAAGCGCGGAGGGCCCGCGCCCCCTGACTGATTACTGTTCACCACGACGATTCGCATCCATTTCTACTGGAATCCTGAGATAATGGATACCTATTAGTTATTTCCAGTTACTTATTTGTTTCTTTTTTTCTTTTAAAATATAGATAACACCGCGAATAAATTTGCATCAAAATTCACATACAAAAAATTCACAAATGTATTCTAAATCTGGGGGTATTTCTTACTTTCAATCTTCCAATAGGTCTGACAAATTCACGGCCTTGATGGCAAGATGATGTATTGTGTGAGTTTACGTAGCGTGTTAATATTGTATATTTTTTCTAGTCTTCAATGAGTGTTTTCTAAGAAATATTAGGAACAGTGACGTATAACACAGTCTGAAATATTTTATCACAAGTGTCGCCGTGCACAAAATATTTAATCCCATACAATACCTACATCATCATATTGACATACATACTGATGGGAAGCCATGCAATCATTGTCTGGGAAATTATCTAAAGTTTTTGCTTGTAGAAAAAGAGATATAAGGTCATTCACCTTGACGGGAAAATCCAATAGGCTCAATTTACATCTCGATGGAACGGAACCGTCAATTTCGCCTCGTTGCGCGAGAAGGCTCGACAATGTTCGTGACTGCGTCTTGATGAGGCTAAAATATGTTTGCGCTGCACTACACCTTCCTTTGTGCCACTTCCCGTTGATCTTCCAGACGCCGCCAATGACGGTAGCTGCGGGAATTCTGAATGCCCGAGAATTCTTCGGAAGACGTGTAATCTGGTTTTGGCTCGTATCTAGTTCGTTATATTACGTAACATTTTTAGCTGCCATTGCATAAGTAGTTATGCGATTGTTTATGATATGAGTGCGTAATGACTCGCCATGACTAACGCACTTGGAAAAATCTAACATAACATGGCATTGCTCCAATTGTTTTGTAGGTTTTGTGGCTTAAAGGTGTAAGACTCAATGTAAAGACCTGATTGTCTGCAATATGTCTACAGCGTATTCTGACCTATTTCGGCCACATAATGCGAAGGGGAGATAGCAGCCTTGAAAAGCTGGTTATTGTTGGCAATACCGAAGGAAAGAGAGCACGAGGTAGGTCGCCAACACGATGGTCCTACCAAGTAAAGGAAGCTACGTCCTCAAGCAATTTTCAGCAGGTGGTGATGGCAACTTTCGACCGGTGTAGATGGAGGCAGATTGTCCGCTTAAAAGCGTCCAGTGACCACGATCCTCAGTAATGAGGGACCGATTGAAGAAGATAGGTGTAAGTTACAAGAAACAATTCAATTTTTTTATTTCTTTTTTTTTGACGTTGGCCTCACGATCCCTGGCGATGCGATTAGCGTTACGCTCGTGAGACTTCATGCCATGCCACGGCCCGTCAGTGGCGACGGGCGGCGACTTATAAGACCGACCTCGCCGATCGCGCCTGTTCTGTATTCACTGCTGCCGCGCTGTTAGCTAGTACATTAGATATACGCGCGCAACAAATCGCTCGTCACCTGTTTCCGTCGCGTGAGTAATACACGCCAAACTCGCGCCGAAAGTCGCGTCGTCGCTCCGCAAGGCGCGTCGCGGTTACCCATGGTACATTTTAAAGAATTTCTTTCATAGGTTTTCTCCGCAATCGCTGTCGCAAGACGTTTGTAGCTTGAGCGTACCTAATAGGTTGTACTCACCAGTCACTCAGGAGTTTTGTACAAATGTATAAATGAACAAGAACACGTACATGTGTATACAGAGGGCAGTAATGGATTAGTAAAAACAGAGGGAAGATTCGTGATATTTATAACATTTGAAAGAAAAGGAAAGAAATGGTTCACGCTCGATCAATCTCCTATTATTGCGAGCCCACATAATCTCAGATTAAATATCGTAAGGAAGGAAAGAGAAAATGATATACGTACTAAACGCAACCCACGGGTGTGTGTAATAGACTTTGATCGATGATTGCATGAATTTAAGTTGTTTATGTTTTTGCTTCGTTCATCTATACACATTATTTTCGTTTCTGTTCTGCGTGTTAATTTTAATGCGGTTTTCACCATTGTCGTTTAGATAATTTACTATTTAATTATACCGGTGATTTTTTTACCGGTTCCAATTTTTTACAGGATGTTCTACCCATTAATATGAACAACTTTCACTTTGGGACCAACTCTGAAAAATCTGCTGTTTAATACAAAAGTTCAATAAGTAGGTACTTACCTACCTACTTCACCAAAATGTATGAAACAGCTCTTTTTTTTCGTGATTTTAGTCTTGGTCCCATAGTGAAAGTTGTTCTTATTCATACCCATGAATAAGTACAATTTTCACTATGGAAACAATTTTACAGGGTGTTATAGAACCGGTAAAAAATCAGCTTCGTAAAACTTCAAATGAGCTATCATTCTACCTATTATGAATTGACATTAATGATAGTTCACGGCAAGATTGAAAAATGGTGAGATATTACAGAAACATCGACAATATTGTATGTGAACAGTGGTGGCCCAGTGGTAACGGCCAAGACTTACGAGTTGTAGGTAGGTCGAACCCAGACAAGCGCTTTACTTTGTGTAAATTATTTCATCACCACGGCTCTCAAAACGATGAAGGAAAACATCGTGAGAAAACCAGCATGTTCTAGAACCAAAAAATCGAAGACATGTTACATCTACCAACCCGTACTGCGGTGCTATTCTGTAAAAATCTCACCGTGAAAACTTAGGTGAAGTGAGCGTGGAGTGAGCTGTCAATAGTGTCAATTACTAGCAAAAACAAACTCACTTCACCTAAGTTTTCACGGTGAGATTTTTACAGAATCGACTGGCTGGTGTGTGGATTACGGCCTATTCCTGCTCACTGAGAGGAGGCCTGTGTCCAGCAGTGGGAACATTATAGGCTGATTATGTACATCAAGACCCCACTGATTATGCTGTATGTGAACTTAGAAACAAACACATAATAACCTATGCTAATCTGCAAGATTTCAGAGCTTTCAAAGTCAAAGGGTTAAATCTACAAAAACTTGTTAGTTCTTTAAGTCCCAACTTGGCAGAGAGATGAAGAGCTAGAGCGAAACTTGTGCATTGTGGAAGTTTGCGTCAACGTTATAAGCTGCAGGTACATATTATGTATAATATACTAACTAACTCAGCTTAAGATAGCTTATGATGGGGAACCTCTGCGTAGATGACATTTGCAGCTACATTACATTCTGAATCAAGAAGTTTTTATACCTTAGGTAGATAGATACCTGCAGTTTTCTCAAATGTGTCTTAACAGAATTATAATCATTAAACTCAGCAATAATCTTATTATCTGCACTTATACATGGATTATTAATATTCACTTTACTTCACGTTATAGAGGCCGAAATTCAAATTTCATATGAAAATTTATTTATTGAAAAAAAAAATGCTAGAAAATGTCGGTGGGTCAATGACCGCTTTTGTTATGTTAAAATGTGACAACTATAGTGATGCTATTGTTTATGGTTAACTGATTGTAATCTTAATTTAATTGTTTACCAACAGTAGGTATTATTTTTATCATCATCAGCCAATATCAGTCCACGTCAACAGTACGCTACTAAGCTTGATCCTCGGCCACTCTCATCCATTCAAGTTTCATTTCATTCATTTCTTGTACCTCTCATATTATATTCACCATAAGGGTGAATATTCTTCAGAAAGGTCAGGCGCGTAGTAGCAAGTACTACGCGCCTGACCAGCGTGTTTGTATGACCACAGTTTCAATCATTCAAGAGATATTTCTAATCCATTGCTCATTGCTTATCAACGTAATTAAAGGCTCCTTCAAACAGGCACGACACGCGATAAAATCGCGCGCGACACAAAGGCATCGCATTCGTGTCGCGTGCGGTTATATCGCGTGTCGCGCCTATTTGTGGGAGCCATAAGGCAATGAACGTGGTTGAACTGTCAAAATGAATGAAAATGCGATCATTTTTCATTTTATATGTTACGCAATTACCCCGCAGCTAATCCTAACTAATAACATAAATGCGAAAATAAGTTTGTTACCTGTTCAACATGAAATTTTGCATATAGGTAGGTACGTTGTCAAGTGTACAGAAACGGACATAGGAAAAAAAGTGCTATTCCCGAGGAAAACAACAATAACGTTATTATGATAATAGATGGCGCCACGTGTCTTTCGAATCAAAAACAGGACAACGTCAACAGGTCACCTAGTAATATACTCGTAGCCATAAGGCAATGATATATAAACGTAAACGAAGCAAAAGTATATAAGGTAGCGTTCTGTAATTACCTACTGCCTACCCCCATGGGAGAACAACACGTGAATTAATGTTTCACGTATCATTACAATCTAAGCACACACTCATTATAATATATCATATACCGCATAATACAGGACCTATATTTTGATTTATGTATTGTTATTCACTTTGTACCCCAGCCTTTAGGCCGCCGATATGAGACCAGTTATTTGCAAAGGGTTTTAAACACATGACATACTTAAGTAAGTATTATACTAATTTACATAAACGTGGGTATTACACGTAGTTTGAAAGTTATTACAATAGACGTTCATCACTTCATTGTTCTAGTTTACGAGAACTATTCTGACGATAGATACTTTCTATACAAGGATTAAAAAGATATTTTGATATTTTATGCCGCGGCTGTGGAAGCATTTTGACAATAAACCGACCAGGCACCCTAATTATGTAACACACTATCAATCGGAATCTGAATTTTTTTGAAGCAAATTGCTAATCCATTGCTTTTATAACTTCGACAAAGGACGATGCCAGGATTTGTATGAACTCTGGTCCCACCCTCCAATAGCTACGTGTAATACATCGTTGAATAGGTATTTTTGAGCTGAACAAAAGTCACTATGGCACCAAGTTCCAAATCTTAGTCCGTTCAGAGTTGTGCATTATTAAACATACATGATACAATTCGTAACCACAAGCTTCTATATCGCCCAAGCTGTCCCTAAACCCTTTAGGTTTAAACTAAAGTGCATGCAAGTCAAAGTCAAAGTCAAACCATTTATTTCATATAGGCACATAAAAGGCACTTTTGAACGTCAAAAATTACGATAAAATAGAATTGATTCTAGTCGTGACTCGTGCATGTGCTAAGCTACATATAATTAGTGATTAAACGAACTTACCTGCAAGTGAAGTTCTATCATAATTAGTATCTACTACGTATAATATGCACAAAAATGCAATATATTACGAAACAAGCAATATTTGGTTATTGCTTAAACTGCCATGTTTAATAAAGTATAACTCGGAACGGACTAAGATTTGGAACTTGGTGCCAGAATAACTTTTGTTCAGCTCAAAAATACCTATCCAACGATGTATAACATGTAGCTATTGGAGGGTGGGACCAAAATTTGCATCATCCTTTTGTCTGCTCAACACGTATTAACGCAAACGCGATGAATGTTGTTGAACTGTCAAAATAAAACCGATTTCGATTGATAATATGTTACTCAATTGCCCCGCAGGGACCGTACAACCCCGCTTGACAGTTAAATGTCAACGTACACTTAACGACTTAAGATTCTTGATCTTAAGCACTTTACTTTTTGTAAATTAATTCAGCATCACTGCTCTTAAAATGGCAAAAACAACATCGTACGGAAACTGGCATGAACAAGAACCCAAAATTCGCAGACATGTGACGTCCAACTACCCGCACTGGGCCCGCGTGGTGGATAACGGCACACTCCCTCTCACAGAGACGAGGCCCGTGTCCCAGCAGTGGGAACATTATAGGTTTATTATATGTTATGTGTATAAGCACTGCACGAGATCAGCATCGCCTCAACTCGAGTGATTCAGGATTCTTTCTATGAAACTCCATACAGCAAAGCGCGCTGACAAGCATCCTAAAGGTTCCTATAAACAGGCACGACACGCGATATAATCGCGCGCGAAACAAAGGCACCTCTCGTTGTGCGACTTGCGGTGCCTTTGTGTCGCGCGCGATTTTGTCGCGTGTCGCGCCTGTTTGAAGGAGCCTTGAGTCCTATCGGCATGACGTCGGCTTGGGATTTGCTACAGTAAACAGCTGGCAGTCAACGCACTTACAACGGGAATTAGCTTTTTAAAACCCCGAGTTGTTACCGTCGAGGGAAAGTGCGCACTTAATAGTAGGTATTGTAGTATGCAAGTTACGACATCTTACATTAGCACTAGTACAAGTTAAGTGGTCTTAAAATGTTTATAGCCAAAATGGTACACATAAATTCAGAGAAACGAATGAAGCAACAGTATAGCCGATGTTATTGTATGGTGAGCGAATGTTCCTAGGCAATGGGAAAAATGATTTGAGACTGCTATTGAAACGCATGACCAGCAGAGATTTTTTTAGCTAATATAGGAAAGTCCTAGAACCAAAAATTCGAAGACCTGTGACATGTACCAACACGCACTGGGTCCGCGTGGTGGATTACGGCCTACTCGCTCTCACAGCGAGGAGGCCTGTGTTCCAGCATTGGGAACGTTATAGGCTGCGTATGGTACTGGCTGACCTGATAGACGTGGTCCTGTCCAATTGTGAGTTGTGCTCTTGATTTAGAAACGAAAAAATTCAAAAAAAGTCCCGTCAATCAATTGTGAAACCTGAAAACATTGTAACTTGCCAAAAAATCAATTAAATGAGTTTTTTTTTTAATAGACTCATTTCACGCATAGGAGGAACCCTATTGAAAATGGCTCTTTTATTCAAAGTAGTTTAATTATATTTATTAAAAAACGAACTGATATAATAATAATGTAAGTTTAACTATGGTTTTTTATACGAACAAATGAGCATTATGAGTCGTGCACTTTTGGATTTCCCAACATTATTTTAAATCTAGGATTTTGGATGCATTTGATTGATCCCTAAATACGAGTAAGTCCATCCCATTTTGGTGTCTTAAAGACCCAATCGATATCCTAATTAACCGGTTGAATGTCGTAATTACAGAAACAATTAAAAAGCCATTGGGTCTCGCGTGGATCTACGTTCCGACATACTACGGGTTAACTCGGAGAAAGCAGGTATTTTATTGATCCTCCAAAAATGACAAATAAATAATCGAATAGTGCGTCCGAAAAATTGGGCGTCTAGAGACTATCCCTTATTAAATCAGAAGCGATCGTAATATCATTATGGTACACATATCAGCTCGGTACCAATCGGCATTTCGACTCGCCTCATCCGCTCGTCGTCAACTAGACGTCAACCCAACGTAGGAAACAATATCTCTTATTTCAGACAGTATTACAGTCTATATATTATTATTACATGTTATTTTTAAATAATATTAAAGCACTAATTAACATTAATTAACAATTTATAATTTGCAAAAGGTATAATTACAGTACCGACTAGTTTATCATAACAATGAGATAAATTATTTGTGTTGTGGACACATAATTATGATGGCACACTGAAAGATTATTAAAATAACGAAAAAACGAGGTCAAGTTGTAAAAGCAACCAAAAGCTTCAATAGCTCTTTCTTCAAAAGGCCCTTCCAGACATGGCCCTGTATCGTTAGACTCACTTTAAAGCTATAAAAAATAGCAATATTAATTTTGTAGTATAAGTTGTGGAGATAAAAATAAACATTGTTTATCTAGATATTTTATCCTTATTAAAAGAAATTTAAACGACCAAAACGGAACCTTCATAGCACACGATTGCTTAATGAAAGCAGAATAAAACTGTTCGTGCTGAAACGACCCACGAAAGCTGTAAAGCACCAGTTACTTAATAAAAAGATCTCCCTTGGGGAGTAAAGTAAACGGCTCAATAAGATAGACGGTGCCATCATCTTAGTAGAAAAAACCTCGTAAAATGTAGGAGGGGCCACATTAAATAAATTGCAGGCGCCTACCACCCGTGGTGACATCTGCGTCAAGTCGCTAAACGCTAACTGTCCTTACGAAAGCAATCGTGGCGCGACTAGACAAACGACGCGATCGCTTGTATGAATTTTAACGTATGTACAGTCAACAAAAGAGTATGTATGGGTATGCAGGATCGTCGGATATAGTTGAAGTTTAATAAGAAACCGATGGATGTTCTCGAATGAAATTTAATTTTATAGAAAACAAACAGCTCATTTAACAAATTAAATTTCAGTCGAGAACATCTATCGGTTTCTTACTTAACTTCAACTATATCCGACGAACCTGCATACCTACCTCTGTGATCGCGCGAATATGTCATTGTCTATCTATACTAATCGGATATCTACGAGTAGGTATGATACTAAGGGCTGATTTTTCCATCGCTAGTAACTTTTATTCGAGGAATAAAACTGAAGTTTGCCAGTTTTTGTATGAAACATCTGTCAAAATTTCAAAATTATTCCACGAATAAAGTTATCAGATGTTTGAAAAATCAGCCCTGATAGTAGGTAGTAAAGTACCTGCTAATAATAAAGCTGTAGAGTTTGTTTGTTTGATCGCGCTACTCTCTGAAACTACTATAAAAGTCGATAATCGATTGCCAACATCTTGATTCATGACTATCGATTGACACGACCCTCATCACTATTATTGTGCGGTACATTACATAGCCGCTGACCGCGCTCCGCGTGCGGAACTCTATTTACTTTATACATAATAGTGAATCTGTTATTATTTATTATTTCCCAAGACTATCTACACACATTTATCTAGGCGACGAAACCTACATTGGTTGATCTAATTTCTATTATACATTATATACCTATGCATTTTTAGTATCAATACGTTTATTTTTAGGGTTCCGTAACCAAAGGGTGCCAACGGGACCGTGGCTCCGCTGTCCGTCCGTCTACCCGTCTGTCACACGTCACACAAATATGTATTGTAAAATATTGTACAGTGGTACGAAACCCTTCGTGTGCGAGAGCGACTCACAGTTGGCCGCTTTTTTATTTTGCTTATTAAATTTATTTAAAAACAAAGAACATTTAATTGGACACATTTCGTTAAACACAAAAAAAAAAGAAAAAAGTGAAAATAATGTTGAATCAATTAGTTACAAAAACACTAATGAATGCATGGGGTCATTTGATGATTTCCCACCCCAAAAAAAAAATGCATTAATATCATGCATACTCACCTTGCTTGAGGAAAATAATAGGTAAGTACATATCTCTGATTCGATATGAGAGATATTATATTCATAAATCTCAGTAAATTTTAATTTCGTTTAGCAGAGCTTGGATGTAATATAAACTGGGGCATTTAAAAGCTTTAGTCATAATGATGCTGAGATTACTCAGACTAATTGCTTTTCTATGAGTGAATACCTACTACTTAGGGAGCACAAAAAAAAAATAAGGCCTTTTGTACAGACGCCAGAACATCAAGCTACCCGAAAATGTCAAATTTTCCCAATAAAGTTTGAACCTTATGCTTTAGCGATAAAGTTAAAAATCTATCAAATAAATTTGACAGATTGTAGTAGATTTATGTGCTGGCGTCTGTGCAAGGCACGGTTGCTTTCCGGTACGGCGGCGTATAAACCGCGCCGTAGAAAAATCATGTACAGTCAACATAGGAGTTAAGTATACAGGAGCGTCGGATATTGTTGAAGTTTACTAAGAAACCGATGGATATTCTCGAATAAAATTTTAGTTTATTAATAGAAAACAAACAGCTCATTTATTAAATTAAATTTCAGTCCAGAACATCCATCGGTTTCTTAGTAAACTTCAACTATATCCGACGCTCCTGTATACTTAACTCCTTTGTTGACTGTACGTGTACAAGCTTCCATAGTGATCCATACAACACTGACAACCGTGCCTACACACGGAGAATAAGCCGTAGGTTTTCACGACAAGAAAAACAAGTGCGTTCAAAGGGCCAAAGGCAGGTAGGTGCCTACTTGAAACTACAGCTACCAGTCTGTACCTTTTCCTCTATATTCGGCTATTTTATTTCAAAACAGAATATTTTTCATGAATAACAATGCGGAAACAAACATTAAAATCACAACAGTGCTCGGGAACCAACATAGGGCATCATTGCCAGCGTCAACCAAACGACTTTCATAACTTCTATAAGTTGTGTCTCTGCTGACAACTTTAGATGATTTCAGGGAGATCGCGCCCAGCGTGATTATACATAACTAGCGAGTCACCCCTGCTTCGCACGGTTTTTACGACTTGGCAAAATATTGAGTTCTTTTTTTTATTTATTTTTCGGGTTAATTATCTTTTGTAGGCACCTGTTTTTGTGTCAAATGAACCAATATTTCTTTCTTTTATTTTTTGTTATTATACGTAAGATTAATATTAGTCTATATCTATATAATAATTAATCTATATATATAAAAGAAAGTCTGTTAGTTACACCACTTATAACTCGAGAACGGCTGAACCGATTTGGCTGAAAATTAGTAGGGAGGTAGCTTAGAGCCAGGAGACGGACATAGGATACTTTTTTTTTTTTTTTTTTTTTTTTTCTTTTTTTATATAGTAGGAGTAGGGTAGGAGTAGGGTAGAAGTAGGGTAGGAGTAGTGTAGGAGTAGTGTAGGAGTAGGGTAGGAGTAGTGTAGGAGTAGGGTAGGAGTAATAATAATAATAATAATAATATTCCACAACTATCACACAACGCCGTCTAGTCTCAAGCTAAGCAGAGCTTGTGTTATGAGTACTAGACAACTGATAAACATACTTATATATTTCTAAATACATACATATATAGTAGTAGTGTAGGAGTAGGGTAGGAGTAGGGTAGGGTAGGGGTAGGGTAGAAGTAGGGTAGGAGTAGTGTAGGAGTAGTGTAGGAGTAGGGTAGGAGTAGTGTAGGAGTAGGGTAGGAGTAGTGTAGGAGTAGGGTAGGAGTAGGGTAGGAGTAGGGTAGAAGTAGGGTAAGAGTAGTGTAGGAGTAGGGTAGGAGTAGTGTGGGAGTAGGGTAGGAGTTGGGTAGGAGTAGTGTAGGAGCAAAACAACGTTTGCCGGGTCAGCTAGTATTTTTCAATAATAAAGCTGAAGAGTTTGTTTGTTTGAACGCGCCAATCTCTGGAACTGTCAGTCGGATTTGAAAAATTCCTTTTGCATTTGATAGCCCAATTCTCGAGGAAAGCTATAGGCTATTTAACATCACGCTAGAACCTCAAGGAGCCGAGCTAAAATAAAAAAAGTCAGAAACCATAATAAGCGAAGACGAATTAATAGCGCGGGCCGGTGATTTGATGCGACGGGATGCGTCCGAGGAACAAGAAACACGCGCACAAAGTCGCGGGCAGAAGCTAGTGTATTATACAAATACCTAGGTACTTAAACCTTTCGGAATACATTTTCTAAATGATGGTGATAGATAACCACATCAAAATCCGTTGTGTAGTTTAAAAAAACTGGCCAAGTGCGAGTCGGACTCGCTCACGATTGGTTCCGTACCACAAGGCAAAAAGCCGAAAAAAACACGTTGTATGGGAGCCCCCCTTAAATATTTATTTTATTATGTTTTTAGTATTTGCTGTTATAGCGGCTACAGAAATACATCGTCTGTGAAAATTTCAACTTTCTAGCTATCACCGTTCATGAGATACAGCCTGGTGACAGACGGACAGTGGAGTCTTAGTAATAGGGTCCCGTTTTTACCCTTTGGGTACGGAACCCTAAAAAACAACGCGGTCATATAGATAGACACGAAAAGTGACTTTAATATGTGTAGATTACGTTGGGCAAAATATAAGCTTTATTGCCGACATTAATACTACAACATTTTGAGCCGTATTTCAATCTCGAAGAAGATCTTTTCAGTATGGAGTATTGTGTATGCGTTGTGTTGCTTATTATTGTGTGGTAGCTGTGTACTCTTTGTAAATGTGACTTTAACTAATGTAATTGGCCTTGGCCGTTTTTAGTGCGAGTCGGACTCGCGCACCGAGGGTTCCGTACAAATTTGTTGGTATGTAAATCACGGGAAAAACGTATTTTTTTTACTACAAATTTACGGTTTTCGGATTTTTTGCTACATGACATTTCTTTTTGCCTTTCATGATTCTAGATCAACGGGAAGTACCCTATAGGTTTTGATTCCCTTGCGAGTGTCAAAATATGCGGCAAAAACGGAACATAAACGCCCATATCTTTTGATTGCGTTGACTTAGAAGATTGATTTTTTCACTGCTTCCAGAAATTGCAGCCCTGAGTATTTGATATTAATTTCAACTTGATAACTCCACGCGTTCCTGAGAAAAAGAGTCTTGACAGTGGGACAGACAGATCGACAACGAAGTGATTTTATAAGGGTTTCACTTTTCCTTTTGAGGAACGGAACCCTAAAAATAAACAAATTATTTGAGCTCATTATGTAATCTCGTATATTTAAACCATCATTTACATTGCTGTCATTATAGCATTGTCTTATGCCGTTGCCGTTGTATTGCATGGTGACCTCGTATTCATTGGCAAACGTATTCGTCATATTATTTATCGATGTTTCCAACTGTTTTTAGCCACTGTTGTCTGTGGCTCTCACTGACCTTTGATAGCGTTTGATATGCGTGTCAAGACCAACTGGACTTTGAGGGTCGAGAAGTTGGAGTCGCGTCACAAAACGAACTTCCAGTCGTTCGTGGTGCGTGTTCCGACACATCATCTCAAGAAGTTCCTCAAGAAAGAGTTCTGGCCGAAGGGTGTGGTGTACCGCCGGTTTCGTGGCCGGCTAGATGACACCAGTCAGCGAAACACGACGCCGACACTTCGTGTACGTTAGTTTTTAGTGTTAATATAATATTGTATGTATTTATAGTATTTTTAAGTTATATTAATATTGTATTGTATGTGTTCATATGAGCCTTGATGCCTGAAATAAATGGATAAATAAAATAAATAAATAAATAGTGTCTCTACATATAAAATTCAAAGTCCTGACTGACTGATATATCAACGCACAGTCTAAACCGCTGCTCCTTGAGACATGAAATTTGGAGGGTGTTTTCTTTGTGAAAAGTAGGTAGCCGCAAAGAAAGGGTTTTTTGAAATTCCACCCTTAAGCGGGTGAATGGGGGGGGAGGGTGAAATTTCACGCGAAGTCGCGAGCAGAAGCTAGTAGAGGTATAAGGGACAGGGTGTAAAGTTCACTCATCCTCCATAGAAAAGGGAGGATCCTCCGACGACCGGTGTTGTGTCTTGAGGGCAACTGCCCGACGACCGTTGATATCGGGACGTTGTATTAATGCTAGTTGCGCGACATGTAAGCTCTACTTGCGCGATGCAGGATTTTGCGTGACGTCAGTGAGATGCGTAGTTCGCATGTGACGATGTGGATGCTACCACAACAGTAGCTAGATCCTCTCCGGCTGTGGCAGTTTTCTCAGAGACGGCATCATTAGCATACAAAGATTCGTAGGCTTCGAGCATTATTAATGCGATTGAATCCAATCCAAGAACGTTAGGAGAATAGCAGCCTCTTGGAGTATTTGTATTACCGTGCTTACTAACTGATCGTAGTTTTCAGCAGCTTATAGTGAGCTGTCAATAGTGTTAATCCCTAGCGCCAGGTGGAATGACAGTACAGTAGATTAGTATGGATATGTGTCCGCGGCTAAAACACATAATTTTCTGATAAAAATTGGACACAAAAAGTGCTTTTCCCATTAAAGATTTACGAGATAAATATTTCACGTTAATTCTCGCCTATTATACAAATGATACGAGCGGTATTTTTCAAAATAGCTTAATATTTCTGGAACATTTTTTATGTAAAATCAAACTGGGTTATTTTCAAGCTTGTAAGTATTCGTTTTTGATGGTTAAAGCATTAGTGATTCTTAAGAGCCTTTTTGCAATACCATAGTGTTGTAGAAAAAAAAAAAACGATGCAGGAGTTAAATTCAGAACTAGGAAATATGTCAAATAGATAAATAAATCGCGATACAGAATCCTAAACAAAAAGGGTTATTTCTTAGGGGTGCCGAAGTTATTCAGGCAAGTGAGGGATTAATTAAAAAAAAACTACCTATCCAGGTTATAGAGACATAAAAGTTGTATTTTATGCACAGACGCCAGCACATCAAGCTACCCGAAACTGTCAAATTTTCCCAATCAACTTTGAACCTTATGCTTTAGCGATAAAGTTGAAAATCTATTAAAGAAATTTGACAGATTGTACAAGTTTGTACAGATTGTACAAGTTGAGTATTCATATTTTTCTAACTACTGAAAAAACTTTCATATCGTAGTAAGCCCTATTGAAACGTCACTCATTTGATTTTACGGGCAACAATTTTGCGCCAACCTTTTTACAATAAATATGCGGCTTATCATGCACATTGTAAGGCTAAGAAATCACGGAGCGATTTAAACACGCGCCCGCCGTGGTTGCGGGAATGTTGTTTTATTACAAAAGTTTTTCTTCACGTAACCGCAGTTTTGTGTTTAGTTGGATACCGCAGGCGCCGCCACTGTGGGAATGCCTGCAAACATGACGGGAGAAGATCGCAAGTCGGGCGGCCAGAGAATGCGGGCGATAACCGCAAAAGCGCAGGCGACAGTGGTCTGCACGACTCTACTGCAAATAATCGCACGCGCCGCGGGCATTCGCGGCACGTAGGTATACTATAATAAAACAATACAGTGTAGTGTAGCCCGCACCTATAGGCTAAGAACTCACGGAGCGATATTTACCAGCACGCGCTGCAATATCGTGCGGGTATTATCTATACACGATAATAAAATAATAACGAAAAACTCAAAACTGTACATTGCATATTTTTGTCCGTTAGTCTGTTTGAATGTATGTTTCGTGTTGGAGCAAAAACGGCTGAACGGAATCATACCCCTTTGTTTAAAAACTTTGCTAAAGTTAAGTATTTGAGCGACTGTTTTGCCATACATTTTTGACGTTTAAACGTCTCTTCCCATAGTTTGTAACCTGGATTAACACATAGGGTACTTTTAATCCCGGTAGTACGTTCCCGTGGTAGGTATATTTTCCGGCATCCACGCGGGCGAAGCCGAGAGCAAAAGCTAGTAAGAAATAAACATTTATTCCTTATACTCTACGCTTGCCACGGTAGCCAAAGGTGCGAGCTACATATTTCCCAAAAAGCAAGTTTGCAGATCTTCAAATTAACTTACTAAAGGTACAGACGCCAGCCATTAAGCTACCTGAAACTGTCAAATTTTCCCAATCAATATTGAACCTTATTCCTCAGCGATAAATTTGAAAACCTATTAAATAAATTTGACAGATTAGTAGCTTGATGTGCTGGCGTTTGTACCAATGTACCTACACTATTTGTATAGCCTCGGGGTATCAGTAACACGTAGCCGTCAATACGTCTTTGTTATGATACATTATTATGTTAGATGGACAATTAGTTTATCCATTATGTATCTGTGACCTGTCTAGACAAATAAGCTGTCTCGATATTGACAGGTTGCTTAGAGTATTATTATAACAATATCTACAGTGAATGGTAACAGTAGCACAGGTCGATCGAAGGACTCGTTCAGTGCGGCCAACGCGCATGTGGGGTTTGCGGACTTTTATCATGTGCTCGCGGCGCGTATGCGCGTCTATACAACGTTATTTTTAGTATATGCGAAACGTTCAGAATAAGTAACTGAATCGATTGCAATATTTTTTACCCCATGTCATATTTTGTCCTAAAAATATTTAAAAAAGGTTAAAAGTTGGACAGCGAGCGACACTAAGTACGTTATCCAATCTCCGCGCCGAACGGTTAGGTACGTAGGTACTATAATCAATGAGCGCAAGACAGACGGCGCGAGGCGCGGCGCGAGCGGCGCGGGTGAGCATTTTTTGTACGGACAAACAGGTAACTTAACAAGCTTATAACTTTGTGATTTTTCATGATACAGGTTTGAAATTTTGTACATAGATTATTTACATAAAAATAGTAGACACGTGTTTCGAGTTTTACATATACTAAAAATAATGTTGTATAATTCTTCGAGTGCGGCGCGCCGCACCTATGCGTTCATTGTGCATCTTTGGCCGCACTGAATGGATCAAATCACAAAAGAGTGCCTTATACAGTGAAAGTCAACACTAGGGAAAGATTTTTTTTTTTAATTCACCCCCTTTGAAAGTTTGCATGGAAGGTCGTAATTTTTGCCGATAAGGAATCCCATTGTAGCGGTTCACATTTTGCTCTTATTGACAGTTATCTTGCTCATTAATTGAAACGAAAACGTTGGTCATACCAGAAATAATCGATATCTATTAAAGTGGAAGGGTGTAACTTAAGATCAACGCACACGTATAAAAACTGCACTGGATCAGCATCGCTTCAACTCGAGCTTTTAAGGATTTTTTCTATGAAATTCCATATTGCTACACTCATAAGCATCGTAACGGCATCACCACGGTTCGGTATCAGCTAATAAATAGCAGTCACCGAGCTTACGGGTTCGACCAACGACGCCACCTTCACCCAGCCGCAAGCGCAGCGTCGGCGAGCTATTAATGCAGCGTCGCGTCACCTCGGAGGTGCTCAACCGATCCGGCTACGTGCTTACCGTGGGTGGGTGGACGGCTGGTTGATGACGAACCGATTAGGTAAGTTGATGGCAAACCTGTGCAGAACTCTCTGTGCAGAACTTTCTGTACTGATACATACTGCGTTGTCCTTTAGTAGCAATGTTCAGAACAATGGAAGCACATCTCCCAGTTTCATTACACCCCACTGATGAACAATGTGAAAATGCCGCTAGTCTGCTTCCCTCGGATCTCCATCTCCATAGAATATTATCCTTAATGACACTTCATGGACAATCGGGAACTCATGTTATTTTGTTTGCACATAACCGGTAAGGCGACGTTAAATTTGATCGACGCTATATACTTTGCCCTAAGCAAACGAGACCCACCCTTTTAGGATATCATAGTTACTATTATTGCCCTTTATTTTACTGGGTAAGACGTTGTTCATTATAATGTGTGTGCTTTGCCATAATCGTCATGGAGGGTCGTGTGAGTTAATGCGACATGGTCGGTTCGATTGCGATATTTTTTTCTGTGCATGCTTTGTTTTTCCATGTCATCTTTTCCTTATTTGTATTTCGAAAAACTAATAAATAATATAGGCCCGAGCCCACTTAGTATTTCGAGACATCGCCAAGCGGTTGGTCGACTCTTCACGTGACCAGAGGCTGGCCTATTTTTAGAAGAATTATTAATTAAAGAATCA
This sequence comes from Oligia fasciuncula, assembly GCA_963082905.1. NCBI lineage: Eukaryota > Metazoa > Arthropoda > Insecta > Lepidoptera > Noctuidae > Oligia > Oligia fasciuncula. Next base: position 13,733,099 of record OY720390.1, on the reverse strand, counting down.
ACATTGCCATACAACGTGGCAATGCTGCCAGCCTTTTGGGCACGTTTACTGTTGACAGCGATGCGGACGAATTTTTTGATGCCTTTTGATTATCCCCCCCCCTTTTTATATCCTTGTACATAATTTCATCAGCACTGCTCTCAAAAAGGTGAAGGAAAACGACGTGAGGAAACCCAACATTCGAAGACGTGTGACATGTACCAACCTGCACTCGGCCCACGGAGTAGATTACAGCCCACTCCCTCTCGAAGAAAGGAGGCCTGTGTCCCAGCAGTGGGAACATTATAGGTTGATTATGTATAGTGTTTTAACAATTTCTCTGAATACCTAAAAAATATTTAACATGGATGTGGTTGTGTGTGTGTGGGACGTTACGTATTTTTTTATATTCAATTTTATTCTAGTAAATGTTGAAAGCCTCTTTGTTTCGTAAACCCTTGTCACTTTCATCGTCAGACTAAATCCCAAGACCTCGAAATATGAAATCTGAAGTCATCTTATTATACTAACAGCAAAACATCCAAGAGAAAGATATCTCCCGAGCCCTACCTTTGAATTAAAGAAAGTATTTAACAACTAAAATGACGGCTTTAAGAATAGGCCTCTGCATCCCCGCTCGCGAGTCGGATCATTAAGACAGACTGTTAAAGTAGAAAACAAAGACGTATTACGTAAATTTACTATACCGTTTCAATTTTGTTAAGTGGTCTTGAAAGTCTACAGTAGTCGGCCAAAATAAAAGTGGTGCTATAAAAAGGCAGCGTTTCGACCCTGTCTTAGCCGCCGTCTTGGTGAGAGATTAACAGCCATAATCAAGCAATTGGATGAAGATTACAGCGATTTTTATGTCGCTACTGACGATGGCGCCTTGAGCGGACCCTTGAGCGCGTCATCAATCAATCTCGTCGGTTAAAACCCTTGTGCAATAACAATGACGAGCATGCTCGCCGAGAAATCCCTTCGGAAAATGAACGCGCGAGTAGGTAAAACGGTGCGTAATAAATGTAGATTTAATGCGTAAGCGATATCGACTCCCAATGACACCACGCGTCTTACGCACATAATTATTCATCGCTCAGACATTTAAACGGCAGGCGGTAGGTGAATTTCCGCCCATCTTTCCCGCGATTTTCTTATTAAAGACTTAAATAGGCATGTATTTTTCACAATTAATGCGTAAGCTAGCTATAAAATATTGCGAGTCGTATACTTACTGGCAGGCAGAAGAAACAATTAAACTTTATACATTCAGAGATTGTTTTTATTTTCTGACTAGGAGCGACAAAAAACATCTTTTTTTAATAAATTGGTCCGTACGACAGCGATTACTTAAAGAATAAGGCTTTTAAAGAATAAAGCGGTATAAAGTATAAGGCTTTTACTATAAAAATAGGCGTTCGCGACAATTACGGCTAATGGCTCCACATTTTTAAAGGCTCATTGTGCGGAAAATGTCTTTGAAACTTGGTTAAATATGCTATTCTACTTTATATAATTGATAGTTTGGTATAAATTGGTTACGTAGTAATTACGTAGATACGTAGGCGCAGCGTTAATACGCCTCCGACAAGGTGGACCGATTCGATGACATTTGATTCCTGAATTTTCTTGCCTGTTCTTCTTTACAGAGATCTACGTTTTGGAATGGGCAACTAGCTTCAACTTTCTGACTATCTGACCGACTTCGTTCAAAAGTGCCTGTGAATGGTTTATATAATTCTATAAATGCTTTCGGCCTTATTACAAAACAAGGTTTATCTTTAGACACAGGTTTAAACCATCAAGCCATTTTTAGATTTCGAACTATAACCGGAAAAAGTTAAAGTTGCTACTTATTACAGAAACTGACGTTAAACCCGAGTCTAAGTTGTTAATTTTGCATTGAGGCAACTACATGTCCTAAAGCGTGGGTGGTGGTGGTGGAAAGAGAAGCGCGAGGAAACAACACTGGTAATTTATTGCAAAATATGAAGCAATTATTTATTTACAAAAAATCTATTGTTTGGACTAAAAAATTAAAACACTAGTGCTTTAGCATGTTGCTTGTAGAATAATCTGACAAAAATCAGAATGACAATCATTCTGATTTTTGTTGTCGCTCCACCCAGAGCGGGAGGGGTCATTTGCTGATTTCCAATCCAAAAAAAAAAAAAGCCCCTCTGGAAAATTACGCCAGTCGGAATAAAGTTTAAAATACAGTAACTGTCTCGCAAGCTTAAGCTAGGTCTAAAGTCGCGGGAATCCACTGTGTGCGTTGATGCGTTTGTTTGCACATGACAATATGTTGTTTATACAAATCACCTTTATACTTTTCACGTTCACGTTTTTGCGTTTCATCAACGTACGCAGGCGCTACTGGATAGCGCAATGGAAATGAAATGAAATTTATTTGCAAGAATTGTAACTTACATTACAGATGGTCGGGTTTTTTTTAACAATTCGCTAAAACTAGCATGCAAAATGATTGATTACATGAATTAAATAAATGAAGCTAATAAAATTGGTACGTAAATCATAGTTATTAAATTTAAATGTCAAGTGTGCGTGTATTAAGTGTGCTATTACTTATTACACATGGCAAGAAATAATTCCTCGCTACTCGCTAGTCAAAATTATTTTGAGTAGCGACCCGCCCCGACCCGCCCCGACCCTACTTCGCCAGTTTTTACGAGTGGACCAAACATCGAGATTTCTTTATTATAATTATATTTAAGTTTAATATAAAAAAAATAAAGTCTTAGACCTTCCGGAATTTATTCCGGAAGGTCTAAGACTTTATTTTTACGCAACGGATTTTAGTTGCCACCGCCACTAAAATCCGTTGCGTAGTTTAAAAGAACGGCCACACAGACACACACGAAAACCGAATTTAATTTATAATATGTATAAATATAGATAAATAAGCCTTGCGATAATCGTTTCCTTTTTAAAAGGTTATACTTAAATAGGTAGGTATCATCGAATACGTATAATTTTTGTAACTTTTTTTTTCCATGTCAAATGTTTTGATTAGTATACATAAATACTGGTTGGTACACACACATAGTTATATACGTTCCATGAACGCTAACTGCGGTAATAATTAAAATGCAATTAGTGGAAGGAGGCTGATACGGTATTCTTAGGACACGAGTCTTTAACGTCCTACTTGAGAAGTAATGTCTAACGTTTTATACATAAAAGGCATTCTTTTTCGTGGCTTGTGACTCTGCATTCAGAAACAGAGGCACAGAGTTATTGCTCCTGACTCGAAGCCGCCAAACAGCCTAATAAAAAAACCAGTCAAGTGCGAGTCGGACTCGCGGATTGAGGGTTCCGTAAGGTATGTAACTACAAATTTGGTATTTTTTGGTTTGTGACTACAAATTTACGGTCTTCGGATTTTTTCCTTTACTTGTGCTACATGACATTGCTTCTTGCCCATCTAGGTCAACGGGTAGTACCCTATAGGTTTTGATTCCCTTGCGACTGTCAAAATATGCGGCGTAAACGGAACGTATGTAAACGCCTGTATCTTTTGATTGCGTTGACTTAGAAGTTTGATTTTTTTCACTGCTTCAAGGGATTGCAGACCTGAGTATTTCATATTAATTTCAACTTGATGTCTCCACGCGTTCCTGAGAAAAAGGGTCTTGACAGACGGACAGACAGACGGACAACGAAGTGATCATAAAAGAGATACATTTATAGATGTTTGTCTATTTTTTAAATTCAAATTTGAAGAGCCATTTTGCACTATATTCCAAATGATATATTAGAAGAATTTAATTTTGTCGTTCTGTTTATCTATCTATCTATCCATCTATATAAATAAAAAGAAAAGTCCTGACTGACTGATTGACTGACTCATCAACGCCCAGCCCAAACCCTTGGACCTAGAAAGCTGAAATTTTGCACAGAGGTTCCCTTTATAATGTAGACAAGGAGTAAGGAAGGATTTTTCGAAATTCAACCCCTAAGGGGAGAGGGTGAAATTTCACGCGGACGAAGTCCCGGGCAGAAGCTAAAAATATAAATAAAAAAAAAACTATAAATAAATGCAAAAAAATATAATGCTATATAAATTTACAATACATACTGAAGACTTTTGAAGTTACACTCTGTGACTGTACACAGTGGCCGTAAACATTAAATAAGTCGCCCTGTTACTTAGGAACTGTTGCGTCATCGGGGAAAACAAAAAACAACTTATTTCTGGCAACATAATAATGATTACCAACCGCAACCTGTCTAACAAAGGTTTAATTAGGATACTTCCTTACACGCTACGTATATAAGTGACGTACAGTCTTAAACAAAAGGAGCTTATAACCCACTTCGCTCGGAGTTTTCTTCATAAAGTTAATCCCGGCCAAATGTCCCTAGATGGTGTGGCTCGTTAGGAAAATTTTGTGCGCTTGTAAAAATGTTTGAATAAAGTCGGATCACACGAATAAGCAAAACGGTGAAGGAAAACATCGTGAGGAAACCGGCATGTCCTAGAACCAAAAATTCGAAGACATGTGACATCCACCAACCCGCACTGGGCCCGCTTGGTGGATTACGGCCCACTCCCTGTCATTGAGAGGAGGCCTGTGTCCCAGCAGTGGGAACATTATAGGCTGATTATGGTTATGGTACACGAATAAGAAGACAGTAGATACTAGGCCACTCAGAAAGTATTGCGAAAAAAAGTTTTTACCTATGTATGAGAGACTGGCCAGTTATAATCTATTTTGAAAATATGATTATTTGTAAGTAAAAATAGGTACGTTCCAATTTCAAAATTCCCCGAAAATAAAAAATCAGCTCAAAGGTACCTATACAATTTTCGTCGCCGGAAGATGCGCATTGCGAAGATGATGTATTCTTGTATTTTTTATGTAGTCATTTCCTAGCTATTTATCCCGTATGTTGCACCTGCCATGTTTTGTCTCTGCATCACCCTAAGGTTGACTGGTAGAAAATGCCTCAGGCATTAAGTCCGCCTTTGTACAGTATTTCTTTTACTTGTGCATAAAGTTTTAATAAATAAATAAATGCGCTGTCAGTGTTCGAGCAGGCTTTAAACGAGGTGTCTGCGGCGGACTGGAAAAAGTGTTTCGAAAACTTGTTCAGACGCATGAAACTTTGTATAGAGGCTAGTGTGGTGTAGGTACTTTGAAAAGATTTAATAAAAAAAATAAAAAACCTATACAACCTATAGAACTTATAGAATTTTTTTTTTCGCAAAACTTTCCCAGTGTCCCACGTTTTATATTTTTGTCGTAGGTATATGAAGTCAAAGGCAGCAGTGGAGAGTTAACCGCAGACAACAAGAGCGAAGTACAGACGCCAGCACATCAAGCTACCCGAAACTGTCAAATTTTCCCAATTAACTTGGAACTTATGCTTTAGCGATAAAATTGAAAATCTATTAAAGAAATTTGACAGATTGTAGTAGCTTGATGTGCTGGCGTCTGTACAATGGTGACGACCGAAATCGAACAATAAGGTTGGCCATTATGTTCGGTCTACTAACTGATCTGTAATCGTTCTAAGACTTTATTGGCACCTAAGTCCAAAACTGCTTTGCCCTCGTTCAGGTTGTTAGACGGTTTAAGGCTCCTTCAAACAGGCGCGACACGCGATAAAATCGCGCGCGACACAAAGGCACCGCAAGTCGCGCAACAAGCGGTGTCTTTGTGTCGCACGCGATTATATCGCGTGTCTTGTCTGTTTGTAGGAGCCTTTAATCTAAATCTCTATACTAAAACCTTAACCTTATTTAAAAGGTTATATTTAAAGAAAAATTATTTGTCCCTCAAATGAAGACATTATAGCGTTGGAAGAGTAAAAGATAAAATAAAAAATAAATGTTGCAGTGAGAAAATTCACATTCATTTCCATTTTTACAGTATCTACTGCACCTATAACATTGGTATTATTGATCCCAAGTTATTATACTTCTTACAGCACTTCCGAATCGAATAAACGTAGATGGGGCCACGTTAACGACCAATTCTCACATAATCCGGAGACACTAGTCTAGTTTTCCTACTGTTAAAACTTTCTAAAATAAAAGACACATGAAAATATTAATATCTTTTCAGAAAATCTATAGCTTCTCCGGTTGTGGCCGTTTTTCATCCGATTTGGCATTGATTGTGAACACCACTCTTGGTAATCAACGATGTGATTCGATTTGGTTTTCTACTATCATGCGTACTAAACTTAGGAGCAACTTTCTGATTGATTATCCTCATCGGTAAAGTTTCCTTTTGTAGAGATGTTACACATACACAACACATACTACACAATATACGCGCTTGGACTTAGTTGCGGACCCCAGCCCTGAACAGCGTGGGCGCTTTGATGGCGACATTAATTTAACACACGTTTACGGTTTTGCGTTTTCGTTTTAAGAACATATTTTAATTTCGTAAGGGTCATTATTTATTTTAAATTTTCTAAAATAGCATAGTGGAGCAACCTGTACTTAAAGAACTATAGCGCAAGGGTCATTTTCCAGGATCATGTATCATAACATCGCATCAATGAGATTTAAATGAATATCATGCAAGGAGTAGGCGAATAGAAGGAAAGAGAGAGCCCTATATCGGCGAGCGGCGCAGGCTGTAGTTTTCAAATTACGAATTATTTTATGTTGTTATTGTTTTTATGATTACTGGCTACTAGCCCTACTCGTGTGTTAAAATTAATGTCGCCATTGTAGCTGCACGTTGTATACCTACAATGCAATAAGCACAAATATACGTAGTAACATTTCTAGCTTGTAATAAGCTTTATAACTTTTGAGAAGATACTTTATTATAAATAGGTACTTCTCTTTGCCCCATTCTATTTTAGCTACTTACAAATTGATTTATTTTTCGAAGACAGTTACAGACAGTTCATGTTGTCATGTTTTTCTTCTAACTAAATCCAAACTTCAGACGTTTCCTACTTATTTATGTATTAATAATCGTATCTCTAACGATGTCTTCTTCATACTTGTCGGTCTATCATCACCCCTGCAGGGAGTTTGGCACAACTTTGACATTTCGAGATCGTTCCCAGCGGGAGGATTTGGAATCTTCTCAACGTTTTCGAAAAAGAACCGTTGAAAACAAAAGAAACCACAGAATCGTTTAAGACATTAAGCCGGTTTTTTCCAGTTCACTATTCGGATCACGCATAAAACTTTCATTTAACTGCCTCCAGGGATTTGCTTTGATACAAGAATAAAGTTATGTTATGACTTGAGTTTGACCTGGTACATGTAAATATGGGTGATATGACCGGTTTTACTTATCTAATAAAGTTTACATCGCCGACATTCTTATTTTTGCTTGTAGATCTGCGAAACCATGAGCAGGCAGGAAGTGTAACCTAGATTTGAATGCCTCAATACATCTAACTCCACAATACATTGAGTATATTATATCAAGTATTTTTTTTTACATATAATTTCAAATCAAAGTGCTTTTTCTTTAAACAAAGAACTCCACTAAATACTAATAAGGTAATTAAATAGAACAACCTCATTAAAAATACGAATATTACTGTCATCGCAGTCAACCCAAACTATTTGCTAGATAAAGCAATACAAACTGAAAGTTCTTGTTTGCACGATTAACGAAATAAACTGTTGTCTAGTTAGTATTCATGGGGATCCTCTCATTGTGTATTCGAGTAGCGGAGTGAAATGAAATATGGACTATTCTCCGTGAATTTTGAGCACAAGGTGTGTTGGCAATACCATATAATAGTTACTCGTTATTGGTGTTTCGTCTGCAGTTCCTTAATTATCGTTTGCTTTTGCACCTATTAAGATTTTCTTAGTCTGCATTAGGTATTTTATTAATTTTTTTGCTTAACTTTACTGAACCTGTATGCTCGTTTAGTTCAGCGGGATCGTTACTAAGAAAAGTTTATAGAACTGAACAGTAGGCTGCACGTCATTGGTAACAAAACTACTATAAGCTCTCTTTTTAGTTCTATTGAACCTCCGTAATACGAAAGGACAGTTGAAGAGGTTACCGCCGACTGAACATTTTTGAAGAAGTTTTTTATGAAACAACGGGACCAATTTTATTGTGGTATTGTTTTTTTAATGCCTACACATTTAAAATTATATTTCAAATTCTAACGTCTTACTTACTCGCCGCATAATATATTAACCCTAAAATGAAATCAACGAAAATAAAACGGGCTCGGCAAAGAGGTGTTTCCTAAGTTACGCATCACAAATAATTATTTGCTAAGTTAATAGGAAACGATACAATTGACACACCGTTTCCTTAACAAATGACTTTAAATGCAGTTTAATTTCAACGACCGCGACACACAAAAATATTTTAACAACTATTTTTGATGACTACTTAAAGAGAAACCCATAAAGTTTCCTGCCAACCTCGCAAAGCCAGCAAGAAAAAAAAACGTTAATAAAACCCTAACACCATAAAACTGGGCACACAAAGTATAACTTTTCCCTCGAACAGAATCCAATAACAAAATATCCCACTTTCCGTAACATGAACAAGAAATGGCAGCCCTAACTCGATTCACGAACTACTCTCAAAATCGTCTTAATGCGAAATGTTCCAAATGGATACCATTGTTTTCTTCCACAAAAAGCATCAAATAAGTAGGAGAGCGAATACAAAACGAAGTATAGAGAGCACTCAGTATCGTAACAGTGAAGCGAGAATACGATATGTCTCCATCACATTACCATACATTCTTGAAATCGACGTGGGAATGGATACCTATTCTGCAGTGATGCGTAACTTAAGAAACACCACTTTGCCGAGCCCATTTTATATTCGTTGAATTCATTTTAGGGTTAATATATTATGCGACGAGTAAGTAAGGAGTTAGAATTTTAAATTTAGAGGGGTTTCATTCTATTTCCATCGCTTTACGAGCAATTGCATCAATTTACCTTGTGAGATTTCTTTGCATCTTGTACGTTTTTATGTCTCTAAAAATAATCGGTACCTACAAGGTAGAAATTCAACTCATTTCTATCTTAAACAGAAAACTTCGAAAGAAAATGTTCTCCACAGCGACCGCAACGAATCCACTGCACAAAAGTTAGGAAACTTGCTGCAATTTTAAGAATATTTTCTCGAACATATCTGGCACAAAATTAACTGAGATGCTACATTTCGAGTTCCTGGGCGCCTAGCTGCAGTTAGTTCACGACGTCCCACAAGTGGCAATTTGGGCGGCGACGCAACGGAAAGTGCCCAACTAGTCCTTACTTCTAACAGAAAATGAGAAAACAAAACATTCCTGCTCTTGCACTACTTAATTAGGTACGTAGAAACGGCTTTAGTTAGTAGATACTACTTTGTGTTGGGTTTTGTTGTTTCAACAAAGGTTTTGGTTCTAGTTCTTAGTGAACCTGATCCAGAAAACGCCGCAGCGCCAGTGTTAGAAAAGGGCGTCGTCGGCAGCGCGAATGTCGCCTGCTGATCTATATTTGTTATACATATATCTATGTATATATATCTGTGTATGTATATGTGTATCGAGCAGTGGTGGCCAAGTGGTAATGGCCGCGACTTACGAGTTGTAGGTCGTAGGTTCGAACCCAGACAGGCGCTTTACTTTGTGTAAATTATTTCATCACCCTGCTCTCAAAACGGTGAAGGAAAACATCGTGAGGAAACCGGCATGTCCTAGAACCAAAAATTCAAAGACATTGTGACATCTGCCAACCCGCACAGGGCCCGCGTGGTGGAATACGGCCCACTCCCTCTCACAGAGAGGTGGCCTGTGGCCCAGCAGGAACATTATAGGCTGTTTATGATGATGATAATGATATCTATGTATATAAATGAAAATGAAATGCTGCTTATTTAGAGAACGGCTGGACCAATTTGGCTATGTTTTATATTAAAATGTTCTTAATTGTCCTAGAGAGGATTTTAAAGAAAAAAAAATATAAAAGTGGTCCGGTAAATTGCAAAATTCGGGAAAAACTGAAACTGCTTTTTTCTATGGGAATTGAAATTTGAACAGGGCATCGTCTGTCAGGTCAGCTAGTAGGTACTTATCAGAAAGCATCATCATTGAGCAAATTTACCTATATCGGATGGTTTATGTATATAAATGATAAATGATTTTATTTCTGTAAGTAGGTTTCCACAAACACTTTTACACGTCAATCATTGCCAGACTATGATACAAATTAACAGGACAGAGAGAAAAATATATAAAAAAATAATAATAAATAAAAAAATCGGACTCGCACACGAAGGGTTCCGTACCACAAGGCAAAAACGCCGAAAAAACACGTTTGTTGTATGGGAAAAAAAATACAAATATAAAGTAATATTAAATATTTATGTTATTTCGTTTTTAGTATTTGTTGTTATAGCGGCAACAGAAATACATACCTAATTTGTGAAAATGTCAACTGTCTAGCTATCGCGGTTCTTGAGATACAGCCTGGTGACAGACAGACGGACGGACAGACAGCGAAGTCTTAGTAATAGGGTCCCGTTTTTACCCTTTGGGTACGGAACCCTAAAAATGACCCACATATTAAACATACGGTCGCTAGTTATTTATAAGATGGTCGATCTTCTTATAATCATACCTACTTAGGTACTCTTCTTGTGATGCTTCAACTTAAAGTAGGTAAACCTATCACACACCCTTCATGAGACCAACCTATATTTTCTACGTAAACGTTCTGCGTACGTACTTATCGAGACCTCATTTTGTCGATGAAAAGCGTTTTACTCAAAAATTTGATTGATGTGACAAGATTTTTCCGGTTATCCTTCTGAGTTAGGAATTGCTTTCATTTCATCAACACAGCATGATTTTCTGGGAAATATTTAAGGGTTTGAATTTCTTAATAGCTTTGATCTTTGCAATGTGATTTTTTTCTCTCAAATTCATCTTTTTAAATGTCTTTTTGCGGAAGTACGCCTGTTGAGCCTTTTGCAAGTCCCTATTGGTTCTGGACACAACCGTAATGGAATCCAAATTATTAAAAAATGGTAATAAGCGAACGCCCTTTATTTTCCTTGAATGCCACGAGAAGAATAATTATCAAGCAGAAAGTCTAAACATTGTATGATAAACGAGCATTTCAGCTTACCGTTTTTCAAATCCCCGCACCGCTGTAAAATATAAATGAAGACACTTTTTCTAAAATCAAAAGCGACATACACAAAATGTGTAAACATGAAACCTTTGTTCCCTCAGTTTTTATGCCCTGTATTAACATACATTATACGAGGATATTTTAATTTATTTAACAATGTTATAAAGGATGTACTAGCGTAGTCTCAGCGTGGTTGTAAAGAAACTCGACACATTGCAAGGGGGAAAATATTACTGCCCCCTCGCATTCCATTAATTATTCTTATTCATAACTCTGTGGTAGTAAAACTACGTTCTGCTACAGTGATATGGAATTATATTGCTTAAGTATCTTATTGTTATTGTGTTCATTTTGGTGTGAGCTTTGTTGCCGTTATACACCGCATGTGTTAAAGATTATACTCAAATATTTGAATCACGAAAAATCCTTTAGAATGCGCACAGCAAAAGAGTGGAACTCTCTCTCTAACCTGTGTTTCCGAGCGCATACAACCCGAATCTCTTCAAAGTAAGAGTGAACAGGCTTCTTCTGGGTAACCTCACTCCATCGTCGACTTTGTCTCTGTCACCTCTGACCTAGACTAGAGTCAAGAGCAAACCCATTTCAAATAAATGATAAAAAATCAAGTATTTGTGCGCTGCAAACTTGCCCGTCGGTTCTCATGACTGGCTAATCATTTCCACACAAGGTATTAATTATTTGTTTTCAATGCTCTTATATGTATGGAAAGAGGTCTTGGTCCTGCAGTGGAACAATAATAGGCTGCGCTGGGAGTATAAATCAGGGGTGGCCAACCGGTCGATCGCGACTATTAGGTAGTCCAATCGATCGTGGCAAGGCAAAAAATATTTCCAACTACAAACCTGATTTTGCTAATCTAGCGAAAGATGCTCAAACGCAATGCTCACATTAATATAAATACTAAGAATAATTTTCAGTTTTATATTTTCCCTCTTAATAAAATAAAAAGACTACATAATTGTGTACTGAAATATGCTGTTTCATTTTAGATTTCAAGAAGTATGTAATTGGTAGATCGCACTGGGTGTCGTCAGTGAAAAGTAGATCTTGGGTCTAACCAAGTAGGCCACCCATACCTTCACGAGATAAAAAGGAAACGTCTCATTAATACAAAAATAGTAAATTAAAAGGGGACAGGGCGTGTGATTCTCCATACAAATGTATTCCCCTTAATCCCCAATATTTTTTTGCATAAAATCAAGGTCTGCTGTAAACACGTTTTTCATTTTCTTTTTTCAGCAACAAATTAGTAAAGGAAATATGACCCTCTAAAAATTACAAAAATGCTATTTTTACCGCCGTGATTAGAGGACTACCAGACAAATTAGAAAAGTTTTTAAAATAAAAAAAAATGTTGGGAACTTTATACATACTCTTTCTCAAAATGTTAATGTAAAAAATAATTGAATCGGCTCAGTTTTCGAGGAGAAAAAAGGGGAATACGAAACGTTGATCTCGTCAAAATGTTTATGATAATTTCGGTCTGAGCTGCAGCTGTGTGCCTAGTGTGTGTCCCTATCACACACTAGGCAGACTTGAGGTTAGGTGATGGCAACAGTTTCTTCAAATACCTATTTTTTAATTCTTCGCAAGCCCCGTCCTAACTTAACATCAGTAATAAAAACTCATTCTTCCTTAACTCTGAAATAAGATAATGAAAAGTGGAAGCGTGGAGTCTCCTAACACAAGTAATTCCTTGCTTAAAAGGTGATCTCAAATAACAAGATTGTATCGAAATGCCCTCTGTATTGCTTGGTTTATTCACAAATAGTGTCCAGAAATTCATAAAAATGTTAAGTAGCTTTTTCTTTGAAGTGTAACTTTGTTGTGTAATGTATTTTATTTTTGTTTTTTTATTTTCTTCAGCTGTTTTTATGTTTGACCCTCACGCTGTTTGTACCAATTCGTCAATTTTATACATAAGTTTATATAATGGCTTTTGGCTTTCTTCTACATATTACTTCTGACTACTCGAATGTATTAGATGTCAAGTTTTCTTAAAATTAATCAAATAAAAAGTAATTGAAATAAACATTTTTATTTTTTCAAAACGCCCAGACAAATTGAGAGGTGGTGCAAGGGAGAACTAGGTACCTACTTCGAAATTTAGGATGTAGCGTACTCGTATTCTTGTTTTTTATCTTAGCAAGCAATATCTAAGTTTTTTTTTCAGACATTGAAATCGCTGAAGGAAAACATCGCGAGGAAACCTGGACTAAGGGTAATTTAAATCAAGGTAGTACATTCCCGTGGGATATTTTTCGACATTTCCGCGAGCGAAGCCGCGGGCGGAAGTTATAAATGAAAAAATTTGTATGAAATAATATGTAGTGATCCATAGGTACTATCACATCACACTAAAAAAAAAATCCGCTTTTCCCTACATTTATGTTCGTATAACTCGTCAAAATGTAAGGAATAGCTGATTTTTTTTTGCGATTTCACCTTTGGTCCCATAGTAAAAGTGGTTCATAATGATGAGTACAATGACCTCTTAAGAGGTTGTTGGTGTTTTGCCAATAACCTTGTATAAATCTGAAATCGTCAATCCGCCTTGAGCAAGCGTGGTGAATACTGCTCGTGACTTCTCTGTATGAGAAGAGGCCTGTACCCTGCAGTGAGATAGATACAAGGTATTAAGGTGCATCCACACCGAAGTTACTTTTTGTGGTGCAACGTTTTCGTTGGTGGGCGACAACGGATAACAAAAAAAAATCTATTAATCTTAGTAAACGTTATAGAAAGTTACTTAATGTTGCAAATTGTTGCTTTACAAAAAGTTACTTCGGTGTGGATGCACCTTTACAAGCAACGTCTCGAGTTCTCGACCAAGTGTCGAGATACACTGCGCACACAGCAGATAGTCTGAAACGCCTCAATTACGCACCGCATAATGTGTGAATTATGCGCAAGGGGGTGAAAATTTCGGGATGTAAGATGTGTAACGCGATTTTCACAGACTTTGTCTCACCCTTTATTGGCTAAAGTCTCCGTTTTTACTGTCGTAGGTAATCATCAATCTTAATTCTTTCATTATTTAAAAATATGTCTTTGACTGTTAAAGCGGGCAGAAATAAGCGGATTTTTTTAACAAAAAGAGTGAGCGTTGCTTTGATTTTGAACATGGAGAATTAAAGGACATTCCTTGTTTAAAGACCTTTACAGTAGAATCAGGGTAAAATAATTCGAAAAAAAAAAAGAAAATGGTAAATAGGTAATACCTAATAATAATGGTAATGGTGAAATGGTAGAAAATGCCTTTGGCATTAAGTCCGCCTCTGTACATTTATGTGCTTGAAGTATTAAATAAATAATTACGCAAACTATATCGTTAAAAATTATTTATTCATCTTAGCCCACAGACCTTAGCGTACAGCCTACGAAAAAACTTAGAGGTTACATCAATGTAGGTACTGTCAAGGAATTAAATTGTTAAGCACGTTAAGGTTAATTTGTTTACACTTCAGGACACAAACAATTTACAACACGTCTTATTTTCCCGAAGGGTTGGGCAGAGGTGTACCTCTACGGCACCCACATTTAGCCAGTTATCTTAAAGTCCCATAAATAGCAGGCGAGCCTATAGCCATGAACCGGGCACAAATCCAGACTCCGGCTACCTAATTGCGTAACACACTATTACTCTCAATTTTAATCATTTTGAAGCATATTTCTAATCCATTGCTCTATACGTTCGAAAAATATGTCTGCTAACAACGCAAATAACGCAATGAATGTTGTTGAACTGTCAAAATGAAACCCATTGCTACTAATAGTGTGTTACGCAATTACCCTGCGGGTTCCTACTGATTCCAGCATAGCTATTCACAATCACCCGATACACTTTCTCGGTTCATTAATTTTTAATCATTATCTAATGTAAACCAATTATCTAATCTTAGTTTAATTTAATTTATTTACCTGTTATTTTATTACCAATTAATTTATTAAATTTAATTTAATTTGATAATTTTGATTTTTTTGTTAAACTGCAAGATTTATACCTACTTTGTTTTATGTTCATTCAAAATTTATAATTAATCACAAAAATAAAAATGTATACCTAAGTAATATAAATTAAATAGTGCATGTGGTGTTAGCCTGTAAGTGATTGTTGCTCATAAAAATGTATATACACGATGTCCCAAAAAAAAAAAATTGAAAAAAAAGTAGTTTTCTAAAAAATGCCGTTTATTTTTTTAAATACCCAGCGGGGATTTATTTTTTTATTTTCCTAGTGACCCTTGTGATAAATGATAAATGATTTTATTTCTGTAAGTAGGTTTGTACAAACACTTTTACACGTCAATCATATTTTTTTTTAAACTAGATGAGGTCGGCGTTTCTTAACTGACTATTCTGAGAAGAAAGGCCGAAACAAACTCAGAAGTCACAGTCTCTTTTAAAGTCCAGACAAAAACTTGGTCAGATCGTGTGAAGACCATGTAGATTGGTGTCTGAAATGGTCTTTTGAGGAAAGAACCACACAGATTGAGCGGACCTGTCCAATCAGTGCACGCATTTGTCAAAAATGACGTGTGTGACCACCCCTATCACTTCCTTTCCCAGCTACGTATCCTTTTGGGACACCCTGTATATCGTGTACTTTTAAATGAAATGTAACGTGTAAACAATTGTAGGCTAACCTAACCTATATAAATAAATATATAAAAATACACTATCGTATCAAAAATGACACATTTCGATAACCTGTTTTGTTTTGCCCCTACAGCAAACAGCTGTGGGATTTAGACTTGTGAACAACGTTTAGAGGACTCCTACGATAACATTGATTGATGTTCGATACGGTACGGAAACGTATCGAGTGGTTGTGAATAGCTATACAGATAGAAAAACCCAATAACACTGCCCAATTTGACGGCACGGTTGGCACAGTGGTTAAGCGATTGACTGCTGCGCTGCGTGTCGCGGATTCGATTCCTGCACGGAACAAATATTTGTATGACCTACAAGTAGTTGTTCCGGGTCTGGCTGTTTGTGTTTGTGAGTTTATATATTTGTAAACGCACCCACAATACAGGAGACATTCCTAGTGTGGGGCAACGTTTAAAAAAAAATAAAAATACTGGCACTTTATAATTTTTTCAATTAAGTACTCGTTTTCCCAAGATTTTAAACGAAAATGACAGTTCGAAAAGGTGAAGGTGACATGCGCCCACTACGTGGGAAAGAAGTGTGTTTGAAAAATTGCTTATCACTTTCGCTCATTGACCGTTCCCCGTTCCTAACTGATGAACCATCAAAGCCAGTCTAATTAACTATCGTTTATTTTCGGGAAGTCATGATCCATGTTGAATCTGTTAATTCCTGTCTGAGCTCATTTAACTCAACCCGAACACTGTGATAAGTGATCGTGTATGATATTTTTCCGATGGTACCTACTTCTAAATTAACCGTTGTTGACGACCCTGAATAAATTAATGTTACATAATTTATTTTCATTATGGAGCCAACAGCCCAGCTACGTTTATAATTCGATTAGAAAAGGTTTTGGTTTGTTAAACATGAATTCATATTTTCCTTGTCATGCTTGTTAACTGTATTTTTATGTAGATTTTCAGTATAGGTTTCTTTTAAATCTTTTTCAATGTTTCAAGAAAATTTGCCAGTATATATTTCATGTTTTTTTCAATAAAACCGAAAAAACCGAAGAATATGAAAGAAAATGTTTTTTTTTTCATATACTTACGTAAGTACCTCTACCTACGTATATTTAGCTTAGGATTCTATACTTTTAGTCTTTCCATAATAATACGTACCTACTAATAAAATGGAGGGTAAAATAAAAAAAATATTACCGTCTTTCAGAAACTTGTTTACGTTCGATCTTTACATTAATTCTACAAGCTACGCTGCAAGCTAAAAAGGAAACTCGAATTTGAGCTCCAGCCGGCACCATAATTACGTAACACACTATCAATCAAAATCTGAATGATTTTGAAGGATATTGCTAATCCATTACTTCAGAAGTTCGAAAAATTTGTCTGCTCAACACGTAAATAACGCAATGAATGTTGTTGAACTGTCAAAATGAAACCGATTCCGATTGATAATGTGTTACGCAATTGCCCCGCTGTTCGTAGCCACCTGTGCGGATATAAATTTACTTAAGTAAATAAAATAGAACATATATAAAAAAAGTTGGTCAGGAAACGTGCCTCCTACTCGTTATCTAAAGCCGCCAATGCCACAACGCGGTCCAGAGTCTCTCCAGACAAATCTGCTAGTGACTTGACCTCTTTCTTACAGGTCATTGAACAAAAGCATTGAGTCGACTTAAGTATAGATACCGTAGATTAAGAAAGAAATCGTGGAAGAACAATTAAAACCATTTTGATTTTATGTAACTTAATGGACGGGATAATAGACGGCGTTAATATTCAAAAATTTTGGTGTAGCCGTTCGCCGCTTCTAACTTTTAATACTTCCAAGAATTTTGAATAAGAAATAAAAAAAATAAAAAGAACATTTTATTTTATTGAAGATTTAAAAAAAAGTAGTTTCGATTATTTTCTATTGTAACGTTAAATTCAGGGAAGCACAGATGCAGAAGCGGGTATCAAAGATTACTAAACTTAGACATTCACAAAATTTCCTTGAAATAAAACTATTGGCAACCCCGAATTTCTTGCTTTTTGTGTAACCGCGTTATTCTTCTAAACTACGCAGCGGATTTTGATGTGGTTTTCACCATAATTTAAAGAATATATTCCATAATATTATTGTCGGCGCATCACATAATGCGCGTGATTGACCAAGGGGAACGCGCGGGGTATCAGGGTACTCGTACTCGACGGCCGCTGCGCGCCCACCACTCCACTCAGCTCCACAGAACACATATAACTCAGCTCACAGACGCGCTCGACCATGGGCATTTCATTGTTTTTTTCTTATATGTTTGTTATGTAAATTAAGGTATTACTCCTGCTTTAATACAGTCCACTACTTCTTTTATTCTAAAGTCCCGATTGAGCCCATTCAATATATTAATTTATATATAATTAAGAGGTTTATGTATGTATAAATGAAGCATTCGTATTTAACTTCTATATAACACAGAAATCTCGATATTTAGACATGTCGCCATTGCACCCGTGCGAAGCAGGGGCGGATTGCTAGAGTGTTATAAAATCGATAGTGGATCTGAAGAGAAATTCAACCAGAAAATTGAAGACATGTGACATCTACCAACCCGCACGGGCCGTGGTCTTACGGCGTGGATTACGGCCCACTCTCTCTCACAGAGAGGAAACTTGTGTCCCAGCAATGGAAACATTACAGGCTGATTATACTTATGGTTAAATAGGTACTCTTAAATCTTACTTCAGAGGAATTTAACACTAGATTGCAGCTATAGATTTAAAATAAAATCCCATAACCAAACTGCAAAATTCATCAAAAAACCTTTTACTTGTCGTGAAACATCAAACAGACATACAGAACCACTTTCCTGTTTATAATATTAGTGTAGATGGGATGTAGATTCCCTGCAGCACCTTGTTTATAAAGTGTGACAACTTTCGAGTTTACCCCTCGTTTCTTTTGTTTCATACAAGAGTGGATGTGTGCCTTGGGAATCCAACGGCGTACGATGTTGTTCAAAATTGTTCGCGTTGAATGTGAAATATAAACTCGTTTATTTATTCAACTTGTGATTATAGAGTTGAGTACCGGAGACCTAGTACCAGAGTTCTTTTGTTAATATAAGATCACGCCTTGTTTCCCCGTTCAAGCGTTGGGTAGAGTACCTAGTACACTAACATTATACCAGTTATGTTTAAGTCCCTTGTTAAAGGGGAGCCTATTGCCATCAACCGGGCACACATCCAGACTCCGGGCTGCTACTGAGAAATTCCAGATAGAAAACCCAAAAACACTTAAACACTTTGCCCGACCTGAAAACCAAACCCAAAACCTCATGCTCAACAGTAGCGCTTTGTACTAAGCATTTGGCTCTGTTTGACTCGTGCATGAATGTTGTTAACTCATTACACACGCAAATCTCATTGCACAAACACTTTGAGTAAACAGCTTAAAACCTGTTTACCGCTTAGTGTTTAACTTGGAACCTCAAGACATCAGATATCAGGTAAATACCTACAACACTGTGAGTATAAAACTCTTACCTCTACTCTTAAATCTGTTACTATTTCATACACCAAAGGAGACGGGCTTTGAATGGGAAGTGGTCTATGGACCAATAGCGATACAGTTTTTAACACACTTTTTTTAAATGTTTGCTAAGGCGATAACTCATCTATAACAGCCGTACAGGTCGATTGATCAGCTTAAGCTACGCTTGCCGCGGTTGGTCTGTGGATGGGTGACCATCTTAACGTACCGAGCCTCTGTGCCTCGGAAAGCACATTAGTCCCGGCTGTCATTCGTGGATCTTTGTCAGTTGTTACGGGTGGTCACAAGCCCGAAATTCTGATAACCAGTCTTACAAAGGGGTATCGTATTACCCAGTAACTGGCTTGTGAAGGTCAGCTCGTTCGCTCCATGTAAAATACTGGTATTCAGCTGCATCCGGTTAGACTGGAAGCCAACCCCAACATAGTTGGGAAAAGGCTAGGCAGATGATGATGACCCTCGTGTAATGGGGTACCTATTATTAAAATCTGTCCTGGAACGTGCGTTTTTTTTTAAATGAATCTAAGACTGTTATGTAAAGATGAAAATCGCATATCAGGCGAACTAGATAAACACCAACCCCCTGAGTAAGCAGGCTTCCCACCTAGCATTTCTACGACAGATCATCTGCATACAGTCAATCAAATCATAGAAAAACACCAGGAATATAAAATCCCGTTATACCTCGCTTTTGTTGATTATTCCAAAGATTTGGACAGCATTTCATACACACACATTCATTTTTAGCAACCAAAACATTGATCCCACCTATATGTTACGCAACATTGACAAAAATAGTACAGCCGCAATAAAACTTGAAACCAGTGGTCCAAAATTTTAAATAGAGAAAGAAGTCAAACTGGACCCGCTATCTCCTAAACTATTCACCAGTACCCTTGAAGAAATCTTCAGGAAGTTGGCAGCCGAATGGAGGGAAAGAGGCATTGTCCTTGGCGATGCGAGACTGACAAATCTACGTTTCGCCGACGACATTGTTTTCTTTTCATATTCAGCCACTGAACTTGAACGGATGCTCCAAGAACTTAGCAAAGAAAACCTTGAGGTTGGACTGAAGATGGATATGTCGAAGACCAAAGTTATGTGCAACGAAACACCAAAAGTAGACGGGGAGATAATACAACATGTCCAAGAATACCTTTACTTGGGCCAAGTAATGTCTTTCTAGGCGTGGCAAGATAAAGAAATCACAAGACGGACGGAAAACGCTGGAAGAGAGCACTGGTCCTTGAATGAACTATATATTTATTAATTAAATGTTTCAAGCTAAATGTACAGAGGCGAACTTAATGCCATAGGCATTTTTTACCAGTTAACCTTTCTATTTAAGGGTGAGCTGCTTAAGGCACTGAAACGCAGGCTCATTTACATGTGTATTCTTCCCGTCTTAACTTATGGTGTATAAACTAGGTCTTTGACTAACATCCAGAAGACCAAACTCAAGGTCTGCCAGCGAGCAATAGAGCGCAGTATGCTAGGCGTTAAATTAACGGATCGTGTTCGAAACACAAAACTGCGCTACAAAACAAAGATAGCAGATTGTAGCTCAAAAGGCTGCCCAACTAAATGGGACTGGGCAGGACATATCTGCCGCATGCCGAAAAAACTGTGGGCCCAAATAGCACAGAAATGGTGCTCTGAGACAGTGAGGCGGGGTTGCGGCAGACCACGATGGACATGGCGGGACGAGCTGGATAGGTTCCGACAAAACTGGAAAGAGGACGCACGGGCTCGCGAAAGATGGAAGGAATGGAGGGAGGTCTTTGCCCAGGAGTGGGACAGCGTAGACTAGTAAAAAAAAAGTGTAGATACTAAGTGAGTGTGTGAAGAGCCTTGTAAGTGTAACAGATCCATTATTACTTTGTGATAAAAATATTACAACACGAAATTCAAAGCTAACTACTCAAAAATTCACAATATACCTGTGAACTTACTTTAACTTATACTTGAATGTAGGTACCTATGGTATACTGCTATTCTTCAGTCGCAAAGTTGAGTCGTAGACTGATGTTCGAAAAATATTATAAATGCGAAAGTGAGTTTGTTTGTTTGTTACGCTTTCATGCTAAAACGGCTGAATGGATTTGAATGAAAGTTGGCACATGGATAAAACATGACCTGGATTAGGACAAATAATACTTTACATAATCTATTCTCACCTTATATTTTGAAAGAGTTATTCAAGGTAAACTTCGTATATTCGGCGATATATATTTTGAGAGTTTCACAGTAATAATTTTTTTAACTGTTATTTAAACATTTGGGCGGTTCGGGACGTTATTATGGTCAGTTTATATTTACGGGAAGTAATTTAATTTTTCGGCGATTGGTAAATTAGTGTGACAATAAAACATGAACTGTAATAAAAAGAAAATTGGTCGGTTATTTCATCCTACTATGTCCGTACAAAAAATACTCAAGTAGTGTAATAAACGAATGGCCAGTTAACATGTTGGAATGGGCAGTTAGATAAACAATTCGGCAGTTCATAGGTTAGGTTGGAATTGTGATCAACCACGCGCGAGTTTAATTGGTTGCAGCACCGCGACCAAATGGGTTAGGTTAACTGTGACCACCCCTACTTCCGAATTAGATTTCTTACCGACTAATTCCTGCCCACTCAGTAGGTAATTTACTGCTTAATTATTTATTGAATTACCCATTAGAATATTTGATAAACATCTTTTTTGTTTAGTTTATTTCTTAGTTTTTATTGCCAAAGTTAGTAAACATGCACTACATTAAACAACTGCCACTTTAAATCAGTGCCGTTTCAAATACTCCTATGCATGAGTAGGTACTGCCACTGTTTTCATTTATTATCGTCCCCACATTGTATGATAGGGTGGGGTATTCAGAGCTCTCGTAGTCATAATATTCAATCCCTATCCTATCTTGTAATAAAATCAGTAACTAAGCGTGTTATCTTCCACCTTCCTGAAAGTTTAACCTAAACTGAAAGAGATTAGCAAACTGTCAGCACTTAACACTATCAAAGTTTAAACCCGACACTTTGGGTGACACGGAGCGGGTCAAGAGGTGTTCGGTAGCATTTGCAGCTAACGAGGTGTTGCTAGTTAAAACGGTGCGTATCTTAACTTAATAAACTTGAAACTTGCTTTATAGTAAGTTTCAAGGATATTTGTATATATTTATATATATATTTGACGGCGGCGGAGCGCCCCGCCGGACGGCGACGGTATTTTCGCTCTTGCATCCTATGTCGACGGAGCCCCGCTTCGCGGGGCCCCTATTTCTGTGTAAAGGGTTTAAAGTAACCTAACAAAACCGAACCTCGGGGTGCCCTTCGCTTGCTCTTTCTTGAGAAAGTTGATCCCTATGATGAACCTAACCTCCGACTACGCTTTTTAGGCAACTTTTAAGTGTTTTGAGGTTAGGTTTACAAAAAATTGTTTTTCTCGGAAACGGTGGCAATTTCGGGATTTTAAACATCGGGTTTTTAAACTTTCGGGCATATGAACTTTCGGAATTTTAAACTTTCGACCAAACAACCATTCGGCGTTTCAATTTTCGGGATTTCGTCCATCGGTATTGTAATATTCGGTCTTTTAAAATTCGAGATTTTGATACGTACCCATCAAAATACGTACCCCTATAATTCTGTTCAATAATTTTATTTGCTATCAAGATATATTTAATACTAGCGGCGCCCCGCGGTTTTACCCGCGTAAATGTCGATCCCGTGGGAATATCGGAATAAAAAATCTCTTAGAGGCAAATAATAATCTCTCCAGAATTCTAATAACACGTACTGTATACTACTTTAAGATAACACTATCATCGTGCCTCTGCTTTGCATGGTTTTTACGACTTGAAGAAACGTCAAGATTTCTTTATTATTAATGTATTATGCACGTAGGTAACCATTCCGGAATAAATTCTGTACATAAGTTATTGTGTAAACGCGTCTAAATCAACTGAGTAGGTACCTAGTTTAGAAAACCCAAGCGGTCGAAATGGAATTATCCGGAAAGGAACTGGAGTTACCGACGTAGCTTGTAGAGTAAGTAAGCTGAAGTGGGAGAGGGCTGGCCATGTTTGTCGAAGGACCGATGGCTGTTGGAGCAAACGAGTCCTGGAGTGGAAACCGCGTATCGGCAAGCGTAGTGTGGGACGCCCCCAAGTTGAAGGACCGATGACATTTAAAAGGTGGCAGCATGGGACAGACTGGGAGCGGAAGGGGGTGAACAGGGTAGTGTGGCGCAACTTGGGAGAAGCCATGTCCAGCAGTGGACTGCGATAGTAAGTTGATTGAAGCGGTCACACAGACACTAAAAGCCTCTTAAAAAACATTTTTTTTTTCGTTTTTTTTTATTACTGGGTTGTTTTAAAATGGCTAGCTAAACTTTGCAGACGCAATAGGTGTCGATATCTAAACACGATAAAATAAAAAAAAAATATAAAGATTTCATGTTTGTTTTTTTTGGAGTTCAACGACCGCTGTCTATTTATTTATTTATTTAGGTTCACCAACAGCTTCTACCCTACTAATAATATTATAAATGTGAAATTTTGTGAAGATGTTTGGATGTTTGTTACTCAATCACGCGTAAACAGTTGAACAGATTTGGATGAAAATTTGCACATAGATCCTATGTGTTAATCCAGGAAATGGTCTATTTCCTGGATTAACACATAGGATACTTTTTATCCCGATATTCCCACGGGATCGAGAGTTACGCGGGTGAAACCGCGGGGCGCTGCTAGTATATTATAGATCACAATAGCCTCGATCTTACACAGTCACCAATTATAGGTGTTAGTGTGGTTACTTGAAGTCATCATCTGCCTAGCCTTTTCCCAACTATGTTGGGGTCGGCTTCCAGTCTAACCGGATGCAGCTGAATACCAGTATTTTACATGGAGCGACTGCCTATCTGACCTCCACAACCCAATTACTAGGTAATACGATACTCCTTGATAAGACTGGTTGTCAGACTTTCAGGCTTCTGACTAACCGTAACGACTGTCAAAGATCCAAGAATGACAGCCGGGACCAACGCGGCAACGGCTTAACGTGCATCCCGAGGCACGGAGGCGGAGGGGTCACGGTATGTAAAGGTCACCCATCCACAGACCAACCGCGGCAAGCGTAGCTTAACCTGATCGATCGACCTGTGCGGCTGTTATTATTTAGCCAGTGTTGTTACTTGAGGTATGAGTTGATAAAATCGTGTTAGGATATCAATACCCGTCAGTAAATTAACACAAAAAA
Source organism: Oligia fasciuncula (assembly GCA_963082905.1). Taxonomy (NCBI): domain Eukaryota; kingdom Metazoa; phylum Arthropoda; class Insecta; order Lepidoptera; family Noctuidae; genus Oligia; species Oligia fasciuncula. The sequence goes on along the minus strand of OY720390.1, from coordinate 13,708,584 downwards.
AACTTAAATTTTTATTTTTTTATTTTATTGTTCAGTTAGCTAATTTATAATAACCCTCTAGAATTGATAATATAATAATCAGTAAACATTATACAAACGATATTATACAAAATGATACCATTGTAATATATGTGGCGTATGAAGACTAGTACAGTAAAACTGTTCGTGGAGAAAATTATGTTTGTTATATGACGTTATACTCATAACTATGAATGAGAGACATCTGAATACAGAACGGGGAACATGTGAATCTTAACACTGATATGTATATACCGACTATGAAACAGTCACGGAACAGATAAATAAGGTTTATAACCTTATTTATCTATTCCGTGGAAACAGTAATACGTGTTCGATTTATTGCAAGTGTACCTATCGGAAAGTTATCTCATCATGGTGTTGTATGTATATAATAATATATGATATTATTTTACTTCTCTCTTTTTCGTAACAAATTGACTATAGGTAACCATAATTCTTTCCACGCAAATGGGGAAGTTTTCCCATCTGCGTCTGAATTGTAATTAATGTGTTTTTAACGTTATTTTAAGACTTAAATTGTATTTTTTTGTAGGTACGGTGGGTATATCGTATTTCTTGCTGGTCTAGTGGTGGCAAGCGCAACTGCTGAGCGTGAGGGCCTGGGATTGATTCCCAGGTCGAGCAAAGTATTATTGGGTTTTTCCATTAGGAATTTCTCAGCCCGGAGACTGAATTTGTTCCTGGTTGATAGTTGATGAACTTAAACATAACTGGCGAAATATGGGTGTACTTATAGGCATACCTCTGCCAAACTACAACCTGAATATAACTGTGATGTTATGTATGTTTATTTTGTAAGACTAGAATAATATTTCCAACTAGCTTCTGTCCGCAACTTCGTCCGCGTGAAATTTCACACTCCCCCCATTCACCCTCTTAGGGGTGGAATTTCGAAAAACCCTTTCTTTGTGAATACCCACTCTTCACAAAGAACACCAAATTTCAAATTTCATGTCTCTAGGACCAGCGGTTTAGGCTGTGCGTTGATATATCAATCAGACAGGACTTTGAATTTTATATATCCAATACTAATATTATAAATTCGAAAGTAACTCTATCTGTCTGTCTGTATGTTACCTTTTCAGGCCTAAACCACTGAATGGATTTCGATAAAATTTGTCAGAGAGATAGATTGCATCCCAGAGAAGGACATAGGATAGTTTTTAACGACATACCTCGCGGGCAAAGCCGCAGCCGGAAGCTAGTATAGATATAGTTTACTCACCCATGTTAAGCAATTACACGTAGTAAAAATCAGGACAAATACGCAACAGCTTTCATTATTTGCCCAACAAGACCATCCATCAAGGCTGTTACCCTGATGAAACTGCCCCGTAAAAACCTAACGATTTCAACGTTGAAAAATGTCACTAACGATGCGCAGATTGCAATACAAATACGTGCACGGAAACGTGTTTGAAAACCTAGTCATGAATAAAAAACTTTTTTACAAAAAAAAACGGTTTCCAAAAAAACAGTACAAGTGCAAAATATCTTTATTTTTAAAAGTCGGTAACTTTGGTTAGTGGTTTGACTAATTTTTTTTTTCCATCGACTTCCCTGTTGTTTTTTTTTTTTTGCCGATTTTTTATTTTTTTTAAATTATCGGTTCTAGTACCTAGTCGTATTATAACACCATACACATAGACGAAGTAGAATAAAAATCTACATATTATTTTACTCTAAAACCACTCATTGGAATTTGATCAAAGTATATGACCCAATGAAAAAAGAATCATCAAAATTGGTCGACGTAGTAAAGAATAATCATAAGAATCAGTGAACTTGCAAAATAAAAAAGATTCAGACAAATTGAGAACCTCCTACTTATTTAGAAGTCAGTAAACAAGAAAGCGAGAGCAGTGGTGGCCCAGTGGTATTGGCCGCGACTTACGAGTAGGTCGTAGGTTCGAACCCAGACAGGCACTTTACTTTGTGTAAATTATATCATCACCACTACTCTCAAACCGGTGAAAGAAAACATCGTGAGGAAACCGGCATGTCCTAGAACCAAAAATTCGAAGACATGTAACATCTGCCAACCCGCACTGGGCCCGCGTGGTGGATTACGGCCCACTCCCTCTCACAGAGAGGAAGCCTGTGTCCCAGCAGTGGGAACATTATAGGCTGATTATGATAATTATGATGATGAAACAAGAAAGGATTTATAGAAAGAAGGTCTCCTTTACAAATAGGAAAATGTTCGAACATCACAGGCAAACAAATCGAGAGAATAAATTAAAAACCGAGTACCAACCCTAACCAGAAAATTCATTACGTAATAACAGAAAATCTAAAAGAAACCCGAGAAGCATCGCAATATTATACTTACTACCCCCGCTTTCTAAATTTAATTCAAAGACGAAACTTGAGGTTCATAACAAGCTTTTTATTATTTTGCCGAAGTGAAAGCCCTCCGGTGGAAAGAATGAAAGCGTGTAGGTAGGTATTACGAGCATGTTTTTTATTACATATTTACGATCATTGAAATTTATTAATCTTAAATATGTATTTTTTGCTGTTGTTTTAATGTTGTCGGAAAAGCTACACGTTTCTTTTAAAAATATATCCAGTGTAAAAAATAACATGAATTTTGATGTAGTTAGGTTAAAGGTAAACCATATTAGGTACTACATATTAGAATGTTCTGAATATTCTATGCTCAATCTATATATTTTTCGGAGTCATTCGTTTGACTATATGCGGGACGCAAGCGCCGCCCGGCGGCGCTTGACAGAGTCTAGCCTGTTCGTGGGAGTCGACGAAAGCACTACAGAACTATGTGGAGTCTCTCTTGGACATTGGACATCGTACGGACAACATGTACTCAAACTGTCTCGCGTTCTGTGTCAAGTTGTGTCGTGTACCTACAGTGTGTGATTCGCTACTTTGATCAATTTGTTTGTAAACTTATAATCTGATTTGAACTGCAAATCGTTTTTCTATTGCGCAATAACCAACATTACCCATAGTACGCCCACAGTAATAAAAATATGGCTGATAATAACGAAAGACACATGCCTTCTTCGTAATATTTATTTATTTCTTCACTAATAGAGGCTACACTATTACATGCACGTTAACATAAACAGGGACAAATATAAGTGTACCTACGCTATATACTATAGCGCACACTTGTACAATAAATAACAAATTAAAGCCGCTTTTTGTGACTGTGTGACCTCGATGCAGATTTCACTATCATATTATAGGGAATTTCTTCCGGAAGAAAGACGCAGTTAGAAAAAAAAAGAAATCATAATGTTTTTTCAAGACGTAAAACCATGCGAAGCAGTTTCGCTAGTAGGAATATGATATATAATTAGCAATTTCCATATTACAAAAATACATCTAAGTATTCCAATTTCTCAGTTATTTTTTAGTTACCTTCAACATTTTGAAAGTAATAAAATTGAAACATAACCTTAGCTATTGCCTAAGTTACAAAAATACCGTTACCAGCCAAATATTGGGATGCTGGAGATATTGAGTAACCGTCATGTAACCGTAATATTCGACACAAAAACAGTTTGCTACGCTAATTGGACTTGTGGCCAAATACTGAAATCGGACCTTTGCATTTTGGAAACAGATTTCCGCCCGCGGCAGCCTGTCTGTCATGGTTGTTACATGGGAAATCGAATATCACTTTGGAGGGGTTAATGTAATTTGTCATAACTGTATTTTGTTCAGGAAGACAGGAAGAACAGGGACAAAGATCATGTGTGAATTGGTAACCGCTTTTTTATGTTTGAAATCTTTGAAAAGAAGAAAATGGAGCGTTTCATTAAATCTATAATTTTAACATTATCTTTTTTTTTTGGACTCTAACTTTTAAAAGTCTTTGAAAAGTTTAATTTTTGAACCGTCGATTCGCACGAAAACTATCATCTTCACAAATTAATGCCTAGGTACAGTTGAGCCTCAAATCAGTGGTATAAGCTGGACTATTATTCTATTGTAAATCTGTACTACGCTAGGTCAGCTCAAGGTAGCTTAAGTGGTAAGCCATCCCTTTAAAAATAATGTGCTTCAAAAATCAGTGAATGACGTAATCCAATAGTAACAAAACGATATTTAAAAGTGACATAATATATATACAGTAGGGTCAAAACTTCAAAGCTGGCAAAACTTCAAAGTTCGTTGTGGATATCTAACACAAAAAAATAATCTATGACTTCATGTAACTATACCTACTACCAGCGGCGGAATTACTAAAGTAATTGATTAAAATTTTAGTTTTTTCGTCATTAGATATCGATTTATCATGTCTGTCAAGTTTCGCCAGCTAATTTAAATATAGGGCCTGTATATCTTTACGTTTAGGTATAACATCAAAAACAAATAGACGGCACGGTTGGCGCAGTGGTTAAGCGATTGACTGCTGCGCTGCGTGTCGCGGGTTCGATTCCCGCACGGAACAAATATTTGTATGACCTACAAGTAGTTGTTCCGGGTCTGGCTGTTTGTGTATGTGAGTTTAAATGTTTGTAAACGCACCCACGATACAGGAGAAATTCCTAGTGTGGGGCAACGTTTAAAAAAAAAAAATGTACCTATAAGTTTGTTCCATGAGTCAGGTGTTAACGGTCCCATGAGAATTAATTGAGGGTAACGGATAACTAAATGGTGCTCGAAACTGCCTGTGTTTGTGCACAGTTATAATCTTTACATAACACATTAATGTTAAGCGTATAGGGAAAACACCCAAATCAAACTCGAAACTGCGGGTACTTTTGATCACACAATATAGATAATATTTCTTTACCTCAATATCGACTAATCACAAAACAGGTACTATATTTTTATTTGTAGGTAGGTACACTTATCTATATGGACATACAACTCATTATAAAAACCTATAAAGGTCAACTAACGAGAAAAAGCATTGCACGGGAATAAAATCTTACAATTGCGGACCATGAGATAAAACGAAGCGGTTTTGTTTTTAACTATACGGGAAAATAATGATGGTATAAGAGTTATCGATATGTTATTAACTCAAGACCTGCGAGACAATGAAATGACCTGTGTTATATACGTAAAATTGTATAACTTGGGGCACATTATGGTGACAGTCGTCATCATCAAAAAAATTATGCTAAAAGTTAGTGACAATATCAAGACAAAGGACGTCTAGTTTCAATTGGAATCTGCTAACAATAGCAAAAGTTATTGATCGTAAATGGCCGACAACGTTTGACACATTACTTGATATTAGTCTGTCACGTAACGGAGACTCAAGGACGGTTGGAAAGGCTCCCGTCTGTCGGAAAGATATAGGTAGTCGTACCGGAAATCGGAAATGAGACGCTAGCGCTGAAGGTCTGCTGACGCTACAAAGAGATTGCTTGAAAGTATCCGACAGTTGATTAAGATCTAACTATTTTGATTAACGATTGAAATAATTATTGTGTTGGTTCTGTTTAGTGTTGAAGGAAAAGTGTTGTGTTTTCCTAGTCTTTTAGATGTAGAAAACGTGTTGAATGTTTGATTGGTATTCTTATTTAACCCTAATCTCCCTCTAAATCTCTGCACCATTATATTATCCTCAAATAGTATGTTACTAAAAGTCGTAGGTGTCATACAGATTTTTTTCACATAGGAAGGTTCTCCCCATTAAAACAAAACTCTAGTGCTCAGAATTATGCTTTCTGATTACCTAATGCTTACATGTTTTTTAAGAACTAAATCTAAAAAATAATATCAGGTGGCGTTCTATAGTTTCTACCTATCCCCATGGGAAGAAGGCGTGAAGTTATGTGTATGTATGTGTAAATTTTATTCTAATATGAATCTGATAAAACTTTTCTGTTTATCTTCAAATATTGTCACATCAAAATACATTATTTAAGACAAGCATCTTGAAGGACGTCCTTCAAAAGTTCTACCAAGACGTATCATTGCCGCGGTTGTCAAGCGCTTTCAAAATAAACAACTGCTTACATAGATCAAATGGGGGCTATAAATGGCCCATTGAAACTTGAGACATTCTCCGCCATTGTGCCTAAACAAAACTTCTAAGACTTCTTACTAATTGTATTTTAAAATATACGTATTCAGGAAACAACATTAAATTCCGAATTTTAGAAAGAATGGTTGTATGTGTTTTAACCTTTGGAGAAGCCTATGTCCACAGGTGGTATTTTGTATGTACACTAAACAAACACTTTTACACGTCAATCATATTTTTTTAAACTAGATGAGGTCGTTTCCTATCTGACTACTCTGAGAAGAAAGGCCGAAACAAACTCAGAGGTCACAGTCTCTTTTAAAGTCGAGACATAATCTTGGTTAGGTTACATATAGACCATGTAGATCGATGTCTGAGATGGTCTTTTGAGGAAAGAACCACACAGATTGAGAGAACCTGTCCTGTCAGTGCATGCATTTGTCAGAAATCGTGCAGCTCAACTCAAGACGATTCGTTGAGCTCCTTAACTCAACGAACAATACCAAAGAAAGGATAATTGGGTAAGCCACATAAATGACTCAAACTGCCAGACCATGAAAAAAATAATAATAATAAGTACCTAGTTATAGTTATTATTAATACATGAGATAGTTTGTATCGGTCATAACTTTCACTTAATTCAGAAACGATCTAATGAACAAGCAGTTCCTGGGACATGCATAATTACAATAACAGGGTATCTAAACTTAGACAGGTAAACTTAACACATTGTTAGTAGATAGTGTAACTGTAAGTACTTGACAAAGGAATTTACTGTGAATACGTGTTACGTACCCAGATCTGTCTCAGCTACGTTAAAGAAAACTTATTATATTGGTGTCTGCTTATAACAAGTCGACACGAGTTACGAAGCTTCCTTTTTAGTTAAGGGGCTTACAGGACGTAAACAATTAATTTAGAAACAATAAAAGTAGGTATATGATCGACTGCAGTAAACAAAATCAGAAAAATATATGATATTCTTCATGTCTTCTCCCAGTTATCAATCTGCCTAGCCTTTTCCCAAGTATGTTGGGGTCGGCTTCCAGTCTAACTGGATACAGCTGAATACCAGTAATTTACATGGAGTGACTGCCTATCTGGGCTCCACAATCCAGTTACTGGGTAACATGATACCCCTTGGTAAGACTGGTTGTCAGACTTTTGGGCTTCTAACTCCCCATAACGACTGTCAAAGATCAAGGTTTCCGAGGCACGGATGGTTCTCGATTTGTAATGGATGGTCACCCATCCACGAAGCAACCGCGATAAGCGTAGCTTCACCTTCGATCGACGTGTACGGCTACAATCATTAGGCCACAGTCGTTGGAGTTGTTCTGTTGAATAACATATTAAATCGAAAGAAGTTTTTGAACTGAAACTGTACGTTTAAACTATTAATTAAAAAACCGAGTTGTTTTTAGGTACCTACTTGTAAGTTCACGAGAAAACACGAAAAGTTGTTTAAAATAAAACAGTATATAGGGTGACTGGTAATTAGTGACCGATACTTAAACACGTGATTTTACTCATCATTATGAACAACTTTTACTATGGGACCAAACCTGAAGCCGTGAAAAAGTAAAATAACTACCAGTCACCCTATATAGTGCTAGAACTGCCAGTAAAGGTTTGCCTCGTGATAATATCGCTTTAAGCTGTTCGTTCATCGTATGAGAAAAGAAGGGTGATGTATACATGGAGGTGCATAATGAAACATTCGCTTATTCTGGAAGCATCGATGTTGCTCGAGAGTTTGTTTAGTTAACTTAAGCTGAACTCAATCTAGCCAAGTTCCATGAATTAATCTCTAAAGCTTAACTTACGGGTAATGGGTGGAGAAGTCCAACATTATTTGCAAAAGTGCACTTTACAAATTTGTAACTATATAATACTAGCTGCGCCCCGCGGTTTCACCCGCTTAAATGTCGATCCCGTGGAAATATCGGGATCAAAATTTTATCAAAATTGGCCCAGCCGTTTGAGCGCGAAGAAATAACAAACATATAAACAGACACGCTCACACACTCACAATCTTTCGCCTTTATAATATAGATGGATGACCCCCCCTGTAACACAGGTTTTTCCTAGCATGGAGTCATTGATCATTTATTTTTTAACAGGCAATTTGTACGCTTAAATTAATTGTCAGCCCCAACTTCTTAAATATATAAAACTCAAAGGTGACTGACTGACATAGTGATCTACATATCAACGCACAGCCCAAACCACTGGAGGGATCGGGCTGAAATTTGGCATGCAGGTAGATGTTATGACGTAGGCATCCGCTAAGAAAGGATTTTTCGAAATTCTACCCCTAAGAAGGGTGAATGGGGGGAGGGTGAAATTTTACGCGGACGAAGTCGCGGGCGGAAGCTAGGCAAACCCACCACCACCACCATCCACCATCCACTGCTAGGCAAACGCCCTCCTACTTTCTTTCCTCCTCTCTTTATCCAAAGCTGCCAAGGACCAGTCGTTCTTTTTTGAGTCCAACACAAAAAGGCACAATATGATTTTATGGAAAAAGTCTACCAAACTAATAGTAGCAGTTCTGTAAAATAAACGCACCACAGAACAATTTTGGGTCACGAACTGAATATTGGATTATAGTAACGAAATACTGCAAATAGTTTTTTTTTGGTTTTATGCAGAAAAAAAACTTGCATGGCTTATTTTCACAGTAATATTGTTTCACGGTGCAAATAGGCGTTTCTTTATTGAAAATGTTGTAGTCAAAAACTTCTAAATTATTGGTTTTTTATACAGTTTTCACGCCAAATGTTCTTAGTTAAATGTGTTTGTTTCCATTTGGAAATATCACACACTAACCCTCGTTGTGTTTTCCTGGTTTACTTGAATGTTATTGAAATATTTGGAATTTCTCTGTGAATACAGCCAGCCGGCAGCCCTGTTGCTTTGTACTCGGACAAACGCATATTTCATGGATATTACACGCCCTGGGGGGGTTATTCTATAGACCGGCAGGAAGCGAACACACTACTGATATTTTTCATATGTTTTTCGCAAAATTAAAGCCTGCTTTCATAAGGGGAATGATCGTTTTATCATTACGTCTTGCTGAATAAATATTTATACCTCCGATATTTTCATGTTTAAAATCTCTATAGTTCATGGTACAAATGAAAGGTTTAACATTTTATTAAAAACTAGCTTTATTGGGCGGCTTCGCCCGCGTGAGTGTCGGAAATATCCCAGATATATCGGAGATAAAAAGTATTATCTATATGTATTAATCCAGATTAATACATATTATAATATTTCAAAGATAATATTTCCAAATACTGTGATGATGTATGTAGTTATCCAGATTATAAACTATTTGTGTGCCAATTTCTATAACTAGCTTCATCCAAAACCATTCAGCCATTTTTAACAAACATCTAAACGGATCGTGATCTAAACCTTCAAACTTCCGCATTTATAATATTAGTAGTTTTTTTTTATTATTTACTTACAATAAAACAACTTTGGTTATTATTGCTTCACATCGAAAACACTTCAGCATCAACTGCTTTTTGAACAAACCCAGTATGACATAAGGCAGAGCACCCAATGAGAAGCTTCTATTTCAGCTTACATCATCACATCAAAATTACCTCCATATTAAATGGCAGTCCTCCCAAAAGACTGTCAACATTTTGGTAGAAAGTTAGCACGTGTAGTTTCCCATCAAAGTGCTGCGCTACCGTCACTAAAATGCATTACTAGCTGTATAATGCCTAAACACAAAATATCTCGAGGCAAACACTGCACAGGTAAACTAATGTATGTTAGGAATTCCTAACTTTGTCTAATGGTAACTTAATTAATTAACGGCTTAAGGTTCGTTTAATTATGCACATGAGGGTCTGTTACGTTGCCAAGTGTTTTACCTAAAAACTGGCATATTAGACGGCCATGTTGTTCAGCATTGGCAGCTATACACCCTTACATTTTGATCGTTTTAATCCTTAGAAGGAGTAATTGTACTCATCATTATGAACAACTTTTACTATGGGACCAACCCTGAAATCGTGAAAAAAAAATCTGTTGATCCATACATTATGTCGAGATATGCTAATATATATCTATATATGCATCAGCTGATTTTTTTTTCACGATAACAGGGTTGATCCCATAGTAAAAGTCGTTCATAATGATGAGTACAATTACCCCTTACAAGGATTAAAACGATCAAAATGTAACAGTGTATGTATAGCTTCACTAAAATCAAGCCACTACACTTTGAACGGAACGACAATCTGAGGAACAATTCTCGTAATTTTACGAACGTTCACAGTCTGATCTCAGTCTCAATCTGTCAAAAACACCTCTAATTTCCCTACATTTTTGACATTGATTGTCACTGAGATGAGATTGCGACTAATTTTGAACGTTTTCAATTAAGTGAATTGGCCTTACTCATGTCACGACACAGAAGTAACATTTGCTTTGACTGAAAATAAATTCAACCTGTAGTATTTCAAAGAGCTGCAAGTTTTATGCGAATAACCGTGCCTCTAAGGACCTGTGCACACTACCTTTTTTAACCGCGCCGTTGACGCGCGTTTGTAGCGATACGCACGCGAGTCAAACGCAGGCTGCGTTTGACTCGCGTGCGTAGACCTTCTATAGGATAAAAGCGCGCCGTCGAAGCGCGTTTCTAAAACGCGCGTCGACGGCGCGTTTAAAAAGCGTGGTGTGCACAGGCATAATGGACATAGGGAACAGCAAAGTAAAGTTTGCACAGCATTTTGCCTTAATTCTTTAGAAATTAAAATATTTCTACATTGTTCTGTACTGTCCTAAAATAAGAGAATAATAAATTATAATGTGTATGATGTAGGTACGTATATAAATGCATTATGTCAAGCCAAATAAAGACAAAACAACAAGGAGGGCCGTAGCCTATCAGACACAACACCCGTCTGGTCGGAGGATCCTCCCTTTTCTATAGAGGATAAGTGAACTTTACAACCTGCACCTCATACCTCTATAGGTACGCAAAATACGTGCTTTGCCGTGGAGTTGCAGACACCAACCAGCGCCCTAATTGCGTAACACACTATCAATCGGAATCTGAATCATATTGAAGCAAATTGCTAATCCATTGCTACATAAGTTCGAAAAATTTGCCTGCTCAACACATAAAATAACGCAATGAATATTGTTGAACTGTCAAAATTAAACCGATTCCTATTGATAATGTGTTAAGCAATTGTCCCGCAGTATTAACTAAAAAAACCTATTACATACCTAGGTCAAGAAAAAGTGTTTAAAACTGACTAGCGGTGTTGCGAAGTCTTTCCTCTTCCTCAATGGATAAGGATATTTAGAAAAAGTTCTATTTTTAGTACTTACATCATAAAAGGGTACTACAAAACCAACGTCCACCGTTGAGAGCTATTTCAGTCCAATGCTGGACATAGTCGGCTATCAAAAAGGTCATTCAGAGAGTAAGTAGGGCGAAAACTGTAGAGCTAACCATTTCACGCACATGCTGCTCAGTTACGATACCACAACCAACCCTTCCCAAATATGGGCTTTGGTTTAAGTCTAGACCAGATGTGGTTAATATCAGTATTTGGTATCCGGCTGCTATTTACGTACGTATATACAAACAAGTTTGTAAGTAGGTCCAACGGTCCCTAAGCAAATAATGATCACCCAAAGACTGTTTGCTAAGTAAGTAATCAATTTGTGAGGTTGATATTAAACCACGTCTAATTTCTAGGCCCACCGAAATCCAATAAAGTGGCTATCATTGTTGAAACTAGCTTTGACTTTTTTAATAACTGACCGACTCTTCACTTCAAACTTGTCTTGTAAATGGTTTTTAGTGGAATAAATAACCAATAACAATATAACACATACACACAAACTCACGCTTTATTCCCAAAGTAGGGAAAGGCAGAAATTACAGGACGTCACCAGCTACGATCCTTTACATACTCTTTTTGCTTCGTTTACATTCATACATATGAAGGTATGGGGGCCTAAAAAGGCCACTTTGGAAAATCATAAAAGGATAACAATCATTATGAATCGTAATATGCCGAAGACAGTCCGTGTTTTTCTTTTTTTCGCTGCACTACGTAGGTATAATCAAAGAGATTTGTATTGAATTTGGATCGGATTGATTGGTATTTTAGCACAGACAAAAAAAAAATAACTGAAAAATGCTTCACCAATGGGATTTGATACGATTAACTTAACGGTTAACTGTCCATTATATTAGGTATCATTGTATGATTCTGCCAAAGTGGCCTTTTTAGGCCCCCTGTTCTCGTACTTAAAAAACGTACGAATTCAAGTCGCAATCTCATCATAACGAGAATCATTGTCAAAAATGTATGTAAATGTTTTTGACAAATTGAGACGGAGATTAGAATTCGAACGGGAATTGCCCCTCACGTCACACACGCACGCGGGTAGCGAATACTACGCACCTGACATTTCTAAGGAACATCGTCAATAAGACCGCGCGTGAACAATGTCCTTCAGGACATCCACTCCTAGCGATTCCAAAACAAGTATCAATGGAAACAAGTACCTATGTCATTATGACATAGCTACTTGTTTCCATTGATACTTGTTTTTGGCCCACGTGAAATTTGATTTAACTCGTACAGTTTATCAAGCGAACCAACTAGTTGCTTATCATCCGGGCAGGTTGCGAGAGTCGAGGAAATGAGTTATACTGTGACGCTGTGGCGTCGACCTAATAACCTGAAAGCGTATGCTTACTATTTTTAATAGATTCACGTGCTCTTTATAAATTAAGTAGCGACCCGCCCCTGCTTCAAACGGTTTTTTAAGACTTGACAGAACATCGAAATATATTTTATTTTGAACAAGTTTAATATTAATGTGTTATTCACACCTTCCGGAATAATTTATCTACATGATGGTAAAAACCGCTTCAAATCCCTAGCAGCGAAGTTTAGAAAAAAAAAAACGCGGTCACACAGACAGACATGAAAAGCGACTTCAAATTATAATATCTACATATTTTATTATATATTATTAGGTCTTTCGAAAGCTTTGGTAGATTGTTCTGTGTCTTGTTTTACCAGAATTTTGTAGATAATTATTTCACTTGTCAAAGGGTTTTTGTTTTACCGGGCACAACTCCGATGAGACCAAACTTTTGTTAATCAAAAACCGGCCAAGTGCGTATCGGGCCACGCACAGTGTAGGGTTCCGTAGTAGCCCGTTATCACAATATAGTACGATTTTGTTATTCTTTATTCTGAATATAAGTAATGGTAAAGATATTAGGAGTTAATGGTTATAAAAACAAAAATCGACTTTAAATTTGAATTATCATTAAATTTCTAAGACGTGTCCCCTGTCGATCTGAAGTGTGATGGTCTTTTACGCTTAAAAATGGCTCCACAAAGGACGATGGTAGCTAAAAAAGAAGGATTTTGTATTTGGTACAAAATTATCCATCACCCAAGTTCAACGACTATTACCTACTGCTAAACTAATAAAGTTATCTTAACCGCTATAATTTTCCTTTAAAGTTTATGAAATGCACTATCATGGTGAATTTTCCAGATTTTTCAAGCCCGCAGTTTAGCCTTTAGAGGGGGGGGGGGGGAGGGGACGCCTGACTGGAACAAAAATTTACACATTTTTTTTTTAAAGTTTAATATTTCGTAAATGGAGCATTAAATCGAAAAATAATTTTAGCAATCCCCAAATAATTTTAGAAGACCTATTCAACTATACCCCACACGATGGGGTAGACGACGAAAAAAATATTCATCCCCACTGCACATGGAAGGGAGCTACCCTAAAACAAAAATATTTTACAAAATTTTATTTTACCACTTTGTTGGCGTAATTAATATACACACTCCTACAAAATTACAGCATTCTAGTACTATCGGTCGCTTAGCAAAACCTCTGACAGACAGACAGACGGACATGAAACTATAAGGGTTCCTTGTCAGAACTACGGAACCCTAAAAAGGTATTGATGTTTTGTATTCAATTTCAATCGAACCCATGATACAAAGCAGCAGTCTCTCTGGCAACTATTTGGTATACCTATTATATCTGTAGATACATCTGAGTTTTTGGGGTGCCATTGACCGTGAGTAAATCGATGTATGGAGGAACATTTAGATTACAGGACAACCTATGAGACGTCTATAGTCTTAAAATAGCATGGTAAATCTCTCAATATGGTGCGTACAAACTTATATTTGCAGTTTGAATGTATGGGAGAACATGTTTTTCAACTACAATGTTAAGTTTGTTCTTATAAATATATCCCACCTACGATACATTCATCCCACCTACGAAACCCTTCATTGTGCGTGGTCCGACACGAACTTGATCGTTTTTTATTTTTTATAGACAGTATTTTCACGAAATTCGATTTGCAATACCAAAAATTACCTGGTTAGTTACCTCTTTGCGGCATAAGCATAATTAGCATATAATTTTCCCACTGTTGGGACACAGGTTTCCTCTCTGTGAGAGGGAGTTGGCTATAATCAGTGCGGGTTGATAGATGTCACACGTCTTCGAATTTTTGGGTCTTGGACATGCCGTTTACAATATTTTCTTTCATCGTTTTGAGAGCAGTGGTGATGAAATAGTAATTTACACTAAGTAAAGTGCCTGTCTGGGTTCGAACCTACGACCTACAAACTCTTAGTCACGGCTGTTACCACTGGGCCACCACTGCTCACCTCTTTGCGGATTCATTATATATTTTATCTCCCTCGAAAACGCATACGCAAGACAATTAAGATAGAGGAAGCAAAAGATTTATGTAGAACGGAGCGGGGTCAGCGGGGTCAGTTAATTATCTCTGATTACATTGTAAGTAGTTCCTGGTACAATCGGGGAGCTAAGGCGACGCTTTGAGCGTGTTAGCATTTTTTTGTGCAAATTCGACATTACTGTTTTCTTATTTAGGTTTAGATTCAAATAGGCCAACTACGTAAGTACTGTGCACATCTCTAAGTAGCAAGTTCGATGTAGTATTCTATGATAAGCTTAAGCTCGGTGTTAATGTTTTATTTTGTGAACTAGTCACTGGAGTGTCTGAGAGTGTTGAAGTTTGTGTGTGTGTGTGTTTATATGTTTGTTACTTCTTCACGCTCAAATCGCTGGACCAATTTTGATAAAATTTTGTATGGAGGTAGCTGACACCCTGGATTAACATATAGGCAACTTTTATCCCGATATTCCCACCAAACCACGAAACCACTGGGCGCAGCTAGTAATAAATAAATATAATACACATTGCGTGAATAAAACAATGCGATCTGAAAAAAATGTAGGGTTATTGTTAGTTGTCTAATAAAAATAGTCATGTTATACAATAAAGCATACACTCGTTAGTGAGCATTCGAAAGCTAGAGATCGATGAGAACTCTATTGCGAGCTAATAATTAATAAGTTTATTTCAATTTTGTTTTACAATGGTACAAATGTCTTATAAGCAAATAAGAAATTTGTACCATTGTAAAACAAAATTGAAATAAACTTATTAATTATTAGCTCGCAATAGAGTTCTCATCGATCTCTAGCTTTCGAATGCTCACTAACGAGTGTATGCTTTATTGTATAACATGACTATTTTTATTAGACAACTAACAATAACCCTACATTTTTTTCAGATCGCATTGTTTTATTCACGCAATGTGTATTATATTTATTTATTACTAGCTGCGCCCAGTGGTTTCGTGGTTTGGTGGGAATATCGGGATAAAAGTTGCCTATATGTTAATCCAGGGTGTCAGCTACCTCCATACAAAATTTTATCAAAATTGGTCCAGCGATTTGAGCGTGAAGAAGTAACAAACATATAAACACACACACACACAAACTTCAACACTCTCAGACACTCCAGTGACTAGTTCACAAAATAAAACATTAACACCGAGCTTAAGCTTATCATAGAATACTACATCGAACTTGCTACTTAGAGATGTGCACAGTACTTACGTAGTTGGCCTATTTGAATCTAAACCTAAATAAGAAAACAGTAATGTCGAATTTGCACAAAAAAATGCTAACACGCTCAAAGCGTCGCCTTAGCTCCCCGATTGTACCAGGAACTACTTACAATGTAATCAGAGATAATTAACTGACCCCGCTGACCCCGCTCCGTTCTACATAAATCTTTTGCTTCCTCTATCTTAATTGTCTTGCGTATGCGTTTTCGAGGGAGATAAAATATATAATGAATCCGCAAAGAGGTGAGCAGTGGTGGCCCAGTGGTAACAGCCGTGACTAAGAGTTTGTAGGTCGTAGGTTCGAACCCAGACAGGCACTTTACTTAGTGTAAATTACTATTTCATCACCACTGCTCTCAAAACGATGAAAGAAAATATTGTAAACGGCATGTCCAAGACCCAAAAATTCGAAGACGTGTGACATCTATCAACCCGCACTGATTATAGCCAACTCCCTCTCACAGAGAGGAAACCTGTGTCCCAACAGTGGGAAAATTATATGCTAATTATGCTTATGCCGCAAAGAGGTAACTAACCAGGTAATTTTTGGTATTGCAAATCGAATTTCGTGAAAATACTGTCTATAAAAAATAAAAAACGATCAAGTTCGTGTCGGACCACGCACAATGAAGGGTTTCGTAGGTGGGATGAATGTATCGTAGGTGGGATATATTTATAAGAACAAACTTAACATTGTAGTTGAAAAACATGTTCTCCCATACATTCAAACTGCAAATATAAGTTTGTACGCACCATATTGAGAGATTTACCATGCTATTTTAAGACTATAGACGTCTCATAGGTTGTCCTGTAATCTAAATGTTCCTCCATACATCGATTTACTCACGGTCAATGGCACCCCAAAAACTCAGATGTATCTACAGATATAATAGGTATACCAAATAGTTGCCAGAGAGACTGCTGCTTTGTATCATGGGTTCGATTGAAATTGAATACAAAACATCAATACCTTTTTAGGGTTCCGTAGTTCTGACAAGGAACCCTTATAGTTTCATGTCCGTCTGTCTGTCTGTCAGAGGTTTTGCTAAGCGACCGATAGTACTAGAATGCTGTAATTTTGTAGGAGTGTGTATATTAATTACGCCAACAAAGTGGTAAAATAAAATTTTGTAAAATATTTTTGTTTTAGGGTAGCTCCCTTCCATGTGCAGTGGGGATGAATATTTTTTTCGTCGTCTACCCCATCGTGTGGGGTATAGTTGAATAGGTCTTCTAAAATTATTTGGGGATTGCTAAAATTATTTTTCGATTTAATGCTCCATTTACGAAATATTAAACTTTAAAAAAAAAATGTGTAAATTTTTGTTCCAGTCAGGCGTCCCCTCCCCCCCCCCCTCTAAAGGCTAAACTGCGGGCTTGAAAAATCTGGAAAATTCACCATGATAGTGCATTTCATAAACTTTAAAGGAAAATTATAGCGGTTAAGATAACTTTATTAGTTTAGCAGTAGGTAATAGTCGTTGAACTTGGGTGATGGATAATTTTGTACCAAATACAAAATCCTTCTTTTTTAGCTACCATCGTCCTTTGTGGAGCCATTTTTAAGCGTAAAAGACCATCACACTTCAGATCGACAGGGGACACGTCTTAGAAATTTAATGATAATTCAAATTTAAAGTCGATTTTTGTTTTTATAACCATTAACTCCTAATATCTTTACCATTACTTATATTCAGAATAAAGAATAACAAAATCGTACTATATTGTGATAACGGGCTACTACGGAACCCTACACTGTGCGTGGCCCGATACGCACTTGGCCGGTTTTTGATTAACAAAAGTTTGGTCTCATCGGAGTTGTGCCCGGTAAAACAAAAACCCTTTGACAAGTGAAATAATTATCTACAAAATTCTGGTAAAACAAGACACAGAACAATCTACCAAAGCTTTCGAAAGACCTAATAATATATAATAAAATATGTAGATATTATAATTTGAAGTCGCTTTTCATGTCTGTCTGTGTGACCGCGTTTTTTTTTTTCTAAACTTCGCTGCTAGGGATTTGAAGCGGTTTTTACCATCATGTAGATAAATTATTCCGGAAGGTGTGAATAACACATTAATATTAAACTTGTTCAAAATAAAATATATTTCGATGTTCTGTCAAGTCTTAAAAAACCGTTTGAAGCAGGGGCGGGTCGCTACTTAATTTATAAAGAGCACGTGAATCTATTAAAAATAGTAAGCATACGCTTTCAGGTTATTAGGTCGACGCCACAGCGTCACAGTATAACTCATTTCCTCGACTCTCGCAACCTGCCCGGATGATAAGCAACTAGTTGGTTCGCTTGATAAACTGTACGAGTTAAATCAAATTTCACGTGGGCCAAAAACAAGTATCAATGGAAACAAGTAGCTATGTCATAATGACATAGGTACTTGTTTCCATTGATACTTGTTTTGGAATCGCTAGGAGTGGATGTCCTGAAGGACATTGTTCACGCGCGGTCTTATTGACGATGTTCCTTAGAAATGTCAGGTGCGTAGTATTCGCTACCCGCGTGCGTGTGTGACGTGAGGGGCAATTCCCGTTCGAATTCTAATCTCCGTCTCAATTTGTCAAAAACATTTACATACATTTTTGACAATGATTCTCGTTATGATGAGATTGCGACTTGAATTCGTACGTTTTTTAAGTACGAGAACAGGGGGCCTAAAAAGGCCACTTTGGCAGAATCATACAATGATACCTAATATAATGGACAGTTAACCGTTAAGTTAATCGTATCAAATCCCATTGGTGAAGCATTTTTCAGTTATTTTTTTTTTGTCTGTGCTAAAATACCAATCAATCCGATCCAAATTCAATACAAATCTCTTTGATTATACCTACGTAGTGCAGCGAAAAAAAGAAAAACACGGACTGTCTTCGGCATATTACGATTCATAATGATTGTTATCCTTTTATGATTTTCCAAAGTGGCCTTTTTAGGCCCCCATACCTTCATATGTATGAATGTAAACGAAGCAAAAAGAGTATGTAAAGGATCGTAGCTGGTGACGTCCTGTAATTTCTGCCTTTCCCTACTTTGGGAATAAAGCGTGAGTTTGTGTGTATGTGTTATATTGTTATTGGTTATTTATTCCACTAAAAACCATTTACAAGACAAGTTTGAAGTGAAGAGTCGGTCAGTTATTAAAAAAGTCAAAGCTAGTTTCAACAATGATAGCCACTTTATTGGATTTCGGTGGGCCTAGAAATTAGACGTGGTTTAATATCAACCTCACAAATTGATTGTGTGTTTATATGTTTGTTACTTCTTCACGCTCAAATCGCTGGACCAATTTTGATAAAATTTTGTATGGAGGTAGCTGACACCCTGGATTAACATATAGGCAACTTTTATCCCGATATTCCCACCAAACCACGAAACCACTGGGCGCAGCTAGTAATAAATAAATATAATACACATTGCGTGAATAAAACAATGCGATCTGAAAAAAATGTAGGGTTATTGTTAGTTGTCTAATAAAAATAGTCATGTTATACAATAAAGCATACACTCGTTAGTGAGCATTCGAAAGCTAGAGATCGATGAGAACTCTATTGCGAGCTAATAATTAATAAGTTTATTTCAATTTTGTTTTACAATGGTACAAATGTCTTATAAGCAAATAAGAAATTTGTACTTTCTTCTTTTTAGAAATGAATAAAATATCTGTAGTCGAGCTGGGCAAAAGCTATTTACTAGGCGGATCACAGACTACACTGAAAAAAAAAATCGGTAATACCAATCGATTTTTCGGTAATATTCACCGCTTTGGTCAGTAAAAATAGAGCCTATTGTCCAAAGAAGTATAACTAACTGAAAAAAAACAGTTGAGTTATAACAGTAGATTTTACTGTGCATCTGCAACTGTTTTTTGGTCGGCTATTCTTATTGTTTGTAAGACAGTAAATGATAAGACAGTAAGAAAAAACAGTAAAGGAAAATCAGAACAGACAGTAAAGAAAAACAGTAAAGAGTGTCTTCTGTACTGTTTTTTTTTACTGTTTCTAACAGTAGGTTTAACTGAATCATGATAGTACCTATAATCGTCATGCAAACAGTTGATTTTACTGTGTTCACACAGTACATACTACGTAGGACAACATGAATGAGTACTGTGGGATCAACGTAGTAGTAACCATGGAAGGCCAGTTATAAGTACTGTAAGCAACAGTAGCGGGTAATTTGTGCAGGACGTTAGCAGTTACTGTGCGATCCAGTAGAACTAACTGTAAGCGACCAGTTCTGTTCATTGTAAGTATGCATTAGTAGTAACGGTTTCCTCACAGTAACAGGCATGTAAATTCACAGTAAGGTATACTTTGGTTGCTCATTAAAATATACCTTGCTGTCCAGTTGGCAGTACCTTAGATATCGGTTATAATAATTGATAGTACACATTAATAACAACCGTTCCCTCTGTTATTTGTACAGTTGAGATACGTTAGTTACTGTGCGAAAACAGTAACTAATACTGACTGTCAGGTATCAGATACTGTGAGAATACTTTAAACGATACTGTGAGGTTTGCTAGTAGGAAATGTGGGCACATTAAGGTATACCGTGATTATCAGTTATAACAACTGTGTCTCCATTAAAAGTAACTGTGCCTTACAGGTTTAGGTACATATTTCCACAGTAACATGCAGTGACCGCGCATTACCTAGTACTGTGAGACTCAGTTACCATAACGTATTGTCACAGGAACGGGTACTATAGAAGCTAAGTTGTAAGTACTGTAAGCGAACTTTATCCGGAACTGTTCATTCGCAGTGACAGGTACCTGTTACATCACAGTAATTACTGGGTACTCAACCCAGTAATTACTACTGTATATCGTAATGTTCAAACATTAAGCTAGACAGTAGTAATTACTGGGTTGAGTACCCAGTAATTACTGTGATGTAACAGGTACCTGTCACTGCGAATGAACAGTTCCGGATAAAGTTTGCTTACAGTACTCATTCGTAGTGACAGGTACTATTCATGACAGTAATTACTGGGTTGGGTACCCAGTAATTACTGTACCTACCTAATTGCGAATGAACAGTTCCCAATGTCGTAATATTTAATATTACGATACAAAGTAGTAATTACTACTGTATATCGATATTATTAAACAATATCCAATGTATAGCATTATTTCAGTAGCAGTGTGGAATTTCAGTAAAAATGCAAAAACTCGTAAGAAATATATTTATTTTTTAAGATTATTATATTAGATTACAATTACCTATTGTAAAAAATATGTAGGTAGGTACTATAAAAAAAAAGTATCAAAGCAAAAGAAAGAGGAAGAATGAAGAGAGGTGTGTGTGGTGGTGGTGAGGAGAAACACACCACACCTAAAAACCAAAATACTGTTTTTCTCTCTTAATTTGACAGATAATATTATGATATGCTACATGATAATAATATTCATAATTTCAATATTTACCAACTAAATATGTAAGTAGGTATGCTTAAAATACATTAGTGCCTTTTGACAAAAAAGTATGAGTATCACATTTTAACTTACTTCCTACTTAAAATGTATTTAATATTTAAACTTAAATTATACATATATCCACAGCCTTGATAATGTTTGGCATTTCATAAACAATATTGTCGACAATCACATACCTGGCTGAAATTTTTTTCAGAGGGCCTGCAACTATTATGTATGGCTGAATTGTTAATCCTAGATGTAAGTACTTTTCCTGGCGTGTTTGCTGCTGTTCTTGCAGCTCTTGCTCTTCTTCATGAAGGATGAAGTTCTCTCGCAGTTCTACCGCTGACCTTTTCTTTTTCTTTATGTAAATAGGTCCGAGCAGATGCGGAATTAGCAGAAGAACCGCAAGATTGCTCGTCTCAGAATCTGGGTCTGAAAAATAAAAGAAATCATTTAGTACCTAAAGTAATTAAAAAATATGTTCGCAAAACAGCTAGTAATTAAATAAAATTATTAAAATTATATCCCAGTTGGGAGTTATGAGTTTGAAAGGCGTTTGACCTAAAGCTCCGCCCAAACACGAAAAATATTAGGTTGGTACAGGGCCACTATGAATAGTGTTAATTGATAGATAACTTACATCAAGACATAGGGGACATGGATTTGCATGACAACGAGGTGCTTGGTGATGATAATGCCGAACTGATTGGTGAATTTGTAAGTCCACCAACATTCTCTCCGTACACTTCCACAAGGTTCTCAAGATTGTCATAAATCTGTAAAAAAACATTTATGTTCACAAAAAATAGATGCCAAGGCGTGACTATATTTTTATACATAAATTATTGTGTGCTTACTTTACTACACCACTCAGTTACATAGGAATTTAGCTTGGAAGCATTCCACTTCAGAAGCGCTCTTTTAAATTTGGCTTGTGGGCCAATAGCTGGTATTAGCTCCCGGATTTGCTCATCATCGAGCAAAGCGCCTCTAAGTCAACTTCATGTTCTGAAATAACAAAGATTTATAATTAAATTAATTACAGTCTTGCATACAGATACAGACAGCAGCACAGACAGCATTCTTAACACAGATTTTCATTAGCACAATTTATTAGTATACTTTATAAGTACCTAGGTAAAGTATAAACCATAAAGCCATAGGTACATAACAAACGCCACAGAGGTGCAATGGTACAAGCAATCCCATCCCCAACATTTATAGGAAGATTCATGTAATACCGTGTCCACGGGACACACACAGGATGTGTGTGTCCCGTGGACACGGTATTATCAATCAAGTAGATCCTACTTCAAACAAAAAGCGTAGGTACCTAGGTACTAGGGTTAATTAAATTATCTGACTAATCCTGCCCCGACACGGCGTAACGTGAATCTTCACAAGGTGAAAAATAACAGAGCATTCCATAGTGTGTAGGTTATTATTATTACCATTAAACTCTCTTAGACAAGAATGGACTCCAACAAGTCATCACTGAAACATAAAATCTTATTCAATTTGGCCCTAAAATTGGTGGGAACGTACTTTCAAAGTAGGTAGGTACATAAAACTTAGTTACTTACCAATAAATTTGTAGAGATATTTCTCAAAGCCCCACTCCTTTAATAAACGTTCCATATCGTTCATGGAGCACAGACTTGGTAAACTGCGTTGTCACTATTTGTTTGTTTAATATTTTTGTGATTTTTACACGATCATGCGAATCACGGCTACGCTACGCCACACAATCACACAACGGAAGCGAACTGATCAACTGACTGTTGGTTTGGTGGCGCCGGTGGCGCGGCAGTCGCCGACGCGCGCGCATCGCATGTCGCGCTAGGGATGTGTATTTTTTTCTAAACATTATCGATTCTATAATTATAAGAGCAAGGTAAAAATTTGGCGTGTTTTAAAACAACTACATGAATGATATGATTTTATTTCTGTAAGTAGGTTTGTACAAACACTTTTACACGTCAATCATATTTTTTTTTTAAACTAGATGAGGTCGGCGTTTCATAACTGACTATTCTGAGAAGAAAGGCCGAAACAAACTCAGAAGTCACAGTCTCTTTTAAAGTCCAGACAAAATCTTGGTCAGATCGTGTAACTTACATAAAAACCGAATTCAAATTTCTATTGCACGATATCTAGTTAAAATTCGCGTCTAATTTAGTTTGATCACACATGGTACCTCTTGCTTACGCATGTTGCCACGGAAACCATTACTTACCACCAGTGATTGTGAAAATTATCATGATTGTGTAGATGATATTTGAGATACGTATTACGGCACACGTATAAATTCCTCAAAATCAACTTTTAGACAACAACACAAGAATCATCAAAATCTATTGAGAATTGGCGAAGATTTATTATCTATTCATTATTTATAGGTACAATATTGATAGAATTTTCATAATCGGTCTTTAATTGACGGAGAAACCGACGAACATCTATAAAAAATACATACAGCCGAACATAGAACCTCTTTCTTTTTTAAAGTTGGTTAATTAAATAGGACTTAGTACTATGGACTGTTAAATAGATATAACAGTTGTTATTTCAATCACACTAATATGATAAAGCTGTAATCGACATCGAAACTCGTGATGAGGTGAGGTGAGTACCTACATCACTAAATCACGATGCAACGTGCGTCCACGCCCCGCGCCCCGCTCCCTTCCCAATCACGTAGACAGTTATTTTAAATGTTTTGCTATGAATATGATTTAATGCTAATGTTTTAAACATTTAAGGCGAAAGGCCATAAAAATTCTTTTCTTTTGTTTAGGTACTTTAATTAGGCAGAGATGCGAAATTGCTCTTGTTACATAGGTAGGTATAAGAAAGAGTAGGGTCTGATATCTAAGTAAGCCTTTAGAGGTACCTACCTTAAATGCCAAATATGTACTAACCTAGCAGAGTCTGATAAATCTAGAGATGCATCGGGTAGGCAGGTAAGTAATATCAGTGCTCCGCCGTCTCTCGCGCTCACTTTTAAGTTAGGTACCTAAGTATTACATAGGTACCTACTTACATATAGTTAGGTAGGTGCATAGTTACGTACAGTTTTCTTACCCCCAATTTGCAAGCTGACAACAGCTACCTACCTAGTGGATTTTTATGCTGCAGTAGGTAGGTACTTAAAAATATAAAACTATTTACAGCGTATTAGTAACCTAGGTACATGACCTACCTATGGTAGGTACTTACCTAATGAAAAGGTATATCTGGGGTCTGGGGGCACGGGAGTGCCCCGCCAAGACGAGCCAAGCGAAGCGCAAGGGCACTACCTACCTTTTCTCGAAGCACTTCGTCGTATTTTTGAACCTTCATAACTTGGGTTTGGATTATACCAGATAAACAAAATTTTCAGGATATGATGTCAGTGGTTGACTTATTAAACCTATAAAGTTTCAGTTGCATAGCTCTTATACTTTAGATTTTATTGATATCTAAAATACCCCGATTTCGTCACTGACTCACTGATTCACTGACTCACTGATGATCATCAATATTCTAAGGGTCTTCCTGAAGTCCTAGAAAGAACAACAAAAAAACTCTGAAACTTGGAACTTTTACCCTCCAACCCCTTAAAATAGGGAAGTTTGTACGAGACTTCCGAAAAATTTTGATGCTAGAGTTCTGAAAATTGATATAGTGACTCCTTGTTATAAATAATAAAATACGTATTTCAGGATTTTCTGTAAATACCTAAAGCCCCCAAAAAAAAAATTTTTTTTTTCATTAGCAACTTTCAAAAAGATGTGAAATCCCACCAAAAACATTTTCATGTAAAATGTTGCCAAGACGAGACCACATATGGCTCGCACTGTCAAAAAGTTATCAGATCTCATGTAGAGCCAAGCTTCTGACTCTACACGCCCTAACTTCACAAACCTTAGTCAAAATATGTGGCTTGGCCGTTTCGCTACCATCACATGGGCGTAAGGTGAAAAATTTATTCACTGTTCATTACTTTTCTGTTATACAATAGTTCTTGTAGTAACGAAACGGCCAAGCCTCATATTTTGACTAAGGTGTAGAGTTTGTGAAGTTAGGGCGTGTAGAGTCAGAAGCTTGGCTCTACATGAGATCTTATAACTTTTTGACAGTGCGAGCTTTAAGTGGTCTCGTCTTGGCAACATTTTACATTAAAATGTTTTTGGTGGGATTTCTAATACTTATACAAGAAGTAAGAATATTTTCTTTAATATTATAGGTATGGTTACATTAGGTATTGGTTTTGTAACAATATTTTGATTTAAAAGAGTGTCCATTGAGTTTCTCCTTCTCCATAGAGATCTACGCTAGGGAATGGGCAACCAGGGCAACTACAGTACTTTCTCAAGTTATTATGCCTTGTGTTGTGACTGTGACTGTAGCTTTGTTTTATTGTATTTTTAACATTCAAAAGTGCCGTAATGGTCAAATTGAAATAAATGCTTTTGAGTTTGAGTTTGATAGTACCTATTAACTGTTTAGCTCCTTACTGTAAGCTATAAAATCTGTTCCGAAGCAGTAAAAATAATTGCTACGATATCAGTTAAGCCAGAAAACGGAAATACTTAAAAGAAACTGCTTGTTTCAGTAACTGTTAAATGTTCAAACAATAGATATTAACTGTTTAGCTCCTTACTGTATGCTACAGGAACTGTTCAGACGCGGTAAAAATAACTGCTACAATATCAGTAAAGCTTCAATACAGCAATACTTAAAAGAAACTGCTTGTATCAGTAACACTTAAATTTTCAAACAGTTGATTTTAACTGTTTAACTCTTTACTGTATGCTATAGGAACGGTTCAGAAGCAGTAAAAATAACTGCTACGATATCAGTAAAGCCTGAACACGGCAATACTTAAAAAAACTGCTTGTATCAGTAACAGTTAAATGTTCAAACAGTTAATTTTAACTGTTTAGCTCCTTGCTGTATGCTACAGAAACTGTTCAGAAGCAGTAAAAATAACTGCTACGATATCAGTAAAGCCTGAACACGGCAATACTTAAAAAAACTGCTTGTATCAGTAACAGTTAAATGTTCAAACAGTTAATTTTAACTGTTTAGCTCCTTACTGTATGCTACAGAAACTGTTCAGAAGCAGTAAAAATAACTGCTACAATATCAGTAAAGCCTCAACACGGCAATACTTAAAAGAAACTGCTTGTATCAGTAACAGTTAAATGTTCAAACAGTTAATTTTAACAGTTTAGCTCCTTACTGTATGCTACAGGAACTGTTCAGAAGCAGTAAAAATAACTGCTACAATATCAGTAAAGCCTGAACACGGCAATACTTAAAAAAAACTGCTTGTATCAGTAACAGTTAAATGTTCAAACAGTTAATTTTAACTGTTTAGCTCCTTACTGTATGCTACAGAAACTGTTCAGAAGCAGTAAATATAACTGCTACGATGTCAGTAAAGTCTGAACACGGCAATACTTAAAGGAAACTGCTTGTATCAGTAGACGTTAATGTTGAAACAGTTGATATTAACTGTTTAGCTCCTTACTGTATGCTACAGAAACTGTTCAGAAGCAGTAAAAATAACTGCCTACGATATCAGTAAAGCCTGAAAACGGCAATACTTAAAAGAAACTGCTTGTTTTAGTTACCGTTAATGTTTAAACAATTGAAATAACTGTTTAGATCTTTTACTGTATGCTACAATCACTGTTCAGAAACAGTAAAAATAACTGCTACGATATCAGTAAAGCTCTGAAAATGGCAATACTTGAAAGGAACTGTTTGTTTCAGTAAACTTTAATGTTCATCCAATTGAAATAACTGTTTAGCTCTTTACTGTTTTTGCCCATTTCAGTGCACGGTTAGTAATCAATTATTTTAACATAAAAATAAGTTCCCTGTACCGTTTTTTTTTTTACTGTACAACAACAGTAAAAAGTCACGTTTTATTTTTTTCAGTGTACAACGCGCCACGCGACAGGGCGCAGATATCGCGCCCTCATGCGTGATTTTTTACATATAATTTCAATAATAACGCGTTTCCACGCGAAGAAGTTGGCTCCATTTCCCGCGCCCCGTCGCGTGGCGCGTTGTAGTGTGTCATAGACCTATATTATGAGTTTGCGGACTTATATTAGTGATTCGAAAATGCGGTGCTCGTTGGTACGTCCGCGTGCTAGCCTTTTAATGCTCGGTTTAGTGTTCTCAAATGCTCAAAGCGGAATGCTCATTACGCGGGAATGCTCGCGGTGTGAACGCACCTTTAAATCTCATTCAAAGGTGTGTAGGGTACACACCTTTGAATGAGATTTAAAGGTGCGTCGTTTGTCATCGTTTGTCACTACCAACATATATTACCAGTACATCTTGCATGCCATGTGTGTGTATACTATAGTTTGGGAAGTCTCGACAGTCTCAAAGTCTCGGGACACGAGACAATCCACGATCAAAGTCCCGGGACTTCGAGAATGAAACTGTTGACTCATCAGATTCGTTGTGTTAAGCTTCTGGTAAGGTTTGACGTACATTATTTCCAAATCTGGTGCTTGGATACGAGGGATATTTTTAAAAAGACTGCATAATAGTTCTTTCGCAAAAGCAATAAGTAAGTTTTACTCAAATTCGAAGTAAAAATTCCGTATTTTGGGACTGTAAACTATTGTGGCCAGGATCTCGAGTCTCGACCCGAAAGTTTTGGGCCCCGAGACAACTAAATTGACAAATGTCCCGGGACTTCGAAACACGAGACGTCCTGGGACCAAAACGCTTTCGGGATGCATGAAGAAGCTTCCTCGTGTAGCGCAGTTTGTTCCGCCCGTTACTCAACTCAACTGAACCGAGCGATCGGCCCATCCTGGACAGTCACACCCAACACCTTATTTGACTGGCCAATTCTTCCCTTGTGGTGGTAGGGCTAACGCCCGCCTGGTTCACGACCACCCTCCCACCGGAGTCCAGCCTGCTGTGTTTCGTCGATGCGTGGGAGTTCCAGTGCCTTAGGCATCTTCTGGACACGCTCGTTCCATCATAGACCTCATCCATCGCTTTCTATCTGGCGTGATCGAGGTCAAGAGCGGGGCAATCAAGAATTCAAAATAAATCCTAGTGTATAATCATGTTTTGGACAAATGATCTTATCTTAACTTACAAGATTCGTTACAGTTACGGTTTCAAGTCAAAGTATATAGCCGATTAATTATTGATTTATAATTAAATAATCAAGTGTATTAATTGAGTTGATATTAATGATAGCGGGAAGGATAGTTAATTAATGTACAATATTTAATATTTTCACTATATTGTAAGCATAACTTTAAGGATTACTGAAATCTGCATAAACTGACGCCACTCTCCCGAATTTAATTATAACTAACACTATAATGGGTATTGATCGTAATAAGTCCTATTTCACGTCACATTGGATTCTCAGCTAATTACTGTTATCCAAATTGAAATTATTGGATTCTGCGAAATATAAAGGTGATTTGTAAGTTTTTAATAACTAAGCGTTAAATACTTTAATTACCGAATAAGTACAACTCATTTGATCTAAATTTATTTTATATTTGGTTTTTATACGACAATCAATTAAACTTTGTGCCATCTAACTCCCAGTCTATGGACAAAAATTAAATGTATAATATCCAATTATCCACTTTAGCTAGTCGGCTGATTGGCAAGACCCATTGACGGCCCATCAGTAGGTTTAAGATATCATCATTATCAGCCTATAATGTTCCCACTACTGAGGCACAGGCCTCCTCTCTTCGAGAAGAAGTGGGCTTTAAACTGTGAAAGAAAACTTTTATTGGAAAAAAACATTGTAGCCGACGGGCATAGGGTTCGGGCCTCTGAATGAAAGTAGTTGGTAATTTTCAATTACTTCTTTATTTACCCCAAAAAGACACACGCCTAAGGGACACAGAACAAGAATTATTAGAGATTTGAAATGGCCGGCACTTTACGAGAGCGGTTTGAGACACGTCGTGTCACACCAGGCAGTGTCGAGAATGGACCAGTGGCGCTAGAAGCGGGGCGCGCGGGAAATATAGTGGCGCGTGATTGGTCATCACAAACAGTGGCGCCAACCTTTCTAATGCTCCCGCGATCAACAGATTGGATGTAACTAACAGTGCGGTCTACATCATCGTTACCCTTACGGTCGTGGGGTTGCCGCGCTACAACATTTGTTTAATTCCGATGTTTGGATTTAGGGCTCTGATGGTTTCAAAATGCTCCTATGCATTAGCATTGCCCGTGTTTACACTTAGGGTCAGTTCAAACCGCCACGCGAAGCGGCGTGCAGTTTTCAAGATAGCAATACAATTATAGACCTTATCTACTACACTTAAAGGTACACATTCAGTGAGGTGGTGTCTACTACGTGGAGCTACGCCGCGCGGCCCACCTCACTGAATTGTGTACCTTTTAGTGTAGTAGATAAGGTCTATAATCGAATTGCTATATTGAAAACTGCGTGCCGCGTCGCGTCGCGGTGTCAACTGACCCTTACTGTCGCATTTTCGTCCCCACAATGTCAATATAAGTTCTTATTTAAATTAAGAATATTTGTTTTTATTAAGATGAGGTATCATCTCGACGAGAAAGCTAGGAGAGGTGATAGACTCCTAGATATTTTATATTCTTCACACATCTTTATAGAATCACGAATCCTTTTGTGGTTTTCCACAATCATGTAAAAAGACCCAGATTAAAACCAACGAAAGAACACGAGCCAAAAAAAGAGAAAAAGAATCACGAATTGTAAATTGCTGTCAAATCCATGCATGATTAAAAACTGAAGGCTTCGTTCAAACTCGAACTCTTTATCGTACAAACGTTTGATAAGAAAGAAAAGAAATAAGTACCTTGTCAAATGACTCGGCGAAGTTAACAAACATTGACGTCACGAACAAATGACTTATCTCAAGGGAGAAATAAGATAAAAGAGGCTTCGAAGGCAACGAACAATAGATCCTGTGAAGTGGAGACTGAAAATTGTAACGTGTTAAAAGTACATAGGAAACATTTGTTAGTATAAACGTGAATCGTAATTGGTATAAGGTTTGTTCATTCTCCTAGATTTCTCTTTGAATCATACCACAAATGAAATTAAACCGTTGCGCACTTTCTTGCTTGAAGAAGATAAAAAATAACCTGGGACAAATAACAGAGTTTGACAACCAAATAAAACTGGTCAAGAGCGAGTCCGGTTCAATTAGGGTCCCGACCCAACTACGCTGTGCTGTCTGTGGAACGGTCGCTAGGCTGCTGTAATTAGGTACTGTATTGCGCGTAATAAATAAACCTGTCCTAGCGCCTACATCTGAATCTCAGTCCCAAGGGGAGAAAAATCTGCACTATATATTATTATGGTTCAGCTAACTAACGTTTATTAAATGATTTGATAAACACCAATACTGCATAGACCAAAATGGCTTCATAAGTAGGAACCTATTTTTGGTCATTTTGAGCATCTATACCTAACTGCACTGTCGAAAACGGCTTCCTGTAAAATATGACTCATTATCTAATAAGCCTATTAAACTGTTTGCTTTAGAAACCTAGGATACATTTTTAGCTTTATCTCAAAGACCACTGAACCAGAAATCAATAAAAGAAATAATATGACTAAAGTTAGGTTTTCCTTTCAGGTCAAAACC
The DNA here is from genome assembly GCA_963082905.1 of Oligia fasciuncula. Lineage (NCBI taxonomy): Eukaryota > Metazoa > Arthropoda > Insecta > Lepidoptera > Noctuidae > Oligia > Oligia fasciuncula. The sequence goes on along the minus strand of OY720390.1, from coordinate 13,677,526 downwards.
CCAAAAACATGGTAGTTCGGAGGTCAGTAAGGAGAAATGATCTCGGAACTTAAATTACGCGCCAGTTAGCGAAGATATTTTCCGCAGAACGCAACCCACACGAAAATGGTTCCTTAGTTACTACATAATACGAACAGGAAAGTCGTGAAATTGGTAATATTACTGAGTAATTTGTCACATGAGTACTGTCTTGATCTTTGATGAAAAAATAACAATAGTGGATGAGCGCGAATTTTCAGTAAGACAATCTCTACTAGGCTAATGTGGTTTTCAAATTAAACGCAGCATTATTTTATGTAGGCATACTTATATATTTTTCCCAATTTCCTTCTTCTTTTGTACTTTCTAAGACTAACTCAATCAATCCGCCAAGTCCCTTTCCAACTATATTAAGGTCGGCTTCTAGTCTAACCGGATGCAGCTGAATACCAGTCTTTTACATGGAGCGACTAAGACTATCGAAACCACACTTATATAGGTACTTATTAATTATATTATAAATGCGAAGGTAAATCTACCTGTCAGTCGACTATTTGTTTACGTCTAAAACACTGAACCGTTATTAAATTTAACAGATGTCATACGTAGCTTGGGCCCTGGGAGAAAAACATAGGCTACTTTTGATCCTGGATAAAAAAAAAATCACGCAGACTTAGTTACGGGCAACACAGCTTGTGGTGAAATAAAAGATTGCATCGTGAACAAACCTGGATTTATTGGTCAAAATCCACCAATACAGGTAAAAAGGGTACCTAGTAATGATTGTTCCTTCTCTATGAAACAAGAGATTATTTAAATGGTATACAACAAAAAGTATTAAAATAATGATAATCACGCAATTTATTATTTATAATATTTAAAATTTATTAAAAATACAAAGGCAGGCTTTTGATCCTACTACTTATTAATATTATAAATGCGAAAGTGTGTCTGTCTGACTGTTACCTCTTTACGCTTAACCCGCTGAACCGATTTAGATGTTTGGTATAGAGTTAGTTTGAGTCCCGGGAAAGGACATAGTAGAATACATTTTAAGCCGATATTTCCCCGGGATCGCAACTTATGCGGGTGAAACCGCGGGGCGGGCTAGTTAATAATAAAACACGTATCGTTACAAAGTACCTACATTTTACAGCGTCATTAAAACCACGAAAAAGCACGGGTATAAAGAAAATTTAATTGTTCTAATTGGTACGTTATCGGAAACTATCAAAGTGAAGTTTCGAATTAATTATTATGTATGTAGTTAGTTATTTGCCCTGCAGTACATACATACATACAGGCTAGTTAGAGTTAGTTATTTAATCAGCGATGCGGACGAATATTTTGAAGCCTTATGACTCTTGCCCTCTTTATTTTAGGAGCTCAACTGTGACTAATGAGACGCAATCACTTTTTCTATTGTTATAAGTCAAATTTTGATTTTCCCACAGCTACATGTACATATTATTATTTTAAATCAGTTAACTTATATTGTCATGTAAATATTAACTTGTTTGAAAATAAAAACATTTTTACAGTAAAATGTTAATTAGTTGTTTAATAATACTATTGTACATTAATTTTCTGACGTTCAATATAGAAAGTCATAAAAGGATTATAAAAATTACCATACCATACATTGTAATACATTAGAAGTTTATGTCATTTTACTAACGCAAATGAGTTGTGTCGTAGGAGCTTCAACATAAATGCATTAAATATCATAGGTAATTATGTATAATTTAGGTCAGTAATCGAATTTTTTAGTTTTAAAGTAAATATTTTAATTTAACGGATGTATGCAGATGTTCAAAAACATGATTCTTTTTTAATTACATATTATAATCCTTCGCAAAAAGCCGGTCTTTTGCTAAGCTTATGTGGGGAAACGGGCCTAACACGCGGATACCCTTTCATATTTAATCTAAATGGAAAAGACACTTTACATATAACTGGAGAATGATGCGCAGTTACTTAATGTATACAAAAAATAATAGGACAATGAACCAAAGGCTTATAAAAAATATAATATGAGACTATAGTTAACACAAGATAATTGCACCCAAAATTCATTTAAATGAATGAATGATAATGAAGACCAGTATTTCGATCCAGTAGTAAACCTAAAATGAATCGAAATAAAAACAAAATAATGTTTTTTTTTATTTCCTATCATATTGTAATGGTCCAAAAACTGTCATTAAAGAAACATTTTAATGTTTGGATCCCATAGATAAACCGGTCCTCAAATCCTACACTGAATTTAAACCGTGCCCCAAACTATAAAATTGTTAAAAAACCACCATTAAGTTTAATTAAAGACTGTAAACGCGTAAACGGTATAGACACTTACCATGTAATAATCACAGATGTGAACCAAAACAACTCTATGTTAATCCTTCAATTAACTCACAATTTCACGAACATACTCGTAATTTTCACTTGAAGCGTTCACCACAAAAGTTAAAGTCACTTCACTACGTAACCTCGATACTCGTAGCTCGTAGTACGCTCGAACCTCCCGCTACGTTGCTACGCCGCGCTCTACGCCGGCACGTGCGATCCCCGTAGCAGAGTAGATAAACTGAAGTACAGCCGCTACGAACTAAAGTTCCGAAGTTTACCGAGCGCTGCCGAGCGCCACCGAGACTTTGTAAGCCGTGATTGATATCAAATGAAATGTGAAGAATGAGTAGTTCTAGAGAGCTCTTTGTTTTAAGGATTATATTTTTTGCCGTCGCCGCGGGGTGTCGCTACGATCGTAAATCTTTTGAAGAAAAGCCTTTTTCTCAGCTGTAGTGTTTTGATAAAAAAAAAACATTTGTTTTAGCTATCGTGATACTAACAAAGTAGCAAATGTCTAATCATGCGAGATACAGGTCGTATGTGTATACTTTAGCAGAAGTTTATTTCGTCGCAGTAAAATTAAATAAACCTCAGCCCACGTTTTCACTTAATTAGCTCAGTAACACACGTTAAGTAATTTTATCCACGCGTTATACTGGATTACCTAAATGATTTGCTCTCACCTGCAAGCAGCTCTAACGTTATATACGAACTTTATTTTGTTAAAGGGACATACTCGTATATAACATTTTTATAGACCTTCACCATTGTGCAAAGGGGTTCGGAATTTTTTCTATGGAAGTTGGCATAGCCACCCATCGCCATTTTAATTTTTCTTCTTATAAGATGAGGAATACAATGTAACTGGCAAATAAATGGGTAGAGATTATGTGACGACAGTCTTACCAAGGCGTATCGTATTATCCAGTAACTGGGTTGTGGATGTCAGATAGGCAGTCGCTCCATGTAAAATACTGGTATTTAGCTGCATCCGGTCAGGCTAGAAGCCGACCCCAACATAGTTGGGAAAATGCTAGGCAGATGAATGTATAAATGTAGATTATAAATAATGTTAAAATTGGTTTTTCAATTCCCAAACATTATTATTTTGTATCCACGGGTAGCTTTAAACAAATAGATGTTCTTCTAAGTTTTAATGTGGGTCCAGTTAACCAATAAAAATACAGAAAATAAATGATGTGGTCAACTGGACCCGCGGGTCCAGTTCGAGTGGGTCCAGTTGACCAAAGACTCATAGTCTCTATGATACAATGAACAAAATCGCGCAAAATTAACGCGAGATTGGCGGTATTAGCTAAGAAGTGGACGTGGTTTCGAATAAGGAATCGTGAATTATGGCCCAGTGCTTTTAAACATTAACATGTTATAAAGCGTTTATTTTTTTCTCATAACATTAAACCTACACCCTACGGGTAGGTATGTAAAAATGTTTCAATGTTTGTGCTCACTGTGGCAGAGAGTAAATAAACTGTACGTAACTGTACTGTGTTACGTTTACTTTTGTTATTTATACTTTATTTAAATATCATTGTTACAAACAGATACTGACACTGATAGCTTGTAAAAAATTCTGATTTATGTCTTATCTTTATTTGAAAAACTAATAAGTATTCATATTTTTTAATAAAACAGGTTTTTTTCTTGCCTGCGCTGTCCCACTCATGGGCAAAGGCCTCCCTCCACTCCTTCCATCTCTCGCGAGCCCGCGCTTCCTCCTTCCAGTTTTGACAGAACCTATCTAGCTTGTCCCACCATCTTCTATTCTACATGGTCTGTCGCAACCCCGCTTCACTGTCTCAGGGCACCAATTCTGCGCTATTTGGGCCCCCACAGTTTGTCCGGCATGCGGCAGACATGTCCTGCACAGTCCCATTTGCTGCGTGTCGCGGGTTCGATTCCCACACGGAACAAATATTTGTATGACCTACAAGTAGTTGTTCCGGGTCTGGCTTTTTGTGTATGTGAGTTTAAATGTTTGTAAACGCACCCACAATACAGGAGAAATTCCTAGTGAGGGGCAACGTTTTTTTTTTTTAAATAAAAAAAGTAAAATAAATAAATAATAAATAAAATTTAAGTTAAGCAGCGTTTTGAGCCACGTATAAAAATAAAATAAAATACGTTTATTAAATTACTAGCTGTGCCCCGCGGTTTCACCCGCATAAATGTCGATCCCGTGGGAATATCGGGATAAAAAGTAGCCTATATGTTAATCCAGGGTGTCAGCTACCTCCATACAAAATTTTATCAAAATTCGTCCAGCCGTTTAAGCGTGAAGAAGTAACAAACATATAAACACACACACATACACACCCCCCCACACACACACACACTCACAAACTTTCGCCTTTATAATATTAGTGTGATAAAGAGTCGAAGTGAGTTTGATGCCCATTATCACTAACTCTAGGCGACATTTAAATGTAATGAATACCTTAAGCAGTCACTTAGCACAAATAAATATTTCAGAAGCCACTTGGCGATCACTAAAGTTACGACACCGATTCGCCGATGCCTAGGTAATGCTTAAACCCATCGTCCACGACGCTACTCAAAACTAATAGGTACCAATTACAAAATCAAATCATCAATCAATGAGTAGCCAGAATGTCACAGCACTAGTATCCAAGTATCTTGTAGTCCTGTCCCTTACATTAAATTGATCTCTACGTTGGATCCAATCTATAATGAAAAAATAGTGTAAAGGTCTTGTTGAAAAAATGTATGAAGAATAATTCGTTGATTGGGAAGACCCTTACCTTATGTGAAGTGGATTGGCGGCGGTAATTACACCATTTCAAGTTGCTATATTGCATAGTTTTTTTTTCATTCAAATTTCGAATCAGCCCCATAATAACAATGTATCTGACATTGTTATTATGGGGCTGATTCGAAATTTGAATCCAAAAATCAGTAGGGTAAGGGGCATTTTTTTTAAGCTAGAATTTTTTCATATACACCATTCGAAAGAGCGCAAAATTCTGAACAAAACTGTACTTATACTCAACTCATTTTGGGTATTTTGTCCCTTACCTCAATTGAACCTACGGTCGACGATATGTTCAAAAAATTTGTCTGCTCAACAACGTAAGTAACGCAATGAATATAAAATGTCGAACTGTGAAAATGAAACCCATTGCTACCGATAGTGTGTTATACAATTACCCAGCTGTACGACCTAAAAGTAAGAAGATGGCACCCTATTCAATTTACTTATATAGTTCGGTTAATCCACTCCATTTTTTTGCGATTTGTGGGTTTTGTAGTAGGTAGGTAGGTAAAATATTTTTTTTTTTAATGCAGTTAGCAAATTATCTATTATTCAAAAAGTTATTAAGGACAGTCTCCTAAGACCGTTTTGCAGTAGCCACAACTGTTAAGGTATACAAACCCTTCTACCCCATCTCAAAAATCCACTCTGTATTTAAAATGGTGTATATAATTATATTATTATTTATAGTTTTAATAGGTTTATAATTTAAATTAATAAATAATTTAATTTTTAGTTTTTACGTTTTTTCTATTACAATAATTATTTACTCACAAAATTCTGGCTATTGCACCTACCAGTGTTTGCCTCTGTATCACCATTCCTACGGCATTAAGTCCGACTCTGCTGTGTGCTTAAAGTATTCAATAAATAAATAAAATAGTAATACCGTGACAAAGAAACAAAATACACTTCAGTATTTACCTTACCTGTCTTGTATGACGATATAAACGTTCATAATATATATGTATATATTATGAACGTTTAATTAAAAAATAACTGAGAAATATCGAATAACAAAAATATATTAGTAAACCTGGGCTATTCGTCGAACTAGCAAATTACCAAAGATAAAAGAATTCCTGAAAAGTGGCAATTTATTAAGGTTTATTGCACACATATCAGCTTTGCACCGAGACGGCATTATGTCGGCTCATCGGTTCGTCGTCAACTAGGCGTTAATCCAACGTAGGAACGTAACCGGATCGACTCAGCAGCTTGCACCTTTCCGCAGTCGTGCCCAGCCGCCAGCGCAACGTTCCTTACCGTAAGTTCGGCGAGGCCACGGGTAAGCGCGGCGTAGCTGCGGTAACGCGACGCCCTGTACACGGCCTCGAACGATGCGACTTTTGACGCAATTTGCGTAATGCTACACGCGCCCGCCTCACCTGTTTCCATCTGTCGCTCCGCAAGTCGCCTCGAAGTAATCCGTCGCATGCTGTAAACAATTTCTTTCATTTATTTTCTCCACAATTATTGTAGTCGCAAGACGCATCTCGCTTGAGCATGTAGCTCGTGGCCAAGAGGTAAACTCGATGTCTACCTGATCTCGAGGCTAGGCGATGACGATTCGGTTAAGTGTTGTAACATGGAGTTTCATGGAAATAATGCTGGACGGCTCGAGTTGAGGCAATGTCGATCCAATGCCAAGCTAATATATGTGCGTTTACCTGTAGGTGGATATTCAAATTTAGTACATTATTCTGGACCTTCTGGGCGAAAATTTGTTTTGCAGTTTTCAATGATAAAGCTGATTATTTATTGATAACCGACGAAAAATGTCTACACTAGGGGTCTATAATCATGTGACGTCAAAAACTACACGTCAACGACGATAAAAGTAGCGAAGCTACATCTATTACATAATCAAAATCTAAGTAGGTAAACAGTTTGATGTGGCAAAATCATAAAGGGGTCAACGTTTTTGTAAGGTAAAGTTAGCCTCAAAAAGATGCATTTATACATACATTGACAAGAATATTCATATAATTATCTAGAATCTTCGTTCCATAATCCATACTTACTTTAATATTATAAAGTCTGTCTGTCTGTTACTTTTACGCCTTAACGGTGAAAGAATTTAAAGGAATGAATTTGCACACGGATAGACCATGACCTGGGTAAGGGCAACGGATTTTTATCCGACCACAACGGGGGGCGAAGTCACGGGCAAAATCTAGTACTTATTGTGTAAATGTGACGCCACTACTGTTTGTACTTGGGTAGGTACTCCAATGATAGCTTCACATTGATACAATATTACGAAACACAAATCGTAGACAGTCAAATGAAATCTTGTCGATGCATAGATCTTTTTTAATGCTGACTGTGCCAAACACGATATCACCATATTATTAGCCAGTGTTGACTGATTCGTAGTTCAACAACAACATTGTATCAGTTTATTCGGAAAACCCAAACTCAGCAGCATATATTTACCGGGATAAGTTAGTGTCAGCGCAAACTGTGCGTCTTGTCTCTGCCTCTAGTCACTGCAACAAGACGCAGTGGCAGAGCTCTCGATTACGTGTGCGACTCGACGTTATGACGTTTTGTTTATTTTTTTTTTATCGTTCTGCTTCGTACTCACATGCATAATTTCAACATGAATGATGTAACCAATATTTTTTAACAATAATATGTTGATTTAAAAGAGTGTCCATGGAGTTTCTTGCCCGTCCTCCATAGGTACCTACTACGCTTTGGAATGGGCAACAACAAAGCTTCATCTTTCTAACTGACGGACAACTTCGGAATTCAAAAGTGCCTGTAATATGTTTATTTTAAAAAAATGCTTTGAGTTTGAGTTTGGCAGACGTCGTGCCAGAAGCGAAAATTTTCTTTGAGAATTCGAGAGGAGCTGCAGCAATTGCCTTGGTAAAGCAAAGCGCATCCGATTGTTGTTGTGTGTACGCGTGCAACTTGCGTCTAGTCGCTATGACAAGTAGCCAAAGCGTGCGATTCGATTCTGCAACTAGACCTCAAGTATTCGGAGCTTTGAACAAAATTTATAGAAAATTGTCGGCTGCAGCCTGTCGTTGTGTCTAGTCGCCGAGCTGTCGCAGTCGCATTTCGCATAGTGTGCGCTATGTCTTAAGTACGCATTGCGTCTACCCAACGCAACAGCAGATCGAAACCTATTTACTCTTAAGAGGGACACATAAGGATGCCTTTGCATCAGCAAGTAATTAGTATACGGGCGGCGAACCGATGGCGCATTGAACCAAATGAACTCAAGTACTTAGGTGTAGGTAAAAGAAATGAATGTAGAAAAACGAATCTATGCTAAAGTAAAATACAATAAGCAGGTGGTATGGAGTGTAATTTGTTTCAACAAAGTTCCTCAACGCGCTTTGTATTAGGGTTGATTGGTAGAAATCGTCATGTAGGAAAACACAGTTATGCTCCCTTCATGCGACTTTCTCTCTCTCTGACTCTTTCTTATACAAGTGTGTGTGCGCAGCCCGTCTTTATTTTCATGAAAATAAAGACTTACAAGGTATACGTACCACGTACTTGCATCTTTGACTTTCCCTCCTTTGGAGGATGCATGGAGCGTCGAATGCCGCTTAGGAAAAAAATAAAACACTGCGGTTTTGTACCTACTTTTAAAAAAGTCGAGTGACTTTTTAACTCTTGGCCATGTAAAGGTTTTTTAACGTGATGTTTAATACAATGTTTCTTCACTATGAATTAATTATTATGGATCTTAATAGATACCTATTGTTAGTACCAGTTTTTTAGAAAGTCAGTTCCCGATCTCAAACAAAATTAGACATGAAGTATACAATTAAAAATCTCCAGTCAACACCAACAATAAATTAGGTTCTTAATCGACAGTTTACATTGATGTACACAAAATAATTAAAGATCCGATCAACCGCGAAATCTAATAACAATTATTTTGAGTTAAATACAAACGGCGTTTCTCAAGAATTTGAGGTACTTATCGCTGTACGCACGACACATATACATTTAACGCACGCTAATCTTAACAAGTGCTTGTTAATATAAGAGAAAATTGTGTGAACCCATGCTCATGATTTGCGGATATTGAATTTATTATCATTATGGAACCCACTCAGAAGGGTTAGGTGATTAAACCTTCTACCTACCTACCCAAGACAATCGCTTCCCACTTAGGCAATTTGAGAAATTTCAGGAATATCTTCATTGGGTTCCGAGGCGACGGGAAACTATTGATATAGCCTTTCGGCGACCACATGAATACACTTTCTGACACCACTGCTGAGGGTATATTTGTTAATATTCTCCGTATTCCCGTAATATTTGAAAACGGTAGAGTATACATAGTTAGCGTCCGACCGAATTTCGGTTTCATTTTCAGTTTTCGCCCGAATAAAAATAACCATTTTCATTCCAACTTTTGTTACGGTAAGTTATTTCATTTTCCAGTAGCTTTTGTTTTACAAAATCTTTAACTTCATTTAAAATTCGCAATGTCGCTTGATGTGACAAGACACTGAAGATAGAAACTGAAATTGTGGTAGAGATCTCAAGAGGCCTATGATATAAACGTGGCATTTTAACCTGCCACGTTTATATCTTAGTACCAATAGAATTATCGAATAGTAATTAATAATTTAATATAATCTACCAATAGCAACTTTTTCTCCTCTAGGATCGTTGTGTAATGCCCCGTATTCACTAAGAAAAAAAAAATTGCAACATGTTTATGCGTCGCGGGGCTCAGCACCTCTGAGGCGTCGGCAAACTTAGGGCGGAGTATCGCCATGCGGACGTTACGGAGACGCCGCACTTTCCTAACCTTCCTTCACCTAAACTCTGTATTTCGCTAATTCCGAGCCGAGGCAATGCCGTCACGAAGCTGATAAGTGTACGACTGTGCGTTTAAGCTGCGGAACCGTTCGACTTAAGGCGTGTGTTGACCTTACACCTCTAGCCAGTCTATCTGTCCATTCGACTGTCCGTCTGTCCATCTTTCACAGGGCTGTATACTAAGACTTATCGCCTGCATAAGCATAATTATTAATTAGGTATTCATTAGTGTAACACATTAATTAAACAACATCTATCTTAGCACGGGTCCTCTATCATGATCATAGCTGGTGATACAATCAAAATGACTAATTTATAGCTTCGTTTCCTCGCGACAAGAATCGGTCAACATAAATATGGTTCGTGTTTCACTTACATAATTATCTTTTGTTACGGCCCTCCATAAGTGGTAGGTACATAAAGAACATTATTAGAGATTAGCTTTTTCGTGTGACTTCACTGGGTTAGTTGGTATTGCAAGGAAATATTTTACGAAAATGGTCCTTACTACAGTTGAGGGGCCCGTGGCTAAATAGTAACAACCGTACAGGTCGATCGATCAGGTTAAGCTACGCTTGCCGCGGTTGGTCTGTGGATGGGTGACCATCTTTACATACCGAGACCCTCCGAGCCTCGGAAAGCACGTTAAGCCGTTGGTGTCGGCTGTCATTCGTAGATTTTTGACAGTCGTTACGGGTAGTCAGAAGCCCGAAAGTCTGACAACCAGTCTTACCAAGGGGTATCGTATTACCCAGTCACTGGGTTGTGGGGGTCAGATAGGCAGTCGCTCCATGTAAAATACTGGTACTCAGTTGCATCCGGTTAGACTGGAAGCCGACCGCAACGTAGTTGGGAAAAGGCTAGGCAGATAATGGTCCGTACTACAGTTGTAATTCAATTAGTTTACGTATAATCTCTAGAGCAGTGGTGGCCCAGTGGAAACGGTCACGACTTACAAGTTGTAGGTCGTAGGTTAAAACCCTGACAGGCGATTTATTTTGTGGAAATTATTTCATCACCATTACTCTCAAAACGGTGAAGGAAAACATCGTGATCGGATAAAAGTATCCTATAATGTTAATCTTGGTTATAAACTGTGTGCCAAATTTCATACAAATCCGTTCAGCCGTTTGTGCGTGAAGAAGTAGGTAACAAAGATACAAACTCACTCACAAACTTTCGCCTATATAATATTACTGTGATGAATTAGCAATATTCTTCAAAATGATTCAAATTATGATAGATAGCCTGTTACTAGCGACTCCCCCCCCTGCTTCGCACGATTTTATGACTTGACAAAACAACGAAATTTCTTTTTTATATTAAGTAAGCCAATTTAATAGTAATGTTTTATAGACATGAAACTTCCGGAATAAATCCTCGAAATGATAGAAAAACCCAATTAACAGTTGTAGTTTAGAAGAACAATGCGTTTATAGTGACAGTCATGTATAGTGACTTTTTATGTACCTATACCTAGTAAGGCCCGTAATCCACCAAAGCGGAGAGGAGAGGAGATGTCTCATTTTTGCATAGAATTTAATGCGAGCAAGCGGGCAAGCGGCACGAAATTCTATAGAAAAATGAGACATCTCCTCTCCTCTCCGCTTTGGTGGATTACGGGCCTAAGTGTCGATAAAGATGACCAAAATGATACACTTTGTCGAAATATAATACTAAATTCAATAAACAGCCTCTCCCATAATGCCTGTAACACCTACCACCGCCATCTTTAACGACAAATTCAGATCGTTTGTGTTCATTAGTTAGTGTCCACTAATGGAAATGGCTATGACCTAGCGGAATGGCCGCCGGAATGGTCTCGCGCGGCATTTAACCTCTCGCCGTACGTACGTACGTACGTTTTTAGACCATATTTTCAGCTCGGAATGTTATATGCAATTATATTTTAGGGTCTTGTAATCTGAGTTATGTGGCAACTATGCGCTTGAGCAAGTAGTACCCGTCTATTTGAATGGGAAATAATTATTTAACAGATCCTTTAAAAAAATGAACTGCTAATAAAAAGAGGCTCATTTATTAAATTATTGTGCATACTTTTTTAATAAATGGGCGTCTTTTTCAGGATTTCAAAATAGGAAGGTTCACAAAAAGAGGCGCTTTCATTATATGTATTAGAATGTTCAATCATATTTTGAGGCAAGCATGATGGGAATTATTAGAGGTACTTGCTTACTTGGGCTACCAACTCATTGCTATTGCAAATGTTTTCATTTTTCTTTTGTTACCTATATGATTTGGGGTGATTTTTCAATGTTCAGATAACTTTTAACTGAAGAATAAATATGGCTGTTTGACAGCTTTTGTATAAGAAATGTGTCAAGCTGTCTTATTTATTCTACCCATAAAAGTTAACTGACTGTTGAAAAATCAGCCCTTATAAAATTAACTCTTTCATTAGAGTGCTCAAGCGCCTTTAATGTCTTACTTTACACACCGCGTCAATGAGACCCTACCTTAATGTAAAGTCAGGGAAAATAATTATTAAGCAACTCTCAACTTAAGGGGCTGGCGGAGCATGCGTAGTTCATACAAACGTAATACCAAAATAATTTGTAAATCAAACATATTCTTAAGGTAGTGTGTATTTATTCCGATTGGATTACAGAATATCTAGGTTTCCAAATATATATTTTGAAAGGAAACTGATATAAAGACGAGGTATGAGGAATTTCAAATTTCTATTGAAAACTTATTTATCTCAAAAAAAATCAAAATCAAAATATTTTATTTCACATAAGCCTACATGGGCACTTATGAAACGTCAGAAGCTAGGTGCACGGTTCCAATTGGTCGTTTCCTATGGAGAAGAACCGGCAAGAAACTCCACGGTTACTCTTTTTAAAAATAATTGGCTTTTACAATATTTTATATCTAGATAATCCAATCGGAATAAATACACGAATATGTTTGATTTACAAATTATTTTGGTATTACGTTTGTATGAACTACACATGCTACGCCGGGCCCCTTAAATTTATCGTATATTCAAATCACAACTGTAGACAGTTGTATGAAATGACGAATTGGCGCAGGGTGTCAATCTGCTTAACAATCAATGTCACTGACTGTACTTCCCGGATTTAATGTTCGACGTAGGTAGTCAAATTCCTTCAATCAAACCTGGGTTCGTCCTTGGAGTTATTGAACGCAATCAACATTATTACATTTCTCATGATCCTACATCAAGAGATCATTTAGTGGTCGGAATGTGGTGGCGAATTCGTAACAGTTGTACCTATATCCTATTCAATGTGAGTTCAACTATTGTTGGGTATTTCATTCTTAAAATGGTCACCCTTGACGTCGATCGTATAGATCGTAATAATCTGGAGTATCGAAAAAATGTTTCGGTTAGTAACTCAATTGCAACATATTTGAATTAACGAATAAGTTGAGTAGAATTAGACTCATCGCTAAATATAAAATTCAACGTCCTGACTGACTGATATATCAACGTGTGTTCTTTGTGAAGAGTAGGTATCCACTAAGAACGGGTTTTACGAAATTCCACCCCCAAGAGGGTGAATGGGGGGAGGGTGAAATTTTCCGCGGACGAAGTCGCGGGTAGAAGTCAGTAACATATTAAAACTAAAAAGAACGGATGCAATATAATAATATACGATTTGTTTGTTTATAATGCCATGATAATAATAAAGCTAGGGCACGATATAGATGCTGGTAGGTTTATTGACCGTACTTCCGGGATTGTCCAAATAGCCATGGAATTATACCTCTCCACTCCTCAAGCACCTCAGGATATGTTGCCCCCTTGTCGCTACGTCACTATGTTCTAGCGACCGTTTCCGGGGGCCCATTATTGAGTGTGCAATATACCTTCCATAGGTTTAGGTAACCAGCCCATTTTAACCACTCAAACCCATAACATCTTTGTTTCCACATCCTGCAATAGTCCTTTATCAACCAGGGATTGTCCTTGGGTGCACTTTGCATGGTACGAACGACGATAATTTATTGTAGGTTGGTGCCTCATTTTATTAAAAGCGTCTAACGATTCTCTGCGAGTTGACTTTGGCCCCTCTTACGTCTTCCAAAGGTCCGGGACCCCAGGGTCCCGAGATATGTCAATGCAGGTACAAATTTCCCGATTTCCATCTATGCGTTAAAAATGTCTGTCTCAATGATAAAATTGTTCCCTTGAATGTTCGCTCTGCCGCCCGCGCCCTCGCCATTTTGGTCGTATAATTATAACATCAAATCAGTAAAATTTCCAAAAAAAATACTAAACTAGACCATTGATCACGACACCCTATCAAACTCAAACTCAAAGCATTTATTTCAATTAAACCATTAAGAGGCACTTTTTAATTGTCAAGAAGTCGGGCAGTCAGAAAATATGAAGCTGGTGGCCGCGGAGTGCTTCGGCAGTTCAAAACCAGAGGGATAATTCCCGTATTTTTAAGAACGTTCTGATTCCAATCTCATCTACGAACGAGTTTCTGCTGTGATTGGTTAAATCATTAACAAGAGCGCTTGACAATTTGTCACATTAATTTTGCGATAATTTTCGTAAGAGAAACTGGCGGTCAAAAATACCTCTATTTTCCCTATAAGTACAAATTTTTGACATTGGTTGTCGGTGAGGTGAGATTGAGACTATATTTTGACCATTTATAATACGCGAAGGCACTTTAAATCCAAATATTAATTTAATGTAGCAACACTTTCGTACATCAAAATAAAGTTCTATGGTCATGAATAAAAAATTTGTTTGTGTTCTGAGACGTAAAATAAAGTAAAACAACGTATGTTATAATATCAAATCCTGAATAGAATTTACCTGCTATATATTTTTCACTTACAAATGATATGATACTATAATTATTATGATTATTATACATTTTTATTTCTGTAAATTGGTTCCAAAAAACACTTTTACAATTTAGTCAAAAGAAATAATAATATTTTAAGACTAGACGAAGAACTAGATGAGCTAAGACTTAATAACAACGTAATGATAAACTATACAAACATAGTTGAAAACCGAAAACCATAAACGGTGATGACGATCAAACAGACCCTAAACCAGAACTGATTGATCCTTCACAAGACAAATTGTTTCGAGCCATTGTACAGCATGAAAGATGATTACTTGCCCACGTTTTAAGGGCTTCTCATGAACGCCGTAATAAAGTTCATGGGTTTAATTCCCCGCAACCATAATGTAAGGTAATCTAATTTATAACTTCATTGCTTTCAGGTGAAGTAAATTTACGGAGCCAGTGTTATAGCGGTGTTGTTTATTATACCTTGCTTTACAAGTACATCAGGAAATAAAAATGGCAATGTCGCTTCTATTGCCACTAATAGTTGTTTATAGCCGTACCTGCCGGTCGATTCTCACCGTCAGAAGTTAGGTGAAGTGAGCTGTCATTCCATCTGATGCTAGGGATTGACACTAATGACAGCTCGCTTTAAGCTCACTTCACTCGAGTTATCACGGTGAGATTTTTACAGAATAGCACTACTGCTAGCGACATTGTTTCAATCAATGCTTTGCAATTTTTTGGCGGAACCTAAAAGAGGAGATTTTTTTATTTACCTGTATGTAACTCGACTACTAATAAGAAGTCTTTTATTTGGCTATACATTTATACAAACTAAAAATACCTAACAAAATTAAATGCTAACTTAACTAAAACTATACAGAAACTAAAAAATAGCGTCGAAAAATTCATCCGCATCGCTATCGACTGGTAATGTACCCAAGAGACTGTACCAAGTATCCGTTTCTATGTTGTGTCCTAGGCACTAAAATAGCGAACGGTTTTTAAAATTCAGCTGTCTCATACATTTGGGCCGGGTAGGTATTGGAGTTTTGTATGGGACAGCTGACAATTTATTCACGATTGCGATAGGTAATTGTTCAGTTTGATGGACACACCCTTAAATATGACCACGCATGGCTGATATACACTGTATAAGGAAATTTTCTTTTTTGAGCCTTTTCCCTACAAACCGAAGTCGGTTTTTTTTTTTTTAATATTTAACAATTTATTTCCATGCAAAGACGGCTCACCGATACAGTTAATCCGTTTCCAGGTATTTGTGCAAGCGCAATCATTTCACATTATCGTTATTATTTATTACATAATTTAAACCTAGACTCCAAAACAAAACACAAGCGCCAAATCAGAACTACAAAAGTATCAAAAAGTAAAATTATCATTTTTACACCTTTATTTTTCCTTACAACATGGTTCTTTCGCATATTCAAAGTTCAGCCAGCAAAAAAGGCTTATACATATAATAAAACGATTCGTTTGGATTGGTCATGATACTCTGGAGCGCACCTAAAGGTATAAACCTGGGAACTGGGACCATGGATATGGTCGACGTCGTTTCTGCACATCTAACTGTCTGTATATGGCCTGAAAAGTAGCGGATTTAAAATATTCTGTAATTTTCTTTTTTGTCTACCCTTGGCCAAAATAGCTGGAAGTCAAAAAAGGAAAAACTGGCCAATTGCGAGTCGGACTCGCACACGAAGGGTTTCGTACCAAGTCCAAAACACCGAAATAAACACGTTTGTTGTATGGGAGCCCCCCTTTAATATTAATTTTATTTTGTTTTTAGTATTTGTTGTTATAGAGGCAACAGAAATACATAATTTGTGACAATTTCAACTGTCTAGGTATCGCGGTTCTTGAGATACAGCCTGGAGACAGACAGACGGATGGATGGACAGACAGCGAAGTCTTAGTAGTAGGGTCCCGTTTTACCCTTTGGGTACGGAACCCTAAAAAGGAAGTGAATACTCTATAATATGTATGTACACCATATAAATTACAGATTGTAAATGTAGAAATTTTACATAGGGTGACACAATGGGCTAAAAGCGATATTTTATAACCAACCTATTTAACTTTTCAACCCATTTCTATTAGGTACGAACATCATCTTGTCACACATAATTATGGTATTTTGTGCATTATTTTAATGTTGCCCCACTTTATAATTTTTCCTGTGTCGTAGGTGCATTGACACTTGGCAGATACAAATTCCCTACTTTACACAAACACCTACACTCGAAACAACTAGGTACCTGTAGGTGGACCAAACAAAAGCTTGTTCCGCAGGAAAAATTTAACATAAAATATATTTTTTATGTAATTGTTTTTAATGTGTTATTAACAGAGGACCGCCGTCAATGAAGATGATGTAAAAATATCTCCAGGAAGGAAAACTCTTGAAAGTAATGGAAGAAGGCAGGGTCTTGTGATAAGAGGCAAAAAACTCATCTTCATCACTTAAAAAGGGGCTCTATTATCCCATTGATAAGTAACAATTAGAATTGGCCACTTGACTACTTTTAAAAAGGCAATTGTAGACGTTATAATTCTTTTAGCAATTAAGCCTACGGTTTTCTAGAAGACCGCACTTTAAAAAAAAAACTTTATTTTAGAGTAGGTTGTTAGTAGGTACATATATTATTTTGATGTTAGTAACAATAGTGCTTAGTTAATTAGGTTTGTATTGTTAGTTTTCACAAATTATATTTTATTTATCCAGTGTCCCTGACGCTCTGACAGCGTTTTCAGAATGCTGTTGGCACTACAATGCTGGTATAGTATGGAGGACGCTTTCTTTCGAAACCATCTGTGCGGGCCTGCGCGTACATTCCCGAAGCGCTACAGCGCTATGGCAGTCCCAACAGTATCCTAAAAACATTATTAAATTGAACACGCAGGACGTTGTAGGCTCGGCGCGTGTATGACACCCACAAGCCACTCACAACGCCAACGCAACGCGGCTCTTAACGGCCTTAGTGACGGTTGTCATGTAAATGATGACAGCGGCAAAGATTTAAATCGTTAGACTCGCTCTACCGCGTCATACTCACATTTCTGTTTCGTTTTGACACCTCTGATGTCTCCCCCACGTTTTCTCGTAACACATTTGACATTGGCAGAATTGTCGACAACGGCACCATTGCCATAGAGAAAAATAGAATAGAATAGAGACCTCTGACACACAATAATGCAGAGACTTTACTTGACTGTCATGGAAACGCTATTTAATAATGTGTGAGCTCACTTTTCTCAGTATGAACACTTTTTCACATGACTAAGTATGGTGAGAGCAAATCTACCGATACAAATCTTTGGGCAGCGGGGTTTGACTTAGGTAATGCCAAATACTAGTGTATATGACAGATTTTCATGACTGCTGTTATAATATGACGGAACCGCTTTCCTAGGAAACCAAACCTATACTTATGAACAGGAAAATGAATTCTTTGAAGTCCATTTTTGGTTGTTTTTTTTTTTTTCAAAAATAATACCCACGCGTGCTTATAGTTTGTGCTTGACAACCAATTATAACCATAGTGCAATGCGTAGACCATAACCTGGAATAGGACATAGGATACTTTTTAACCCGATATTCCCAGATAGTGAGACTTATGGGGGTGAAACCGTGGAGCACAATATTCGTATGCCGCTTTTAGCGGCGGTTGTGTCCCGAAGATGACTCTACCTACTAACCTTGTACAGTTCGCTTCACAAATAAGGTACCCCCCTTGGTATTGACGTCAAACCTATTTAAGTTTTTCGTAATGTAACGTAAGTGGCGTGTTGGTCTAATGGTTAACACTGCGGCTTGGCGATACTGTGGTCACGAGTTCAAATCCGCGGATGAGAAGATTTCTTTTTCCTTTATTTTATTTATTTATTTATTTACCCTTTTTTTAGTTTCTTTATTATGTGATTTTCGTTAATTATTATTTAAGAAATCAAATGGAGGTTTGTAATAAAAGCTAGGCATTTTGATAAACAATATTCATTTATTTTTCTAATTACATTTCTAGGACTTTATGGAATCCACTTCCAGGTTGAGTATACAGTTTTCTATCTGTGTTAAATTGGGGTTATTTACTTAGAATATTAACTAAACACAAAAGAGATACCCTGGATGAGGTTTAGAACGTTTAACATTAGATAAAGGTTCGTTTATATATATATTTATAGAAACATAACTACAATAATATTTATTTATTTAAAGTTGTGAAAACAGATTTTTTTTATACTTACTTATCGGAAAAAAACCTTTAAAAAAAAAGAAATTTTGTCTTTTGTGTCTGTGAATTACAGAGGAAGAATCAACATGTTAAACTATAATAGTATAGCAATATACATCTTTCTCTTTTATCACATTTTCTAATAACCCTTATTTAACACAACATTAGAAAAATATGTGAGGTCAGATGGTGCATCGTTAATACATTACAAGAATACTTGTAAACCAGATTATCTGGATTGATAATAATTATAAAGGTTGTTTGTTTTTGATTAACTACGAGATAAGGATCCCACAAATATTGGGAATTAATAACACTTGCTCATATATGTTCCAACGCAATTTTATCAGATACGTTACACAATCAATCTGCCGAGTAAATTGCCTTATAATAACGGAAGGATGTCACAGTCTATCACTTCTTGAAGTTTTGAAGGGTGCCACTAAATGAACTTTCACAATATTACGTTGTCGCTGTGGCGTTGTGGCGATCACATTTCACATCACCCGTCGCGCGTCGCTTGATACCTTTGTATCCATCTACGAACTGTTTTTCTCTGCAATGAAAATAATAATATTAGAAATACATAAAAACATCCAACTAGTAAGTAATAATGCAACATTATTGCAACAATAAATAGGTAATATGTGGAAGTATAACATAAATCTTACCGTTAAGCCCATAACTCGTGCTATTTTCTTTATGCTTTGTTCCTGTTCCCAGATAACAACAATTTTAGCCTTCAAAAAAGTTGTTAATCAAACCATACCAACGGTTAATAGAATCAACTGGTCAAAAACTTAATAAATTTGATAATATTACTACGAAGATAATTACACACAAGCGAATCGGCACGAAAACGAAACCATTTAAAAAATAATTATACCCTCAGTCACAGTTTACTAAATAAAGCGAAGAAGTATTCTAAATTCAACCTTAACTCGCAGTTCATACAGCAGTTAAGTTTCTGAAGTAAAATGACGGTAGTGCAACAATCGGAATCAACACATTATATTCAACCAAACAAGCTAATTTCAACCTTATCTTTTAGTTAATTGAGGAGTTAATGCGTATTGCATTTTGTAAAACTAAGGTATTAAATATAAAACGAAAGTTGAAATTTAAACCTTATTATCTAGAAGATTAGACCGTTAATAACCTTGTTCGTTTTATGGAGTAATACTATTAAAATTTTCGTTGAGGTTGACAACTGAGCCAATAGCCTAGTAGTATAAGACACGGTCTCGATGATCGGCTGGCGCCTGGTGATGCGGGTTCGTATCTTAATCGCACGCAAAGTGTCTTTTTGTAAGTTATTCTTGGTATACGGTTCGGCCAGAAGGAAGCCGAAAAAATACCTTAAAGAATTATTAAAAACTTGAATGAAACTTGCAAATAATATCTGAGGCGGACCGTTGGATGCGCTCGGGCAGAGATGGGTGCGGCGGCGGGGGAGGGAGCTGCTCAAGGCTCACGTGACGCGCCAGCGCCGCCCGCGCCGCCGCCCGCCGCGTCGCTCGAGCGACGAGCGACGGCGGGCCCGAGCGTGCTCGGGCGATAGTCTTTAAGTCTTGGGAGGGTTCCATTTCTCTGACGCTGACTGTACCATATCCTTCGAATAAATGTCTTTCGACCTAATGGCTGCGTCAGCAAACGATATTCGCGTTGCTGAATTGTGGGTAAAATTAATAAAAAAAAACACATTCATATTTTCGTGTTATATTTGCCATGATTGATATGCTAAGAAAAAGAAGAATATTATCTTTGTATATTTGTTTTTGTCTTTGCGACTGGTTGCCGTCCTTATTGTAAACCTCTCAGATCCACTCAAGTTGTACAACATCATAAATACTACATGATTTCACACACACATTTAACTGAACATCAACATTTACAAGTTGATGTTCAGTATCTTGTACGAGTAACATTTGGGCATTTCGTTTTCTGTTCAGTATCTTGTACTAGTAACATTTGGGCATTTCGTTTTCCTCATCCTTGATTGAGATCGGGACGTGCGAGTGAGCGATGCCAAATCAAGATGGCGTAACACCCCGATTATAATCAATTAAAAGCGCCCTAACTTAGTCAATGAAAATGTTTGGGCGGAATTGGCTTGAAATATCTCTCCAATCTGGAAGTAATTAACACCATAATGACATGGCTGTGAACGTATATTATTAAAGTTTTTCGTGAATTATGTTACGTAGGAAGGAGACTAGTTCTTTATTGTTGTTGTAGATGGTTTTTTATTTTTTTTATTTAATAAACACTACTCGACATACCTACTTTTGCTATAATATTATTTTATTTTGTAACTGGGAAATAGCACAATATTTATGTAGTCTGACAATAAATGGAATTTCGACATGGAAGTGGGTACAGAGAGAATGATTCGGTGATTCATAGCGATGCAATGTCAATACAAGCTAAGTTGGTTATTACGCATAATGAGCTTAAACTGCTGGGACATAGGCCTGCTCTGTGAGAGGGACTGGGCCGTAATCTAGCACGCGGGCCCAGTGTGGGTTGGTAGATGTTACATATCTTCAAATTTTGTAAGTTTTCCTTCAATGTTTTTTAGAGTATTGTCATTTTAAATCACTCGGGCCCACTTGGACCAAGAATTGCTAAACAGGTTTAACCCCTAAACGTATTTCAAACATCGCACTGTTTTTTGTCAATCATTTGAAGATGATTGGAACGTAATTATGTTTTAAATATGTTTAGCGCTAAACATGTGTGGTGTAGCCAATAA
Source organism: Oligia fasciuncula (assembly GCA_963082905.1). Lineage (NCBI taxonomy): Eukaryota > Metazoa > Arthropoda > Insecta > Lepidoptera > Noctuidae > Oligia > Oligia fasciuncula. Next base: position 13,655,791 of record OY720390.1, on the reverse strand, counting down.
ATTAAGTTTAAACTATAGTAATATCTCCACAAGCTGTCTCGCCCGTTTGCTAGCCACACTCATATGGCTAGGAATACGATATGCCGCGGCTGTGCCACCAGGTATAACCGGTTTTATTACATCCAATTTTATTTTATGCTCCTCTCATTCCCGTATTGATCGTTCGATAGATCTTTATGCATCTAAATCTTTATTTGAAGTCCCAAACGATGTTTTAATGTCCTGTCCGATAAGTATGGACCGCCGGACACAATCTTTCATTTGAGTTTGTGAAATGTGATGGAAGACGGAAGTCATAATGTTTTCACACCGTAGATGAATATAAAAGTAAGACTTTGATTTTTTCTTTGTCTATTGTTCAGCTTGTTGTGAAATAGCTTGATGGTAAAATTCCTTGCCACCATCACCGTTATTGACGTAATAGGTGGCTAATGGATCATGTGGGCAAGTGATTATGGCTATATTTGGTGACACCATATAGTTTCTGCTTATCAGTTAGATAGGTATTATCGATGCGCTTGCCGCGGTTGGTTCGTGGATGGGTGACCATCTTTACATAGCACGACCCCTCCGTGCCTCGGAAAGCACGTTAAGCCGTTGGTCCCGGCTGTCATTCGTGGATCTTTGACAGTCGTTACGGGTCGTCCGAAGCCCGAAAATCTGACAACTAGTCCTACCAAGGGGTATCGTATTACACAGTAACTGTAACTGCACATGGGTTTTGGAGGTCAGATTATAAAATACTGGTATTCAGCTGCATCTGGTTAGACTGGTAGCCAACCCAACATAGTTTGGAAAAGGCTAGGCTATTATAGAACATGACATTATGTTAAACATAACTTATTATGTATTATCTTATACATTTTACGTCTAAGTATAAAATTTCTTAACTTTTGTAACAAACGTAAGTAGTTGAATATTACTTTCAAAAGCATTTTTACCTAGCACAGTCATAATTCTTTGTATTTTTGTCGCAGAATATTTCGTTGTGAATGTTCCAGACTGAATAAAATCAAAGTTTTGTTTTGAAGAATTTACGATTCTTTTCTAGGAAATATACGCGAGCAGACTCCCAGGTTTAAGTAGTGAATACCTGAGCGGTACGAATGACGTGGGTCCTTTTACAGTTACTGGCGCTGAAGAGTAGGTAATATATCCTTCCCATATTCGTCTTATTATGATTTCCACACCCGTTTCATATGATGTTACATATTAAAATTATACATTAGGTGCGACGATTTATGAAACTGAGACTGTCGAGTTTTGATTTTGAGTAGGGATTTTATGACATGAGTAATCGGTTTACTCATGTGGAACCAAGACAAGCTTGAAAGAGGAGATGCTTTGTTAGGTTTTGAATTTAAAGAACGAAATACCGCCTTGCGTTAAAAGTAGAGCCTTTCCTTTCATCAATTTATAATTTACTAGCTGCGCCCCACGGTTTCACTCGCATAAATGTCGATCCCGTGGGAATATCGGGATATAAAGTAGCCTATATGTTAATCCAGGGTGTCAGCTACCATCATACAAAATTTTATCAAAAGGTATAGCCGTTTGAGCGTGAAGAAGTAACAAACGTATAAACATACACACACACACTTACAAACTTTCGCCTTTTTTTATTAGTGTGATTTATGTATTTTGGCCTATGTTGTCCTACTGCAGGGCAAACGCCTGCTTTTCTCCTTTAATCAATTTATATCTATCTATTTTGTAACGGAATAACAATCGAGGTCAAAACAGTTAGAAAGAGTTCCAATGTCATAAAATTCCTCACATGGACGGATCACCGAAGAAATAAAAAATAACTATCAAGAAGTTCAGACACTTATATAATACTTCTAGAACATTGAATCTTATAACATTCTTTTGCCTTAGCTTTAGTATAAATATCTTATACATAAGGCCGATTTATCTAAGTAGATAGAGCTTAGACTATCAGCATTTTTCGCATAGTTCCATCCTTGAGACGCTTGGTCCAAAATACCTTTTTACGATCCAAACGCTGACATAACAATATACAAGTACCAGGATATTATTCAACGTCCCGCCCGAATAACTCGACTAACTGCGGAATGTCTAATTACTAAACAGGTGCTACACTACTCAAGTTCAAAACGTACAGAAGTTTCGGACACTTTGCAGTCCATTGCGGCATTCGCACACAATTTATAGATTAAAATTACTAAGAAACTCGCAATGAAATGATAAGTTACAGAGCAGAAATTAAATCGCAGTCACAATGTCTTATGATTCCATTCCTGCATCTCGCCGTTCAAATTATGGTAAACGAATATTAATTTTAACAAAAACCCTTTTCTATTATCTAAAACAATAAGTACGGGTCAAATATTAACTGAGCATTATGTTAGTTTAGGTAAGAAATAGGCAGCCTTAATAATAACCTACTATTAAGCTATTAATAAAGAAAAGAAAAGAAAGAAAAATTGTTTATTCTGCACAAACTAAACGCACATTACAAAAAAAAAGACATAAAATATACACATAATGTAGTCAATAGCCGACGCTTTTGACTTAAAATTGACAACTTTTCATATGCTTGAGTACGAGTATTCAAGCATATGAAAAGTTGTAAATTTTGTAAATAATAACCATTTACAGTTTTTCGTGAATACCTTAGCTTCGATGAGTCGAAATGTAACATGTATATAACTATCCGCCCCTGCTTGGCACGGTTTTTACGACTTGACGAAACATTGAGTTTTGTTTATGTAAATTTTAATGTAATAGGATTACTAAATTATCCACAGACACCTTTCGGGACGACGACGATGAAACCCGCATCAAAATACAACAACGAGGTCGCACAGTTAGACACGAAAAATAACTTTCAATTGTAATATGAATGTAGAGAGATCTCTTCACCGTATTCGGCGACATCGACAGCAGCGTCCCAGACAAATTTTCAATCGTTTCATGAGCTCACTGATGACTAACATAACCAAACAAGTCGAAATGTGAGCATGTTACCAACATACAAAGTAATTTTTAAAGAATATAGTTTGTTCAGAATACCCTATGTTATATTTTGTCCCCAAAATATTTAAAAAAGGTTAAAAGTTGGACACCGAGCGACAATAAGTAGGTTATCCAATCTCCGCGCCGAAGGTACATCAATGAGTGCAAGACGGGCGCGGCGCGAGCGGCGCGGGTGTGCTTTTTTTTTTTTTGTACTGACATACAGGTAACTTAAGAAGCTTATAACTTTGTGATTTTTCATGATACAGTTTTGAAATTTTGTACATAGATTCTTGACATAAAAATACGAGACACGGTGTTTTGGGTTTCGCATATACTAAAAATAATGTTGTATATCCCGCGACTGCGTCCGCGTGAAATTTCTTGATCCCCCGACCCACCCCGCAGCAACGCATCGCCTGTCCGCGCTATTATTTCGTTTTCGCTCGGCGTTGTTTCAGACTTTGTTTTTGCTCGGCCCCTAAGGGTCCTAGCGTAATGTTAAGTAACTTATAGCCTTCCTCAACAATTGGGCTATCAAATGCAAAAGTAATTGTTCAAATCCTCCTGGTAGTTCTAGAGATTAGGGCGTTCAAACAAACTCTTCCAGTCTTCAACTTTATTATTAGTAGTATAGTGTATATCTTCTGTTAAGTATTTTAGTATGTTTTTAAAAGTTATGACTTGTTTAATAATTGAAACTTTTACTTCCCTACTTAGTCAGAGTGGGGAAGTAAAAGTTTTGGGAAATGGACTTTTATAAACTTTATATCTGCTACATAATAATCTTTTAGGCGGCTCTTAAAATTATTTTAATATAGGTAAGTAGGTACTAACTTACTTTAAGGTTTTTCTCACAAAATCCGAAAGGTGTCGAGGTGTGATCCATGACTATTTATTTTGAGCACGCTTTCCATTAATGATTGTTTGCGGTCACTTAAGTGAGGTTTGTAATGGACTTTAGTATGGGGATACTTTGAACTCTGGGAAAGGACATACGCTACTTTTCATAGACATACCACGTGGAAAGCCGCAGGTGGAAGCTAGTGGTAAAATAAACCATGAACTAGGTACAGTTCGCCTCAAAAAGAAAGAATACATTTAATTGTGTACACTTTTTGTAGCATTAGGAACAAAAATTGTACTTAAATTCTTGTCGATGTATGTTAAATTGTTGATATTCATCTTGTAGAGGTTGACTGTACTTATGACAGTTTCCATTTCACTTATACATTTCGCTTTTACTACCCCAATCCCAAAATTATTGTGCTGCAAACTGATTTTAATCTGTGTTATTAGGTCTCAATCCCTCTGGGGTTTATCATAATGGATATGAGTCATTTGAAATGTCTGGCGTTTGGTCCCCTCAGCGTGAATGTGTTGATCCGTCATGTAGATACAATTAATCAATTTGAACAGTCACAGGATATGCGTCGTCCCTATAGATATGTATCTATGTATGAGATATATATCGTATCACAACAACAACATGCAGAACAACTCTTTAAAATCAAAACATACAACAATTATAGAGTTAGGTAGGTATCCAGTAGGCTTGAGCAGGTGGTTTCCACTTATATAATGGAATAGTTACAAATCAACTGTCAAAAAAATATAGTCCTATCATGAAATAAATCAATCGTAAAACAAACAAAAATCAATAGAAAAGGTACAAAAAGAGTATAAAGACTAAAAAACGCATGCAAAAAAAAAACGAAAATTAGGGTTTTATTTATAAACGTTGCTTAAAGTTAACGTGCATAAATAAAGGGGTTAATGTTTTTAACATACATACATAGCCCACAATTACCCTTTAATTTGCCATTACACTTAACTAGTTAAATGGGAGCCGATATAATTTAAATGATGCAGGTTCAGTTAAACAAACAGGTAACGTTCGATAAATTAGTAATTTGACATAAACGCCCGTCAATGGTATTATTCTATTTAAAATATGATGCCTATTCCCGAGAGGGATTGTCACAATCATGATTTGAGTACTATTTAGTTTAATTATTCAAATACTTACAGTTATTTAGAATAAAACGCGTACCCGTACGTAAGAACAATCACTTATTTTAATTAAGCTATTAAGTCACGACAAGAATCTATCATTAGCGCCCTTTTATTTCCATACTAAAGTATTTCACCTCCACCAAATAACCATATTTTATACTGTGACATATCCGTGGCTCTGCACAACCAGCACGTGGTCAAAATTTAACGTGAATTCAAAGTCAAATCATTTATTTCAAGTAGGCTAGTAAAAGGCACTTTTGAACGTCAACCTTTACAAGAAAATAGAGTTGATTCTAGTTACCCTATCCGTACTTTCGTATGGAGAAGAATGGCTAAGAAACTCCATATAGTTGAAGAGTAATTTTTCATAAAGCCTTATTTCCACTTTCCAGCCGATCGGAAACTTCTACGCAAGTCAGGCAAAATTAAATTTCCATGTTACAAAGTTATAAGAAATGCGACGAAGGTGTGTGTTAATAGTTTTATACGTAGGTACTGTAGGTCTTAATTTCAAATAAGACCACCTATTTTTGTGAGCAAAGCACAAAATCTTTTTTTAAACAAATACCTAGCTCTCTAAATAGGTAATTTTAATTAGTCATCTACAATCTTTTGAACAAAAGAAAACTTCGCACTAACAGCCTCATTTAAGCATATTATCCAACAAGATATTTTCCAATGTCAATGTATCTACTATTTCAGTATAAAAAGTACCCAGCTGATTGGTACATGCATTAATTTCTTCTCTCTGTTTTTCAAGGAGTATTTTCAGAACATTTACACACATTATTCAATTATTACCATATTGAACGCTGGGTTGTGACGTGCAAAAAGCAAGGAGGCGATGGATGTAAAAACACGAGAGAAAATGGCATTAGAAACAGGCGCTTCAGTAAGAGCGTTTTTATGTAAAAATCTCCAGCGCTTAGAAAAGAAAAGAAAATACCTAAATGTTTCAAGGTTGTCAATAAAACTATAAATAAACGGACAGATTTCAGCAATGAAAAAAAGTGACATCATTTAAATTCAATTTCAACGGAAATACCTCCTACATTATGCAAAACCAGCGTCTAGCTGGCCACAGATTATTATGTAACTTACAAAATATATTAAACATTAAAAAAAGACTTCTTTTGACAAAGCTCACCCACACTGACCCAACCGGCACCGGTTGAACAAAAAAAAAAGTGGCACTCAGTGGAAAACAAAACACAAACAGAATACTTTGCCATCACTTACTGACATATCAGATATACAATAAAACCGAGTACATCCCGAGGACAGCCGAACACATCCGAAGTGGTGTGTGGTAAAGTTTTCACTTCAAAAAACAAAATAGACATCAACTTAATAAAGGCGTGATCTTGAATTCGAGGGTTTTGTATTTAAGATAGTTTCCTAGACACAGAACCCTCGAATTCAAGATCATTATGTCAATCTCGAAATCAATAAGACGGCAAACTTATACGGGCTTGATCGCCTCGCCCATAACGCGCAAACCCTTCACGTTTTTATCTCCAAGTTATAACTTTACTTAAAATTCCTGAGCACCGACGTTCTCGAAATACCTTAACCTCAGGGAAAAAACGTGCGACCTCAGTGATGACGTCAAAAAAGTTTCAGATACCCGCAGGCGAAACATAATGTCGTTAGTAATGAGCGAACAAAAGCTTTATGTACGAAAAATGTGGCCGACGACGTTTCATTATGTTAAGAGGCCACAATACATTATTATTTTGTTTGTAAAATAAAATGGTCTGAACCACATTGAAATACAGATGTGCTGGTTCTATTTTCAAAATTTCTTTTAAAATATTATTTTTCCGGAACATCGTAGCTGACAATTGTAGTATTAAGCAAGGATTATCGTAAAACGGGATTACTTTGAACAGGTTTTGAAAGATTTTTGTGAATACCTTTTTTACCTTCCCGAATTCTTTTTTGCTCCAATAGAACAATATGTCTTTTGGGTATCAAATGTATGAGCCCACCAACCACATTTTTTTTTAAGTGAAAACTTCTTTTGGCGTGTTGAGCATTTTTTGAGATGGAAAAGAAACCATTGAACTCGCGACACTGTTACCGTAACCGACACCGCGCGTGTTTTGTTTATAAGACGATTAAAAAAATACACACGTAATTTCGTTCAAGTTTTCACTTCTGTCGGCACTCCCGGAGTGCGACTGTTTTTTTTTTACTGTTAAAGTAACCTTCTGTGTGGAGGTAACTTTGACAAGGCATTGAAATGTAATTTGTCTATGATCTAAATTTAAATAATTAGTAAAAATGGCGCTTCTGAATGATTGGGTAAACTCATTTATTTTTTCAACAATTATACAAAACAGTTTTATGAGTACAAAAACCAAATCGAAATCATTCATGAACTAGTCAAAGAACAAATAACGAACGAAAATTCATGAAATGACTAGTAATATTTAAGCACTAAGAGGTAAAATTAAAATGGAAGTATGAATGGATGATGCATGACCATACCAGATTGGAAATATGTCATCCGCCCTGCATTACGAATGATAAATGCAGTTCATTCAACCAACTGAATTTCATTCCCAACGGACTAATACTAGTTTCAGCTTATTTCATGGCTTTGACGAGTTAATAGGGAAAATGGTATAGCATATTTACCTTAGCTGCTTAAATTGTTCAAAATGGTGAAGTATGTTTTTCTCATTTTCCTGTACCCGATATTTTAGTTTAACCCAGAAAGTTTACATTGGTGCCGATTCAAAACAAAATAAACTAAATTTAAGTTTAGTGCATCTTTTTCTTTCTATTTAATTAAGAAAAGGACAGAAGATAAATTTTATTTCTTATCTCATTATTATAGAGTATCAATTAGAATGATTGCTGTAAGTTTAATCAAAATCTCGACTGTCTAATTTTGGTTGGTTACGTTAAAATTGATCATTAAAATATCGTGAAGGTGCTACTTTAAGACTTTTCTTTTTTTTTTTTGGCAAAGACAACTTAATTATTTTTGGTATAATCAGCTAAGCTCTAATCTCCACAGCCTGCCCAATAAAAGTTGTGAAAAGCAAACATTTTTACTGTCTCACTTAATTTGCGAGATAAAAAGGATACCTAGAATAAGGTATCGTAGATAAAACGGCTTTGAAGAATCTCTTCGCGCCCCCAAGTAACGATTGCAGTCCTATCTGCCAAACAAACTGTAATAACAAGCACACCTTAGCACGCCTGTGATAAATCCTTAGTGTATGGTGTAAGGAATAAGCTTTATTGAAAGAATAACAGTACTGGATGGAGGATTGATGTATGATGGATCATTCACTTGGAGGGAGCTCAGCTTTATAATAAGTATCTACCGAAAGATACTATAGATTCTTCATCGGTGTGCATTTTTTATTAAAAAGGTTACGTTGTATTTGGCTAACCAACAATAAAAACTGGCCAAGTGCGAGTTGGACTCGCACACGAAAGGTTCCGTACCACAAGGGAAAAACGAGCCCCCCTTAAATATTTATTTTATTCTTTTTTAGTATTTGTTGTTATAGCGGCAACAGAAATACATCATCTGTGAAAATTACAACTGTCTAGCTATCACGGTTCATGAGATACAGCCTGGTGACAGATGGACAGATGGACAGGTGGAGTCTTAGTAATAGGGTTTTACCCTTTGGGTACGGAACCCTAAAAACTAGCATGTAGGTATTTATTTCATAGATCAAACGACAAGTGAACTATGTTTAGGTTTTTTTGAGAAATAAATTCTTTAAACCGTGCAGATGTGCTACGTAGATTTGATGAAGAACTGGTTGGTGGCAACAGACTCGATCTCTATAACTTAGGACTTAAACATAACTGGCGAAATGTGGGTGTACCTACTGTAGGCACAAATCCGGGCTTTGCCGAAACCAGGCAGGTCGATATATGTATATTATTATGAAGAAAGCAGGGACGGGTATTGCAGCGTAACGTCAGACTGAGTGCAAGGTCTTGGTGGAATAAGCCAACACTTACCAAGCCGAAAATGGGACACACCTTTACGATTTATTCCGGTTTGATCCCTGAACCCCCCCTCCACCGGGGCCCTTCTCGATCCCCTGCTAGTTCGTCTTCTGTTTTAATCTCTGTCTTAGCCACATTATCTAGGTTTACTCTTTTTGACAAGTACCGTCAAGAGAAAATAAAAGTTTCATGATTTACAAAATGAAATAAAGATTTTTTTTTTAAATGTCTCATGCGTGCTTGATGGGATTGAGGACAATATTGGCAATATAATTTTTTTCTCCAAGTACTCTCTGGTGGGCACCAGAGAGTACTTGAGCTGTGTACGAATGCGCATGTTTCATCATGGGTGTCGATTTTGTGGTTTTCTAGGGTGCTGAAACCGATGGTGAGGTCAAAAATCCAATATGGCGGATGTGCAATAAGAATGTTTAATACAGCTGAGTCATTTAGTTTCTTGATTATAGATTTCATTTTGTTAACTTGTTAAATTCTCACAAAGTGAAAGAGAGGCTGGTTAGTCGAACCAGCTCAGCAGTCAGAAATATGTTAAGCAAAATGTGAAATTGATAAAAATCTAATTTTGACCTACTTGGTCAAAATTGGATTTTATCAATTTCCATAAACCGTCCCTTTTATTTTTCCCTCGAATTGGCTACATGTCTATCTCATAAAATTGACTAAAGTACTAACTAAGTATTGACTAAGGTACTTACCGAGAAAATATGTAGCATCTATTACATTTTACTCTAAATAACAACACGTCTGCTAACCGTGACGCTTCCCTTCCCTACATTCATTCGAAATACCATTTAACGTAGCCAAAAACAAGATCTCCAATTTAGTTCAAACCTACATTAAAACTAAACAATAGATAATTCAAACGGTAAGCAGTGAAAGATCCTAAACCAACACAACTATTCAGGACTACAAAATTCAGGTAACCTTATCTAATCAGATCGTTGATGAGACTAACAACTGTTAACTTATATTTAAATTCCTTCGAATCGTCCTAAATAAACTTGTTAAATAATTACTTTATTATTGTTAGTTTGTTTGGAGAACCAACAATGAAGTGCTGTTTACATCTTTTGTTCTTCCAATCAGGCAATGTAGCTTTTGCAACTTTATGTTGGGGTCAGCTTCCAATTTAAGCGGATGCATGTACCAGTACATGACATGACATGACTTTACATGGAGCGATTGCTTAACTGAAGCCCAAAAGTCTGACGCTTCTGGCTACTCGTAACGACTGTCAAAGATCTAAGAATGACAGCCTTTAGCAACAGCTTAACCGCTGCCAGGTCTCGCTCTCCGCGTGACGTCGTCTAGAATGTCCCAGAACATTTTTGTCGGCGCCGTCCGCCGGACATTTGAGTGGCTAACGTGCTTTCCGAGGCATGATATGTAATGGATTGTCACCTTCGATCGACCCGTGTGGCTGTTATTATTTAGCCATGAGCCTCCTTTGTTTTTCCGATCAGTATGAAAATAAAATCTCATCAGCCTAGAGATAAAGGTCACACGTGGACGTTTTATCTTCACAAAAAAGGTATTAACAATTGTCAATACCTTTTTTGTGAAGATAAAACTTAATTAAGGATCGATTATTTTAATCCAGAGGAATGGTGGCCCAGTGGAAACGACCACGAATGATAGGCGCTTTACTTTGTGTAAATTATTTCATCACCACTGCTCTCAAAACGGTGAAGGAAAACATCGTGAGGAAACCGGCATTTCCTAGAACCAAAATTTCGAAGATCCATTTCTGTCAATCCAAACAGACGAAAACCTATCATGAAAGAGTTTTAATCTTTGTTAAATTTTAGCCTAAGGGTCAGTTCAAACCGAGACGCGACGCGCAGTTTTCAAAATAGAAATACAATTACAGACCTTATCTACTACACTAAAAGGTACACAATGCAGGGTTTGCTACGTCGAGCTACGCCGCGCAGGGCCGCGCGGCGTAGCTCACTGAATCGTGTACCTTTTTGTGTAGTAGATAAGGTCTGTAATTGTATTTCTATTTTGAAAACTGCGCGTCGCGTGACGTCTCGGTGTGAACTGGCTCTTAAGTGAACTTTAGCTTCAAATGTCGCAATTATTACTATATGTTATGTACAGACGCCAGCACATCAAGCTACCCGAACCTGTAACATTTTCCCAATCAACTTTGAACCTTATGCTTTAGCGATTAAGTTGAAAATCTATTAAAGAAATTTGACAGATTGTAATAGCTTGATGTGCTGGCATCTGTACATAGTATAAGAAATCGTGTCTGTCTGTGTGACTGCTTCGATATTTTAAATAACACAATGAATTTTAATGCGGTTTTCATCATCATTTAGAGCATTTATTCCAGAAGGTTTATGCGTATAAAACATATTTAACTTAGGTATAGCACACAAATCCCAACGTTTTAACATGTCGCCATTGCACCCGTGCCAAGCAAAGGCGGGTCGCTAGTAACAATATAATGTAAGAAAGATCTAAAACTGTCAGAGGTGTGTATGAAAAATCATGAAAATTCCCAATTCAAAATTTTCCCGTCACTTGCGCCCTTTAAACTTCATGTTAGAAAACAATTGCAATCTTACACAAAGTATACGGAGTTCGCAGCAATAAGAAGCATTGAGTGAAAGGGTGGGTACACGATTGACGATAAGATTTTGTTCTGCGGCGACGGCTGTTTTAAGACCACCGCTTTCAGCCGGCAACAATATTCTCTGAACGAACCACGTCATCAAATTGCTCGAGATAATACGCTTTGAATAAAAAAAGACAATAGGTATATTATCTTGAAAGAGGTCTAAGGAACTTTCGTGGTTTCAGAGTTGTTCGAGAATACGAAATTTTTACTTGATATTTTTTCGCAGTATCTGCTATCTTTTGTCTTAGATACAGGCTCAATTGCCGCATAGGGAAGTGTTGGTAACTCAAATTAAATACACGAGCACTGGTTATCTAAATTATATCTATAACATGATTATCAAGAAATACGTGACAGCGGTAAAAGGAAAACTTGGCAAAACATGATTTTTTTAATCTCAGGTTTACAAAATAGATACACTTCGTACTAAGCTGAAACGTGATTTCATTCATTTGATTTAACTACATAAACGATTTATCTGTCTATTAACCGGTTTAATGCTGTAATTATAGAAACAATTGTCTCGCATGGATCAACGTTCCGGTGTACGAAGGGTTAAGCCGGTAATGTACCATTGGTCTGGCACTGGTCTCCCTTTCTATATTCCAAAAACGTCTGTCCTCTGCCATTGCGGGTCTGTCCTTTCGGTAGTAGTAAAGTTCATTCGTCCCATCTTCTCTACCCCCATCTTCTCCAAGACCAAAACGGGGAAAACTCTGGGTGTTGGGTGTGTTAGCCGAACTCATCTGATATGCCGCAGACATTTGGGTCTACCTTAGAGAACTACGTGAAATTCAAGAAATATAAATACAAGTAAGAAGTTCCAGAAACGTTTCCGCGTAACCACCAAGTGTAAGTTGGTATACTGTCTCAGTCTTGGGACCCAATCAGTGGTTATTTTAGCCCAGATTATCTGACATGCTGCAGAAATTTGAAGAAAATACATATTAGCAGGCAAAGCAAAGTCTAAGATAAAGAATGAATCGAGAAAGATAGGTCAAAAATTCAACTATCTAGGTACTCACCAAGAAAAGTAAAACCTCGCCAAGACAGATTGGCCTCGCTTAAAAATAACCACTGTTAGTGAACCCGCAGTATATCATACGTGAAGTTTTAGCTCAGTATGCAAGGGCCATATCTCAGTGTCTGCGTAAGTAAGGGATGCAGGAAAACAACGGCTATAGAATATAATAATGTAAGTTGGCAAGGCAGAGAATTTTGCTGCTCCAGCTAAAGCTGATATAGGAGCGCCGTATATTGTTGTGGCTTGTTGTTTCATAGTTTACTAGACTTTGGTTAAAAACAAGCCAGCAGTAACCTTTGTAGGTTTCATATTATAAAGTTGTGAACGTTTTCATAGCATGGGGTTTAGAAAAAAGTTGTGAACGTTTTCTTACCATGGTGTTTAGAAAATGATTGCTTTTCATACTGTGCGTTTATGCGAGTTTCAGATTTCTTCTTTATTATTTAGAAATAGGTTGATGGCAATAGGCTCGCCCCCTATTACATGGAACTTAAACATAACTGACGAAATATGGGTGTACTATAGGTACATTTCTGCCCAACCCTTCGGGCAAACAAGGCGTGATGTTACGTTAATATTATAGGAAAAGAGATTTAAGATATAAATAATTTAATGTCTTTGATTGTAGGTATTTAGCCATGCTACCACCTTGATGACAGCACTAATGAGATGAGAAGATAGGACAAACTGGACACTTTTTTATATTAAAGCCTATGTCACCCGGATCATAATAACGAATCGATTGACACCTCATTCATCAACATTGGGTGAGTAGTTTAGACGCTACGGAGGAAAATACGTGAATGCAAACAAACACACATACATGCACACATAGAGTAGGTACGAACAAGCAAAAGGAAATTGCTACTGAAGGCTGCCATAAGGCGACGCGGGAGCAACCGGCGTACAGTTGTCCAAAATATAGTAGCTGAGATATGAAGAGTGGCGATGAAATGATTACTGGTGTTCATGACTCTCATCATATTTTGGCTGCTGAGACCAAAACTACAAACGTAGTAAACAGGAAAGTTTTATAAAAATTTGGCTGTTATTTTAGTATTATTGTGGTGTCTTACGACTTCCACGCCAACGAATGAAATCGTGGGCAGAAGCTAGTAGACTACTAAAAAACATTACCCATCCATTTGGCTTAGCCGTAGTCGGATAAATACCTAGGCACCCTCTTCAATGCTGCAATCTATACAGGGTGAAATTGAATACATGCGACAAACTGAAATGGGAGATTGTACTCATCATTATGAACAACTTTTACTAAGGGACCAACGCTGCAATCTCGAAAAAAAATCAGCTATTCCTTACATTTTGACGAGATAGGCGAACATAAAATGTAGGGAATAGCTGATTTTTTTTAAATTGTTCATAATGATGAGTACAATCTCCCATTTCGGTTTGTCGCGTGTATTCAATTTCAACCTGTATACCTTTTCTAAGAAGAGTAATTACATAATGGGCATACCTAACTATATGTCCTTCTATTTCTATCTCCATGTAAAGCAATGGAAGTTTACGAGCTGATAACTATGAAATACAATCAATTCCCGTTTGATTTCGCATGCCGGAACGATGTTTCGCATATAGATTTGAATTGGTTTGTGTAAGCAATCGCTAATGCTCTTGGCATTCGCAATTGCCAAATGTAGTGTTAGTGCGTTGTGTTGTTATGGCGTTGTGGAATATCGCTTAGGTGTAGTACACAAATAGATATATGTTTTGAAATGCAATCAACGTCTACACAATCACTCTAGTTTGGAAAATTCTGGAAACATCATATTAAACGCTCTAGCCGAAATGGTGACTCAATGTATGGCTAGACTTTAATCAATCTGCCTAGTCTTTTTCCAACTATGTTGGGGTCAGCCTTACCAACTAATTTAACATGGATGCACTAGGTTTATTAGGGCACAATGTCTGAATTACCTTTCAGTCGCGATCTTGTATTAAATGTATTGTTTTGCCATATTTTCAAGAAAATTAGGACTTAAAAATATACCTACAATATATATAAAAATAACAAAAAATTTGTATTAATTTAAAACTTTGTTAAGCACGTTCAAGTGGGGTTACCGTAAAAACGAACAACACCGAATAATCCTCATCAAAATAAATATTCCAGTAACCTCTCGTGTACGCAGAGTGAATCAATATTGTCTCATCGTATTTTTGGATGAGCAGCGTGCCTACAAGTTGTGAGTGTTTTTGATTACGCCGTCGGAGCCGGATTAAGCGCCCATTTTTACGCTAAAATTTCTGTTGCCAGCTGTTAAAAATATAGCTGTATCAAGTATTATTTCTGCGGCCTCTTTATTTATAAATTTTGTAGGAAATGTAAAAGATTTCATAGGAAGATATCACATTCAAACAAACACATTCATCATACCTAACCATTATATTAACTTCGTATCTAAAACGTTTCCATTACGAGCGTTTTAGACACATTTGCAAATCACTTTCCTGCTTCTCACGACCTTTTACAGAAATACAACACTCTTCGTTGAAGACTTTTCCTGTTTTTTTAATTCGCTTATTTTTGCCGCCTGAATTTTTCAAACATACCTAAATACTTCTTACAAACATACATTGGGATCCAAAGCTAACTTGATACGACAAATGGGCTGTCTACCCGTTCCGCGCAACTACCCGTCCCAATCTACGGGCAAACCCGGTCTTACGGGCACGTCACCCGGCCGAGAACGCAAGTTTTTTAACCGGCCTATCCGCTTAGCTAACGAGGATTACGTATCCGGAAAAATTCCTGGCCGTTCCGGGCCTCTGCATACGCACATCAAAGAGATATGCACTTAATAATTCGGGTCCGACCGAGTTTTATACGGGACACAAACAACATTATGAATGTTTTGTAAAGGAACACGTCTCTTAAAGTAGTATTCGATAAACTTTGCAGCAGTGGGGAAGTTCTGTGAGGAATTTCAATAAGGTCGCGTTAACTGATAGTTCGGATATCCGATACGAAATAAGATCTATGCGAGCTCGGCAAATTAGATTAGAATGGCGAATGTGCCGCTTTTATGTAAATATACCACGAGTGCTTGTCATTGTTTCAGGGCGATGTTACTCAGGGTTGATATTTCTAACTTTTTTTTGCAGTAGCATTTTGTACATTCATTATGTACACTCATCCTCTACCTACCTAGCCTTTTCCCGACTAATTTTGGGGTCGGCTTCTAGTTCTAACCTGAAAAACCAGTACCTATTTTACGTGAAGCGACTGCCTATCTAACCTCCACAAACCAATGGGTAACACGATAGCCCATGATAAGACTAGTCGTCAGACTTTCGGGCTTCTGACGACTAGGTAACAACTGTCAACGATCCACGATCGATTATGTACAAAATAATTTTAATACTAGGTATGCATAATTATGTTTTTGAATAAAATTAAGGTTTATTTATCAAACATTGCTCGTATCTTTATATTGCATTACGAAACAATAACTTCTCATTTATCATTAATTGTATTAATATACAGCAATTAGAGATCCTTTCGCAGCCAGCTAACAATAATGATAAGTGTTAAATTAATAAAGTTTTGATTTAATTAAGTGTTTAAATCCGAGTGCATGGCACGGAATGGTAGCGAGTTAGTAAATGCGAGGGGAATCCCGCCGCCACCTTAAGACCTTACCAGTATCAACTTCAAGCTAAAAAGGTGTGTATTAATAAGACAAGCCTACGGGGAAGTTTCAAGAAGTATGGTTAATTTTGCATCAACCGATAAACATAAGAACGAAATAGAATGTTATTTTTTATACAAGATAGTAATAGATTTTTTATGGTTCCATATTTTAAAACGGAAAAAGAATTATCAAAATCGGACTACTCTGTAAAAAGTTATGCGTGGTCATACATTAAAAAAATATATACACGCGTCGACTTGAGAACCTCCTCCGTTTTTTCGTCGGTTAAAAAGAGAACGCGTGTAGGTATTAAATTTTAACGGGCTCCGTACCCAAAGGGTGCCAATAACGGGACACTATTACTAAGGCTCCGCTGTCCGTCCGTCCGCCTGTCGGTCAGAGGCCTGTATCTCATGAACCATATTAGGTAGACCATTGAATCTTTCTGAGTGTCTTTTTTTTTTATATAATAAAAATAAAGTTAAAAATTAAAGGAGGTCTAAATACAAGAAATCTGTTTTTTGTCGTGTGTGCGAGTCCGACTTGCACTTGGCCGCTTTTTATTTAACAATTATTTTGCTTTTTATCTTAAACTAAGATTGCCTACATTGGTAAAATATCATAATTATTATAATAAAAGTAAACAATAAAACATTTGGTTATCTAGCAAGTACTAACTGCAGCTGCTGAAACTTTGCGCAAACTGTAATATTCCTGAGGCGCTCTACAATTATCTTCAATACTCTAAGAAGCGAGGACTTAGTTAATTTTATGCTGTTCACGGCTACTTTAATTTCTCGCTCCGCTGATAATTCTGGCGTCGGCAACCATGGAGAAAATCTGGGCAAAAGTTCAGTCCACGATATTATTTAAATGCAGACGATGTACACTGTGCGCTTTCATATTTTATTGAGTCTGCTTTTCTGGAGAACTACACGGCTACTCGAATGAACAACAAATACTTTAGAGTTTGTGTTCGTTATTTTAAACGTTTAATTTAATATTTCGTCTTGTTTGTTTCTTTTTATTGCGTAGGTCTTAATACTCTTAATGCACAGTTTGTGATTCAAGGCTTCTCATGGCAGTCCAATAGAGCTTGGTCACTCTGAAGTCAATGTCATTATACAGAATATCATCGCCATCATATGAGGGCTAAAACTAAAATTGGTTTATACCAATTTTAGTTTTAGCCATTGTTGTATTTGGAATGTTAATAATAGGGAATACTAAAGTAGTATGGAAGAAAATGACATGCTACGCCGACCCCAAATAGATTGGGAAAAGGGCAGGAGATTGATGAGGATATTGGGGTTCGTGGTTAAGTAATAACAGCCGCACGGGCCGATCGATCAGGTTAAGCTATGCTTGCCACGGTTGATCCGTGGATGGGTGACCATCTTTACATACCGAGACCCTTCCGTGCCACGGAAAGTATGTTAAAGTGAATGCGCAGTTGTAGACCGCGAAATTCAAATTTTCTTTCGTTTTTTGCAATTTGCAGGTCAGTGTCAGGTTGTATCTTGATCAAAATAATTATGATTCGCGACTATAATAGATAGGTATGTATTTACAGAATTATAGTAATTAGATTAGAATTATTAATATATCTCTTTAAGTTAGATTTGTTCCATAAGCACTTTTCCATAAGAGATTTGTTCTTACGGTACAAATCTAACTTTTATAGATGTATTAATGATTCTAATGATTATAATTTTGTAAATACGTACCTGTTATAGTCGCGAATCATATTTTGATCAAGATACAACCTGACACTGACATGAAAATTGCAAAAAACTTAAGGAAAATTGAATTTCGCGGGCTACAACGTTGGTCCCGGCCCGGCTGTCATTCGTGGATCTTTGACAGTCGTTACGGGTCATCAGAAGCCCGGAAGTCTGACAACCAGTCTTACCAAGGGGTATCTTATTACACAGTAACTGGGTTGTGGAAGTCAGATAGGCAGTCGCTCCATGTAAAATACTGGAATTCATCTGCATCCGGTTAGACTGAAGCCGACCCCAACGTACTTAGGAAAGGCTCAGTAGATGACGAATAATGATGATATTCGGAAAGTTACAATTTTAGTATATAGCTCCATATGATTAACGACATCACAAAATTGGGAACAATCCAATTCTGGGCTAATTTTGAGAATGAAAAGTAGGGAAAGGTCCAGAAAAAACAGTGGAAAGGTATATAAATGTGTAAGCCATTTCTGAGATTTTACTCGCACCCTTCTTCCACATGATTTAACTTCATTAAATATGCCTGCTTATAAAAGGTCAGCCGTCTTTTGTTCCCTTTAATGTAGGTACTAACCCGGAATATTTATTAGGATTTTTTGAATTTGTAAAATTGTAAAGTTTTACTCGCTCGGCCCTTCGAATTGAGAATGGTTGCAGAAGCATAATGAGCCTAATTATCTAGTAGCCATGGTCCCAACAGTGGGAACTAATGTTTCCTTAGGCCTACTCTCTGTAGAAGGGAGTGGTGGGCCGTAATAGAAAGAAATAAAATATGTTTATTTGCGGCAAACATGACGCTTAAAAATAAAAACACAAACAAAAAATAAAAACAAAATAACAATTTGGGAGAAAGTATGCGTCACATCTACGCAAAACGGCCATCGCTCAGCATAATGCTAAGACCATATAAGAGACAGAGCCCCAGCGCTGGTTTTCAGCGACAGCCGGCCGGTAACCTACCACGCGGCCCCAGGGCGGGTTGATAGATGTCACATGTCTTCGGATTTTTGGTTCTAGGACATGCCGATTTCCTCAGGATGTTTTCTTGATGTCAGGGTTCGAACCTACGACCTACAACTTGGAAGTCGTACGGTGCGGGCGCGGGCGGCCCGCGCTGGGACCGGGGTTCTCAAACTAATTTGAGCTCTTTTCTAGTAAAAATAAGTCCTCTTCATCCATATTATTTTTTGACAAACACTGGACACGACAACACGCAGAACGCAGCCGCGCCCCAATCTGGCCAAACGCTACCTATACGTCTCTTTATTAATCGCCATCTCCGTAGTCACCCCCTTTCTAACCTATAACAGGCTGGAATTATTATACAGCAACTGTTTCTGAGGCTTGCTGCGACGGATATCATATACTAGCTGCGCCCTGCGATTTCACCCGCATAAGTGTCGATCCCGTGGGAATATCGGGATAAAAAGTATCCTATATGTTAATCCAAGGTGTCAGCTACCTCCATACAAAATTTTATCAAAATTGGTCCAGCCGTTTGAGCGTGAAGAAGTAACAAACATATAAACACACACACACAAACTTTCGCCTTTATAATATTATAGTGTGATTAAGCTGTGACGTAATACGCATGCCTCAAACAGATGCAAGTTGATCATACGAGTAGGTAAGGAACCTAAGGTATCTTGACCAAAAAATAAACCTAGCCGAAAGGTCCATACTCACCGGTGGACTTTACTTTGAAGTATTTTAAGACTGCCAAAAAATCCAACGAGCACGTTATGTAGAAGTGTACGCACACCATTACACCATTAATCTCCTTCAAAATAAAACGTCCGCTTTGATGTTCCAGCTGAAAAGATACATTATCCTATAATTGGCATGATCATCCTTATGTACGTACAGCTAACAGATGTATTTTTTCATTATTTTTCACCGAAATTTGTTTCACTTCAAAGAATTATGAGTACCTAAGTAGGTTTTTTATGACAACGTTTTATTGTACTTGTACTGCTAAAATTCAGTAGATACAGTTCTGTAGTACTGTGGTAAAACTTTGACCTTGAACTAGTCTAGTTTAGAACTGAGTTTTAATGGAACAAGAGAAGATAGCTTAAATACTGGTTTTGTTAACAATGACGTGAGGTACTGTACAAACAAATAAGTATGTTTGTAAAAAAAAAACATGCAGGATATCGCCTTATATTGAGTATGAAAAATCGCTGTAAACTGTCAAGTACTCAATATCATGCACGCAAAGAGTATGCTTACGTGTGTCGATAGACTTTGGGTATTACAATTTTCAGCTATTACACCTTTTCTTAGTAACTGGGTTTTGGAGGTAAGATAGGCAGTCGGCGGCTGGCGTTCAGCTGCATCCGGTTAGACTGGAATCCGATCCCAACATACTTGGGAAAAGACTAGGCAGATGATGATGATATATTTTTATTTCAGAAAAAGTAAACGTCTTTGATCTTCAATATATCAACAACACGGCGGTTCCCAGGTGACCAGTGCATTAAAAAATCGCAATAACGAGAAAAATAAACTACTGACAATAGGGACTTGCTTGTTATCAGCCACATAGTAAAACGTAGCTAGTCACAGTAAAACGTAGACAGAGTAAACTATAGACTGCTGTATATCTTCGTTTTCATTCGCACAAGAAAAAGAGAAATATATTCACGTCACTAGCAAAGAAAAGAGACAGAGTAAGAATATTTCTGTCCCTTACTGCGTGTCGGCTAAGCACATCAATGTGCACAACAAGTTTGACGTTTATGTATGAAATAATAAAAATTATGAATGAAATAATAAAAACTACACCGCGATTAAACGGAAAATAAGATCTCCTTCGTGCATAATTCCATAATAGTAATGCGCAACTGTGAAAATGGTAAGGTGCAGTGTAATAAGCTGTAAAAATGATAGTATGATGAAGATTGCCGGAATTTTTTGTCCCTTTCGGTGACACGGATACCATGAGTCTATAGATTACTCTGTCTACGCAGTAAAACTTTGATTGAATGAACATTGATTGACATTAACACTGTTACTGACGTCATCCGATACATAAATCTCACTATGACGCTTTTATTTTAAGATGCCATAAAACATTTTGAATCAACACCTCAACCATCTTACCAACCATTCATGTTTCTTTAAATAAACCTACTCATCTCACCTAAGACACTGAATAACCATGACTCGATACATTTATCGTTATAATTATCTGCCTAACCTTTTGCCTCACTATGTTGGGGTCTCACCGGTCTAACCAGATGCAGCTGAGTACCAGTATTTTACATGGAGTGATTGCCTATCTGACCTCCATAACCCAGTTATTGGGTAACAAGATAACCCTTGGTAAGACTGTTTGTCTAAGTTTTGTGCTTTTGACCCTTAACGACGGTCAAAGATATACGAATGTCAGCCGGGAATCAGGTTAAAGTAACCATCTTTACACATCGAGACCCCTCCGTACCTGGGAAAGCACGACCCGCCCTTCTTGCCCGTTCTTCTCCATAGGTACGCTTTGGAGTTTGACGATTAAACCGTTGGTCCCGGGCCGGGACCAAGGGTTTAATCGTCAAACTCAAAACTCAAACTCAAAGCATTTGTTTCAATTAAACCATTTACAGGCACTTTTGAACTGTCAAAAAGTCGGTCAGTCAGAAAATATGAAGCTAGTTGCCCATTCCAAAGCGTACCTATGGAGAAGAACGGGCAAGAAGGGCGGGTCGTGCTTTCCCAGGTACGGAGGGGTCTCGATGTGTAAAGATGGTTACTTTAACCTGATCGATCGCCCCGTCCATCTATTATTACTTAGCCACTTATCTCACCTTAGACATTGAATAACGAAGACTCTATAAAATAATATAAATTCAACGCCAAAACTGGGGGTTCCGTACAATATACTAAATCAGAGTGGCTCAGTTGTTATGAAGATGGGATCGGTGTAATAACAGTAAAAGACGGGTAAACGCAAAGTTAATACGTGCCCATATACGAAACAGTATTTTAACGGCATCATTCGTTTGTGGCCGAACCCTAAATATTGGCCGTACTTAGTAAGCGGGATTCGGAAATCTCTATTTCGCTGATATCGATATATGATAGTTATGGATTGTGCGCCATGATTCGAGCTTTCTTCTTGTTATTTTTGTGTCGATGGTACATATTTTTGAGGCTGTAAAAGTTACCTTGTGGGTAACTCGTTTACGCACGTTGTCTGATACTGGGCTTATTTCATTTACGCTGAAATTCCTTTTCTACATGAATCAGTTTTGTAACTTTATTGTTTTCATAGTCACATAGTAGGTAGGTATATTTTAATACCTTAATACAATAAATACTTAACTAGCGTTGGAGGCTTACCTAACTACAACCAAAGAGATTTAAGATAATGTCTTTGACTACAACCTGCCGCGGCCGGTATTATTATAGCACATTAATCCCAGTTGAAATATTACTATCTAGTTTACCGAACATCATACGACAAACTGTCCTCGACAAATCGAAACAAAACTGAGTACACACCAAAATCCCTGTGCCCACTGATATTCCTTCTTCCTTCAAGTTCCCCCTCGAAACATTTCTTTCACCCCTATTCCTGAATGGCAACGACCTGTTAATACTTATCTATGCATATAACCAGCAAACATTGAAACAATTTGCTGCATTGTCTAAGCCTTTTGTTGAACTCCGCTTCGAAGCTTTCGATATCTCGCACAGCGAAGTGAGGGTATTTAGAACAAAAGTTTAAATCGGTGCGTTCTAGAAAGTTCCGTTCAGATAAAAACAAATGAGGCGTTTGAAAAAAGAATACATTTTCACAAAATGATACGATCTTTATAAGTTACACATATAGGTTATATCCTGGATGAAGGAACTAATCCTATGAATAAGGGTCTAATATAAATCAAAATTAATATTAATTAAACGGTATAAACAATATCAGTGCTAGGGGAGGGGCGTCAGAAAGTTTCGTCGACAAGTAGCAACCCTCATTAGGGAATGCCTATCTGACGTTTGAATCGTCTTGCGCCAAATAATTATGTATAATTGTCACTGAAGCCAAATTACTAATCCAGGTTTAATTAAATGCGCATAGTTGGCGTCCTCCGATGAAATGATTAGATAAATTAGTTGTTTAATGATAGGCTATCTCTTAAAAGATATAAAAACAGTTCGAACGATGCTTCTTGTTTCCGTTATAGTTATTCTAAACATCGCTATTCATTGGTTTCCTCCAAATATAGATTTGTTTTGAATTCTGTCAAAACAAACAAAACTTTCTGCTATTTTCAGGCAATTATTCCCGTTCATTTTATTTGCGAAGATAGAAATATGAGTTCGGTGCTCGACATTTTCTCAAGTTCTGAGATTCAAATAAAGGAAATTAGGTACTACAGTGCCCCTAGACGCTTGACTATGAATTTAAAGTAGGTTCTTAGGCATCATAATATAGGTAGGTATAAGGTAGATAGATGGATATATTATTTTCAAGTCCGTGTCTTGATAGCGTAAATCAGATGGTTTTATTTAAAATTAATGTCTTTTCTAACATTGGAAAACATAGGTTTAATAATAATATTTATATGCAAGAAATACATTTTTACAAGGAAGATCTTATATCCTAAAAGTCACTGTATTCGGCATGCAAGCAAGCGTGCAAATTATTGAAATTTATGTCGATAACAGAGAATATGTCATTGATACATTTTTACAAAAATATGTCTTTATTTAATTACATTATTACAATTTAAATCGTTATACTAATATAGATTTACATAGTCCTTACATAGGTAGAAAACTTAGGTAGGTACGCTTCTTATTATTTGAATTGAAGTTCTAGAGTACCAAAATAATATAAAATTTTAGCAGACCTCTATGTCTTCGTTATATTTATTTTTAAATCAATTCCCCGTATATAATTTTTAACAATAAATGTAAAACCAACCAAAACATATTTACGTATTATAATAATGAAATAGCTAATTAAGGACCATGTGAAAAAAATCCCAACCAATTATTTGTTCCCAAAAATTCCAAACCAACAAATTGATTGTAAAAGTAGTCAATTGGATTGTGGTTACCGCGGGTTCATGGTCACTGGACCGTGTAATTTCGCACAGAAATTCCAGTCCAATTCCAATATTAAGAAAACAAAAATTTCCATTACCTTTCGGTACAGTTTTTGTTTCCGATTTCTTCGAATAACTTCTTCCGGCGCTCGATTTGTAACTCGTTGTGTTGTTAAACATTTCAGTTGAAAAAATGTAGCACAGAAATAAAATATTCGCACAGTATTTTGGGCGTGAAAAATCCTTTTAAACGCGTAAACCGGAACTCGTTTGATTTTTTTCTGTCCGCGAATAGTTTTAATATGATGACAGCGTGCGCGTGAAACGCATGTGTCGAAACTGAAATTGGCGGGCGTTGCGCTAGTGGCCGCGTTATTTTTGTTACTCTACTCCCGCACTGTTTATTTCATTTTAATAAAAATGTTTGTACTTAACATAACATCACGCCTGTAATCCCCGAAGGGTAAGGCAGAGGTGTACCTTCAGTAATGATAATATTAATATTTAAAAATATAATTTTTATGTATTTAGTTAAATAATGGAAATAATAATATCGTTTATTGCGGATCACATATAAAAATACACACAATCCATAAAGAATTATAACATCAACTCAAAGACTATGTTAGTAAAACTTACAAACTAAACTAATAACTACGTGGCTCAACACATGTTGGCACGTGCCTTTACACCCAGTGCCCAATAAAGGGGCTGTCCACCTTGTCAAACAATGTCTTCAGGATGCACGCAATCCCGCCCTCTTTCTCATTACGAGCGTTTACGACGTACGGCATTTCATACAAACTTTCAAGCCCTTGTTTTTCGAAATGAATGAACCGATTTTAATGAAACTTCATACGCATAAGCAGGATACAAAGGTCTTAAAAAGTTAGTAAAGAACATTTTCAAAAAATAGTGTTAGGTATAACCAAATTAGATCGATTCAAAATTTTCCATAGAAACAGAGATTTCCCGTTAACTTTTTTTACATAAGACATTTCGAAAATGTTCTTTACTAACTTTTTAGATCTTTGTATCCTGCTTATGCGTATGAAGTTTCATTAAAATCGGTTCATTCATTTCGAAAAACAAGGGCTTGAAAGTTTTTATGAAATGCCGTATGTCGTAAACGCTTTTAAGTGCCCCCAAATTTTGCCAGTTGATGTTGATGACAATAGGTTTGCCCCCTATTACATGGGACACACCATGTAATAGGGGGCAAACCTATTGTCATCAACCGGGCACAAATCCAGATTCTGAGCTACTGCTGAAAAATTCCTAATAGAAAAGTGCAATAACAATGCCTGATTTTTTATAAATAAATGCTGCTATAATGTTGCCTACTATTTAAATGATGTACCTACTTCAGACATTTTTATTATTATTTTTATTAATTTAACGTAAATTTATGATTTTTTTACTTTTATTTATATTATTATATTTGTACGCCTTTCTAGGCAAAACATGCTGAAACTTTTTTTTTTTTATCGTTCCAACTGATTGTAAACCAACACGTGTTTTTGACAAATAAATATATCTTATCTGACCTGGAATCGAACCCAGGACCTCATGCTCAGCAGTAGCACTTGCGACCACAAGACAAAATGGAAAAAATAAAAGTTTTCTAACATTATCTGCATTCGTAAAAAGCTGGCGAGTAACAAAATATAGACACATTACCGTAAAGATCCAAGAAAGTAAAACATATAAAACGTAACAGGTGTTTATCATTCTACCTACGTTGTAAAAGACGGCGATGAAAAAATATGCACTTATGTGTCAGTACATAATGTATTAAGAAGTCTGTCGACACTTCCTGGAACATTTCAATATATGTATGTAAATATTTTGTTTTCACGTTTGCGTTTTCGTCCAATAAATCTATCACATTTTACCGTTATTTACTTAGTGTTTTTTTAATGAGAGAATTATTGGTAAAAAACCTTCATCGCGTTCAGGATTCAAAATAGCGCCCGCGACAATAAGACACTACTTTATCCCCTTAGTGAATAATCTACTATTATTTTTTGTTATAGTGGCAATAGAAATACACACACTGAAAATATCAACTGTCTACGGATCATGAGAGACAGTCTGACGAACGGACAAACTGACAGCGGAGGCTTAGTAATAGGGTTCCGTTGGCACCCTTTGGGTACAGAACCCTTAAAAGAATACACAATAATTGTCTAGTTACATGCTCATGAATTATGTTTATTTTACGAAATTTGTTTTCTCTCGCCGCGTTCGCACATGAATTTTGAAAGTATAAAAAGGTTCGTATTTTTTACCTCTTCATAAAACCGGGGCGCGGAGAGTTTTCGCTCGGCATAATGATGTTCATCT
The DNA here is from genome assembly GCA_963082905.1 of Oligia fasciuncula. Classification (NCBI taxonomy): domain Eukaryota; kingdom Metazoa; phylum Arthropoda; class Insecta; order Lepidoptera; family Noctuidae; genus Oligia; species Oligia fasciuncula. The sequence continues at coordinate 13,629,341 of OY720390.1, read as the reverse complement.
GATGTTTTAATATGTAGGAGAAATTATTTGTTGTGATGTTCCATGCGGAATTTGCATTTTATTTTATCATTTGAATACGAATAGTTCGTTAACTGTTTCTGAAAACTCTGTCCGTTTAAACGATCACTGAATGAAACCAAGCAGACTTTCAAAACTACAGTGTCTATTATATAGTTTTCGACTACATTTTGTGTCTCAGTAACTATTACACCTATTATACCATACAATCTATATAATTCCTATAGCACTTGGTAATACTGTGGCTTTCAACAGTAAAAGAGTTTTTGTAATCGGACCAGAACTTTCAGAGACAAATAATACGACCTCTGAATCTCAGCAAACTTTCAATTTTAACACCTAACTAGCAGGGGATCGAGGAGGGGGGGTGGAGGGGGGTTCAGGGGATCAGACCGGAATAAATCATGTTATTATGTATTAAGCTTGTGATGTGAGAAAATCTTATTCTTCTTTTTTATTTATTTTCTCTTACTTTCCTGTTTCTTTTTTTTTTCTTTAATATTTCCCTTTTTATGTGTCTCCATTTTTTAAATTATTGGTTTTATTTATATAATCATCTTTGATTCAGGCACGTTACCCATAATTTTGTTACCTTTACTTAATCTATGTTAGTATAATTAACTAAGACACAAACATAAAAATTAGGAACAATAATAAAACAATACCACTTATGGAATATTATACCTATTATGCCATCTTCTGGAGATACCTGGCAACAATACTTGCACTGCGCACAGGTGCCTGATGAGGCCATCACGTGGTCTTCGGTTTTGCTAGATCAGGAGACTGCCGTCCCTGTCTCGTAACTGACACAGTAATGATTCGGATCTTTTACGCATGATCGCAAAAAAACCCGATGTTGAGTCTTGTCAAAAGTTTGTTGATAACATTATCTCTCAGATGCTAGTTGTTAATTAAGGTCATCATTAAGAAGACCGCAATAGGATCATTCTGGATTCTGGACTAATTTCCACAAACAATAGCAGAGAATTCATTAATCAAAACGTAATAAAATTCTCGCATCATACAATTGAATATCAACTGGAACGTTTGATCAAGTACCATTACTATAATAATAATAATAATAATAATAATAATTTTTTATTCATAAGTTCACATAAGTATAAATTACATAGAAGTTACATCATTACAATGTTACATATTAATATTAATATGAAAATATTAAATTATGCCTAAAATAAATCTAGTGTATAACTTATATATTGGTTAAAAGCCTACTGAATTCAATAGCGACCTGCCTGATGTAGGTTTATTCAAACCTGTGTTTCAGGCCATCGCTTAACAGCGCCGAGTGCTTTATTGGACTATTATGTCACTGAACATAGAGCTAGCATTGATACATAATAATTATATTTTAAAATAAAAATTGACTTAACATTAGTAAACTTATTGTATTACTTCTAGCAATTTTTCAGTGTCTGAGTAATTAAATGTCGCTAAGTATTCACTCAACATTTCACTACATTTTTTACAATTTACACTATATATACTTAAAGACTTATTGATTTTATTATATAAGAACGGACCTAAAAATACATAAAATTTATTTATAAAAGTATGTCTAGTTTGAGGCTTTATGCAAACTAAGTCTTTTCTTCTCTTATCTATAGGTATTGGGACATAAGGAAGGTTGCGATGCTGGTGCAGTACTATATTCAATATAAACAGTTGCCGTACAGTTAAAACCTTACATGCCGTGTAAAGCTCGTGTGTGGGAAATCTAAATGGGCGAAAGGTGGCTACCTTAAGGATAGCTCTCTGCGCACGTTCTAATGGCAGTAGGATTGATTTAGCAGCGCCCCCCCAGGAAGTTATACAATAAGTGAGAATGGATTGACACAAAGCTAAATAGACCTGTTTAATTAATTTGTAGTCCGATATATATCGTAAATTCTTAAAAATGTATATCAATTTACGCATTCGAGTGCATAACAAATCAATGTGTTTACGGAAATTCAGATTTGTGTCAATCGTTACACCAAGATATTTCATATGATCGGTTTTTGCTAAAGTAGGACAATTACATGCATTGTCAGCATACGTGCCGCACTTATGCGCATAAATGTTTATGTTAGTAGTTGGCAGGTTAGTATTTCTCATAGTAAATAAAATGTGTTTGGTTTTTTCTGCATTTAGTGTTAGGAGATTTTCATATAGCCAATTAGACACTATATTAAAACCGTTCTGGGCTTGTTTATACACCTCATCTCGAGATTTGCCTGAAAACAATAGAGCTGTGTCATCTGCATAAGACATTATGACACCATTTTGGAGTGTTAAGCTGCACAGGTCATTAATATATACTAGGAATAAAGTAGGACCCAAAATACTACCTTGTGGTATTCCGTAATTACTATTTGGAAGCTCAGAACTGACGTACTGACCAATTTTGACACATTGTTTGCGGTCACTAAGATAATCAGAAAGTAGTGAAAGCGTTGTTCCTCTAATTCCGAGTGTTTCAAGCTTGTTCAATAATAAAGGACAGGAAATTGTGTCAAAGGCCTTGGCGAGGTCTAGGAAGATCCCAATGGAGTGTAAGCCCTTATCCAAATTAGTAGTTATATAATCCGTCATTTGATGTACTGCCTGTTTAGTTGATTTTTTGGGCCTAAATCCAAATTGTCTATCAGAAAGCAATTTGTTATCTTCTAGGTATTTAATTAATCTAATATTAATGATTTTCTCTAGGATTTTGGAGAGCCCTGTTAAAACTGAAATGGGTCTGTAGTTGTTAACACATTTATTGTCACCAGATTTATATACAGGAGTAACCACTGCTTTTTTAAGCGACTTAGGGAATATACCATTAGTTAAGCATAACTGAAAAATATGAGTTAGTGGCGGAGCAAGTAGGTATTTGAAATGTTTTAGTATGTTGTTTGATATGTCATCCCACCCAACCGCGCAAACGTCCTTTAATCCAGAAATAATTGTTAGTACTTCATCGACATCCGTATCTAGTAAGACAAACGATTTGAGTGTGGGGAAAGCTTTAGGTTGGCTTTGAGGGAAAGAACTTCTAGATTGAATGTTCTTTTCTGCTAAAGTTTTGCCTACGTTAGAAAAATAGAAATTAATTTTATTTGTTGATTCGATTGGGTTGTTCTCTATTTTCAATAAGTCAAGTGGAGGTTCAGGTTGTTTTGTTCTAAATGTATTTGTTTTTATAAATTTCCAAATAAGTTTACTATTTTTGCCTGCTTTCTGCAGTTCTTTTCTATCATATTCATTTTTTATTTTTCTCAGAAGGTTGTTGCAGAAGTTTCTATATCTTTTATACGTAATGGAATGAATTTCATTATCAGGCTCAAGTTTGGACTTTATGTGAAGTTTGTCTCTATGCCTAATACATCGAACAAGTCCGGGTGTAATCCAAGGTTTAATGCACTTATACTTCCTTGGCGTTATTTTAGCAACTGTATGTTTTATTATTGCAGAGTGAAGTGAATTTATAAAATAATTAATAGAGATGTTTGCATCGGTAGAATTATAAACTGGGTCAAAATTAATATTACGTATGTCTTTTTCGAGGTGTGTCATGTTGACTTTAGTATAGCTACGTAAGTAATTTTTTCTGGGTAAAGAAACTTGCAATGTTAGTAAAACTGCTTGGTGATCAGTAAGCGAAGAGTTAGTAACAAATGTTTTGGTTGGGTTATTTGTTTTTATAATAAAATGATCTAAGCATGAACCGCTTTGATGTGTGGGATGGTAATGAGCTGGCAAGAGTCCGTGGAATGAGCAGATATTAAGATAGTTATGTGCATGTATATCCATTTTCCCGGAAGCAATGTTGATATTGATGTCCCCCATTAGTATTATGTGTTTAAAAGATGTAAGACTTTGTAACTGTACGTTTAGTGAATCTAAGAAATTTGCGACATTTTGAGAAGGAGGTCTGTATATAGCCATAACTACCGTATCTGAATTAATTTTAATGAGTAAGCAATTACTATTTTGTAGCAAAGGTTCCTCTACAGTTGTACTTAAATTATTGTTAACATATACAACTAAACCATCATTCTGGTTAATGTTTCTGTTGGTTTTATGCGATACATATCCGTCTAATGATGGTATAACAGCTGTTTGGTTTGACAACCAACATTCTGTTAGGACGATAATGTCGCAACTTATACCCAGGTTCTGTAGCAATATTTCAAAACCATTTAGATTTCGATTTATGCTGCGAATATTTTGTGTGAGTAGGGTCAGCGCTTTCTCTCCCAATGGAATGAGGTGTTTACACTCATCAACATTACAACATATGGCTTCAGACACAGAAAATTGATCTAGGTCACTAAGTAATTGATCAGTCATGATAAATGAATAACTAACAAATATAAACAAAAAAACTACTACTAGTGTGCTTAATAGATAGGTTAATAGGTAGCGCTCTTAGGCGCCCTCATAATCTATGGAATGGATATAGTTGTCCTCGGCATATTTTCGTGCTGGACAATTTACATCACCAGTTTTATGGTCCGTTTTTCTCTTAAAACGTTTGCACGTCGCACAGTTTGGTGGACTAGTTTTTGTGCTACATTCCTTAAAAGAGTGTCCAGTCTCTCCGCAGTGATTGCACGTCGGGCTAGTTTCACGGCAGAACTTGGCCGCGTGACCGAACTGCTGGCAGTTAAAGCACCGAGTAACGATCGTGAAATCTCGTACTGGGCATGACGTCCAATTGATGAATATACGTCCTTGATTCACTAGAATCTTCCTGATGCTAGCTGGCACTTCTAGTATGAAATTGCAATTAGGGAGGTCTTTTTTCCCAGATTTATGGCTCAATTTAATTTGTTCTTCAAACGACTCACGAGTTATCATTTTATCTGAGAGGTTTTGCTCGTAGATGCAGTCAAAAACCTCTTTATCAGTCAGGGCTACCGGGACTCCAATAACAGTGATTCTTGGGCGCCGTTTTGATGGTTCTTCAACCTTAAGGCCCGAAGAAGCGAGTTTTTCTAAGCTTCTGAGCTTTTGAATGTCCTCTTTGGAGTCGGTACTGATGAGAACACCTCCATTTTTTACTTTTTTAAGGCCACGAACATGTAGTTTAAGTTCCCCGGGCGAAATAATTTTCTGTACGAGAGACTTGGTATCGTCACTGGATTTGGTATTGTCATTGGGATATATGGCAACTGACCTTAAATTTGCTGGGCGCACAAAGTTATCCGAGCCTTTTTTTACCATATTAGCGTACGAAAAGGGTTCTGGAGGGTTTGAAATGCCTTCAACTACTTCTTTGAACTGTAGGAGAGAGTTCGCGATGTTCTGTTGTTGCTGTAAGTGCTGAATGGTACTGTGGGCTTGAATGGTTTTTTGTTTTAAGGCTTGATATAAAACAGCCATCTGTGATGCGCCATTTGAGACACTACGACAAAGATTGGCTACACGAACCTTTTGTTCCGCGATCATTTTTCCCTCAGCGACTAAACTGCATACTTCACTTAGGATTTTTTCTATGGACCCCATCCATTTCTGTATCTCCGGCGTAGAAATAACTTCAGGTGGTAGCTCATTCTCCAACGGAGGTGGTGGATTTGGGTCTATAGGCTGGAAATCTTGAGTTGGTGTCGGCGGAGGACTTCGCGGTACTAGATGGCTACGGCCAAACGGGCTAGATCCTGTGTTAGACATATCTAACACAAAAACACTATTTGTCTTTAAAAATACTTTAACTCATTCTTACACAAAGTCAGTAACCTCGTAATAATCACTCGCGACACACTTATAACACTGCTGACGACTATAATAGCATTAAATTGGATTTCATCATTGTTTATTGTTTGAACCGAAACATTAACTGAAATATCAATTTACTTAAGTAGGTACGTATTATTGGTACCTATTTAATGTATTTACCGACATAATATAAATCATTTGTGAGGCGCATAATAATTATGTATACAATATGCAAACGAACGGATTACCCCAGAAAATATGGCTACGTTTTGTTAAACATCTTGGGGAGAGCTTCCCGAGATTACCTTTATTTATGAAGCTTTTTGTAAGTTTTCGTCTTGTCTAGTGAAAAAATATTTTCTTGAGTTGTTTTGCTCGTTCTTTGTGCTTCGAGAAATCTTTTAATGTAATGCTAATGAGTCCTTAGATAGTATTACAAAGAGGTTCTTTATTACTTCATTCCAGAAAGCTTGTTATAAGCACTTGTTACTCTTATTAAGTGCTCTTTCTAAAATTTTAATTAAGTAGTCTGTAAACTAAAAATATTTAATAAATATTGTAAGGTTTACTTATACAGCCACTTTCTTTTAAGTGGTCTCTTTCCTCTGTTCGGTGATTTTGTTGTAGGACAACTTAGGGCAACTTTTTCAATAACTAAAAATTCAGATAACTTCTAGCTGAAGAATAAATGTGACAGTTTGACATAATTTTTATACAAAAGCTGTCAAACTGAAATATTTATTCCTCAGATAAAAATTATCTAACTATTGAAAGATCAGGGCTGAACTTTGGATAATTCTGAAATTTTGACATAAAAAAACTGTCAAATGTAAATTTTATTCCTCGAATAAAAGTTAAAATAAGCCCGTAACCAAATATAACCACAAATCCGTTTGAAAAAGTACATTTTAATATTTTCTGAAAATTGATTTTGTTCAATAAAATTGCTCAATTTGGCTTTAAACAATGGATAGATTTCATGATAACTATCAATTTGTGTTACAAACTACAGTTCGGTCGCTGAGAGAATATGTTCTTGACACCCGGCAGTTTTATACAAACGAAATGTGATCTTTATTAGTTACTAGTGTAGCGGTATCTACAACACGACATGCGAACAACGCGTCCTACTGACGTCATGCAAATCCTGCATCGCGCAAGCAGAGTTTACCGCGCAACTAGCATAGATACAACGGCCCGACATGAATCATTGGGCACTTGCCCGCCAGACACAACACCCGAGTGGTTGGAGGATCCTCCCTTTTCTATGGAGGATGAGTGAATTTTACACCCTGTTCCTCATACCTCTATACTACAATTTTCGCACTTACAGGTGCCAGGAACGCACTATCTCGACGGCCAGACTTTAATAATACTATTATAAAATCAATAGCACGTTATTTTCAAATCGGACATACACGGAGTTAACAAAGTTTTTTTACGGTATACTTAGTTAAATGCGACTAATCGCAAAGCCTAAATCGAAACTGCAATCAGTATATCGATTATCTCTTCTATGCCAAACGCTGCACTAAGTGTGAATTAATCAATATAATGAATGCCTAGCGTCCGATGTGTCCACATATGAGATCAAAGCCGGCTAAGCTGTTAAAGCTATATTTTAGGCTATAAACTAAAAGCTATACGAAGTCAATTAAATTGATTGGCAAAACTTCACAGATGTGATGTGTATTATCCTTTTATTTAGCTTATATTTTTATGTAAATACAGCTTTACAGAGTCGATTACAGAGTGAACGGCCGCTCCTCATGTAATTAATTATAATACCTATAACAAATGTGAGAGATTGTATGCGTGGATGTCGTGACTCAATCACGCAAAAACGGGTAAACGGATTTGGATGAAATGTGGCCCATAGATTACTATTAGTTATTCTGTGTCTATAGATAGATTATAACCTGGATTAACACATATAATACTTTTTATCACGGTAATGCGTTCCCGTGGGATTATTTTTGACCTCCATGCCATGCCATGCCATGTTGCCGCGGGCAAAAGTTAGTGGAATTTTATAATTTATGATATTATAAAAAAAATGTTTTATCATCATTAATCGATACCGTCATTATAGTCTGTATAATTTCGCAAGTCAATTTGCCATTTTAAGGGCGAATTTCATCTATGAAACTAAACGCGTTCATTACATCTAATCCCCGTTCAAGAGCTCTGCCGCGCTAGCGATATCAGCAGTAAGTAACATTTTTGACAAAATGAGTTAAATATTGATCCCGAATCAGCGCAATGAGCTCTACCAGATGTGCTGACACCTGTTTTAATAGCTTATCGGGAACCAGTAAATTTCGTTAAGGATAAAGGCAGTAAGTCCAATTAATGACAAATCTTCCTTAACATAACAACAGTAAGTATAGTTACCCCGGGTTAGCAAGTAAAGCTCTATCCTTTAGGTTTTACTTTTACTTAAGTTATGTGCAGTAACTGTGTATACTGTCGATATAATAAGTAAAGCATGTTTTTTATTTTGCCTTAATCACCTAGGAGAACAGCAATAACTAAATATACTGTGGATATAATAAGTAGAGTTTGTTTTTAATTAGGCCTAAATTGATTAGAATATCGGCAGTAACTAAACATACTGTGGATATATTTATGTAATGTATGTTTTTATTCTTCTTTAAATACTTAGAATATCTGCAGTAACTCATCATTCTGTGGTTATTAAGCAGGGTTTACTTCACATTCGGTCTTGATGACTTACACTGTAAGCAGTAATTACTTAAACTGTGACTAAATTAAGAAAAATATAATTGAATTTGAGAGTTCAATTTACTTAAAGTATCAGCTTTTTAATTCGAGATACCAATGCCGCTGATATAATGCAAGAATTATTTTAATTTAAGAGCTATTTTGCCTACTATATTGGGACCCAAACTGGAAGAAAACAGGAAGATATTATCTCGACATTAAATGCATTTCTTTTACATAAACGTGATGCTGATCATATCGTATTATGGATGGATAACTGCTCTGCACAAAATAAAAACTGGGCTATTTTGAGTTATCTGGTGTTTAATATTAACAGCAATGAAATAAACGCGAAAACAATCACCTTGAAATATTTTGAACCTGGTCATACTTTTATGTCCACAGACAGCTTTCACCATCAGGTGAAACAGGCTTTACAAAGAAAAATTAAGGTCTATGATTTTAACGACTTCGTTGATGCAATGCAGCAAGCTAACTCAAGAAAAATCTTTGTAAAAATAATGGAAGTCTATATTTTTTACAATTATATCGACCTATCTTCGCAACATAAAATGAGGAAAGTACAACCTAGAGTGTACCTTAAAGATATTATGGTTTTAGTCGCAAATCGAGGCGAGTTGACACTGCAATACAAAACTAACCATGCTGACGAACAAGTACAAAGTTAAGACTTTTTACAGTTAAAGTACCTGAAATCAAGAACATTTTCTGAATTCAGTTCAAAATTGACACCCAGAGGAATTCCAGAATATACGAAGAAACTGTAAGAAACTGTTAGAATTAATGCCAGAAAGGGGTTTTGGTTAAATTTACCGGTTTCAGATAAAGTCAGTGATATAAGTAGATTAAGTATTGCTTCATAGTTTTATGTTTTGTTATTTCATGACACCCCAAAAAAAGGTTTTGTTATTTTATTTCTTACTTTGATTTTTTAAATTCTATATTTTAACTTAGTTTGATCTCAAATTGTGAACGTAGAAAGGCTGATTTTTTAGTTTGTTACTTTGAAATATGGCTAACTTGCCCATGTTTATATATTTTTTAAGTTTCTTATAATAATATACGAGAGTCAAATGGAGCTCAATAAACATTTATAATTATTTTATAAGACTTTCAAAGTAAGAAAGCCTGTTTTGAACTTGTACAAAAGTTTATTTTCTTAAAATTTTATTGTTCTCAGATAGTGAAACCTCGTTATTTAATATAATAATAATGCGTAAGTAAAGAAATATTAATAATATAGCTAAGGAATAAAAACAAAGTGTTAGATAAAAAACGTTTCTGTGTTTTTTATCTAACACTTTGTTTTTATTCCTTAGCTATAACCTAAACCTAGTATGAGTTGCTTATAATAACAGCAGTAACTTACTACTTACTGCTATTATTCTAAGCAATTGATGTGTCAGTTGCTTCAACTAACACTAGATATAAAAGGATTTTCGTTATTTAAAACTATTCAAATATATATACAATTTTATTGAGTGAAAAATATAAAAGCGCTTCATTTAGGCTACACGTTTCAACCATCACAATTAATATAACTTAAAAACAGAAGTCCTAAATAACAAAAGTGTAACAAAAACTTTGCGCGCCAATTACTCAAAACTATGCAAAACCTACTTACTGCTCTTATCGATAGCGCGGCAGAGCTGTCAGCGTCATTATTGTTCTGGAATATTGACACTGACAGGTCTTGAACGCAGTTAAGACGCACTGATCGCATTCAGTTTCATCAGTGAAATGAGGGATTTTCCTATTTTTTTTTTAACTCTTCCCTTGTCGCTAGATAGATGGCGCTGACCTTTGTAAGTTACTGCAAGGAACGGTACTTCACATCATTTTTTGATTATTTCACTTGGATGTAATTTTGAGATCGTAAAACGAAAGCAAACGAACGTGTCAGTCAACGAGCGTATGTGACGTGACGCAATGTTTTTTTTCCAAGCTTTTGACTTTGGAACCTAGTAACGTAGTCAGTACAACGCCATCTACAGAGTTCTTGGAAACTTTTTTTTTTTAATACTCAAAAAGAAAACCTCCCATTGGCACTACAGTCCTTTCACAGTTCTTTTATCTCTGACAGCAGCAACCTTGATGTAACGAAAATAATTGTCAGTGTGATTTTGAGAGACTTGTCAGTGGCTGTAAACCAACAGCAACCTTATTTCCACAGAAATAAAGATCACTGTGACTTTAACAGTGATGCAAAATCTAAGGTAAATATAAGAGGTGGAAGGACTGTAAGTCATCAGCATTCTTTTGCCCTTATCTCATGTAGGAATATGCAAAATGTAATATAATGTTATACGAGAGAATATAAACATGTATTATACTTGCGACGAGCGGTTCTCCTAGCGTTTGCCTATAAAGTGGAATTTTAATAAATGCTTTATTGCTCTGGTGGTTTCAAGCGCGGTTGACAGTAGGAATCTTAGTAATATAGTGGATTCGATTTTTTGTTATAACGGTTAGAATATATATGATGATCGATTTTTATATGATTTTGTTTAGAACGTCAACTAACACAACGACGAACGCAATATTCCTAAAAAATAAAATTATTAACATATTATACAATGTATACTTATGTTAATTTAATTTAACTTAATTTTAGTCCAAACAATAGATTTTTTTGTAAATAGATATTTGCCTCATATTTTGCGATAAATTACCAGGGTTGTGTCGTCGCGCTTCTCTTTCTTTTCGATGCAGTCGACAGTGACCGCGCTTTAGGTCATGTAGTCCCCTTAATATAAAGACCCTGTATAGAAGTAGATATGACATGCATTGAAGGTGCTGATAATGTTCAAAGCACCTCAACAATCCCATTTAATTAATTTTAAAAAACAGCAATAGTTTGTACGTAAACACATACTGTTATCCTATATCCACTTAATGAAATATCTGAGTTGATCCCGTAATGAAAGAAAAACAAGGAGCGCATCGGATGCTTATCTTCCCAAGTTGTTAGAGTTAAGTGGTAAAAGGATTACTATTACGGCATTAGTGTTAGGTTTTGTTTACGGAAATTGGAACTCTGGGAGCATTGGGTTCCAAGAAACTATTAAAGAGAATAGAGACAAATTGAGTTTGAAAATGTAATGGTATTTTTTAGAGTTTCGTGTCCCGGGTGTAAGATCGGGATAACTAAGCTTACGCTGTCTGTCTGTCACAGAGTTGTATTTTTTTCATCGTAATAGGTGACAAGTTGAAAATTTTCCACGGAATACATGTAAGTGTAGTGTAGTGTAGGGGTGTAAGCGGCTGTGGGATATTGCTCGCAGAACAGATGACCGAGAGGTTCTGGAATGGTGACCGTGCACCGGAAGACGTAGCCATTGAAACGCTCTCACAACTGGTGAGGGTCGCAGGCTGGATGCGAGAAGCACAGAACAGGGGGCCTAAAACGTACCGCTGGCCATGGGTGCATGGAACATGGGTGGGTTTTAGTCAGTAAGAGTCTGACACTCCCTTCCGCTCCACCCAGAGCAGGAGGAGTCATTCCCATCCGAAAAAAAAAAGAAAAAAGGGGCGTAAAAAGGCCACTTTGGAGAATCATAAAAGGATAAAATTATGAATCGTAAACATTGATCGTAAATATAGCGAAGACAGTCCGTGTTTTTCTTTTTTTCGTTGCACTACGTAGGTCTAATCAAAGAGATTTGTATTGAATTTGGATCGGATTGATTGGTATTTTAGCACAGAAAAAAAAACTGAAAAATGCTTCACCAATGGGATTTGATACGATTAACATAACGGTTAACTGTCCATTATGTTTTCCTTTTATGATTCTGCCAAAGTGTCCTTTTTAGGCTCCCTGGTCGACGTGGCGATGTTTGGGGGCCTATCTCCAGTAATGGACATCTTTCGGCTGAAGTAACGTGTAACAATGGCCACATATAAGGCAAACAGAAGTAATATTCTATAATAGTTTTGGTGATACGGCTCCACGTGCGAGTGCACGAATCCAACTGGTACTTTTCCGGTTTTATCTGTACTTTTCATAAATTGACTTTGTAAATGAAGTATTTTTTTGCTCAGTTTAGGTAATTGCAGTATGGCGTTGTACAGTCAGCAACAAAAGTCAATTAACACTTCACTTTTTTTAATCTCAGTAATTAAGCAAAATATTATCACTTCAGTTTTTTTAATCTCAGTTATTGAGCAAAATATTTGTTAAAAATTGCATTTTACTTATGCTGCAATTTTGAACAAATTTTGCTCAATAACTGAGATTAAAAACACTGAAATGTTAACCGACTTTTGTTGCTGACCGTACCAGTGTGAGGATAAATAAATAATAATAAATTGTTACCGAGATTGAACGTGTTATGGGTGCCTGCCTATTCATGAACGTTGCTTACTTTTAATAAAACCAAATATAGTTAACATAGTAAATACGTTCGGCGCACTCTATGTACCTACTCGATACTGCGTTCTTGGCATCGATTGTAATTTTATAGTCTACTAGAAATATCGATATAAAATATACTAACCAACCGTCCCTGCTTCGCATGGCTTTTACGATTTGACAAAACCTCGGGTTTCCTTTATTATATGTATTTTTTTTATATTATGATAATAAACACATTAAACGTTCCGGAATAAATTTTCTCAATAATGCTGAAATCTGCATCAAAATCCGTAGCTTAGTTTAAAAGACCAACGCGGTCACACGAAGAAGAAGATTTAGCCTCAGGACGTGGTGTTTCGTCGCTTCCTCGGACAAGTGTACTCGTACCTCAGGACAAAATAAACTACTATTATCATAGTCTTAAGCCTTACTTATTAACACAATTCAGTTTACAATCAAATATGATAACCTCATTAATGTATTTTTGTATGGGCCTTTGTCACCTTTAGGGATGATAAATAGATTATTTTACAATACGTACAGAAGTTACAAGCTATAATTGAGTTACGAAATACATAGCGTAAATAAAAATAGCTGTCAATTATTTTCACGGAACCTTCGTGACAATATTTTACGGGAATATGAAACAAATAATAAACCTGCCTACGTCGTTGATAACATTAATAATGGAAAATTCATGCTCTCATATTTTAATTAATATTGTAATGAGAGCTTCTGAGCAGGTATAAAGACCAAAATATTATAAAAATACTCGTGTCTTCTAAACACAATAAACGCTCAAAAGGAGTCTGTGAACTTAGAAAATACAACGACAAAATTAATTCTATATTAAACATTAATTATAATAAAATAAAGTTAATTATAAGCACGTACCCACTTCAGCAAATATGTTTTACATAAAGTTAATGATTGTAAATAATAAATACTCGAGGAGAAAATATACAATGTGTTCAAAGCGCTATCCCCAAACCATTCTTAATTCAACACAATAAATATAGGTACATACTTTCATGTTTGCTTATAAATAAGTTTAGTGTTCTGTAAAATATGGTCTATTATTTAATTACAAATCGGATTAGTAAAATATGACAAACATGCCAGAAAAAGTGGTGGGTGTAGGCGTTAGTATGGTCAGTATTTGCCGGGATACTTTTGGGCGTAGCTTTCCATAGCCAATAACATTCCTTCTTATAAAACACCCAAAATTTATCTATGGTCTGTACCAAAAGTATGTATACAAAATGGATCAGAAAACGTACCTACCTGTGCTGACAATTTGTAGTACATACTTACAAATTTAATGCTCCGGTTTAATTATTTGAATAACTATTTAAACCCAAGTTTCATACTTTAAATCACCTTAAAGATATTTTTAATTAATAATTGAAGTTAATTTTGTAACTTCAATTTTCGTCGATTATTTTTCGAAAATGTTTTTGGATATAAAATTGAAACACTCCAATATAGATCAATGTGTTACTAATTCCCTGTAGTCAGTGATTGTGTAGAAAGAATCTGAACAGGATTTGTCGACATTTTTATCAGCTAACACAGCTTTTGGAACAGACTATAATGAATGTCAACATCAAAAGTGTGTCTTACCAAATAGGACGAAAGCTTATTAATGCCACTTGTCTTGTCTAAAACTAAACATCAAATTACACTTCTCCCCGAAGCATTATTACTTTTAAACTACTCGTATGTTACAGCTAATAAAATTACGTGCATCAATTCTTGAATGAGGGAGAACTTTGCAAAATTGCTGATAGTTTGGTTACACCGGTGGAGTTGTAAATTTACTCTGGCACAGTCGGGACAGTAATGAACTCCGTATGTGGCGAACTTCTTGTCTTACCGATAGTTCGTACATATTGATTATTACCCACTTGCATATCCACTCGAATGGTTTATGGTCTTATTTTCGTGTTTCATTTCGCTGTGAATGTAGGTAAGCTTGCTGAGCCGCATAGATCGATCGATCAGGTTAAACTACGCTTGCCGCGGTCGGTCCGTGGATGGGTGACCATCTTTACATCTCAACACCCCTCCGTGCTTCGGAAGGCACGTTAAGCCGTTGGTCCCGGCTGTCATTCTTGGATCTGTGATAATCGTTACAGGTCGTTAGAAGCCCGAAAGTCTGACAACCAGTCTTACTCGTACCAAAGGTTGTCGTGTTACCCAGTAACTGGGTTGTGGAGGTCAGATAGGCGGTCGCACCATATAAAATACTGGTATCCAGCTGCATCCGGTTAGACTGAAAGCCGACCCCAACGCAGCTAGGAAAAAGGCTAGGCAGATGATGATTGGTGTTTGAATATGCGTGCTTTAGAGACGTCAAAAAATCAGTCAACATAATGACGTCACTTAATATAAATATTAAAGTGGCGATGTAAAAGCGACGCCAGATATTGGTAGCTGTAGGTGTACTCACGTTTTAACTACGACAAATTGAACGCACAATTATAATGTAAAAACAACAGTTGACTACCCGAGGTCTTCCTCGGGTTAAGTAAATTTTCCAGTTGGTAGTCAACTGTTGTTTTTGTTTTGTTGAAAAACAAGTCTGTTTCTGGTAAATCAATTAAATACAGGTATAGACAGTTAAAAAAGGTTGTCATTAAAACAAGACTCCAAGAAAAGAGGCAACTTTTAGATATCTTCCCTGGATGCAAAAAAAAAAGCATAAAAAAACATAAAAACTTTTACAATGTCCACGGAAAAATATAACACAAGACCAACAACCAATGCACAGTGTGTTATGTATGGGAGCCGAGTTGCGGTCATCACCATTTTTAATGTTCATTAGAAAGATATTCTTGGAAAATAGCATTTAAAAAAATCCCCGTGACTTTATCTGTAGTAGTTTTTGAGAAATTAAAAAAATCGAGAAAAGTCCATATAAACCAAAAAAAAATGTTTATTTCCATTCTATCTATTATTTGATTATAAACTGATTCGTGGTATAATAGATTACGACTAAAAGAACAAATTAACGTATAAATAACTGATTAATCAAGCTCTTAGGTACAAGTTTTTTTTTTTAATATGATTCCGTAATTAATGTTTTTCTGGCGAAACTTTGCATGGTCGCATTTTCTTTCAGTGTCGAGAATGTCACGCCGCGCCGGGCGACCGCGGGCGGGGAGCTGCGGTCGCGGAGGGGGCGCTCGACGTGCGGCCGCGCACCGGCCGGCACAGCACTGCGTCACAGTATAAAGATATACAGTATTTCGACTTCATAGAAACGGACGAAACGCAAGCTATACCTACGCGCCTCGACCTCGGAACGCGCTCGGCATGCAGACAGTCGCGACTGTGCCGCGTGACGAACGGACGGTGTGTTGTTTTTTTTAACAATAATCGCGCGATTTTTTCACTAAAAATAAATTGAAGTAAGTACATAGGTATTTAATATGACGAGTAGGCTATATTGTGCTGTTTTTGGTTGCATGAATTCGTCAATAACGCATCCAGAGATAACTTTTTTTAAATTACCTGGAAACTCTGAAAGGTAAGACTATAAAATAATTTTACTTACTAGTAGGTAGGTAGGTACATAATGTGTCTTTTTAATGGATAAGTATTTCCTTTTATCTCCCGAAAAAAAAAGATGTCTGGATTATTATATAAAGTGAATTGAGTAAAGGTAAGTGATAGACATGAGTGAAATTAGTAGTTATAGGCGGGTCATGAATCATTATACGGTAGGTACGCTTGTGTTAAAACCTCGGGGTATGTGTGTTTTGTTTTGTTAGTTTGTATAATTCAAAGTAAAGACGTGGTTTTTATTAATAATATTTATGTACACACAGTAAAATACAATAACAAAACTAAATGGAAACACAAAGTAGGCAAATGTAATTAAAATGCTGGAGGCGGGCAGCCCTATCGCATGTTTACGTACCGCGCGGCTGTAGGCATTTATTTCAAGGTTACGGCCGAGATACAATACTGTATGATCTTTATACTGTGACTGCGTCATCGTCCACGCTACTGAGCGACCATCTCATCTCGCGATTCAAATCATTGTTTTTACCGTTTGTTTTTCTCTTGTCGTTATTTATTATAATACAGTCCACTACCACAAGTGTTTCCGTCCTCGTAACACCTTGAGGATATTACCCCGTTCTTCTTTATTCAGTGTATTTAAATTTTGTACATTTCTATGTGTATTCATACAAAAAATCAGACGCTACAAAGGCTTTGTTCCAGAGATATCGATTTTTTAAGATTTTCTTAGGGTTGTCAACAAAGTAAGTAATTGTAACATTTTTTTTTTTTTTTCAATTTTCTTTGATGATGGACATCGTGTGGTATTGGGAAGGGGTCCGCCCTCGCTAATCTTGCTATCAAGTATGTGGAAAATTATAACTGGTTCCATGTCAGTCACCTTGCACAAAATACTGATACATGGTGCGAACATAATAGATTCCATTTCGTTGCCAATTGGTATGCTGTCAGAACAAGCTGGTGAGTCAATGGTGAGTCAAAAAACAAATTTTGGCGTAACGACCGTGAGCACCACACACGTAAGTTATATCGTAAAACTACAATACTTGACTTGTTTCATCGAGCGTTAGAATCCTCAGATCCATTAATATCGACCATGTCTATTGGAATACGAAAAAAGAAAATGAAACATTTGACTCTCCCCGAAAAAGTCATTTCTCTTTTAAAACCGTCAACGAAAAATGTTATGTTTCATGGAAATGGCACCAGATGATGAACCCCTTTCACTGCCATCAGAAGAAACTTTAACTTTTTCTGATAATGACATCATGGAATAATACTTTTGAGTTTTATGTTATGATATTTTATTACGAAACGGGATCGACAATTACGCGGGTGAAACCGCGGGGCGCTGCTACTCTCATTATAATTATTAGTAGGATAATTTTCCTGTTTACCACACTAGGTATCTTAACCAAAGCAAAACGTAGGACCTAAAGACGAAATTTAAAATATTTACTCAGCTCATGCTTTGACTTACAGTCTAGAATGCGATCCTGACCCCTGTCAGTGCGATGATTCTAATAGCTAACAAATCTTAAAAAGTCCCAATGTAAAGTAAAAAACAATAGTAAAACGATGGCCGCCGAGCTAACCCGTTGTCCTAGGTGAACGACGAACGCGGTAATGCGACGCGACGCGACGCGACGCGACGCGAAAATATCAAATAGTCGTTATAATATGTACTTGTGGCCTACGTTGTCGCCTTAATCAGCGTGCGACGAAACGCGACGAATTGCGGACTTGGTTTTTGCGCGACGAGACGCGACACAGTATGAAGTAGGCTTTTTCTAGAAGGAGTAGAGTATATTTGATTTCAGAGAGGGTAAATAAAGAGTACAGATTAATAAAAAGTGTACAATTTATTGAATTTAAAAAAATGAATTTCTTGGCCTTTCGGATATAAATGATGAAACTCTCCATACTTATGTCTTTCTAAATATTATGATATTTGTTGTCTTCCTTGTTTGTTTACGAAGTTTTTGTGGGGCTAAGTATTTAAAATATGTATTTTCGAGTATACATACGCAGTATACATGCCCATGGTTAAAACATAATGAAACGAGATTGCCGCGTTTGTCGCTCACGAATGACTATAAAATAGGACACACGTCGCGTGAAGTATTGGTCGCATTACGTCGCATCGCGTCGCGTCGTCGCTACGTGTCGAGTCACTCGCGTTCCGTCGCTCACCTAGGATAACGGATAAATCAGCTTGCGTGGCGGCTGAGGAGGTAGAGATCAAATTCCCAAAACACGTATTCGTTTGTATGAAACTGACAGGTGTCAAGTACCTAAGCGTTCTCTTGTCAGCCGCACTGTAGACGTGTTCCCGTTTTTTTTTATCTTGCATTTGTAGTTTGACAGTTGTGCGACAGTGACAGGAAAAACGCATTAGCCAAAGTACGTGCTAAGTAACGGTTATAAATTATGTAGATCTCAGCTTAAGTAATTGGGCCGCACCGCTGAGTTACGTAGCAAACTTATTTATATATCCAATAAAATAACGTAACACCGACTTGTCTTACAAAAGGAGGAGGTTACTCTTCCATTGAGTTTTTTTTTTATTTTGTACCAGATTTAAAACCAGAAACGTGAGTTTGGCTAAATTAAGATTATTGTACTAATTTACTGATATTTTGTACTTTTACTCTTATTTTACCCACAAAATCTCGCGTTTATCAATCAATATCTCTGATCAATCATCTGCCAAGCTTTTTCCCAACTATGTTGGAGTCGGCTTCCAGTCTAACCAGATGCAGCTGAATACCAGTATTTTACATGGAGCGACTGCTTAGCTGACCTCCACTACCCAGTTATTGGGTAATACAATACCCCTTGGTAAGACTGGTTGTCAGACTTTCGGGCTTCTGGCGACCCGTAACGACTGTCATTCGTGGATCTTTGAAACCCCTTCGTGCCTCGGAAAGCACGTTAAGCCGGCTTAATGTGCTTTCTGAGGCACGGAGGGGTTTGGTGTCGATATCTCTGATATTTCAAAAATACGTGTTACAAATAGTACCTACCTACCCCTACGATTTGCAACACTTATATAATTAATATAATTTAGAAATATTAATAAAATTAAGATCAAACTTTATCAGAAAAGCTCAATACTTCCCAACCAAAACCAAAACTCTATTGTCATGTGTATCGTCAAGAATATTAACACATTTTCGCCGCTTGCTTGGCTTATTCCCAGAGCGCTGCTCTCATCCTCGTCTCGTTAGCAGTCGCTGTAAACGCCATGTGTGGCCAACACCGCTGCTCATTTGGTAAACCAGAGCTTAATATTAATCTAGACTTCAATTAACTAACCCAACCTAAGACTCGGCTAGTGTTGTCGATTTTCCTACAAAGAAATAGTCTATTCTATGTTTCTCTATGGAAATGGTGCCGATGTCAACAATTCTGCCAATGTCAGATGTGATATGAGAAAACGTACGAAGGAAAAAAAAACTTAAAACCTAAATCCAATACTAGTTGATTAATAAATAATTGAATCTAATGTGAAACTTGTGAACACTGAAACAAACAAATAAAACTGGCCAAGTGCGAGTCGGACCCGCACACGAAGGGTTCCGTACCACAAGGCAAAAATGCCGAAGAAAACACGTTTGTTGTATGGGAGCCCCCCTTAAATATTTATTTTATTTTGTTTTTAGTATTTGTTGTTATAGCGGCAACATAAGTACATAATTTGTGAAAATTTGAACTGTCTAGCTACCGCGGTTCTTGAGATACAGCCTGGTGACAGACAGACGGACGGACGGACGGACAGACAGCGAAGTCATAGTAATAGGGTTCCTTTTTTACCCATTGGGTACGGAACCCTAAAAAGTATTATTAATTAGGTATATTATTAAATATGTACGTACCTATATAAATGATCACAAACCTCACAAAAATCATCATAATTGAAGTCCTTGACGAACAAAGACATGACATAAATGTTGAGGCCCTTCTTGTTACGTATTCCAAACATAATTCTGTCTTTGTCAACTTCATACGATTGACATAAATGATACGGTTTTTTAAATACGCTTATCGCTAAAAGCATGTATGTTTTTTTATCGTGTACACTTGGTTTTCCAACTTCCACATTAACAAAACGATCGACATCAGCTTTGCTTACAATAAAAAAAAAAAAAAATAGAATATAATGAATTGTGGTGTAAGCGGGATGATATGGTACCTATTTTTTTTTATCTCACGAAGCAACACGCGCTTTACTTGTGGTTATCAAGCGTACAAATATGCTATGAATGTCTGTGTAAGCGCCGGCTCTCGGTACCGTCCGAGACAATGGCGAAGTCGAAAATGTGTGTGTGTGTGTTTATTATGTCCTAACGCTACTCATCTTAACGCACACATTCCCAGCATATTTGGACGTAGTTTAGCAAAAAGGACTCAATCCACAAAAAGTAATTTTTGAGTTATCGAGGTTTAAAGTTTAGGTGTTGCTGCAATGATATTGTATCTGGAATTATTTGAAATTTTGTCACCTATGGGCTAACATACTAATCACACTAATATTATAAAGGCGAAAGTTGTTCAAGTTGATAGCATTAGTAGTTCTTGAGATATCCAGCTGTGACAGACAGACAGACAGACTTAGTCTCACCATAAGGGTTCCGTTTTTATCATTTTGGTACGGAACCTTACAAGAGTAGGTAGGTACTTAAGTCAAAGAATTTCTATACTACTTAGTCACATAGGTATGAAAGGGTACGTATCAAAATCCCGAAGATTCATAATACCGATGATTGAAATACCGACGTCCAAAAGACCGAAATTCAAAATACCTACCGAAAGTTTTAAATGCCGATAGTCGTTATATCGAAACACAAAATACCGATGTTCAAATGCCCGAAAGGACGAAATACCGATGGATGAAATCCCAAACGCAATAGGCGACGTATGATGCAAGAGCGAGCGAAGGGCACCCCGAGGTTCGGTTTTGTTAGGTTACTTTAAACCCTTTACACAAAAATAGGGGCCGACATAGACGGTGGAGCACCCCGCCGGGCGGTGACGGTATTTTCGCTTTTGCATCCTATTTCGACGGAGCACCGCTTCGCGGGGCCCCTATTTCTGTGTAAAGTGTTTAAAGTAACCTAACCTCGGGGTGCCCTTCGCTCGCTCTTGCATCCTATGTCGACGGAGCCCCTCTTCTTGGGGACCTTAGGGCACCCCGACACGGTCAGGTTAGGTTGCTCCGTTGACATAGGATGCAAGAGCAAGCGAAGGGCACCCCGAGGTTCGGTTTTGTTAGGTTACTTTAAACCCTTTACACAGAAATAGGGGCCCCGCGAAGCGGGGCTCCGTCGACATAGACGGCGGAGCCCCCCGCCGGGCGGCGACGGTATTTTCGCTTTTGCATCCTATTTCGACGGAGCCCCGCTTTGCCCTTTGCCCTATTTCTGTGTAACGGGTTTAAAGTAACCTAACAAAACCGAACCTCGGGGTGCCCTTCGCTCGCTCTTGCATCCTATGTCGACGGAGCCCCTCTTCTTGGGGACCTTAGGGCACCCCGACACGGTCAGGTTAGGTTGCTCCGTTGACATAGGATGCAAGAGCAAGCGAAGGGCACCCCGAGGTTCGGTTTTGTTAGGTTACTTTAAACCCTTTACACAGAAATAGGGGCCCCGCGAAGCGGGGCTCCGTCGACATAGACGGCGGAGCCCCCCGCCGGGCGGCGACGGTATTTTCGCTTTTGCATCCTATTTCGACGGAGCCCCGCTTTGCCCTTTGCCCTATTTCTGTGTAACGGGTTTAAAGTAACCTAACAAAACCGAACCTCGGGGTGCCTTTCGCTCGCTTTTTCTTGAGAAAGTTGATCCCTATGATGAACCTAACCTCCGACTACGCTTTTTAGGCAACTTTTAAGTGTTTTGAGGTTAGGTTTACAAAAAATCATTTTTCTCGGAAACGGTGGCAATTTCGGGATTTTGAACTTCGGGGTTTTAAACATCGGCTTTTTAAACTTTCGGGCATATGAACTTTCGGGATTTTAAACTTTCGACCAAACAACCATTCGGCGTTTAAATTTTCGGGATTTCGACCATCGGTATTGTAAAATTCGGTCTTTTAAAATTCGGAATTTTTATACGTACCCGTATGGAATACAACAACAATCATAAAATATGTATATCGAGGGTATAGTGCTCAAACCCAATAAGTACGAAATACTCACTTTCGAGATATTCAATATTTATTAACCCTATCAAATTTTCACGGACTCAACGTTTACCATCCCAAAAACACGTGTATTTATAGGATTATGTGATTTTTACTGCTACGCTTCACAATAACCCTTCTGCCGGCCTAAACTCCTAAGGGAACCCTTTGATAGTGGCAATGGGCAAAACATAGCTATTACTTGAATCGCTAAAGAATTTCCCTAAAGGATATTAATATGCGGGTAATATTCTGCTGTGGAAACTTTTGTTTTGAATAGGTAGTTTGCTTAAGGGAAAGGACCCTTTGCATAATCCATATTACTATAGAATACAATAGACAGTAAGATTTTTAAAGTAGTACTTACATTGTAGCACGGGAGGGGCCCGTGGCTAAATAACAAAAGCCGCACAGGTCGATCGATCAGGTTAAGCTATGCTTGCCGCGGTTGGTCTGTGGATGGGTGGCCTTCTTTACATTCGGCGACCCCTCCGTGCCTCGGAAAGCACGTTAAGTCGTGTTCCCGGCTGTCATTCGTGAATCTTTATCAGTCGGTACGGGTAGTCAGAAGCCCGAAAGTCTGACAACCAGTCTTACCAAGGGGTATAGTAACTGGGTTGTGGAGGTCAGATAGGCAGTCGCTCCATGTAAAATACTGGTATTCAGCTGCATCCGGTTAGACTGGAAGCCGACCCCAACATAGTTAGGAAAAGGCTAGGCAGATGATGAGCACCGAATCGTAAAATCATGCAAAGTAGATAAAAATCCATACTTATCGTTCGAATTATTGCAATAAATGAATTTGTAAAACAACATTTTTTAACAATCATCACTTCTTTCTTCCAGCACCCTAAGTGCGTAACACACCTTCAATCTGAATCATTTTTAAGGATTTTTTATTCCATTGCTATCATACGTTCGAAAAATTTGTCTGCTCAACAACGCGGCAACGTACAAAACGCAATGAATGTTGTTGAACTGTCAAAATAAAAGCCATTGCTAGTGCTAGCGTGATGCGCAATGACCCAACTGGTTCCTTTTGTACCTACCCAACCATAATAAGATATATGACCAGACGCCACAGATAATAATGGTGGCACTATAGTTCATACTAAAAATTAAACAAAACGTCTCAGGTAAACATTTATTACCTACTTTAAATTCCACTTAAGTTAAGACTAAGATACCCTATTTTTTTTTTTTTTCGTTTATGCCAACTGAGCCCATGTCGACTATTCTGCCAGAGTCATGTAGTGGCAGCAGCACAGCAAAATGAGCCGTCGAACGTTTCACTTTGTGGTAGTTGTTATTCGATAATGTTAGTAGCTGAAAAGACAATACAAGTTTTGTTATTTTTTTTTTAATAAATCACACTATAATATTATAAAGGCGAAAGTTTGTGAGTGTGTGAGTGGGGGTGTGCTTATATGTTTGTTACTTCTTCACGCTCAAACAGCTGGACCGATTTTGATAAAATTTTGTACGGAGGTAGCTGACACCCTGGATTAACATATAGGCTACTTTTTATCCCGATATTCCCACGGAATAAAACCGCGGGGCGC
Organism: Oligia fasciuncula; assembly: GCA_963082905.1. Taxonomy (NCBI): domain Eukaryota; kingdom Metazoa; phylum Arthropoda; class Insecta; order Lepidoptera; family Noctuidae; genus Oligia; species Oligia fasciuncula. Next base: position 13,605,242 of record OY720390.1, on the reverse strand, counting down.
AGCTAGTAAATACTAATTATTATTTGCACTATAAAACGACACAGATAAGTATTTACAATTATAATTAAACACCAAGCTACATTTTTTGGTCATTTAAACATTTTGATAGGACTTAGATTAGTTTAGGGGAAAAGTTAGTTAAGAGGGAATAAAATCATTTCTTAATTTTGGGAAGCTTATGGTACAAATCAAAAGATTGGGAATTTGAAGGACATAAAAAAAATTTATGGTCCAGAGTACCTACCAATATATTATGGTATATGTATAAACGATGATTAAAGTTAGTGACGTTTTTAAACGTCAAAAATGTATGGCTAAACAGTCCCTAATCACTACTTAACTTTAAGCAACGTTTATTTAAAAGGGAAAAGGCGCCTAGCCTTTTCCCAACTACCTTGAGGTCGGCTTCCAGTCTAAAGGCTGAATACCAGTATTTTACATGGAGTGACTAGATATGACCTCCACAACCCAATTACTAGGTAATACGATACCCTTGGTATGAAGAGTTGTCAGACTTTCGGGTTTACTACCCGTAAGGACTGTCAATGATGTAAAAATTACTGCTGGGGCCAACAGCCTAACGTGCTTTCCGAGGCACGGAGAGGTAATGTGTAATGAATGAGACCCATCCACGGACCAACCTCGGCAAATGTAGCTTAACCTTCAATCGACCTGTGCGGCTGTTATTACTTAGCCATCAGCTTTTTTATTTATTACCTACCTTTATTATTATTACCGTAATGTAACCACTGCTCTCAAAACGGTGAAGGAAAACATCGTGAGGAAACCGGCATGTCCTAGAACCAAAAAAATCTAAGACATGTGACATCTACCAACCCGCACTGGGCCCGCGTGGTGGATTACGGCCCACTCCCTCTCACCGAGAAGAGGCCTGTGTCCCAGCAGTGGGAACATTATAGGCTGATTATGGTTATGGTATGGTTATGGATTAGGCCAATTTGGAGTAGTTAAGCAGGTCCCGCATTTGCTGCAATCCCTGCTAAATGCAAATGATACAAAGTTGCGCCACTTGCACCACCTGAAACTTAGACTAGATCTGTTTCCAAGCATACACAGATGTAGTTCGATATAGTTCCGCGCTCAAGTGATTTCAATAATCTGTGCTGCAGATGCAGATCGTACCTTTAGCGTATCTAGTGGGTTTGTGTTGTTGGCTCTGCGTTCCTAAAATACTGGATGCAATAAAGTTTTTTACTTATTTTTGTTCTGATTGCTTTTGAAGCCTAGTAACCTAACTTTTATTACCGACGCAAAAGAAATCGAAGTCAAGAAGTTAAGTTCATTATAATTTGTTTTTTTAAATGGGATCTAGATGTACAGTCAACAGCAAAAGTAGATGATCAAAGTCAGAAATTCAATACTAATGAACGGAGTTCGCGTCAGAACTGTGTGGCGTCGAAGTGATTCAAAAGTATTCTACGTAGTAAGTATTCTAAGTAGTAGTACTTACCTGTGCTGTCCAAGTACCTATATTATGCTTTAACAAGACCTATTTTCCAAGAGCCGTGGTAGCGTCAATGGGCACCTGTAGTATAAGTACCACAGTACCTCCATATGACTTATTGGAATCAATCAATAGTTACGCCCGCCCAGCAGTGAAAAAAAGGCCTCAAAACTGCGGTGTTGCCACAAAATAACCTTAGAAATTCAAAAGCTACCCACAAAAACAGAATTCGATCCATGAGAGAGCAAATTATGAAAAATAACAAGCAACTTATAAATTATTCCTTTTTTCTTGGAATTTCAAATAACGTCTTACAAATAAATATCTTTTGGCAAATAACACTACAAAAGAAACCTATTTTTAGTATTTCGTAGTAAAATTGAATGAAACCATCGGATCGGTGTGTCAGTCGGCCTGTCCTAATGCTACAACTAGGCTTCGTTATAGTTGGGTTGGGGCCAAATATAGCCTTAAAGAACACCAAATTTTGAATGTATCGCAAGCAATTTTGGGAGCGGGCTTTAGTTCCTTTTTTTTCGTCTGCGTTTGTGAAATAACATGACGGTTTCTTTTTTCCAGATAATATGATAGTACTTGTAGGTATACTTTTTACAAAAAAAATCTGCCATCTATTCCAGAATGTTAACATCTGATTTTGTAGAAACCCTTAACAATAAAGGAACAGACACCAGAAGAGCTTAAAAACATCTCAACTGTAGAAATGATCTTCTATATTCCTTTTTACGTCAGACAGCGTTCTTATAGCAACGATAATAAAGATACACAAAGATGCAAAATCATAGACAAAAAACTGTGAAAGGACTGTATATTTCAATTCAAAATATAAATAAACTAGCTTCCGCCCGCGGTTTCGCCCGCAAGGTATGTCGATAAAAACTATCCTATTCCCGGGATGCAATCTATCTCTCTGCCAAATTTTATCGAAATCAGTTCAGTGGTTTAGCAGTGAAAAGATAACAGGCAGACAGACAGAGTTACTTTTAAATTTATAATATTATAAGTATGGATACAGTCGCAAATTTCAAATTTGAATTCAAATTGTCTACAAATTAAGGAAAGTGACAATCACTTTTCGAAGAGATTTGTTTCTATAACAACATTGTATACCTACTACATACTCAAAGACAAGTTCCAGAAACATAACCAAAGTATTCCCCAAACATTAAACATAAAAACAATTGCCACCTATCAAACTAACTTGAAACGTTGCCCACGTATTATTGCAGTCATATAATTTTTGCTGGCAATAAAAAATATTACCCATAAAACTCGTGAAATTACGAAAAAATGCGTAGGAACATTATAGAAATAAGCGCTAGCGGTTATTTATAGTGGATGAGCAGAGGTAGGGATGCGAAAGAGGTCAACACAGTCGGACGACCATAATTTTTCATTTCATTAGCCGCGGGAGGTGTCGTCCTATCCTGTCCTGGATGGGCATCGAGCCTCATTAAAGGCCATACGGGTTTGCCTCCCACCTATCTCCTTTGTGAGTATTTATAGGGTGATGAAGTGTTTAAAATAGTCGATTTTACGCAACAATGGACAGATTGCGAGGATGCACCGGTTGTAATAATTTGAGGTATATTATGTTTAGATATTGTAGTCAGCTGAAAATCTCCAAAATTTAAAAAGAGCTTACTTCTTATATAAACGAGTATAACGCTTACATTGGCATGTTTATGAAGAGCCTGTTACGCGATTTCACATTTATTGAATACCTGGTAAGTACCTTCCAGCCAAGTTCGATATTGTGTGCTGAGTAGGGCGGTTCCCTAACTTCTTAGAACTCTTCTGACCGAATTAATTCGAAAAATTTGTGGACTTTTCATCTTCAAAGGAAACATAAACCACGAGCCATTTACTTAAATAATTTAAACTCCATCTCGTCATTCCTTGACGTCTATTTAGGAATTGGCACACAGTCTAAAATAATTAGCGGTTACGTCAAATCGTTGAAAAGCATGTCAACATAGTTATTCTTACGATACATAGTTATTCGTACAACTGTATTGCTTTGCATCCATTGTTGTATATCACATATCTACATTACATTAATTGGTGACTTTCATCTACTTAATAAGAGGTTTCCTTTCTCATTAGCATGTTGCAAGTAATACTGAAACATTCCATGTTCCTAGCAACATGCTTCCCGCAACATAAAAACATGTTCATCATCATAATCAGCCTAGAGGTCTGTGTCCCAGCAGCTGGAACATTATAATTACCTCTTCTCAGTGAGAGGGAGTAGGCCGTAATCCACCACGCAGGTCCAGTACGGGTTAGTAGATGTCACATATCTTCGATTTTTGGTTCTAGAACATGCCGGTTTCCTCACGACGTTTTCCTTCACCATTGAAAAACATGTTGATGAAACAATATTGCGCAGCTGTTTCCCAATTAATAGGTTCACGACTCAACATTGTATGGAAATAATAAATAGGCTAGTATTTCAGATATTCTGTTTCTACTACATTCTGTTGAGGCGTCCTTCATTTTAAAATAGAATTTATGAAGCTTGTTCCTCGTATTTTATTTGAATAGGTGGACTTCATAATAAAAAGATTTAAGTACCTCTAGACAGAGGTGTAGTACCTACACACAAATTTTACCACTTAAGTTTATCAAACGGATATAAGTCCCGTCTTAAAAAAAAAATCCAGACTCCGAGCTGCTTGCTACGGTCTGTAAATGAAACAGCAAATATGTTTTTTTAATAACCGACGAATTTAGGCATGTGTTGAATTCTTAATTACAGTTTGCGCTTCGATGTCTGTCACTGTCACTGCCGATACCTGTCACTCTGTATAAGGATGTTCCGTATATGAAATATTATTCAAAATACCTGTTCTATTAACTCGTGTCCCATCGATTCTGATATAATCTCGCATCGAAATTAGAAGCGAACATTTTATGTAATAATAGCTGTCAGTTCCCCAGACTGCTGGAGTAACGTTCAATCTCGATCCATCTAATATACGACGCTTACTAATACACGGGAGCATAAAAGATAGAGTGTTTGTAGGTAAACTCGAATAAATAAAACTGTTCAGAAAATAAACATGAAAAGAGTACCACGTGTGAATAAACGCGGGAATAAATTGGTCTGCCAGAGTGGTTAAGCAAGTCTTGACACGGTCACTCTGTCAATGGGTGACCATTTTCCGCCGTTTTTAGGGTTCCGTACCCTATTACTAAGCCTCCACTGTACGTTCATCCGTCCGCCCGTTCGTTTATGACAGGATCCGTTGAAACGGATCTCTAGCATGTCGTCAGATCTGCACTACGTCAAAGACACAGCTCGACAAATACGCAACTTGACAGATGCGCGTCTCGACAATACACAACTCAATAATCAATTACTAAATAGGACTAAAACGCTTAAATTGTAGTTATATACATACGCAATTAGTCAAACAAAGTAATCTAATTCCTATTTTATCAATAAAAAACTTATTATGATTAAGGAAACAATACCTCTAGTAAATAATAGATACTTGTCCACAGTTCTTTTGAATCGTAACAGGTGGGCACTTGAAATTTTCTCAGTGTGACTACTTTATCAACAAGTAATAAAATAAAACATTAAAGGGGGACTTTTAATTTTTATATACCTACAGAAACGTATTTTTTTTCTAAAGTATTTTTTTTATACGTGTAAATAAAGTTCATTGATTTGCTATTTGAATTTGCCGCGCATTTGACTTTTGACTTTGAAGTTTGACACATGACAAAAGAGACACAATGACTGTTTTGATGTGATGGTAAAAGTTTTCACGTGATGATTGAAACTAAAGGTATTACAATATAAAAGATTAAACGTAAATTAAATAAGAATTTGATAGTGAATTATAGCTTAAAATGTTGTTTTTCTTTCAGGTAAGTTTGTGTTGAAAAAACTTAATAAATTTTGTGTGAAAACTTTAATTTTGTGTAAAATAAATTTTATCTTTACAAAGCAACGCAATTAGTTTTATTTCACAAAGAAGCTACACATTTGTAGTGTAAATATTGTACTGTGGTACGGAACCCTTCGTGTGCAAGTCCGACTCGCGCTTTGCTGCTTTCAATGTGGTCCACGGTGGCTCCTGGTTATTATATATATTATATAATTCTACTATATTTTTGTTACCCTGTACTCTCACCTGTACTTCCACACCCCAGCAAAGATCCATATAGGTTATTATGAAGATAATTACTAGGATTGGTATTGCCAAATAATTGTTATCGGTATTGGAAATCTTTGTAAATCATTATTTATCTAATGTAAAAGCGACCTTATCAGATCAGAGCAAATGTGGAAAATATTTGACGTTTTAATATTTTTTAAATCCTATTTTGGGCAATGCGTATCATCTATACTAATATTATAATCTATACTAATATTATAAAGCTGCAGAGTTTGTTTGTTTGTTTGTTTGTTTGTTTGTTTGAACGCGCTAATCTCTGGAACTACTGGTCCGATTTGAATGATTATTTTCGTGTTGGGTAGTCCATTTATCGAGGAAGGCTATAGGCTATATTTTTTTTCTTCAAAATTAGGGATCCGTAATAAAATTGCTATTTTGTAACACAAGGTGTAAAATCTAAAACCTATTTTTGCGTGCGCTGCAAAAACTATTGACAATAGAACAAAATAATGTACTACGGGTTTGTAGAGCCTATTAAGACCTACAAAAAAGTCCGCGAGAACATATGTCTAGCTATCATGGTTTAATCACAATAACCGATTTTGTGTTCAAAATAATTATTAAATCGTCTGAAGAAAAAAAAAACTACGTTAAATATGTATCGTAATATTAATCTTTATCGAAATTAAGCATTATGTTATCAAGAGTATTTATGAAGAAGTAAAATACTTTTTGTTTCATCTCAATCGGATATTTCGTTTAAAAGTTATCACGTGTGTAAGATGTTAAGAGTTGGTACCTATTAAGGAGTTATGGGCCATAGAGTTTTTTATCTATACTAATAATAAGGCTGAAGAGTTTGTTTGTTTGAACGCGATAATCTCTTTAACTACCGGTCAGATTTGAATTCTTTTTGCATTTGATAGCCCAATTCTCGAGGAAGGCTATTTAACATCACGCTATGACCCTTAGGAGCCGAGCAAAAAGAAAAAAACTCAGAGTGAACGGTAAGCGAATACGAAGTGTTGCGACGCGACGGGGTGGGGGTACAAGAAATTTCACGCGGACGAAGTAGCGGGCAGAAGCTAGTCTATACTAATATTATAAAACTGCAGAGTTTGTTTGTTTGTTTGAACGCGCTAATCTCTGGAACTGCTGGTCCGATTTGAATGATTCTTTTAGTGTTGGGTAGTCCATTTATCGAGGAAGGCTATAGGCTATATTTTTTTTTCAAAATTAGGGATCCGTAACAAAATTGCTATTTTGTAACACAAGGTGTAAAATCGAAAACCTATTTTTGCGTGCGCTGCAAAAACTATTGACAATAGAACAAAATGATGTACTAGGGGTTTGTAGAGCCCATTAAGACCTACAAAAAAGTCCGCGAGAACATATATCTAGCTATCATGGTTTAATCACAATAACCGATTTTGTGTTCAAAATATTTATTAAATCGTCTGAAGAAAAAAAAACTACGTTAAATATGTATCGTAATATTAATCTTTATCGAAATTAAGCATTATGTTATCAAGAGTATTTATGAAGAAGTAAAATACTTTTTGTTTCATCTCAATCGGATATTTCGTTTAAAAGTTATCACGTGTGTAAGATGTACCTATTAAGGAGTTATGGGCCATAGAGTTTTTTATCTATATACTAATAATAAAGCTGAAGAGTTTGTTTGTTTGAACGCGATAATCTCTGGAACTACCGGTCAGATTTGAAAAAAATCTTTTTGCATTTGATAGCCCAATTCTTGAGGAAGGCTATAGGCTATTTAACATCACGCTATGACCCTTAGGAGCCGAGCAAAAAGAAAAAAACTCAGAGTGAACGGTAAGCGAATACGAAGTGTTGCGACGCGACGGGGTGGGGGTACAAGAAATTTCACGCGGACGAAGTCGCGGGCAGAAGCTAGTCATTAATATTTGTATGAAACACGAGCTCATTATGAATAACGCGGATAATCGAATTGCAGTAACAAGCCTGTGGAAATAATGCTACGTGGAGGTTTTAATTTTAATGAAAAAACAACGTTATCGATATTAATCCTGAACTATGTATTTTATTCCGCAGAAAAAAATATGCATTATTAAAAACCTGTATTCTTTCTTTCCTTAATATAAAATCATGTTGCAAGCTGTGGAATCCAGAATATTTTCGCACCTTTAAGGTATACACATATCAACTGGGAAAGGGATCGTCACCGTATCAACTCGAGCCATTCAGTATTCTTTGTATGAAACTCCCTACTGCAACTCACACTAATCGAGATCGCACTTTAAGCCACCTATGATCCATATTTGCTGCACATCAAGAAGATACCACTTGAATTTTTATCTTAGTATCGTTTTTCTATTCCAAACCTAGACTTTCGTTCTCATAAGTTAGGCATTAGAAAAACAGAGGTGTTACAAACAACTGACCGTCTAACTATAAGAGATTAGTTCTAGATTTTTGGCACGCCAGCTACGACTCGGTATAAAAAATGAGGGTAGGTACGTACAAACATGTTTTATTGTTTATTAGCTGACCTGTCAACTTACTGAGAGAAATGGGTACGTTATGTTGCTGAAGTTATGTGATGTACGTGGTGTAGTATTTTTCCGCTTCGAAAATAGTGTACTGTTACGAAGGTACATTTTTACCTACGTGAGTTTGAAGGCTCAGATTATGTGTATGAAAATAAATTCGCAATATAAGGAGCTCATTTCATATTATATTAGATTCCTACTTTTACGAATTCCCTCGAGTTTTCAGCCTTGAACTATGAGATTTATCAGAAAACAGCGTTAGCGGTAGGTAAAAATTACGATAATTTATTTATTTATTATTTATTTAATACTTCAAGCACATAAATGTACAGAGGCGGACTTTAAAATAAAATCAAACTACTGATAAGGACTTACATAGTACCTAAAAAACGTCCCCGGAAGCTTTAACGTTTCATTTCATATGAAAACAGCACAACCAAAATCTAAAGGATTTTGAAAGAAATTCATAATAAATTGCTTCATATCTTTGTAAAGGTCGTTTATTCGTCAATGTTAATAATAACGTAGTGAACAATAATGTAATGTCAAAATGTGAGTGTGCTAAGCAATTAGGTTGGTAGTATAAAATGACTGGTTGACCAGACCGGCACCAGACTCTAATCACTGTGCACTGGGCGAGACACACGCGCGAGAGAGCTACGATCTAAGAAAGGTAGCATTGTGTAGACTGGATACGAAGAGCGAAGGTGGGAGTAAATATAAACCATTTTATTGAAAGGTCGAATTGTGGACTACGATAGATGATTTTGATGAATTGAAAAGGTAAAAACAGATAAAATTAAACAATCATCAGAGCAACTAGACCAATCAACAATTAGAGCATCACCAATGACGTTGATTTGAAATCGAAAGCTTCGTAAAGCTCTTAAAAAGGATCATTGCCCGTTACGACGCATGTAATTAGAACAATTCAACAACTTTCAAACGATTCTCTAAATTACGCAATTACCAAAGACATTTCCTTAGCACAGAGTACCTAAACTTCAAACGTTAACAGATTCAATTTGCGGTCGGTAACGGATAATGGGTGCCACAAATATGCTCTGAGGAGCCAAAGTGCATTGTAATGGCCCGATTACAGATAGTTATGTGCAATGTTACCGTTCCCCGTTTGAACAACCACTTTTGAGTGTAACGACAAGTGAGAAAGAAATAAATTTTGTGAAATGAGCCACAACACTATTACCCTCACCATCCTGCTGGTCTGTTCTGTATTAATCTTACCGTGAAAACTTAGGTCGAGTGAGCTTGAAGTGAGCTGTCAATAGTGTCAATTCATCACGTGAAATGACAGCTTCACCTAAGTTGTCAAGGTGACATTTTTACAAAATACTCAGATTAGTTAAACAGATTGGCAGCCAATAAAATCGCTCAGTCTGTGTTTTTGCACGATGTGCAGACCTGGTACGATATTTATCATAAAATTTTGATACTTGACTTACCGTTATTTAGTGCTCATTAGCATCAGCGAAAACGCTTAATTGGGCAGACCGATCAACATCCGAACTCACTGCTTCAATCACCATTCAAGTGTTAAAAGGAATATTGATGAATCGTCATAATTTACCAAAATAAGTTTATTGATAAATCTAACTGTGCCCCTGTAGCGGCTTTCCTTTCGATTTCATTTTCAATTTAGTGCTTGTTGCAACCATTCTCGGAAAACATCACAGGAGCAGGGAGCATGGTGGCTGAGTGGTATCGGCCCCAAATTACGAGTTATGGGTCATGAGTTCGAACCCAAGCAGGTGCTTTAATAGGTGTTATTTATTTCATCGCATCAAAACGGTGAAGGGATACATCGTGAGGAAACCGGCATGTCCTAGTACCGAAAATTTAAGTCCTGTGACATCCACCAACCCGCACTAAACCCGCGTGGTGGATTACGGCCCTCTACTTCTCACAGAGAGGAGGCCCGTGTACCAAAAGTAGGCTATTATAGGCTGATCATACATATGCAATGCTTTCAACTCATTGTATTATTTTCGTTTTATCTTAATAATTTAGCCTCCAGTTATATGATATAATAAAATAGTCGTAAAATTAAAGACAAATACTCGTTTGGCTTCAGGTGTTGGTGTTCGTTGAAGCCTGTAGATTTTGAATTTTAATTTGATACTGAAGCAATATCAAGGCTCCGTTTTTAATAAAGCCCTTATTTGAAATACCCTCGTTTACATACTACATTATACGCGGTTTCTTCGTGTAGAACGTTTAACCGCTTGAATACGTCCTTCACACTTCAGCCCTAATATTCAAGTGTTGTGAGCGAAATAGCACATCATTATGATCAGCCGAATTTGCTCCATTTAATTCAAATTATATTCTACTTACAAACGCGCGGAAGACTTCATTAGGTGAAGCGTCTCTCGCTTCCCCTTTCAATATTTCTTGCGTATCTTTTTTTAATCAGGAATATTGTTGCCTAAAACCTTCCTTTGTATTGGGTATATTCCGAACCGTGTAGGTTAGCAAGTGGTATTATTTTCTTGTTTTTGATCGCTTCAGGCAGTTAAATTTGAAAACGATTTTTTATGCTAATTCAGTATTGAATGACAATTTCCTTGTTTTATTTATAAAGAAAATGGTTTGAAACATTTTTCCTTCACCGTCTGACGCGTTTTAAACAAAGTCGCGTTTCGTGTCTGCCTCTCGTTTCACTGAGTTCTTCTTAATTACACAATAGATTTGGATGTGGTTTTTGCCATCATTTAGATAATTTATTTCCGGAAGGATTAAAAATAAACAAGCAGTGGATGGTATTTCCCATAGACAAAAAAAGTTATTAAAAAAAATAAAAAACCCGACTGCCGTAAAAAACTTAAGTTATAAGAACTGAAAGCTAAAAACAAGCCCATTTTAAATTAAATAAAAGTTGGAAGCAGGACCCATACCATTTTTATTATATTTTCAAATTCAAATGGGTCCCACCTGCTTCCAGCTTGTTTTTAGCTTTTCAGTTCTTTTAACTTAAGTTTTTTACCGCAGTTGGGTTTTTTATTTTTTTTAATAACTTTTTATTTCCAGCTTTTTAGTTTACAAAATTAAATGTGAAAGATTTCGCTGACGATTTAGTTCTTGGTACTTTGTTTTTTACGATTTGTCACTTCGAATTACTTTTAACCATATAAGTTGTTTATATTTTTGTAATCATCTTTTAAAGCCCTTTATTTTGATACCCCACTCGATAGGTTTTGAGAAAAAAAGATTTTTTGAAGACATACATACATACATAGTAGTCGCCATATTGAATTTTTAGTAACGTCATGTCTTTAGTGACACTCGCCGGACTAAGAGGAATCGATTGACGTGTGAATCATAAAAATCGGCCCAGGCGTTTGGTCTGTATAGTGCTTCAAAGGAACATACAAACATACATAGGCTGATGAATACATTACCACTCCTTTGTGTCGCGCAGTCGGGTAAAAAATAACAAACTTCCTTTCAAAAATCCCCTTTAGGGGTTTTTTTTTATCCTTCTTTAGTGCTAACCATTATTATAAAGCGAACTACGAAGAGCAAAGAATAGGGAACTCTTGCGCAAAATGTCATGTTTCTAGGCCTAGTGGATTAGAAAGAAAGAAAGAGAGAAAATACGTTTATTTGCGGTAAACATGACGCAATAAAGAACATAAACAATAAAATAAGAAAGGGTTGGGGAAACATGTGTCACATCCACGCAAAACGGCTATCGCTCAGCATTATGCTGCGACCCTATAAGACAGAACCCCAGCGCTGGTTTCAAGATTAGGCTGTGCGTTGTCTGTCAGTAAATTTAAGATAATTGAAACTTAGGCAGGTACCTATAGCACAGACATTTCGATATTTGAAGTCGTACCCGAGCGAAGCAGGGGTCGCTAATTGTATTATAAAAATCGAACACAGAAAACGAACCATCCAATGATCATAATGCATTTTACCACTGCTTCTAACTACCGACAATGTCCAACCACAGAGCCATCAAACTCTAGATACGAGCCAGTGGCCCGCATGTCTATCAGTCCGTTCTAATCCCATCCATAGACCAGGCACTCAGCGTATAATCCCCACACATGGACCTAGTATCTACTAAGTGAGCGTAGAACTCTGTAAACACTTCTTTGATAGCAATTATGGTTCGAACTTTAGTTATGGTTCGTAGTTTAGCTAAGTTATTTCTAGTGTCGTTAAAAAATGGCGAAATAATTGCACTTTTAAGAACATGAAATATAAAGTGTCTATCTGGGTCTTTGTTGGAATAAAAGACGCTTGAATAGATTCGTAAGTATAGCCTACTTACTGATTTACATTTTTTACCAAAAAATCCCAAAACATATTAGGCAATTACTATATTTGAAATTATGAATAATTCCATTAACAGCATAAACGGAAAATACTTACCTTAAGAAATAAACAAAATAATATCTAACAGTATATGTAATAATATAACAGAGTACAACGTCAATAAAACGAGTAAATCCCATGGAATGTTGCAGATAAATTCAAAATAGAATAAAAATTTCCACAATTCCCGAGTGAATACTAGTTTATCCAAATCAAAACTATCGAAAACCAATCGGAGTAACTTCATGTTATCCATACTCGGCTTGAGAAAATTACGCACATACGGAATAGTTATTGATTTTGATTGGTTCCAGCACTCCGAAGCATAAATATTAGTTGGCTTGCAGCGCTCAACAATTTGAATAGATTGCAAGCCCGCATATTCGCCTAATGCAGCAAGTAAGTAGGTACCTTTGATAGTTGTTTGATTGAAGTTCAGCTTTACTTTGTAGTTTGTTCGAGGTTCTCGTTTTAGGAAGGATTTATGCTAGATCGTGCCGGGCACGAGCCGTGCCACGTACGAGGCGCAGACGAGGCACGGATCCATAACTCCACGAACATGTTCGATGAAGCAGTTCAAGTCTCACCGTTACGGTGCCCGAGTCGAGCCCGAGCCGGCCCGAACACAATCGAATTCACAATCTTTCTATAGTTACAACCGCACCCTAATTGCGTTTTACACACTTTCAATCACAATCCATAATATTGTGGAGGCAATGGCTAATAAATTGCTTCATTTATATTTAAAAATTCGTCTACTTAACAACGTAAATAACGCAATGAATATTGTTCAGCTATCAAAAACGGTTTAAAAAATATTGCCATTGTAAGTGTGTTACGCAATCACCCCGTAGCTTGTTCAAATACCAAATAAACATAATCACTTAACCCTAAAGCCCACAGTTGATCTATTAAGACGAACATTGATTTATACCACCTGATCCTCTCACTTCGAGGAGACATCAAGCGGTAAGTCCCAAATGACGTCACTTGTAATGACATTGCCCACAACCCACAACAGAGGCTTAAGGCGGACTGACAACTTGGACCCGGAAAAGGTGGGATCGTAGATGTCAGCTGGTGACTTCACATAGCTGTGATTTGAACTTAACTTTTATAAAAAGAGAAATTTCAGGAATATTATGACCAAAATAGAAGAAGAATATTTCATACACTATATCATCAAGAAACTCAACGAAAATATATTCACTCCCCTTGTCCGACCCATAAAACTTACACAGGCCATGATCCTACATAATACTATCAATTTGCCACAACTTATCAAACACACCCACTCGTATACAACTATCTTTATCTTCCGCGGCAAGATTTACTACACGTCAATCCATAATACTTGGGGGTCGTAAACAAAAATTCACTGTATATAAAGGCAGTGAGTGAAAAGAGTAATTTTCTCCTCCATAAAAACAGTTAGGCAGTTATTTATGGTGATACCGCAATCTATACAAGGGATTGCGCCCGAGGCAGAGCATTAACGATTATCCGGGTTTTTCCTACAAAGAAATATTACTTGACAAATAAATTCCGTGTAGGTTTCTTTTTTGCTCATCAGTGGTATAGGTTTTTGGAACGATCATTTTATCGGAGCGGATGATATAAAACATATTTTATTTTGTAGATAAATGTGTATCAGAAGTGAGTTTATTTCATGTAGGTTGGTTATAGTAGGTTTGTACACTACTATTTGATTGATAATCCCCCGAGTGCCCTACGTTTCTGGAAGGTTAACCTGCCCTTGAAAGGAACAAACATTCCGAAGTCACCCTTATCTCGTAGGCCGAGAATTCGCTGAAACACGGTGCGTAGAAATAAAATTCCTTTAACTTGAGAAAGGTCAAATTTAACGTTCGCACAGCAACATTTAAAGATAAACAAAAGAATCTGGAATCGCTGGCAGCAAAAAAGGAGGTACGGAACCACCGAAAACCCGCGACGGCGACGCGGCGACGCGACGTGACATTATCGTGCGCGTGCGACATTCCCGCGTGATTTGCATACAGATTGTTTACATTTATTCGAGCAATACTGCTGGGGATTTTTGCATTTTGTCGCCGCTTTGCTAACAATTATTTCCTACTTTTACGTTGTTTAGTATTTATTTATAACAGTTGTGTAACCGCTCTGTTTGTTTTTATAATCGGTTGGCACCAGAAATAAATGACTTTGTAATGTTTTCTGTGTACACACACAACACGGTTTTATAACCCCAATTTATTGGTTGTGACTAATTCTTAAACACTGTACGATCTTTCTCGACTGGGTATTAATAGCGCAAGTTAAAACTGTACTTCCTAAAATTAGCATATGAGAAAATCCCAAGGACGAGTTTGTAGTGTAGTTTACAGAAAAAAACGGCCAAGAGCGAGCCGCACTAGCGCGTTTTTTATTTTCCATGACTGAAAATTTCAGCTGATTGCCTAGTACCTACGCATTAAAAAATAGTGCAGCCTTATTGTGGCAGACAGATGGACAGACAGACTGACTGGCTTATTAATTATTATTATTGAAAAACTTTAGGTACAGAAGCATAAAAATAAGAAGTCGAAGTCTATACTTACTAAATATATAAAAATAATTATATACTATACACCGTTAAAGCGTAAAATACTAACCTATACGACAAAAGAATGTAGCTTTCATCTTCAGAACGACAGACGTACTCTTGTACGATGACAATGCGATGAATTTACAGAATTCCTTCACATAAAACCAGATAGAATCAATACATAGCTACCGTCACGTACTTTTTCCACAAGGAATTCTGATCTCTTAGCAATAAAATCCGCACCAGACATCGGTTCGGAGTTCGGACTTCATGGTCATTTATCTGATTTCAGTACAGACTATGTACTTATGATAGATACCTATTTACGCCATTGACACTACAATATAAAACTGAACGAAGAAATAAAGCTTTGACATAAAAAGTGATAAAAATAGAGCTCTTGTGCTTAATCAAAAACTCATGTAGGTAATATAATAACCCTCTGCAAAATTACAATATTATTATCTGCCGAACCTTTCCCAACTATCGGGTCGGCTTCCAGTCTAACATGTCTAAGTATTTTACATGGAGCGACTGCCTATCAGACCTCCACAACCCAATTACTAGATAATACGATACCCCTTGGTAAGACTGGTTGTCAGACTTTCGGGCTTCTGACTACCCGTAACGACTGTCAAAGATCCACGAATGACAACCGGGACCAACGGCTTAACGCGCTTTCCGAGGCACGGAGAGGTCTTGATATGTACCTACACACAGATGGTCACCCATCCACGGACCAACCGCGGCAAGCATAGCTTAACCTGATCAATCGACCCGTGCGGCTGTTACTAAGACACAAGTCTCATAAAGAAACAAAAAAAACAAACATATTTCAGCTTTATTATTAGTATACTTAGCTGTCAAGTCTGTGAAGTATCGCTTATTCATTTAATTTTCTCACAACAATACTCCGTTGAGCAACAGTTATTGATATCCGACATTAATAAGGAGTCTTGTTACAATTTATTATATCCAATTTGAAGTTATTTAACCCCAACAGTTATCGCTACGGTAACATGAGATGAGGAAGCTGTAACTTCTTTATCGTCGGCGATGAAACTTCTTATTTTATTAAAAACGTTGTAGACGAAAAGTCTGGACGTATGAAATATCAACAATGTTGTTTCATATACCTAAAGAGGGTAAGTGAGAAATAATCAAGTTTATACAATTTACGCGATGTATATACAGATACGCTGAAAGAATTTAATTTAGACTTTCGAAAAAGAAAAAGCTGAAATTATTTATTAGCATATTTTGAGAATTCACGCAAATAATTCAAAAAAAAATTAACCTCCGTATAGTTCAGGATAAGAGTTTATGAGTGTATGAATGAAATAAATGAAAATGCAAAGATCTTTCTAAACAATCCCAGGTCAAGTTCAAGATTTCGTTGGAAAATTTCAATAAGAGGTACTGTCGGCATAATGCAGGCGAGCTGGTTCATTTGGCGCGCCTTGCCTTTCGACGCTACCCGCTTGTTGTGAATAGAATCCAAATTACTTGAAAAATTCTTAGAGTGCATCCCCGGGGTACGAAATGCTTCACTTAAATTCATTCTCCGTGGAATTGAAAGGAAAATATTTAATAAATTGATGGAATGTGTTTTAATTTTATTTATGAATACCATTCAGGGTATCGAACTGGCAGATTGGTAGCGTGTTTTACACAACAATCTCATCTTATCCAACCGAAAAAGTATTGAGAAAGACCGTAGTAGCGAAACTTCTTGTAGCAATTTCGAAGTAGGCACCCCAATGACAGTTCGGCGTACGCAAAGCCAAAAAAACCAACATCTTTAAAGATAAACATTACAAGCCAAGAACGGGCTGAATCGGGCAACTTTCGTTAGTTTTTCTGTAGCTTTAGTAACACGAGATCGGTTCTAGGGAGGGGGGGGAGGGTGAAAAGGGGGGTTGTTCCAGCGACACGGCATGTAATCTCAAGTTAGCGAGCAATTTGGTGTTTGCTTTCAGTAGTGCAGCCAGCTTTGACTATTATATTGTATTGCTTTGCGAATTTAGAGCTTTTTAGATATCTGACGCGAATTGAATACTGGGAATTTCGTTTTGTGGTTCACACCGATCATACGAATGATAGAATATCGAAAGTTTGTGGAACTCAATGAATAAATGAATGGCTTTATGTGGAATTTGTTTTTTTTGAAATACGGGGTGGCGCTAGGGACATAGAGGCGCAAACCAATGATTAAGTACTTGACTCTGAACCTTTTTCCTGAAAGTTTTTCGTCGGTTATTAAAGAAAAAATTTGCTGTTGCATACATTTTGACTTAGTGTTGCACTTCTCCATGAAACAGCAGATTTTTATTGATAACCGACCACAGGTTTCAATCATGTGGTGAATTCATGATTACGGTTTGCGCGTCGTTGTCTCGTCACCCTGTATACGTATTCAAAGTATTATTAGGTTTCTATATTTAAGTAACAAAACTATGGTATAACCACTTAGTTTTAACATTAGCCTTCTAATTATATCAGTAGGATCTTGCCATAATTGAATATAATAGTTTTGCATAAAGTTTTCCGAAAGCAGATTTTCCCAGAGGGACCAGTCAAAGATGTTCACCTGTCACTAATTTCTGTACGACCAACCACAACAGAGAGAAAGGGGGATTAACGGAATTCCCCCAACACCGACTTATGTCTGTCGTGTTCCCCTAAACCAAACTTCGAGTCATCTGTCACCATTTCTAATACTACCGATTCCTAGTAACGGCACAATAGTTCGACAACGTTACAAAGTTCAATGGATTTTCTTCGGAAAAGCCGAAACAAAGAAAGAAACAAAATACCTGCGTTCATTTGCGGTCAGACATGGCGCTAAGAAAAAACTCAGAAAAGAAAATTTGGGGGAAAATATTCGTCACATCCATGCAAAACGGCCAAAGGGGAAACCAGAATTTGAAAAATAAAAAGTGAATATCGAACAATGTCGAGAAATGTTGTCTGAGAAATCGATTTATTTGATGTCACACAGTCCTACCTAAATCATAATAGGTTGACGCACTGATTCCGTCACTCACATATTGGATCTGCGGGGTAGGTAATTGCGTAACACAATAACAGTAGCAATGGTTTTAATTTTGACAGTTCAACAACATTCATTGCGTTATTTACACTGTTGAGCAGACAAATTTTTCGACCATATGAAGCAATGGATTAGCATTAACCATGAAAATGATTCACATTCCGATTTATAGTGTGTTATGCAATTAGGGTGCAGGTCAGAGGCTAGACAGACTTTTTCTTGTTATCCATCAAACGATATTGTTGGCAGTTTACCGTTGACAGCTGTACTACCGTTGACAGTCGATTTTTATTGAAAGTGTGTTATGCAATTAGGGCAGTAACATTTTATCTACTAACCAGATTTCGACTTTCCATAGTTAAACGACGGAACCTTTAAACGTCAAACTATTCCTCGTTTACTCCTACAATTAATAAACTCCAGTATTTACCAAAATAATAGTTACTGTTGAATTAGACTTTAACAACTTGTAACTCTTAATTGTGCTAACAACACAGGGGCAGATAAAGCGTCGAATGTCCACATTTTACTCAACTTTGAATGCATTTCGACGGAATGCAATTATTACGCTCGTAATTTTGGATTTTGTCCAAAACTTGCTTACTATGGTCATTCCGAATGTTACATTCAAAAAGGCAATTAGGTTTTGTGGGCTAAATACAATAAGTTATGTCACTGCCCGTGTAATGTATTGTTCATTGTTTCCGTAAGTAATTTGTTTGAAATTAAAATAAAATGTACGAGTAAAATTTGGTTAAAATGATTAGATTTCTGCTTTTATTCTCCCATTTTATTTCCTATTGTTTTAAGCCTGGCTATTTTCACTGATATTCATTAAATTAGACAAAAAGATTTTTGTACCACGTTTATAAAATTATGTTTAAATTTTATGCAAACATCAAAGTTACAAAGGCGGACTTAATGCCTTAGGACTTTACTAGTCAACCAAGGATAAACGAGAGATAACTTGGCAGGTGGATTATTACCTACATTCATTATTTTTATTTCCTACATCTCAGTATTCTTTATTGTGTGTGATTTTTTTTTTAGGATTTGATTGTTTACTTTGATTTAAATTGATATAAGTAGGTACCTAAAATGGTTCAGGTCGGAGATCCGAACAAAAATAAAATTACCGTTGTGATTATCTCCCAAGATACAGGCAAACGCCTAGATTGGGGATCACTGTTCGACCTGAAACTTGAATAAGTATGTTCAAATTAATTTAAGGCTACTACATGACCTATAGCTTTATCGGACTGCATAGAAAAGAAAGAGAAGCGCGATGACACAACGCTGGTAATTTATTGCAAAATATGAAGCAATTATCTATTTACAAAAAAAACTATTGTTTGGACTAAAAAATTAAAACACTAGTGTTTTAGTATGTTGCTTGTAGAATAATCTGATCATAATGATTGTATGTATATTAGTATGGTGTTTATTGTAAAAAGAAAGGTTTTAGAGGGATCTTCATGATTTTTTTCTACCGTATCAAATTAGTTGTATTATGTTTTCAACACACTATCTACCTAGCTTACATCTTGAAGAATATCATATATTTGTCTGATTTTGTTTACTGTAATCTATTATATACTTTTATTGTTTCTAAAACTTGCGTTTTTTGTGTTTTGGTTCTGTAAGCCCCTTAATAAATAAATTTGAAATTATTATTTAGACCACATTTTGATGAATATACGTCACAAGCAGGGCCACCTCGAGATTAACACTTTGGGGGACACTTAACGCCCCTCGACGTAATAACAATAAAACTTCTATCGTGTCTCATTCAGTGTCCTTCAATGTTTTAATACAAGGCGTAGACGTCAACCATGAATGTACACTACACTTAGTATTAACATACTCATAATACAACCCCTAACATCCATTACAACCCTCCTAAGTATAGCAGTAATGAAGTGTCAGCCAGACCCAACCCTGCCACATGAGTCTAAAATTAATAATAATGCTAACAAGGCGCTGGTTTTAAACTGTTATATCCAAGGCAATGAACCGGGAGTAAAGATAATCAGGTGTGAAACAAGCGGAGTATGAGATCGTTCATACCACGGCGGCAACCTCAGGGTTGAATTTTATAAACAAGTGAATGCGTAATATTATGCTCTCGGCGGCGTTAAGCGTGATTAATTGAGAGGTAGTTGAACGTTTTCAAGCATTTTAATTCGAGTTCAAAGTTTGTTCAGTAGGTACCTCGTGTAAGTCGTGTACAGTCAGCAAAAGAGTTAGGTATGCAGGATCGTCGGAACTGAAATTTAATTTGATAAATGAGCTGTTTGTTTTCTATTAATAAAATTAAATTTTATTCGACATAATCCATCGGTTTATTACTAAACTTCAACTATATCCGACGATCCTGCATACCTAACTCTTTTGCTGACTGTAACTATAGACGTTTGTATGTTTACTCGATGCGGGGTTACAAAGCTCGATTGAAATAGTTTTCATTTCAACCTACCGTGAACCTCAGTGATTTTACAATTTCATAAAATTGTTTACCTTCCATACTACTACCTACTACCATCTATAAAAAGAATTGCTTGATTGGTATATATAGATTTGAGGTTCTCATGTCGGCTATAAAATATTTGCTACAATATTGGAAAACAAAAGAAAACTGTAATACCTATCTATCGAGGAACACTGACTCCCAAGTCACAGGTATATACACGGTATATACCTAGTTTTGGAGCCAAACCTTTGTTTGAGATTCTACTGTGTATGTTGTAAAGGTCATATCTGTAACTATGACTATGTTGCTTTTATAAAATAAAGAAATTTATTTATTTTATATCTTAGTCCTATTCCAAATGGCGTAGAAATCCGTAGAATTATACAAGATAAAGGCATTTTGTCAACCGAAACCAAACGAGGGTGAGCGAAACGCACCTTCATATTATTAAAAAAGCTTAAAAAAGTTACCTACTATGTTACCGTTGTACATTTTCCGCCACTATTACAACAGAATACTGTATTCAATAATCTACGAGCTTTCACCCAAAAATATTTGTAACATTGCAAAACGTTAAAAACAACAAACTCTAGCAGACTCATCAAAATCGGGCAACTGCATCGATATTACAAGCGGGCGGGCGAAACAACAAATTTTATTTTCGGCACGATGATTAAAAATTTTATTTATGTTTTATACACCAGCAGCCATCAATCGAGATTATTCGCCGGAAGGAGTGAAAACAGGTTCACATTAATAAAAACGACATACGATGATACTTTAAATGAAAAAAATTAATTTAACCCGTGCAACGCGGCAGTCGCAATTAACGCTCCGATTAAACTGTGAATTATTTATTAACATTTTATGATCACGCGATAATTTATAACTTCAATTGCGTATTCCACTACAGTACGTGGTTTATTGTTTAGTGAGAATAATGCTTTGATTTTGAATTTTATTTTAGTTGTTAAATACATGCCTGGACCGGATTCGGGGTGAGAATTTCGTTTGTTATGAAGCCATTAGCGACTGCCGCGTTTAATCGGTTCATATTTTTAATCGACGGGACCGGGCTTTGTGATTTTGCAGGTCATTTTTCTTTTAGATTGGCTCGCCGATAATGTTTTTACCTGTGTTTTTTGTTAGAAAAGTAGGCATAACTACAACACTCAAAATTAAACGAGTCACTGGTAAAAACTCAAAATAATTCCAAGTGGTCTACAAGACGTCTGGATGTAGGAGTCGGATGGAGGCAAAGGCGAAACGTTTTCTAGACGATCTAACATTACATTACTGTTATTTGATTGTTTGAAGAGAAGAGCAAACTTAAGAAATTGAAACTGCAATAGATAAACCGGTGCGGAGATTTTCTATAAAATACCAGTTCGAGACAGTGCAGACAATAGGAGATAGCCGGCTTTTGTTTTTCACTTATTTTTACCGTATTTAATATTTTTTTTGCTAAGAATCTCTTGGAGATTTTCAGACGCTTGTACAGTAAAGTCTTTTGTATCTTTTTCAATTCTCAAATTATTTCCTTTAAAGTCAAGACGCAACAAGCTCTTTTGAAGCTACAGCACTGAGCAGACTATTATTCTGGCCATTTTATGAAATATAAATATGAAAATAAAAGATAAAATTGTCAGAGCCTGTCAATGTGGCATGTAAAGAAGATGGCTGAAGGTCATTCTAGGCTATTGACATTAGTTCGGTAGTAATTGTAGTAGGTACTCGAAATAACATGGGATAAGACGCAGCAATGTAATGAAAATTAAATAAAAATAAAAGCAACACCGCTGAGTTGGATTATGTCCAGGGTTGGAACCTCATTTGGAGTTGCAGTTTATTTATTGCCAGCCTTTGCTTACTGTGAATTGAATCCAAATTGCTGGAAAAATTCCTTACTAACTTTGCGCGGAATTCCAGTTTAAACCTTTAAAATCGGTGGAGCTACTAAAATCGAAGAAAAGTTCTTTAAGGGGCTTACAGGACCTAAACGCAAAAAACGCAAGTTTTAGAAACAATAAAAGTATAATATGATAGACTACAGTAAACTAAATCGGAAAAATATATGATATTCTTCAGGATTTAAGCTAGGTAGAGAGTGTGTTGAAAACATAATTATCATCATCTGCCTAGCCTTTCCCCAACCATGTTGGGGTCGGCTTCCAGTCTAACCGGATGCAGCTGAATACCAGTATTTTACATGTAATACGATACCCCTTGATAAGACTGGTTGTCAGTCTTTCGAGCCACGAATCCACGAATGACAGCCGGGACCAACGGCTTAACGTGCTTTTCGAGGCACGGAAAGCACGTTAAGCCGGTTGAAAACATAATACAACTAATTTGATACCGTAGAAAAAAAATCATGAAGATACCTCTAAAAACTTTCTTTTAACAATAAAAACCATACTAATATGCATACAATCATTATGATTTTTTGGCAGATTATTCTACAAGCAGCATACTAAAAAACGAATGTTTTATTTTTTAGTCCAAATAATAGATTTTTTGTAAATAAGTAATTGCTGCATATTTTGCAATAAATGCAAAAGAGAAGCGCGATGACACAACGCTGGTACGTTGTGTCATCGCGCTTCTCTTTATTTTCTACGCAGTCCGACAAAGACCACGCTTTAGGTCATGTAGTCGCCTTAAGATTTACCTATCTATTAATGATTCTGCGTAGGCTTTTATGAAGGTTTATAACAACCAGACTCTATGATAATTAATAGCCAACGGGCCAACAAAAAAAAATAATGTTTTACATTGCAATTTATAAATCAATTCGGCTCGATTGCATAAATATTTTTAGATACCAATTCGATACAACAGAGTACATTTCGAAGAATACAAATCTCATTAAAAACTGTTAATATTAGCCTAAAAACATATTACACATTGGGTTCTTAATAATTATGGTAGACAAATTGTACACAACCAAATGAATTCTTGTCAATACCTCATTCATCTCGGTAAGGCTAGACATTATTCAAGAAGTTTAGACTGCAAAACTTTCTTTGTGCAAAGTTACTTCCCGAAACGCAGCTACATCTACAACACTAATAATATAAAGAGCTAAAGTTTGTAAGTTTGGATGCGTAGGAGGTAATCCCCGAAACTACTTATTTGATTTAAAAAATTATTTCACTGACAGAAAGCTACACTATTGCCGAGTGCCATACGATATATTTTTTGTTAAAACACGCGAACAAAGTCGCGGGCAGAAGCTTGTTATTATAAACGTCATGTTCGTGAACGGGGGCGCCGTCAGTAGGGACTGGTCATCTCTTAGCCGCCACGGTTTATTTGTTTTTATCTTTTTTAAACGGATGCTTTCAAACGTTCACGTCTTTCTTACATCCTTCTCACATGTATAAGTTCAACATGAATGATGTAACCAACATTTTGTAACAATTTTATGATTTTATGAGTGTCCGTGGAGTTTCTTGCCCGTTCTTCTCCATAGGTAGTAGGTACCTACTACGCTTTGGAATGGGCAACAACTACTAGTTTTATCTTTCTGACTGGCCGAACTCAAACTCATAGCACTTATTTATGCTTGGTTTATTTTAAATAAATGCTATGAGTTTGAGTTTGAGATTGGATAGTTCATCCAATAGGCTATTTGACAATGTAAAAAATAAGGTCATAATTATTGACACTCGTATAGATTGTCGCTTTTAAAATCGATTTGCATTAATTTTACTACAAAACAATGTATTATTTATAAAAAAAATCCCGAAAAAACTTCATCTTTTTAAATCTGGCGCCACGTAATCGAAAACGGTCTGGATTGGCTGAACTTAAGATGACGTCATGATGTAGTAAATTTCTGTCTATCGTTGACAGAACAGATGACTTTTGTCTAGTATCTCGACCATTTGAACGTTTGTTTACGGGAATCGTGACGTCACGACGCCATATTGTTAAAGATAGCGTTTTGGCGGCTTATTTAAACAGTACATTATTATTTACTATTTTTTAAAAGAAATACATTATGCAATTTGAAGTAATAGGTTTTTGTGGGCTCGTTAGACACCATTAAATAATCTGAGATGTTTATCAGAAACCAGTCAAATAGCCTATTGTTTCGGTAGGTACCGCATTGCACACACCACTATAATATTGCGCGCAAGGAGCTCCTAAGTAAACAGTCTCGCTTATGATATAGCTGAACTGAAACATTGTCTCAAGTTTGCAATTATCTCTGTATGTTACCTATACATAGTAGGTACGTCGTTATGAACTTTGCCATCTTTCGCAAGATGTATTTATGAGTTTATGAGACAGCAGTGACTAAAGAAAATCGCGTAGGTAACAATACTATTATTATTTGGCCTTTCATGATAAAGCTCGCTGCCTGCAAGGAAGAATGTAGAAAAAAAAACTGACTGAAATTAAAAAAAAACCGGCCAAGTGCGAGTCGGACTCGCGCACCGAGTGTTCCGTACTTTGTAGGTAGGTATGTTAATAGTTTATCACGGGTTTTTTTGTAATGTAACTATGTAATAATTTACGGTTTTAATAACTTGTGCGACATGACACTGTTTCTTGCCAAATTTCATGATTCTAGGTCAACGGGAAGTACCCTATAGGTTTTGATTCCGGAACATAAACACCCATATATTTTGATTGCGTCGACCTAGAAGTTTATTTTTCTCTGCTTCAAAGGATTGTATTTGATATTCATTTCAACCTGATAACTCCACGCGTTTCTGAGAAAAAGGGTCTTGACAGACGGACAACGAAGTGATCTTTTAAGTTTCCGTTTTTCCTTTTGAGACGTCAACACATCAATCTACCATAATCTGTCAAATTTCTTTAATATATTTTCAACTTTATCGCTAAATTATAAGGTTCAAAGTTGATTGGATTTTTTTTATAGTTTTGGGTATAAGTATTGTAGCTTGATGTGCTGGCGTCTGTACCTATTAGGCCAGTTGGTACAGTCAACAAAAGAGATAAGTACGCAGGATCGTCGAATATAGTTAAAGTTTAGTAAGAAACCGATGTATGTAAACATAATTTTATTAATACAAAACAAACAGCTCATTATTGTCAAATTAAATTTCAGTTCACAACATCCATCGGTTTTTTACTAAACTTCAACTATATCCGACGATCCTGCATACTTATCCCTTTTGTTGACTGTACCTACCTTTGCACTGACTTTCATTTAATCAAAAGAAAATAAACATTGCCTAGGTATTCGTTTCCATTTTGACCTTCAAATGAAAGAGCTTGACTGTATCGAAATACCGTTACCACCTCCTCATACTATGTAAATCCATTTTAAACGATATTCCCTTTTAACATCAATAAGAGCTTCGCTCGATGACCTCCGTTGAACAATAGAAAAAATTCTAACTTAATCTAAATTTCAATCACCTACAAGATCCATCCCATTATTTCGTTATAAAAGCCGAATTAAAAAGACCATCTTTGAAATCGTACCTTTAGAAAGTTATCTAAACAAAGGTCTGTAAAGCATTAAAGAAATCTGTTTCGTGAAAGACCAACAAACAAAGCTGAGTAAAAAGTATTTCTCGCAAACGTCGTCGTTAAAACTATTTTATACTTGACGTTTTATCGTAAGGCTGTATAAAGTTACCTTTGGTGTTAAAACAAAACCAATGGTAAAAACGAACGTGGAACTAGAGAAAAGTAACCGGATAAGATGTTTTTTTTTTTTTATGAAAGAAAAACATCTACCTACTACCAACCTACTTCGAGTCTTCGGAAGAACGTTTAAAAAAGTTGAGAGTAAAGAAAAAGGAGTTAACCTGCTGGAATTTTAACATCTTTTACCTATTTTTGTATTCCAAATGCGGATTCAAGTAGTGCCTGGGGACTACTTAAAACTTTGCTTAGCTCGTTAGGAATCACAATGATGATGTAGTACGATTTTATAAAAACAAAAAAATACCTACCTATCTATGTTCAAAATAATATTTTGTTCGATTCGGAGCAACTTTGGAATTAGGTTATTCTTTGTATTTTCTGTTCTGTTGAAATGGAAAAGTAACCGAAAATAAAAATACAGCTGAATATTTTTTTCTCGCAAATCTTTTTCCTAAAGACTTTGTAACATAACATTCGTTCTAATTCCCAGTATAAGTTAGGCCCCAATAAAATCCTCCAAACCAAGTTAGCTCCAAACCAATTCTTCTAGCTTCACTTTTTTTCGCCATAAAAAACATATTGGTCCGATGTTTTCTCGTACATTTCAGGTGAAATAGTGCTGCGGGTTTCGCCAGGGAGACGCTATTGAAACCTTTTTGACCCATATCAAAGCTACGGAGCAGTTTGACAGTAACATTATTAACACGTGGCATAAGGTATGTACGAGGGGGCTTACAGCATGTCCGGGTAAATTCTTTTCTAATAACCCTTAAACATCTTACAAACCTTTTTTTTTTGTTTTACCTTTCGCGTGTATTAGAGGAACTTTCCCCTTATTATTTCCTGTCGCAGTGTGCGCGTGATTTCCTGGAGTTGTTTTCCTTTCCGCTTAACTCCGACGCTAGTGTCCATGAGCTTATTGTGGAGGACGTGACAACGCGCCAGATTGTGATGGAAGCCGTCCTCCCGGACTTGACACTAGTCTTTTGTTATAGTCGCGGCCACTTTAAAATTCGCTGTTTTGTTGCTAGGAGAGAGTAAAGTAAATATATCACTTGTCAGGGATATGGAACAAAGAAGCGCATGCTAAAAGATTTTAACTTTATTTATTAAGATGTTTTACTGCATGTTTCTCTTAGTTTTTGTAGTAAGAACATCTTGTAAACCTTTATCAACCGTTCGAGATTAAATGTCACATTAGACTGACATTTACTTAACTCCTGAGGGATCAGTGGCGCGGTTCCGATCTGCCAATCGTCCTCGAGCTTTACCAATACCTACTGTGTCAATATTTCCAGAGAAATAGTAACCGACTGTTAGTGGGAATCGGGAGCACCAAGAGGTAAAAGGTAATCAATACAGCAACTAGTCACATTCAGTATTCTGATTGAATAATCTGTCCGTATATCACATTGGCAGTACCTACCAATGCCGCTAGCTTTAATGTGGTTAGAAAGGCAAATATTGTTTTGTATGATGGATAGACCTGTCGAATTGCGCTTGCTGATTAGAATATTTCTTAAATACAAGACCTTTTCTGAGTCTTGATGACAATAAATAAACAAATTTTTAGGGTTTCGCAGTAAAACCAGGTAGGTACAGTCAACAGCAAAAGTAGATGATCAAAGTCAGAAATTTAATACTAATGAACGGAGTTCGCGTCAGAACTGTGTGGCGTCGAAGTGATTCAAAAGTATTCTACATAGTAAGTATTCTAAGTAGTAGTACTTCGACGCCACACAGTTCTGACGCGAGACCTTTTTTGGATCCGTTTGAGAAATATGTATTAGGCTTTAAAGTGTTAATTTTTGGTAGTGTGTCTGTCTGTCTACCAGCAAAATTATGTTTTTGTATATGTGAAAAATACTCACGGTAGTAGTAAGTATAATTATTATAACGAACTTAAAAGTTAATCAAAAGTTTTAAAAGATCTATCACAGCTAAAACGGCTTCAAAAATTAAAGAGTATCAGTCGACCAACTTGTTGGTAAAATGCATTTGGGTAAGTAAAAATATCGGAAAAACGCCATAGAAAAGGAACTATAAATTAAAACTAGATGCGTAATAACTTTGTAATATTATTATTGTAAAATTAAGACATTTTATGATGAAAAAAAACCAAATACTTAATATATATTGTTATCTTATTTTATTTGGTAGCTCTTAGGGTTGACAATAGGAGACAAAATGCGAGTGATTTTTACAGAAGATCTTAACAGGAAAAAGAACTACAATTACATATCATCCACACCTGCGCTATTGCTGACAATACACATCCGATACACAATCGCAAAAACATACGAGACCCAAAATGAATTTCTTATGTGTGACATCAGCAAAAAATTGTCTGTACATGCACACCGCATACATTGCTGGCGTAAGGCACGATATATTTTTTAAGGCGTTCCTGCGGAGACGTGGAATGAAAGAATTATCGGTGTTGAATCGTGGCTGCTGATGCGGCCGGCCATTTGGCACGCGGCCAGGTCCCCTCGCCTCGATCTTGTAATTTACTCATGTGGAATGAGATTAACACGACATCTGAATTGTATTTAGTGAATTTTCATTGTGAACTGTCACGTTTTAGTACACAAGTTGGCCCGAATAGTTTGAGCAAAACAAAAATTAAGTCCAGCTTAATGAGAACAAATTTTGGCTAAATAAACGCAGCGCTGGCTGTAAGTTCATTTCATTTGAGTTAAAGAGTATACTTTTAACTTTTAATGCGAGTTTCTGCTTAACTTCGTAGAGTATATTTAAATGGTGGAATTAATCTTCTTGAAACTATTAATTAAGGGTACTCGTACTCGGTTCTTGTACTATTAAACTGCAGCAGTTTTCGTAAATATCTCCTATTTACCTACTTAGAGATTTGTTTTTATGTTACAAACGTTTCTATGCGAACGAAGGTAATTGGCGTAAAATTGCCTCCTAGCAAACCACCTCAACAAATTAATCGTCGTCCAAACGGGAGATCGAAGGAAGATAGCAAAGTAAAGTATTCAAATAATTTCCAGAAATTAATCATAAATGCAAACAGAGTATTGCGAAAAGTAATAAAATTTATTCCCGTTGCCTCCAATAATTCCGTTCGAACAATTTACTACTCTAATAAAACGGTACATGTCGCTTCCAACCTATACAAGTAGCTCAAATATTCGAAACGCTTATCATTTCCGAGCCATTGAATAGCGAGCGAGCGGCCGGACTTCTTACCTCGCGCCATTATAAGAAATCATCTATCGATAGGAAATAACTCGATTGTCAACTCAATGATAAATCGGCGGAAACAAAATATTTGAAAGTTAATCAACTGGTTTAATTCGGGTTTCATATAATAATATGAGACGTTACTTTTACTTTTTTTTTATTGTATTTTGTGTTTCACGAACTGTCTAAATAAACTTAAATTTTTCGATTTCGTTTTTTCTTTTCTTTATTTCTTTTCTTTCTTTTCTCTTTCTTTTTTGGTTTTCTTTTCTTTCTATCTTTAGGTTGTCATGGTACTTATTCAAGAGCTAACTTGTGTTTTGTGCAAGAAGTATTAAAGGGAAATTGCGATAAATCAAGTCTACAATACATGTCTGTACTTATCTAATATTATATCCTTATGTGCCATAACTAAATTATAAAAAATAACCTGTTTTTGAAGTCGGTAAAAAAGAGCATGTATTTAGTCAAACCTCAAATAATTCCTATTTTGCTTTCCTAAAACTAATATTGAAAACTATTTTTTTTTCTTTATTACCGACTTCAAAAAAAAAGGAGGTTATCAATTCGACACACGACGTATGTATGGAACTGTGTTATATTTATATATGACAATCGATTAGGGCTTCTAAACAATTATACAAAATTTTATAGATGTATGTATGTAGCAATTATTAATCGGATAGTGACCATTTTCTTAAATTGGCTTACATTTACTTCAACTTAGGGAACAACAACTATTACCTACTTAGTACCTACAAACAAATATTCCAGTTTTTACTTAAAACTAAAAATTACGAAATAAAAAAGTAAACTAAAACTAAAATACAGATCCCGAGACACCGACTTCCGAAATTAAAGTTTTGAGTTAATTTCTTTTTGAAGTCGATTTAGTTTTTTTTTTATTACTTTTTTATGTGCCTATTTAAAATTAATACTTTGACTTTGAACACTAATCATCATTCTCCTGCCCTCATCCCAATTTATTTGAGGTCGACGCAACATGTCTTTTTCTTCCATACTTCTCTTATAATCGTCATCTCGGGAGTCACCCCCTTTCTAACCATATCATCATTCACACAGTCCATTCATCGTTTGTTTGGTCTTCTCCTACTCATAAAGCCATTATTATTGAACACTAATACAGTGTGAGTCTTCATAATGTGCACATAACGAAATGAGGGAAACATAGCTTAATTTTATAGACGGAAAAAATATTTGAAAAAATAAAAAAATATTTAAAAGGATCTTTACCTGCTAAAGTATGGTGATTGCAAGGCCTTTCTTTAACAGTTGATAGGAAATGTTGTGGTTGAGTTATAAACATGGTATTTTTACGTTTAGAAATCTGATACGATGGAGAATAATTTAAAGTACCTAATCAAAAAGGGTAGGTAATCGGGGCTTTTATTGAGTAATTTTACAATTAAGTATTGTAAAAATTTATGAAAAAATATCAGATTTTTGTTTAAAAAAATCATAATTCTCAATTGAGGGGCGATTGTTTACACAGGGGTCACAGCAGCGAAAAAGAATTTAAAAAATGCTACAATTTTTTTTTTCGTCAATAAAATTAAGTTTAGTTTCCCTCATTTCGATATGTGCACATTATGAAGACTCACACTGTATAATGAGGTAACCATCCTCTACCACGTCAAAAAAAAAGTTTAACAAATGCCATTTAATAGAATAATCACATTAAAATATAGAACTTACAAGCTATCTGACCTAATAATAACATCGCACTTACATAGCAAAAGATCTATATCGCAGATAAAAATACGTGTCGAAATTATTTACCTAATGAAGCTAGCTGGCGCTGACTACAATCTGGACCACTGAATTTATTCACACCGAAAAATCGCGCGGCCCGAACTGTACGAGAAAAAAGTATTTAATTGCCCCCAAGGAACCGAGAGAATGGTGAAAATTCGGGTAGCGAATTTATAGGAGCTATTTGGATGCAAATGATGAGCGCGCAGCCTCCGCCAGTGACGGTGTAACCCCAAAAGAATAAGTGAGAAACGTCTTACGAGAAAAAGGCTCGTGAATACTTGTGATACTTTTTAGGGTTCCGTGACTGAATGGTGAAAATGGAGCCATTATAATTTTGTCATGTTCCCTCAGTTGTTCGTCTGTTGCAGAAAGCACAAAGGAAAAGATTACGTCCTTAAACGTAATAGTTTTAGCAAATAAATGTCCTATTTAACTGTAGGTAAAGCTGTTGATTGGACAGAGAGAGGTGAAAAAAGAGTAGAGAGGCTTTGGTCCAACAGTGGGAAATTAATGTCGAATAAAAATAAGAAAAGGTGTTGACTCAGTGTTAGATGTTTCTGATGCACATATTATTTATTATCTACCAAATAAATGTTAATTGTTTTAGTCTTCTATGAATTTATTTCTTTAATTGTATGTGTACTGAGATAATCGTGTTGACGTACGGAATCCTACAGTGCATCGTAATGACATACTCTTTCCTCGTTTTTATTATGCTTAAGTGCGAGTGCGACTTAGCCCGTTACAGAAAGATGTTTAATACTCATGACTTACTTAAAGATTATTGTGTGTTGCAGTCCCACTCAAATGTGGAATACATTATGTGGAAGAGCTTTAGCCAACTTTTAAATTCAAGACGGAAAAATAATGGTATTACCAAGTAACAAAAATGGTAAAGAAGAGCCCGTGACATAGGAAAATGGCGCAGACATGCGGAGGCCTAAATCCAGACTTTTATAAGCTGAAGAAAATATTCATATAATATAGGACGTGGCTTCTTTCTTTTCTCGTACTTGTTTGGTATAGACACGTACCTGACTAGGGTTTTACATAATCTTAACAATTATTTTGTAAATAGGTAAGCTAGATATGGGTCCTACACCCACAAGAGAGCATAAATAAATAATAAGTGCTATTTAAGTGACAGAATATAAAAAAAATAGTACCTACCTATTATTAATTCACGTTAAATTTTCGTCTCTTCCTACCAAACATTTAAGTTGTTTGTTTACCGCTTTGCTTCAGTGACAAAAATATATTGTCCTTGTATTTTTGCTCCGATTCCCAAATAAATCTCTCTTAAAAATATTCATTACGATTTTTCATCGTTGTCTGTAAGTTTTATTTTTATGTAACCTCTCTTCTCGAACGTTGAGTAAAGTTACAGGTAGATTTCCGTTCACTGCAAGTCTGTTTGCAAAAAATGTCGTCGATTACAGAACAAAGAAAGTCTCGAATCGAAATAAGAGGTTCAAATTTCACAATAGAAGTTAGCCGTCCAACTTAAATGTAGGATGAATATATAGTTGCAAGTAAAATGCATTCGGCTTTCGTCTTTTGTTTGGAAAAGTTGTGGTAAACAAGTTCGACACTCAATCCTTTGTGGGATACTTTTGAAAAGTTGTAGTGTATAAGAAGGCGGGACTTCCAGCCGCCATGACAGAGTGGCGGATGCGGCGACCGCAGCTCGCCTTCCGGGGCTCGGGAATATAAAAGACGTACTGTTTATTTTTGTACAGGACAAATATTTATTTGGGCTGGAAAAAATGTGAAAATATTTTTATAATGAAAATATCTCCTTCTGCGTAGCGATCAACTCACAATGTATTTTTTCAGTTCTAGAATAACCCGTATTTTTTGTTTTTGTATTTGATACAGTTTATAGTAGTTTGATAACCTCGACAGACTAAAGAAGACTTAAACTACTTTCCATCCGTCATATTTATTTATGTTATATTACACCTACCTATATAGACGATCGTAGGTATCAGTAAAAAAGTCATACATTCTTAAACAGTATCCAGTGAGACCTTACTTGCCACATAAAAGTAAAAATAAAAACCTTATAGTAAAAATAAAATACCGTTTCTAATCTCCACTTTGTACAGACTATAACATTTCGTCTAAAACCCAACTATTTATCACTTTAAGGCCAACATATCCTTAAGAACAACTCCGTGAAGATAAGGTTCATACTTCAAAGACTTCAGGTTGTTAAATATAATCGGATTAAACGCCAACCAAAATTAGGGTAGGTGGTTACTAGCGGCCTTGTAAACTTATATTTTGACATTTACGAGCAACCTCAACGCGCCAGGGCCATCTGTCTAGAATTTAGAGAGTGTATATCTAGCCTTATATCGTCTGGCGTCTGTTTGAGAATACGTTGTGGAAAACTAGATCTGATTTTATGTTCTGTTTGAAGAGCTTTTGCTTTGAGTTAAAGGTGTCTGTCAAATGCCAAAAGTATATAGTCAGTCACGAATTTATGAGCTAAAATATAAACATTCAGTACCTAGCCATGCTAACAATACCATATAAATAAAATGTTTTGCTACATAACTATTAACTTTGACCTCATACATTCTTACATAATTAGGTACCTCAACTGAAATAATGAGCTGGAAGTCATTGGGAGTGGCCTTTGCCCAGCAGTGGAGTGGGATGATGCGGGCTAACAGTAACTGAAACAATAACTAACGGATTTTTAATATCTAACTCTAGATATGTAGACGTTCTTCTTAGAAATTATTATTCATAATAGGTACTGAGATAAATCCTATTTCCAAAACAATATGATTTCTTACCTAACTGATAGATAGTCTATGGACTGTCACATTGGTTCCTTTTTTTCAATATTTCGAACTATTTTGTAGGTTATCTGTACACAGCAGTGTAATTTCGTAACACACTAAGGCCTACGCCACGCTTGACGGAAATTCCGACGAAGAATCGGTCGGTGCGCGGAGGACGGAACAGACCCAGAGGGCGAGCGATCCGTGACGTAGCGACCGATCCGTGACGTAGCGACCGATCTTCCGCGTAGTGTGCTCGTTATTAGTCATTTATATGCAATAACATGTATTGGCGTTCCGACGCGGAAGATCCGCGACGGAATTTCCGTCAAGTGTGGCGTAGGCCTAACAGTAGAAATGGCTTTCATTTTGACAATTCAACAACGCTCATTGACACATTTTCCGAACGTATGAAACAATGGATTAGAAATATCCTTCAATATGATTCAGATTGTGATTGATAATGTGTTACGCAATTAGTGCTGGGCAGAGACTAGACAGACTTTTCCTTGTTATCCATCAAACGATATTGTTGGCAGTTTATCAACAGCTGTATCGTTGGCAGTCGACTGAACAAGTTATTGGTTTCGTGGTCTTGAATAGAGTCGATGTATTACTGAAAAGAATCACCATTTGGAAATGTGCGCTATCAAAATGGTAGATAAGCTTTTAAACGATTGCGTTTTAGTTAGAGTGATATAAAAAAAAATATAATTAATTCTTTATATGGCTTATTGTACCCAAAGATTTGCTCGATTTTTGGCGATCGACATGGGTCATCAAATAAAATTGAGTAAATGTAAGCAATAGACGATGGACATTATACTCTTATCGATCGCCACTGTGTATCGTTTTTGATGATCGATAAATCAACGAGAAATGCTCGATACCTATATAAACTTCATATTTAACGATCGTTAAAAGGCGACAGGAACGATAAAAACAGATCTTAAGGATCGTCTATAGAACACAGCAGATCTTCGTATGTTTTTCATCCATATTATGAAGTGAAGATGTAGGGGAGGTAAGCCTAAAACGGGTAGCCCGCCTAAAACGGGTATGTATTTTAAATTGCGCACCGTTATTGCTAATGAAAATGTGTGCGTGCAGTGCGCGGCGCCTGCCGCTCGCCAATCACAGGCAGTCGGCGCGCTTCTCTGGCGGACACGAGTTCACGGTACTTTTAAGACAAGAACGAAGGTTTTTGCTATTTCCACTAAAAAAAATTGAGTTACATTACTTTTGAATACTCGAAAATGGTTTACAATATGTTCTTACTAGTTTTGTGTTATTATTTTGCAATAAATAGACGTTTTATTTGCGTAATAGGTTGGCGTTTATTATTTCGGTTTTAAGATTATGAATCGATTGAAAAAAATACATGCTTTTGGGCAAAAAGGGTAGGGGTAAAGCGGGTGCCCGTTTTGCCCATACCCGATTTGCCCATTGACTGCTTATTAGTTCTTTTATTTTTGCAGATGGTTAATAAATACAAAAGTAAGACTGCAAATGCATCGTGGGATGAGGGAGTTATGAAGCTTGCGATATAGGAAGCTCTCAAAACTTCCGTCAATGGTGCAGCAAAAAAATATGGCATCAACATTTCGACTTTACAGAGACATGTAAAGAAAGGATGTCCAAAAAAAAAAACTAGGAAGATTCACAACAGTTTTTACAGCAGCTCAAGAATTAGAGCTAGTTGAGGACCTATCTATTTCATATGGATAATCTGTTTTTTGGACTGACGAAAACAGTGTTATTAAAACTATTGTACCAATATGAACAACAATATTTCACATCCTTTTAAAAACGGTGCCGCAGGATGGTGATGATTATGGTTGTGAACCCTAACTGTTAATTTTATGTAGAAACTTTGAGTTATGATTGTTATGAAACAGTTCTAGTCTAGTCATTGATTGACGTTGATTTCATTTCATTTAGTCCCTACCCGCTTTGCCCAAAAGCCCTACCTGCTTTAGGCCCCCCCTACGGGCAAAACGGGTAATTCGAATGGTAACGATTTTTGTTATTTTTTTATTCTTAATGTACAAAACTACTAAATATGTAATTTATTTTATAGTCCTTGATAACTAAACTTTTCATAATGTACAAATAAATCTTCAATTTGTATCTGTAAATTGTTTTTTTTTCATCATCAACCTTAGCTTACCCGTTTTGGGCTACTCTCCCCTACGTATGTAAGTATATTCTCATATTACCTACATGTTTATATTTTTTTTTTTTTTTTTTTATTGTGTGTATTTTGTTTTGCCTTCTACTCTAACACACGTTGTCTACATCTCTGTTTTCTCTTCTCTTGGTTGTTTTGTGTTTCTTCTTCTTCTTCTCTTCTCTTATGTTTTCTCTTCTGTCTTCTCTTCTTCTTCTCATTCTCTTCTTCTGTTTTCTCTGTTACTCTTCTATCGCAGGGATGCTGGAAGAGATTTTTTTAGAACTAAGCATCACCTTTGTACGTATTTTTCTGTTCCTTTCTTCTCGTCTGTTTAACCATTTATGTATAGTACCTACATAAATGGTTAAATAAATAAATTATTAAGTTTGTTGTAACGGTTTGATAACATCAACTACCTATGGAGGTATACCATGCTATACCGTGCATTTGTGCAACTCAGCGCGGTCGTTGCGCTTTTGTTTTGTTTTCGAGTGCGGTGCAGTGACCAACCATACTTTACCTCGATTTGCCGTTTGTCACCCATTCTTATGTAAAATGCAGCCAGAAACTCGGGAACTCCCAGTGTTGATAGCTCGGTATTCAGAGCCGCTTAAAATTTTCGGCGGTGTCGTCGGCTTTTCTACCCAAAAATGCCTCAAATGGCCACAATAATAGTTTACCTCTAGCTGTATCTGTAACTTTACACAAACAAACACAAGTAAAGTTTTTAATTTCTAGCTTCAAAATAAAGGAACATAAGCGCAGATGGGGTGATTTCCTGAGTGCTCGGTTTTTCCAATTTTGGTCCGGAACAAAAACCACGTTTTACTGAGAACGAAAAGATTTGTTTTCCTTTTGTTGCTCAGATGTTTTTCTTGCTTTCCAATTATGAGGGTTAATTGGGTAAATGAAGGATTTAACTATCACTATTAGGATAGCTACCGGTAGCCACTTTTATATTAAAAATGTATGCACAATTTATTTATATAGTTACCTACTATCTACACACAATTTTTGCAATGTCTTCTATTTCAGAAAAACATGTCAATGTTTTCGTCTTATTTTTGCATTGCATTTAGGACGAAATTCGGTTGCGCAATGCGCCATCCTTCCTTTCCTTGCTGCCTTCTTTCCTGAAACAAAAAAAAAACAAACGCCATCTTTTCGACCGTTATTTCATAACCGCCTGACCTCTGAATATTTCTCATTTGTTTCCAAACACACACATTAATACCAGCATCCGTCCAAAATGCACAAAACCACAGCCGCACTTATCCGAGCCACAAAAACATTACAAAACTTCGCAGCATCGGTTGAAAAAAGGCCGGTCTCGTTAAAAGGCCGTGCGGCGGGTGGCTGGCCTTCTTCCGGCACTATCCTCCCCCGGAGATGGGCTATTCATTCCACTATCGACGTGCTGTGTATGCTCGCCGGCTATACGCTTTGTGGCCAACGGAAATATATCACGATATGTTTTTATTCGGATCATATGTAACAGAATACTATCGAATGTGTTGGGACGAATTTGATGTATGCTTCTGGTGGGTTTTGTGAGTAACTGTTACTCTAAAGAAATTTGTTTTTTTATGTTGGGTTTTTGTGCTTTCACTCGACTATACATTGCTAAAGATTATGAATGAAGCTCGCTTTGTGTAAACAAATGAGGACGCACTAAACGGTGACGGTATGTACATGGTGGTTTATTCATTATTACATCATAACATAACATCACGCCACGCATATTCCGGTTAGGCAGAGTTGAACCTATGTATATTACACCCACATTTCGCCAGTTATGTTCAAGTACCTACTCCCACGTAATATGAGGCGAGCCTATTGCCGTCAACCGGGCACAAAATCCAGACTCCGGGCTGCTCCCGGAAAATTCCAGGGATTTTCCAGGAATTTTTAATAAACTATCTTTAGAAAGTTAGTAGTATTTTTGTGAATACATTTTACGGGAGAAAAGTATTTCATAACTTGTTGAAGCAGTCTTATTTACGAACATGTTTAACAAAAGACGTCCCCGTAAAACTCAAATAAAAATCTTGAACCCTAACTCCGGCAAAGTGATAGTCGGCTAACTTTCAATTCATTGAGGGGAAGCGCGAGCTTGATAAATAAATTAGCCGACCATAAAACTCCACACAGAAGAATTACAGGGTGATTCGAGGAAACAGCGTAATACTCTTCATATAATTAAATGAAAATGATTACAAGGAAAGTTGGAAAAGATGTTCGGTTTATTAAAATAGAACGACCAACTCTAAGAAATTGGTAGGTTTAAGTTTGGTAATAGTACAGAAATGAACGTCTCAACTATTCCACTTTCCCTAAAATTGGTCTATCTAACTTAATCGTGAATAAAAACACATTAAACCGCTTCAAGAATAACAGCGTACTTACACTTTGTAAAATTAATTAGGCACATTTCGCTCCACCTTCCCGATAACTTAGAGTGAGAGCTGAAATTTGCAAGCGGAACTCGCAGTAATAAATTTAATAGCAAAATAAACGACGTCGTTAACTTATCTGAAATATTGTCGGTTGAATAACTCAACGCGTTTAATAGCGTATTCCAGTTTAAAACGAGTCGTGACCTCACCGAGATTTAGAAAAAAAATTCAATGGATTCATTCATCAAAATGGCATGATTTATGATCTGAAACTCTTTCAGTAAATACAAATGAGAGGGTAGTAAGGACGTTGGGTCACTGCCAAAGTGAAGCCTGATTAATGATTTTTGAGGCACACGGGAATGTTCTGCGGAAAAATAAATTCAAAAACTTGTCGAAACACCGCCGAAAAGTTGTTTTGCAAAAAGTTTTTATTTGTTTTTAAATACAAATCAAGTATACTTT
Source organism: Oligia fasciuncula (assembly GCA_963082905.1). Lineage (NCBI taxonomy): Eukaryota > Metazoa > Arthropoda > Insecta > Lepidoptera > Noctuidae > Oligia > Oligia fasciuncula. The sequence goes on along the minus strand of OY720390.1, from coordinate 13,566,214 downwards.
GGTTATACTTTGCTTTTAACGACTTCGCTGCTTTATTAGGTCGACTGGTCGTATGGTTGTTCTTGTCCTGATTTCCGAACAGACAGTTTTTTTTTAATTACTCTCATATGCCTAAAGATTTCATGAATTTCCATTCAAAAAACTTGAATTTAAGTTTTTTTTTATATTGTAAAAAAAGCTTTCTTCAATTGCCCTAACGATAGATAGATAAAACAGTATTTCCTTTACTTGGATAACTTTAATTCTCCTAGAACTCAGCAATCTTACCTCCGCTTTGGCTGAAATTAAACCATCTTAACTCTTATTTATCGAAATCTGCGAAGAGGGAATTTTACCACCCTAAAAAAATAAAATACTAGGTACCTTGGGTTCTGTAAAATTACATTGTAAAGATCTATTAATAAATTTAAAAATATATTTCTTATGAATCATAAATTCCATACACTTTTAAAATTGTGTAGGGATCAAAGATATCGACGTATTGCAAACAGTAAATATGAATGTGTCAATGGAATAACGGGCAATATTTTATAATCCTCTTACTGAATTGTGCACACTGCGATATTATTCTCTCCGACCATTCAAAATATTTATTTTTCATGAAGGTTTTTGACGGTAAATAAATAAAACCTATCTAGATTGCAGAAGATTCAAACGCGGAAAAGCGACAATATCTGATATTTTTTTCGGTTTTCTGTGAGCGTTATAAGTAAAACTCACTTAAAGCGAAAAAATAACAGATTTTGTATATATCATCATCTGCCAATCTTTTCCCAACTATATTGGGGTGGGCTTCCAGTCTAACCAGATGCAGCTGAATACCAGTATTTTATATGGAGCGACTGCCCATCTGACCTCCACATTCTAGTTACTGGGTAATACGATACCCCTTGGTAAGACTGGTTGTCAGACTTTCGGGTTTGTGACTACCTACCCGTAACGACTGTCAAAGATGAAAGCTGGGACCGACCGCTTATATGCTTTCCGAGGCACGGAGGGGTCTCGGTATGTAAAGATGGTCCCATCCACAGAACAACCGCGACAATCGATCGACCTTTGCGGCTCTTATTATTTAGCCACGGGCCTCTCATTGTATTTAAGTATACTTATCTGTTATCTTTTCGGTTTCTGTGAGCGTTATATGTACTTAATGCTCACAGAAACCGGAAAATTAACAGATATTGTCGCTTTTCCGATTATTTTCACGAGGCGAAGATTGTTTTTACCCGACTGCGCGACGCAAAGGAGTGGTAATGTGTTCATCAGCCTATGTATGTATGTATGTTTGTATGTTCCTTTGAAGCACTATACAGACCAAACGCCTGGGCCGATTTTTATGATTCACACGTCAATCGATTCCTCTTAGTCCGGCGAGTGTCACTAAAGAAATGACGTTAGTGAATATTCAATATGGCGACTACTATGTATGTATGTATGTCTTCAAAAAAAAATTTTTTTTCTCAAAACCTATCGAGTGGGGTATCAAAATAAAGAGCTTTAAAAGACGATTACTAAAATATAAAAAAAATTATGGTTAAAAGTAATTCGAAGTGACAAATCGTAAAAAACACGTACCAAGAACTAAATCGTCAGCGAAATCTTTCACATTTAATTTTGTAAACTAAAAAGCTGGAAAAAGTTATTAAAAAAAATAAAAAACCCGACTGCGGTAAAAAACTTAAGTTAAAAGAACTGAAAAGCTAAAAACAAGCCCATTTTAAATTAAATAAAAGTTGGAAGCAGGCGGGACCCATTTGAATTTGTAAATAGGTATAATAAAAATGGTATGGGTCCCGCCTGCTTCCAACTTTTATTTAATTTAAAATGGGCTTGTTTTTAGCTTTTCAGTTCTTTTAACTTAAGTTTTTTACCGCAGTCGGGTATTTTATTTTTTTTTAATAAATAATATTACATTAAATAAACATTGTTCTCATTGTGAAAATAATTCAACAAAAACCACACCTAGATTAAAATACCAATAAGTTAAATAATAACACATACACATCAAGCTAACTATGTATTTAATTAACTTAGTATTGGGTGCGGCTAATATTTATTTATATTTAACTAGCTGCGCCCCGCGGTTTCACCGGCGTTAATGTCGATCCCGTGGGAATATCGGGATAAAAAGTAGCCAATATGTTAATCCAGTGTGTCAGCTACCTCCACACAAAATTTTATCAAAATTGGTTAAGCCGTTTGAGCGTGAAGAAGTAACAAACATATAAACACACCACCACACACATTCCCTCACACACTCACAAACTTTCGCCTTTATAATATTAGTGTGATAACCAGTAACAAAGGACTCAAATAATATGTTAGTAACAATATTTCTGAACAAATACGTTTTTAAAATTAACCTACACACTTAACCTAACACTGCAATATGCTACAAGCCTTGCCCTGCCCTGCTACAAGCTCAACACCGGTGTGGAAAGTTTGCAGCAGCGATTCACATACAAGCAGACAGTTTAATCTGCTCGCAATACAACTCCATATAATGTTGCAGTGACGAAGGTTCCATACAACTCGATTCCTACTAAAAATGGTACAGTCAGTATTCTATAGATAAATAATATAATCATTTTACTCCGGCTTACCTCTTACAAAAAATTACCCTTCGCTACGGTAATGTTGTTAGTTAATGCACAAGTTTATTAACTTTATTAAGCTCGCATAAATAAGAAAACTAAAACACAATTACCAAAAAAAACCGCTTAACTCTAAAGTAGGTTCAACGTATCGATATTGTAGTTCAACGAAAAGTTTAATAAGTTGCCCTGAGTACGACCGTTACAGTTTGTTAACTCTAGTTCTAACAGAGAGCCCAGAGAGGTCGCTCCGGTTTTTGTTACAACGTGAAGTTAACAACACTTGTTCAATCTGTGTTCAGTCGCTGTAAATACCGTCGGCAAAAAAAAGGAAATAAAAATTAACTCGAGCCAAATTTGAAAAGTTTCCACTTTCGCATAAAGTTGTTCGGCAGGTTGGGATGCAAGCACCTATAACAGACTGCGAATTTGAATATTTTGTTTCACATTTATCTGAATAGTCTTTTCAAACTCTAGCAGTAACAATAATCGTTATTGCAGTGAATTTGGAAGAGGATTATTCAAACTTTTTTGGTGCTGTAGGTAGTATTGACAAGGCGACTTCCTTCTGGAGCGGTACTTAACAAGGAATGTATCAGATCAACAGGCAGTCCCCAATAATTTCTCAGAATGATGATTTTGTCCAGCAAGGTTTCTTAATAACACCAAGAATGCGAAGTTAGAAACCCTAGGTTAGAGCCGTCGAGATCCACTTTCGCAATCTTTGTGCCCAACCTTTCCTCCCCTGACAAAGCAAATCTTAACAAGGCCTGATATTAAATAAGAGACCGTGGAACATTTAATCTCTATTGTTTTCGAGCCATCGTTAGTCAATCAGCTTTCGTTCAGAATATTGAACGGAATGAGATCGTTCGGATAAAATAGCTGAAATCGCGTTAAGTACAATCGAATGTTAATTGTTCGCTACGTTTTATGGACCTTTTCGATAGGTCGTTAGTAGTAATTGGTCGTATATGCAGAGCGTTCGTGTCAAATTAGATGTAGTTCAATTATTTGGAACATATTTTGCTGCAACATTATTGACGCCATTAACAGCGTGTAAAAACAAAATTGGTTGCGTTCTGTGTTTTATACTCCAGGCCATGATTAAGGAAATAATAAATGAAAGCTGACATTTTCATCTGCACGATTTATTAATCGAGCCTAAGATTTTCTTAGTACCTACGAGTATATAAATATCAAAAGAAAAGTAACTAAAGCCGGGTAATGTAGTGTATCGTGTAATGTAACGCGAATTCTGGGTGTGGACGCGACTAACTAGCACTATTCGCATTACATTCCACGATACATTACATATATGTCTTGACACGGCTAGACTCTTAGTCTCAGCTACTTGGCTAAGTGTAGGTACCTACCTATTTATAAGTTCTCCGTGAAACAGTACATTCAGCCATATTACACTCAACCTTTTTGTAAGTGCGTGATTTCATCACAGCAACATCGGAATCGAGTAAAGATCATAGATAGTATTTAAGAGAAATACTTTTACTATGAGCCCCAACCGCATAATGTATAGGTACGTACCTGTCTACATACATGATAAAAACGGCACAACCCACAAATGGCAGAAACAGAGTCCCGACGACGACAATCGTTACATGCGGTATGTATGGATTGTCGTCGTTGGGGCCCCCTATCTTTCCAACTATGCCAAAGATTACCTATGCACGATAAAAAGAGATGTATGTTACAATATCGCATCAATATAAATAAGAAAACTCTCACATATGAAGGAAAAAAAACGGAAAATAAACTTCAGTTTTTACGGCTCCATCGAGAATAAAGCAATTTCTTCAAAATTAAATCATACAGGCCACTAGGTATAAAAGTTTCGATCTGCCTGTTAAAATTATGTAGAAATTCTTTATTCCAGGAGCGAGCTAATGGAAAAAGACTCATCCAGTTCAACAATTTCTTCCGTTTAATTTGTTAGCTAATTTCAAGGTGACAGTATTGTTCCTTGGGGCATTCCAACCGCAATCGTTCGTTGTACGCATTGGCCACTACGAGATCCCGGCTTACAGAGGACATGGTCAATGTGTGACAGGCTAACTCCTAATAAGACTACGTTTTGACTTAGAGCAGTGGCTCTCTAATGAACAATATTATAGTGTCAGATAAATGACCTACCAGTACAAAAGGCTTACAAGAAAACTAAATGAAAAAAAGTAGGTAAATACTGTTAAAGAATAAAGGAATCTTTTTAGATTTATTTTGAAATCTACGAGAAAAGGACGTATGTCGTATAGTATGACTCTATACAGCTCTTTTAAGACACAAATATAAAATATTATTATCGATCTTGTTTCAGTACTAAAATAAATAATAATAAGTTTTTTAAAGCTTTAGATTTTGCTGTAAAATAATAACATTTTAACATTGTTGGTTAACATTACTAGCACCCAAGCATCGTTAAACGCGCCTGTGAATATTAAGAAGATTTACATTTTAGTACCCGATGCCAAAAATGTTGAGTGCTCAATCATAGTGAAGAGGAAACTTATTACGACAACTAGCATTATTCCAGATTGAAAAACTTGTGTAAATGATCAATTCTATTCCATCACACTGTATGTAATCAAAATAAAACATTTTGAAGTATCCACTGTTATAGGCGTTACTACGGAAACTTTGATACTTAATCACGGACATAAACCGTTACGCTTTAGTTGAACACAATTTATTAACGCTTTAATTTAATACAGGATCGTAAATCTTCAGTTTTTTGTGTTTTCCTCATAATTTTATACGCGCTAATTCTACTGACAGTTCTCAAATATTACAAAAAGTTAGATCTACCGAACATAATTTTGGAATTAATTTAAATATAAAAAAATGTTTAATGTGGGTTTGTGGGGCAAGTAAAATGCTTTTCAAAAGAATTACAGGTGGTTTAATAAAACTTTACTGACATCGATGCAAACAATGGTAAATCTTATCGTATTTTTCTCTACACCGAATGACTAACGTAACGTTCCCTTCCCGTACTAATCCGCCATTCCTCTCCTCTCTCCTTCTAGCTGTCGTTCCTTGTCTCGCTCATGTGTTATAAATGAAGCATTTCATTTAAACTAATCGATATTGTGTTCTTTATCTATATATACGCAGACTTTTGTATTTTGTCTTGTCATTCCTAATTCACCGTTTCTATTAACCGGAGTACGACGTCAACAGAATCGAAGTACATAGCAGTCGGGGGTTAGGCCGAACGGCTTTGTTGCCCCGAAGTCGTAATAGGTAGAGTTGAAACTATTGCGGCGGGCCCTTTAGTTCCAACGTAAAAGTTGATCTATGATTTTGCTAACTATATTTTGAGGATACACCATATCAAATTACTATTCGCAGAAATTGGGGTTGAAATCCATTAACGGTTGATCATAAACTTGTCTAAATATTGAATGTTTTGACTAAATTTCCCCATTACTACGCCCGAACATTGAAAACAAGTAGCGTCGGAAATACTATTCGCCATTTTCATGGATTTTACTCTTAGTTTTATATATCAAATACGAGCTACAACACAGAACTTTTTTTAAGTTTTTCTAAACTAAGTCGGACATTTTATAATATCGGATTTTCTTCGGAAGTAGTCGGCACCTAGCTTCTCATGGACGAACTTTAGAGTACCTAGTTACCTACATACACATACATACCTACTTATCACTGTTAATACAACTTTGGCTCTCTTCGGCGCTTCTCAATTGGAAAAGGAATCGTACAGACGCCAGCACATCAAGCTACCGAAAATGTTAAAATAAAGACTTTTTACAAAAAAAAAAACAAAAAAACACTACAAATTGAAAAATAACTTTAATTTCGGAAGTCGGTGTCTTTGGCTCCGCATTTTCGTTTATTGACACCGACTTCCGAAATTAAAGTTATTTTTCACTTTTTAGTGGGTCAGTTTGTAATTTATCGAAGTTACAATAGCCTAATGTCAACTGCTCATCACATGTTACAAAATATTGCTTTTCCCGATGTTGGGACGCTAATTGTTAAACAACCACTCACCATACGCATTGTGACGAGCATAAATTGCTTAGCAACCATTCGAATCGCCACCCGTAAAATATTTGTCATTGAGTAGTTCCGATGGCCATCTGAGGTCTTCATCATCAGCTCCACTTTACCAAATGATGATTTCCATGCTCAAGAATGAATTTGAATGCTCAAATTACTTTAAAAAAATACCCAAATCGCTATACTTAAGTATGCCAATAAAATTTGAGGGTTTCCCTCGATTTCCATGGGATCCTCTTATCAGATTCCAACTTGACGATAATGATACCACCTCGAGAGTATACCCTTTCAAACAAAAAAAGAATTTTTGGAATCGGTCCAGCCGTCTTCGAGTAATCGGTGAACATACATTAAAAAAAAACATATAAAGTCGAACATATAACCTCCTTCTTTTTGAAAGTCGGTTAAAAATTTCACAATCAACTTTGAACCTTACAATTTAGCGATAAAGTTGAAAATCTATTAAAGAAATTTGACAGATTGTAGTAGCTTGATGTGCTGCCGTCTGTACAACGAGTACTGTACTTTTTTATGTTATTGCCTTTAGGCAACACTGATGTTAAAAGCCAGTTCAAGTATTTATATAATGTAGAGACGCCAGCACACCAAGCCACCCGAAACTGTCAAATTTTACAAATCAACTTTGAACTACAAAATGTTTGAGCTGGATGGTGCTGATCCACACGTCATGTTCGTGAACGGGCGCCGTCGGTTGAGACTGGTCATCTCTTAACTGCCAAGGCTTATTTTTAATCTTATATTTTGAATTGTTTCTTCATTTGTGTCTTTTTTTTTTACATTGTTCTCACATGAATAATGTACACAGGATTTTGTAATATCTTGATATAAAAGAGTGTCCATGGAGTTTCTTGCCCGTTCTTCTCCATAGAGATCTACGTTTTGGAATGGGCAACTACCTTCAACTTTCTTACTGACAGACTATTTAATTTTGACAATTCAAAAGTGCCTGTACAAGGTTTAATTGAAATAAATGCTTTGAGTTGAGTTGAGTTAAGTTTGAACCTTATGCTTTAGCGATAAAGTTGAAAATCTATTAAAAAGACAGATTGTAGTAACTTGATGTGCTGGTGTCTGTACATTTTTGGAATACTTACCATAGTAAGCATTCCAACACGATCATCAATATTTCTTTATTAAAATGAGATGTTATGACACATCTCATTTTAATAAAGAAACCTTTATTAAATTCCTTTACCGTATAATTTACTGTTATTATTTTTTATCATGCTGCTGTCCCAAATTCCATGGACATGGCGAACACGTAATTTAAATTACGCGAGAACAACAAAGTTATAGGAACGTTCGAAATGATTTATATTGCGTGGGGTAGCCCGAGGGCGCGATGGTTAGCGACGTGTTAACTTATCCCTATGGATGTTAGAATGTTGGGAGTGTTGGGACACACAGTTTAAAGTGCCCTGCGTTGTGCCCGCTAGCGTCAGATATTTAGTTGTTAATTATCCCACTATTCATCTGTAGCGGCACGTTTGATAAGATTATGTTGAGTATTTTCTTATTTATAGAGTGAAAACTTGGCAAATATTATATTTTTTTGTTTGTGTACTTTTACACACTCCTCTAAATTAGTTTGAGTTCGTTTTGAAATAAAAACCATGCCATTTTATTTATTTTTATTTATTTCAATACCATAAATTCACGAGACCAGAGGGTTGGCCTATTTTGCCATTCAACGTGGCAATGCTGCCAGCCTTTTCGGCACTTTTCCCATTGACAGTAATGCGGACGAATTGTTTGATGCCTAATGAGCTCTTGTCTTTTTTATATACTCGTATAATAATATAATAATAATATATTTATTAGACCATAAAATAATAAACTAGTTACACAATTTGTCTTAGCTACTTATAATTATTCTTATGAGTAAATCAGTTACAAATGTGTCTTATTATTAGCATCTATTGCTGAACTAGGTTTATAGCCTGTGTTTCAGCACGCAGCGCCTCAAGCCCTCGGACTGGGTATGCAAGTATGAGCTTAGCAACAAAAGGAAACAGCTTATTAAAATATGGACATAATTATTTTAAGTGAAAGAAAGTTTTCTGTCCTCTAGGTGTGTAAGGTGAAGAAGGTGAGTGTATGTGTGTGAGAGGGTGTGTAGTGAATTAAATAATTTTGCCTAGTAGATTCTTTAGGTCAAGCCGTCAAACTATTGTATCCCTATTTCAAGATGGTCAGCATATTCTCTGTTTGGTCGTATGTCAACTTCCAAAGCCACTGAGATACAGAATTTTTCATAGTTGCTTTATTCGTCGAGTATATTTCAAGAATCTTATTGAAATATACTCGATGAATAAAGCAACTATAAAACTATAAATATTTCAGTGTTAGTTTGTATAATGTATTTAGTATATTTTACCTTAGAAAGTATAATTTTTAGACATACATCAGAGTAACATAGTTACACCTATGAACATTCGAGTATAGCCTTTGTTTTTCCAGTACTCTATGGCTAGCTCTCGCCGGCTCTGAAAACTGTTATCGCGTTCAAACAAAGTGCTCTTATGCCAACAAAATCGAATAAACTTACGCTGAAAGCTCTTCACCATAGCTTCTAGCACGTCACTTGTACTCGAGGAAAAGCTGCGAAAATCTTCACTTTCCCTTGATATATTATATATATATACATATCCATTAGAAGTACCTCCTGACTTTTATTACGGCCCGAACAAAAATTCAGCAAGTTTTTATTTTATTTCAGTCCAACTCTCAGCTCTTTCACCTGAAAATAAATTGTTCAAATCCCTCACGAGCAGTTTTATTATGATTTATGGTAAATCCAGAGACATCTTGTGCTTAGGGAGTTTTATTTAGTCCGCCTAGTTTCGGCATGGGGTATAATAAGTTCGGGACTTTACGATGCTGTTTTGTTTTCAATTACCGAGCTCAAATTTTGCTACCTGCGCCCATGGGTCCGCCTGACATAAGTTTGCTTGTTTAGGGGTACAAAAATTGCCCTTTTTTTAATAAGGCATCGTCATTGTTTCCTTCATTGTTTTTCAAATACAATTAAATTCGACGAACAGTTTCAATTGAGGTACAACACTCATTAACATGCTTTTATAAAGTTTTTATAAGTGCTTATAAAAAAGAAAATCTGTAATCAAAGTTCGATAAATGGTTATAAATATAAATCTTTCGGATTTGTTTGTAAAGAAATGCCGCCGGTACGCCACATATGCAAATACTCTATATTGATGGAGTATTATGAAAACTTTTGATTGATCTTCGCGAGTTACATTTCCATGTTTACTTAGAATGGGAGAAATAACGAAACACTTCTCATCGTATAAGCGAGAGGTGCGGCTAGGGATGGCAACGTACGATTTTTGGAAATATTTTTACATTACTTTTCCCAATAGATAAGTATTAACAGATTTTCTTATTATAAATATCTCTACTGTTAACTGCTCGTTATGTAGATACTTACACATTTATTCGAAGTAAGTACTTGTTTAAAGCATGTTTTGTGCAGTGGTGCACTATTTTAAATTAGACAATCTACACTGCTTTGACTACTGCTTTATTTCGTAAATGAAAATACATGTTCTGATAACTTTACGATGCGTTTTATAGAGCATTTCTATCTATTATTTGATATGCCTATGCTTTTAGGGTCGCACTTGCTGGAGTAGGTTCTTAATAGGTCTGTGTTAAAGATAAAAAAGGAATCTTTTTTACTTTTCGGTTTTTTATAAACAGTCATAAAAAAAACAAGTAGTATACCATAAACCAGCAGCAGCCCTAAACAAGTCCTAAATATCTCAAAACAAACATTCCTGGCGAGTTCGCGCTGTTTGAAAATACGGCCAAAGAAGGAAATTCAGAAGCGTTTTATTGTGAGAAAAGCGAGTTTGTTCCGTTTAATAGCCAAGTGAAATTGCGCCCATCGACGTAAGACCAACAAACTCGACGTCACGTCCGTAATCTTTCTCGCACGAATTGCACATCACACTTACACGATGATATAATTTGGTACCAATTTTATTTATTGCTAAAATATAGCCGACAGCCACCTAAAAAGGATTTGGAGCTGGCGAAGTGGAATGGCTATCGATCGTCCTATTCCAGACTCGGGAGATATTTATTCGTATTATATTTTCAAGGTTAGAGTTGTATACCTAGGTGACAGTAACATGTGACCTCGTTACTATTGAAAGCTTCAGACCAGCGGGGAAATTGCGTAACACATTATCAGTAGCAACGGGTTTCATAGAATAGAATACTCTTTATTATGTACACCATATAAATTACAAACATAATTATAGAAACTGTACAAAGGGTGACACAATGGGCGGTCTTATCGCTAAAAGCGATCTTTAAAGACAACCTTCATTCATTTTGTTTCATTTTGACAGTTCAACAGCATTCATTGCGATATTTATGTTGCTGAGCAGATACCTACATTTTTCGAACATAATTATGAAGCAATGGATTAGCAATATCTTTCAAAATGATTCAAATTGAAATTGATAGTGTGTTACGAAATTAGGGTGCTGAGTATAGATTTAGTTTGGTCTATGGAATGAGGAATTGTTTGTAAGCTCGGTGTTAGGGAAATTTAGAGGATAAATCGAATTATACCGTCATTCGATTTAGACTAAAAATAATGTGTTAAATAATTGACACGATGTATGCATTATTTTTTGCGTCAATGTAAGGTACAGACGCCATTACATCGAGCTACCCGAAACTGTAAAATTTTCCCAATAAACTTTGAACCTTATGCTTTAGCGATAAAGTTGAAAATCTATTAAAGAAATTGGACAGATTATAGTAGCTTGATGTGCTGGCTATAGGTAAATAAAATCTTTTTAGATATTCGCATAAATTAGATTATTTTCTATGGCGTTTATTCATGCCGTAGAAGTTAAACTTTCAATGTTTAAGTTTATTTATTTCATAATCAACAACATTTCAGAGGTCTTCTTTTGTGTAAAGAGATACCTGTAACAGAAGACCTCCCTCTTTCATGTCTACGTGTACACATGCAAAGCCTGTTAATGACAGAATCAATAACAAAAATATTAATTACAATAAGAAAAAATTAACTACCTAGAGAATTTACATAATAATTAGTTTAGGTACTTAAATTCGTAATCTCAGATAATTTACATTTTATCCCCATTTTTAAATGATACAGAGAAAAGCAGTTTATGGTCCCGTACCAAAATGGCAAAACGGAACCCGGAACAGTGATAGAAGTTTATGTAAAGATTACAGGAAAAATAAAACGATGTCTCTAAATAACACACTTTTTCAGAAATCATCAACAAAAGTTACACTAGTTCCATTATCAGTCAAGAGATAGCGCTGACCTAAAACTGCAATTTTCTACACCGCAGTGCACAGTGTTAAAATTCTCTGACGAATATAGGCCTCGCCGACGAGGTTTTAAAAACATATGATGGTACGGAACCCTCGGTGCGCGAGTCCGACTCGCTCTTGCCCGGTTTTTTTCAAAAAGGGACTCTAAACATAAAAAAAGCTTCAACCAAAAGCATTACATTTGGCTAACACTTGACGAAAACTGATTGTACCAACCACTATACCATATTTCCGAGTCTAGTTTTGACAAAATGGATATTTTTATCTACGAAACAATTTTCGTAATTCCGGACGGGTTCTTCAACATGGTTAGAATAACAATTTTACAATTTTCTGTTGTCACGTACTCGCCACTCGTTGGACCCCCGAAGGAGAAAAGTAATCATTTCAAGCAATCGGAATTTCTAAATTTATATTCAGATGTCGTCAATTTAAATGTTTGGCTTTTAAAAAGTCATAACAAACGATAGGACGGTACTGACAACTTATAACTTAATTTAAAAAACCTGCAATGAATATTTTATTCGCTCCAAAGGCTTTATAATGAAAGATATTCGATATTTATTTATATTAGTATCCTTCTCGAAGTGGCGTCTCGTTACAATTTTGCAGACTTTTTTAAATTCTCTCATAAATTTTATCGACGTAGAAAAGTTTAGACAGCTAGCTAATAAGATTTCAGTTAAGTAAGAACGATAATTTAAAATATTATTAAACTTCTGCAGAATATTTATTTTAAAATACAATATACAAGCTAACAGTATATATACAGTATGAAAACCACATATGTTTAAGCAATAAATTATACCACATACTTGTTATCGCCTTTTCTGACGATATACAAAAAATAAACAAAATCGGTCGCGGATGAAATCTGCTGTTCCCTACATTTACCTATGTTCGCAAAACAAATATATAGGTACTTACTTAAAAACATAATAAAATAACAAAAGAAATATATAAAAACAAACAACAAAACATAACTCGTCAAAATGTAGGAAACGGCAGATTCTTTTTTTTCGCAATCGATTTTGTTTATTTTTTGTATATTATATCGTCAGAAAAGGCGATAAATAATAATAATAATAATATTCCACAACTATCACACAACGCCGTCTAGTCTCAAGCTAAGCAGAGCTTGTGTTATGAGTACTAGACAACTGATAAACATACTTATATATTTCTAAATACATACATATATAGATAAATTACACCCAGACACAGAACAAATGATCATGCTCATCACACAAACATTTGTCCTGGGTGGGAATCGAACCCACGACCTCCGGCATAGCAGTCATAGTCACTGACCACTAGACCAACAGGCCAGCCAAAAAAGTAGTAATAAATACTTGTTGTATTTATTACTACGTGTTTCCATACTGTATAAAAAAGGGAAGAGCTCATTGAGTATCAAAAATTCGTCCGCATCTCTGTCAATGAGAAAAGTGCCTCAAAGGCTGGCAGCATTGCCACGTTGTCCGGCCAGAATATTTTAATGAAATAATGTAAATTTAAGTATCCGAATGGATTCGTCACGGGGAAAACGTGTGTTTGTTTTATAATCCAGTCCAAAAAGAGATTAGACCCGTTTAAAAATGGCCGTAGCGAATTACGTACATCGGTTTTCAATTTTGGCAGATTCAAACGTATCGGGGAATGCTTCGATACCCTTTGCTTTGAAGTTCTGAGCTTTACAAAAGCGATTAATTAAAAAGAGAAAATACACAAGGGATCCAATATCAATCTTTCATTCATTTCGGCTTTGTGTTGGACGTATCTCCGCACATTTGTTCGGGGACTCAGTGATAGCAGTGTGAACGTGAATTATGTAATATTAGATTCTGTGTTCAACTTTGTTATTCCTGACGTAAAAACAATGTCGTTGCTTTTGATATGAAACCAAACAGTAGTCATTTGATTTGGATTGTTTGTGTATAAAAATACATAATATATTATTGTATGTTCTAAGTAGGTCATTATTTTATAGATGCAGATTTGTTTTCTATGACTCTTTAAGTTGAACGTGGGACCAACAACATCTTTTGGTGATGATGAAATCAGACATAACGAAGATAGACGTAAGGATTAGTTTATGCCTGGATTCTACAATACAGACAGTTTTGGAATCACGTCCAAACAAATAAATCCTACTAAGTGTTTGCAAAATTACGCTAGAAACCAGTATACTCTAATCACACATAACTATCACAATAATAATTTTACATTAGGAAACCTGATAAAAAAAAACTGTGTATTGTATTTGTGTTGCAAAGATTTGAACTCCAGTAACAATAATAATGCGTACAAAACCTGTCAATACAAAACAATGGAAACCAGTACTACTATTAGGTATTGTTTAATGCAAAATTCAGAAAGTAAATAAAAAAAACTGGCCAAGTGCGAGTCGGACTCGCACACGAAGAGTTCCGTACCACAAGGCAAAAACACGTTTGTTGTATGAGAGCCCCCCTTAAATATTTATTTTATTCTGTTTTTGTATTTCTTATTATAGCGGCAACAGAAATACATCATCTGTGAAAATTTCAACTGTCTATGACGTATATATGTCTATCACGGTTCATGAGATACAGCCTGGTGACAGACAGACAGACAGACGGACAGTGGAGTCTTAGTAATAGGGTCCCGTTTTTTACCCTTTGGGTACGGAACCCTAAAACAGACATTCACGCCAAATTAAAATGTTTTAGTAATAAATTAAAATACACTCTGTTAGTTGACCCCACAGGTACGAAGTACGACACAGGTCACATAACTTAATAATTTTTTTATTTAGGAAGAAGTCATCAAGAAACACGAAATTTCCATTTAAGTACATCAACGGTCGGTAAAAGCGGCAAAGTGTTCCCGTAAAGCAGGACATAACACGGGTGTATCTGAATGTACTTTACACGCACAACAGAGCTTATAATTAATGTTACATGAGCATTATGGATGAAGGGTCTCCAAAATGAGCAGACGCCAAAACCTCGTACTTGTGCCACGGGATTAATAGGTGGTACTTGGTGGTACCACTTCACCGCAATGTAAATTTCCAACAGTGGGTACTTTGCCATTTGTTAAGCACAATTGCAACGTACTACTAAATTAATGGGAACACGCAAAATCTTGTTAATTACATGTTTTCGGGTTGTGCGGTGTAGACTTGAAAATATTACGGGTTCAGTGTCCCCAACACAGGGCAGAGTAATGATAGAGCATGGGCTATATTTCAGGCCAAGCTGTTGGAAACTTTGCCAAAGTATGCGTGAATTTGGGACAATAATCCAAGTTTGTAACGCAGATCTATATCTACTTGAAGATGTTAGTCCAAAAACACAATGATAATGAAGTAATTGGTAACAAAAGAAACTTTCAAAATATTAGAAAATCCAAAGATATCGTTAGGTTTAAGAACAAGATGATTTTATAAGGAAACCTTATTATAAAAATGTTGCGCTGAGCAGAACTTGGTTAGTACTCGGCTCGGTCGAAATCAGATTAAGGTTATAAAAACATTACCGTCAATTTACTTCAACCCGATTGAAATCATCAAATTTCTCTGTACAAATAAGAAATAAACAGATATTTACCGAAGCGAGTTTATCGAAAAGTAAATCAAAGGCATTGCAGTATGGTTCGGTCAAGTTTCTGCTTCTGTAAGCGGCTTACTTTGATCCGCTATCTTCACGGAGCGATGCTTCAGCAACAAGTTCGGGTATTAACCAGGCTTTGTGTTCGTTTTACTTATTTTTTTTAAACTGGTTTTCAAACGTATTTTTGCTGAGCTCTCCTTACTTAACATTAAGCAGTTTCAACACTTTTTATGGAGCCTAGCTGACTCCGCGTAGGTCGATTGGTCTGCGACATTAAGTTGCTTGAATGTGCCCTGGCGGCTGATAGTATGTCATGCTCACACAAATGTCTCGCTGACGGTGGCGTGTATGTTGGATCATTTAGCTCCCTTCAAAATGGTTGAGCTAAATGGTGCTGATCTATGCTTCATGTTCGTGAACGGGCGCCGTCAGTTGGGGCTGGTCATCACTTAGCTGCCTCGGCTTATTTTTAATTATTTTATTTTTGGATTGTTGTTTTAGTACTATTTGTTGTACTCTGGACGCTTTTAACGCATACGTCTTATTTATTTTTACATCGTTCTCACATTATTTAATTATAAATTCAAAAGTAATGATGTAACTAATATTTTTGTAAAATATAATTTAAAAAGAGTGTCGTTCTTCTCCATAGGTACCTACGCTTTGGAATGGGCAACTAGCTTCACATTTTTCTGACTGACCTACTTCTTGACAATTCAAAAGTGCCTGTAAAATGGTTTAATTGAAATAAATGCTTTGAGTTTGCGTTTGTCGCGATCATGTCCTGAAAGGCAATCGTTCTTTAAAACGGGATCCCTCCGAGCCTAGAGGAACACATTAAGCCGTCGTTCCTGGTTTGTCATACGAGTACGGACATAACGTATTATAAAGTTTGCAAAAGTATAGCGGCACTCGCTCCTTGTTGCTTTATTTTATAATTCGTCCAAATCCTTAGGACGTGCAGAATCAGCAATAGCTGGGCATTATGTCGCTATTGTTGGGCAGATCCCGTAGAGATTGATAATCTGCAAGCTTTGCTCATTTTAATCAAGGCGAATTAATATTATACTGGTCTACATTATAGCTGTTTTGTATTTTTGTTGTTATTTTCTCGTACACCCATCGAAAGTCGAACTAGGAACCTCCTGGTCCGATAATATATCTGCAAAGAGGACAAAAATGTAGATCAGATATATATTAGTTCTGACTTCAAAAGAAAACTCATTTACTCTTTAAACTTATTAACGCTGTGTAAATAATCTAGATTAAGAAATTAATTATTAAAATTTCCTCTCTAAGCCTAATACTTTTGACTGATTTCGATGAAATCTTCATCTCATATTACACAAAGTTACCCGTCGTAACTGAAGTCATTAATTAAAAGTTTCTCAAGTGTGACGTAAGCAATGTTAATACGCCCGGCTTATAAAGGTAGTGAGCCGAACCCAAAACATGTTCAAACATATACTTGACATACGAGTACTGGTACAACGAGAACAAGGTATTTCTGTATACTAATTTCGAACTTCCAAGATCTCATTTGACTCCAAGCCTTCGGAATGTTACAAAATGGTGTGGGTAGTCTTGAATTTTCAAGTTTCAAAGCCAATATGGAAACAATGCTGGCAGTGTCGCGTGGCGCCTTATAAAGTTTGCCTTCACTTTATACGAGACTTGCACTGACTTGAGCTTGTTTTGCTTGGAGTACATACAAAACCTTTATAGAAACTAATCTTTGATGCAGCGCTGCTCTTATTATTAGTACTCTCAACTTCTTGGTGGCTGATGGAACTTCTTGGAAGAAAAGAGATCGTGTTTTGTACTTTGGTGTAAATTTGAGAAAGTTTCCTTTCAGACGAGTCGAAATGCTGTAAAAAATGTAGCTTATTTTATTACCAAAAGCTTGCAAAAATGTGGTTTACATCTTGACCTCATGTTACCAAATACAATTTACAAAAAGAAAGAAGAAATCGAAATTAAGGATAAAAAAACATTATTCTTCTCTTCTTGTTTTCACACACTATTGTTCACATTTTTTTTTCATTTCTCCTACGCAGGTCTGCTGAAAGAAATTTCTTAAAA
Organism: Oligia fasciuncula; assembly: GCA_963082905.1. Classification (NCBI taxonomy): domain Eukaryota; kingdom Metazoa; phylum Arthropoda; class Insecta; order Lepidoptera; family Noctuidae; genus Oligia; species Oligia fasciuncula. The sequence continues at coordinate 13,548,534 of OY720390.1, read as the reverse complement.
AAATAAGCAGTAAGTACCTTTGTACTCAATACAATACAATATGACGTATCTGCTTGACTGTGTGTACATAAATAATAGAATAAAAATAAATAAATAAGGGTACCCAATTTTAGTTCCCAACTACCATTTCTCCAAACAGTGATCAAGGAACAAAACAAGAGAGAACTAAACGCACTACATCAAACGAGTAGAGTCCACCTTTACAATAAACTACGGCGCAGCGTGAGCAGCAACAGATGGCGACAATGTCCTAAGTTCTGATATAAATCAAACCCTTTTAATGTTCGACTATCGGTCGCTTGGGTCAAGTAGGTAAAAGTGATTTACTATAGCCATAAAGACAGCAAGAAACGGGTATATTGCGCTCGTCAGCACCCTTCAACCGGAATGGTTCGTGTAATGAAATGTAACGTGAAAAGTTTTCTACGGTACGTAAAGGTGTTTTCCAAAGAATTGTATTTTTTGGGACGAATTTTATGTTTTTAGGTTCAGAATAGACGGTTTAGAAGGCTATAGAGGTCTTTCTTTTATATGGTTGATTATAATCAGAAGTAAAATAATTCTTTTACTTGGGACTTGTGGGACTTCTATGGCGTCGTAAATCATCCTACATTTACCAATCAAAACCTTAGAGGTTTTCAAAACTTAAGAATGAGAGCGGTCCAAAATAAAACGCATCAATATCTGTCTTAAACCTAAAGTCAAACCAGACTAATCAATTATTAATTTCACTAAGGTTCTAGAGTCACAAAAGTTACTTTCGACGGCTCATCAAAATTGATTTCTCAGTTTCCATTGAGTCTTTATTGGCACGAAATTTCTTAAGAGCAGCCTCTGACTCTCATAAGTACCTACGTAACTATTTCAATGTAAAATCCGAGTCGACTAAAACTTTACTTTGAAGAAAGTCCCTACTGCTGTCAGGGTTGCCATCAGTGCTGGACGCTGGTATACATTTAGTTTTTTTTTTGTTTGTTTATTGTTTGACGCTTTGACAAAAGGTTATTATTTGGAGTGACGTTTTTGTTATACAAACAATTGCTCAATTTTGGAATTACAAAACCTTCGGAATTGCAGATTAACGTAGCGATTATAACATCCAACTATTTCTCTAGTTAAACGCTACAGACATTCATACATAAGCCGAATTGAAGTATGGCGAAATATATTTCTAGGCTGACAACCCTTCCAGTGCCTTCATTGAAAGTTGGCAACTTCATTAGGTTTACTATTTGACTAACAGAAGGACATTCTTTCTATGTAGAAGACTAGGTGGGTAAACATTTTTGAAGTAAATGTCTTGAGAACTTTAAAAATTTTCATGCGTATTTTTATTAACGGACCTAGTATTTTTTAAGAAGATGGCATAAAAAAAATCTAGTTGTTGCCAACCTAAGAAATAATTTGACCTGGTTCAAATAAACCTTAGATTATAAAATAAATCTTAACATTGAACAAGGAAACTTTATTCAAAACCATAAAATAATATTTTTTTTATAAATAAACGGACCCTTTTTGTTTCACAGTCGACGTCCCAAGTCCCGACGAAAAAGGCAATAACAGTTGGGCAAGTTTTCTTTAAGGGCAAAGGTAATACTCAGAGGGACCGAACAGTTAGTTTACTTAGTATTAGAGAAGTTTGTTTAGGCCCGCCAACACTAGATATTAACGCAATATAAATATTTCGGCAATAAATCAAACGCTCTCCTGACTCTTAGCGTATTTTGTAGATGGAAAGTTCTGGTGGTTTTTGGTGGAGAGTACCTCCAATTAGAAGGATTATAGATGTCTGACGGGTCACAGTTTCATGTTTCGTAGTGTGGGAAGATAATGGCTGTCAAAACGTAGCCTTTAAGGCACGTCAGAGTTCTCGGAAGTTTGGAAACCCTGTGAAAACTGACAGCTAGGTATGAGGTATGTAACCGTTGAGTTGTGGAGTGGCGACGTATTGCTTGCAACTAGAAACTACGTCGGCTTCCACCCGGCTTTTCAAATCTGTGTTCTTTTTTTTCTCTCGTTTCAGGTAAGAACCAACTATTTATGAACATTTATTGTAAACAGGCAATTCTGAAAAAAAAAAAGATTTTATGATTAACATATTAAATAAAAAGAAATTCAAGTAGTCCTCTAAAAACTTACTGACCTCTCTTAAAGTTGCACGCTTTTTAAAATTAACGAATCTCCAAAAACTTTTTGAACTTCGAATGATACACAGTTTAAAGTCAATGAGCTTATTTTTATCTTTCCGGACTTTTTTCACAGTTAGTCACAATAACTGAACTTTGGGCACCCCGACAAAATGAGTTAGATCAGGGGTACAATTGAGACCAATTGCGCGAGAGGCGAGAGACAAACTTGAGCCGAACGCGAGAGTCGCAGTTACTTGGCGATTTAATATTTTTAGGTCCCCAAAATATTAATTATTTGAGGTTCTCAAGAAAAGCGCAATCATCATATTAGAGCGTTCAATAATATTTTTAAGAGCGCAAAATGGGAATTATTCGTGGTTCAATTAAATACATGCCTATGATTATTATGGAGCTTAACAAAATTTATTTATTCAGAAAAAAAATCTAAATCAATTAGAATATCGACAATGCCCTGTATTCATACGTTTCACAAACAAACTAAAAAATATAGCAAGTTCTTGGGAACTTGCTTTATCATTATTTCTTCTTCCAATTGAACTATGAAGTGAAAGAAAAACAAGAAACCTTCTGTTTCCGACACGTACGCGATGGGAAATGATTGGAATTGAAAGGGTGTCTAATTTCCGCTAAAAATACATTATTTTCGAATACGTAGCTACCACAAATTGCGAAAACTTTCCGCCATTACCGCTCACAATTTGACTTTGCTCTTGAAAGATGATTGTTAGATGTTTTATTTGAATAAACAAAAGTTTTATTAAAACGACAACTTTGATGGCTTGAAATGGACTGTTTTGGTCGTTAATGTCATGAATATAATTTATTGAGTAATTCTACGAAATTACAATAGTCATTTTGTTTTAAGCTATACATATATACAGGGTGATTGGAAGATGGGTGCAAAGCTTTAAGGCGAAGATAGTACAGACAATTTAGAACCATTTAAGCCATGGATGTCTTAGACGAAGTCTTACTACTTTTTTTTTACCAATTTCTTAAGATTTTTTTCAAAAATTCCTAAAGTTTTAACTAAACTATTTATTTATGGCCAAATTGAATGATAAACGAATTCATTTTTATTGTATTTAATTAAAGTAATGTGTAAGCAATCTAGCAAAACATGTTTTAGGCCTCTGTGTCGTTAGACATTTTTTTTACAGATATTTAAAGTTCATAACAAATTTTAAAATTTATAAATACTTTTTGTAAACCTTATTTTAAAAATCACGGAGCGTGCTTTTTTTGTTCAAACCTTTTTGAAAACATGCTTGATAATCGCTCTTTCTTTTGAGGTAACATTTACACAGATATCTTACAAATTATTGAAATTAGGACCTAAAAACCAATTTAAGGGAGAAATTTTAAATTTTAGGCAGTCTAAATAAAACAACATTTGAATTAAATTTATTTATGTTTCATGGTCAAAATGTTGTCCGTGATTCCTAATATAAGCACGGCTCCGTCTTCTCACTTCTATTGTTGTTATTTTCAACATCATATCTCCAGCTTCACTGTTTCAAACTCTGAATTCATTCTCTCTGTCAGTTCTTCTCTCGTGTTTATTTCAACATTCGTATACACCAGCTCCTTGGCCCGGCCCCACACGAAAAAGTCCAGCAGGGTCAGATCTGGTGAGCGAGCGGGCCAAGGGATGGGTCCATCTCTGCCAATCCAGCTGTCAGGAAAGCAATTATTTAAGTGTTCCCCATGTGTTGTGTGGGTTATGAAAGTTTGTAATGCCCTCCCTAGAAAATTTGCTTTCATCCGTCCACAAGACTGATTTCAAATTAAAGTTTTCTAGGGAGGGCATTAAAAACTTTCATAACCTTCATGAATGGGCCGCCAAAGACAACAATCCACATTTTAAGAAGCAGGTGTCGTTTCAGAGGAAATTCTGGAGGCTGGAGTAATTTGCAGGACGTTGATTGGGCACCACTTCTTACCGGAGACTTTCAATGATGAAAATGATTTGCACTTTCTACAAGTGGATTTACCAGAGCTGATAGAGGAAACCGGTGTCCCGATATTCGCAAGAAACAGTACAGTCATCTTTCAGCAAGACGGCTGTCCAACGCATTGGATGTTAAATGTAAGGGAACACTTAAATAATTGTTTTCCTGACAGCTGGATTGGCAGAGATGGACCCATCCCTTGACCCGCTCGCTCACCAGATCTGACCCTGCTGGACTTTTTCGTGTGGGGCCGGGCCAAGAAGCTAGTGTATACGAATGTTGAAATAAACACGAGAGAAGAACTGATAGAGAGAATGAATTCAGAGTTTGAAACAATGAAGCTGGAGATGATGTTGAAAATAACAACAACAGAAGTGAGAAGACGGAGCCGTGCTTGTATTAGGAATCACGGACAACATTTTGACCATGAAGCATAAATAAATTTAATTCAAATGTTGTTTTATTTAGACTGCCTAAAATTTAAAATTTCTCCCTTAAATTGGTTTTTAGGTCCTAATTTCAATAATTTGTAAGATATCTGTGTAAATGTTACCTCAAAAGAAAGAGCGATTATCAAGCATGTTTTCAAAAAGGTTTGAACAAAAAAAGCACGCTCCGTGATTTTTAAAATAAGGTTTACAAAAAGTATTTATAAATTTTAAAATTTGTTATGAACTTTAAATATCTGTAAAAAAAATGTCTAACGACACAGAGGCCTAAAACATGTTTTGCTAGATTGCTTACACATTACTTTAATTAAATACAATAAAAATGAATTCGTTTATCATTCAATTTGGCCATAAATAAGTAGTTTAGTTAAAACTTTGGGAATTTTCGAAAAAAATCTTAAGAAATTGGTAAAAAAAAAGTGGTAAGACTTCGTCTAAGACAACCATGGCTTAAATGGTTCTGAATTGCCTGTACTATCATCGCCTTAAAGCTTTGCACCCATCTTCCAATCACCCTGTATATACACACATCAAAAGTGTCTAGGGATCAAGCATTTTTATGCGGATTTCTTGAGATTGAGATGTGGCTTTGTAATAAATTTATGATTTTATAAATTTATATGGATCCTTTTTGGTGCATTTCATAATTTGAATCAGGAACTGTGAATCAAATTCGAGTAAAAGATGAAAATCAGCTGTCAATATTTTCCCTATAAAAACATACAACGCATTGAAGACATTATTAGTGCTACTGTTTCCCTACTACTGATTAAAACCAACGTTATTATGGAGCGGCGACGTCATTTAAGCAGGGAAGAAATGCTCAGAGCCGTGGGAATGATAGAAGCTGGTTCCCGGCAACGTACTGTGGCTTTAGCTCTGAATACAAGTCAGAGTGTTATCAGTCGACTTTGGACACGTTACCGAAGCACTGGTACCGTGGCTGAGCGCCATGGAGGACGGTATCGCTGCACCACACGGAGACAAGACCGATACATTCAAATCTTAACTCGAAGAGCTCCAACAATAACCGCCATGATGTTAGCCGTGAGGCTTCATCACTCTTCAGGGAACTTAATTAGCGACCAAACAGTCAGAAACCGCTTGCATGAAGTGAACCTTCATTCCCGAAGACCGCTACGGGTACCACCTATAGCAATGCACAATCGTAGGATTCGATATCAATGGGCTCTTGAACACAGAAATTGGGCAGAAGAACAATGGCGTTTCGTGTGCTTTTCTGATGAGTCTCGTTTTGGTATGAGACCGGATACAAGACGTATACGACACTGGAGAACCCCTGGACGCCAACAGCGATTAAAATCCTGCCAGGAAGTCCATCCTTATAGTGGTGGAACCATCATGGTATGGGCGGGTATTTGGATCGGCGGAAGAACTGAGTTGATTTGGATCAGAGGCAACCTCAACGCTCAAATTTATGCTGAGACGATTGTATCAGACGTCATCGTTCCTCTACAAGTGCAAATCGGTCCCTTATTTCAGTTAATGCATGATAATGCACGACCGCACACCGCAAGAGTTGTAAGACAGACTCTCGCCGCAGCTAACATCAATGTCCTGCCCTGGCCTGCTCAGTCGCCAGACTTGAACCCGATTGAGCATGCATGGGATATGCTACAGAGAAGAGCTCTGCCGAATATGGAGGGTATCCAGTCGCAAAAAGACCTTTTTTTGTTGTTGCAACGAACATGGGCGGCCATTCCACAGCGTGATTTGGATGAACTCATTTTGAGTATGCCAAACCGATGTTCTTGTGTTGTTAGTGTTCGCGGTAGAAACACGGATTATTAATTGTTTAAGTTACCCAATAAAATTTTAAAGAAAACTGTTATTTCAGTCTTTTTTTCGAACTTTTGTGTTAGTGGTTCAAATGTCAAAAATCCCTTTATTAGGAAAATGGCAAATTTCTTTATTAATGCAAAGGTGACTTGGTTTATCGTTACTGTGACAAACGAAAACACTTTATTTGATGAATCCTTAAAGAAAATTTTAATTAATATCAATCAGGAGAAAAGTTATTGCAAAAATATATGTTGATCCCTAGACACTTTTGATGTGTGTATATTATTATTATATACCTAGCTATTCTATTTAGCAGTTTCCGTTTTAATTATTCGGTATATGGTTACATGATCAAATGACTGAAATAGCGAAACTAAGCCAGACATACCTACCATGATTTGCTTGTACAAAAACGTCGGTTAAAAATACAGATGATTTTAACATTGACTTTCATTCTTTTTCTCCAAAAGAAGAAATTTCACTTGATCCTTCTTCTCAAATCTCTATTTAATTCGGTGTTTATAAGAACTTTTTTGAACTATCTACAAAACTGTAAAAAAAGTTAAGTGCACTTTTTCTATTAGCATCATCAATATTGATTTTGATTGGTTTTCAAAGGTCTTTATTAACAAAAAGGTAAAAACAAGTTAACAAAAAGATCTTATTCTAAGGGCTGATTTTTCAATCATCTGATAACTTCATTCGAGGAATAATTTTGAAATTTTGACAGTTGTTTCATACAAAAACTGTCAAACGTCAATTTTGTTCCTCGAATAAAAGTTATCTTGCGATGGAAAAATCAGCCCTAATAAATGTAAACTAGCATTTAATCGAAGCAATGTTAAATAGGCTTAGTCGCCTCGTTTTGACAAACAACATGTGTGATTCTATTATATTTTTTACTATGGCAAGCAAAGCCGACGTCGGCCATTCTGCCACTGTCTAAAGTGAATTGGAAAAGCAAGTGTGCATTGTTGTAAGTTAAAAAATAAATAAGTTGGACGATAAAAATCTTCGACGATACAGTTGTTCTTGTGGGATTAGTACTAGAAACATGTTACTACTAATTATTTAATTGATACATATTATATTATGACTGTTCGGTTATGTAGGGATTTGGTTACCCAGGCCCCTCTTTATTATTATCAATATTGAGTTTCACTCAAAAGCCAGCAGCCAACTGTAGCCAAAACAATAAAATGAAAAGTTTGATTAATACTTAAAAGTCTCAAGAAATTCATCAGTGTTAAATTAAGTTGAAAATTTGCATTGTTAATTTATATTACGCACCTTGCCCGGTCTTATTATTAGGCATTCAGTTTCGGCTCGGAAAATTTGATTATTATAATGAATTATATTGTTTGTTTGCCTTTAACTTTCCTTGCACGTTTTGTATTGGACAGAGCTTCTGATAAGAGAAGCTTTTACTTTGTTTTTGACTTGAACAATCAATCTTGAATGTTATTATGTTAATCTTCTCGCAAGGTGGCCGCAGGAATCCGCTGGATGCGAGAAGCACAGGACCGGTCGGTGTGGCGACGTTTGAGTAGGCCTATGTCCAGCAGTGGACCTGTTTTGTCAATAAAATAAGTAAAAGTAAGATAATTATATTAAGTATATAGGTACAGAAGAAGCTGTTGGCGTAACTTTACAAAATTAGAAAATATGTAACCTAACCCGTCGGGGTGCCCTGGCTTAGTTACTGCGACCAATTCGGCTCGTTGCGTGGTTGTAGTGGCACTACCATACACGCTCTGATTGATTCCACCTGTCACAGGCATGTTGTTTAATAATGCCCAGGTAATACTTAATACTCATAAATTAACAAGCAGGGATGTAGCATGTGTCTCACTTTCACTATCATTCATTTTACCTGTTTTCAAAATATCTGTGTGCACGTACCATTACTGAAAAATTGTTAAGAGCGTTTACGGCATTTCATAGAAACTTTCAAGCCCTTATTTTTCTAAATGAATGAACCGATTTTTATGAAACTTCATATGCTTGAGCAGGATACAAAGGTCTAAAAAGTTAGTAGAGAACATTTTTCGAAAAATAGTGTTACAGCTAAATTAGACCGATTTTAAATTTTCCATAGAAACAGAGATTTCCAGTTATCGTTTTTTAAATAAAACATTTCGAAAATGTTCTCTTTTAACTTTTTATACCTTTGTACCTATCCTGCTTATGCGTATGAAGTTTCATTAAAATCGGTTCATTAATTTCGAAAAATAAGGGCTTAAAAGTTTCTATGAAATGCCGTTCGGCGTAAACGCTCTTAAACCGTAACAAAAGTTAAGGTAACATAACTACTATTGCTTTAAGCAAAACGCTTCCACGTACTCAACAGAGAAATTTTGAATACCTGCAAACGGTCATGTACCTATACGCTTTAATTAAATTATTGCTCTACCTTTAAAAGATTAATTAAATCGGCAGGAATTTGCACTGCGATCCGTTGTTCGAGTTGGAAGCCTGTTGAGTTGATTATGTCTTTATTACATACCTGATGGAATAATAGACTGGGCATTGACTTGTCTTGGTTCGTACCGTAACCGTTTGCTGTGCAGGAAAATGTAATAGTATTATTTGCATTGCACATGGTTCAAATTAGCTTGAAAATTAACATGAAGCCTGACTTTCTGTCAAATATTGTCTGTAACCTCCTGTAGATCATCATCATCATCTGTCTAGCCTTTTCCCAACTATATTAGGGTCGGCTTCCAGTCTAACCGGATGCAGCTGAATACGAGTATTTTACATGGAACGACTGCCTATCTGACCTCCACAACCCAGTTACTGGGTAATACGATACCCCTTAGTAAGACTGGTTGCCAGACTTACGGGCTTCTGACGACCCGTAACGACTGTCAAAGATACACGAATGACAGCCGGGACCAACAACTTCCGACGCACGGAGGGGTCTTGGTATGTAAAGATGGTCACCCATCCACGGACCAACCGCGGCAAGCGTAGCGATGTATAATAATAATGCGATAACCCACTGTAGGTATATTTTTCAAAATAGTTTTTATAAAGGCCATCAAACACTTGTCTTAAAGCACGTGTTTTGTGTGGTGAGACTCGAGCAACTTTGCTTAAGCAAAGTTTATAACCATTGCTTACCCATTAAACGATTAGAAACATTTACCTCATTATGATACTACTTGCGTTTAATTTATTAACTAGCGACCCACCCCAATTTCACACGGATGCAATGGACATGTCAAAACATCGAGGTTTTGTGTGCTATATCTAAATATCATATTATTAAAATATTTTACAAGTAGTCCATACGGAGTAAATGCTCTAAATGATCGTTAAAACCGTATCATATCCATCAAGCAGTTTAGAAGATCTATGCGGTCATATATGTATATATAGCGGCCTCGAAACCTATCCCTCTGCAGCGAGGTGTGAGACAGGGAGACGTTATCTCTCCGAAACTGTTCACCGTTGCACTGGAGGACGTCTTCAAGGTTCTGGACTGGAAAGGGGCAAAGTTTGCAAAGAGAAAAATCTGAAATTATCCTGTGTGATAGAAGTTTATGTAAAGATTACAGAAAAAATAAAACGAAGTCTCTAAATAGCACATGTTTCAGAAATCATCAACAAAAGTTACATTACTTCCACTATCGGTCAAGAGATGGCGCTGACATAAAACTGCAATATTCTACACCGCAGTGCACAGTGTTAAAATTCTCTGACGAATATAGGCCTCGCCGATGAAAAATTAAAAACATGATGGTACGGAACCCCCGGTGCGCGAGTCCGACTCGCTTTTGACCGTTTTTTTTAGCTTTTGTTCCACCACAATCACAAAGTGTAACAGTTTAATATAGATGCATTTAAATCATGCCCTCAATCAAATTATAGACTTACAAAGAAACTGTCAACCGAGCTAATGAATTGAAAAGTTTAAATATGCCTTTACGTTAGATAAGTAATACTGGGTCAAATTAAATTAACTAGCGATACGTCACAGACATGACGGGTATCGATATTAAAGCTCTCTGCAAAAACCACTCATTATTAAAATAATGTACCTAATACGGTTTTTGAGCTACCAATCTAATTCGTAAGAAAGTGGTAAACGGTCACACAACAACGGATGCGAGCAGAAGAGACCGATTTTTGAAACCTTAATGTCAAATAATGGTGAATCTGACAGATTTCCATGACAGCCGTTATAATATAACGGAACCGCTTTCCTAGGAAACGGAATCTTAACAAAGAAATGTCATACTTTCAGTATGGTAACCAAAATATGTGTCTAAGAAGTAACGGTTAAATATTACAAATAACATTTAAAAAAATAAGCCACAACCTAACATCAAGTAATATAAAAAAACCGTCAAATAAAATTGAGAGTTAGCTAATGAGGTATTAACGTCTAAGGTAAATTTTCCATTGAAGCCTCTTGTCCCGAGGCTCTTTTTAAGATGTAAAGCAATCACATGCTCACATATTACAAGTAACTCTCTCTACAGAAACTTTGATGAGCTCGCATTTAAATTTCAGATCGTTCAGAATAAATTTGCAATCTAAAATCTACCCTTTCTTGCTCTAATGCTTACTTTTTCCAGTTCCATGCTGTAAGTTAGGAATAAGAAAGGCTTGTTCCGAGTTTTCGATATAGCTTTGTTAATCACACACGGATGTCATACATAGATATTACATAAATAGGTAAGCTAAATTAGCTATATTATTCTTTGATTAAAATTGATTGTAATAAACGTCAATTGTAATAGCCTTTTCCCAACTGTGTAGGTGTTGACTCCCAATCTAACCGGGTGCACCTGAGTACCAGCATTTTACATGGAACGATTGCCTATCTGACCTCCTTAACCCAGTTATTGGTTAACACGATACCCCTTGGTAAGACTGGTTGTCACGTGGTTCTGACTCCCCGTAACAACTCTCAAAAATCTACGAATGACAGCCGGGACCAACGGCTTAAAGTGCTTTCCGAGGCGCGGAGGGGTCTCGAAATTAATAACCGATTGTAATAAAAGTATGAAATGAAAAATCAAAGATTTTTGCCTTAAAAAAAGAAATACCTAGCACTTGTCAGTAATTTATGATGACACTTAATAGGTATTTAGCCATTCAATAGGCTCATAGGGTATACCTACTAGTTTAAAGCAAGTTTTATTAAAAGGAACTGAAATTGTTAAATCATTGTAAGTTCTTCTGAGGGTTCGTTTAGCTCAAACGATCGAATTCACATTATATCCCCACCTTACCAAACTCGTTATGTACGAGTATAAACAGGGATAGAGCATTTTCCCGTTGGTCTATTCGTACTAAAATGTCAAGAATACTTATAAAATAATGCTCATGTGGTTCGATTGGTCTAAACACACCTTTACGCGATTAACTTTAACGACACTTTTGTTACCCGAGAATATGACTTCATTAAGACCTAACTAGGTAGTAAGTAATACTTAGTCTGAACAATAATATAATATTTAGTTACATTCATTAATAAATAAGCGAGGATGGTGTATAAAACGGACCTCCTTAACTTTAAGCAATTTTGTCCTCTGTCCCCCGAGAGCGACGTTGCCGTTCTGCAACCTTATACATGATAAAAAGGTCGGGTTATTTTAATGCATTGATAAAAAGGGTATTCTTTGGCTTTGAATTGAGTTACTGTTTTATTCGGTATAAAATAAAAGATTTTATTTATCCTCGGCGAAATGCTAAAGTGGATTAAGGCTCCTTAGTACACACTTAAGTGATTGAAACACTTAAAAAAATGAATTCATTTTAGTTTTTAGCTTTTACATTAATGGCCTCCATAAAGAGAGAATTTTTATATAGTAGGAAAAGTTTGGCTCTTGACCCGTGCCGTAAAGGGCTCTTGATTAAGAGCTCCGTTCGAGTTCGAAAACTCGTCAAACAATTCCGATCAGATCCGTATTAAAGCCACAAAGTCCGCACACAACATTAAATGAGTAATTATAAGTCCTTTTACGTGCCTCCCTATTTTATTTCTGAATACATTTCTATGTAAGTGAAATAACGTCAACTTCAGGTATAAGGAAACCTAATTACGGTCCACTCAGACGGACCACTTTACAGAACCGCCTCCCCTGAAACAATCTACTCACTACTTCATTTCACTTTCAACACGAACGCAATATCATGGTACAGACCTACGGCCTGTTAGTACACTTGTGACTTTTAATCGTTACTACACGTCGCAAGTCTTACGCACATTGTTTTTTGGTTTCATAATCGATTAATTCCAAATACGAACGAAGCTTAAGCAGATATCCAATTTTCTTCCTCATGAATATTCGTCAGTAATTTATTATTTCTAATTCAGCATAATCAGCCTATAATGTTCCCACTGCTGAGACATAGGCCTCTTCTCTAAGAGAGGGAAGTGAACCGTAACCACGCGATCCCGGTGTGGGTTTGTGGATGTCATATGTCTTCGAATTTTTGGTTGTTGATGTTTTCCTTAAAGTGAATGGGTAGTTGAGACCGCGAAATTCTAATTCTCTAAATATGTACCTGTTATTGTCGCGAATCATATTTTGATCAAGATACAATCTGACACTGACCTGCAAATTGCAAAAATCGTAAGAAATTTTGAATTTCGCAGTCTACTACTATCCATTCACCTTAACCGTTTTTATTCCATATTAATATCCCTAAATTAATTATAGTAGGCATCCATGCCATAATAACTTTAGGCTGCCTTTCCGCCAGAGATGAGCGAGTATTCGTAGCGAGGGATGTGTGTAAAACTAACCAATATTCATCGCTAACTTAGTTCAAGCTATAAAAATGAAGCGATGTCATTGGTTTGTTTCACACACATCCCTCGCTACGCATCTTCGATCATCTCTGGTGGAAAGGCAGCCTTTATACCTAGATTGTTGACCTTAGCCGATCAACAAAACAATTGCTTATTTAAAAATCTGAACATTCATTACAAAACAAAAGACGTACGCTTGTGCACACCCTACTGCCTATGCCTATAGTTAGTGTACACCACTCTAGAGCATAGTACGCATACCTTCAATATTGCGGGCCTAAGATCGAATGAAATGTGAAATTAATAGCACTTGATGTAATTACTCTGGGTTCCGAATTAAATAAGGGACCATTAGCGATGTCTGCAGTCCGTGAAATTTATGAAAATAATTCTGAAGACGTCTTTTTAAAAGGTTCTATTGTTCTTGGGTAATGGTTGGGAACTGCCTTGAGTGTGACGATATCTGTAGTATATAGAACATGATATCAGCATATACGTTAATAGGTAGGTAATTTAAATGCAAATGACTGAATCTATGAGGAAGGACTTAATTAGAAAATGATTTTCCATCGGGATTACGTTTTGTTGGCTTATTGGTGGATTCGCATGAATTTACTCGCCCGAAACGGGCGAATCGTCACTTTTAATTTTTTTTTTTTTCAATAGGCGACTCGCAGGAAGTTAATTTATTTGTGGGCGAGTCGACAACTCCAGAAATATTATTAAGTAATTGGCTCATTTTGAATTGTATGCAATAAAGTATAGAAAAAAGGACACTAGCGTACAGAAGTGAACATTACAAAACGTGTACGTTTTCTTGATTTTAACATATTTCTAGAATTCTCGACTCGCCCAAAAATGAATTAACTTCGTGCGAATTGACTAATAAGCTGTTTTTTAGTAAGTAACAAGAATTTAAGAACTGTTCAAGGTTCTGCTAATGTCTGCACGAACACAACTCTTTCTTGCAATGAAGATAGGTACTGGCATAAAAATTACATGCAATGCTAAAAGACTGAACTATTTATTTCAATTGGAACGAAAACGAAGTTATGAAAGGGTAGTTTTACATTTCTGTTAAACTGAGTAACAGAAACATGAACGCACCTTTCAGGCAGTAGAGCAGGTCGCAACATTCTTTCAGTTCCAAATCAGTACAAAAGCAATTTACCAACTTTCCAATTACACGTTCATTTCGAAATAAAAGCGCACACTTTTAGCATGCAAGGGAAATTGTTCGCAGAGGATCTCAGTATTAGCAGGCAGGGTATTTAGCGAGAGCGAACTCACGTGAACAGCCTTTGTGTGTGAAATTGAATCATGAAGCAGCTTTAATAAATTAATCGTTAAGTAGTCGTGTCTCCCTTTTAGAGGCTTACTTGCTCTTTGCTGGAATAATGTAATATTCGCGATATACGCTAGTAATAACACCTATTAGGAAACTGTATTGAATTAAATGGGGCAGGTGTGCGATCGATCACTCTGATGAGTCCCTGCGGAAAGTAATACAATGTTATGGAAAAAATTGAGCTTCCTACAACTTCGAGTGGGTGTGTTGCTTAAGATTGATTGCTACTCATTTGAAAGGTGAATTTTCTTTAGTTACAACGCCTTTCCCTGTTTTTGTGTAGTATCTAATGTTTAAGTTTTTACCTCCTCCCACCTAAAGTCATGTATTAATTAAGGCTGAAATTAATAATTGCACGTTATTACGCTGATTTCGGTCGTGGACGTCGGTCATGCGATACCCGCGCTGCATGGTATACCACAATTTCCGGAATATATTTTTAGCATACCTTTGATGTAGTTACCGACGCCCGTGACCGCCGAATTCACGACGCGTAATTTTCGGCAGATATGTCGCTACGCTACGCTTATTAAAACCTAAAGCACACACCCCCCCACCTTATTTTTCAGTTCAATGACACCTCCACAAAATACGTAGGCACGTTTATAGCGCAAACGATGCGTATGTGAGTGACGTCATTAAAATGGGTCCTTACTCGCACCGCTCGACATTCGGAAGTGTGTCTGTCTACGCTCTCACAGAGAGGCCCACTCACGGGAAATACCACTAATGTCGAAAATATACGTAATAGGGCCGTTGCGTGTGTTGCTTCTTCTTTAAAAAGGTTTAGTTTTTAGGGTTCCGTACCTCAAAAGGAAAAAACGGAACCCATAAAGGATCACTCGTGTGTCTGTCCGTCCGTCTGTCACAGCCAATTTGCTCCGAATCTAATGGACCGATTAAGTTAAAAAGTTTGGTACACATATGAATCTCTGTGACCCAAATACAAACGTGTAACGTAAATAAATGAATTTTTAATATGGGGTCATGTAGGGGGGGCCAATATGAAATTTAAAAAAAAGTTTCGTAATCTGTACCGTGTGACATTTCAAATGAAAGGGCTTACTGTGAGGATCTCAAATATTTTTTATTTTCATAATTTTACAGTAAATTTTATTGTTTTAAAGTTATTTAAGAAAATAGACGAAAATTTACCATTGCCCTTATCTCTGAAACTACTAAGCCTAAAATTTTGAAAAAAAAAAATTGAAAATAGTTCTATATCTATAGATTACAGGAAAACCTGAAACCTGGAAGTCTGATAAATCTCTCAATATAGTGCGTACAAACTTACATTTTCAGTTGGAATGTATGGGAGAACATGATTTTCAACTACAATGTTAAGTTTGTTCTTGGGATAAATTCATTCCAACTACGGAACCCTACATTGTGCGTGGTCCAACAAGCACTTGGCCGGTTTTTTTTTAACTTGTTTGAATAAAAAGTTGTACAATCCTACTTCCTACTATAATAATGGATGGATATTTGTTACTCTTTCACGCAAAAACTACTGAACGGATTTCGTTGAAACTTTACAGTAAGATAAGTTATACATCAGAATAACACGTAGGATACTTTTTGTCCCGGTATTCCGACAGGATCGACCCTAATGCGGGTGAAACCGCAGGGCGCTGCTAGTTTATACATATTACAGTCGCAGTTTGTTGACTGACTAATATTTTTTTACTGTTTCAAGAGCTGGTCTCATATTATAGTATGTGCTGATACAAGAGACGAAGAAGAAGGACCTGTTATAAAGTAATGTAGCAGGTATTCTATTTGTCCCTTTGGAGAAATTTGGCGTTATTTTGTGTGTTAGTCGATATCTATACCTACATAGTATAAAACAAAGTCTAATTTCGTTTGTGTCGTTCTTCTAAATTACACAATGGACATTGATACGGGTTTCACCATCATTTAGAGCATTTATTCCGGAAGGTTTCTGAGTGTAAAGTTTTAATATTCAATTTAGATTTAGCACAGACATCTCGATGTTTTGTCTTGTCGTAAAAACCGTGCGAAGCAGGTCAGGAGTCAAGAATAAAAACACAAACTTGCTTGATGAAAGACTTATTACCTAGGTAACAAAGGCTGACGACAAACATTTCTTGATATTGTAAGAACGTGTTTCTGAAACATCGGAACCTCAATTGGTATTCTGATATTTTTATCTCCTTGCAACATTTCTTATGACAGCTGTCATACGAGTTGCCGATTACCCGCAAATTGCTCTGAAGGAGTACCCGTGAGGTATGAATATCGCGAAATATTTTTGTGAAATGTGTGCTTCGTGCGAAATAATTTACCTACTTCAGTTTAAGCACTCGAAATAAGTAGTTACAGACGCCAGCACATCAAGCTACCCGAAACTGTCAAACTTAGCGATAAAGTTGAAAAAAATTTGACAGATTGTAGTAGCTTGATGTGCTTGGCGTCTGTACCTATAATACTTACCAGCTAATTTTATATTTTTATTTAGACTAACGACTGGTTTAGACTTGTTAGTGTTGTTTTTAGGATTCTGCACCTTAAGAGGTAAAATCCATTATTATAATCAGTATTGAATTAAAACAATAAACTTTTGTCGACAACTTAAAAAATAGTAATTCAACAAATTTTTTTTCATTACTTTTTATTTTTAAGTAATAATTGGAATAGTTGTTTGAAATAAGTACTTAGTTATTAATTTCGTTGTCAATTTATTCATTTTCCTATCCCACCACAATCGTAGCTCGTATCAATAAGCCAGGCCATCACACTTACTCCTACTTATTATTAGTCAATATATAACTTGAAAACTACTGAACCGATTTTGATAGAACTTTCACTGTTGAATTAAACGTAACCCAATAAAAAAATGGTCACAAACCGATCAATAGTTTCGGAGAATGCGTGGACAAACATACATAAATACCAACATACGTCTTCAAAATTTTGTTTAGTTGGAAGCCCTAAACAATTATAATAATATGTGAGTAATAAAGCAGTTCCAATAATATTGCATATAATTCAATTGACAAATTGATAACCTTCTTCTTTTTTTAAGTCGGTAAATATAAACCAAAACTTATTTGACCACCCGGTGTCAGATTTGCTTTTCAAATTAAATTCATTATAACGGTCGAGGTTAGAAATGGAGCTATGTTTCTATCATAACTCATTATGCGATCTCGTTACTAACATTCCGAAAATTTTAATCAGATTACAGACCGTCATAATTACTTTCTCAACTTCCCAAATCCGCGCCATTCATCTCAGTTAAAAAATGTTTTACAGCACCTAAGTGTGTTGTGAAGTTGAATTGTATTCTTAAACTTTAAAGGTGTAATTTGAAGTTCTTCAGAAGACGTGGATGGCGGAATAATAACATTCACAGTTTTAAACTTTTGCAACTATGAAAATTGTTGCCAGAATCGAGTTTAACTCTCATCGTTCACAAGTGCTGGCGACTCTGTGCAACTTCCTTTTTTATTTCAGATTTTATGTAGCTATAAACTAAAGAGCTAACTTTAAAATTAAAGCTTTGGGAACGGAATAGGAATATCTTAAATGTTGTTAGAGTTACGGGTGTTCCTAATTGAATGAGCAAAATCCTATTTCAGGCATTAGTGACTAGAATTGCTAACAAGATGCTTGAGTAAGAGGGAAGTTTTCGTGCCGTACTTCGTAGTAGATAGTATCCATAAGATGAAATGGTAGTGTCATTAAATTGTGCACTTTGAAGGCTTGTGATGTCAAACTGTCTTCCAAGGGGTATTTTGCCACGAATGCCAGTTATCTTGTTCTATATCAATTACATAAAATTAAGTTACTTTTCGTGTTTGTCTATGTGACCGTGTTGTTTAATTTATTTACAACAAAGGCGGCCTTAATGACTTAGGCATTCTCTACCAGTCAACCAATATGGTTCTTCTTAACCACGCAATGGATTTTAATTCGGCATCAGTTAGAAAATTATTTATTTATTTCCAGATTTTTATGTATGTGTAATTTATAAACTTAAATATTAATTGAAGCTTTTTTTGCGACACGAACCTGCTTCACACGAATCGCAAGTTATTGATTATAATAAATCACGCATTTGTTGTGGTGTGCTACTGGTAAAATACTTACAAGCACTAAATTATTACCAGTAAACATTATTTGAAAGCTTTTTACTAAAGCTTTCAAATAATGTTCGACGGGCTCATCAATTTTATCAAATCTCTTTACGATACGGGTTCCAAATGTTCCTGAAAACGGTTAGGTTTACGAAAACAAGCTTATTGTGGCTTACGAGTAATTACCAACTTCGATTTATTGGGAGACATTCACGTGCTACACTTTCGTTTGAAGTGTTCTACTTGTACAACATTAAGCTTTGAATCAATGTAAGCTACTTAACTTAATTTAGTGGGTGTTCTATGAAATATTTAATAATATTTATTTAGAAAATTCCTGAAACTTCTCTTCTGCCAGCAGTGCGATTCTGTAACCATCTCACCGTGAAAACTTAGGTGAAGTGAGCTGTCAATAGTGTCAATTCCTATCAAAAATTAACTCACATC
The DNA here is from genome assembly GCA_963082905.1 of Oligia fasciuncula. NCBI lineage: Eukaryota > Metazoa > Arthropoda > Insecta > Lepidoptera > Noctuidae > Oligia > Oligia fasciuncula. The sequence goes on along the minus strand of OY720390.1, from coordinate 13,529,513 downwards.
ACCTAAGTTTTCACGGTGAGATTTTTACAGAATCGACCGGCTGGGCCGGTATCTCCTGAATAAACAAAATAACATAACATCAAACATGTTTTCACTGAAGGACTATAATACTATATTATACTAGCTGACCCGGCGAACTTCATACCACCTGACAATCAATTATTGAAATTAGCCAATCTATTCTCGAGACATCATCATTTCAGCCGAAAGACGCCCACTGCTTGACATAGGCCTCCCCCAAGCACTTCCACTTCGACTGGTTCTGTGCTTCTCGCATCCAACAGGTGCCTGCGGCCTTCACAAGGTCGTCGGTCCACCTTGTGGGAGGCCTTCCAACGCTACGTCTTCCGGTACGCAGTCGCCACTCCAGAACCTTTCGGCCCCGTCGAGATATCATAAAATAAATGAATTATAAATATAATATAATTATAAATCATCATAGTCATCAAAAAACTCATTCCATACAAAATGTATGACAAAATGAATTATCTTCATTACAATTTTTTCGTGAATTTTTCCCATTTTTAATAGTTAGGTATTCTGCTATTCGGAGCGGAGACAAATCCAGCAAATCGAAGATCATAAAAATCCGTCCAGTCGACTTGGTTTTATTTAAATAGATATTGTAATCAAGGACATACATAATACTGAATCCCCCTGCGTTGAAAATTTCGATGGTTATTAAAAAAGGGGTTTAGAATCATGTTTTATTTTTTGTATACAGGTGTATAGTACCCACATTTTGCCAGCTATGTTTAAGGCCCATATAAAAGGGGATTCAATTTGGAACAAATCCAGACTCCGGCTGGAAAAACCCAATAACACTTTGCCTAACCTGGAAATCGAACCCATCACCTCATGCGCAGCTAGAGCTGAGCATGAGTCGCAAGCGCTAGTGTGCTTGCGACTAATGAAATAGTTGTGACCACTAGACCAGCGACCAAATACTGCCTATCTATATATAAAATTCAAAAGCCTTACTGACTGATATATCTATGAAGGGAGTGATATGAAGATTCGAATGAAGTTATTGCGACGCACGCTATTTCGAAAAAAATTAAGAGTGGTACGCCAGTTCGAAAACTCATAAAATCGAAAACCGCTACATCGAATGACGTTGTCGCGAACACGCTGATTCGAAAAACTGTTTGAATGGTACGCTAGTACGAAAGTCTTGGCATTGAAATCCACTGTTGCGAATAGCCTAATATTCCAATCTGAATTTGTCTGAGGAACGAACTCGCGACCTTAAAGATAATTAATTCTTGACCGAATTGTATCTCAAACCGTGTCCCTCAGCATAACACTCAAATATACAGTATAAAAAATGTCATATAAAATCATAAACATACGTACATGTATATTAACTCGACAACAATAATTTACACCTATTCAGAGCGAAATAAGTTCGCAAAGAAAATTTCCAGAGCGGGCTCCGTGCGAACCTCGTATAATTTTTTATTAAAATTAAAGACAGTCAAGTTTTCCCACGGTTCTTTTCTGGTACTTAAAGTAAAGTGTACAGGAAGAATATCGGCTTTTCCACTGCAAAACAGACCAAGTTGTGGAGACAATCGTATTGCAAATGTAGCTCTGCAGACTGGAAATATTCCAGCCCAGGGTTAATATGATTTTCTTCGCGGTAACTTTTGCGGTAATTATCATAATTTGCTCTGATTGAAGTGAATTGCGGGATCGTGGCTCAATAATTAATACCGGGAACAATTATTCAACAATTTTAAGTTGGGCTTGCTATCAATCTGTCTATAGATGAGTTTACAATTTTTGCACATACCTAGGCCAGAACACGTTTAATCCGACTGCGTTATCACATAATCGCTGGGTATATAGAAAGATAGATACTTATATAGAATACCCTATATGATGTACACCATATAAAGTACAGATATAAATGTAGAAATTTTACAAAGGGTGGGCGCACACAATGGGCGGTCTTATCGCTAAACGCGTTCTTAAAGACGACCTTTAGTTGGATAAATAAAGGGAAGGAGAGACAATACATAATGAAATATTCCCAATTATTATATCTATTGCATTACTTGTTGCTTCATCATTTCAGCCGAAAGACGTCCACTGCTGGACATAGGCCTCCCCGAAGCACCTCTCTCTCTAATTATTTGTATGTATTATGTATGTTTGTATATGTATTATGTGTTCTTTTTTTCGTTTTCTCCATCCTTGTACTTTATCATTGCTTCCGAAAACACCGAATAATTCCATATAAGGATTAATGCAATTAAAATTTAATCTTCATTTTCTTCATTCTGAATGTATGCCAGTAGTCAAAAGACGCCACCACACGAGATCTCCGGCTCACAATCGCGTTGCTAATTTAATTAAATCTGCTTCGTAATAACGTTGTTGCTTAAAGTGCATTGTTTCATTAATACGGGGTATACCTATTCGTGCTGTATTATTTTTAATTATATTTAAGGTATTGTATATAAATAAGTCGTGAATGTTCCGTGAGAATGCTCTCAATGCCTTTGTTTGGACAAGGATAAATTTTGCAACCTATTTAAGATGTAAAATGCATGCTATTTATTTATAAAAGAACATCAACAGCATACACGTTTAACATTTGTTAACAAATGTATTTAGGAAAGGTGTTACTGCTAATATACACACAAATTATAGGTGTACATAACATGCGTTCCATAAGTTATAAAATATGAAACCGCAAGTACTTTAACCGGTTGAATACCGTAATTACAGAAACAATTAAAAAGCCATTGTGTCTCGTGTAGATCCACGTTGCCGGCATACCAAGGGTTAAGGAAGACATGACTTCAGCTGCCTTACCTTATTCCATCTATGTATGTTGAGGTCACCTTTAAGTCTAACCATAATGCAGTAATTGTACATTCTCCTTTTAAATGTTTACATAAATTATTTAATTCAGCAACTTTCATGCCACTCACTACTGATGATCTAAGGTAACACGGCTGTGGGGCATTTTAAGGCTAAATTCTGGGAAGTATTTCAATAATCAAGTCAGTAATATACAGTGTGAGTCTTCATAATGTGCACATATCGAAATGAGGGAACTAAGCTTAATTTTATCGACGGAAAAAATATTTAAAAAAATTGTAGCATTTTTTAAATTATTTTTCGCTGCTTTGACCCCTGTGTAAGGGTCATATTCAAAATAATTGTAAGTTACGGATAGGAAACAGATATGAATATTATTTGATTGTAACAGAAAAATAACAGAAAGGAATTATTAGGGCAAGTTTAAATAGCACACGTTTATAACAGGCTACGAGTGCGAAGTCAGTGTGGGTCGCTAGGTGGGTACATAATGAAATAACATTTTGGTGATCGTATTTTAGTTGGTATAATTGCCATAAATTCATCATCATCATTGCCATAATGCCTTATCTCCGAAACTACCGAGCCTAAAATTTTGATATTAATATTAAGGCAAAAGGATTCTAATGATTAGAATTATGTAAATATTTGTTACGGTCGTGAATCATATTTTAATCAACATACAACTTTACACTGACCTGTAAATTGCAAAAAACCTGAGTCAATTTGAATTTCGCGGGCTACCGTAATGACTTGCCGTACCTCATAAAGGATCATCATGATATAGTGTTGTTTGCAGATGACACTTCTCTTTTGTTTAAACTTAAACGTCAGCAGTTGGTTACTGACGATGTAAATAGCGCGATCTCGAAAGTAGTCCACTGGTTCAATGTTAATAATTTGCTTCTAAACGAGAAGAAAACCAAATGCATTAAGTTTACGCTACCCCACGTAAGGCAGGTGAAAACTAATGTGTTGATAAAGGGCGAGGAATTGAATCCTGAAGACAACACAGTATTCTTGGGCATAACTTTGGATGCTAAGCTTCAGTGGGGTCCACATATAGATAAATTGTCAAAAAAGCTAAGTTCTGCAGCATACGCTGTTAGAAAAATTCGAAATTTAACTGATATAGAGACTGCTCGTTTAGTGTACTTTAGCTATTTTCATAGTGTAATGTCGTACGGTATTCTATTGTGGGGAAATGCCGCCGATATTCAGACTATCTTTGTTTTGCAGAAGCGAGCTGTTCGATCAATTTATAAATTAAGTCCGAGACACTCTCTCAGAGACAAATTTAAAGAGATTAATGTAATGACTGTGCCTTCTCAGTACATTTATGAAAATCTTTTATATGCCCATAAAAATATAAAATTGTTTAAAAAATACAGTGATATCCATAATATAAATACTAGAAACAAACACAAATATGTTGTACCTACAACCAGGCTCAAGAAAATAGGTGGCTCGTTCAGATGCCAATGTATACGCTTTTACAATAAACTACCAAGCCACGTTCAAGATCTAAGCCTTAATAAATTCAAATCTTTCATTAAACGTAAGTTGTGCCAGAAAGCCTTTTATACCGTTAAAGATTATATTGAGGACAAAAAGGCTTGGGATTGAGCTGCTTCCAATTTCTGCATTTTGAATGATTTTTTTCTTTTTAATACACATTGACATTGATGAATATTTTTTTTTAAACAATGACATTTGCTTACTTTGTAAAGTATTATATTATTTTTTCATTGTGAATGTGAAGACGATGTGGGTCTTTTTACATACTTATATATATTTTTTTTATTATTCTCTCTGTTCTGTTTTTTTTTTTTTCATGGTCTGGCAGTTTGAGTAATTTATGTGGCCTACCCAAATGTCCTTTCTTTGGTATTGTTCGTCGAATCGTTGAGCTCCTTAAGTCTTGAGTTGAGCTGCACGATTTTTGACAAATGCGTGCACTGACTGGACAGGTCCTCTCAATCTGTGTGGTTCTTTCCTCAAAAGACCACCTCAGACATCGATCTACATGGTCTTCATATAACCTGACCAAGATTATGTCTGGACTTTAAAAGAGACTGTGACCTCTGAGTTTGTTTCGGCCTTTCTTCTCAGAGTAGTCAGATAGGAAACGCCGACTTCATCTAGTTTAAAAAAAAAACATGATTGACGTGTAAAAGTGTTTGTACAAACCTACTTACAAAAAATAAAATCATTTCATCATCATTTCATTTCATTTACCTTGGCGCATCCCCCTTAACTGATAGGTACTGAGACGGCCGACGAGAGGCTGGGTACGCCTCGGCGAGGCTGCGCGGTTAGTATAAAAGGCTCAAGCAGTGAGGACTGAGGATACGCAGTAAAACATGCACACACAGACAATACATGGCACAGCAATGCAATACATGGCACAATATACGCAAACTTTACATACTTCAAATAAATTTAAGTAAGTAAAAAAAATGTTTTGGCTAACCTGCGGTGCACTAAGTACCTATTAATATTTTATTTTCATTAATTCATACATGAGACAATGTGAATAACGCCTAATCATTCATATCTGTTACGTAACGGAAAAAAGTGACAGATAAAATAACGTATATGAATTAATTGCACGTGTCTATCCTACAAATCTATTTATTTCCACACCAATTCACATGATTATACGAATATTTTATAGTTATAACAAATATCACAATACAGCCCTTTCCTAGTATGAGTAATAAAACAGTAAGTACTTACCGCTACTGTAAACGACTCACATTGAATATTTACTTTTAAAAGTCTAATTTTCTTCGACAACGAAACGAGCTGAAAAACTATATTGAACAAAATGGCAAAGCGTTTATTCTTACGCGTCGTGTAGTAACAGCTAGTGAACTAATTTTGCCAGTATTTCAAATTTCTTTATTGCCATGGAAATAATGTTAAAATAGCATAACAGAGAAGAATAACAGATATGTGCAAAATCAGGACACTCATTAATAAATTAAATTTGGAGTACACTAAATAGTATTTTATATTTTGTTTAGTAAAGTGTTGAAAGTTTAAACAATATTCTCTGAATATATATTTTTTTTTAACTTTTGTAGAATGGTTCATAATTAAATTATTTTTTTTAGTTTACCGTTAAAGACGTGGACATAGAATACTTGTATGAAACGGATCCTACGCAATGTCTGGTTTAATTTTTTTTAATGAATTGTTTAGGTTTACCAAATGTTTCGTTGTTTTTTATTAAGCTCAAATAAATATTTTATCTGTTTGTTTATGAAATTCTAGTCAGTTGCATCTCGTTATGAAAATAATTGGGTTGGACATTAAGACAGTAGTAAATATACAATTATTTTGAATATGACCCGTAAACAATCGCCCCTCAATTGAGAATTATGATTTTTTTTTAACAAAAATCTGATATTTTTTTATAATTTTTTTCACTATTTGTAAAATTAGTCGATAAAAGCCCCGATTACTTTTTTTCCGATGATTTGATCCGATTTTTGATTACTTTAAATTTTTCTCCATCGTATCAGATTTATAAACGTAAAAATACCATGTTTATAACTCAATCACAACATTTCCTATCAACTGTTAAAGAAAGGCCTTGCAATCACCATACTTTAGCAGGTAAAGATCCTTTTAAATATTTTTTTATTTTTTCAAATATTTTTTCCGTCGATAAAATTAAGCTATGTCTCCCTCATTTCGTTATGTGCACATTATGAAGACTCACACTATATGTAAACTAAAAATGCTAAAACTATATTCCCTCATTTTGCAAGCAACGTCACGGACTGACACAAGTGTATTATAATATCGAGAAAGTAGTAATAGGTTACGGAGGTAGGATGGGACATCCATCTTACCGCTCCCTTAGGAAAAGTAAACACGAAGGGAAAATTCTATTTCTATGAAAAATATTATATAAAAAAATAAAAGTTATAAAACTTGGATTGGTAATGAGATTTGGATATTTACATTTAATTTCATTTTCAACCGAAATTCGTTTATATATTTATGCGTTAACAGGCTATTTTTCAGTCCTCTAAGTATTATTTTTATGTTGGAATCTTCTCCTTTTATTTTTACTTTTAACAAGGTCTTGGAAATTGATGTTGGTGGACGACATTAAAGTAAGATGGTTTCAAAAAAACTAATTAGGCAGCCTACGGAGAATTGCGGCAGTTTATTCTAACTAATACTAAACTAGCACATTAAAAAAGTAAAGAGTTTGATCAAATTCTTGGCATTTATTCTAATAAAGTAAGGTGTAACCTTATTACAATGAGATAAGAGTTACATTGTTGGTTTTACGTCAAAATTGATCATTCTTTGATCGTGAATGTGCTACTTAAATAATGGATAACGATGTACTCGCGCAAGTCTAAGCTTGCACAAGTCTGCGTGACAGCGAATGGCTAGGCACACACGTTAAGGGGCTTACAGGACCTAAACGCAAAAAGCGCAAGTTTTAGAAACAATAAAAGTATATGATCGACTTCAGTAAACAGAAAAATATGTAATATTCTTCAGGATTTAAGCTAGGTAGATATTGTATTGAAAACATAATACAACTAATTTGATACGATAGAAAAAAATCATGAAGATACCTCTAAAAACTTTTTTTTTTACAATAAAAACCATACGTATACCTACAATCATTCTGATTTTTTGTCAGATTATTCTACAAGCAACATACTAAAACACCACTGTTTTAATTTTTTAGTCCAAACAATAGATTTTTTGTAATTAAATAATTGCTTCATATTTTGGAATAAATTACCAGCGTTGTGTCATCGCGCTTCTCTTTCTTTTATATGCAGTCCGACAGTGACCTCGCTTTAGGTCATGTACCTAAGTTAATGTGCAAGTCGAATTTCGCGCAAGTACCTATATTGTAAGGTGTGTGGTGTTGGGAAACTCGACCAGATGCCGTCTCGCCGCAGAGATGGAACCGAGAAGAGTATTCAAGATATCATCGATATGTTGAAGAAGACTGACCCGGACGACGTGCCAGATTTCGTGGCGAAGCAGCTAAGTAAACTGCCCCCCGTCACGTTCGATCACGTCGACGTTACGCGGCTGCTAAAGGACATCACTTCCTTGAAGGCGGAGATGACCAAGATGCAGTCCAGAATGGAGGTATCGGAAAAAACCAATACTGAACTACGTGCAGAAATAGCATCATTGCGAAACATTGGTTCGGTAATTGGGTCACCTGAGGCCTCAAAGGTGAACACACGACGAGGCGCGCAAAATGCATCCGTCGGCAGTCTTGAATCGGCGAACACAAGTGCGTCACCAGCTGCCGATAACGCTGAGCAAGCGCCGCCCGCCGCCGCCGTCGCCCGTGCCACATCACCGGCTGCGGAAACGTCACGAGTAGGTACGTCGACCCCTAAACGTGCCTACGCTGCTATTGTCACCAGCGGCAAATCAGATGCGTCGCAGCCTAAGCGACAAACCAGAAAAGGGGAAAAGCTGGTAAAGGGTGCTCAACCTGCCCTGACTGCGGTCCGTTGCTCTTTGCCAAGAGCCGGCCAGGTTGATGAGGAGGGTTTCACGAAAGTGGAAAGGAAGAAGAAGAAGCCCTGTTCCCGTAACCTGCGTGGCACCGCACTGAGTGGACCCAACATGCTGCTGCGCCCTGCTGTGCCTACGACGCAGCTGTACCTTTCACGTCTGCATCACTCAACGACAATTGAGGAAGTCGTGCAGTATTTGAAAGTGAAGACCAATTGGACTCTGAGGGTCGAAAGGTTGGAATCGCGCCACAACATCAACTTCAAGTCTTTTGTGGTACGAGTTCCAACCCAACATCTACAGACCTGTCTGAAAGAGGACTTTTGGCCGAAAGGTGTCGTATATCGACGTTTCCGTGGACGGTTACGCGACACCACGCAGCGAAACACGACGCCGATGTTACGTGTATAGTTCATAGTTTTAAGGTTTTTAATTATGTATTAGTTTATTATTTTTATAAGATTATTTTGTGTATTTTATCTATGGGCCTTAGTTGCCTGAAAATAAAATGATTATTATTATTATTATAAATTCATACCTGACGAACGATATTGAAGCCGTTCGTATGTATTTATATATAATACAGGGATTTGACATTTATTTCACATTGACGCTATAATAAAAGCAAGCACAGAAAGAAACCTTTATTTTCTCACATTATTTCGAGATTACTTTACAAATAAACAGTACACATTCGCCACCTTGTGGGGAAGGTAACAAATACCTGAATGAGACATCGCGAGAAAATCCTTGTTCAGTCTAGTTAGTCACGTCCCCCTTACAAAGCCACATAACGCCGGGCACACACGGAGGCAGCTAGATCGAGCACACGATAAAATTGTAGAAAGGATTTGTTCGCGCGCACTTCTTTAGAACCTCGGCAACTTGTGGAGAATTTAGAGAGAACGAGCTTAAAGCATGTTACACACGCAGGCACATAGCGTGGAGAAGCGCTTGGAATTGATACTGAAAGTTTCATTCATTGAATACCTATCTAATGTTTTTGTATGGACCAATTGTAATTATTTATTTATTTTATTATTGCGGTGTAATGACTGTAATATAATGGTGTAGGCGAGGCGAAGGTGGCGTGACGATCTTATATCATTCGCATGGCCAACAATTTAAAAGGGGCTTGTTTTTAGCTTTTCAGTTCTTTTAACTTAAGTTTTTTTACGGCAGTCGGGTTTTTTATTTTTTGACGTGACAACGTCTTAAATTAGGTTGCGACTGGGAGTCACTTATGAAAAAGTGTAACGCTCGGTAACGTTACGATGAGTCACCGAACGAGAGAGAGGCCCGCCGAATGCCTTGCGTCTCTCTCCCACTCAACTATGATCGGATGATCGGTCGTTGTCACGTAAAATCTTCGCCCGTAAAACCGACTTTACAGGCAACCATTTTTTTTAATAACTTTTTTTATTTCCAGCTTTTTAGTTTACGTGTTTTTTACGATTTGTCACTTCGAATTACTTTTAACCATATAAGTTGTTTATATTTTTGTAATCATCTTTTAAAGCCCTTTATTTTGATACCCCACTCGATAGGTTTTCAGAAAATATTTTTTTTTTTAAGACGTAACTTTGCGCCAAACATCGGCCATTTTTAATTTTCACTAACGTCATGTCTTTAGTGACACTCGCCGGACTAAGCGGAATCGATTGACGTGTGAATCATAAAATCGGCCCAGGCGTTTGGTCTGTATAGTGCTTCAAAGGAACATACATACATACATAGGCTGATGAACACACCACTCCTTTGCGTCGCGCAGTCGGGTAAAAATACAACGGGAATGACGCAATACAGTTCCAAAGTTAATAAAATTACCAAATCTTAAGTTTGATTGCCTTAATTTAAATTTACATTATTCGCAATCTAGCCAAAGTTAGGTTATTAGTCAAACAATTTAGATCCAAACTAGTTCCGAATAGTTTCAACTATGTTGTTTGCAAGATGTAAGATTCGAATATGGGAAACAGAGAATCGTAATGTAGTACCTCTACATTCGGATTTTTCTCTAGTCAGTCGTACTGTAATAAAAACATAATAAATCAGTATTTTTATCCGACTGCGGCGAAGCCCAAAAGGAGGGTTAAGTTCTCCTAAAAAGAAGCAGTCATTAAACTCAACTCATTTTCATGAATTTACGGTCAGTGGGTTTACAAATTAATGTTCGATTTCACTTTTACAATTAAACACTTTTATTTGTATTTGGTGTTTCATGAACGGTTGCCAAGTAGAGGGGCTTGTGGCTGCTAAGTAACAACAGCCGCGGCGGTCGATCGATCAGGATAAGCTACGCTTACCGCGGTTGTTCCGTGGATGGGTGATCTTTACATATCAAAACCCCTCCGCGCTTCAGAAAGTACGATAAGCAGTTGGTTCCGGCTGACATCCGTGGATCTTTAGCAGTCGTTACGAGTCGTCAGAAGCCCAAAAGTGTGACAGCCAGTCTTACCAAGAGTTTCTTATAAACCAGTAACTGGGTTATGAAGGTAAGATAGTTTGTAAAGTCAGTCAAGATAAACTCAGAAAGTACATATGAATAGAAAAGCCACATTGGTCATTGCCCGGATTTAAAACCACTACCTCGTGCATGAAACGCTGGGCCATAACGACTTTAATTGTTGACTTCTTATAAATAAATTATTTGATTTTGCCTTGACTGCTACATCCAACTCTTAAAAAGTGGTGCTGTGAAAAGAAAATGGTTGCTAATAAGGTTGTATCGTGGTCGTCTACCACGATACAACGTTACGAGCAACCATTTTCTAAACAAGTTATTTATCACCACACACTCCAATGCATTTAAATGGACCCGTTATCTTTTGTAACGAATACGAGCCTTAAAAATGAGACTTTTTAATCAAAACACACAAGTAAATTACAACCGTTTCGGATAGCGCTACAGTGAGCTATCTTACTTTTTCAGTCATTGATGATCGTAATTCAGCTACTTACTATACCTACAGTTATACAACATGAATCAGAAAGGTGTGGTCAAATTTAAGGGTGAGTTACAGACGACAACGGGGATAAAATTATCAGCTGTCCCATACATTTGGGTCGAGTAGGTATTAAAGTTTTGATATTTGTTTTCGCGATTACGATGTTGGCTCCATAGGTCTGTACCACACCCTTAAATATGATCACACATTTTTGCTACACGCTGTACAGGTAAAACAATTGTCACCTTATAGGAAATATAGGTTGACGACGTCGAAAGTGAGTTGAGCGCACAACTTCTGTCACAGACCGCCATTTAAAGTCGTCAGTTTATTGTATACGTCATTTGTGCCATGGTGCGAGTAAACTGTGACACACTTGGTTTGTATAGAAAGTGTTGACAAAGCCACTTCTAACATCGGCAACCGAGGTGTCTCCGTATTCCGTGTGTAAAACTTTGGTTATATTGAAGGAGCCTATTTTATGCCAGAAACAAAGGGAAAACTTATCTCCTTTAGATTTAATTAATTTCAATATGATTAGGTTGTTTTCAAAGTATTTCATGTTTCAAGTACAGTCAACAAAAGAGATAAGTATGCAAGATCGTCGGAAATAGTTGAAGTTTAGTAAGAAACCGATGGATGTTCTCGAATTTAATAAAATGTAATTGTATTAGTAGAAAACAAACAGCTCATTTATCAAATTAAATTTCAGTCGACAACATCCATCGGTTTCTTACTAAACTTCAACTATATCCGACGATCCTGCATACTTATCTGTTTTGTTGACTGTACATAAACACAGTACAATTCAACGTTAACCGTGTACGCTTTGCTATTACATAAAAGATAAACCAACTATCGCTCATGCCTTCACTCTAATATCGAAACATCAAAATGAATAATTAATTTAATAGCAAAGTTCTGTACCACCCGTAACTATGTATTAGTTGCGGGTTTTCATCTAGAAGTACTTATCCCTTTTGTAATTAAAAAGTTTGATAGTCAGTTTTACCTATAATTTAATTATTTCTGAAGAGTTTGTTATTTTCTACAGCTAGTCTAAAACGTTATAATAATATTTAGGGTTCAGGGTACAATAACGCGAACCTTCTTCTTAGCATGTCCATGGCAATTTAAATGAGTTAGCCCAGAATTTGGCTTACAGTTTGGCACCTTCAGTACCATCAGTTCCTGCAACGTAGGTACCTACGAGTACACGCAACAGGACAGACTGGACACGATATTAAGTGCCTCATTGTTTGTGGGACACACCACCACATTTACATCCTCATTTATAAAACTCGTATTCGATACAAAAGAAAACGGGACCCTATACCTAACTAAGCAATGCCGTCTGTCTATCTGGCGTATTTTTAGACCTTTAGAACCGTTACAGCTCACAAATGAAAATAAATAAAAAGTAATTTAAAAAAATAAACCGACTTCAAAAAGAAATTAACTCAAAATTATGAAATAACTTTAATTTCGGAAGTCGGTGTCTTGGGATCTGTATTTTAGTTTTAGTTTTTTGCCACCGACTTCCGAAATTAAAGTTATTTCATAATTTTGAGTTAATTTCTTTTTGAAGTCGGTTTAATTTTTTTAAATTACTTTTTATTTGGTAATTTTTAGTTGTTGTACTAGAATTTGACCAAGGTTTTGAGATGTTTTCGCTTTGACACTACACCCGTAGCTCGTATCAATAAGCCAGGCCGTCACACTTTCACGTCTTAGTCCATATCTTGAAAATTACTGAATCGATTTTGATGAAACTTGCACTGTTCCCTAAGTTGAAGTAAATGTAAGCCAATAAAAAAAGAATGGTCACGATCCGATTAATAGTTACGGAGATATGCGTGGACAAACATACATACATACATACATACATACATGCATACATACATACATACATACATACATACATACGTCTATAAAATTTTGTATATTTGTTTGGAAGCCCTAATAGATTGTCATATGTGAATATAATGCAATTCCAATAATATTACATACATACGTATCGAATTGATAACCTCCTTTTTTTGAAGTCGGTAAAAAACCTGTGCGGTCGGGGAACCCCCGTCAGGAACGAAGTTCCTTATACTCGCACGTAAAAAAGAGACAAAGAGAGAAAGCGTTATTTTAATACAGAACCATCTAGTATAAGTTGACGGCACGGTTGGCGCAGCGGTTAAGCGATTGACTGCTGCGCTGCGTGTCGCGGGTTCGATTCCCGCACGGAACAAATATTTGTATGAACTACAAGTAATTGTTCCGGGTCTGGTTGTTTGTGTCTGTGAATTTAAATGTTTGTAAACGCACCCACAATACAGGAGAAATTCCTAGTGTGGGGCAATGTTTTTAATAATAAAAAAAAAAAAAGTTTTTAGAAGCTCTGATAAAGTTATTGATATCGTGAATTTTCATTCTGACCTCACTATCGGCTTCAACACCCTCGAAACGCATGAAAATGACACCTATGATGAAAAATTTGAAAATTTGACGTGTTTATATTTTCTCTTTTTTAGTTTAGTTTAAAAAGATTCCCGAATCGCAATCTAAAAGGGTACAAAACCTTTATTTTACTTATATAATGCCCCAGTAATAAAGTGAGAGAAATGTTACGCAAGTAATAATCTACTTGCTGAACCGGACTAACATTGCCGTCAGTAGCCGTTCCACGGTATTTAAACTAAACTTTTTAAAGGCTTCGCTTCAGAAATGCATTGGCTTAAGTGTTTCTGATCGTACGAGTATGTAAGTAGTTCCAATAGTTTTTACTTCAGAGGTACATTAATTCCTCTCTCCCCTTTAACTTAAATCAGTGGTTTTAATATTCACAGGAAGTACACTAACGCAACATTCATTAGCGGTTCTCTCCTAAAGTAGTGAAAATATATTTTATGGTGTTACGAACATAGTATTATCGAAATCATACTATTATGAAAAAGTAGAAATTTTCATTTCACGAAAAAACTGATTCTGAATTTTGCGTAGGTAACTGTAAGGTATTTATGTAGGTAAATGTTTTTTGATCTTTCCGTGCTTCGAACCTCTAAGCTTTTCATAATAAATATATATACCTAAAACATTTTCATGAACTTTCAACCGCATAGAGTAACTAGATCCATACCATAACATCGTAACAGGAAACACAAACTTTGTTTACATCCAGTAATAGGTAGTGATAGATTTCGCTGTCCGATCTACATAGATGGGTTCCACTAGTTTTTCTGTTGACATAAATCGTGACCCCACGGGGGTATGGGACATGTTACGGAAATACTTGGCAGAAGGCCCTCTTGGGTAGTGTAATTTATAACTATATGGGAACAGTAGTCAGCCGGTGATCGCTCGCACTCCAATGAAACAGACATATATCACTGGACTTTATAATGTATTGCGGACATAGGTCAAACAGTAGGTACAAAACAAAGTTGTACATGTACTTATGTAAAGTGGGTTTGCCTCTTTTTGTTTTTGTTTCCAATTCTAACTGTAAGGAAGCAATGTAAAAGACATACAATTTAAGTGTTGGCAGCCGTAATTTGTTTAGTAATGTGACTTTTAAGTTCAGTTTAAACTTGGTCTCGAAAATCTAAAATATTCCTTAATAATTATGTAATACTATAAGCTTTTGCCCGCGACTTCGTCCGCGTGAAATTTCATCCTCCCCGCGTTCACCCTCTTAGGGGTTGAAGTTCGTAAAATCATTCCTTATTCCTTGTCTACATTATAAAGGGAACCTCTGTGCAAAATTTCAGCTTTCTAGGTCCAAGGGTTTGGGCTGGGCGTTGATGAGTCAGTCAATCAGTCAGTCAGGACTTTTCTTTTTTTTTATTTAATATAGATGTTGTAATAACCAGGCTTAAGACATTCAGAAACATATATGGCAACGTCTTAAATAGTGGTATTTCTATGCGCTAGTTTGATTATTTTGTCAATAATTTATAGGTACTACAGTCCGGCCGTCTAGCGAGTGCATTCCTGACACCTGTCAGTGCGACAATTCTAGTAGCTAATAAAGATCAAATTCGTGTGAAAAACGCATTCTCTCCTCGGCCGCACTGTAAATGAAATGATGAAATATGGCTCTATAGTGCACTTCAATATTGATAACGAATTGCAAAAATAACACCAATTCGGTGTTATTTGGAGTTGAAAGAGTTTTAAAACGGAATATTCAGTTAATAAAAAATAATTATTCCAAATTCATAGTCAATATCTTTACTAAATTTATCTGATTTTTCTCTTTTTTTCTTTATTATTTTATTATTATCTCCTTTATTCAATTAAATTCTTATAAATTATATTTTTAAATATTAGTATAAAGAAATATAAAAATATAAAAAATAGTAGCCCACCGGTATCGGGAACAGGGTCCAAGCTACCGGCGGTCAGGGCTCCAGAGAGAGGAACCTCCTAACTATTCGGGCCGTGTCCAGAAGTACCGCTTTCTGGATCAAGCCCTTGATCCAGCTGCCCAACGAGAGCCTCCTCAGGTGTTGGTCGAGGCTCTTGGCTATTAGACCATTGGCTGTCACAACTATCGGCACAATGATCGCTGAGTCCACATCCCACATGTCGACAACCTCGTGAGCCAAGTCAAGATACTTGATTTGTTTATCTTTCTCGGCTTTCACGAGGTTCCCATCATGCGGGACGGTTATGTCAACAATCATTGTGCGCCGCTCTGATTGATCCACCACCACTATATCAGGCTTATTGGCAACAATAGTCCAGTCAGTGATGATGGATCGATCCCAATATAATGTGATATCACCATTTTCGAGAACTGGGTCGGGCACATACCTGTAGTACGGCAACTCCGATTCCACAAGGTTGTATTTCAGAGCAAGTTGCTGATGGATTATCCTGGCTACAAGGTTGTGTCTATGCAAGTACTCTTCGTTAGCTAGACGAGAACACCCGGAGATAATATGCCTGATTGATTCTCCCGGCCGGTGGCATGCCCGACATATGTCAACCCACGTCTTTCACAATAAATCTCCGGTAATTGTTCGTCATCATAACTTCGTCCATAATTGCACAGACAAAACCTTCGGTTTCCCCAAAGAGGTCACCGAAACGCAGCCAGGCTACGGACGCTAATACCTAGATCAACATCGGGTCCATGTAGGGCCCGGAAAAAGCGTCCGTGAAGCTCCTTACTCTGCCATACCTCCATGCGATCATTAGTGTCAAGCACTACTGGCTTGCGCCAGTTCTCTTTAGCCAAGGAGAGCGGGGTGAGGCCCTTGTCCACGGCGACTACATCTCGATGCATCCCCACGTCGGTTTCTAGAAAATATTCCCTGAGACTGCATATCTCGCGATTGTGGAGGGCCTTAGCGTTTAAAAACCTCTTAACGTTTTATTATTATTATTTGCATTATGATTATGTTTACATACCGTGTGGTGGGAAACATTTGTTGACTGCTACACAGCTCGCAGAACAGATGGCCGATGGGGCCGAAAGGTTCTGGAGTGGCGACCACGTACCGGAAGACGTAGCGTTGGAAGGCCTCCCACAAGGTGGACCGACGACCTTGTGAAGGCCGCAGGAACCCGTTGGATGCGAGAAGCACAGAACCGGTCGAAGTGGAAGTGCTTGGGGGAGGCCTATGTCCAGCAGTGGACGTCTTTTGGCTGAAATGATGATGATGATGATGATGACAGGTATTCCTAGTGCAAACACCAGTCTCTCATAAACTAGTGTCAATAGTTTCTAAGCTTGTCTAAATTAATATGATGCCAGTGTTTGTGAAGAGAAAATAAATTATTAGAATTTGCATTAATAAATAATACTAAACAGCGAAATCTTAGACAGCAATTTGCGATGTTGCCTTCTCTCAGAATGCAACCTCTTAACATCTCGTGAATATTTCAAGAGTCGTATTACAGTTTAAAAGATACCGCCCTGTGACAAACGGAGGAACAGCGGAACCTTATTAACAGGATCCCGTTTGCCCCTTTTGTTACAGAACCCTAAAAACGGGCGGAACTCGAATCTCATACGAGTACAACATATTTCCTGCCGATGAATAGAGTTCACGCTTTTCAATATCAAGTAAGTATGTATATATAGTATAGGTATGTATATTCCTTTTTGTCGCCTGACTGTGGCACCTGCTTTCGTTCTGAGAGTCGCCTTCCCGCTGACACAGTTATTATTTATGTTCCCAATCTAAATATCATGAGTTTTTTTTGTGCAAGCACTACCGGGACGGGGTGACAACTGAATAAGTTTCTTGCAATTTCCATTTAAAAGTAGGTTTTTGTCATTTAGTTTCCATGTAATCTTTATATTATGCTAATAAAGCTGAAGACTTTGTTTGTTTGAACACGCTAATCTCTGAAACTGACAGTTGGATTTGAAAAAATATTTTTGCATTTGATAGCCCAATACTTGAGGAAGGTTATAGGTTGGCTTATTTAACATCACGCTACGACCATAAGGAGCCGAGCAACGGTAAAAAGGCAGAAACGATAAGCGAGAACGAAGCAACATGATAGCGTGGGTGGGCGATGCGATATGACGGATCAGCGGAACAAGAAATTAAAAGCGGAAGAAGTCGCGGCCAGAAGGTAGTTTAAATTATACGTTTCATAGTATAATTAAAAATTACCTTGGGAAGAAAGAGTCATAATTATAATTATCATTATCATCTGCCTAGCCTTGTCCCAACTATGTTGGGGTCGGCTTCCAGTCTAACCGTATGCAGCTCTAGCAAAAACTCTAGTGTAGTCCGTTATAGAGGTATACTATATATTATACTCATGTATAATATTCTATGAAATCAGATATGGCCTTTACCTCTCGCTCGGACTTCTCCATTTGGCAATATTTATGTTATAAACGCACAAGACCGAACCTCTTGAGTAAATAACCTTATTCCAAAGAAAATAAAAAACCCACAAATATTCCACTTCCATTCATTTTCAAAACTTAATATATACAGTTCTGCGTAGATTTAAGGGCGTGAGTCCCTTGAGGCACAAGTCACAGGCCAGGCAACGTATATATCACCCTCGGGACAATACATTTCGTGCTTTTCCACGATAAGTAGCTCATACAAGATACACTGATTTATAAGGGGCGAAAAAATATTACTACCCGATAACGGGGCAGAGTTGGCAATAATATTTGTGACGTAACGTTGCGTGCATTGAGAAAATGTTTTATTGGGCTGTTCTTTGTAAACACATAACGATCTTGAATCTTGTGGGGCTGTTTTTTTTTTACATTTAAAACATTCTTCATTCCTTTCTGTGCGCGTCTTTTGTGTAAGATCATTATTGTGAAGTATTCATCATTTTATCTATTTTTTTATTAAGATAATCAAGGACTAGGAATATAAGGCATGATACAGACACTGTTTAAATTATTTAAAAACATTTAAAAAGTTTCTCAGATTAGCAAAACTACTGGAAGTCAGAAGCAGATACCACCACTTTCGGCTTGAATATCAGTGTTTGACACGAAGTAATCGCCAACACAACTCAATAACTGCATGACATCGATATCACACAGAAACATAATGAAATTGTATTTTTATAATAATGTTTCTTCATGTTAACGGAAAACATCGTAAGGAGACGGTGTATCCAAGAAATTTAGATTACAACTCACTCTCACAGAGTGAAAGCCTGCTGTTGCGGCAGTGGGAACATTACACACTGAATATGCTATATCAATGAACTTTAACATAACACAAACAAAATATAGGTAACAACCAGCCTTATTACACCAAATTAACCCCCTAATCTTCCCACATTAGCTAAGCACGAGTATGTAACTCGTCATAACAACACGACACGTGTCGAACAAGACAACCGTGTCGAACAACTTGCCCGAACAAGTTCCAAACTCCTTTAACACTTTCCTGCACATGTTGTACTGAATGTTCTCTGCGGATTGCTAAGTCTGATGTATATATGTTAGAATAGGATATTCGTTTACAACGCGTCTTGTGGGTCTCGTAAGATGTGGCTTTTGCTTTGAGCTGTTATCTCGATGTTGAGTTTCGAAGGTATTGGCTTAACAAAAGTTACGTAGCTCTGTTACGAGCAGAATTGGCCCAGTGTAAGCGGCTGTGACTTACGAGTTTGTAGGTCGTGGGTTCGAACCCAAGCAGGCACTTTACTTTGTGTAAATTATTTCATCACCACTGCTCTCAAATCTGTAAAGGTCATCCTAATCATCTTTAGGAAACCATCATGTCCTAGAACCAAAATTTCGAAGACATGTGACATCCATCAACCCGCACTAGGCCTGCGTGGTTTATTATGACCTACTCCCTCTCACAGAGAGGAGGCTTTTGTCCCAGCAGTAGCAACATTATAGGCAACATTAACAGCTCGCCGTCCGGTAAGGACCAGGCCCGGGTCGACGGCGCGTAGTGTTCTACGCGCGCCTCAAAGATATGTCAGCACTGACGGGCTCCCTGCCAGGATCGCGGGTTGTTCGAAAGAGATACCGTGGCCCCTGACACAGGCAATTGAAGGAACACGGATGAGTTTTAGGCAATAAAAGTCTGACACGCCCTGCCGCTCCGCCCAGAGCGGGAGAAGTTATTTGATAATTTCCCGGGAGAAGTTATTATATAATTCAGTTTCAATTTCCATAGATAATCTATATCTTATCATTAATTAAAGTCGCTTTTCATTTCTTTCTGTGTCACCGTGTGGTCGTTCTTAACTAGACATCGGATTTGGAGCATATATAACAAAATATTTCGATGTTTGTCAAGTCTTAAAAACCATGTGAAGCAGGGGCGGATCGCTAGTAAAGTACGAAGTGAATTAATTAACCGACTAACAACTACCAGACAAGGAAAAAACTCGAGTGGAGACTATATTTGCTATAGTAACAATACCACCGAGATAGAAACTCCAAAAGTCTCTCCAAACAAAGCGAATATTGGCAATAAGATAGTACTCAATCAAGGCACATAAATCCTCTTATATTAGAGTGTGCTCATTCACACACATACACGATTATATCCATAGCAGTACACAGATAAACTATATCCATTACTATCGATCTTGTGTTTGTAATACATTATTACTTCCCCTCGCCGCTAGTCATTTAATCACTGTAACTACGGCTAATGCGGAACATTATTTGGGAGGAAGAAAGCCACGCGAAATATCGCCGTGACGTGCGCTAATACAAAATACTAGGCCATTAGTTCTGTGCCGTGGTTTAGTAAGCGATACTGTTGTTGCCTTACTGTGGATCATTAGTGAAATGGAACTGCTCTTTTATAACGTTAAATCAATAATATCATTCATAAATAAAGCATGCAAATCAAAGAACTATAGAAAGTTCTGTGAAGGCGTGATGTGCTACGCAAACAAATGACGCGTAGCAATATTCCTCGTAGCTGGCGTAGCGCTGGCGTCAGCTACGCCGTAGCAACCACGCAGTTCCTTATTCTCGACAATATTATTATAATGCTTGCCTAGTTCCATGATACTAACAAAGTGCCTCATCTACATATTGGATGTTTAAATCGACGAGGAAGTTAATTTTGAAAATGGAACTAGGCTCTGTTTTTGAGTTGAGATTTTAACAAGTTCACAACTTCAAATTCGCAATTCAAAAACCGAGTGTTAAGGAGCTGATTTATTTTCTTTCTTAATTAAAAATATTTTATAAACTTCAAAGATTTTTTCCAAAATAATAACGTGTCATAAATCAATGTTTATGCGAGATGCGACTGAGATCGGATCGTTTGTGAGTGCTATGCCAAAGCCACGCGGCCAGCCGTTGTTCTCTGGCACATTAATTACTCCGCGCGGCAGTGTATCGTGAAATATGAACCCATTGCACTCTGATGCTTTTGAATTATTTATGTGAACGTACAGAAAACTTAGAGACAGAGGCTCCAACCTATTGGGGCGTTCTAATTTATTCATTCCGTTTACATTGGTGTCCAACCAACTGAACGCAATAAACTGAATACTGGTATTGTTTACTAACAGGCATAGCGAGAAAGTCTACTAAATTCCCGCATTGAACTGTATAGTCGATTTCATTATTAATCTTTTTTAATAAGCTGAAAATATCAATTCTATCTTCAGTCCCTCGCTAACACATGTCATAATATAACCTGAAGCATATAACTTACTTGCTCGCGGCTTCATCTGCGTGTATTTTGAACTTCATGATCTATATATAAATAAAAATGAGATGCGGTTCGTTGGTAAGCGCATCACTTGAGAACGTAATTTTTTTTATTTTAAAATGTTGGTAATATTGGTAATTTAGGTTTAATTGACAAAGGAGATCACCCATTTTGTTCGGCGACTTAGGATAAAAAATGAAAAGTCGGCAGCCAGGAATGAATTGCTAGTAGAAATATTTATTTGTATAGCTACAATGTAATGAATTTGAGAACAAAGTTAAACAACAATCTTATCTTTCGATCCGCCTGCATGTATATTATAATTTATCTCCGAATCCAAATTGTTATCAACTTTGACGGCTCAGTAAAAATTATGAGTTGTATGTGTACTTTAAAAATATGTAATTATTATTGATGACAGCCAAAAAAATATCCCAGAATGGGTGATGTCCTTTCCCGGAAAATTTATAAAAAGGACGTTAAGCTTTTCCCGGATTCAGGGAAAGCTGAACGTCCTTTTTCGTCTATGGGATTTTTGTATGAATTATTGAAAATTGGACAGGACAGGTCTGTCGGGTCAGCTAGTTTTTAATATAAATATTCCGTATGAAAAGTAGCTTATGTCCCAAGGTCCAAAAGTACCTATTTGTCATTTTTTTTTGTTATGGCTGATTCCTATAATTTACGGACAGTTATTGGTTAAAATTAAAAGTTTTAAATATTTACCAATAATGGAACAAAGACCTCTTAGCTTACGAATCTATTTATAATATATGCCCAGTTTGGCAATAAAATAATAATACCATCAGTAAGCAAAAGGATACATTTTTATTTATAGAAACCAAGCATTAGTTTAGGTGTGAAAGGTAACAAACAGACATAGTTGCTGCAAAATGTAAACATTTTTAATATTAGTATGGTTAAAGAGACATTCACGCTCTCAAATAAAAAATCGGCTCGACAAAGCAACAACAATAACATGTTGTTTATTCAGCAAACCGAATTAAAGCCAAAGCGGTCATAGTCAAAGGCATGCATTGAACCCGTGTAAGCACAGGAGGCTGTGGTTATAAACTGCCGTTAAATGAAGCGAAAAGATTGGCAAAGCTTAGCCTCACTACATGAAGTTAGGTGCATGGCCTAACTTATAACACGTGAGTTAGCTTAGCATGGGTTGGCAACATTAGTTAAACTGTATAAGGTAGCTGCAGTGCTATTCTGTAAAAATCTCACCGTGAAAACTTAGGTGAAGTGAGCGTGGAGTGAGCTGTCAATAGTGTCAATTCCTAGCAAAAACAAACCCACTTCACCTAAGTTTTCACGGTGAGATTTTTACAGAATCAACCGACTGTAGTACTAGTAGTAGTAGAGGTGCTATGATAACTTATCTCTTCTCTTATCTTATCTCTTCTCTTTTTTTTGTGTTTATGTTCTTTATTGCGTCATGTTTACCGCAAATAAACGTATTTTCTTTCTTTTCTTTCTTTATCACACCATTCTCGTATTGATAGGTTATGGTATAATTTGGTAAAAGTGTAAGTCTTGAATTATAAGGGAAATAGCTATATCGAATTACTATAACACTTATTTATATTTCATAAAATATCAATCAATAGAATCATTGAATCAATAGATA
The DNA here is from genome assembly GCA_963082905.1 of Oligia fasciuncula. Lineage (NCBI taxonomy): Eukaryota > Metazoa > Arthropoda > Insecta > Lepidoptera > Noctuidae > Oligia > Oligia fasciuncula. Next base: position 13,506,447 of record OY720390.1, on the reverse strand, counting down.
AATGAACTTAGGGGACTACCCTGGCGGTTCCCCCTTAAAAGGTGATTATTTCAATGCGCATTATTAATGTGTTCCCTTCAATGTGGCCCGCATGATTAATTTCTTTCGTATTTGGGAAAGTTTTGAATTTCGCGGGCTTTCACCTTAAGTAATGCTTAAATAGAGTTTGACAAGTTCTCAACTTCAAATTCTCAATTCTGAAACCGGCGCCCTAATTGCGTGCAAACTTTTAATCACAATCTGAATCATTTTGAAGGATATTGCTAATCCATTGCTTCATATGTTCGAAAAATTTGTCTGCTCAACAACATAAACAACGCAATGAATGTTGTTCAACTGCAAATAGGAAATCCATTGCTATGTGAAATTACTAGACTTCTGAATTTTATTCATGGCCTTGCTAAACGGAACATACAATAAACTGTATCGTACAGTAACCGGAAGCAATATCAATACATAATTATGAACAGAAGACTAACGCAAGTGTATTGTGCAGTTTTTAATTAGATACTTCATAAACGTATAACATAATAACGTAACAGTCAATGTGCAGTTGGGAAAATGTTTTGTTTATCCAAATCTATTACATATATCGCAGCCAACTAGCTAAATTAGCCATTCAGTTAATGCCTAGCCTTATAACTAAATGGCGCCGTTCAACTAGCGGCCTGAATGATATTCAGCCATTCAATCAAACAGCTAGGCAAATGACTTGGATCGCTGACGTTTAGTTAAACGTAGTACAAGTAGTTAATTGCCTAGCCCAGACATTTAAATTGCCAAACCAGAAGTTGGTAAGAAACCTAACTTCGAAGTAGCGCTCGCCGGCCGCTGCCGCGGCACAGCTCGCTCGGCTCGCGCACTTTTGGTTACAGGGTTTACATGACCTAAAGCGCGGTCACTGTCGGATTGCATAGAAAAGAAAGAGAAGCGCGATAACATAACGCTGGTAATTTATTGCAAAATATGATGCATTTATTAAATACAAAAAATCTGATAATTGGACTAAAAAATTAATACAATAGTGTTTTAGTATGTTGCTTGTAAAATAATTTGACAAAAAACCGGAATGGTTTTATGCATATTAGTATGGTTTTTATTGTAAAAAAAAAGTTTCAGAGTCTACCTAGCATATTTCCTGAAGAATATCATATATTTTTCTGATTTTGTTTACTGTAGTCCATCATATACTTTCAAAACTTGCGTTTGCTCTTGTCTTGCTTTTAAACTTTGTTTCTAAAACTTGCGTTTTTTTGCGTTTATGTCCTGTAAGCCCCTTAACCTAATCCATTTTGTCGGGGTAGCCTGGCTTAAATTCTGCGACCATTTCAGCTTGCGCGTGGTTGATCACAGTTCCAACCTAACTTATGAACTGCCGAACTGTTTACCTAATTGCCCATTTCAAAATTTTTACTGACCATTAAATTTATTACACTACTTGAGTATTTTAGCACTGACACTGTAGGAATAAATAACCGACCAATTTTCTTTTTATTACTGTTCATGTTTTAATTTAACTACCGCCGAAAAATTAAATGACTGTCAGTTATTTTTTTCTACTGATCGTAATAACCTCCCTAATGTTTAAATAACAATTGTTAAAATGATTTCCATATTTTTCTTCACATTTTCACCCTATTATATAATAAATTACCTAAGCATCAGCCAGCCAGTTAATTAAATGTTGTATTAGACTGAATATCATTCAGGCCGCTAATTGAACGACGCCGTTTAGTTAAAAGGCTATATAGGCAGTTAACTAAATGGCTAATTAAGCAATATTAAATAAAACCACACATTAACAAACTGGCAACATACGCATTAACTAACGATATCGTCAAAAGAGTAGCTTAAAAGGATTAGTGTTGCCACACTGCTTCGGTAGCATCTCAAACAAGATTCGGCTAAGTCGCGCCAGGAGGCGGGATTATCGAAATAGAGTTGGCGAGGATTAGGCAAGAGCACTCTCTGCCGTTCGATGTACCCGCTTAATGCGAACGTAATTGTCACGTGGGAACGGAAATGAAGGCGTAGTGTTCTGCATTTTATGTTGAATTGTATGCGGTTCCGTAGGTGCTGTTGAGTGTAACAGGTAGGGATCCTCCTAGACGAAATAACCTATGTTGCAAAAATATCAGCCCATAGGATGAATAAAATAATATAATAGAATATATGATGTAATAGAATAGAATATAGGATGTAATAGAATATATGATATATTAGGATATTAGATTTAATTGAAAACTAATATTATAAAGAGTTGTAATTGTAGGCTTATATTTTACTAGCTTCTGCCCGCGGCTTCGTCTGCGTGGAATTTATTGTTCCCCCGACCCACCTTATTGCATCGCATCGCCTGCCCGCGCTATTACTTCGTTTCCGCTAAGCGTTGTCTCTGTCGTTTTTTTGCGCGGCTCCTAAGCGTCCTAGCATGCATGTTAAATAGCCTGACCTTAAGATTTGGTTTTAAAATGCAAAAAGATTTTTTTTTTTCCGAATAGTCGTATAGAGGTATGAGAAACGGGGTGTAAAGTTCACTCATACTCTATAGAAAAGGGAGGATCCTCCGACCAGACGGGTGTTCTGTCTGGCGGGCAACTGCCCAATGATTCATGTAGGGCCGTCGTATCTATGTTAATTGCGCGGTAAACTCTGCTTGCGCGATGCAGGCTTTGCGTGACGTAGTATGACGCGTTGTTCGCATGTGGCGTTGTAGATACCGCTACAGTCGCAGAGATTACCACGTTCAAAGAAACAAACAAACTCTACAGCTTTATTATTAGTATAAATAGATAGATGTTCGTAAAAGGTAATCTCAGGAAGTATTGATCCTATTACGCAAATTCTTTCACTGATTGAAACCTACACCAATGCCGAGTGCCTTTTTTTTGAGTTGGAAATTATCAAATAACTTGTCCCGCTCTGGGCGGACCACGGGCGTGTCAGATGTTTACTGCCTCGGTATCTCTTTCGAACAACCCGCGACCCTGGCAGGGACCCCGTCAGTTAGTCCTGACATCACTTTGAGGCGCGCGTGGAACACAACGCGCCGTCGACCCGGGCCTGGTCCTTACCGGACGGCGAGCTGCCCATTGCTCACCGTCCGCAAACTCGCGCCTACGGTGGCCGCATGTAGTAAACCTGTGACAGGAATTTACTTTTTAACCGACTATTTAATGGTTTGTTCGACCTATTTAATTTATTCGTTAGTGGGAAGTGTCTTATCCTAAATGCCGAGTGTCTTACAATAAGAAACTTCCAGTTGCTTTCCAAATAGCAAATAGGTCGAACAAACAAATAAAAAAAGTAAATTCCCGTCACAGGTTTACTACATGTTGTAAGACGATTACTTTGCGCAGTATGTTCCATTGTATTGATGTAGAGGCACAGAGGTATTACAAGTGGACTTTTACTCGAATTCTGCCTATTCAAAGGTAATCCCTTGACTTCTTACAACACGGACAGGAAAAGAGTGTTTTATTTTTAGCGCGACCCACAAGACACCTAAAATTTATGAACTACACCTTAATCTATTTTGCCTTAGGGTGGATCACTAGGTAATGCTCATAAAAAGATTCAAGTGATCACCATCATAACCAATGTCGTATCACTAAGAGCAGTCATTAAATATAATGATTTCTGATGAAAAATGTTGCGGTTTCGCAGCTTTTGTATATAAAATAATTATGTTAACTGTCACATTTCATTTCATCGAAAAATCGAGGCATTCCTTGAGGATCACCCATTTGAAGATGACCCAAATGGGTGATTCTCACGAAATGCCTCGAAAAATCAGTTTTCAGTAAAGGTGTTTTTAGACCAAAAAAGCAAATGCAAAAACAAAAAAAAGTAAAGTAATTGAAATGAACGATAAAAAAAAAGTTCGTATAAGTAGGTATTCAACTCCCTTTCTACCAGATTTTGTATTTTAGTAAGGAAGTGACCTCTGCGTATTAAAACTGCAATACTTCGGAGCTCACGTCCGCTTAGAACGTGCCCTCGTCTTTAGGTACAGTACCTACATTCCGTCGGCCTTTAAACTAGGACACGACACAGCTATATCCGTAACAACATAACATTGCACCTGTATTTCCCTAAAGGTATAAAGAAAATTATAATTTATTATTTGTGTAATAACAATTGTTCAAAATCAAAGTATTTAGAGACCAGTGGTGGCCCAGTGGCCACGGACAAGACTTACGACTTGTAGGACTTGTAGGTCGTAGGTTCGAACCCCGACAGGCGCTTTACTTTGTGCAAATTATTTCATCACCACTGCTCCCAAAACGGTGAAGGACAACATCGTGAGGAAACCGGCACGTCCTAGAACCAAAAATTCGAAGACATGTGACATCCACCAACCCGCACTGGGCCCGTGTGGTGGATTACGGCCCACTCCATCTAGCTGAGAGGAGGCCTGTGTCCTAGCAGTGGGAACATTATAGGCTGATTATGATAATGATTATGAAAGTTTTTTTATCCTTACATAGTTTATAACAAAGTCGCCGAAATGTCTGTACGCGCATAACTTCCGAATGACTGCACCAAATTTGATAATTCTTTTTTGTTGTGCTCGGTATTGCCAGGACAAGGTTTGTATGAAATTTTTTTTTCGGAAATTCGAAAAAAAAAAATAGTGTTACTAGGTATGGGGGGACAGTGCAGGCCTGGCGACAAGTACCTACCAGATACTTGAAACAATAGAAAATGGCTAACAAATCGAAACATTTATGAGTCTACAAAGCCAAAGTTCCAAGCTATCACCGGCCAAAATTTTATGGAAAACTATTTGCATACCTTCTTGATTTGTGCAAATTAATTGCATATATATTCCTCGCTTATGTGTTATGTAAGTACAGTATAAGTATACCACCTATAAAAGCTCAACTTCTGTGTAAAACCGAACGTGCATAATGCATATTCAGCCTATAATGTTCCCACTGCTGGGACGCTGGCCTCCTTTCTGTGAGAGGGAGTGGGCTGTTATCTACCAGCCCAGTGCGGGATGGTAAATGACACACATGTCTTCGAATTTAGGTTTCTTCACGATGTTTTCCTTTACCATTTTGAGAGCAGTGGTGATGAAATTTTTTACACAAAGTAAAGCGCCTGCCTGGGTTCGAATTCACGACCTACAATTTGTAAGTTACAACCAAACGTGCAAAATGTTAAATGAAAACCCATTTTTAAGGCCTCACTGTAAACGTTATGGGGAACGAGAACAAAACCTTTTTCATATTTTCATTAAGTGAAGTCGTGGAACGTATAAATTTTAATGATTCCGAACAAGTTGTAATGAGCTTTCAGTTTCAATCCAGGAATTTAAAAAAAATGGAGGTGTTTCCTAGTTCTTATACCGCCTACTGGACCAGTGCACAACCTAAGACAAACATACTAATCTGAATAATTTCATAAAAATATCTAAACTTTTGTACTTTTAGTTTGATGATTGTCCTGGTTTGTTTAATCAAGGGCCGACATATGAAACGCACTTAACTGTCGTTAAACAAAATTTTGTACAGATGCCAGCAAATCAAGCTACCAGAAACTGTCAAATTTTCCCAATCAACTTTGAACCTTATGTTTTAGCGATAAAGTTGAAAATCTATTAAAGAAATTTGACAGATTGTAGTAAGTTGATGTGCTGGCGTCTGTACAAGGTTGATACAAGTATTCTAGGCCTTGTCCACACTTAAATCATATTGCTGTATTCGGCGGTTTATTCTGTAAAAATCTTAACGTGAAAACTTAAGTGAAGTGAGCTTGAATTGAGCTGTCATTAGTGTCAAACCCTAGCCCTGGTGGAATGACAGCTTTCACTTCATGTTTTCCCGCGTTTCCCCGCTTAATGCCACGACACCTTGTCGTACCAACGCGAGTGAACAGGCGCCTCTCCATAGAAAATAAATAATTTTATTTAAGATAAAATTTAATAATTTTTTATGTTATTTATAAAAAATAATTTTTAAATAATAAAAAAATTAATAAACATTTTGTGAATTTGGATATAAGTATTCACTCTGGATCGCCAAAAATGTAAGTAATATTTAGTGAATAGTCTACATTTGCATGATGTTTAGTGACTTTTCTTTTTGTTTGTTTTCGTAATAATTGTATCTAGTACTATTTGTTTTAGTTTAAAATAAGAACAGCCACTTTTTTTCTCTTCCTGTCTTCTTCTTTGTGTTTTATAACTTGAATATTGTGTCTTCATTGTATCATTAACCTAGGTAATCAGTGGAAATGTTGTGGATTGTACATTTCACCCACCCACTTCTAACGTAATCTTTTGTTTTCCCTAACAAGATAATTAAATAAATAAGTTTTCACGTTGAGATTTTTACAGAATAGATGTCACGTATCACTTTGTGTTAGCCTTAAGTTGTAACCTTGTCGTGGCTGCTCATTAATATAACATCGAGGTGTGCTCACTTACCATATCTCCATCACTTCTAAAATCCAAGTTCACAGGCGAGCGATGTTGAAACTCAACGAAGCCGGTGACGAATTACAAAACCTAATAAATATTCAGCGTGATAACGATTCTTAGTCACACTGAGATTTCTTTTAAAACACCGCGGTTCGGGAGCTTCCTGTTTCGCTTAATTTCTCATATTCATGTGGAATTAATGAGTGTTACTGTCTTAACTATACTGATATTATAATCGGTTCGCAAAGTTCAAGAAGTTGTTTGTAAAGTACGTGTGAATTTGAATATGAATATTTATGAGGTTTGTTTTAGACATGAGGTGAGCAATTGAGCAAGTCAGGAATTAGCATAGGTTCAATTGGCATAATTTTGTTACGTTATTCTTTAACTCGACTTAACAAAAGAAAATGAATAATATTTATTTATTTTTTTATTAAAAGAACCTAAATGAATTTATTAATGTTATTAAAAAACAGAAGATAACATTTACATAATTTTACACTAAAAGAAATAATCAGTAAATAAAAATGAAAAAATATTGATCAGAACTACTTTAAACAGTTCCATATGAGCCAAACATTCAAAACAGTATTTTTTACTGATCCGAAAACAGTTAAAGCTTGAGGCAAAATGTTACCGTCATGATAGTAAACTTTAACGTTTTAAGTAGCTAAAAAGTCCTAAAATCAACCGTTTTATTCATTTCGAGATATCGTTCAAACCATTGAAATTTACTTACAGTACAATAATGGTGGTTTACTTTTTGTTCTTGTTTTTTTCAGTAAATAGTATGTTCAATCATTAAAAGTTACTGTTTTGTCTTTTACTGTTAACACTTCTTCTTACTGTATAAAGTCAGTAAGTCTTAATGAAATCGCTTTAATGTGGTGTAATAAGAAATATTTTTTTTCAGTGTAAAGAGAACAGTCTTTAAAAAAAATTTACAAGTATACAGGGTGGCACGGGCATCGATGGGCAATCTGTAACCATGGATACAGTACATTATTCTGAAAAATTTCAACGCTAGAGGCGTAGAAATTTTTCGAAAGATGGAATGCCGCAAGGGTGTCGGCACATGTTGTATCCCATAACAAAGGCCTACCTAACTTCCAAGGCATTATGGTCATATTCCGTCTAGTCTCTTCCCATTGTCGCGTGCCAAGCCATTGGCTCCAAAACAGCTGGCACCCGGTGACAAGGGCACGACAGATGATCCCTTTATGCTGATGTGCCGTGCCATCCCAGGATAGGCCATGGTGTCTGAGGCAGTCTACACCTTCACCGCATTAGCAGCGATGCGGAGCCACGCAAAGAATGCCCAGACGCAGACAGGTAGCGAGCCGGATGGTGGTGTCACCCAGCATAAACTCAAACCATTTATTTCAAATAACCCAATTATAGGCACTTTTGGAACTGTCAAGGGGTCGGTCAGTCAGAAAGATGAAGCTAGTTGCTAATTCCAAAGCGTAGGAGGTACCTATGGAGAGGAACAGGCAAGAAACTCTACGGACACTCATTTAAATCAAAATATTATGTTTAAAAAATATTGGTTACATCATTCATGTTGAAATTATGCATCTCAGAACGATGCAGAACGTTAAAAGCGTCCGTAATGAAAAGATTAAAAAAGCAATTCAAATATTAAATTAAATTTAAAGAAGCCGTGGCAGTAAAGAGATGACCAGGACGGCGCCCGTTCACGAACATGACGCATGGATTAGCACCATTCAGCTCATCCTTTTTGAAAGCTGCTAAATGATCCAACACATGCGCCACCATCAACGAGACATTAGAGTTAACATGACATACTCTCAACCGCCAAGGCCCATTCAAGTCAATGAAAGAGTTACCTAGTAAATGGATCTTTATACACACATACACACACCCCCACACACATACACACACACGCGCGCACACACGCATGTGCTATGCAATAAATTAATTATACGATATTAGGAGATAGAATTTATATAATGCAAAGATAGTTTTTTTTCATCTTTAGCAGCTCCAACAGTATTTTCAAATGCTAATCAGTTTCTTTGAGTCCCTGTGGAACAGGACCAGCGTTAGACCGTAGGGTCTATGTTGGTAGTATATTGGTAGTGCTTGAAGCCAGAGGCCCGACTTCTACTCACACAGTCAGCAGGTAGGCACGCTCAGCAGTATTGGTGGACGTACCCATAAGATTATTTCGTAAAAGATAAAAAGATCAATGAAAACAACAACACATACTTTTCAACTAACTTATTTTAATGTAAATATGTAAGTATCCATAACAGTTATCTTTGTAGTATATTTTGAGAGTTATAGAAGAAATTCTTCGTAAATATACGATCGTCAGGGATTACTGGACTAAGCTTATTATAGAAAGCTAGTAATACCTATTTATACCGCAAGTTCTTTGTATTTTCGTCCGTAATCTTAGGAATACAGTTCTCTTTACCAAAAATAAAGTATAATATTACGAATATCATATAGAATGATGGTGTAACAAATAATTATTTTTTTGCTAATATAAAATTGACTTTGAAACTAACATAACTGATAATAAGTCAGAGTTCAGAGCGGCAAATCTCGATCTCAGTCTCAATCTGTCAAAAATAACTCTAATTTCCCTACATTTTGACAAGTTCTGATATTTGTTTGTCGTCGAGATGAGATTGTGACTAAATTTTGAATGTTTAAATTACGAGAATTTGCCTTCTGATGTTATGCCGGTTAGCTGTAGGGTCTACGCGATAGCTACGGCGTAGCTGACACGATGATGTCACCGTACCCCTTGCTACGCTCTCGTAGCAAACAGCCGAGTCACTTTTTACGGTACATGATTAAGCCTAAAGGGGAACACAACAACATGTTTTATTTAAAGCTGTATTTTTTATATTATAAAATGGATATTTTATTTTGGAAAAAATTATGTCTTGAATAACGTGATTGATAAAGGCAGTATCCGTCACCAGTGTCATCAAAAAACCAAACAGTGTTAGTTAATTAGAGTACAAAAAACTTTTTAATTCTCGCCCTTGAAATTCGCCGAATTTCTTGAATACCTCTTCTAACTTCGCTCTATTTAAATTCTTAATTCTATTTTTTGTCCTCACTGGCTCAATTCCCTACCAGGACTACATAATAGCAAAGAATACATCTTAACTAACTGTGACTGCAAACTTTGTACGCAAAAAATATCTCAGTCCCTCTGAGCTTAGCTTGGAAGCTATATAACATTTCATTAGCGGTCAGCGAAGACGCTCCGGTTACTGAGGTAATAAATCCTCATTTTTACTAAAGGACAAGTGAAAAGAAAAGAAAAATAGTGAAGGGATTCCGTGTTATGAGCGAATAAACTATTTTGTTAAGGTTTAAGAGATGTTGTAAATCATTTGAGATTAAATGAAACATGGATGAGATTATTGAATAATTTATTTAAATTAGAAGATTTATTTATTTATGCCCAGCAGTGGGAAATATAAAAATTACTAGGTTTTGCCCGTGGGTTCGTGGGTGCGTAGAGGTAGGAAATTAATCTACGGGAACATCGTACGACTTAAAAATTATCCTATGACCTAACCCAAGAAGTGATCTGCTTGTGAGCCAAATTTCATAGAAATCCGTTCAGCCGTGATTTAAATAGTCATAGATTTTTTTTCATTTGTTATTTTTTTTAAGAATTACATTATAGTACACATATCCTATCATCTCAATTAATCAAATCCCATTCATGTTATGAATTTTTGATCGTTGGTTATTATTTTAAAAGCAATAAGTATACCAAATCCCTGACAAAAAAGGAATATTTGTTTCTTTGTTCGCGAAGCATATGCGTAATAAAATAAAATAGCCATTTTGTCCATATTCTATAACATGGGTAGGGCTACCCCGGCTACCAAATCGATTAATTACCCAAAAGTTTAAATAGGCACCATTTGAAGCGGTCAAAGTTGCTTGTAGGTTTTATGTGTATGGATATATTTAGGTTAATTTAAAAATAATACGCTGTAAACATCAATTCATCAAGAATTTTCCACAGCCATAACAACCGACATAAATCCACGAAGGCATAAAACGCCCAAGAAGAACTTTAATATACATCCATCTTCATGCCTCCCTCAACGTCAGCAACTCTGCCTCAAAGCAAAATGCAACGCTGTAATCCTCATATTATTACAGCGATTCAAGCTTCAGAGATCAAGAACACATAATATGTTTAATGTAACATATAAAACGGTGGAATCCTAACAGTAGCGCTGTAAAGCGCTGCAGAGCTTTGCAGCCTTAACCCATAGAATTGCGGTTTAGCCGCAGAATTGCAGCTTTAAACGCCTTAGCCGAAATGCGGCTGTTTCGAACTCCGTTCAGAATTCGGATAGTTGGCACCCCTGATCCCAACATGGCGACCGATGCGCTAATTGACGAGCGATTCCCTTTTAGACTTTTGTATGAATAGTTAACTGTTGCAACAGCTATTAGGCTTACGACCATTGCTTCGTATGCATTATGGTGAACATTGGATTTTCATTCTGCTCTTTGTTTAGGTAGTTGTTGAATCGGAATCGTTTTTCATGCTTGTTCAGGTTCCGTGCCCAAAAAGTGCCAGCGAGGCCTTATTACTAGGGCTCCGCTGTACCTCCGTCCGTCTGTCACAGGGCTGTATCTTATGAACCTTATTAGAGTAAAGTTAAAACTTTTTTTATTATTATTTTTTGAAATACCTGACCTAATTCTCCTGCCCTTATTCCAATTTATTTGGGGTCGGTGCAACATGTATTTCCCTTCCCTTCTTCCCTATTAGTCGTCATCTCAGCAGCCCCTTACAAGCCAAATACCTAATTGTTTGTACTGGAACCAATCGTGGCTGCTTTTATTGAATTGTCAGTGTTTGCAATCTCAGTGAAAGATTGCTTTGTGTGATTCAATGTCTGTATTCACTGATTCAACCCTCACATGTTTTTTGTGTGTCTGTCTGATTATTCCGGCTAATCTCCAAAAGGGCTGGGCCGATTTTGACAAGACTTTCACTGGCAGATAGCTGATGTTATAAGAAGTAACTTAGACTTCTTTTATTTTAGAAAAAGGAATTAGGGTTTCGCAAAATTTGGCAAAGGCTACTTTTTGTCCCGATAGACGTTCCCGTGGGATAATTTCCGACATCCACGCGGGCGAACCCGCGGGCACAAGCTAGTTTATCACACTAATATTATAAAGGCGAAAGTTTGTGAGTGTGTGTGTTTATATGTTTGTTACATCTTCACGCTCAAACGGCTGGACCAATTTGGTTAAAATTTTGTATGGAGGTAGCTGACACCCTCGATTAACATAGTCTACTTTTTATCCCGATATTCCAACGGGATCGACACTTATGCGGGTGAAACGGCGGGGCGCTGTTAGTAATTAATAATTTAATATCGCTTTCAAAGTTTACTAATTAAGAGGTAAATAAAAGTAATGTATTTTATATAATGACTTACTTCAAGCTTCTGTGAACTCAAACATAATTATTTTCATAAATCTACACGTGCGTATCCAACCCTTCTTCAGTGGAACCTTTACTATGCTGAAGTTTAATTATATTCGTACAACACTGATACTGTGAATCGGAAGTTGAAGGAGGACCAACTTTTATGACGCTGCGAACCGGCTTGGTCTATGAAGGATTACCCGGAGAACTTACTAGCTTAAAGTATGAATTAGACAAGCTTGGACAAAAAAAAACTTTTTTTTTAGTTAAGGCTAACTAAAAAACAAAAATAGTTTTTTTTGTGTAAATGGTACACCACAGACTAGAGGTACAGTATTTGTCTGTCCTTCCCCTTTTTAATCCATCCAAGGGTTGTCTTTAAAAGATCGCTTTTAGCGATAAGACCGCCCATTGTGTCACCCTTTGTACAGTTTCTATAATTATGTCTGTAATTTATATGGTGTACATAATAAAGAGTATTCTATTCTATTCTTCTCTAATTCATACTACAAGCTAGTAAGTAGTAGTTACAATGTAGGCACATTGTCAAACTTCTGAGCCTCCCCCAAATCCTTCCAGGCATCCTTTTCTAGTGCCACCTCGATCCAATAAACTTTGGTACGCGTATAGGTCATCTCGCCACCTCTTCCTGCACCGGCCTCGGCGACGCCGTCCATCGTCGCGCACACGCCGTGTTGAGACTGTTGCCTAGTCACTCTGCATACGGCTGAAGCAATGATATTATAAAGGAAAGATACGCTACGTTCATACTGAGCGACGTTCTGTATTGTTGCGTTGTTATTATAAAGTACTTACTGCGATAGCTTGCGATACGGAACGTATTACACAGAAAGAGATAGATCTGTATTGTGTTGCTCGCTGCTATTAGCGGACTAAATGAAACTACAAAAATTTACTGAATTTGTCTGCAACAATTTGCGCCCGCTAGTGCCATATCTACCTCTTTAATATTGGGCTGAAGTAACCCGCAATCCCATTTTAGCTTGTCAGCCTTTTTGCCAGTGTCTAGGATCCTTTGATCCTGAACTGACTGAATACGAAACACCACGATGTGCTCCATCGTGGTGTTTCGTATTCAGTCAGTTCGTAAAAATAAAGTTTTACTGTTTTTTTTTAAGTTCAGTTTTTATTTAATTATGTCAAATATGATGATTATTATTATAAATCGTAAAAGTTTGTCAAAGCGATAAATTATCTTCGTAAATTATTTTTATAGTCAAATCAAATCAAAATATCGGGTCAGCGGGATTGTCCGAAAGGGTTACCGCTGGCCCGAAAAATAAAAGGCTAAGGAAGGAACACGGGTGGGTTTTAGTCAGTAAGAGTCTGACACTCCCTTCCGCTCCATCCAGAGCGGGAGGGGTCATTTGATGATTTCCCATCGGCAAAAAAAAATTCATGAGGTGATACGTTTAAGTTTTTTAAACCATTTATGAAAATAACCTTAACAGGTGACAAATACCTAACAGTAATTTATATCTTCCATCCTATCAGCTGTTATGGGGATACCTACTTGACGTTCAGTCGCAGAATGTACCTTTCGCAAAATGCACCCCATACGCAAAACGTACGTGCCATTCTCAAAGAGTATGTGGGTGTTTATTTCCTCTCTTGTTATTATGTATGTCATCTTGACACGTTTTGATTATTTATGTCCTGACATGTCGTGTCAAACTAGGTAAAGCTTTGTGCAATATTTTTAATTGCCTACTCCTGAAATGTTATCGATACACTTAAAATAATAATTTTATCTTTATTTGTGATTCAACCTATTAAATATCAGCCAGTACATTACCAACAAAATTATATTTTTACTGTATTTGCTGCAGTGTATTTACTCGTGTTAAAAACAGGTTAGTACCAGCAACTCGTGACAGTTTAATCACGTAATGAAAACACGAAAATTGGGCGCATCTGTTCATTATTTAATATTATATTAACCCGTATAGTCCACTAGTGAAAACTTTATTGTATGTAACACGAATTGGTGATAGTAGTAGGTACATACATAAACACTTAAAAAATGTTCAGGCCGTTCTGCGTATACAATTGGCTGGAGTATGTGGGCAATTCTGCGCTCTTGGGTCATCTGCCTAGCCGTTTTTCAGCTATTTTGGAGTTGGCTTCCAGTCTAACCAGATGAAGCTGAATACCAGTATTTTACATGAAGCGACTGCCTATTTGACCTCCATAACCCAGTTACTGGGTAACACGAAACCCCTTATTAAGACTAGTTGTCAGACTTTCGGGCTTCTGGACTACCCGTAACGACTGTCAAAGATCTACAAATGACAGCCAGGACCAACGGCTTGATGTGGTTTTCGAGGCATGGAGGGCAAAAAATTATCCGCAAGGCTGTTATTATTTAGCCACGAAACCCGAATATTTATTCCTCAACGGTCATGATTGCACCTACCACTGTTTGTCTCTGCATCACCCAAAGGTTGACTGGTAGAAAATGCATAGGGCATTAAGTCCGCCTCTGTACATTTATGTGCTTGAAATATTAAATAAATAAATAAATAAACCCTCACAAATTCTGCGCTCTATAACTTGTAATTCCTCCTCCCAGATTACAGCTAGGCGTTGAGATTACCCCCGCCTAATTTCCACTGGCTTCCAGTTTATTCTTTGAGGCTATAAATTGCTAGTTTGTAGTATAATTACATTGCTTGTATAATACAAGTTATTTTGTTAGTGGTTATGAAAAATTGTGGCCGTCGGGAATTAAGATACCTTATTGAATTAATGTTTCCTATGAGCTTTATGGGGGTAAAGGAGTTGTTGTGAACTATTGCTTTAGACTACTACTACTACTACGAACTAGAGTTTTAGTTAAATTAAAGCTATAGGGCCACCCAATGTATGGTTGTAGTGTTAATTGTATTTTATGTTATGTATTTTCTGGTGTACAAGAAAGTATATATATGTTACAGCCAAAGTAATAAATCCGGATATTATATATATTATCTAGCCATTATTTATAATGTCTACTCAATTTAGATAAAGTGATAATTGACACAGAATTATATAATCACATGTCATTAGCGAAGCCCTACGTCGACACAGGATGCTAGAGCGAGCGAATGGCACCCCGAGGATCGGTTTGGTTAAGTTACTTTAAACCCTTCACACAGAAATAGGAGCCCCGCGAAGCGGGGCTACGTCGACATAGGATGCAAGAGCGAGCGAAGGGCACCCCGAGGTTCGGTTACTTTAAAAATATAAACCAGTCATTATGTATAATAGCTGTTTAATCACTATGACTGTAACGTAACATATATAAATAAATACTTCCTGACTATAAGTTGGCCACATGTAAAACTTTTCATCGTGCTTAAAGTACGCGTAAATACTTCTGAAAATAAATGAAAATAGTACCATATCCATTGTCTTTAGTCTGACAGGCTATTTGCCACCAAATACCGAAATATTTCATGTTACAAGTCCAATTTTACGTAAAGAAAATTATGCTTTTCGGTTCTGTTTCGGATAATAAACGTACATTATTTGGCAACTCGGTCACGTCTTTGTTGTCTTACAAACAGCGGCTTTGTGCCTACTGTCTTAACCCAAGGTTTAAGACGGCAAAGATATACCTACAGTAAAATATGAACCCACCTTTCTTTTACGTGAAGACTGATTATATGGTATATCATACAATAGGTAAGTTCTTATGTTTGTTCTGCGAATCCTAAAGGATATACATGCCCCTTAGTTTAACAGATACGAAAAAAGATTACCAATTTCAAATGCTTTTATTTGACAATCCTATCCGCCCAACGAAGGTGATTAATATTTATAGAGTGGTTTTATTTTGAGTTTTCTTTAATTTGCTACTAAAGCAATTACCCAACATTTCATTGATTTGAGTTTTTACTGGCGTAATTATTTCAATTGTATTCATAATTTATTAACACTTAAGACCAACATTTTATTTTAAACAATCGAATATTATTAACACTCCGAGTCATCACCAATTATAACAAACCTTGCTTGAATTTGTCGACGGCTCGCAATTTTAGTTAGACTTTCAATTAGGTAGGTTGTCATCAATTACATAGGTAATTTTAAGGGTTAAAAGGCCAACCTCGCTAGGTAAACATTAAATATTAATGTACATGCATTAGGTATGTCTAATCAGCTAAAACGAGATAAAAGTGACATTCTTTTACTAAATGATGTGCGAGTTAATCAACATTTGATACGTAAGAGCGTTGAGTGCGAGTGGTCTACCCTTTTCAAGGCCCCGACTTAATGGCGAGCGCTGACATTTTAGAAAAGGGTCACTAATTTATCTAAACACTGTTCGTTGTAACTTGGCCTTAATTATAGTTTAACTTATTTGCGGCAGCTGCCCGCTGTCCGCGTGTACGCATTCAACAATTTCTGTAATTAAGTGCTAAATAACAATAGTTTTGTGTAACTCCAAGTTACAACTTACAAGTTGGCTATAGTTTTTAGTGGAGGGTGTTCCACTGCTCCCTGTTCGCTTGTGTTTGATAGCACCGCTAAGTAAATAGTTGCGATTTGTTGCGGGATCTAAAAGCGGTTGGTATACGAGAACTTAGTCTCAATTCATCTTGTGGTGCCGATACCAGTTCGGAGGCAACACGTTCTCACTCCGATTAAATTGTTAATTCCTATAGTACCTGCGAGCAATTTATTGTGACTGTTCTTTAGCGAATAAAATACGGGTACTTGGCTGTTCTTTTGATCTTAGTATAAATGTTCGTATAACATTTCGGAACTTCTAAGCTAGTTCACCGTATTAAAGCTAAGCAGATCACATCACCGCTCCATAATAACTATAAACAAGCGTGTTACTGCAGTGGGAGCGTACGTGCGAGGGGTGAGTTTGCGTCGAGATGACACGTCGTTAAAGGTGGGACAATTTATTGCTAAGCAGACGAAGTGATAAATGGGTGACGACCACGATCTACACTCACGTCAAACTCGTGAACGTGTTGAGGGTGTTGAATAAGTCATGTAGTCACAGGAAATAATTATTAGGTATAGGTGGGCATTTTAACATTTTTAGACAAACTTTTTTTAAATTATAGCGGAATTTCTGGCAAAAATAAAAATATCACAATTAGGATTTAGTTTCTTTCTAATAAAATAACTTAGGGACGCATCTCTCTCAGAAATTATTTCTTACGGATTTTAAGTAGGTACTTTGAGAGCTTTACGAGCTCGCAGAACCTGGACGTGTAAATAAAACCACAGTTTGTCATATCGATGCCTTAATTCACTATTGCATTATCTACAAAATTGTCAATTTTGAGGAGAGCGTTTTTAAAGTGTAGACGTGAACAGTACGAAAACAAAGTAAAATAATAAAACAATTAAGCATCTATTCACAAGACTAGTCCTTTAACTCCATCATATCTCAATATCGTCATATTAGTATAATCATAACATTTTAAAAATAGCTAAATAAACATACAACCCCCATTTAATACACTTCTGCACTAAGATTGATTATGTGTACGTATTTCGTTCTCATATAATTATAAATTCAAAATTAATGATGTAGCTCATATTTTTGCAACAATATAATTCAA
The DNA here is from genome assembly GCA_963082905.1 of Oligia fasciuncula. Classification (NCBI taxonomy): domain Eukaryota; kingdom Metazoa; phylum Arthropoda; class Insecta; order Lepidoptera; family Noctuidae; genus Oligia; species Oligia fasciuncula. The sequence goes on along the minus strand of OY720390.1, from coordinate 13,488,974 downwards.
AAAATGGAGTAGGTACCTTACCCGTTCTTCTGCATATCTATGCAGAAGTAGGTATCTACCTACTACGCATTGGAATGGGCAACTAGCTTTATATTTCAGACTGACCGACTCCTTGAAAAAAATTGCTAAATAAACATATAATCCCTCATTTAATACATTTCTGCACTAATATTGATTATGTTGACGTGCATTAAGTGAAAAACTCAAAATATTTAATAGCTTTACCAGGCTGGTTCAAAGTCCAACAACTAATAATAAACCAGTGATTCATATTCATGTTTATTTTTTACTATAAAACAGAAACAGTTTTTCAACACACATCATCATCATCTGCCTAGCCTTTTCACCATCTTACAGGAATAAATAATTATTGAAGTAATAATAATACTTCATTATTAGTACTTAAATAACTTTTTATTATTCTAATTATTTCTTTATTTTTTAAGTTCATCGTTTTTACAGCCAAATCTGAATCCTATACTTAGTTATTGTTTCTATTATTTTTTATAAATCAATGTTTGTGTCGTATTCCTGCCATTTACTGTCCAAAGTATTTATAAAGGCTGCATTTATCACGAAATAAGCTTTAATCTCTACATTACTTTCCTTGCAAATAAACATCAAAAGGACATAACATTAGCTGTAGGTATCTTAAACTACTTAAGCGATCCAAAAAAAAAGATTTATCGATATTCAACACGCCCAACACAAAAAAAAACAATCCTAAGCTCCTAATTCTCTTTACACGAATTTTCACACAAAAACACCGCCCTATAGATTTACATAGTGTAGATTTGCGAGACGGGACCAAGTCATTCCCTGGGGACCAATCGAGGCTAAGCCGCGGACGGTCGCCCTGCACACCGGTGATAGTGAAAAAAAGCCACTCTCCGTGTAAAGGCTGTGTACTTTGGTGTTCGTTTGATTAAAGTGCCGCGCTCTCCGTGAATTTCAAATGGCTCGTGAATTTTTTGAAACTTATCCTTTGCAAATGTTTGGACGATCCCTGTGACGTAACGGTTGGAATAACATGGAGTTTGACGTTGTAAGTTCCTTAATAGGATTAAGCTGTTACTTTTTTCGTTTTTCGTTTTCATTTTGTATTAAATTGAGGCCAATTTTATACAAAATAAAATAGGCTATAGAGGATTATTTGTGAAGGAAATCTATTTTCTTGAATGCCACACTTATTTTTTACTTTGAACAAAAAGCCAAGGAAACAGACATTTAAAATCATCTACCTTAATCAGATCGCATCTATTTTTAGACAAACCAAAGTTTTCAAAGCAACTGCGCGTTGTTACAAAAACTTCGCTACAAGACTGCCGACCGTGTTGCCACGCAGGCAATTATAAAATACCGTCAACTTCCACCTAAACAGTTGGCCTAACAAGCTTGTCCGACGCAATTTGTAGTAATCCGGTAACAGATAGGAGAAAAGTTGTACCATAGAGTAAGAATTATATTTTATACGTGTGTGTATAAAATATAATTCTTACTCTATGGTACAACTTTTCAACATTTTTGGTTCAACTTTAAGGCAAATCGGCACACTGGTGTCATTGCGACGATTTACCTTAAATTTTTTTAACCATATTCTTTGTTTAATTTTAAGTTTAGTTTAATTATAAAACGTTACTATACTACTTTCTTTTTCTGTGGCCTTCTTTTAATAATTACAAAACTATTTTTTTTTATTTGATCCAAAGGTTGCGAACCCCTGAATGTGTCTTTACATAATTTATAGCTTCTCGTGACGGATACTTTAGTTAATCATCGATCGTTAACAGGTGTCAAAAACGATAAACTCGAGCACAAATCTGAAAGAAGCTGACAGATCTTATTGGTCGTCAAACACATAATTTCGAACGATATTAAGGAAAAATTTGGGCTTGGACGAGCGCAGTTCGCAGTGGTAGGTATTTATTACAGACCTATCGGTTCATACACAAAAAAACACATACATTATAAGTTTCGCTTCTACACAGATTTCATGTTCTATGATTATACGCAGTGTTTGGACGGCAAGTTGGAAGCGGGTTGTCCAAGAGGTGGAAAGATACACTACGTTGATAACTGTCCCTTTTATCTGGTTTGAAGGGTGTGTACTGTTGTGTTTTTATACTATGTCGCCATGTTAACGGTTTTATATGGAGCAAGTTCACTCTATACATTTCTGAATGCTCAAGCAGTATATTATAAATCATAAGTTATACCTACTGATTCTTTATCCTTTCAAGAAATATATTGTTTCAATGTGTATTTCGTAAAAAAGCGTCAAAAGTTGTTTTTGTGTCATAAAATTACCATTTTTTTTTTGTACTAGTTTCTGCTTGCGACTACGACCGCGTGATTTAACATACAATAATCTTTGACACTCAGTAATAGCCGCAGCTTTCTGTCAGTGAAAGAATTTTTTAAATCGGATAAGTATCTAGTTTCAGAGATTGCCTCCTACATCCAAACTTACAAACTTTACGACAATTTCCACTGAATATTTTGTCTAAGCGATGAATCGGTTGTTTCAGCTCAACTCATAGATAACTCTTCATAAATTCAGGTCACGATTTTCTTATTTTGTAGTAGGTATCTAAGAGATTTTGCAGCTTTTCGTACATAACTCGTGATTGGTAAGAACAGAGTACTTTGATATTGAATACGTGTTCGGGCACATATTTACCTTTTTTTTTTGCTTGGGAAATTATCAAATGACCCCCTCCCGCTCTGGGCGGAGCGGAAGGGAGTGTCAGATTCATACTGAATAAAACCCACCCGTGTTCTTCAGTTGCCTGTGCCAGGGGCCACTGTATCTCTTATCGGTATCGCGGTATCTCGGCACATATTTGCCTGGCAAACCTTTTGTTGTGATTGTAGGCAATATTTTTAAATTGAGCGAAAGCAATGGAAATATAGAAACAACTGATGTTTTTGCGACTGGTCATGACTTAACTGCAAAGGCTTAATTAAATAATTTTATTTATGGATTGTTTTTTTTTGTTTCTATTTGCTGTTTTAACGTGTACGTATTTTGTACATCGTTCTCACATAATTATAAATTCAAAATTAATGATGTAACTCATATTTTTGTAATATAATTTAAAAGAGTGTCCATGCAGTGCTTTACCCGTTCTTCTGCATAGATACCTACTACGCATTGGAATGGGCAACTAGCTTCATATTTCAGACTGACCGACTCCTTGACAATTCAAAAGTGCCTGTAAATGGTTTATCTGAAATAAATGCTTTGCGTTTGATTGGAAAATATTATTGAGTAAAGTGATAATGAATTGTCGCGGTCGATCAAGTGGTTTCAGAAATAATACTGTTTAGGATTTTCATAGGACAGTTACAAACCCTACAGTGGGATAACTTTGTGAGGTGACCACCCAGAAACATGATCTACAAGCATGAGCTCATGAGTCATGCTTTTAGATCATTGTCTTGGGAAGTCAGTCGACTACCACCGTGCTGACTGGTTTTATCTGAACATCAGCCCACAGCTGTCCACTGCTAGACATCTCCTATTGCACGCCATTCAACTCAATTGGTTTTATATATTGTTTTTTTTTTTTTTATATTAGAGTTTTTTTTCATAGTAAAAAATCAATAATAGTAATAACAAATCTATCGCTTTCCATCGGGCGTGTTTAAGAGCAAGGTCAATATTTAGTAATAAAAAAAACTATTCTTATGTAATACACGTTTTAGTTAGTGACTGTACGAGAGAACCGTTTTTACAGATTTTCTCTGAATACCTATAATATTTCAGACCATAAAATATTTACCTAGGTACACTAAAGTTTAGTTTTCATGTTCTGTTTTTCATATTTCGGGAAAAAAAATTCAGTATTGTCTTCCCGAAAACAAAAAAGAAGTCGCAGAGCGCGCCTTGTTTTACAATAACATTCGATATCGCTCGCGTATTGCTATTTCCAATATCAGTTGAAAGTTTTTCGTTATCTTTCCTCTCACAGAGGCGTAAAGGGAAAAGGTATGACACACACACACACTGCATTAGAAAAATAGAGCCGATACTATCAACATTCCTTCTTATCTAATATCGGGACGCGAAAATAATCTGATACAAGAAAAGAAACTGCCGGGTAACGGAGCTGTTACAGCATTACTTTCATATAAGTATTATATGTATGTATGTAGGTAGACTATCTTTTAAGTTAGATGGAACATGATAGTTTAGCTACAAAGTTTTTTTTAACATTATTAAGTAGGTAAGGCGTGGTTATGAGAGCATGTAAAATATGGAAGGAGTGTAGGAATGCTTTTGCCCAGAAGTGGGACATAACAAAAAAAAATATCAAGAAGGTGTTAATAATTAAGGGGTAGGTAAGTAAGTAATTGACCTTAAAATGATGTGCGCGTATTTCTTAATAAATGAGCGTCTTTTTAACTTTCTAGTCTGTGGTTCCCTAGTACGACAAAAATCACGCAAGGCCACTCTGCGATTCTCTAAAAGTAATAGTCATTATAAACATCTACGAAGTCCAAAAGTATAAATAATTAAGAGTACTTGGCTAATTACTTTAATTCCCATTTCGTCATCGAAAGTCTAAATAACGGTGTGCTCCGACACGTTATCAATGACTCGCACATTTGTTACGAGTTTTTGTTCACCGATTCCTGGAAACCTATTACACAAGTGATTTATATTAATAATAGATATTCAAGAACATGATATGTATATTATTTTTTAATTTTATTTAAATTTTGAAGATCATTAGTTTTTTTTATTTGACTGCTACGTGATGTAGGTACTGTTTTTCGAGAGCATTTTAAAGTGTAGATAGATATAGACTTCTCGAGTTTTAGTTTACATTGGAGCTTAATTAGATCTCAGTTTTTTTTTTATATGTATGTTAGGTGATAACTTATTCTTTATGATTTTACTTAAACCTTTTCCACGTTTTTCCACCATTTTGAGTTATTTAGGTGCTACGTGAAAGTTGTCTCTCCGTAGTATTTTGCTAGGAACAAATAGAAACCTCTGAAATAGGCTTTCATTAAGTTTTGACCCACTTATAACAGGACTTAGGAGGTTGCCCAAAAAGAAAAAATCAGTTTTGTCAAAAGCTGTTTTGGAACTACTGAGTTTTTAAGATAATATTGTAACGTTTTTTTTATGTTTAATATTGTTTAACTTTTATAGCTGATTTATTTTGTTTATTTTAAGGGTTTTGTATAATTTTATATTAAGTTTAACATAAACTTATGTTTAGATTTGTTAAATTTTGAAGAGTGATGTTTGTTTGTAATTTGAATTTAAATTTTACTATTTAAATTTGTAACGGTAATGTATTATATTTTTATTTTTATTTACATTATTAAATCGTTAATACTCCTTATCAAACATGTTTCAATAATTAAATCCCAGAAATAAAGTAGTTTGTATTTTTGTCGCACCTTAGTATAGGCGGGGAACCTCAGTAAGTTGATCGCAGTAACTAAGCTAGGGTACCCCGATCAAATGGGTTCGGTTAGAACTGTGACAAATCCCACGCAAGCCGAGCGAGCGTCGCACTTACTTCGCTATTTGATATTTTAGGACTCAAAAATATGATTTATTTGAGGATCACAGAAAGTAGCGCAATCATTATATTACATGTTCTGTAATATTTTAAGAAAGCAAAATGAGAATTATTTGTGGTTCAATTAAATACATGCCATAATTAAGTCTTGCATATTCTTACCTTAACGTTCATAAGTTTCACTGATTACATACCAAAAAAGAAATTTAAAAAAGAAACCACTGAAACCACTTTCTATAAAGGACAAACAAGAACAATTCAAATCGGACAATCTGAACTAAGCCTTAAAGAGTAGCCTCGGCATTATCATGAAAGTGATCACTTGATCACTTTTGATAAGTGCGCCGCCCTACAGGATTACTGGCGCAAGAGCTTACAAAGTTGTGTTTTATTGTGATCTACATTTCTTTTCCGCTTTATTCGATTAGGTTCTTATAAGCTTGAGATTGGAGTTTGATAATAACGTTATTATCCTTAACTTGCAGTTAATAGAGTTCCAAATAAACGGTAAAGAATCGTTTATAGATACAACAAGTATAATATATTTCGATTATACAGCGTGCCGCTTACGTATACGATTTCGCGTTTTCGTTTTATGAACATTTATTTTAATTTGATTTGAGGCTGATTTTTCCAACGTCAGATAATTTTATCGGAGGAATAATTTTGAATTTTTGACATTTCTACCATACAATACCCGTCAGACGTCAATTTTATTCCATGAATAAAAATATCTGTCGATTGAAAAATCAGCCCTCAAAGTTATAATTTATTTACAATTTTCTAAAATAGAATCTCGGAGCAGCCTGTACCTAAAGCGCAGGCAGGGGTCATTTGCCGGAGTCACAACAATGAAATTCAATCGGATAACGTGCAAAGAGTAGGCAAATTGAAGAAAAGAGAGAGAGAGAGCCCAAAGGCGGTAGTTTTCAAATTACGAATTATTTTATATAGTTATAATTTTTTTTATTGCTGGCCACTAGCCCGTGTGTTAAATTAATGTTGCCATTGTAGTGGCACGTTGTATCATAGGCACTGTAACACAACCTGGATTATGGGCACAAGGATCGTAGCTATGAATTTCAACTCAAATTATGGTTATTATCGAAAAATAAGCAAAATTATCGAAATAGCTCCCGAAAAATTTCTTAGATATCCTTCTAAGCGAAATCTGGCCAAAATACTCAGCATATTCTTAATTTAAATTTACGTAAAGGAAACTCCGTATACAGCCCTTTTATGAAAATCTTTTTTTAAAGATAACATAAATGCGCTGGGGTCTGCAGATAAACTCGGAGTCGCTATGAAAGGGTTAATGCAGTGAAACCTGCCGACAATCGCACTCCAGGGGCAGTGGGGTTGGATCCTATTATCCGATATTTCACACCGCCAGCCTGGCAGCCAGGTATCATACTGCTCATAACTGATCTCGCTTTATGGTTTAAAAGAGCAATATTGAATTATGGAAAATTCAAACCTTAAGATATTGTAAAGTGTTTGAATTCCTTGCTTTTTATTTATTTTACAAAACAATAAATCTGCCCAATTGCCTCGTTGGTCGATTGGTCGCAAGCGCTACTGCTCGTCCTGGGTTCGATACCCAGGTCAGACACAGTATTATGTTCCAACATGATTTCTCAGTAGCAGCCCAGAGTCTGAATTTGTGCCATAGGCTCGCCCCCTTTTACATGGGAACATAACATAACTGGCGAAATGTAGGTGTACTATTATAGGTAGATGTCTGCCTAACCCTTCTGGGATTACAGGCGTGATATTATGTCATGTCATAGATTTAAAGATTAGACCCTTTTATAGGACTTTATTAACATATTGCTGAAACAAACGTAATACCGTATATCATTTTACTGACACAAATAAGAGTCAGAAAAGATAGCGAAGGAAATAATTCTTCAGAAATGTGACTAAACATCCTGTAGGGCCGGCTTTCCTTTACGTAGGTACCTATGTATATACCCCTGTTTAGTGTGCATACACACGAGCTGCATGCATCTACGACTGAGGCCGTCGATATTCGTCTGCGGCTGCAGTTGCCTCTGCCGTTGACGCGTGTCGCTCGTGTGTATCGCACGTGTCACACGTGTGTATAAGCACTTAGGGGTAGAATGCCAAAAACCCGTCAATGGCCTTTGAATGAGCTTGGGTGATCTTTTGGTGGTGTATTCCAATTAAAATAAGCAAATAGCTCACTTATTCTTATGCTAAACTATTATTCCCCATGTAACCCTCACGTCGACTAAGGGCGGATTTCGCCAATGAAACAACGCGATCAGCGTATCTAAGCCGCGTTCAAGTGCATAACTTTTTCGGAATATTGACAATGACAGCTTCTGAACGCGGTTTAGATGTGCTGAGCGCGTTCAGTTTCTTTGGAGAAAATGTCACTAAGACATCGATCAATTTCATCCACTCATGCAAAATATCGTTCAACCAACATTATTATATTAAAGCCTCTTTGGCATGCTTCAGCTGCAGTGACATAAAAAACACTGTGTTGTCAGTGGTGTGTGTCAAGTGAAACCGTCAAATTGTTTTTGTAATCTTTTGTATGTACCTACCATGGACGTAATATAATAGAAGTAACTCGGTAGGTCACCTCTCTGTCTGCTCGTTTTTCTGGAACGAGTGCTCGGTCCTCTTACTTCTATATATTAGGTACGTCCATGCTACCTACATTCCGTTCACAGTTAGTTTATACAGCATCATATTGTAGTCTTTGCAGTTAGTCAATAGTAACCTTATTTTGACGAGAATAAAGATCACAATGATTTTGACAGACCTGTCAGTGTCAGCAACCGAACGGCACCCTTATTACAATGAGAATTAAGATTACTGTGATTTGGACAGTGATGCAAAATCAAAGGTAAAATACTTTGAATGGAGTGTAGAGAGAGTACGTTCTCTAGTACAGTCCGTTTACGACTTTCATACATATTATATTATTTTGCATTTTTTTTTTTATAATCTTTATTAAGGAGCTTGGTCAACATGACTAAGTCGCTCCGTAAGGCTATCTTATAATATTATATAAACATCATTTTATAAACATAATACAGTCCTTAAATGTGAACAACTATCTTCTACGAATACCAGTCCGCACAAGTTTATACAATAACCTGGCTGTTTCTGACAAGGGGAATGCTAAAATATTACTGCATCTGTATTGCTAACTCAGCTCTGAGATCTTCGTTCCGGGCACACTCCACCATGATGTGAAGGACGTCTTCCACTTTCCCACATTCTGTGCAGTTGGGGGAAGGAACTTTTTTCATTAGGAATGCGAACTTAATTAAAGGGATATGTCCAGAACGAAGTCTGAGAGCCGTCACAATTTCTGTTCTGCCAAAACAACAGGAATCGAACCATGGTGATGGCCATGGTTCTGTTTGTATTGTCCTATACCAAATCCCCTTCTCCACAGACCTCTGATCAAAGTGTTCCTTCCAGTTTAAAAAACAATGTTCGCGTATAGATCTCATGCAATCTGTATAAAAAGGCTGGATGTGTAACGGCATGCCGTCACTTGTAGCAAGTCTTGCTAATTGGTCTGCCCTTTCGTTACCTACTATGCCTATGTGGGAGGGAATCCAATGTATGATGACATTTTTCGAATTGGCCCTCAATCTGATAATGGAGTCTATAATTTTGTAAGCTATCGGTGTTCCTCTGATGCCAGAGGTACATCGAGCTAAATGTTGGACTGAATTATTTTGCATTTAAAAGCATAAATGTAAATGATTTATTTTCTGTAAGTAGGTTTGTACAAACACTTTTACACGCCAATCATATTTTTTTAAACTAGATGAGGTCGGCGTTTCCTATCTGACTATTCTGAGAAGAAAGGCCGAAACAAACTCAGAGGTCACAGTCTCTTTTAAAGTCCAAACAAAATCTTGGTCAGTTCGTGTGAAGACCATGTAGATTGGTGTCTGAAATGGTCTTATGTATGAATTATGTAGATGTACCTACTATTTAAAAGTCAATCACTGAAGAAGGTACCTGCATTATATAATAGCTGTAGATCACAATCCCGCACAATAAAGTATAAATACAAACCTCAGAACGGAGCAAGTAAACTTAATCAATCTTCCACTGACAGAAGTTTGGGTAATAACGTGCCCTTTTTGGTTTCTTCTCGGTTGCAAATTACGCGTCCGCTCTTGCCAACACTAAGGAAACTTTCACTGAATCGAAATTAAATTGCTAATTTTGCTACTAACCCCTGAATTTGTTATCGATCGCTTCTTTCAAAGTCTCTCAATGCCAACGGAAAGCTGAATTAATTTGAATTTGTCCGGGTCATTCAAATTACACATTAACTTGCCAAATGAGTTTCTATTTAGGAACGATCCATGTACACTCTTTACAAAGCTTATATATTATGTAACTCGTTTCGGATTCGCGGTTGTTTTGTGATAGAACTGAATACTAAAATCGTTTAGGTACATATAGATTGTTTTATTAAATGTTAGATTTTTGTTCTTAAAGACTCCCGCTGACAGGTGCGACGCGACAGCGCGACGCGACTCTAGTAGAACAATTTCTATTGTAGGCGCATCGCGCTGTCACGTCGCGCCTTATATTAGATCGCCATAATAAGGATTCTCTCAGATTAAAATAAAATACCAGCAGTAAAAAGCAATAGCTACTCTATATCTATCTAACTATACCTACATTATAATAAAGCTGAAACATTTGTTTGTTTGAACGCTTTAATCTCTGAAAGTGCCAATCAGACTTGAAATATTATTAAAAATCTCACCGTGAAAACTTAGGTGAAGTGAGCGTGGAGTGAGCTGTCAATAGTGTCAATTCCTAGCAAAAACAAACTCACTTCACCTAAGTTATCACTGTGAGATTTTTACAGAATCGACCGGCTGCTCTTAGCTACTAACTACTAGATAAGTAAATAATGAAATCTCAAAAATGATAATATCCTCTCAATAAACTTAACAATTCTCATCACGATTTCTGCCAATAACAACAGTAACCTAAGAAAAGTAAACCAAGATATATTAGCAAAATATTTGCCGAGGACTTCGTAACTTGAAAAGAATCATCTGATATTGGCTTATAATATCACAAACTTCACGTTAAATTTCGTATCCAATATAAACCGCGGTGAAAGTTGAAAACGGCAAGTTCGGGAGGCACTTATCTCAAAGTTTTCGGGGACACGAGGCACTTTAGCGTTGGATTATTTATTATCATATCATGGGGCGAGATGAGTGGCTAAATTGTGTGATGACGTGTGAGGTAACATGAAAAGACGATGAAGTGGCCCTTTGAGCAGCAAGTCCGGCTCGCCGACCCAACTCAAACTCAAAGGCGCGCTCTGCCTAATGGTTTGTGTCGATGTGTTATCCGCGCGCACACCCCACTACACTAAAAAGACGCTAGTTTACAACGTCTTTGGTGCCTCAATGGGTAACGGCTTTATCTAACGGATACTATGTCTGTAATAAAACGCCATGTCAAGATCTTTGAACTCTCACTTCGGAAAACTTTAGGGTAACCTCTTCAGAGAGCAATGTTTCAAAGTAAAAGTTAACTAATATAATATATCAATAACACTCAAACATTCCCGTCCCCAACGTGAGCTATAAAACAAGATTCTCCAAACATATTACGCAGAAAACTTACACCCACTAAACCCAGACATTACGGATAAGAAACTTACGTACGCCCAACAACTTTAATATTAGGGAAAATTGTAATAAAGCATCGCCAGATAAACGGGGAGTTTGTGCGGTAATCCCCATTCTGGCGACAGCAGGAACGCGAAACTGCGAAGGTACCTACATAATCACCGGCGCTTTGCACAGAATATATTAATTGATAACGTTGGGTCACAACGCGACGAGCTCATAACTCATGAAAACGGTCATATTTCACCGCTGAACAACTTTAATTTAGCACTCATTATCACAGTTGGTTTGTAATTACATTGAGCTCATACGATGTAGCAGTTTTATAACCTCTGGGAGCAATGGAATTATTGATGAGCCTGTTACAGACGTGCCCGAAAATTAATTTCGCTATTCTAAAAGGGTAATAAATCATGATCTTGAATGCTAAGCTATGTTTAATTCATGTTACAAAAGTTATATTTTCAAGATCTTAATATTTTAAGACCTTAAAATGACCTTGCCATTAAATGTGGATCTACGACCTTATTAGGTATGTCATAGATCCACATTCCAATTTGTAACAAAAATCTACCTAAATACATTTTCTGTTGTTGAATCTCCAGCAACATTTTCCTCTACCGAAGACTACCCCATAATGAAATAACGTTAGATATATGGAGACGGCAAATAAGTATAAAAAAGTCGATAAAATCATTACTTTCGAGCACAAACAAAGGTAAAATGCAACAATAAACAAACATAGTAACAGTGCCGTTACGAGTTTCGCGTATATCATAAAATGCGCCATATTTCATCGTTGAAATTTCATTTAGCACTCATTACCCGTTGCAGGTTAGTTCGCAGTTTCAACGTACCTAGGTATGTTTAATTTGTAGAGCAAGTAACCCGAGGGAAAATGATTTAATCCTATTTGTTTTATGTGCCTTTGTTTACGTCGGTTGGCTGTTATGTACCATTTTACGTTAACACTGAGTAATGCGAATGTGTCCTAGGATATGTACGGGACGCTGACAGGTATGTGCATCAAACATCGCAAGAGCATAATAATGTGTACCGTATCAACACTATGACTACAGGCAGGAGACAGGAATTTAAGCGCCTATAAATAGCGTTGTCTTCATTTTCTGACTATTTCATCTAAGTTTTCTTCAGCCATTGTAGGTTTCATACACTGATCTTATTGGTGTAACTATGGATGACAGGCTAAGAAATTATATAATAAGGCAACGTAGCGATTAAAGGAAGATGTAGTGACCAAAAATTAAAAGAGTACGCGTAGTTGGTTTGGTCATGTTGAATATGTTTTATATTATCAGCATTTTACACCAAAGCAAAGTATCCCTGTTTATTGTTAAGAATTTGATTTAGATACTTTTTTAACTTTGTCTATACTTCCTGCTATGTCATAATAAGTATCCTATAAAGAAAAACGACTATAATCAAAAGCTATTCGTCAGTAAATCAAAAGATACGATTGCATGACTTGCAAGGACTTGTTCAAACAATGAGTCAGAATAATATGACAAGTTAGCTACAAGGGTAAAAGGAGGGTAGAAGGATCAACAGCCTTTGATATTAAGACCGTATTTCACTGTTGTCATGCAAGATAACACGAATTAAGTGAGACATCCTTTTTTAACGGACTTAAAAAAAAGGAGGAGGTTATCAATAAGGTTGATTTTTTTTTTTATGTTTTTTACCCAGAACTCCGTTATTTATAAGCATATTTGCAAAATTCTTATTTTATTGAAAGGATATACTTTCAGATTGGTCCCATAGAAATCTGTTTAGTATTTTAGTTTTTAATCCAAAATTACTACTAAAAATTCAAGTAAAAGAAATTATCATATCATACTTAGGTACATACACTGAAGTTAGACTAGAAGCCGACCCCAAAATTTGTTGGGAAAAGGCTCGGCAGATGATGATGGAGAGACATATCTACTGAAGTAATTTTGCTTCGTTGTTGTATGTTAGTTGGTCAAACTCTACAAAGAAGTTAGCTCAGTAGGTATATAATTTTAAAAAATATTTCAAGTAGCCGTAGTACCTAAAGTCGATATCAGACACTTAATTTTTCGTTAATATTTGCCTTTCATTCGGGATCTTTCACTCGAAGTGAAACTTCTGTGATGTGAAATGAAACAAAAGTGAAAAATAAATAAATAAGTGAACCGATCCAACGATGTTGGATTTCGGCACTCAGCCGATCTATCATTCGCCTACCGAATGATTAATGCAGCAGATGAACGTTCTTTCATATAATAATTGTGACGGTGTTGTGTGAACATAGAATGAAACAAAAATAAACGTTCACTCGCATGAACCATTCACTCGAGTAGCATAATCAGCCTATAATGTTACCACTACTGGGACACAGTCCTTTTTCTTCTATGGGAAGGAGTGGGCCATAAACCGCCACGCGGGCCCTGTACATGTTGGTGAATGTCACAAGTCTTCGATTTTTTTGGTTCTAGGACATACCCGTTTCCTCACGATGTTTTCCTTTAGAAAACACGCCGTTTAGAAAACAGTGTTGATGAAATTAAATAAACAAAGTAAAGTGCTTGCCTGGGTTCGAACTCACGACCTCATCTCGTAAGTCGGGGCCGATACTACTGGGCCACCCCTGCTCTCTAGTGAAGCGAGTGAAGCGATACGATACGATACGATATGCATGATATTGGCGTAATTAACTACGGCTAGTTCATCATGTAACGCCTGCTATCGATACACATCACACCTGTAGTTTCATCAACTAATTACTGAAATGTAAAGTTGCAGAGTAAGACCGGTTCTGCACTGCATCCGATCCGAATCCGAGAAATTTCGGTCCGAAGTAGCCATTGTACAGACGCCAGCACATCAAGCTACTACAATCTGTCAAATTCCTTTTCAAATAGATTTTCAACTTTATCGCTAAAATATAAGGTTCAAAGATAATTGGGAAAAAGTGACAGTTTCGGGTAGCTTGATGTGCTGGCGTCTGTACTATTGTTGATGAGGGGTTGCGCACCAGACCCTTAGAGGGTCTGCTTTCTTAGACCGTCAGCGAAGATACGGGCGCCCGTTCGAAAATAGTTGATTCGTCAAAACAGATATTAAATATTTTTTTCAAACGGGCAAAACCACACTGCGAATAGGTACTGCTGTGAAAACGTGTTGTCAATCATTCTTAGTTTGGGCTCCGATTGTTATGCGGAATATGAAACTCCCGTAACTTCGGCCGTAACTATGAATTTCGTGCTAAGGGAAATAAGGAGTACACCTCCTGTAGATCCGAACTGTCCGTCCGAATTTAGATTTTTTCCAATTCGGATAGAACTCGGATCTTGAATTCGGATTTGGATCCGATGCAGTGCAGAACCGCTCTTACCTTATTGCCTTGAAATGAAATGATTTTATTTTTTGTAAGTAGGTTTGTACAAACACTTTTACACGTCAATCATGTTTTTTTTTTTTAAACTAGATGAAGTCGGCGTTTCCTATCTGACTACTCTGAGAAGAAAGGCCGAAACAAACTCAGAGGTCACAGTCTCTTTTAAAGTCCAGACATAATCTTGGTCAGGTTATATGAAGACCATGTAGATCGATGTCTGAGGTGGTCTTTTGAGGAAAGAACCACACAGATTGAAAGGACCTGTCTAGTCAGTGCACGCATTTGTCAAAAATCGTGCAGCTCAACTCAAGACTTAAGGAGCTCAACGATTCGACGACTAATACCAAAGAAAGGACATTTGGGTAGGCCACATAAATTACTCAAACTGCCAGACCATGAAAAAAAAACTAACAGAACAGAGAGAATAATATAAAAATATATATATATATATATGTAAAATGACCCACATCGTCTTCACATTCACAATGAAAAAATAATATAATACTTTACAAAGTAAGCAAATGTCATTGTTGTTGTTGTCTTGTACTTATGTGTTCATTACATGGTTCTCACATGATCGGATCAAGACGTTGTCTGGACTTTAAAAGAGACTGTGATTGTGAGTTTGTTTCGGCCTTTCTTCTCGGGGTACCTAATGCTCTAGTTCTAAAAATATAATTGACGTGTAAAAGTGTTTGTACAAACCTACTTACAACAGCTGATATAAATAAGGCCATAATGTATAGACAGCTGTAATTTCAAATTTATAGCGAACAGTAAATAATGTTCTTGCATTATACCCCTCTCGTCTGTACCTCTTGTCACGGCCGCTTCCCTGTAATGTGTGTACCCAAATATTACAGCCGGAGGCTTAATATTCCTAAACATTTCCTATCATTCCCGAGATCCCGGCCGACCCTCCAGACAGTAATTACAGACAGAGTTTAATTAATTAAATAATTGTGATCTCCTTGTAAACGTAACTTAATTTATGTTCAATTGTTTGAAATATAAATAGATACGCTTTTGTTTATTAGTATTTTGATTATACTTCGTGCAGGAAAATGTAAATGCTGAGATTATATTAAAGGTCTATGACTTTATAATTAATGTTAATCATGATTTAGGGAAAATAAGGATAACAGCGTCTTCGTTGATTGTTGGATTTAATAATAATAATAATCATTTATTTTAGAACAGCTACGTTTATGGGTTACACAAACAATTTTCCAAGTAAAAAGGAACATTACAGAAATTTGAAGATATTTTGGAAATGGTCTGGAAGTAACACTTATAATCTTTACCATAAGTACTACATTCGTCTCATATTTCAGTAGTAAACTTATTTCGAAGCTACTACTATCTTACACATGCCCTTTTTTCTGAAATTTACAAGCAGGTGGGTCGATACATTAATTAACTGTTTGTTTAACGGAGGTACAGGTTCAACGATATTGTTTTTAGAAATTACTTCATTAATATTTTTAACCAGGTCCGTCCCTTGTTTACATTTTGTTTTTACGGCAATATGTTTTATAATTACATCGTTGTTAAATTGTAACAATGTCTGTGCTTTTCTAGCACCTAAGTTTTCATTAGAAACATAGTACATAGTCCATGAAAATTCATAAATTCACAAATACATCTCGCTTTTGTATCATAAGCATTTTACCGATATACTTAATTATGTTTGCAAAATAAACTAAAGAAAATCAATTCAAATTCATCTGAAAAATAAAAATCTGAGCGAAAATCCCAAGTCTCAGTAATTACGAATAATGGCTTCAAAATAGATTCAAATGAAGGCAACACATCCCAGACCTATTTTGTGCAAACCCTCCCAATCGAATCGAAACACAAATTGAATCGAAATGCCGATACTCGGAGTCCCTTATTTCCGGGCAACATTTAAAATTACGACTACCTGTGAAATTCTTCTAATAACATTGGACTGTTTACTGCACAAACTGGGACAGTCAGGCCTGCAACCGGGCAGCTGCTGAGTGGCTATTTAAAACATTTTCTTCACTGTATTTTTTGGTGCTCGGGTATAAAAAAATGGTTGCAAAAAAAATTTAAGCATTTGTAAAGCAAGTAGCTCTTCAATTTTTTTTATCGTCTAGCTATAAACCAGCCATTTCTTAAACCTGATACGAAACAAGTCGTAGGTACTCTAAACTCTAATAAGTATTCTCCTTCAAAATTAACAAAATCATTTCAAAATAGCTCTAAATATTACATCCTATACTCATTTACTCAGCAAATAAACAAGTAGGGACCCATAACGAAAGGTCAGAACGCTACAAAGCAAATTGAATCGAGGTGCCGATACTAGGAAGTCCCTCATTTCCGTGTTATTTGTTGTCGCTTGCCCCATAGGCATTAAATTTTCTTCTATGTGCCATCGTACGCATCCGGGTATGACGTCCGTCCTTCCCAATGCTCGGTACAAAAGTGAATTAACAGTCGTCCGCTCTCATTCTATTGACCTTTACGCCTTCGTTATCGAAAATCGAAGCTAATAGTTTCCGACGGCAAGGCTCTTTGTTGATAGTATTGTGTTGTACAAATTGTGGAGGGTTTTGTGTTTTGTCGATACTTTAATTGGTTACTAAACAGAGTGGAATCTGTTAATTCTGTTTGTTTTTTTTTTTGCTGACTGGCTGTTTTACAAAGGAATTTCGTTGCCAAGTGGTGAATCTCGTTAAAATATCAGAGTGTAAGTTACAAGTTTGATGATTTTGTGGAATATGTTCGGTGACTATAAACATTCGTTGTTTTTATGGTCGCCAGACCTAACGTAGATAGTACGTTAATTATCAAAGGTATATATATGCCTGTCTAGGTACCCTCACGCATTAAAACTAAAGAAGTAGGCTCATGTTGCGATCTTCAATTACCACCAAAGAACTTTATGAAATATTGCACGAGTTTTTACTGGCCAAGTGTTCAAGTTCAAGTATTCAATACTTTTTACAACTAAACTTTTTAATTACTTTTCGAATATAACGTAAGGGCCACCTGCTCAAGGCAGCATAGTTATTAGACCCTGGGGTCCCGGTGCCAATAGCCGAAGGACAAGCCGAACTAGGCTCAAGGGATACCGATAACGTAGAAAACGCTTTATAACACCCTTAAATAAAGTTAATAGCTCTCGGGAAGTTTTTCGCTGTACCCCTTAGGGCCATTACGCAGTGTACGATACGATTTATATAGCGTTTACAGACTTAGGCGCGGCCCGAAGGATTCGCCTTATAGTATTTAGGTGTCAAAATGGAGTTGTACAAGGTCGATTTACTGGCATGATAGCGCACCCTCGTTCTTACTTGTTCTGAGGGCTTTAGTGATTTTTATTAGGTTTTTATAGTACCTAGTGTGTTAGCGGCTGCGAGCGTGTTATGTAATCGATATTGTTTGTCGTTCTTTATCGCGCACGCTGACCCTATATATTTTTATGATTATGTTGGGTAATGAAAAATACGTCGAGTCAGAGATAAGGTATATCCGAGGCAGTTTCGGACTGAACTCTTGTAATGACATAGGGACATGGCTGTTATCATCAATTTGACTGCGTATATTCTTTCTTTCTTTTCTTTTTTTTTTATTGCTGATTTAAAAAGCATCTTTTCATTATAATGTTATTACAAAAGATTTTTAATAATTGAAAAATCACGATACAGATATTTACCTAAATATTCGGATTTTTCAGGATTTTCCCAATGATTAAGTCGAAACATCAAGTTGATCCAGCTAACTAACTGCGCGGTTCAAGCTTTTAATCAAGCCCCTTTTACAAAGATAGAAAAATCTGTATTAACCTGAAGCGGTAGAAGCAAATGAAACCCAACTAAAACTAAGCGAACAATTCCCATTCATCCAGCCGTATCCCTCCAATCCGACGCATGAGGGCAAAATGTAGATAGGAGCAAAAAATCCAATCCTATATTTAACTGGCTTTCATAGGCACCGAGCCGGTCGGCTAACTAATCGTTTACCTATACCGTAACAATCAATCGCACCCGCCTTAATTTTCCAGCCAATAACAGAGGGCCACACAATCCATTCAAAGTACCTAATTAATGGGACAACATATTTTCCGATGCGGATCACGTAGATATAGCAGGTGACGTCATGAAAAATACGCCGACGCGCCATATATAAGGGGATGTGTGCATTTGGCGCCGAAACATCGTTTTTATGGCTCGTCCAACATTAATTAACACGGGATCTGGGAACGGCAAATGAAGAACGGCTGGCTCTGCAACCGTTGATTTGTTGCAAACTGTTGGTAACCCCGTCGCTTTTCTGAATTGACTTTTTGCAAAGAATTTGGGATGAAAATTTAAGGGCTTCGGAATTTTGGTCGCCATTTCAGGCATGTGTCGTTTTGGCATATTTGAAGCGATATTATGTAATAAATTGTTGCTATACACAATACATTTTCAATTTTGCGAAAATAAACAAGCAGAAATTGGCATAAAACTTAAATTCATATTTGTACAGATCATTCTTAAATTTTCAACATTTTTCCTCGATAAAATATTCAGAAGCTGCCATCAAAACAGTATTTATTTCTCATACTTATGCAGACATCAATCTACGCCGGAAAACATGAACTAACTTGTCAAGCCTGAAGTTTTTCACGACATCGCGTAACAAAATGTTCGAAAAAGTCGAAGCTCGATTATTTTCGAAGTTTCAGTCGACATTCGCATTCGTAAAAGAGCCTTTGTCAGCTCATTTCTCACATTCTGATTGAGATGGACTGTCTTGCATAAATCTGAGGCATTTCATTTCACTCCCGCAGGAAATATTTCAAGTTATGAACAAGATCTCGTAATTTT
Source organism: Oligia fasciuncula (assembly GCA_963082905.1). Classification (NCBI taxonomy): domain Eukaryota; kingdom Metazoa; phylum Arthropoda; class Insecta; order Lepidoptera; family Noctuidae; genus Oligia; species Oligia fasciuncula. The sequence continues at coordinate 13,469,539 of OY720390.1, read as the reverse complement.
TACTAATGGATGTTTCTTTTTAGGAAATTATATTGTAATTTAGGAGTGGTATTTTTATCGGTTTGGGAGTGACAGGGAAGTGGAAATTGTGTTTTGTATAGGGCTTGCGGGGCAATGGCGTAACACATTATCAATCGGAATCGGTTTCATTTTGACAGTTCAACAACATTCATTACGTTATTTCCGTGTTGAGCAGACAAATTTTTCGAACTTATGAAGCAATGGATTAGCAATTTGCGTGAAAATGATTCAGATTCCGATTGATAGTGTGTTACGCAATTAGGGTGCCTGCCTATGCCTACAAAAAATATTAACAGATTATCAGCAGCAGTGGTGGCCCAGTGGTAACGGCCGCGACTTACGAGTTGTATGTCGTGGATTCGAACCCAGACTCTCACTCTTGTGTAAAATTAATTCATGACCACTGCTCTCAACATCTACTTTTACAATTATTTTAAATATGTGAGAACCCTGTATCTATCCTATCACATTGATTTACCTGTCATTCCTTTTTATTTTAATTCTATTTACCTTTTGTGGTAGACTAATTTTATTCTAGGTGCATCGTCTTCACATATAATTATATAATGAATGTATACAAAACATTGTAAAATATATAATATAATACAACGGTGGAGTTTCTTACCAATTCTTCTCCATACGAACGCTAACTTTTGGAAGGGGCGACTAGAATCAATTCTATTTTATTTGTAATTTTTGACGTTCAAAAGTGCCTTTAATGTGCCTATTTGAAATAAATGATTTGAATTTGTCGTTGACTCTCAAAACGGTGAAGGAAAACATCGTGAGGAAACCGGCATATCCTAGAACCAAAAAATTTGTAGACATGTGACGTACACCAACCCGCACTGGGCCCGCGTGATGGATTATGGCCCACTCCCTCTCACAGAAAGAGGTTGCCTGTGTCCCAGCAGTGGGAATATTTTAAGCTGATTATTAACAATAAGTCGAAACAGAACCTACTTATTGCGTTCTCTAGAACGCAATAAATAAAAACGCCTCAACTCTAATTGAGGCGTTTTTATATGAAACGTGCTTAGCTTCATACTATTAACTATGGAAATGATCTTACTATCTTACACTACATACAAATTACCCAGTATATGCTGCCTCATGAATTACGCAGAGCGACTGCCGAATCTTTTTATTCTAGGTGCATCGTCTTCACATATAATTATATAATGAATGTATACAAAACATTGTAAAATATATAATATAATACAACGGTGGAGTTTCTTACCAATTCTTCTCCATACGAACGCTAACTTTTGGAAGGGGCGACTAGAATCAATTCTATTTTATTTGTAATTTTTGACGTTCAAAAGTGCCTTTAATGTGCCTATTTGAAATAAATGATTTGAATTTGTCGTTGACTCTCAAAACGGTGAAGGAAAACATCGTGAGGAAACCGGCATATCCTAGAACCAAAAAATTTTTAGACATGTGACGTACACCAACCCGCACTGGGCCCGCGTGATGGATTATGGCCCACTCCCTCTCACAGAAAGAGGTTGCCTGTGTCCCAGCAGTGGGAATATTTTAAGCTGATTATTAACAATAAGTCGAAACAGAACCTACTTATTGCGTTCTCTAGAACGCAATAAATAAAAACGCCTCAACTCTAATTGAGGCGTTTTTATATGAAACGTGCTTAGCTTCATACTATTAACTATGGAAATGATCTTACTATCTTACACTACATACAAATTACCCAGTATATGCTGCCTCATGAATTACGCAGAGCGACTGCCGAATCTTTTACAGAAAAACTGCCCGTAAGCATTTAGAACATTATCAGCGATATCTAAAGACCCTGCAAATATCATTTTTCACGTAGCGTGACCACATGAAAGGAGGTGAAATCTCGATAGGCTCGAATAAGCTTAAGACTTTATTCCGGAGTTCGGCGAGCCACCCTTAACGAGCGAACGATGAACTTTGTATAGACATCGTTATCCATGGCGGTTCTACGATGACTTAATGAAAAAAGGTTACGCAATATCTGTTGAAAATACCTGTAGGTAAGATTTTGTTTTTCTAATTATGCACATGACATGCAACTCTAGTTCAATCATTTATTTCAAATAGGCATATAAACGGCTCTTTTGAACGTCAAAATGAACGCGAAAGAAACTCATACAAGAAACTCATTGCATATATTAATTATATGCAATGACGATGTACCTTGAATAAAATTACTATACTAAAACATCATCATTATCAACAAGCAGTCCACTGCTGGACATAGGCCTTCTCCAATTGCACACCATTCAGTTCTATTCTCAGCAACTCTGATCCAGCTGCTACCAGCCACCAGCGTCTAGGCCAACGGGAAGTACCCTATAGGTTTTGTTTTAGGAACATAAACGCCCGTATCTTTTGATTGCGTTGACTTAAAAGTTTTATTTTTCCAAAAAAAAATTAAACTCAAATTAGTAAATTTAAACTTGATAATTCCACGCCTTCCTGAGAAAAAGGGTAGATAGACGGACAACGAAGTGATTTTACTTGTAAAATCACGGAACCCTTGGGTTCCGTTTTCTTTTCTGAGATACGAAACCCTAAAAATGAAGCAATGACCTGAGATAAATTATGTGATTACCTACATGGTATATGCATGGTGCTCACATAATTTACAAATATTATAAAATTAGACGTTTTTTCCTGAAACTTTAACAAATAAATAAGTCCGTATGAAAGCTAAAGTAATCACAGAATGTAAAACTATTGTCATAAAAATAATAAAACATACAATTAAATTAGCAACCAGTTTTACTTTGGAAGGTACTGACGAAACATGAATCATTATTTAACTCATGTATCCAATAGACAAAAACCACTCTAGCATATTATGTGTAAATTATTTACAAACACTTAATTTCTAAACCGATACCACTAGGTCTAATGTAGTCGATACATTAGATGCTTCTCATGTCATGATTAATAAATGGTAAATATTCGACAGCTCCTGGTAAGTAAGCTGGCAATTTATTTCAGAAAACCAAATACGCTGACGTAGAGACAAGTAGCTATAAAATATTGCACAATTGTTTATGGCCAGTTTCAATTTATTGGTTATTTTTGCATTAATATCTACATAAATTCGGACTTTTTTATATGATATTAGTTTTTCGAATAATCGTTTATTAACAACTAGAGACTCGCCACTGCTTCGCACGGTTTTTACGTCAACAAAACATCGAGATTTCTTTATTAAATGTAAGTTTTAAATTAATCTTATATGCACATAAACCTTCCGGAATAAATTCTCTAATTATTGGTATAAACCGCATCAAAATCTGTTGCACAGTTTAGAAGAACAACGATGTCACACGAAAACCGACTTCAATTTAGAATATGCATAGATGTGTTTTGGTATAATTTTATTATTTACTAGCTGACCCGGCAAACGTTGTTTTGCTCCTATACTACTCCTACCCAACTCCTACCCTACTCCCACACTACTCCTACCCTACTCCTACCCTACTTCTACCCTACTCCTACCCTACTCCTACCCTACTCCTACACTACTCCTACCCTACTCCTACACTACTCCTACCCTACTCCTACACTACTCCTACACTACTCCTACCCTACTTCTACCCTACCCCTACCCTACCCTACTCCTACCCTACTCCTACACTACTCCTACCCTACTCCTACACTACTCCTACCCTACTCCTACACTACTCCTACACTACTCCTACCCTACTTCTACCCTACTCCTACCATACTCCTACCCTACTCCTACTATAAAAAAAAAAAAAAAAAAAAAAAAAAAAAAAAAAAAAAAAAGTATCCTATGTCCGTCTCCTGGCTCTAAGCTACCTCCCTACAAATTTTCAGCCAAATCGGTTCAGCCGTTCTTGAGTTATAAGTGGTGTAACTAACAGACTTTCTTTTATACACACATCAAAAGTGTCTAGGGATCAACATATATTTTTGCAATAACTTTTCTCCTGATTGATATTAATTAAAATTTTCTTTAAGGATTCATCAAATAAAGTGTTTTCGTTTGTCACAGTAACGATAAACCAAGTCACCTTTGCATTAATAAAGAAATTTGCCATTTTCCTAATAAAGGGATTTTTGACATTTGAACCATTATCACAAAAGTTCGAAAAAAAGACTGAAATAACAGTTTTCTTTAAAATTTTATTGGGTAACTTAAACAATTAATAATCCGTGTTTCTACCGCGAACACTAACAACACAAGAACATCGGTTTGGCATACTCAAAATGAGTTCATCCAAATCACGCTGTGGAATGGCCGCCCATGTTCGTTGCAACAACAAAAAAAGGTCTTCTTGCGACTGGATACCCTCCATATTCGGCAGAGCTCTTCTCTGTAGCATATCCCATGCATTCTCAATCGGGTTCAAGTCTGGCGACTGAGCAGGCCAGGGCAGGACATTGATGTTAGCTGCGGCGAGAGTCTGTCTTACAACTCTTGCGGTGTGCGGTCGTGCATTATCATGCATTAACTGAAATAAGGGACCGATTTGCACTTGTAGAGGAACGATGACGTCTGATACAATCGTCTCAGCATAAATTTGAGCGTTGAGGTTGCCTCTGATCCAAATCAACTCAGTTCTTCCGCCGATCCAAATACCCGCCCATACCATGATGGTTCCACCACTATAAGGATGGACTTCCTGGCAGGATTTTAATCGCTGTTGGCGTCCAGGGGTTCTCCAGTGTCGTATACGTCGTGTATCCGGTCTCATACCAAAACGAGACTCATCAGAAAAGCACACGAAACGCCATTGTTCTTCTGCCCAATTTCTGTGTTCAAGAGCCCATTGATATCGAATCCTACGATTGTGCATTGCTATAGGTGGTACCCGTAGCGGTCTTCGGGAATGAAGGTTCACTTCATGCAAGCGGTTTCTGACTGTTTGGTCGCTAATTAAGTTCCCTGAAGAGTGATGAAGCCTCACGGCTAACATCATGGCGGTTATTGTTGGAGCTCTTCGAGTTAAGATTTGAATGTATCGGTCTTGTCTCCGTGTGGTGCAGCGATACCGTCCTCCATGGCGCTCAGCCACGGTACCAGTGCTTCGGTAACGTGTCCAAAGTCGACTGATAACACTCTGACTTGTATTCAGAGCTAAAGCCACAGTACGTTGCCGGGAACCAGCTTAGAAGCTGGTTCCCGGTATGATAGATCATTCCCACGGCTCTGAGCATTTCTTCCCTGCTTAAATGACGTCGCCGCTCCATAATAACGTTGGTTTTAATCAGTAGTAGGGAAACAGTAGCACTAATAATGTCTTCAATGCGTTGTATGTTTTTATAGGGAAAATATTGACAGCTGATTTTCATCTTTTACTCGAATTTGATTCACAGTTCCTGATTCAAATTATGAAATGCACCAAAAAGGATCCATATAAATTTATAAAATCATAAATTTATTACAAAGCCACATCTCAATCTCAAGAAATCCGCATAAAAATGCTTGATCCCTAGACACTTTTGATGTGTGTATATATAGAAGATTAATGAAAAATGTGACGAATATTATCAAAGTTAAAAAAAATTGCAAAATATTAATTTCATTCTTTGGTATGGGTTTTTTTTTTGCGGATGGGAAATCATCAAATGACCCCTTCCGCTCTGGGTGGAGCGGAAGGGAGTGTCAGACTCTTAGTGACTAAAACCCACCCATATTCCTTCCTTAGCCCGTTATGTTCCGGGCTGGCGGTAACCCGCTATGGCTCATGCAAACATTCGCACAATCTATGATAACAAAAGGCCAATTCCCGTAATTAAAAACGTTCAAAATCTAGTCACAATCTCATTCTCAGCGACAATCAATGTCAAAAACTTGTCAAAAATGTAGGGAAATTAGAGGTATTTTTGACAGATTGAGACTGAGATCAGACTGTGAACGTTCTCAAAATTTCGAGAATTGTCCCTCCGATCAATACATAATATTGTATGCAAAAAAAAAAATGGTTGCCTGTAAAGTCGGTTTTACGGGCGAAGATTTTACGTGACAACGACCGATCATCCGATCATAGTTGAGTGGGAGAGAGACGCAAGGCATTCGGCGGGCCTCTCTCTCGTTCGGTGACTCATCGTAACGTTACCGAGCGTTACACTTTTTCATAAGTGACTCCCAGTCGCAACCTAATTTAAGACGTTGTCACGTCAAAACAATTGCTTGCGTGGGAGAAATTGTTTGAGATGTAGTCAATTACAATCTATTTTAGCACACTCTCGGGAGAGTGATGTTACTAGAGCAAGATCCAATCATTACCAGTCTTATGTTTCTCTTCCTTTCATAAATTCGATAAATACTAAACGAGTTTGGAATAATCCGTCGTTGTTGTGATTCAAGATAAAACGAAAACGTATAACATTTTTTCCGTTTGTTAGGTATACTTTCCTTTTTGCTCAACCTTCAATCACAGTTAAGTTGCGTTCCCCTCGTAAATATAACAGATCGCGATTCCATAGAGCCCCTAACAGACTTCCTGCAAATAAGTATCGCGGTAAAAAACGTAGCAAACAGAAATGAGCCCCATTGTTCCCATAACCAATTCAAATTTTGACGATCAGTATACGGAACAATTTTTTCCTCGTATTCAATTGGTTTTGAAAAATAAAATAGTATCAATAAACGCTGGCTTCTAAACTTATACCGAAGTCGAATTCTAAAAAATAAAAGGGGCACTTCGAAAGATCGGGGCCCAGCCGAACTGTGTTAACCACAGGCGCGATAAAGAAGGCAATTTCCTAAATAGGGCTTGTGAGGATTTCCCTAATGTTGGACAAAAAATGGATTGCTTCTCGCCGGGGAGATACCTTTCCTACACAAGTTTCGCTAGCCAGCGAAGCAAAAATGTGGACGAGCACGTATTTTAACTTTGTAGGATCTAATACTGAAAGTCGTATCGCGTGAATGAGGACCTCTTCCTTTATGTCCTGCCACTTTCAACTACTTTAGCGACTCGTTCGCTCAGCGGGTAGTTCGTTTCTCGTAGTTTAAGATTTGAAGAGTCTCGATGTAGCTTTTAGGAATCTTTTTAAGTACCAACGTCTGCGTTAAGTTGAAATATCCTGCAGTTGTTTCATTCATTTTATAGTGACTGTTGAATACAGAAAATACCTAAAGATAAAGAAAAAAGCCTCGCTCCACTTCTCAACACTAATTCGCTATTGTTTTTGCTATCATTGTTTCTGTCATAAATTGGGTTTGCTCAGATTTTTGGGGCGACGTTCTTCCATCCGCAACTATGTATTTTTCTTCTTTAGCTGAATTCGGAGCAATATGGTACTTTAAATGTAATCTTGTAATCAAATCTGCAGGGCGAAACATGAGTATTAGCTTGTGCAAAAGAAATATTTTCGCTCTATTGGACCTCTCAGACAAATGTAATTAAATTCTCTGAAAGTATTTGGACTAAAGTTGGACAAACGACTGACCTAGACGCAAAAGCAATTTGTGTCGTCAATTACTTGGAACTTTATCGAAGAATTTGGGGCACTTATATGTTATACAAAAGTAACCACGTAAGACATTTTCTAAGAAAATTACATACTATATTCTTTTAAGACGTTAGTGGATTCTTTTACAAGATTATTTATAGCCACAGAAGAACTCAATATTGTTTCAGCATTTTTTCTATGTAAGAGTAAGTACCTCCCCTCCCAGGCAAATTGGAAGATAATATTTTAGAGGTCAAAAAGGCGACGAAGGATTCGATAAATTGGCAGCTATGACCAGAAGGCCACGTCCTGAATTTTAATCCGGATTAAGACATTTCATGATCTTTTTTTTTCAAAGTCAACCTAGTAGTGCAGGTATTGTAGGTAACCTAGTAATCATTCGACTATTTCGATAGAGTTTAGCATACATAGCCTATAATGTTCCCACTGCTGGGACACAGGCCTCCTCTCTATGAGAGGGACTGGGCTGTAATCCACAACGCGGGCGGACAGTGCGGGTTGGCGGATAAATGAGATGGAGTATATTTTCAAATTATAAGCTGGTGTGCGTACAGTACCTACCTATCAACATAGTAAATTACCAAGTGCATTAATAAACAGCTGAAAGCAATCGAAATAGTTGCAGCTGTACGTGTCCAGACTGCACCACTTCACGAAGGTTGAGGAGATCGTGGAGTACATGCGTGTGAAGACCAACTAAACTTTGAGGGTTAAGAAGTTGGAGTCGCGTCACAACACGAGCTACTAGTCGTTCGTGGTGCGTGCGTGTTCCGACACATCATCTCGAGATGTTCCTCAAGGCAGAGTTCTGGCCGAAAGGTATTGTGTACCGCCGGTTTCGTAGCCGCCTACATGACACAGTCAGCGAAACACGACGCAGACACATCGTGTGCTTTAGTTTGTTAGTTTTTTAGTGTAATTATAATGTTGTATGTATTTATAGTATTTTTAAGTTATATTCATATTGTGTTGTATTTGTTTTATATGGGCCTTGATGCCTGAAAAAATGGATAATAAATAATAATAAATAAATTACTGACTGACGCCGGCGAGTACTCGTATGTTGCAGCGACAAGAGCTATCGAAGAGAGTTCTCGCTCAGCGACGCTCGCTTGGCGGGCAGTACATAATGGCTGTCCAGATTAATTAAGATGAAACAAAACAAATCTAAGTAGGCAGAACAATCCCACGCCGAATCCACTCAGCCTTTATACACCTACACACATATGTACATAATGTATTCAACAGTCTATGAACACAACTAACACATTTACTTTTATAAAAAATACATGAAACTTTTTCATGAGGCAAAGTCGAAGATACACGGTACCCTAAAAAGGGATGTAGCTATCTTTTGTAAGGCATTCGTCTCAAAGCGGTGTGTATCGCCAGAGAGGCACGTTCAATTGGATTGAAACGTCGACTTCGGAAAGTGGTGTTGACCAAAGGGTCCTAATAGCATTTTTGTAGTGAAGGCCTGAAGGGCGCGCTACAGAAAAATTGATTCGCAGAAAGAAAGCTATATCTTTGATTACTATTTTGTTGATTAAATTACGATAGCGACAATTTGGAACCTCTCTTATCCTAAATGCCTTCTGATAGTCAATTATACGAAACTCCCTATATTTTAGGTAAAACCCGTACTTCAGTGCCTTTCCGTGAAATATGATACTGAATAATAATCCATTTATTATGTTGTTATTTATTACTCGATGACAGGTTACGGAAGTTGTTACACAATTTATTCAGTCAACTTTGACAGGTACCTATGTAAATATGCCCTTTAACATTAATTTCGTGAAGCATTTCTTTTGGATCATTACCAAACTTTTGTATAACAAGTTTTTTTATTAGACGCTTTAAATCGTACGCCATCGCGTCCGTACCATAATATTGTAAATTAAGATTTACATAACCAAAACTTCTGAAAACACAATTACAGAAGTTTTAACATAGAGCCTGTAACGGTAGTAGGTAATCACATTTGTCGGCGAAGTTGCTAGAGAAAATTGTCTTTGGTGCTTGTAACAAGGTTCAGCCCTTACCATTTTCCAACCCCTGTTGACTCGAGACGACTTAGACTAGAAAATACAAGACTAAAGTTCAATCTTTGACTTTCAATGTGTACCTATCGGTTTTTCGATTCGATAAATGTCTTTGAAGTGCTAGAGCTATAGTGGTGAGATCTCTAAAAATAATGGATCAGACAGGGCTGTGTGTGGGTAAAACTGAACCCCTTTTAAGTCATGCTTTATTAAAGTACAAAATACTTTCAACTATTAGTATAGGTAACTATGATTAAAATTTTATGAATAATGTTGATGTGTTTTTCCTATACTTTGGAAATTCTTGCCCGTTCTTCTCCATAGAGATCTACGTTTTTGAATGGGCAACTAGCTTCAACTTTCTGACTAACTGGCCGACTCTTTGACAATTCAAAAGTGCTTGTAAATGGTTTATTGATTGAACCAAATGCGTTGAATTTCTGAATTTTAAACCAAAATAGCAATATTTTAGTAGGTATCGCATTCCAGTACAAATAAATCGGAACGACTACTTAGAAAGTACTTCACCAGTACCGAGTTTTAAAGCTGTGTGGGTTGACAGAATAATTTAATAAGAACGGGCTCTGAATTAATTTATTTTGTTAAACCAAAGCCTTACTTAAAACGTTGGCACTAGACTCAAATAAGCAAGTAGGTACAGACGCCAGCACATCAAGCTACCCGAAACTGTCAAATATATGCCCAATGCCCAATCAACCATGAAACTAATTCTTTAGCGATAAAGTTGAAAATCTATTAAAGAAATTTGACAGATTTTAGTAGCTTGATGTGCTGGCGTCTGTAGGTGTCTTCCTGGAAATTAAAAAGCTTTATAAAGTTATTGGGAAGAATCTACCTGCGTTAGCAACAACGTTCTGCGGAAACCTGATTTCTGGCGTCAAGTTACGAGGTTAGACGGCGATCGCTGTGTAGCTATCTGGTGATGAAACTCAATACCGGTAAAAGAAAATCTGTGGGCATTTTATAGAGTAATGTGAGAAAAACATAAAATACAAATATAGTGCCATTTACCAAGTTATCCAACGATAATTTAAAGGAATAAAACACCCAGTGGAACTATATATTACAAAGCTATCAGTGAATTGCATTGAGACCGAATCATTTATTCACCGAGTCAGACCGAATGCTGAGAATTGATCTGCGAAACGGAGGCGGGTGCAAAATCTAGCAATTTGCTTGTAAGGATCTCATCTACATACGATTGACTATGCAGCATCATTTAGGATATCAGTATGAAGATAATGAAATTTTGACATGCGGACTGAAAATTATTGGTAAGCATTAGAAAATTATCTAACAATATTACACTAGATCATACTTATTTCGAAAATCTTCATTTGGTTCTTAATTGACTAAGTAACTAAATACACAAATAAATACAAAACGATCCTTTTTTTTGTCACTTAGGCGTCGAAATTCTCGTCCGTATCGTTGCCATCCAGAAACGTGGCCATAAGACTCGTAGCATTGCCACGTTTAATGACAATGCTATTTATTTGGCAGAAGAACGAGCCAGACCTCAAAAAAAAAAAATACGCCACTTTGGAGAATCGCAAAAGCATAACATTATGAATTATAATATGGCGAAGACAGTCGGTGTTTTTCTTTTTTCGCTGCACTACGTAGATACAATCAAAGAGATTGGGATTGGATTTGGATTGGATTGATTGGTATTTTGGCACAGACAAAAAAAAATAACTGAAAAAGGCTTCACCAATGGGATTTTATACGATCAACTTAACAGTTAATTGTCCATTATGTTATCCTTTTATGATTCTGCCAAAGTGGCCTTTTTAGGCCCCGGTCACGTGAAGTGTCGAGTTTCTTAAAAGTTCTTAATAATAAATTTTGAAGCAAGTATAAAAACGAACAACGAAAACTCTTAATGCTAAAATCAAATTTAACAACACTACACAATGTAATTACTTAAAATCAAAGTTTAAACTCGCTCACGAAGTCCGTAAAAGTCCTTCAAAGTTTCGGAGATCATTTACTTACAAGGAGGTACTTTACCTGGACACAAAGTGAAGCTGAAAGGTCTTGTAAACAAAACAGACAACGGCCAAGCAGACGGCAACCTACTTCAGGTCACGAATGAATACCCAAAGGGAAAATGTAGCTGGGAAGGTCTGGACAAAGAGTTTGGTAGATTATTCGTTACACAATTATTGTCCCGCAAAAAAACAAGAATGTGAATTGAAATTGTAAACTTGTGTCTCAACCTTTGGCAGGCTGTGACATGTTAAATACTGTTTGAGGGCTCTTTGAAATAAAAATGTGCATCATTTCAAAATATTGCAATAATTTATACTTATGTTTTTTTTTCGATTACTGTTTATTCATTACAACTTACAGGACAAAGAATAGAATATATATTAATTAGGACGACGATGTATTTTTAATTTTCGTTTGCATGCACAGCGTGTTCATATAAGAAAAGATCACACTGAGCTGCAAATCCATCGACTAACTTAGTAAGATACAAGTACACCCTAACTTTCGGATCACTCTTACTTCCGGGCGAAAAGTAGCGACACATTCGATGTTATCCTTATCCTCCAGGACAACAAAGAAAAATATATCACATAAACTATCTTCCGAAATAATCTAACTTATAAAAAACCATAACACCATCACAATCCGCATCTTCCGTGTAAACAAAAACTTCTTCACATTAAATATCTATACGGAAGTTTATGCAGTAACTTTATTTCCTTTATGCCACCCATCCCCCAAAAAACCCTCCGCTTCAGTCGGAAGTCTCGATAATGTGGCATGTGAAGCTCAAATACGCCTACCCTCTGTGCTTAAGGTTAAATATATTTTTTCTTTGTACAGCCCTTGACTTGTTTTGATGTTTGCTTAATATTTTCCATTTCTGGTAAACAACGGGAATAATAGCTTTAGTCACATCAAAATGTTGTTAAGCACCTTTTTGCTGCGTATAATACGATCAAAGCTTTTTAGTTATGTGACCTAAGTTTCATTTACCTACGTTGTAAAAATGCTCTGGGCATGTCGTCAACATAAATGAGATGATACAAGTATTTATTCCTCTATGTAGATTTTTAAGGCACTTTTACCCCGTCAATGTTTGCTTACTTTCTGTATTATCTAACTTTCAGTCATGCAAATTCAAGTTAGCATAAAATGGTTCCGTAAACTATGTATCTGAATGCTGAAAAGCACAAAACGTATGCTTTTTATTCAATTTCAAAGTTTTAAGTTGGAATCTGAATTTGATGATATCCGTTGCCTATATCCAAGTTTTTATCGTACCATAGAAAAGTATTCTATTACTCGAATGGAGCTTCATTCGAATGCATGCAGCGCCGTCGTCGGTGTAACGTAATATGCAACGTCGTCGCATCGTCGATATTCACTGTTTCACCTGCTTTACCATTCAGGACGACGAGCGCCCGTTGCTGATACGATACTCAACTACACTTACTACTGCTTGCTCAAGACACAGTAATGTGTGGTTAGATGCTACCGAACCTCGCTTGCATATTTAACAGGGAATAGCATACAGTACTTTCTGATGAAAGTTATTCGATTATAATAATAACATCCAATATGAGTACGTTGCTAACAGCACGTTTTTCGTACAGAAGCTTCGGGCAGAAGTGCCCCAAGCCTTACAAACAGCCTTTGTGTTACGCTTTATCAATATTCTCTGCACAGAATCCCCCTTCCTAGATTCATCGGCTTTCACACAAAATATCGATGGTCAGTGACCCGCACATTCAAGTTTTGTTTATAAAAATCTGAATTCTCACCACTCGACCCAAAAAAATTGTAAACGTTAATATTTCTTCATACAGGCGGTAATGAGTCGGTGGAAAGTAAATTTTTCAGAAAAACGTTTGGCGTTGAAGAGGGAAAACGGCTGCGTGATTACTAATAAGAATTGGAATAACTTCAAATTTCTTTTTTTTTTGGGAAACAGGTTCTACTTCGAAACAAGTTGGTTTTAGAATTTACTTACACTTAAAAAATGTAGGTTCACACAACGAGTATTTTTGTTTATTTTTTAATTCTTATAATCCTTCCGTACCTTTTCATGAAAAGGTAGTTTACCAATATACTTGCGGTGATACTAAAGTACTAATTCATCAATTATACTGCAGAAAATTTCTAAATCTGTTTGCTAAACCCAGAAACGTTCTCAGTTCTAACCCAAACGCCTAACAAGAACTCTATATTACGTACAAGTCTAAGCTGTACTACGCTCAAGACGGCGTGGTTGGCTGGCAAGTTTGTTCATCAACAAACTACTATTTCATAATACGGCAACAGTCTGGCTGACTACACAAATATAGCCGAGGAACAAGGAGTGAAAATGGCTACTTACATTCCATCCATTCCATCCGAACTTCCGAAAGTTAATAAGGTACACCTGGCTTAGGTTAACTGAGTCTACACCCTTGTTGGGGTGTTATGTAAATAAGGTATTTCGCTGTGATTTACGAGAGATTTTTTCTAAGTAACTCGGGTATCTTTATGTTTGTTCCGCGTGAAGTACATTTGATTTAGTGAAGAATGGCCGTCATAGGAAGGTATACTTTGAATTGTAATTAATGATTAATGTTAGGATTAATTTCACAATTGCTAATAATGACTAAGATCTTTGTATAAGTCTGAAACTAGTCGAGCAAACCAAAATAATTCAACACATGAAAAAACTTATGAGTACAAAAGCAAGTTAAAACCTGGCAAACTATCATACGTTTAATTTACATACACATGTTGACTCCTAGATATCGTGGGTTTCATACATTAAATAAATCTCGCAGCTCACTTCACAAATGCTCCATAAAATTCGCTTTGACGCTTCAGCACTGTTAATTAAAGAACAAACAATATTGCAGCGCTTTTGAAACCTGCTTTAATATTTTGGCGAATAATGAATAGCTGTGATACTCGGCGCTAATTGAAAGCACATTTGATAAACTGTGGCTCGATATGAAAATAAAAAATGGAAATATGAAATACAGTTTTCATTAATGTTTATAAGTGTTATCTAATATGGGCTGTGAAAATGGTTCATAATAAATGAAAATTGAAATAAAGGAAATACAATGGAGGTTGTAAATATGGCGGATGTTATTGTGAACTATTTGTAGTCCCATTCTGATCGTAGCTTCGAGTTCGTTCTGATAAATAAGAAATTAAATGGAGGCTAGGTCCTGGTGCTATAAATATCAATTTTAACATTAGACTGTGACCTCTGAATTTAGTTTCGGCCTTTCTTCTCAGAATAGTCAGATGGAAACGTCCACCTGCATAGCTATTCACAACCACTCGCTAAGCTTTCGACCGTATCGAACATCAACGAATATTATTGTAGGAGTCCTCTAAACGCTGTTCACAAGTCCTAAACCCGAACATTTTGTCAATTTAAATCAAACAGACGGCCGCGATATTTCCGACAGCTGTTTGCTGTCGGGGGTAAGGCAAATCAGGTTATCGAAATGTGTCATTTTCGATACGATAGCCTGTCGGATGAGTGTGAATAGCTATGATGATTTAGAGTTTAAAATATGATTGACTTTTAAAAGTTATAACCCTACTTACAAAAATAAAATCATTTATCAAACTGATATTGGATTCAAATAAGATGACCATGCAACATACCAAACCGAAGTTTTCCCAAGATTCTTAAACATTCTCATATTTTACCCTTTCATAAATAACAAATGTGACACACATATTGATATTCTCGACATTATTTAAAAGGATCAACAAAAAGCAATACATTTTCATCAAGATAATTCAGTTTGTAGAAGTCAGCTGCTCTCTGCTCGTTACTAAGCTTACCACGCATAATCTAATACTCTCGCGTAGTATGCGGTGTTGATCGCAAGTTTATTACAAGTCGGCCCACGACTGGGATACAAGCTGCGTATATATACCACACGCTTTGCTAAAGAAAATGATGATTTTTTGGCGATACATCGGATGGTAATAATGGTTTTGTCTGCTACACGTACACGTTACATGTGAATGCTACACGCTTTTATAATGATCGTGAATTTAACTAGCGCAAAATAAACTTACCTACTCGATAATAACGAAACTATTTATTTATCAAATAAAGATTTAGATTCATAATATCATATTGTTACGATAATCAAACTTTAAAAACAACAGGGGACCTAAAAAGGCCACTTTGTCAGAATCATAAAGGGATAACATAATGGACAGTTAACCGTTATGTTAATCATATTAAATCCCACTGGTGTAGCATTTTTCAGTTATTTTTTTGTCTGTGCTAAAATACCAATCAATCCGATCCAAATCCAATCCCAATCTCTGTGATTATACCTACGTAGTGCAGAGAAAAAAAGAAAAACACGGACTTTCTTCGCCATATTACGATTCATAATGTTATCCTTTTATGATTCTCCAAAGTGGTCTTTTTATGCCCCCAGCACTTTACATCATTGTTATTTCAATTTATTCCACAAACCACAACAATTTCATGCTGGTACAATAATCATTTTTATAGATTCTGCAGAAATATTATTTTACCTATAACGGTTATGGCATAAAATTATAATTACAGGCAATCATGTGACCATACAGCTGTTAAATTATAACCTGGATGACTAATCACAACGCGATTGTCCAAAAATATACGATTTATTGGTTTCACGCAATATATTGATCTGATCATAATATTATGAATATTCACTTTACACAGAAATGCTGAAGTCCAAAGAGCATTAAAATACATCTGAATAAATAAAATTATGAAATCAATATAAAACTTCACGAAGAAGGAAACTTTTAACTCATCTGCTTCAAAAAAAATTATGAGTATAACTCGATTTTCTCTAATGTAATCCTTCAATGTGATCAGACTGATCATATCTTGCCTTTTCCTGTCGTTTCCTTTATATACAGGTGGTCTTATTACATGTAGTTATTTATATTATTTTGTTACTAACAATTATGAAGTAATGCATCTTTTCCTAATGACAGTTGGTAATCACTAATGACTTTCGCTCTGCACGTACCTATTGTTTTCTCCCAAATAAATTATTCTTTTGAAATAAAATTTTATTAACCGGTTCGATTTTTTCGCATTCTCATGCTAAAAGCAATAATTCCCATTTAAAATATGCTGATGTTGGTAATTCCATTTATATTCGGAGCGTAACCTCAACATTGATGTATTCTTTCTTTACGACTATGGCTGTAACTCACCATTACTCTTCCAATGGATATCATCGGTAAACTCTACCCACTTTACCGATTTTGGTACAACCAGAATTTTATAGTAACTCCGTTTCAGTGAGTAGCCGTAAAGGAGGACAGTGTTCGTTTCATTCACGAGATCCGAGACCCTAAGTCACCTTTTGTGACTCCCATGGGAAATGATGTGATGGTGTATTCCAAGTCAAGTCACATGACAATTAGAATGGCATTCATCTTGGGATTCCAATCTCCCGACAAGAGGGTGAATATCAAAAGATATAATGCAGTATATACTACTTATATTATATAAACACTGAACACGTTATTGGATTGAGATGGAAAGATTGTCGCGTGATGTAGGTTGACATAACATGATAGATGATCCAAATCCTTTTTCGGAATGGAATATCGTCTACGGTCAATATTGGTTTTAAAAACGTCTGTGTGTTCCAGGCTTTGTCGGAGTGGCTCTTTTTATATGGTAATCGATACAAGATGGTGCTGTTGTAGAAGTCAATAGTTTTGGTTATTAAGTACTAATTGTGCAGTTTGTGTTATTCAGATTAACTTGCAATCAAATTAGTGTTGAAAATATAAGCGCATCTGGACCGAAATTGTTTTTCGGATTAAAATAATGGACAAAATTCATGTTCATTCGTAACAAAGTAAGTTTCAAAAAATGGTTCTTCTCAAGCCCCTCAAGCCCGAAAATAATTAAGTAAACGTAAATGTTCAAGTAGGTACTTCCATACTATATATAAAAACCTTAAGACGAAAACCGTTCGCCCAAAATTTGATTGTACTTATTACATAAGTGCGTTAGTGGGAGTAAGAGGCAAGGTGCTCTTAGCAAATAATTTAATTAGCCCATAATAGGGAAACCTGGCGGTGATATTATTATATACACCTTATACCCACTATACGTATACTACCAGATATACAGAGTGGTAAGGACACCGATGCGCAAACTGTAACCATGAATTCAGCACATGTTTCTAGAAATTTCGTCAGTTATCAAAAAAAAAACAGCAGCTTCGTAAAAAAGTGCAATACCTACACTGCCAAAATGTATGAACCAGCATTTTCTTTTTAAATAGATAATTGTTTCATATTTTGCATTAAATTACCAGCATTGTGTCATCGCGCTTCTCTTCCTTTTAATGCAGTCCGACAGTGACCGCACTTTAAGTCATGTAGTCCCAAAGAGAATATTAACGATTTCCTTTTTCTTTGTTTACAAATACATATAGTTTTTAAATCTATGAAAATGAAAATATTTTATCCAAGCCTACAACGTAATCGCCGTCAAACATTATTTTAACAAGCAAAAGTAAATGTACTCTCATCAAGACACAAACGGCCGTGTTTATGACACGTTCATGACCAGAATTTTGTGCGAATGTTCTTAAGAAGCGAAGACGGCCCCTCCTGACCCAGCCATGTAAACCGAAACTTGCGAACTTCGCTCATAAAACTCAAATTGAAGGCTGAAAAAGAAAAAGTCTTAAAAGAAATGTTTTAGGCCGATTTTGGCTGAAACCTTAGATAATACGGCGGAGATGAAAATTTACCAAATTCTGGGAAACTAAACTACATTTTTATGTCGGACCCTCATGTATTGAAAACATAAGTAGAACAAATGGAACCAAATCGAGGTAATGATTTTAGAAGATTGCGTACTTATGTGCTTGGTAAAAAGGTAGGGACCGTGATTCGAATATATCTGGGTTTGACTTTGGGTTTCGTAATCGTAAGGAGCTTTATCAGGAGACCTCAGCGTTTTAGTTTCAGAAACCACTGATCAAGGGATTTCTTTAAATCTTTCAAGTACATTAAATTGCTAACACGTTTCGGCAAAGATATTTACAGTAAAAATAACGTGTAACTTACAACAAATACTGTACACACATGTAAAAAATCTAACTACCTGTATATCATAAGTGTCTTAAGATTAAAGAAGTATTTATTTTTCATGTGTTTAGTTTAACCATTAATTTGACTGATAAAACCCATTCGTGCTAGTTATAGGTAAATATAGCTATTACTTTTATAACGACATAATGTTATAGGTATGGCGCAAAAGAGTCATCATTCTTATTTCCAACCAACAGTAACCAACCAATAAAAAACCTTTGGTCTTATTACAAAAATTTAATTACGTACCCTTTTAACGCCAAATACACGATTCTCTTTACATAAATGGAAATCAAGTAAAAAATTCGCTCGAGAATTAAATGGAAGCTGATAAAAAGGCAATATCCAGTACTTACATAAAACCTCCGATAGATGCATTGCAAGTTTAATGCAACAGAGATGTAGTGACCGTAGCTAATGGAAGCACTCAGCGAGACACGGCAGTTGACAGGAATCAGAATGAATACGTACCGCTGGCGAGCGCACTTCAAATAACCTAACTGCTGTATGTCGCAAAGGCTATTCAAAAGTATTTGCTTCCACTAATCTATGGAGGTAATTAGTGTTGGCAACGATAAGAGGCTTTCGCAGTTCCAGATTTAGACGATCATGGTTATGTGTAGCTTTATGTGCAGTGGCGTGGGAGGTACAGGTACTAAGGTTGTGAGTGTAATATGTTTAACTTCAATATTCCTACTTGGGACGTCACTATCACAGTGCAGAGTTCACCTGTAGGTACAGTGGCCTCCGAAAGTAATTTGACATTTTTCCACTTCAGCTGTGATGGCACATTAATTTATTTATTTATTTAAGGAAAAACAAACAGTAGCACAATAAGAAACAGTCATAAAATCTTAAATAAAACTAATAATGCTACCCACTACGTTCTCCACAGATTACAATTTAAAGTACTTAAAACTAGCTAGTAACACATATACATTATTTATTAACAGACATTGTCCTAGAACTCATAGGTACCTATATGGATTTTTAAATTAATAAAAGAAAGAAAAATAATATATGTACTAAAGAAAATTAATTTTTTCATTAAGATTTAAAATAATAAAAAAATAACCAGGTACTCTTATGGGATTACTTGATTAATTTTTATCATAATATGTCAATGGTAGTTGAATTAGTCGATAAAATATGTTATAGCAGTTCAAAAATTTGGATCACTAGAATTTTAATCATAATGTGGTGACATATCACCGCTGAAGTGTAAAAATGTCAACTAACTTTTGGGGGCCACTATACAATCGAAAGTTATTAGCTTACAGCATTATACTGTTCACGTTAGGTTATAAAACTCTCCGTTAGACGGGTGAAAAAGTTAACGTGCGCATAAGTTATGCTCTCCTAGGTGACGTTTTAATATTATGTATGACGGAGAAGGTATGTGCGTCTCGTTATTATCAACCATATTTTGACTACTGTGGGCGTACTGTAGGAAGTGTTGGTTATTGCGCAATAGAAAAACCGTTTTGCAGTTCAAATCAGATTATAATTTCACGAACAAATTAGTCATACTAGCGAATCACAAACTGTAGGTACACGACACGACCAGATACGGAATGCGGGACAGTTTCTGAGCACATGTTGTCCGTACGATGTCCAATGTCCAAGAGAGCTCCACGTTGACATCGTTCTGTCGCGCTGTCGTCTACTCAGATTCTGTCAAGCGCCACCAGATGGTGCTAGCGTTCCGAATAGGACCGGATGCGACATGTATATAGTACAGCGGTGCTATTCTGTATAAATCTCACCGTGAAAACTTAGGTGAAGTGAGCGTGGAGTGAGCTGTCAATAGTGTCAATTCCTAGCAAAAACAAACTCACTTCACTTAAGTTTTCACGGTGAGATTTTTACAGAATCGACCGGCTGGTATTACTTTATGATAACTTCTTGTTCTCACAAAGTGCCTTTAAAAAAAACAAAGTATTTCTTATAAAAATTGTAAGATACCTTTTTGAGAATAAAAAGGCAAAAATTACGTCCTACAATATCTTCCCCTTTGCCCTTATTACCTGTGTTTACAAAGAACCGGTGATTTGAAGGGCACGCGTTTAATCTAATCTTCATAATATCTACGTCGCTCAACCAGATACCTGTCAGAGTGTGAAGCCGGCGAAATTATGACAAAAATAAACTTTATACGCATACAAAATGTGACGAGCGCTACTTTTGTACCTAAAGGGAACTTAGGTATCTAAAGTATATTATTTAACGGCGCAGACCTTTACCAGAAAAGATCATCGTATTAGTGATTCAGTAGCTTTATTACCATCAAGATAGTGCCGGAATATAGGATGGAATATAGCAAAGACCATTCACAGTCTTATCTCAGTGTCAATCTGTCAAAAATACCTCTAATTTCCCTACACATTTCAAAAGTTTTTGACATTTATTTGTCGCCGAGATGAGACTGTGACTTTGATTTGGAACGTTTTAAATTACGAGAATTGGCCTTCTGACATCATCTCTGTCATCAGAAGATGTCCATACGACCTCTGCTAGAGTGTCAGTAATCAGCAATTGTCAATCTTAGCCAACCTCTTCGGTGATTCCAATGAGGGATTTTCTTTTTACTTTTTTTTTAACTCTTTCCTAGTCGCTGGATAGATGGCGCTGAACTTGGTAAGTTACTGCAAGGAACGGAACGTCACATATTTTTTTGATTATTTCACTTGGATGTAATTTTGAGATCGTAAAACGAAACGTACGTAAAAGAGTAATTAATGTCATGTCATTGTGACATAAATAAATAATGTTATTATTATTTATTTATGTCACAATGACATGACATTAATTACTCTTTTACGTACGTTTCGTAGCAAGGAAAAAGAAAAAATATTTACCAGTCTTTTTATGGGTTTTCCACGCCAGAAAGAAAATGTCCCAAGAGTTAAAAAAAATCTTAAACTTACGTGACCACTGGACCTCTATCATACAAGTACGTGACGCAATCTTTTTTTCCATAGTTTCCAAGGCTTTGGCACCTAGTAACGTAGTCAGTTCAACGCCATCTACAGAGTTCTTGGAAACTATGTTTTTTTTAATACTCCAAAAATATCCTCTCATAACTTCGTCACAAAATTAGGCGCCCACTTGCTGCGCCGTCATTTTTATAATTTTTGTATTATATTTATATGTGGTGGCTATCGTTCAGAATAAAAATTAATATCAGAAACTCATCATCATCTGCCTAGCCTTTTCCCAACTATATTGGGGTCGGCGTCCAGTCTCACCGGATGCAGCTATTAAAAAACCAATATTGAAAAACGCAAGTTTTATAATACCTACCTTAAATTATATGATCAACTACAGTAAACAAAATCAGAAAAATAATATGATAGTCTTCAGGATATAATATGCTAGGTAGATAGCGTGTTGAAAACATAATACAACTAATCTGATGCGATAGAAAAAAGTCATGATGATACCTCTAAAAACTTTCTTTTTACAATAAAAACGATACTAATAAACATACAATCATTCTGATTTTTTGTCAGAATTTTCTACAATCAACATACTAAAACACTAGTGTTTAATTTTTTAGTCCAAACAAATTGTTTTTTTTTTGCAATAAATTACCAGTGTTGTGTCATCGCGCTTCTCTTTCTTTTCTATGCAGTCCGACAGTGACCGCGCTTTAGGTCATAATTGGAAAACAAAACAGTCACTAGTGAATCTTGTCAGTCTAAACAACCTAACCACTGCTGTAATATGATTCATAGCAAGTTGACCTACTGCAAGTTTAGTTCACCAATTAAAACTGTGAAATACCCAATAATACTTGTTCATCAATAGCAACGTCTAAATATTATGTCGAATTTTAAAAACCTATAATTTAAAATGTTGCCAAGAGTTTTAAAAACGTTAGTTGCCGTAGCAGCATATCCCATTACAGGAATTGATTGACACTTCATTTAGCGAGACCCGGATCACCCGTTTTAGGGAAAATTGCCAAAACTTTTATGACAACGAAGTCTGTTTCTACAAAGGATATAAAGTCTCTTCATTCTTATCATTTTTAAATATGACAATCGTTTATTTCAAAGACCCTTGAATACCTTTCACAAAGTTGGCGTATTTTTTGTTTGTCTTAAAAGTTGGTGAAACAAAAAGACTGTCTACATTGTTTTTCTTTGAAATTGCCGTTTGTCTGCTTGTTGTTATGGATTAATCGTCTTTTTTAATCGAGTTTTAAATCCAGTTTTGTTAAAATTACGAGTTTTTCAACTTGAAAGCCACCTCAAAAGAAACGGAACCGAAGATAATCAATTTCAATAGACAGCGCTAACGGATTATTCTAGGTGTCTGCGTCTCAAACAATTCTTCAACTGTTTGCAGATGCAGCGAAAACTTTAGTCATTTTAAAATCTGAAAGCGCTTAAAGCGATTCAATCATACTTTCCTTCCGGAGCGACTGGCGTCACGTATTCTTGAATAACCTTTGAAGTTATCTTTTACGAGGACTATTTCCCGAAGCCAAAAGATACTCCAATGAGATTAGTTTAATGAAACCGTATGTCGAATGTGGTGCATGCGGCTGGCAGTTGAATTAGCATGCAATTTTCCATATTTTGAACATATTTAATCCTGTTGCCTACAGCGGCAGCTTTTCTGTTTAAATAGGCAGATGATTTGATGCACGGCACATTTTATTTATAAGTATTACAACATTGAAAATGAAGTATATATTGTTTTGATAAACATGGTTAGTAAAAGTTGACACTAATGTGAATACTTTTATAAACCATTATGTAGCTGTGCCTATAACTTTTTGATATAATGATGTAGATGGATAAGCCACAGCTTCTGAGAGGGTAGGTAATTCCAGTGTTATGTACCTCTAAAAACAGTGTGGCAGTTTCTCCCTAACAGTGACATATTCCACTGTTCCCGACGTCTGTATTTTTATGTTGCAGCGTCCTGATGGCACGGTACTCCATTTTTGTCACCCCCAACGCAGCTGAAGTGGATTTTAAGTGGCGTGCTGCAAACCATCCGTTTTTATGCTGAAAACATTTTTCGACACTTCAAACAGTTTTCGTATTTTTCAAATTTGTTACCGCGAGGTATCATGACCGTTTTAAGTAGCAGCTTTTCAATGAACATTTTTTTTTGTGACTTAAATTAACATTGCGTCATATTGATTATATAATAATGCAGTAGAAGAATAAAATAGTGGATACCATCACCAGTTTCAGTAAATGAATAACGTATTTAATTATATATGCGGAAGACGC
The DNA here is from genome assembly GCA_963082905.1 of Oligia fasciuncula. Classification (NCBI taxonomy): domain Eukaryota; kingdom Metazoa; phylum Arthropoda; class Insecta; order Lepidoptera; family Noctuidae; genus Oligia; species Oligia fasciuncula. The sequence continues at coordinate 13,445,628 of OY720390.1, read as the reverse complement.
CGCTGAGAGGAAGATGGTGAAGTACGCACCGTTGGTGGACCCTTACCATTTTGTGCCCATTGCTATTCAGACCATGGGTGCTTGGGGCACTGAGGCCAAGAAGCTCATTAGTGAGATAGGGCACAAGCTCCGTGACAAAACGGGTGACTCCCGCTCCGGCTCGTTCTTGGTGCAAAGGTGCCATCCAACGTGGCAATGCAGCAAGCGTTTTCGGCACCTTTGCGCCGGGATCAGTCAGGGGCGGGCGGGTTATTTGACTAGTTTGACGTGTTGTTGTGACTGTTATTATTTTAAATTAATTGTATGTAAATATAAAATTGAATCGCTGTTTTGTATAGATTATATAATTACAGTACTCTTACGATACGAGTCCGCCTTAGAGTGTAAATGTGGTGCTGTTCCACAAACGATACACTTCATATCGTGTCCTGCGTGTCCTGTCAGCTGCACGTTACAGAACTGATGGAAGCTGGTGATGGCGCCAAAAAAGTAGCCGAATTTTGGGCCGAGTCCATTTAGATTGCTATCGATACTCTAAGAAGAAGAAGAAGTACTCTTCATACATATTGGAGTTGATGAAATAAAAAACGATCACCACCACACGAACGCTTCATTGTATTTTTTTTACCACTTCAAGATCTTTATTATTTTTAAAAGACTTCAAAAAAAAGGAGGAGATTATCAATACGGTTGTTTTTTTTTTTTTTTATGTTTGTTATTTTTGAACTCCGTTAAGTATCTACCTATATATTTTATTTTTATTTGATGGGATATACTTTCAGATTGGTCCCGTAGAAATTTCATCAAAATCGGTTCAGAAGTTTGGTTTTTGAAACAAAATTACAATGGTAAAAAAATTACAATTGGAAAAATCAAAGTGAACGAAATTACGTCGTTTGCTTTCCTATGACTTCAGTGGTGGCTTAGTGGAATTATCATGGGATTCATTGTGGCTATAAGTGCCGTCTCTTACCATAATTAGCCGACTTCAAAAAGGACGAGGTTCTCAATTCGACTGTATTTTTTTTTTGTATGTTATCCGATTTCTCCGGCAATTGTAAATCGATTTCAAAAATTCTTCAATAATACGTATTTTTGCCACTTAGTTTAGGTATATTGATGATGATAAAATGACTTCCTGTACCTAATATTTACATAGCAAGTAGTGTTATACGAATTCGTGAGACGTAAGTACAACTTTAAAGTAAAATTTTTTTTACCAAAAAAAAACATCCGACTTCCAAAACAGACACTACAACATGTATGTGTGTGTGTGTGTGTTTTGGTAGTGTAGTGTAGTTTGTTTTAAGTTTTCTGTTGTTAAAGAAAACCACCTCACCGTAAAGGTAAAACCTAAGTACTTCAATATCTATGCCAAATAAAAGAAAAAAAAAAGAGAATCAAATTATTCTGCCCAAACACTTGGAAGTGGATCACATTATTTTTACAACATTACCAAAGATTTAATCCAAATCGTTCAGTACAAAAGAGGCACAAGAACGTGGAAAGAAATTGGAAAGTTTTCTTACGTCTTCCGCACTCATACATAATACATACAATTCTTAAACGTAAAAAGTTAGGTAAGTACCGGAGGTAGTAGAAGTACTTTTGAGGCAGTTTATTGTTATATAGAAATACTCAAGAAACCCGCGACTCCGCCTGGGCTAAAAGTGTTGAGTTTTGCGGTTTTGTAAACAGGAAAAAAATATGTTGTTTAACCAAACATTGGATTGTTCAACGTAGTTCTGACAATCTCGGAAACTGACACATTATAAGCAATTGTAGGTCTACACTTACAAAAAAATAAAGAAATGTGCCTCAACGTGACGTGTCCTTGAAATTTCACTCTCAATTATCGTCAGATTATCGACTCGCCGCCTAAGAAGTTTCACTTCAAAAATAATAGAATAGAAAAGTTTTAATGTAAATGTTATCAAAGACACAACGCCAACCAGTCTATTGTAAAAAGCACAGTGTAATTATAAATAGTTTTTTGTGAAGTGTTTTAAGTATATAATTCAAATATAGTGTGTGCCTTTTCAAGTTGACCACGGCGTTTTAATTGTACTATTATCTCCTTCTGGCCCCTACAGAAGAATCCGGCTCATATTTTTAATTTAGTAGCAATTTTGTATGGGATATTAGGTTTCTCCTAGTGGCGCTATAACTTTTTCCCATATAAAATTCTAACGCGCTCGCAATCGAACGTGAGTGAAAAAACTCACACTTAATCCTCTGATAGAGTTCACAGGGTTAATAACTCTAAGCTAACACGGCTTATTTTAATTTTTTTAATTACCGACTTTATTTAATATTTGTTTTTTTTTCTTTTTTTTTTTCGGACGCTTTCGTTCTGCATCGTTCTCACATGCATAATTTCAACATGAATGATGTAACCAATATGTAGTAACTATAATTAGGTACCTACCTTGAGACGGTTATCTAGTTAATTATCCGGTTAGACTGGAAGCCGACCCCAACATAGTTGGGAAAAGGCTAGGCAGATGATGATGATGAATTACCTTGAGACCGAATCGCCCCCTAAGATCTCAAGCTTAAGTTTTTACACCTTGTGTAATTTCGGCATTACGTTAAGAGGCTTAGTTTTGCTCCTTTATCATTCGATTACCTATATGAGCTTTGCCGATACTTTTTGCCTAATGTACGAAATCACTAGATATAAAACCGAATTCCTAACCGAAACTATTTGAGTTACACACACCAAAAACTTATAAAAATGTATATATTATATAGAAATGTATGTTGTACATAAGACAGTGTAAGTGTACTTACTCTTTATAAAACACAACTATTCCTTTTCTTTATGTAATTCATCAATGGTATTTCTCGATAAAATAGCAGCCGTTTAATTTAATTCAAGGGTCACTAGATCGTCGCTTGACATAGGCTGCACTCAGACTGGCAACTTTATTACAACTACGTAGCCACAAAAACTGTTCAAAGAAACAGTTCCAATAAGATTTTTCAGCAGAACTTTAAAGTGATCTATAAATCGTATAAAACAAAGTCCCTTTTCGTGCCCGGTGTGTGACCATGTTGTTCGTCTAATTTTGATGAAATTTGGCACACAGATAGTTTATAATGACCAGGATTAACACATAGAATACTTTTATCTCGATATTCCCATGGGAACGACAGTTATGTGGATGAAACCGTGGGGCGCAGCTACACTGAAAAAAATAATTTCTTACTACAGCACATTAAAGCGATTTCATTAAAACTTACTGACTTTATACAGTAAGAAGAAATGTTTGTAAAACAGTAAAAGACAAAACAGTAACTTTTAATGATTGAACATATCTACTATTTACTGAAAAAAACAACAAAAAAAAAGGAAAACCACCTGTAATGTAAGTAAATTTCAATGGTTTGAACGATATCACCAAATGAATAAAACAGTTAATTTTGTGACCTTTTAGCTACATAAAACGTTACAGTTTACTGTCATGACGGTAACATTTTGCCTCAAGCTTTAACTGTTTTCGGATCAGTAAAATACTGTTTTGAACGGTAGGCTCTTATGGAACTGTTTAAAGCAGTTCAGATTAATGTTTTTCCATTATTATTTACTGCTTATTTATTTCAGTGTAGTTGCTTCATAATATATGTTTAAAAAAGTCTGCTCAACAACGACAATAACGCAAAGAAAGTTGGTGTCGAACTTTAAAAAAAAAATTGTGTTCTACACTGAAAGAAATAAGCAGTAAATAATTGCGGCAGGTCTTCTTCCTTTCGAGTCGTTGCCAAAAGTAAACATATTTTATTCTGTTAGACGAGTTGGGCCCAGTAGATGGTTGTATTATTTCTTGGTGATTAGAAATCGATACCTACTTATCACGTCTGAAAAATTTTTGCTAGTTCATTTACCTTTTGTTTACACATTATCGCATTACCATAAATTCTGTCTCCAATTTACCTGAAAGATGTCGGAAGCAAAGTTGTACAGAAAGCGTCACTATGTCCTAACCCCTCAAGTTTTAAAATGTTACACTGCTACAACATTGAATTCCTTACGAATAATCTAAAGAATACTTCAAAAAGAGTCCATTGTGTTGACTCGGATTCGAACCATCGCATCACCGAACGTCGTCATACTCATACCGGCAGTTTGACGAACTAGCCAGCGAGCCCATATGAATTGCGATGAAATTGTTATCTACTATCGGCTGAGTCATTATATCTTTAGGTCCCTGTCTAATCGAAAGATGTTATAATTTGAGGGTATCCATTAATTTTACTTACTTACGTTGTCTTTATAAAATTAATCCATACCTTCAAGTTAGAACTTTGTATACGTTCACTTAAAACGGCGAAGAGTAAACGACTACTATTTATCCATTATTTTTTTAAATGATTTCTGATTTTATAAGAACTAAAATAGTTGTTCTGTTTGTTGTAAAATAAGATCATAGTTTTGTTAAATAATAGCAATAATAAATATTATTAAATGATTAATAAAGTATTTTATTTTTCTTGATTTTTTAATTCTTTATAAATAATTACTACTTAAAACAAAATAGAAAAAAAAAAACAAAATAATATAATGAACAAAAAGCACATTTCGTGCCTGTATAGGATTTGAACTTCCAATCTTATGCACGGTAAGCGGTCTTGAAACCTCCAGTCTATTTAGACGCTGAATAAGTTGTCGTAAATGTTAACCCTATTATTGTTGCTTGTCGTCGCAAAAGTATTGTTTTATTGAAAAAAACAATAATAAAAACAGAATTAAAAAAAAAATACTTACTTAAACTTATTTATTCACTAAAACAATACATTATTTAAAATAAAATGATTTTGCAAAATACAAAAACCAACTTGGGCCTATCACGGATTTGAACGCACATGTCTTTTGGTGGGGTAACTACTTAATGGAGCTGTGTGTACCTTCGTACAACTTTGCTTCCGACATCTCACCACGTAGGTACCGAAACTGTCTGTCACTCACCGCCCACGCTGCGTCTCCGTAATTTGTACAACAAATATGCCATATGAGTGTAATTATATCTACATTCGTTGTTTAGAATCTATGCGGAACAGAAAATATGTTCATTTTTACTGCCCTTGGAAGAGATCGTTTACATTATAAATAAATCATAATCATCTGCCTAACCTTTTCTAACCGGATGCAGCTGAATACCAATATTTTATATGGAGCGACTGCCTATCTGACCTCCACAACCAAGTTACTGGGTGATACGATACCCCTTGGTAAGACTGGTTGTCAGACTTTCGGGCTTCTAACTACCCGTAACGACTGTCAAAGAGCCACGAATGACAGCCGGGATCAACGGCTTAACGTGCTTCACGAGGCACGGAGGTCGGTCTGTGGACCATCTTTACATACCGAGACCCCTGTCTCGGTATGTAAAGATGGTCCACAGACCAACCGCGGCAAGCGTAGCATAACCTGATCGATCGACTTTTGCGGCTGTTATTATTTAGCCACGGGCCTCCTACATCATAAATAAGTGTATACTTCTTTTAAATTAAAGTATTTTCGTTTACGTTTGAACTTACGATATCAAAGTAAGGAGCGGATGGATGACACTGTTGCTACGACGCGACGTAGCAGTCGTTTGCTACGAGTCGTAGCAACACTGCAATTTTAATAGTTAAAGATCAATGATATCGGTAGTGACTATTTTAAGTTATACCATATCAAAGTTACAGTAGCTACGACGCGACGTAGCAATTGCGATCTGCATCACGACTGCTACGCCGTAGCAGCAGTGCATTATAGCCACGCTACAACTAAGCTTTCGGAGCCAATTTTCTGATTAATTTAACTTTTGATTTGTTGAAGTGTCCTATAACGCATACGCTTAAAATCGAGTCAACAGCTTGATCACTTCAACGACAAAATGGTCGCCAATATATCGCCCGTCTGAACTCGTTTTCCGGGCTATTTTGCACAAATTCCCACAAAAGCGACGGGTCAGCACGCGATTATCGACATAGGGCGGACAATGCCGTGAATAATTATTCAATTTGTTTCCCTTACAACGACGCCCTCAACCAGCATGTAAAGTAGGCTCTCGTTTTACTGGAGACTTTATTCTTGAAATTAAATTTTATTCGAACAATTTTATGGACACTGCATCCGGTGTCAATTTATAAAATGGTTGCTTGATACTCGGAGCCTTTCAGTTTTTTAGAACCTTGTTGTTTTCTCTTGCAATTGGATTGTGCATTCAATTGTAAGAGAAAACAAATTCAATTCAATTCAATTCTATTTGCACAATCACACTCACCAGCAAACATTTTATTTTTAGCCTATAATTTTGCCACTGATTTGACACAGACTTCTTCTCGGAGAGAGTGAGCCGTAATCCACCACGCGGGCCCAGTGCGGGGCCGGCGGGTTGTCATAATTATGTCTTCGAATTTTTGTTTCTAGGACATGCCGGTTTTCTCACGATGTTTTCCTTCACCGTTTTGAGAGCAGTGATGATGAATCAATTTACAAAAAGTAAAGTGTCTGTCTGGGTTCGCACCTACGACCTACAATTTGTAAGTCGTGGCCGTTCCATTGGGTCACCACTGCTACAGTTATTAACTAAAAACCTAATGTTACCTACTTATTACGCTATCTATAACACAAGACACAACAAAACAAAGATGACTGGCCTGTTGAGTCAAAGGCGTTTAATTTCTTATTATTCAAATTCCATTAATTAATTCACTACAGATCCGAATGGAATGCTTTTTAAATAGGACGTCCCCTCGCTTAGGAGCAAAACGTAGATCTTCTGACCTTAGGCCAGCAATACACCTGCCGAAAATTACGTCGTGAAATTCGGCGCAAGAATATAGATACGCTTTGACGTATCCAGTATTCTAAGTAGGTACTGTTTATTTTATTTTGAAGAAATAAAATAAACAGTACTTAGGCAGTCGCTCCATGTAAAATACTGGTATTCAGCTGCATCCGGTTAGACTGGAAGCCGACCCCAACATAGTTGGGAAAAGGCTAGGCAGATGATTATTATTATTTATTTTTACAACTATACATATAGAATAATCTTGACCCACACGTCAAAAAGCGACATGACATCCCCTGATTTGTTGCTGTTCATTAAAAAAAACGTTACAAACGTAAACCGAATTTCCGTTGCGTAATTTCGGTCCCTGTATCCACCAGTTTAATTACTCAACAAGTGATTGTTTGCTATCATATACCGGCTGAATGACTTCCATAGAGATCTATAGCGATTGTCTATATCCCTTGGGTCTGTTTGAAACGCTACAAGATCCAGACAGATACTCCCAAGTCCCAATAGCCTTGGTGTGTAGGTACTACACAAGACCAATTGGAGCGTTATGTTGCCACCGCATCACTTGATTGATGTTTAATTACTCGCGCGCATATGCACTGCAGTCCTACGTGGAATCAGTGATACGCCGACAAACATTATTCAATTACAAGTGCAACACACATTAGCAAATGTATCAATAAGTACCTATGTTCTATGTTATGGGTTTGGATTCCGCACTTAGTCCTTCAAGTGAACCATGGCGGCCGTCGGTGGTTATTCCAACCAGCCCAACTCCCTCCAGAAGCTGATTAAGTCTTCTGGTCTGTTTAGAACATCTGTGTAAGATCTGGGTGTCCCGAGGGTTTCTGACCTAATCTGGGTGACGTCTGTGCACTCAAAGAGCACATGCGCAACGGTTTCATCAGCCTCCATGCAAGCCCTGCACAGGGGACTGCCCATTATGTTTATTGTATATCAATAAATCCCTTTTAAACGTATAATAATATAATAATCATTTTATTAATAATAATCATTTTATTATCAGGCTACTAAGGCCCATAGATAAAATACACAAAATAATCTTATACAATAATAAACTAATACATATTAAAAACCATAAAGCTATGAACTATACACGTAACATTGTCGGCGTCATGTTTTAGCTGCGTGGTGTCGCGTAACCGTCCACGGAAACATCGATATACGACACCTTTCGGCCAAAAGTCCTCTTTCAGACAGGTCTGTAGATGTTGGGTTGGAACTCGTACCACGAATGACTTGAAGTTGATATTGTGGCGCGATTCCAACCTTTCGACCAGCCATAAAGCTATATGTATAGCCATAAAGCTTTACTTAAATAGCTCTAGCATAGTTTGATTTTTAATAGTTCATATATCTTTTATAACGCTTAACATCACGACTGTATTTATTATTACTATTCACCAAAGGGTTAGACAGAGGTGCACCTATAGTACACCCACATTTCGCCAGTTATGTTTAAAAGTCCCATGTAATAGGGGGCGAGCCTATTCTATTAAACGAGCGCGAATACAGACTCCGGGGCGCTGCTGAGATATTCCAGATAAGAAAATACAATATCACGTTGCCCGGGAATCGAACCCAGGAACTCATGCTCAGCAGTGGCCCTTACGAACAATAGACCAACGAGGCAGTTCCTCTAAAGAATGAATAGGTTTGACGTATAGAATTTATAGAAAAGATTTAATTCACCGATAAAATTTTACTGTCGATTGAAAAGTTACGTTGACACTTTGACGTCAAAAAGGGTTTATTTGTTAGATGCAATGACTTTTAAATTACTCTTTTGAAATCATTGGTTAGATGGGTCTACTTCAATAATAATGCTTTCCTTAACCTTAACTTATTAATTTAGACAGTCATTTGCAATTAAATCAGCAATGTCAATTTAAAAATTCCCTGTTAGATGGACCCGGCGACCTTTAAAAGATAGCTGGGACAGGCTGGATGCGGAAGGCAAAGGACGAAGCGTTGTGACGCAGATTGGGAAAGGCCTATTGTCAGCAGTGGACTACAATAGGCTGAGTAGATGTATAAATGTAACTGTTTTCGCTACCCATCCCAGTCTCTGATGGAAAGAAGATGGTATATTCTTTTCTGGGTGTACAATGTACCTACATTTAATAAAAAAATTCGAACTACTGAGGCGAAACATCTGGTTTTAGAAATGTCCTGAATTGAAAATGAAAAGGACTATGGAAAATATCTCCTTAGAATTCTTCCAACGACTTGGTTCGGAATTTTATTCAAATGAGATTTTTATTGAATTCTGTGGTCTGTTCTCAATACACAACATTAAATAACTGGATTCAATCAACTACATGCTGTTTCTGTCAATTGAAACTTAAGGTACCTACAGACGCCGCACATCAAGCTACTACAATCTGTCAAATTGGTTTAATAGATTATCAACTTTATCGCTAAAACATATGGTTCAAAATTGATTGGGAAAAATTTACAGTTACGGGTAGGTTGATGTACTGGCGTCTGTACATACAATTTATTTGCTTTCTTCATGTTAACGGGTCACCTAGTTAACATGCGTTTTACTTTAGATAACGTAATCAACCAAGCCTGTTGCTTTTAAAATAAACTAGCAGCGCCCCGCGGTTTCAACCGCAGAAGTGTCGAGTGTGTGTTGTGTCAAAGACACGTGTCTTTGACACAACACACACTCGACACTTCTGGCGTGGCGCCAGATATTATCATAATAACGTTATTGTTGTTTTCCTCGGGAACAGCACTTTTTTTCGGGATCAATGGTACCCTATGTCCGTTTCTGTCCTACACCTGACAACGTATATGCAAAATTTGAGTCGGTTCAGTGGTTTAGGCGTGAAAATTAACAAACTTACTTACGCATTTTCATTTACTATTTAGTTTTTTTTTGACGTTCAAAAGTGCCTTTAATGTGCCTATTTGAAACAAATGATTTGACTTTGACTTTATAATATTAGTTAGGATAGTATAGATTTTTAACTTACTAACAGCCCCGGTCGTCGCTAATATCTTCTCCAATATATCGCTACAACTGCCAAAAACATCTCCTCAAGGATGTTATTAATACCCACACCAGTTACTCACGTCATTGTCTAAATAATACAGTTCTGCGCAAACAAGGAAAAACTGGAGAATCATGACAAATGCTCAGACAAATTGTACGAGCCGCTGAAAAAGTGAAGCCACCAAAGATTAATGAGAGCCAATAAGGAAGCCTTTGTGCGTTTGCATTTCATTAGGAGAGGTTCGACCGGTTAATATATATACCCCTATGATACTCGTACATGCCTGTAACGTGTGCAGTCCACTTAAGTTTGCGCTCCTAAAAATATTATTGAACACTCTAATAAAATGATTGCGCCTCTTTTTGTAAACCTCCAATAATTTATATTTTGAGTGCCCTAAAAATATTAAATGCCCAAGTAATTGCGACTAACTTGGATGTAGCACGGTTGCTAACGTTTGTTTATCTGTGATCAACTGTGAGAAAAGGCCAGAAAGGTAAAAAGAGGCCCAATTACTTAAAAAAAGTGTGCATCATTAGAGCGCAAAAAATTTTTAGAGGTTCATTAATTTAGTTTTTTGAGGATCAGTTAATTATTTCTCTTTTCGGAATAAGAGACAATACATTGTGATGGTTGAATAATCAGATTCAAAAGTTATCTCGAAACTTTGTGATTGTGAGTTCTGGTTCTTGAACTATTTTATATGACAGCTCTAAGCAAAATATTATGCTGAATAACAGAACATAACACATCAAATAAAGAACGCGGTAAGGTAAAGTACGCGGCCGTTTAGAAGGCATCTGACTTTTAGATAGTAACGTATATTAGCGACACAGACAGAAGCTCTACAAACCCAAACTTTTTCTAAAACGACGGAACTTTTCTTAACGGCTGCAGTGTAATCTACAATAATATAAAACGAGCCTATTATTGTTCCACTGCTGGGCAAACGCTGCTTCTCATACAGAGACGGCACGAGCATTGATCACCACGCTCTCAAGACTGGTTGGCAATTTTAGAATTACATCGACTTCAGGTTTCGTCACGATTTTTGCCTTCACCAACATCAGTCTATCGATATCAATCTACAAGCTTAAGAAAAAAGTTGAATGAACAAAAACAAAAGACACACCTTATAAAAACAAATTCATTTTCCTCTCTTCAACGAAAAGAACACATAAACAATTTTGATACCCAAAAGGCGTAAACAGTACTCGTATGTTACTAAGTGGATACGTTACGCTCTCGTGCGATACGATACGGTATCGTGCGAGGGCACGTCAATATTACGTACGGGCGAAACAGAAGTGTGTAAGTGGTCCCGCGAGATCAGACACTTCATACGTTCAATTGCATATGAATGAGCTGCGATGGCTCGGTAAATAAACCACTTGTTTCTGTCAACAACGTTTGTTTTGTTTTTTAAATTGTGTTATGTGAAGTTCGTTTTTATTGTTTCATTTTATTTGGGAACATAAACGGTTACACATTACAGTATTACACAAAATTAGAGCTACAGAATGAGTAAATGTATAACCCACGACATTTTGCACATGTTATAAAGACAGGTTATATACAAGACTAAGGAGATGTGAGCTTAAGTTCATCTATATTCGTACGACTGGAAGATACTGCAAATAGAGGTTGTGTACGAACCTACAGATGTTATAAGTATTATGATGATGTACCAGACTTATGTTCGTGTTACAGAACCTCACTTAAAACTAAAGACGTACTTAAAACTCGTCTAAAGCCATTTGATTGGTTGAAACTAGTTTTAAGTAAAGATTGAGTGCTTGAAATTTTAGGGGGTCAGAATAGAGTAATTTACGACGCTCAAAATGAATCTATATCTTTTGCTTCATGTTTCATTATGTATATATGAAAATTCTCGAATGAATAAAAATAACAACGTTTGTATTTTGTAGTTGTAATTCTATACTAGTAATTAGCAGTAGCCGATACCTATAATACTGGCTGTATAACTCAATATGTTATGTAGGTACTGCATCTACATTAATTAACATAGGTATAGATATTAACTGCGAATTAATTGCCACTGTTATTGCATTCTTCTAGAAGTCAGCTCAGCAGGTCTCTCCAATAAAAGATGTTGTTTTTTGATATTAATATGTTTTCTATATATTCATAATTAATAGTTACAAGATTTTGTTTCTAGCTTCGTAATGACCGTGATGTGCGTTCGAGTGTCGCCGGCAAAAGGGAAGAGTATGGCGGCCAGTGTGTTTCCGGCGTACGCGCACTGACGTTTCGTTCGGAAACTTATTTGTGTGCCAAAGGGCTTAGTGCTTGAACATGCCCCCGGCCTTGGAAGCACTCGCGTCCAACATCGTGTCAGCATCTTCATCAAACAGAGGACAAATTCGAGGAAATGCGCGTCTGATGACCCCATTGGAAGTTTGGATGTCAGCTACTCGGCACACCCCATCTTTTCCTGGCAGTGTGGCTATGATGCGTCATAATCTCCATTTCAGTGGCGGAGTGTTGTCCTCTTTGATAACCACCAGAGTATTAGGCTGAAGATCAGTCTTGTTCTCCTTCCATTTTGTTCTTACTTGCATTTCTGAGATATACTCCTTGCTCCATCGAGACCAAAAATGTTGTCTGATCTGCTCTAGTCGTTGGTAGCGTGTTAGTCGACGGACAGGAACTTCGGTCAGCTGTTCAGTGGCAGGCGCTGTCAGGAGACGACCAACCAAAAAATGGGCCGGACTCAACGGAAGAAAATCATTAGGATCTGTCGACATGGGACTAATAGGACGGGAATTGAGGATGGCTTCAACCTGATATAATACCGTGCTAAACTCTTCGAAAGTTAAGTGTGCATTACCGACTACGCGTGACAAGTGATGCTTGCACGATTTTACTCCAGCCTCCCAAAGTCCACCAAAATGAGGAGCATACGGTGGGATAAAAGAAAATTTAATGTCCTGACTAGTCGCATAATCAATTAAATTTGCAGAACAATTTGATAAAAATTTTGAAAATTCATTGGCAAGACCTACAAAATTCCTACCATTATCGGAAATAATTTCAGCAGGTTTGCCACGCCTAGAAATAAATCGCTTTAACGCCAGTAAATAAGCCTCAGAACTAAGGTCACTAACCAATTCCAAATGTATAGCACGAGTTACTAAGCAGACAAATAAACATATGTAGCCTTTTAGTAACTTTGAGCCCCTGCCTTTACGGTTCAATACGTACACTGGCCCAGCGTAGTCCACACCACTACGTATAAATGGAAAACCTGGAGTGATTCTCTCCTGCGGTAAGTTGCCCATAATAGGTGATACAGGTTTACCTCTCAAACGTGCACAAGTTACGCAGTCATGTACAGTGCGCTTGGCCAGATTCCGGCCCCCTATTGGCCAGTGTGACTCGCGTATATTGTATAGCAGCGCTTGTGGCGCAGCGTGCTGCAGTCGTTTGTGCTCGCTGCGGAACAGTAAAACTGAAAACCAATGTTTTGATGCTATTAAATAAGGGTGTTTTTTATTAAAGCTAAAATCAGATGAACTCTTTAACCTACCTCCAACTCGTAAAGTTTTGTCAGTATCAATAAATAGGTTTAACTTGCTCAAACTATGCTTACCCTTTAGACTTTGACTATTCAATAATAATTTATATTCGTCTGCAAAAGACTGTTGCTGACTCAACCTTATTAATAAAATGTCAGCTTCTCTTAGTTCAGCTACGGTCAGAGGTCCACGATAAATATCATTTCTATGACGTATGTTGTGAATAAAACGCAATACATACGCACATGCTCGTTTCATACGATTGTATTGGGAAAATCTTTCAAAGGGAAATACTGATATTTCTGTTGTGGTAAGGAATAATTGAACAGCCTTTACAGGTTTTGTCTCAGGCAACTCAGCCTGAGGAACGTCCGCAATTGTCGAAATAGCTTGATCACAATTAAAGTTAGGATCATGAAGGAACGCTGGCCCTTCCCACCACAAATTATTAGATTTAAGATCTTCTAGCCTGACTCCACGGGAAACTAAGTCTGCTGGGTTGTCTTTACCACGCACATGACACCAAGGAAGTTCTTTAGTTAATTCATGAATCTCAGCTGCCCTGTTTTGGACGAACGTTTTTAATAAATTAGGTGCCATGTGTAACCAACCCAGTACAACAGTGGAGTCACACCAAAAAATTACATTGTCAAAGTGACAGTTAAGCGATTCGCGTACCTTACTAAACAGCCTAGCACCTAACAAGGCTCCGCATAATTCTAGCCTCGGAATGCTAACAGGATTTAAAGGTGCGACCTTTCCCTTTGAACAATATAACCTAACAGTAACGCTTAAATCACGGCTAATCGTGCGTACATAAATACAGGCCCCATACGCGGATTCGGAGGCATCTGTAAAGATGTGTAATTCTACACGCGCAGGCTCCCTGCCTACGACATGTCGCCGCACGCGTATATCCTTGAGAATAGGCAGAGAACTCGCAAAGCGCTCCCACGTTTGCACGACATCACGAGGGAGTTCATCGTCCCAACCTATTTTCAAGAGCCATAATTTCTGCAATAAAATTTTTGCTATAATTATCATAGGGCTCAATAATCCTAGAGGGTCAAATATTTGAGAAATCTTTGACATAATATAACGCTTAGTAATTAATTGGTTATTAGTGTTTTCAAACTGCGTATTAAAATGAAATTCGTCACTAATATTATACCAACTTATACCTAAAGTTTTTGAATGCACGTTTTCGCCTAGTGCTAATTCTTTAAATAATTCAGACGCATTATTTCCTGTATTATTTAAATTAAAATTAAACATCCACTTGCGCAGTGGGAAACAACCCGTTTGTAAAACGTTTGCTACCTTTTGACAAATATCTAACAAGCTTTCTTTGTTATCATTTCCTGTTATCATGTCGTCGACGTAAAAATCCTGGTTAATGATTCTTATGACGTCAGGATCCGTAGAGTCGGCCGCTAACTGTTTTAGGCACCTACAACTAAGAAACGGTGCAGATGCGGTCCCGTACGTGACTGTATTTAACCGATAAACACCGATGGGCTCCGACGGATCATCACGCCACAAGATCAGTTGAAGGTCACGTTGATCTTCATGAACTAAACATTGCCTGTACATTTTCTCGACATCTGCACATGCGGTGTACGTGTGCTGCCTAAACCGTAGTAAGATGGCCATCAGATCGCCTTGTATTGGCGGGCCTACCATTTGCAATTGGTTTAGTGATATATTACTACTGGTGGCAGCACTCGCATCGAACACGACACGCAACTTGGTGGTCGTGCTATGCTCGCGAAACACACCGTGATGCGGTAGAATGTAATGAGGCGTCCCGTAGGTGTCAACGCGACTCATGTGACCTAAGCGAATGTACTCATGAATGAAGTCGATATAGAGCTTTTTATAATCAGGATTACGTAGTAAACGTTTTTCAAGGGCTAATAACCGACGTTCTGCTTGCGAGTAACTTTCGCCTAATGTGTCGGGGTTTTGTTTAAAAGGAATGCGTACACTAAACCTGCCGTCGTTATTGCGCGTAGTATTATCGACGAAATGCATTTCAGATGCACGTTCCTCATCCGTGCGCATATCCCGACGCATGGAAGTCTCCTCAAGCTCCCAGAACAACCGTAACTGCAAATCAAGTGATTGTGAAAAGTTACACTGAATGTACCTATCATGATGCGTAAAATTAGAAATAGGTCCGCTTATTATCCAACCTAATTTTGAATCTAATAAGAAAGGTCCATTCGGTAATCTTATTTTCTTATTATTTATTAAATCCCAAAATTTGTCTGCGCCTATTAATATATCAATATTTTGAGATTCATAAAATTGCGGATCTGCCAATTTAATATCATCGGGAATATTAAACTGTGCGCATTGTTTTGGCATCGCTGGCAACGCCGACGTAATGTTAGGTAAAACAAAACATTGTAAACGCGTAGTGTATCCAGGGTTGGTCCGCGATTTAATCTCAACGTCGCACATTTGCGTAGACTGTGTGACAGAGTTACCAACACCTCGTATTTCTTGAGTGGACTGTATTACTGGCGCATTTATTAAATCGCATAATGATTTCGTAATAAAACATCGCTCACTACCGCTGTCAAGAAGTGCTCGCACTAAATGGTAATCGTTACTATTACTTATAATCTCAACTAAGGCAGTCGACAATAAAACCGGTTTCATAACAGCTGATTGAGTGCATTGTACGTGGACTTTGTTTGCTTGGATCGTAGATATCATATTGTTTGACGTGGAACAGGAGGCCGAGCAAAGTGCAACAGGCGAGGAGAGGGGCGCTATCCCCGTATTAGCTGGAGCCGGCGACACCTCATTAGTATTGCTATTCGACACATGAAGTGAAACAGACTTGTTATCATCCATATGAATCAAGGAGTTATGTTTTTGGTTACACTTTCTACACGGTCCAAACCTACAGTTCTCTATTGTATGACCCGAACGTAAACAATTCATACACAGTTTGTTGTCATTAATAAGTTTAAGCTTAGTTTCTAAATCATATTCAATGAACTTGTGACAAGAATAAAGTGAATGACGTGTATTACATAGCAAACAAAGTCTCTTATTACGGTTACGCATAGATTGTTCCTGTGGCTTATTCATGGAAACATTGCAGTGAATTTTAGAATGACTTTGTGTGTTATTATTTTGTTTCTTGCTATCACTAGTCTTGCTATGTGAGTGTGACGCATGCAGTGTTTCCAACATGTCTGCCCGGAGTTTTAAAAACTTTACTAATTCATTCACTGTGAGTTTTTTCTTTGAATCACTACTTTCAGAAAATAATGTGCCTTTGTACTGTTCCCATTCTCTTTCTGTAATTTGATCTAGTTTAGATTCTATAATGTAGATAACCAATGTGTCCCATGTATCAGTGGGCTCATTGAGTAACTTTAATGCGCGTAGATTCTTTAAAACAGTGTCTATTAATTTCCTAATTAGAACAGGTGATTCCTTATTTATACTCTGCATAGTGAACAATGACTTGACATGATTATGCACTAACAATCTGCTGTTATTGTAACGATTGAGAAGTAATTCCCATGCAACTTCATAACTATCGCTTGAAAATTCAACTGATTCTATGACTAACGCTGCACTTCCTTTGAGCGATGATTTTAAATAATGATATTTTTCTATGCTACTGATTTCATTAGAGGTATGCACTAAAGATGTAAATGAATCTCTGAACTCTAACCATTGCTCGTATGAACCATCAAAGGTAGGCATAGAAATAATTGGTAATTTAATTGACGTTGCTCGGTGACTACATGCATTGGAACTGGCAGTACCCTGACTCTGATTTAATAAGTACTCGGCTTGTGATAACGCTGTGTAATAGCTATTTTCAAATGTTTCTCTCTGCGTTAACTGCTCATCTAAGTCAGAAACTGATGCCTCAAGGTTATTTTGTATGGCATTAAACTCATTGTACAAGCTAGTAGCTCCCTGAATCCGTAACTTAAGATCGATGCGTTTTTGATCAGATAGACTTTCACCTTCGATACTAGACAAATAATTCGAAAACTTAGTGAGACGACCTTTCACTATGGCACGTTTTTTAACTAATTCCTTTTCCTCGCTCATTTTGACGGACAATAAGGAGGATGGAGTACTCACGGTTTCCGGAATGGACGTGAAGGTGATGCTGATGCACTGCGCTTAGCACCGATGCTTCGCGATCGCGGCAGAGTTGAGCACGCAAACAGGAACCAGGTTACTAACAGCTGCTGAAATCAGGTTATAGCACGGTATTACAAAGTGGACAAGGAGGACGTGAGGTAGAATTGGGATGGCTGGCCGTACCTTCTATGCGCGTTTTCCTTAGCTCTGGACTGGATCCGACTCGTAGGACCATTATGTTATTGCATTCTTCTAGAAGTCAGCTCAGCAGGTCTCTCCAATAAAAGATGTTGTTTTTTGATATTAATATGTTTTCTATATATTCATAATTAATAGTTACAAGATTTTGTTTCTAGCTTCGTAATGACCGTGATGTGCGTTCGAGTGTCGCCGGCAAAAGGGAAGAGTATGGCGGCCAGTGTGTTTCCGGCGTACGCGCACTGACGTTTCGTTCGGAAACTTATTTGTGTGCCAAAGGGCTTAGTGCTTGAACAGCCACAAAGCGAACCGCTCTTCTAAAACGTATCCGTATTATCATTTTGAAACGCTATCAGGATTGCATCAATTGACAATAATTATTCTAACTCAAAGGGAACAATTTGGCTTAACCAAACTATACTACATTATCACTAACGGGGTAAGGGAAACTAAACATTGGTGTAGCCACACATCTGCCGTGGTAACTCCTACAATACTTTTTCAAATAATTTACAACACAGCTGAATAACACGTCGATCGATCGCATGCTTGCCGCGGTCGGTCTGCGGATGGGCGTCATTCTTTACATACCGAAACCCGTCCATGCCTCGTGGTCCCGTCTGTTAGTCGTGGATTTAAAACTCTGACAACCAGTCTTACTAAGGAGTAATGTTACTCAGTTACTGGGTTGTGGAGGTCAGATAGTCATTCGCTTCATGTATTCAGTTGCATCCGGTTAAACCTGGCGTCAACCCTAACATTATGTAGTTGGAAAAAGTCGTGGCAGATTGATTGTGTCGCTACGCTACGCTAAGATTAATTGAAAACAAATGACGTCACAATTGTACGAGGAAGGGTCATTTACACAATGATCAATGTTACTGACTCGGCATGTCCTGATTAATAGATCGTTTATCCCTCTTTAATTATGTACGTATGCTATCAGTTAACTTAAGTTATGCATATTTGTAATCCAGACATACTGAATATCGAATACAAGACACCTTAGAGGCACCTGTCTCACCGGCGACAAGAAAGCGATTAGCTATCAACGATTTTCTCACTCAAGAAACGTACTAAAGATTGTAGTGTAGATCCCGTGTGAGTAAAAGAGATACATTATGTCGGAGCGTGTCAGAAATACGTCATTCGTTTGGCTGATCGGGACGCGAGTGCCATCTAGTGGCGCTTGACAGAGTCTAGCCTGAGTTCGTGGGAATCGACGAGAGCGCAACAGAACGATGTGGAACTCTTGGACATTGGACATCGTACGGACAACAGGTGCTCAGAAACTGTCCCCCGTTCCGTATCTAGTTGTGCCATGTAGCTACAGTGTGTAATTCGTGTGATTAATTTGTTCGTGAAATTACCAACACTACCCATATTTAGCCCACAGTAATTAAAATATGGCTATTGTGCAATAACCAACACTACCCATATTACATCCACAGTAATTAAAATATGGCTGATAATAACGAGGCACACATACCTACCTTTTCCGTCACATATATTAATCAATTGAACGCTGACTGTTCACCGGTAAGTTGTCACTGAGACAGCAAGAACTATCAAAGACAGTACTCGATCAGCGACACTCGCTTAGCGGCCATAACACTCGCTGAGAGACTCATGCTTGGTACATACGCATAACAGCAAGAAATCGCACGTCGCCGTCGCGCACTCGCTGATAGTTGAGAGAGACTCGTACTAGGAAGCTATAATTTGGCATGGATATACATATTAATCACGCCGACAAAGTGGTAAAATAAAATCATGAAAAAAAAAAACGTTAAGTGGGGATGTTATTTTTTTTTCTCCTCGTCTACCCCATGGTGTGGGATAATTCTTTAAAAAATATTGCTGGTTTGTGAAAGCCATTTTTCGATTCAGGGATCCGTTTGTGAAATATTAAACTTTTAAGCTAAATGGTAGCTTTTGGATATTTGAAAAAATATAACGAAATTAAATGGAAAACTATCACAGCTAAGTAGGCTTTACAAGTTTACGAGTAATAGTCGACCAACTTAAATTTGCAGTTGCAATGTGTGGGAGAACATGAACATTTTCAACTACAATGTTAAGTTTGTTCTTGGGATAAATTTATTCCAACTACGGAACCCTTCACTGTGCGTAGTCCGACACGCACTTGGCCGGTTTTTATTAGTTGCTAACTCGCTTCTCGTTAATCGCCGAGGGAGGGGCAGGTGCCTTAAGTGTTCATCAATAATGTTTTTCACATTTTTTACGTCAACATTAAATTCAAGAGTACGCTACGTGTGTCGATACTCTTGCGCCATCCCATCTTCCTATATAAATATAATAACCTCATTGGAAATTATATTTTCGAGCCGTTTGGGGTTGAAACCCTCGGGCCGTGGGGTCCGAGTGCTCATGGTCTTTTTAAAGAAATTTCGAAACGGCTGGTTGACACTTCCCGTGACCCAAGGGCTGGCTTTTCCCTTGGCCAGAGGCTAAGCATCGCCATACAACGTGGTAATGCCGCCATTATCTTGGGTACATTACCAGTCGACAGCGATGCGGATGAATTTTTCGACGCTATTTTTTAGTTTCTGTATAGTTTAGTTAATTTAGGATTTAATTTTGTTATTTTTAGTTTGTATATGATTATTTATTCAAGAGATACTTAAACTTACAAAAAGTCAACAGAAAGTTAGAAATTTATATCAACAGACTATCTAAATAGACAAAGGAGATGATCATTAAACTTTCATTGCCATTTGGCCGCTGTACGATTTCCTAGCAAATAAATCACCACAAAAGAAAAGTTTTTTTTTGTAAGGAAAACTTTTCTTTATAACGTTTCAATGGTTCACTTGTTCGGTTGTATGTTGTGAGTAGTGAATACTTGCTTCAAACTTATATTTCGTATAAAAAAGGTTGCTGTAGGTACCTAGGTATATTTTTTACTTGTATTACTTTATTCAAATTACCTTTTTTTTGGGCAAACCGGGCAACCCTGGGAAACCGGCATGTCCTAGAACCGTGTCATACCCGCACTGCGCCCGCATGGTGGATTATGGCCCACTCCCTCTTACTTACAGAAAGGAGGCCTGTGTTCCCAGCAGTGGGAATAATACAGGCTGATTATACTACCTGTATTTCCGGTAATGGGTAAGCTCTGGGTAATAGTACTCAGAACTTGCGCGCGTTTATGTATGAACTTAGCAACAGGAGTACGTAAAGATCGTAGCAGATGGCGTGCTGTATGTAGTTTCAGCTTATCGCCCACAGGTAAATGCGTGAGTTTATGTTAGTATTTAATTTGCGTATAAAGGCTTCTTGGAAACCTTAAAATACACATACATAGGAATTTAAAAAGCCGAAACATGATAATATATGTGGTTTTGTGAAATCGTTAAGTAGGTACCGTTCATTAAGGCGCTAGGTAATAATTGCCAATTTCCGATTCGTTTTTCTCTTTACCCGGAAAAAATAATTTTGTAAGTAGTTCAGGATATTCTAGGATATCAAGGCCCATTCTTGTAATTAAAAACGTTCAAAATCTAGTCGCAATCTCATCTCAGCGACAATCAGTGTCAAAAATGTAGGGAAATAGAGGTATTTTTGACAGATCGAGACTGAGATCTGAGGAGCAATTCTCGTTATTTTAAGGATGTTCACAGTCTGGTCTCAGTCTCAATCTCTCAAAAATACCTCTAATTAATTTCCCTACATTTTTGACAAGTTTTTGACATATGTTTTTCGCCGAGATGAGACTGCGACTAGATTTTGAACGTTTTAAATTACGAAAATTGGCCTTCTGACTGTGAACGTTCTTAAAATTACGAGAATTGCCCCTTTGTGCTGTGGTTATATCCGAATTTTATATTTTCTCTCTTTCCGCCAAAAAACATGTTAATTTCGTAATGAAGAATACTTACTGTGGTTGTTGTAGTTTTTTGAGAAAAATGTCCTTTTATATTTATTGCACTGCATAAATCTTTTTTTTTATGTATCTTTCGCTTGTCATGTCACTTAGCTACTTAATATATACATACAAGTAAATAGAATTGATATTTCTGTTTGTAATATCAAACCAACAGCTTTTTACTAAATGCATGTGAAAGTACCTATATACGGTATCTATAAAAAAAAACAATTTTTAAAATGTTTGTCTGTCTGTTTATTCCGGTTAATCTCCTAAACGGCTGAACTGATTTCGACGGAACTTTCACTGGCAGATAGCTGATGTTATAAGAAGTAACTTAGGCTACTTTTATTTTAGGGAAAAAAACGTGTTAGTGTCACGCTAATGAAGTCGCGAGCAGAAGTTAGTGATTAAATAAAAACAACTGTAGGTATAATTGTTTTTTTATCACTTCTATTAAAAAAGAGCTAGTATATTCCTCGTAAACAGGGACACTAAAATAGCTCTTTAATCCCTAAGGACTAAAAGTGATTTGAATTTGGAATGTGGATATTGTTAGTAAAAGTTCCAATAACCAAAGAGATCAATCACGAACATTGTATGAACAAATAACAGGCTGTATGCCGGAAAAGCATTCTTCCTTCGTTCGTAATTGTTTACTCAAAATTGTATGTAAATAAATAAACGTACTATTCCTATTCATAAGTTGCACTTACTTATTTTTTCATAGAGGGTGACAAAAAGTAGAGTGTCCACCTCGGGAGCAACACTAATTTAAACTCGAGTGATGTAGGTACTTTGCATCCCTCTAGCCTTCAAAATTGTTGTTTGCTCCCTTGACAAACAATCTACTATTATTTACTCACTAGCTGCTGCACGCGACATTATTCCGACCGAACCGAGTCGGCTGAAAGCATAATCGTATCGAAACTACACACATTGAGATAGAATAATTAATAGCAAGCCTGATTACTACAATTAATTCTTCTGTTAGTTATCTCAACGGCTCAACCCGCTAGTTACCAAGCAATTGTCAGTGTTTAATTAAAGCCCTCATACATAATAC
Organism: Oligia fasciuncula; assembly: GCA_963082905.1. NCBI lineage: Eukaryota > Metazoa > Arthropoda > Insecta > Lepidoptera > Noctuidae > Oligia > Oligia fasciuncula. Next base: position 13,422,988 of record OY720390.1, on the reverse strand, counting down.
TTCATTAAGACGACTAGGCTTTAGTAGGTGCAATATCTATGTTAAATAGCAGGAAAGTAAACAGAAATGACATGTATAGTCACGAGCAAAAGTATGTATACACTTGGCTTTATTCAAAGGCGATTTTCTCCTTTATTTTTGAATGAAATTTGATATTATTAGGAACATAGTATTTTCGAACCCATAGGTTTATGTAAAGTGTCGTATTTCAACGTTGCATTCGTTATTTCGTGAAAAAATCGCAATTGAAAGTTGCCAAGTGTTGACATATTGGTGCTCGTGACTGTACACACTCAGAAGAAAGGGCTTACAAACATTAGAGCTCTTTGAGATAAAGAATCATTGATTAATCACATACTTATTACTACATAAGGGCATGGTCGATGATGATTATGAGATGTCAGCATCGAGGAGGGGGGGCCCCATAGGGCCGAAGCCTGCCGGGTCAGCGGGATTGTCCGAAAGGGTTACCGCTGGCCCGGAACATAAAGGGCTAAGGAAGGAACACGGGTGGGTTTTAGTCAGTAAGAGTCTGACACTCCCTTCCGCTCCACCCAGAGCGGAAGGGGTCATTTGATGATGTCCCATCCGCAAAAAAAAAAAAAAAGGGCATGGTCGATGTGGGTGTGGTGTTGTAAGAGGATGTTATGGGGTTTTTCCATTCGAAATTTCTTAGTAACAGTCCGGAACTTGGAAGGTGGCCGTGTGATACTCCCGTGCCTTGGAAAGCACGTTAAGCCGTCGGTTCTGCGCCTGATCTCTCTCCGGTCGTGTCGGATTGCCGTCCCATCGGGCAACGCGAGTGAGGGAAGAGACAATGCATCTGTGCTTGCTGACACACTTGTGCACTATAATATCTGCCGCGCCGAAGGCTGGTCTCCGCTGAGATTAGTCGCCATGGTGAACATTCGGTCTGGAGGACTTTACTACATAATAATAGTATGTACAGTCAACAAAAGAGATAAGTATGCAGGATCGCCGGATATAGTTGAAGTTTAGTAAGAAACCGAAAGATATTTTCGAATAAAATTGAATTTTATTAATAGAAAACAAACAGCTCATTTATCAAATTAAATTTCAGTCGACAGCATCCATCGGTTTCTTACTAAACTTCAACTACTTACATACTTATCTCTTTTGTTGACTGTACAAGTAGGTATATAAAAAAGGAGGGGAAAAATAATCAAATAATTCGTCCGCATCGCTATCAACAGGAAAAGTGCCCAAAAGGCGGGCAGCATTGCCACGTTATATAGCAATGCTGGTTCTTTGGCCAAAACATAATCCAGCCCTCTGGTCACATGAAGAGTCGACCAACCCCTTAGCAGTGTCTCGAAAAACTAAGTGGCCACTCGCACCCCAAGACCCTAGTGTTGCAACCCCAAACGGCTCTGAAAAGTACAATACAACCGACGTAACTTGGCGAGCCTGAACATAGGCACTAAGAACTTTCGCGCATGTTCTCTCACTCGCACTCGCCTTATGTCACCATTTGGTTCCTAAAAAATCTTACTGCGCAGCCTTCTGCGCAAAGTTTAGGCCCGCCGAGTTTTTTTTTTTTTTTTTTAATCGTTGCCCCACACTAGGAATTTCTCCTGTATTGTGGGTACGTTTACAAACATTTAAATACACGTACACAAACAGCCAGACCCGGAACAGCTAGTTGTAGGTCATACAAATATTTGTTACGTGCGGGAATCGAACCCGCGACACGCAGCGCAGCAGTCAATCGCTTAACCACTGCGCCAACCGTGCCGTCATCAGTTACGTCGGTCGTATTGTACGCTGACACCGACTGGCAATAGGCTCGCCCAATATTATCTGGGTGTACTAAACACGTTGTCTTATGTTTTCGGGAAGTATCTTGGACTTGGCTCGTATTAGGAGCCTTTTTTATGAAGAGCCCTTAACTCTACCGGAGTTACACCTTACAAATTAAATTAGCCTACAAATTAAATAAACGGTCTTCACTTAAAAATCGATGCTTAAACTTAAGTAATGATTAACTTCTCCTCGAACCCTAAATTTATTGACGTCTAAGCTTATCTTAACTTTAAGCGACGTTTATAAGTAAGGGGGTTAGGTACTTGCGAAAAAAACGTTAATACTTTCGTTTGCCTAAGAAAGTGTTGAACGGTCAGACAATAATACCAAGTTCAAAATACAAAGTGTGCTTTTGACAGTTAAAGTATCTGTACTTAGATGTTTAATCATTGTTGATACCAAATGTTTTAAGACAAGCGCTAATTCTGCCGGCAAACTGTCACGCAGTTTGACAGGCTTATGAAATGTTTACCTACAAGCGTTTGGTCCAAAACAAATTGTTTATTTATTTTCTTTAATTAATGTCAAACACTGTGAAAATGACAGATTTTCATGACGGCGGCTACAATATTACGGAACCGCTCTACGCCTCCAGGAAATCGTAGCCAAAACAATACATGGTCGCTTCTCTACTATAGGATTTTCTCTGGTTTTCTCTTTTCGCGTTCAAACAACTACCTACTGTAGTAGGTACCAGTTGAGAAAAGACTGCCTTTACCCCAAATCTGTCAGTCTGGGCACTGACATGACGACTTGATGACGGTCGAGATTCATAGCTTTGCGGCGCAGGAGCATCTTAACTTTGATTTATAAAGTTACGCTTGAAAATAATAATAAAAACGTTTATTTTTCTCCACCACACAATGAATAGTTAGTAGGTAGGTACAATACATAAATGTGAATACAAAAATACATTGATGTTGCGGAGACTGGAGCCTGTACTAGGAATACCTGTGTTACAGGTCTCCAGGCCTCCAAACTACACGGACAAGTCACACTGATACAAACGTCTACTAACAGACAATGTTATTGGGATCAAAGATAAAAAACAAAAGGAATGTAAAAAAAATAAAAAAAGGAAAATACAAATAATTAATTAATTAGACAGCAAAGTAGGGTGTTTGGGTGTGGGTGTGTGAGTGTAGGGGTGGGTGTGTGAGTGTAGGGGTGGGTGTGTGGGTGTGGGTGCGTAGTGAGTGTGTGTGTGATAATCAAAACTAGTCATAATATGGTATACCTACTTAGAACCTGCCGAGCTGCTTTTTTATGAGATGACTTCCAAGAGTCTCTCAGTGGCCTCATAGTCATGAGATTGTATTAAGAAAATAGGATTAAGTTAAGATTAAAGAGCTCTTGGATCAGTTGATCAGTACACAAATATCCTTTATGTGTGGTCAAAGAAGAATTGTGTCATTGTTTCGGTATCTTCTTCGGTTTATTTAAAATATAAATTAATTATAATTAAAATTAAATAATTAAAAATAATATAAAAAAACGGTTCCCTACATTTAGACGAGTTATACGAACATAAATGTAGGGAACAGCAGATTTTTTTCGCGATTTCATGTTTGGTCCCATAGTAAAAGTTGTTCATAATGATGAGTACAGTGACCTCATGAGGTTGTTAATGTTTTACCAATAACCCTGTATATAATAGAGGGCGAGCCTAATGCCATCAACCGGGCACAAATCCGGACTCCACGCTGCTACTGAGAAATTTCTGATGGAAAAACCAAATGACACTTTGTCCGACCTGGGAATCTAACCCAGACCCTCATGCTCAGCAGTAGCACTTGCAACTACTAGACCAACGAGGCAGTCATTCAGCAAACGTTCGTTGCCGGAAAATTAACGAGCATTGCGATTTCAATGAGTTTCAACCCCGGCACGGAGAACAGACTAATTGAAATGTACGTAATTGGTAAATTACGTGTACCAAACCGCTCAAACCGCTCCTAAACGATACCGCATTGATAAATCGTCGCTCGCATGACTAAAAGTCCTATCTAATTTTTTTGCTGATTTGAGTTAAGACAACTACCTGCATTGGTCAGCGGGATTGTCCGAAAGGGGTACCGCTGGCCCGGAACATAAAGGGCTAAGGAAGGGACACGGGTGGGTTTTAGTCAGTAAGAGTCTGACACTCCCTTCCGCTCCACCCAGAGCGGGAGGGGTCATTTTATGATTTCCCATACGCAAAAAAAAAAGACAACTTCATTTTTCTATTCGTGATTCTTTACATTTTGTTGCCTTACAACATGGTCATAATTTGTAATAATAATAACATAGAGACGACAGTTATTGAAAAATGTAAAGAATCACGAATAGAAAAATGTAGTTGTCCCAACTCAAATCAGCTAAAAAATGAGAAAAATGAGATAGGACTTTAAGTCATGCGAGCGACGAAATGAGGGCGTGAACTCACTTTCAAATGTTTTACAGTAGTTTTTTTTTTAACAGGAATCCCGGAACCTACCCCTAATATCTTAGATAGATACCGTATACGGTAGATTTATGTAATAAAAATGTAAAGAAGGCAGTCGCTCCATGTAAAATACTGGTATTCAGCTGCATCCGCATATCCGGTTAGACTGGAAGCCGACCCCAACATTGCATAGTTGGGAAAAGGCAGGCAGATGATGATGATGATATAATAAAAATGTAATTCTGTTCGTGGGTAAGTACATCTCTTTAGACCGACTGGACCGATTTGGCGATATTTTATTTTAAAATATTTGTAATAGTCTGAACTAAGTTTTTAAAGGAAAACTTTGTGGAAAATTTTCGAATTCGGGAAAACTGGTCATCCTTTATTCTGTGGGATTTTGTATGATTTTTTTTTTGGCAGGACAACGTCTGTTGAGTCAGCTAGTTTTGAATAAAAAGAATAAGAAAAATAAATAATGGAATATAACAAAAACGAACATCTGAGACAATATAACAAAAAAACCGGTCGCACCCGCGCACCGAGGGTTCCGTACCATCATATACTGTACTTTACTGTCCTGTCTATCATGTACTGTACTGTATAATTGTACTTTTGTGTATTGTGCTGTCTTTTTGTGTGCGTCAAATAAATGGTTTATCTATCTATCTATATGTTTTTAAATTTTCACCGGCGAGCTACTTACTAGATCTCGTTCTAACCAATTTTCGGTCGAAGTTTACATGGTAATGTACATGACATGTTTTTTTTTGTTTTATCATTCTCTTATTTTAGAAGTTACAGGGGGCGGGACACACATTTTACCACTTTGGAAGTGTCTCTCGCGCTAACTATTCTGTTTAGAAAAAAAATATATTCGAAACCTCAATGTCATTTTTGAAGACCCTGTCCATAGATACCCCACACGTAAGGGTTTGACGAAAAAAAAAATTTGTTTCTATTACAAGTATGGGAAACCTCCAAAATGTTTTGTTTTTTTTTCTATTTTTGTGTGAAAATCTTAATGCGGTTCACAGAATACATCTACTTATCAAGTTTCAACAGTATAGTTCTTATAGTTTCGGAAAAAGTGTCTGTGACATACGGACGGACAGACAGACAGACAGACATAACGAATCCATAAGGGTTCCGTTTTTTGCCATTTGGCTACGGAACTCTAAAAACGAACATCTGAGACAGCATAATAAAAACTACTGAGCACGGTTTTACAAATGATACTACTCCCAGGCTTTCAATAGGCATCTACTAAAATAACAAAGTATATCAACATCTAATACAAATATATGTAAGATGTTATTACTCGCATGTAACAAAGCTGAACGGAATACTTAAATGGGAAACAAGTAATCCGTCAGCCGTATGTCAGCAATAGAATCGTAAAAGTGGATCGGTTGATAGCGACATGCTGCTTGTAGTAGGGCAACAAACACGTAATTACTTTGTTTACAAAAAAGTATGATATTATAAGCTGACGACTTTTTCCATCCGTATTTGGAATTGTCTTTATTATAGACCCGAAGGCTGCGGGTGTCGACCTCAGGACGAGGACAACTGTACGTCACTTGCTCTCACGTCAACAATCCTGGGGGCCTAAAAAGGCCACTTTGGCAGAATCATAAAAGGATTACATTATGCATCATAATATGACGAAGACAGTCCGTGTTTTTCTTTTTTCGCTGCACTACGTATTGATGTGATATCGACACTCATCATGTCTGTGAAGTTTCACCGGTTAGTTGAATTTGACCCTGTAGAGTGTAGATTAATCTAGAATAGGTATGTACCTATTTCAATAAATCTTTACCTGTTTCCAGTTCAAACTAAAATCCACATCATACCCGAATTGCGCTGCGAACTCGATTCATCGGGCACTCACAGTACACCGCAACAACTCTCGAACGCCGTGCCGCCGGGCACGATGGTACTCAACTTTAACTCAATGTAGGTCGGAATCATTCAGTATTTCACGACTGTTGCTATGTTGTCACTTATACACTGAAGTGGACGTAAAGTTGTGTATTGAGCTGTTGATATGGATGTCTATGGTCATTAATGTTTAGTTCGGTAGAAATCTACATTTGGTCACTTTGAACACATTAGCTTAGTAATCACACTAATATTATAAAGGCGAAAGTATGTGAGTGTGTGTGTGTGTTTATATGTTTGTTACTTCTTCACGCTCAAACGGCTGGACCAAATTTGTTAAAATTTTGTATGGATGTAGCTGACACCCTGGATTAACATATAGGCTACTTTTTATCCCGATATTCTTACGGGATCGACATAAACCGCGGGGCGCAGCTAGTTACCTAATAAATGGACATAAAGTTGTATTGCGAAAGCAGCTAATATAGATGGCTATGATTATAGGTAGGTAAATCTTTAGTTCGATAAATCTACTAGTATTCGATCACATATTTTGATAGGCAAAAGAAGGTATGGCGATAATTTGTGTGCGCTCGGAATAAGACAACGTATGTAACGTATTAAACGATTATTAAAACCAAAACTGCTTTTTAGGATGCCGTACCCAAAGGGTAAAAACGGGACCCTATTACTAAGACTCCACTGTCCGTCTGTCTGTCTGTCTGTCACCAGGCTGCAACTCACGAACCGTGATAGCTAGACAGTTGAAATTTTCACAGATGGTGTAGGTATTTCTGTTGCCGCTATAACAACACAGAATAAAATAAATATTTAAGGGGGGCTCCCATACAACAAACGTGTTTTTTACGGCATTTTTGCCATGTGGGACGGAATCCTTCGTGTGCGAGTCCGACTCGCACTTAGCCAGTTTTTTTTCTTAAGCTTTGATACAATGATTCTCTATGTTTAAAAACATCATCTATGAAAATTTCAACTGTCTAGCTATCACGGTTCATGAGATATAGCCTGGTGACAGACAGACGGACGGACGGACAGACAGCGAAGTCTTAGTATTAGGGTCCCGTTTTTACCTGGGTACGGAACCCTAAAAATGATAGAACTTTGCAATTTTTTTATATTGACAAATAGTAGATTATGCACCGAGGGGCTAAAGTGGTGTCTAATGTCACGGGCGTCATGTTGAATCTCGAGCGCAATGAAGGATTCGGGATTTAACTCACGAGCGAAGCGAGGGAGTTAATACAAGAATCCTGAATGCAGCGAGGGATTCAAGCTAGCCCAAGGCAAAGACACCTTTAGCCCAGAGGAGGATACTCTACTTTTTACACCTACTGTGAGAAAATAATAGCCATAGTACGAAAAACAAAATAGAACTGGTTCCGAAATGGACTTGACGCCTTTCGTACTTTTCCATTTTTGGAAATTGTCGTAGGCTTTTGTATAAGTTTCCTTTGACTTTTCCGGCAGTAAATCATTGGAAATATTATTAGCTTCGGTTGTAATGAATTCAGGAGTACAATCACTTTCATCACTCGACATTTTATAATACTTTGTTGATAAATTTAAAGTTTAAATGCCAAAAATTCGCGCCTTTATTGCGTCTACCAATAAGTAGCCAAGACACGAACAATTCGATTTTCAAAAAAAAAGTCTCTTCTACGGTTTTGTCGTGTGTGTCTATTGATATCACTCTCATGGAAGTGGCGTTTGTGTAAACTAAGATTTATACAGGGCTGGTAGAATGGTTTTGGATGATTGACTGTATGCATTTTGAATTTAGAACGTCATTGGAGACGCTCGTGAAAATAGAGTATTTTTGATAAAATGTGATAAATCGACTGTAGTATAGATAGGTTTTATTATTTATTTATTTATTCACAAAATCCACAGCAATCTTTGCGCAGTTTACTTAAAATAAATTAACTAATGTTACAGCCAATTACTATTACGGTATTACGGCGCGGTACGGTATTTGTTATTAATAATGCCAGTTTTAATGTTATTCCATTCCTTTTAAAAAATGGTTCGTAGTTATCTAATTATTCTTACAATATTATGTCTTCGAAAACATGGCAACGATATGAAGAAGCAGTCGTTATGATTTTGTAGGAAATCGAGAATATCATCCACGCGTAGTAAGGGTATCGAGAATAGCTTTCCTCTTTCTGGCACCAAAGGGTGTTTGTTAGTACTATACTGCCAATTTAGCTGAGCATGTGAGATTCCAAATTCAAATCACATTATTGACCAGCGGGTCATAATGAAATCCAGTACAACATTATTGACCGGCTGTGCCCCCGGCCACTAATGACTCACTTTAGGTTAAGGTTGCTTGATATATAATTTGACATTTTCGAGCAGGTGGTGTGAAAATGTCTTTGTATCGGGTATTCCTTTTTTAGGATGCTAGGCAATATAGTAAAAAAAAACATACACCAAAATGTTAAATGCCTACTTCATATACCTACTTAAAACGGTACACTATAAAGAACAACCACATTTCCTTTAATATATCACCTTAAATCATTAAGTAATGACCTAATAAACAGAATCATCATTCTCGGTTGCTATATGTTGACGTAAAGTTGTGTATACATGTGAACACTTGCTGTGGATGGCTATGTCATAAATATGTATTTCGTGCGGTCGAACTTATATTTGATCACTTTTGAAACATATAGTAGGTACCTTACACCGCAGCCAACAAACATTAATTTGATTTTCATTTCAAATAGGAACTGTAAGGAAAACAAACAAGACTTTTGAATATCGTCCAAATAGCGAACGCTAAGGTAAACAAGAACAGCATAAAAGGCATAAACACACGAATGTAAATCGTCGCCTCCAGCTTACAAAACCAGAAACGAAAAAAAATCAGCAGCCCACACGAATGGCCAGCAAAAACTCCTGTGGTTAGTTTTCACGAAAAAAAAAAGAAACGCCCAAATGTCGTCCGGCTTAAACACAGTTTGCCACTCACCGTCAACATTTCAACTAGCCACAGTAGCCACGCCAACATAACATTATGCATCAACATGAACGGGGCACAGATGGCTAGTCACTTTTATGTGTACTCCGCCGGAAGCTTGGACTTTTATTGGAGGCACACCGACTTCTCGATGTAATTTATGACCTCTTTAGAAGTGTTGAACGAAATACTAAAAATATCTGATCTACATTTTATTTCTCAGTTTCGCGTAGGAAATGACAATATTAAATATAAAGAGCCGTTGTTATGCAGAGTGGCCATTAGGTTATCACATTAAACGCAGTTATCAATAAACAACACTAAAAATAGAAAACCGAACTCTTCTAAAAAAATTATTGGCACGACATAAACCGGCTTATTAGTCGATTCGCACGAATTTACTCGCCCGAAACGGGCGAATCGTTTCTATAGGCGACTCGCACGAAGTATGTAAGAAATATGTAGGTATAAGTATTAGGCATTATGCAATTGGCATGGCACATTTACAAAAAAAAAATATGTGAAAGTGGCGATTCGGCCGTTTCGGGCGAGTGAATTCGTGCAAATCGACTACTAAGCACATACCTACCACATGAAACCATTTATTATCAGGTAACAAATACCCAAGGCACAAAGGCATAATAAGGCACTAGTCGCGTTTGGCGATGGGGTATTGTTATCAACTAATTACAAATCAAGTTTAATGTTGTTAAATACTCAAACGTTATGTAGGTCATCATCATCATCATCATTTCAGCCGAAAGACGTCCACTGCTGGACATAGGCCTCCCCCAAATGTAGAATAGGTACGTGGTTTCAATTAATGTGATAACCTACTTGCCACACTGCAGATCAATACTTATCACCTTTAAAATTAAAATTCTTCTTCGTTCCGTTAACCCGGCCTCATACCTCTTCAACTTTATTTCATTACACAAATAATTCATTACACACATGTTACCCAAATTTTCCCATTAAAATTGAAACTCTACTTATTTATGGTCCACATTTACGCTTCAAAAACATCCCCAACTTTTCATTCAAATGTTATAGGTAAGTCTGAAAGGGTTGAAGGGTTTTCGAAATTACTTTCAGTGGGTGCAGGTCGGAAATTAAGCGATATTTCACTGTGAATCTAGTCTATTCATAATGTACTAGAATACTTAATCAACCTGCGTGTATGTATATTTAGTTGTTCAGGTAAATAAGACATCACTTGTCTCATTACGGCATAATTACGTTGTCTATAAAGCCTGATTTAAGCCTCCCGCAGACAGGCGCGACGCGACGACGCGGACGGTGCGACGCGATTCTGGTGGAACAATTATCATGAAGTTTTCATAGAAGTTATTCTATTGGAGTCGTGTCGTGCCCGTCTGTGGGAGCCTTTACACAGTGCGATTCAATTGCCTGTGGCATACCATGAGTTGCAGCTACAAAAAAAGTTGGACCATGCGAGTCATTTGTTGCTTCAACTTATAAATCGTGTATATGGGGCTTTACTCTGGACATTAACCTCCTTTATTTCTTAACGTTGTTTACAGTTATGCGACATTTAAAAGTCAAAAAGTCTAAGCAGACGATCATTATTAATTTGTTAACTGTAAGCAATGTTTGTAAAGATTCATTACGAAACTAATCGAAAAATGTTTTGCACGACTGAGCAAATTAATTGTTTTGAAAAACGGTACGATTTAATTTCCAACTCACTTAACAGCCAGATCGTCGTCTTGTATAAGTATTAACACGTACGATACACATAATTTTAGGCCCGTTATACATACACGGCATAGTTTCTTTAGGCCCGTTAAACGCGGCAAGATTTATTTACGGTACCGGTAATCGCGCCGTAAAAAAAACCGTGTGTAATCGCTTGTATATGCGCTAGGGAGACAACGCCGCCCGTGCCGTGGTGCCGCCATGTCTGTCAACAAGCATCCATAGTGATCAACAAGCACCACCAACAAGCATGCCTACACACGGCGAATCAACCGCAGTTTTTCAAGATAAAACCGTAGTTATTCGCGGCAAGAAAAATGTGTGTGTACAAAGGGCTTAAGCTGTTCCTTCGACAATATCAGTCTGTCAGTCACGAGTATTTGTTATAAACTTTTGTCAAGTGAAGTCCAGTTTTAGCGTGTTCATACACTACATGCAAACATAGTAACTACACGGTTAGATACCTACAAGACGCTTTCAAAGTGCTAAGAAGATTATGTAGACATTATTCAAAACTGAGCAGTATATTCTCTTATTCAATAAACAATGGGTTGTGCTATCTCGGTCCGGCGTCAGAACTTTGGAGACAGTTTGAATAGCCGCAGTATCGTAAAGGCAAGCGTACATTACCAACGTGTCGGGCCGCACCGCATCGCACGTGGTGCGGCCTGCCCAAATGTGCGTCAGCCTATAAGCTATCAAAGCGCTATCTACTACGAAGTCAATATGAATTTGTAAACTAAACTAAACCAGACCGTGAGTGTGCTCACGGTCTGGTTTAGTTTAGTTTACAAATTTTATTTTACATTTTAAATAAGGCAAAAATTACGGCATGTTACATACATGATGTTGAATCAATATTCGCCATTCGATTCATAACAGTATTCAGTTACTTACGGTCTGAATTTCAATTACAAATATTCATTATTTATGTATTTATTTATTGGATTTTCAACAGAAGCTACACAATTATATGCATGTTAACAAAAACAGGCACAAATACTAGTGTGGCTTCCAATTATAGGAGACCACATCATTCATCCTCATAATCTAGATAAGTACAATCATTTAAAAACATTAAAATTAATCAAAATACATTACTTACCTAACGATAAAGGACAAAGGAAAACAAAATGATTATCTTCTCAATTTAAGTATAGTGTTTTAGGGCTGATTTTTCAATGACTGATATTTTTTATGTGAGGAATTAATATTGCATTTTGACAGATTTTGTATCGAAAATATGTCAAACTGTCATATTATATCTTCAGATAAATGTTATCGGACTATTGAAAAATCAGCCCTTAGTTTAGTAAGTGACTTTTGAAAAGTCAGCCCTTAATTTAGTAAAGGACTTTTACCGACACGGTTCAACTAAAACAATATTCTGGGTGTGTGTAAATTATTAAACAATTGAGTACAAATAGTTACGAGTGAACTATTTGATCCAATTTGCGAGTACCTTCGCAGGTGTAATTCCTACAAACTATCAATATTGGGACTTGACAATATTAAATTATTCAAAACCAACTAAACTTTAATAATTTTATTGCTGTGTATAAAATTTGCTTTTCCTTGTATATTTTAGTATTTCGTAAAAATAAGATAGAGGAGGTATTATTGACCGGATCCCTTGATTGCGTTGACTTGAAAACTTTTTGGTGTTAATATCAACTTGATCTATCAGGTCCTGAGAAAAAGGGTCCTGACAGACGGACGGACAACTAAGTGATCCTATAGGGTTTTCCTTTTGAGGTACGGAACCCTAAATCAGTAAATCGTATAAATAACCCCTTATTTTTTCGTCCTAACGAACAAAGAGACGTTGCGTGTATGTTAGTATGAGCAAAATTAATAAAAAGATCAGTGAAAGGCGTGGAAACTCCAGCCGAGTCAGATTTTTTCAATCGTAATCGTGTGCCATGTTGAAACTAGAAATAATTAAAAATATCGAGTCAAAAAGCCGTTAAGCTAAAGTGGGACTGGGCCGCCATCGGGCATACGTTATTGGGCCGCATTATTTTGGCCCACAGCTCATTAGCTGTGGGCCAAACAACCACTACGTAGAGCCCTGACACAGCCAAAAGGCGTCATGGCCGCCCCGTGAAGATGGCGGGACGAGCTGGAGAAAACAAACGATCAACTTTGGCCCTGGATCGAATGAGCTGGAAGTCATGGGGAGAGGCCTTTACCCAGCAGTGGGATGATTCAGGCTACCAGTAACAGTATCACGTTCGAGAAATCGCACACCCTATGTTTTTTTCCCCAGCAATGAATAAAGACAGAATTGTACACAACAAAAGAAATAAAAACAGAAATAAAGAATCCGCTTGCAAGAACAAAACTAACATTAATAAATACGATGTTTGGCTAAAGAACAGTCCGCGTAATAATGGGGCGGAAGTTAAATAAAAATACTTCGGTAATCCTCAGGTCAAAACAAAGTCAAGGGAAACTGTCAATGCTAAACTGTATAACATTTCTCCACGCCATCCATTGTTTATTTCGTGGCCCTTATCGAATTAGGGGGAAGTTTGCGAGAAATTACATTAACAGCGAAGAGGACGGGCGACGAGCGTTTTAACTTAATGGCCATCCCTCGGACTCCCTTGTCGTCACTTAGCCACGACTCGCCGCCCAATAAAAGAAAATGTGGACCACTCGCCAACTCACTCGTCTCGCCTAACTCGCGCTTGCAAACCGCACACATGATACGAACGTACGAACCAACACCAGATACACTTTTTTATCCTTTTGGTTCAGAAATCCTTTGAATTATGTATAGTCGAGACAGTATCAATATGTACCTAAAAGTCTTTGGGAAACAACACTAAAAGTATATTTTATTCCATTTTTCTGGATACAAAAGCTGGATGCATAAGTTGAGATGTGCCTTGGCTGTTATGGTTATGTCTTAAATACGGTCGCAAAGAATATAAAAAAGTTTGTAAATGATACACGAAAATAAAAGGTTAGTGCCACTCTGTTTACGGAAAAAGAGATTAAAAACGTAAGGATCGAGATACTTTAGAAACGTTTGAATACATTTTTTTAAGTTTAACTTGGATTTGAAATGTAGATATGTACTTCAAAATGAAAAGAGAGATATGAAAAGAGTTTTATCTCCGTAGTGAGATATAATTTTAGAAGATAAAAGAAAATAAGATAGAGAAATAAAATAATATAATTTTTAATATAAATTAATTTTATTATTATTTAAGAATGGCTTTTGCCAGCGGCTTCGTCCGCGAGGAGTTCGGAAATTATCACACGCGAACATTAGTATTATAAATATTCATTGTCCAACACACACACACACACCCCCACACACACCCCCACACAAACCCACACACACCCCCACACCCCCACACACCCCCACACACGCACACATTAGGCACAGGCAAAGGGCATTAGGCCCTGGGCGGTTTGGGTTTAGGGGTTTTGGGTTTTTTGGGGGGCATTAGGGCACATTTCTCGAAGAACAGATGGCCTATGGGACCGAAAGGTTCTGGAGTGGCGACCGCGTACCGGAAGACGTAGCGTTGGAAGGCCTCCCACAAAGTGGTCCGACGACCTTGTGAAGGCCGCAGGAACCCGTTTATAAATATTATATATTAATAAATATATAATATATTTAAAATATATTAGGACAAACGTTTACATCAATAATGTACCTAACAGGGCTAAAATCCGCAGAGGCGATGATATCGATATCTAAAAAAATTTTTGTTTTTTGGGAGATAACTGCCGCTGTTGAATCACTAAAACGGATAATAGTGGCCACTATTTTCCGTTTTAGTGATTATAATAAAACTAAACAATTTAAAACTACCGTTTATACTAATATTAACGTATAATCTTGTGGAGCACAACTTAATGTGCTTATTTTCTGCATTTTCGTTCTAAAATAAAAGAAATAACCAAACAAACGATGAGGGCGCCACTGTGCGCTGCAGCCTTAAGGTGAATAGGTGTTGTTACTTGAAGAATGAGTTGAGGCAAACTGATTTCTTATGTACCTATTGTTTAGGCCTAGATAACTCTTTAGATATCGATACCAAAAACAGTTTTTTTAAACTGATATTTCAAGTCATTAACTGCGGTGGATGCAAATAAAATCATCAAATTAATTTATCTTTCGTTAAAATAACCCTGTATGATGTATCTAACTATTGCCTATATTTCGACGCAGAAGATTTAACTCAAACACGAGAGATTAACACAACACAATACTATTACGTCTCTCAAATGACTGCTTCGGTAATTAAACAAAACGGTAGCTCAAAGCTAAATGAATAATCAGAAGTGTTCCCACATCAATGGGTTTTAATAACACCTTAATCTCGAGCGAGCAACACGGAACGACGACACAAAGGATGGGAGGATGGATTCTATTTGATAATCGAGAAAGGGTGTCCAAATAGTTTTGCACGATAGGATATTATAATATGGTAATGTTTTATCCCGCCAAAAACATTTTCATGTAAAATGTTGCCAAGACGAGACCACATATGGCTCGCACTGCCAAAAAGTTATCAGATCTCACATGTAGAGCCAAGCTTCTAACTCTACACGCCCTACCTTCACAAACTCTACACCTTAGTCAAAATATGAGGCCTGGTCGTTTTTTTAATTTTAATTCAATTAAATTGATACACAAACATCCAAACTCACAAATACCCAAACTCAAAGACATCCAACCTTTAACATTTATATTATTAAGTATGATTCTCTCTTTGTAAGTTACTAAAGAAATCGAAATTGAAACAACAATCGATGATGCCGATAACAGCAACGGAGAGCTTGTTTAACAGAACGATCAGAAACACGATTATTGAGAGGCTCCATGAATATTCATTGTCCAGATGTTCGGTTTTGTTCGGCCATGTCCGCCGCTCTAGTTCGGACATGAACTGAAAGGCTGAATATCCTATGAATCAATGTTAGATAAGGCTGTCTTTACAATGCGGACGGGCCGTCAGGTCGAGTAATGTGTGTGTCGGGGTGGTAGGATGGTAGTGACTGCGACATGCAAGCATAAGTTACGTACCTACTAACTATGCATGTGCTTCTCTATGTGAACAGATGTTATGCATCGAGTTTTACAAAATATGTTGGTGTTTGTATATTCTCACCTAAACATAACTAGCGAAATGTGGGTTACCTCTGCCTTACCCTCCGGGGAATACAAGCGTGACGCCATGTTGTTGTATGGTTTAGTAATTCTATTTACAAAGTTTTTATTGTTTTATTTTTTAATTATTAAACAATTGCTGTGTTCTTTTAAAACTGATGTTATGTTAGTTATGTATTTTGTTGTAAATTACATAATAGCTTTCATGAGAAATATATTTTCACTTCCCATGCTCTAAAAGTTCGTCTTTATGTTGTGTGTAGGCGACATAAAGTCGCTTTTTATGCTCTAGTGCATAAAGTTTTTTTTTTCTGAGACTAGGATAATCAGGCCCAACAAACAACCCACAATAAAACGTCGCAGGTTAAAGTCTTTATTTTATTTGCTTTAATTAATATTACTTCCGTGTTTTCTATCGTTAATTGAATAAATCCACATAAAATTGTTGCCATTTATTATTTAAAAACGCAAAGAAACGTTTTTATGACTTGGCAGTATAAAGTAATCAATTCGAATAAAACATGTTGAAAATCTAAAAAAAAGCTTTTTTCAACGCACTTGCTCGTAAAGTGGCTCTTCATAAACCGCTTTTAGGTCAATAATGCAGTGTATCAAACACGCGTGCTGTTTACTTTATTTTACCGCACTACTGCGGTAACGCCAAAGATAACTATTTACTAGTCGGAGATGTGCTCTTTTTTTAATCTCATCAAAGAGACTTTATGCCAGAAGGAATTCGCGGGCCATATTTCACTTTTTTTTAAAAAGTCTGAATTGTCCTTGGTCCCAAAATGAACAAATATTTACTTACCTTAAATTGTCCGTGGTCCCTCCCGGAACCAAACGCAAAAGACCCTGACTGGCGTTCTATTATTGCGGATTCTCACTTAACTACTGTATATTGCTCTATGCCTATAATACTTTCTAATTCCATAACTACAATTTGACATACGACAACACTACGATCAGTCTAAACATTATTATGTGTTTATTATATTTTTATATGGGCTGTTTAGCGGGTTTGCCAGAGTGCTTTTATTTACACCTGCGACTTAACTGTCCTCGATATAAACGTCTCGGGGTAAAATGTGCTTCTTTTGTGCACTAGTTGTACAATCTACTATTTTACTAGAGCTATAATTTGTAGGTGTGTAATCGTAAAGTAATGTCAAAATAACAGCGTTTTACTAAATGTATATGAAAGTTTATAACAAAAAAAAGTCTATCTATCTGCCTGTCTGTTTGTTCTGGCTAATGTCCGAAACTGCTGTACCGATTTTGACGGGATTCTCACTGGCAGATAGCTGATGATATAAGGAGTACATTTATTTTAGAAAAAGAAATTAGGGTTCCGCTTCCGCGCAAAAAAAACCATGTAATCCAATTTGTTTTCCAACATGCCCGAGCGATAGCAGTCTCGGCGGGCACAGCCAGTCGTATACATAATCAGCCTATAATGTTCCCACTGCTGGGACACAGGCCTCCTCTCGATGAGAGGGAGCCAGTCGTATATGTAATCGTAAAGATGTCGGGTAGCCTTAGTACAAAAAAAATTATGTAATTGACTTATATCTACTTTAACTTCAAAACAAAAACCACTTAAAACAATTAAAACTGTGTAGATGCTTAATAATTACGTTCTTATTCTTTTAAGCAAATATTAAAAAAACAATCTTCCAAGTAATTATTCCTTAAAACCAACAAAAAATAGAAGCAATTAGCTATAATTTAATTAAAACGACGACGAAAAGCTTTCTGCTTACCTAGATTTATTCACACAAGAAAATCTAGTGTAGTCGCACCGCGTTTCAAATTAACAAGCTTAAACTAGCTAGTTTCGAGTTCTCAATCGTTCACTTAATAGCTTGGAAGTGCATTTCATGAGATAGAATACGTGACTCAAAAAGATTTATTACCCCTGACTTAATTCAGGCAGTCTTCGGGCCGCCGGCGAAATTAATGCAGTCTAGATTCTAGATAGAGACCTGTGATTTAATATATT